>CM066610.1:0-2400000 GCA_033884665.1 Argynnis bischoffii washingtonia
CTAAACCTAACCTAACCTAACCTAACCTAACCTAACCTAACCTAACTAACCTAACCTAACCTAACCTAACCTAACCTAACCTAACCTAACCTAACCTAACCTAACCTAACCTAACCTAACCTAACCTAACCTAACCTAACCTAACCTAACCTAACCTAACCTAACCTAACCTAACCTAACCTAACCTAACCTAACCTAACCTAACCTAACCTAACCTAACCTAACCTAACCTAAACCTAACCTAACCTAACCTAACCTAACCTAACCTAACCTAACCTAACCTAACCTAACCTAACCTAACCTAACCTAACCTAACCTAACCTAACCTAACCTAACCTAACCTAACCTAACACCTAACTAACCTAACCTAACCTAACCTAACCTAACCTAACCTAACCTAACCTAACCTAACCTAACCTAACCTAACCTAACCTAACCTAACCTAACCTAACCTAACCTAACCTAACCTAACCTAACCTAACCTAACCTAACCTAACCTAACCTAACCTAACCTAACCTAACCTAACCTAACCTAACCTAACCTAACCTAACCTAACCTAACCTAACCTAACCTAACCTAACCTAACCTAACCTAACCCGAACCTAACCCGAACCTAACCTAACCCGAACCTAACCCGAACCTAACCCGAACCTAACCCGAACCTAACCCGAACCTAACCCGAACCTAACCCGAACCTAACCCGAACCTAACCCGAACCTAACCCGAACCTAACCCGAACCTAACCCAAACCAAACAAAAAGTTAGGTTTCCCATGTTCGGTTTCAGCAATAAGGTTTCCGATGTTCGGTTTCAACAATAAGGTTTCCCATATTCCGAAGTTCCGAAAGTTAGGTTGCGAGAAGCTAGGTTTCCGTATGTTAGGTTACGAATTAAGTTTCTGAAGTTGAGGTTGTCAAAAGTCAGGTCGAAATCAGTTGGGTTTCTGTATGTTAGGTTTCAGCAAGTTAAGTCGCAAATAGTTAGGTTTCCGAAAGTGAGTTTGCGGAAAGTTCCTTTTCCGTATGGTAGAATTCCGAAAGTTAGGTTTCCGAAAAAAAAAAAAAAAAAAAAAAAGTAAAATTAGGTTTCAGCAAGTTCAAGTTACAAGCACGTAAGTTAGGTTGCAAAAAGTTAGGTTTCCGTAAGTTAGGTTGCGGAAAATTAGGTTTTTGAAATGTAGGTTCCTGAAAGTTTAATTTCCATATGTTAGGTTTCCGAAAGTAAGGTTGCGAAAAGTTAGGTTTTCGTGAGTTAGGTTTCCGTGAGTTAGGTTTCCGTGAGTTAGGTTTCCGTAAGTTAGGTTGCGGAAAATTAGGTTTTTGAAATGTAGGTTCCTGAAAGTTTAATTTCCATATGTTAGGTTTCCGAAAGTAAGGTTGCGAAAAGTTAGGTTTTCGTGAGTTAGGTTTCCGTGAGTTAGGTTTCCGTGAGTTAGGTTTCCGTTATTTAGGTTTCCGTAAGTTAGGTTGCGGGAAGTTAGGTTTCTGTAAGTTAGGTTGCGAGAAGTTAGGTTGCGAGGAGTTAAGTTTCCGTAAGTTAGGTTGCGAGAAGTTAGGTTTCCGCATGTTAAGTTTAGAAAACGGGATACAGTTTAACAGATATTACTTTTGTCGAATGTGTAATTAAAAAAAAAAAAAAAAAAAAAACTGTATTTTATCCCTTAACGATAATGTTCTTCTAAAAAAAAAAAAAAATATAATTTGAATAGAATATCTGGCCTCGTTTTTGGAAAAGTCTACTGAAAAATTTCAAACACATCTAGCGTGACACTTTATTAATATCGACCTTGTGTCTTTGCGGCACAGACCGCCTGAATACGCTGTCGTGTTGATGGCATTGAGTATTATGTTAAGTTTATTATTTCTAAGTTATCTATAGAGGAAATAAAATACATTTAATTTTAGATGTTTCAATAAATACGTCGTATATTTTTTTATATTCTGTCAATACATGTTTAATCTATAATATAGTGCACATTTAAAATAACATTATGCATTTTCATAAGTAATTGTAGTTCTGTTTACGTTATTAAGGTCTTGAATAACTTTGTTTTACAACCGAATTAATAATCACTATTGTAATAGTAGTGAAATTATTCGCAAGTGCGACAATAATACTATAGAGACAATACTTATATGACGAAACAGCACTTGTTGATCGTTATGGCAAAACGTTATTATCACCGCCTGAATACAATTCAACCCCGATTTCACCATTACACCGCTTTAAATACCAGTATCCGCACTGACAATAATAAAGAAATAATACATTCTGTTATATTATTAAATATTGAATATAAGTTTAACATTAATTAAATATTGGGTATGTAGTTATGCAAATAATTTATAACTGTAATAAATAGCACTTAATATACAAAACAATAAAACACACGAGTGACAGAAGTGAATTGGAAAGATAATACAACACCCGTTCGGAAACATAACGCTAATTTATTTTAAAATATTTGAAATATAATTTAGTATTAATAAAATATAGCAATTAAGTGAATATAAATAACGAATTAAATAGCTGATGCCTACAACACTATTAATACGATTCTATTTAATAAAAAATGTGTTTAGAAATATGTTTTCGTAACAATATGTAGGTCTGCCTGTTAATTACAAAGGGCTGTCTGTCTTTATGGTAATGTTAGTGAGATATATATGGACTGATCGCAATAAATGGTTTGAATATGTAAAGATATAAAAAAATCTTCATAAACATTAGCTGTTTACGATTCAAAGGCATGAGTGACGGATGTTGAAAAGTAAATCATTATAAGGATCATAATTGTTGAAAACTAAACTATATCATTTTAAGGTGATCTATCATTTTAATATTATAATTCATATGTCTGACAAATCCCGAGAAGAATTTACGATGTACTTGTTATTTGTCTTATAAGGGCTATGCCTGCATTACAATGTATATACTTAGATTAGATACTACAATATAAGACAGATATCGTAGATTCGAGTGCGTGTGTCGTTAGGTAGAGGACAACATTTTTAACATTCTCTAGAAACTATCTCAATAGAGACAATTTCTTTTTTTTTCATACATAGACAAAAGAATGCCAGTATTTACTTTGACATTTGACAGCTGACAGTTGTTGTAAGTGTAGGTAATGAAAGACCAACGGTAAAAACGATTTATTTGGTATAAAACATAAAATAATTGCTTATAACTAAATAGAGTATTCTTTTCTTAACATATTAGATTTTTACTTTTTTTAATTTAAAGCACAAGCCGCCGCCGACCGCGAGCCACAGCCAGTATATTTTAAATACTGCTATGAATATTTAGAGAAAAGGATAATTTATAATATAGATTAACAACAACTAACACTAACAAAATATTACTGTTAATACTTCTAAAAATATTTCTATATTATAATATAATCCGGTAGAAACAACTTATGTAAAAGTACTGAAAATTTTAAATTACATTACATATTATGAATAGTTTGCAAAATACAGTATAATAATATAATTTAATAAATATAGTCCTGTGTTTCGTTTAACTAATTATTTGTAATACACAAGTTATTCACTTAAAGGTAAATCTGTATATTATTTTATACTAATATTATAAACTACACAATTTATTCCTACAAATCATAACTTTTTTTAATTTACCTCAGTATCTACAGACACGTAAACCATAGGTACTTAGGTATATAATAATACAGAAAAAAAATTTGAAAGTAATAAATACAAAACCTATATAGTTATTATTTCCATTACAAATTAGTTTTCTCCCGTAGCTGACATAACCTAACAGGTGTAAGGACTAATTACCAAGTTCTGCAATGTATGTAATTTACAAGCTGTACATTAACTAATAAATTATAAGAATTAACTTTCATTAAAACTATTATAATGTGTAAATCATACAAAATCGTATATTTTAAATTATTATTTAAATATTCTTTTTATAAGTAGAAATTCAATATTTTATAATTTGCTTGAGCCTGACATAGTTTTGGCGTAGTCCTTTTACTGTATTAAACTAATAAATCATTTTGAGCTTTCTACTACTTTTTCAATTATAGTTTTATTAAGAGGATTGTAAAGCTGTAAATTTTCAGACAAAAAGAAATAACATTTTTTCCCCACTAACATAGTCTAATTTTCATAATTTTTGGAAATGTTGTAGATATAATGAAAGTATAGGTCTGTACGTTTTTATTTTAAAGAAATATTGAGTATGACAGAAGTTCTGTATCTGTATTTTTGGCTTTATAACTTCCTCGAGCGTTTTTTTTAAAATTAAAACTCAACTGAATTACTAAAAAAGAAAAACGTACAGACCTAAATTAAGGTATACTGAATCTAATGAGACCAAAATTGTCTCATTATGTAAATGTTTAGGGGGGTGAAAATGTTATCGCCCGAAACAATATTTTAAACAGGAAATGCCTTTTAAAAGGTATTATTGCCTCTTAAGAGTTGCAACTCTCTCTATCGCACCATAAAGGTTGGCAAAGCGAGCGGTATGAAACAGATAGCATTTTTTTTTTTTAAACCTACACGCGCCGCGTATCGACACTGCACAATCCTCTTAAGAGTAACTGTTTATGTCAGTTGTTAGATTTTACATACTAAGGCGTGTATTTAAAGTAGTTGAATATAATTTATTTCAGTCCATGTAAAATCGCTAGCAAAGCAAACAATTCTTTAACATACTTTGTAACATAATAGTAAATTTATATTCCACATATATTATACAGATTCAATTAATAATAGATAGACTACAAATACTCGACAAATAATGCAATACATACTCATATTATAATTAGTATATGTAAAGTATTTAAAAGTGCTTCTAATAAATTCTATTTGAATAAAGTTCAATTTCATTTCTTTTTTTAATAAGTAAATACAGATTTAAACTTGTATTTCGTGATCACGAGTGGCATTTTGGATCACTAACAATGTTATCGTCGGTCGCGGATTTGAATTCAACTTGCGCCAAAACTTGTAGACAACATACTAACGATGAAATTTCTATTCAGCTTAGAATAATATACCATTTATAATCATTATTCAACCTTAAAAATGTAATACTATCCTAAGTAACATTATTTATTATTATTATTGTTTATACTTAAATATTTAAAGTTACAAAAGTGCACTATATTTTAAAATAAAACATAATTTTGAATAATTATTTGTGCCATTTAGTATAATTGCTTATTTACTTCGGCTACTCGCCGCTAGAGGGCACACTAACCCAACATTGTGAAGATTTCTTATAAATCTGTACAATTGATATTTATCATAATTAATCAATGATACTTAATTAATTTGTAATAGGACAAAGGTTGTACATAAAATAATTCAAAAAAAAATCTGAGGCAAGTCTCCTGTATTCAAGGCACTTCTGTCGTACGATGTTCTGTCGGAGACATGTTGGCTGAACATGATGGTCCTGAAAAGTAACAATTTTAAATGCATTAATATTAAGTCTAATGGCAGTTATATTATTTCCTTAATGATTGTATTCAGAATTAAGACAGTAGTCACAAAGGAAAATTAGTTCAATTATATGTTGATAGATGGTGTTATATATTATCCATAATTGATTTGTAAAATTATTAAAATATTATGTAAAAAAAAAATAATTCTTAAAAAAGATATATTCTAGTATTCATTTCTATATTTTACTAATAAATACTGTGTATTCATAGATGGTGTTTTTATTATTTTGAGATATACAAGATAATATTACTACAAATGAAGGAATTGAAATTTGTTTTTTATTTTAGTATATAAAAACGGATAGTTTTCAGATCAGTGTCACCTATCACCTACTAAAAAAAAAAAAAAAATCCAATAACTTAACAGAAATAACAAAGTATACATTATACTTTTGTAAAAATTATAAACAGATTTATAATATTATAAATGTGAAAGTTTGTGAGTATGGATGTTTGTTACTCTTTCATGCCAGAACGGATGAATGGATCTGGATGAAATTTGGCACAGAAGTAGATTATATTCTTGAATAACACATTTTTAAATAAAACAACATAACATTATTTACAAAAAAAAAATATATTAAAAAAAAATCCTATCGATTTGTGCCATCTAGTATAATTGTTTATTTACTTCCGCTACTCGCCGCTAGAGGGCACACCAACTCAAGATTGTGAAGATTTCTTATAAAACTGTACAATTGGTATTAATTATCAATCAATACTCCATAACTTATTATTTTTTTTTTTTAAATATGTTGCGACATTAACACACAACACCATCTTGTTCCATGGTAAGCTACGAGGCTTGTGTTATGGATACCAGATAGTTGATACACTACACATATATAACTTTAAATACATACATATAAATATAAACACCCATGACTGGAGTACAAACATTCGTGCTCATCACACAAATGAATGCCCCCAGTGGGACTCGAACCCGCGACCGCTGGCACAGCAAGTAGGGTCACTACACACTGAGCCAAATGTGTCGTCACAAAATTTGTAATAGGACACAGGTTGTACCTTAAATAATAAATTAAAAAAACCAAGGCAAGTCTCCCGTATTCCCGTATTCAAGACACTTCTGTCGCACAAAGTTCTGTAGGGACACATTGGCTGAACATGATGGTCCTGAAAAGCAAATATTAAATGCATTAATATTAAGTCTAATAGCAGCTATAGCATTTCCCTAATGATTGTTTTCGGAATTAAGACAGCAATTACAAAAAAAAAGTTCAATTATATGTTAGATGGTGTTATATATTATCCATAATTGATGTGTAAAATTATTAATATTATATAATATGAGAAATAGTTCTTAAAAATGTATATTTTAGTTTTCATATTTCGTAATTTTACTGATTAATAGAAAATCTGACATCAGATAGTAAGTGTGCATATTCATAGATGTCATTTTTAATATTTTAAGATATATGAGATTATATTACTACAAATGAAGGAATCGAATTTGTTTTTAACCGACTTCCAAAAAAAGGAGGAGGTTCTCAATTCGACCAGTGCCAGCCAATACAAATCAAAGCACACCGACTTCGAAAAAATCTGATTAAGTATCTATTCTAAATGAAAACCCCCGTTTAGTTATTTTTTACTTTTCAGTGCCTGGAAGTCGGTTTTAATTTTTTTTTCAAAAGTTTTTATACTTTACCATATAAAAAATGGATAGTTTTCAGATCAGCGCCACCTATTAACGAAAACGAATATAGCTCAAAGAATTCCGTTTAAATTATAGCTCTAGTCCAATAACTTCACAGTAACAACAAAGTATATATTATACTTTTGTAAAAATTATACACAGAATAATTAAATAAATAGTAATTTAATATGAGTCAAAACTAGTTTGTGACTTGAGGATTCTCTTTGACACTAAAATACCTTTTTCTAAACTAAATATCTCTATGCTACTGCAAATATTTTTTAAATGTATCAATACTAGTCCAATCTTTCCGATAGAAAATATTATAACTTTCTACTTTAATTTCATTTCCTTAAAGTTTTTACTAACTATTAGTTAAGTAATAGTAAAGTATAAGTTAAGATTATTATCTTTATGTTACAAAATGTTCTTTCTGTTCCTTCAGAACCCTTTTCTTGCTTACCATATTAGTTAGAAATCAAATCACCTGCAGGAGATGAAATCTTCTTTTTATCATCTCTAATAGTCACTGCTTTTTATTTCTGACAAAAACTCTTGTATATAATCAATTTCAACTGTATAAATAAAAAGTACAAAATATTATATTTTCACTTTATTTTCATATGTATTGTATTCAGCCCTTTTTAACGTCCCACTGCTGCCCAGCATTTTCATATGGTTTTACATATATTTATGTTTATGAATCACATTCGACTTTCTTTGCTGTGCATTAATATAAAGCTTTAAGTATAATTAATCATTAAATATGTTGCTTGTAAAAGTTCTTTTGAGTATATTTTGAGGTTAAAATAAATGAATTTAAAAATCTATAAAATTATGACAGAAAATTAGGGCACAAATTTAGTATATGGGACGCGGCCCCTGGAGAAGTGGGTGGTATTTCTGGATAGGGGAGGTGATAGGCAGTTCAAATATATAAAAAAAATATTTTGAGGAAACGAAAGAGTCAAAAGTTATGGAGACTTAAAAGTTAGAACATTTCCATACATTTCTATACCATATAGTAAACATACCTTTAACGAATAGTAAACATTCCTTTTTATGTAAAATCCATATTTTCACAACAATTAAGGATTCATTTTATTAATATTTTGATAATTTCACTAAAAACAATAATCTAAACAAAATAATCTTAAATTTTGAAAAAACTGTCAATGTCTGTTTTGAATACCGCTTTTAGGACATAACAGATTATCGCTTAATAATTAGTTAAGCGTTATATATATTATTAAAAGTGAAAATTGTCATCAGATTACTAAAATTTTAAAATAAAAATATGTTATTATTTTTCAATTCATGTATGCATTTACGAGTTTTTATTTGATTTATGTAAATTATTTTTTAAAGCATTATTTGACTTTATTATCTGTGAACACTTTTCAGTATTTTTGGCGGGTAGTTACAAAATACCGCGAAGGTCAATAGTTTATGTCAATAAGATCTGTACTTATTAAATGCGTTTAGGTTTTCATATTTTTTGCTCTGTTTCATAGTTATTTTTCTCATATTATTTTTCAGTAGTTAATAGTTTTGTTAATTTTCGTATATGTTCGCTTCTAGTTTTTTGTTTTAATATTATTACTATAGTTTTGAGTCTTCCTAGTGTTAACCCCTCGAGGATCGCATATGTGTACGATAACAATAGAATTCTCGGAAATTCGCGCGAATGCACGAATTTCTTAGAACTTATCCTGGAGAGACTACGTGTACTTATGCAGTTTATAAACGTAAGTAGACTGTTTTTTTAATTTAAGTGTATTATTTATTTTCAATTAAGTGACACTCCGACTTGGATAACTTAGGTTAGACTTGAGAAGGCTAAGGCGGGAGCGAAGCGTAGCGTAGCCTTCTCGTTAGATCTTTTTATTATTTCAAACCCAGAACCCCTGCTATCATTAGTGCTTTATGTTTATTTAAAATTAATGATAGATCTGGCTCATTATTTGAAGATCATTTTGGTACTTGGAAGTGACATTTTAACATTTCCAAGTGTCAAAATGGCAGTAATGTAAATGTTGTAATTTTAAATCTCAATAACTTTTGACTCTTTCATTTCCTCAAAGTAAATTTTATATATTTGGACTTCCTTTTACCTCCCTTATCCAAATATACCACTCAATACTCCAGGGCCCGCGTCCCTTATATTAAACTGCAGCCAAAAATTAGTAGAACTGCATTGCAGATGTTTATTTTAAACTAATTTTATTAGACTAACAAAAAATTTAAATAAAAGTAGCTTACTGAACATTCTTATTGAAGTCACTCAGTCAGCTGTAGGTAAATTCGTCGCTGGATGCGTAACAATTAACAAGTGTTTTTTATTAGGTCTATAGTATACGTAAAGGTCACAAAATAATAATAAAATATAGCAAGACGTAAGTAGGTAGCAAGATGTACTATTAACTCACAAGTTTCATGACACTCGTTATATTTTTAATTGAAGAATAATAATATAAAATTCTATTGTATATTTTTTATTATAAGGCATTGTCAACAAACAAACAAACGTTTGGGCGTGTAGTAATTGACAACTGATAACCATGGATGACAAATATGAAATAAAGTTAGAACTGATAGTTGGCAATATTACAGTTACAGATGCTACGTTCCACTAAGCGCTCACGACGATCATTCTCACGACCACGGATTTTCCCGTTTCACTTAGTCCCGAGCGCAGGAATCGTAAATCCAAGTGGAATGAATTATGGAGCGTTTAGAGCGTTGAAGTAAATAAGTGTTGCAAATACTGTATCTATTATAAAACTAACTTTTTCATAATAATAGTATTATTAATAGTATTATTATCATGAAAAATTTAGTTTTATAATAGATACAGGAAAATGTATATTTTAATTAATAATGACCGTTGTTTATACTATGATATATGATACTAAAAGTAGCCGACGTTTGATAACTTTTTATTTTTTGAATGAATCAAATTGAAACTCAAACAAATTTGTTCGAAAATTACACTTATATTTTTTAAAATCTTTTAAATGTGGATTTTTTTATTTTTGTAATATTTTTTTTAATAAGAAAAGTGCTATGATTTGTCAAATGTCTAATTCTCTCAACGCTCACTAAGACCCACCTCTTAATATGGGTTGTTGTAAGCGCAACATTAGCGTAAGTCATGACGTCATTAGTGATATTTTCACCGCAACCACAACGACAGTAGTCGCCATGTGAAACGGCCAAAAGAGTATTTTAGGCGTCATGAGCGCTTAGTGGAACACACCCAGAGTTCAATATTGACCTATAATCTACGGTGACAGAGACTCGATAACAGATATTTTAAAGATCGACTGGCATGAGCTCAATTAAAATCGCGCGAATATTTTTAATCGATTCGTATCGTCGTCGTCGTCGTCGTCGTCATCGTCATCTCAGCCCAAACACGTCCACTGCTGGACATAGGCCTCCCCCAGAGATTTCCACGACAACCGGTCTTGTGCCATTCGCATCCAGTGGGCTCCAGCGACTTTGACCAAGTCGTCGGTCCACCTTGTGGGGAGGCCTGCCCACGCTTCGCCTTCCGGTACGTGGCCGCCACTCCAGAACTTTGCGTCCCCAATGACCGTCCGTTCTGCGAGTGATGTGCCCCGTCCACTGCCACTTGAGCTTGGATATTCTGTGGGCTATGTCCGTGACCTTGGTCCTTCTGCGTATCTCCTCATTTCTGATTCGATCTCGTAGAGAAACCCCAAGCATAGCCCTTTCCATTGCTCTCTGTGTGACCTTGAGCTTTCTCATCAGGCCCATCGTGAGCGGCCACGTCTCTGTGCCGTATGTCATCACTGGCAACACACACTGGTCGAAGACTTTTGTCTTGAGATACTGCGGTATTTGAGACGATAGGATATTGCGTAGCTTCCCGAACGCTGCCCATCCGAGTCTGATCCGTCGATTGACCTCTTTCTCGAAGTTGGACCTACCTAGCTGGCTAGTTTGCCCTAGGTATACATACTCGTCTACAACTTCGAGCATAGAATCGATTCGTATGCTATGCGAATATTAATAAAATCTATTTCAACCAGAATATCGGCAATCCATAATACATAATACGACTGAACGATACTTTGCGATATTTTAAAGATCGACTCGCATGAGCTCGATTAAATTCGCTGCCATATTTTCAATCGATTCGTATGCTATGCATAACGATTAAAAATGTCTATTCCCATCAGAATATCGGCCATCCACAATTCACAATACTGTATGATACTTTGCGACATTGTAAAGATCGACTCACATGAGCTTGATTAAAATCACGCGAATATTTTCAATCGATTCGTATGCTATGCATACCGATTAATAAAAATCCATTCAAACCAGAATATCGGCCATTAATTATTCACGATACGACTGTACGATACTTTTCGATATTTTAAAGATCGACTCGCATGAGCTCGATTAAAATCGCTGCCATATTTTCAATCGATTCGTATGCTATGCATAACGATTAAATAATTAAGTCATATTTCAACAAACAAGTAGCTTGACGATGTACTTTTTATTTATTAAACAACTACGTTTAGAAAACTTAAGTCAATATTATGTAAATTTATGTCATGATGGCTAACAGAACTCACTGAAATTAAAAAATATGTGAAACACACACATTCCACAAGCAAACACAGCACAAAATGAACACACAGATGCATAATAAACATTCCTCGCCTGACAAGCCGAATAAGACGTTGAGAACTTTTCGAGCAACAAAAATTTGATTAGTGCACATTGCGTGCGAAAATGCTAAAACTGAATGAAGTTACGTGACAATGTTCAATCCAAAAGTATGAAATAAAGACAATTTAGTATGAACACGGTAAGTTAAAATACAATATCATAATTTCGTCCCATTTCTATGAAGACACGCCTAAGCAATTTGGAGCGCAAATACATGTTGGTGCTCAAAGCATAATTATGATTTTTTGTAGGTGTTATACTATTTTCAGAAATTGACGTAATAATAAGTAGATTTTTTTAATTATGTTTATTCAAAAAAATAATATTTATAATTAATGTATTATTGACTCTGTAAAAGGTAAGGCGGTGGAAATCGTCTTGTATGGACTCTTCGCCATGATGGATTAATTCACTAACATTAGTTTCAGTTGATGCAATGAACCCATGTCAAGATGGGAAAAATATAAATAGTATCAAAAATATTTGAAATTTTTTCTTTTTTTAAATATTTATGTTATCTTTATTCCTTACACCAAAACGCTTCAATTGTTTTATCCTCACTTGCTTGTATTGTTCGCCAACATAGAGAAGTGTTTCTTTTTTTTTCAGCTTGTCGCCGTCCACTGCTGGACGAAAGCTTCCGCTATAGAACTCAACCATCAACCAACCAACCATTCCGATCTTAGGCAGCCCGCATCCATCCCGTACCGACCATCTTTTTCAAGTCGTCCGTCAGAATGATTCGTCTCGTATATAATGGTGCAATGCCTCGGGCGCAACATATGAGTGCGAAATTGCACCTACTGGTTAAATTTGAAATGAAACAATTTTACCAAGATTAAAGATTTATTTGTACTGAAAATATTTAAAAATACGTAGGTAATACATCCGAAAAGGGAAGTTTAAATCGAAGACTTCTCATAATAAAAATATTCGTCGACACACTCGTAAATGAAGTCTACGGACTATGTTAATTTTATAATACTCACTACGCAATCACAACAATACTTACATCGATCAAAATAGTACTTTTTGATCGATGGATACTTATAATAATATTATCTACAAAGGAAACGTAAGATAAATCGAGTGTTTGTAATGCTCGACTATGAAAATTATTGTCGGGGAGAGGGCTGTGGAAGATTAAAACTGCATTTTCGCAGTAACTATCGATCAGACACATCTTGCATTGACGTATTACGCCTCGTGCGGTAGCGAGGTAGCGCAGTGCGCGCGGGCGGCGCCTTGAGTGCCAGCGGCTCCTCGGCCGCCATCACAGGGGGCGCCCCCGTAGCCGGCACCTCAGCTGCCGCCGCCGCCAGGTCGTCGCCGCGCTCCAGCGACCACTGGCGCCGTAACGTGCGCGCTCCCGTTGTACTCCATCTTTACAAAATTAATCAAATATATTAAAAATAATCCTGAATAGTATTGCAAATTTGGTTTTTTCATAAAATATTACCGATCCGAAAGCCTTGGCGTATCGAGTAGACTAGCGACGGTAGATACAGAGGAACGCAAATATCGACAACGTGGCAAGCTAGGTGGCGGGGGACTGCTTTCGGCAGATGCTGCACCCGAACGTTGCCAAGCTGCAATGTGACATTAAATAATTAAATAATGTAAATACAAATACAATGACATAAAATTGTTAGGATGATAATAAAATTTATATTTACCATATTTATCAACCGACGGGGAGGGGTCGGAACGTTGTCTTTCAACAGACTGAGCGGCAGACGTAGAACGCATATCATTCACTGTAACTGACTCGGCAGCCTCTAGGTCATTTTCAGCTTCTGTCTCGAATAAAACCTCTTCAGATCTATTGAAATATTTTATTTTGGTTATTAATAAATTATGTATTGCTTATAATATGATATTTGTTTTATAATTGAAACAAAATACAAGAATATTGTTTACTCGAGAGGTGGTGGTGTTGGTAGACTTTTATCGAATCCGTCTTTGCCAAGTAGCCAGTAGGTATGCATGGCGCCCTTGCCTTTGATTTGAGTGAGACCCCGGGAGCGCATACGGTAGCCGCCGGCTGCTATTAGGCGCTCCGCCGTCGCTGCCGACACTTGGATGCGCCACGCTGCTCCTGCGTCCATTATACTCCTGATCAAAATTAATGATGCATTTCCAATCATGTAAGAAACTCAAACAAAATTAAGAAACACGTGCAATCAACTTATAGCAATTAAACCCTTACGCAGTTTTTATATAACAATAGGTATACATATTTCAAGCAAATAAATTGTGCAGGTAAAAAGTCATACCAGTAGACTCCATACGTGAAGCAGTGTTTACGGTGTCACCGAAGAGACAGTAGCGTGGCATAGTGAGACCTACAACTCCGGCACAACAGGCGCCTGTATGCAACCCTATACGTAAATGCAGCGGAGTCGCGGGTAAGTGTCGAATTCGAAATCGGCCTGCGAGATGTAAAAGATGCAAAGCCATTGTGGCGATGTTTTCCGCATGATCACTACACCGAATTGGTAGCCCGCCTACAACCATGTAAGCGTCACCAATTGTCTCCACCTATCAAGTATAAAACGTAAGGACATAATATATGCATATTTAATAAGTACAAATGATTGTATAGTTTAATAAATTTATAATTTTAGTTATAATATACGAAGTCACCTTGTAAACACGATATTGTTCTATAGCTGCATCAAAGGTCGTGTATAAGTCATTTAGCAGGTCAACGACCTGCACCGGTGTGGAGCGGGCGGCGAGTGAGGTAAATCCAACAATATCGCTGAAGTAGATGGAAACCTCTTCGAACTCCTCAGGTTCCACTCGCAACCCCAACATTAGACGTTCTGCAACTGACCTGTAAATTAACATTATTATTGTTAAAGATCTTAGGCGCATACTATGTATAATGTACATACGTAATATGTATCACACATCCTCGTAGATAGTTACCTTGGTAACATACGGTTAAGTAACTGTTCGGTTTTCTTCTTCTCCATATCGAGCTGTTCAGTCCTTTCTTTAATTAATTCCTCTAAGTTATTACTATATTTCTCTAACATTTCAAACATAGAGTCGACAATATTGACTTTTCTGTAAAAAAGTGTAAATAAAAATAAAAAGAAATATACATATTATAATAACAATATATCAGCTTATATTATTCAACAAAATCTTATTATTACCGTCCACGATGCATATGACGGAAAACTTCGTAGAGGCGATTAAAATCAGGACGCAAATCAGGCTGTTCACTCCAACACTGTCGCATGACGCTTACAGCCTCCGGTGGCGCCGCACCCATCGACACTGATGGTCTGATTAATGGAGGTGGGTGTGATAATTTGTCTAAGATTTCTGTTAAACATTCTCTGTATTAGTGACTTAGAAAAGTAAATGTAACAATATAATATTAAAATCTTGCCATACCTTCGGGTGTGAGTGATAGCATGCAATAAGGTTCACCACGTACAATAACCTCCTGCATAATTATAGCAAACGAAAACACATCACCCGGCTGGGTACCACCAGGCACTGTAGACGAACTAGTCTCGCGAAGAATTTCTGGTGCCGTCCATAATAAGTCTAGAATATAGAAACCATATTAAAATGGGTCAGACATAAAGAATCTGATTGTATAATATTTCGAAGCTTTTTAATTTACAAATGAGTTATGAGTTAAAAAAAAGTGAAGTCAATAAGTAAACGTTATGCTAAACTTATATATATATAAACCATACAAATATTTTCGCAGTGAGGGGATCGTACCTGTAGCCTCTAGCGTATAATATTTAAACAAAGACTATTTGCGAAGTCTCACTTTCGATATATAAAAAAAGGCATAAATATTTACCACGAGCAGCTCGAGGTGGATAGGGCAGCGCTTGAGCCGAAGCGAACGCAGGAAGGCCATAATCAGTAATGCGCAATACCCAACGGGAGTCAACGACGCAATTTCGTGAAGACAATCGGGCGTGTACGCGGACAGGTGACGAGTGCAAGTAGCGCATGCCGCGGACTAAGTCAGTGAGCAGGGAAAGACGAAACGTCCAGTCCAGCCGAATGTCATCAGCTACAAGTACATCTTCCAAAGAGCCACGACCGCATGCTTCGAACACCAATGCGGGCCGAATTTCCGTTAGGCAGCCTATGAAAAGCATTTACTTATATTGTCATCAAAAGCCATTCGTAGGAAAAATGTAAATATGTTTCATATTTTAATTATATATTTAATTATAATAAATATTAATAAACTACATGTAATATAAGTACATAACTTCTTTATTAAAGAATAGAATAATGATACTAATTACCTATGAAAGGATTTAAGTTTTCATGTCGGAGACTTTGCATCACTAACAGTATATCGATCGTTTTACGACGCAATTCGAGTGTAGCGGCGGGTAAGTATTTCATGTGAACAGGATCACCCTAAACAAAGTGATAGTATATGTATATAACGTTAATATTATATTTTTGTATTATTATCTAAACATCATTGTAAAATAAGAACCTTTTTATTAACTATACCTTGTATCTAGTACGGTTGTCGGGCGTCAGTCGGGTTACACTGCATGTGGACGATGGTGCAGATGGTCCGAGCGGTTCCGGTTGCTTTAGTAAATCTGGACGTTCTGGTTCTGGACCGGCAAATTCGTGTAACTGTTGAAGTAAAGACAGCATTGTCTCCATTCCCTCACCTACTCGACGACGCTCATCCGCTGGAAATTGGAAATCAGCAGAGGCAAGTATAGGGAGAGCGCGCGGTCTTCTTGGTGTATGTCGATTTGCTGCGCGCTTTGCAAATGCAGCGCCTACCGCCAAAGCCACACATAATACGCATGCCACGCATAACAATACAACAGCTAATTGCACCATTTCCATGCTAAACACCGCTTTAAAATTATCCACATCTTCAGAGATATGGGTTGCACCCCAAACTTTTAATTCTAACTCACCAGATGTATCGAGTGCTACCGTAGTTGCCCATTCCTCAGATTTGTCTAACGATCGAGTCGAAGTAGTTTTGAAAATCGCGATACGTTTCCACTTTAAAGTTTTATTCACAGTTTCGCTTTTAAACAAGAAAAATATATTACGAGAAAACTCAATTCTTGTGCGTTCAGCTTTTAGATACAATAACGTTGCCTCAAGGAGTTCGTCGTATACAACTTGTGCAGTTGGCTTGTTCTCAAATATATCATCACTGAGAATAATTATACGATTTATAATTGCTGTTTCAATCATTGTCATGCCAATATGTTGTTCATTATGATCATCTGCCATGTTATGTTCTGAGTCACGTCTGCGGCGAAGATTAACTTTGTTTTTATAAGCTTTCATTGTATGTTTGGTATCATTATTGATTTTATCCTTGTTTGCAACTTCACCTGAAAATCTTATTGCGTGTCGTTTTAACTTTTTTTGGGGATTTTTGTTTAATGAACGCAATTTGATCCAATCATCGTCTTCCAATGTTGTCATTTTTAAGAAATTATATCGAATATCAAAGTAATCTGAAATAAAGTCTGACAACACTGCTTTAGATGTCGACTCTAAGTTTTCTTGTAAATTTGTACGTCGTGTACTTAAGTTAGATATATCTTCGGCATGAACCATATTGAATCTCTTATTGCCTGTTATTTGCAGTAGTAAGATTGGTGCACTGCTAATATTTATAGCAATGTTAGTCGCGGCAATTGACAAATCGCAAAATACAATAACTGTAAAAAGAAAACACATGCTTATTATATTGTTTTTCTAAAAATCGTCAAAGTAGAAAACCTAATAAGATTTACAATGCGATAACTAAAAAATTTGCTATGATATTAATAAAAAATAAGAGGTTTTTTTTTCGGAAGTCTTAGTTAAGTGCCTATATGTATATAAAATACTTAATGTTAATATATTAAGTAATTTTCGTAAGCCTATAGGTAGTAAAAAGGCAGTTGTAGCCCAGTGGTAACGCACTTGTTTGGGAATCTGAGTGAAGCGGGCTCAAACCTCGGGTCTCACATCTCTGATAAATTTTTGTGCCAATAATTTCCAACATGATTACTACTTGCCCTATTTGTAAAGAAAAACATCGTGAGAAAACCTACATGTCTAAGAGCATGGTGCAGTACGGCCTGATCCCCTATACATTGAAGGAAGGCCCGTGTCCGGCTGTGGCACGTTAAAAAGGTTTGAATACTGCTATATAATACTACATATGTAAGGTCTAGTTAGTAATGTGGTAAAAACATCATTTTTCTATTTTCAGTATAACGTATTTCTATATTTTCTTTGTGATAAGTTCAGCCTAAATATATTTTTAAAATTTTGCGTCTTCATCTTATTTGAAAAATAATTAGAAAAACATCAAATAATATTTTTAGAAATAGTAATTTAAGGTTTGGATCAAAAGAATACTGTTCTTGGTTAAAATATCTGACTATCGTTTTTTTTTCAACATACCTTTATAATAATTCGTATTTATTTTATATATTCAGCACTCACCATGTGGACGAAAATTAGTAATAGCAGAAGGTAAGATCATGGACCTTACAAGAATACCAGCTGCAGTTAAAGCATGCTCTGCTTGCAGCAGTGCTGCGGAGCACTCACTTTCATTATTTGTATATAACAACAACACACTGCGCCACTTAAGACTTTTAGCCAACTGTACAACTACAATGCTACGTGCGTGCGGCTCATTACACATCAAAGGTTGTGGACGATGTAAAGCTTTCGCAGCTGCAGTGACGCTATTGCAAACTGTAGATCCAGGTCTGCCAGTGGACACTATTCCACCACCAGCTCCTAGTGTGCTCAAAGCATTACGGGTAACGCTGGTTTCCCAATTAATTCCACAGGTCTCTACAAATGTAATAATAAATAATTATTTTTTTCGGGTCATCAAAAACGAAACTATAAGTAATTTGGTCAAATATTAATCTACCTTCATAACTAAGTAGACGATAGGGTCGAGATAATTTTGAAAGTTGTTTTGTAGCCGTAGCGTACTGCTCCAAGCGGCTTTTAGAATACAGTGAAGGATCTTGCGTGGGACAGCCAGAGTGCACTACGAGCAAGAGAGGTTCTGTGGTGGGATCGGAGAGGAGCAGGGGCGCGGCGGTTGTGACGATTACTAGCGTGGCCAACAGCAGTGGCGGCGGCGGTCGGGCCCGCATGGCGCCATGGGTCACGTGACGGCCGCCATGCCCCGCCGAGCGCTCGCGCTCCGATGCACTGATTACTCGCTCGCCTGATCGCGTCAGATCAAACAGCTGCCTCCTGTTCCGTGAATAAGCCGATCGATAGCTCACTGGTTCTCTACGGCTATACCCAAACTTCTATAACTACTTTACACAAGCGAAACGTGACCGAGTTAGCAACTGAAGTAATTAATTGGATAGTAAATCTATTTAATATGATAGATATAATATGTACTTTCTTTATTGTAAGAAGCTAAACTGTGGACACAAAATGTTTGCATCAATAGTAAGCAACATTTTACTATTACATAGGAAGGTAGATATAGATCTACATACCTATAATAAATCAGTAACTTTATGAAATCTGTATAAGAAATATTTTTAAAAAACAATGACTGTAACGTATTGTGTACAGAATATAGACCCCAAAACAATAGTTATTACATTTTTTGTCTATTTGGGTGTATGCCTTGCCTTGCCTCACGCAAAAGGTACTGAACCGATTATAACAAAATTTTTATAGTGATAACTTATTATTCGCGTCAACATTTAAGATACCTTTACTAAATCCTGAGAAAAGTGCTATAACTGATTCTGTTCTTGAGTCGTCTTTAGAAATTTACATGACTAACTCTGGCTAAACCTTAAAAGATACATCAAAACAGTGTAGTAGAAAATTGTGGGTAAGGCCTATAGAAAAGTCTGCAATATCAAACATAAGTCAATCTCCTAAGATACACTCGCAATATCTATTTATATTTAAAATGTACGTAGGGACGCATTCAAGCGAAGCGAGAGTAAGTCACTAGTTTATTTCTAAAAATGTTGGTAGTTAATAATATAAAATATATGTATTATTATCATAATTAAGATGCCCAGTTTATTCTGTGTTATTATTGTGGTTTTACACATTAATTTATTATTTTAAGGCATTATTACTCTACTATTTTTGAAAGTTTTCCAGCTAGCTTTACTCGTACTTAAAAATAGAGTTATTTAACAGTCAATAAGTTCGAATGAAAAAGTAGGTCGTGCAACACGTTGTATATAAGCTCACACATCTAGTCTCAAAATAGTACCAGAGCCGTACTTTCACTTAGTATTCATAGAGATTTTAAAGTTAATGTGCTGTCGACGGTTGAAGGGCAGCTAAGCGAACTCTATGTGTAGGTTGTAAGGGCACAAGCGAGGTTTCCGCGCGGTTTTCGCGGCGTTAGTAGTCCGGAGACGCGCGGAAAAAGCGCCAGGGAGCGTCGCGCGGCCGTCACCTACTGCCGGCGGCGCAGCGCGCGGGTTACGGCCCGCGGCTGCGCGCCGGCACCCTCTACGACCCCGAGCTGCCTTCAAATCTAGACTTTATTATTTCACCGTTGCCCTGCCTTGATACTTGACTATATTACTAGCGATAAATAACTTTGTCTCGTAATAATATGTAGACACGAACTATGCGTAATATGCCTGAAGAATTTATGAGAAGAAAAATTGTGGACTAAAGCCTGTTTGCTTATAGAGGTAGATTTGTAATCTGTCAAGAGTAACATCCTAAGTGCATCTTTCTAAATTTGTACAAGCACGTTTAAGACAGTTATTTAAAATATCCATACTAGCAACTCATCCTCGCTTCGCTCGAGTTCGTCCCTAATAGTAATAATGATAAGCCTGCAGGGCAGCTTAAACAAACTTGAATCTCTTAAGGGATTTCTACGTGTTGGACCTCTGACCCCACGCAAGCCCTCCAAAGGAACAGGTCCTTGGAGCCCATGAAATCCAATGAGATACAAATAATAATAACAAGCCTTTTATTCAGATCTGAACATGCAGTATCTTATGAAGTAGTTCTAACAGTAACAATATGCCTATCAATTTCTATATATATAATTATATTGTATTAATTATCTATTTGAAACCAGCGATCGATAGCCTATTGGTTGTGGTCTGTGTGCCCTTTGGCATAGACCTCCTCCAACTCCTTTCACAATAATCTATACTTGGCACTCCTTATTCATAGCTTTTCGCTTGTCTTTTCAATGTCATCACTTCATTTTTTATTTTGCCGTCCTCGACTCCTTTCCCCATTTCTTGGATACCCGATTGTTATTACCGTTTTGCTCCATATTTTTTTTTACTTTTCATTTCTTTATTATTTTAAAACTTCTGATTTTTATTGAGGTATCAAAGACTGAAAATCTTTGGCCAGCCCAGGATTGGCAGCCGTAAGTCAACGCAGTCAGAATGCATGCATCAAACAGTTTTCTTTTTAGTTTTATGTTAAATTTTTTATTTTTCGTAATTTCTCTGAATGACCAGTATCGTTTCCATGCGTTGGCTACCCGACAGTGTATCTCCTTCTCGTGAAGACTTTTCATGCTAATAATCTGACCTATGTATATGTACCTACTGATTCTGTTATTCCATTATTCTATTGTTTACTTTTAATTTCGAAGAGATGTAGGCCAATTTTAAAGGATAAAGAAATAATGATTGCATATTTTATATAATATTATTTAATTATTTGTTATACAATTAAAAGAGTAAAAATATAGAACTATATAATATTCATTTTAGACAAAATACTGGGTTAAAATCACAATAACTTTCCTCCCTTAAAACCAGTACATTGTATAGGTACATTTATAATAATGTCCAGCAATACTGGTATAAATAAAAAAAGCAGTCATGAGGACTGCCGACAGAAGTGAAAACTTAAAACTGTACAAAAGTTGTTATTTTGGGATATTCAAATTAATTGTTTGATCTTAAATAAAAAATTTCTAAATTAAAACTGTTTACATTTATCTGGTTTTGATATCTATCGGCACTCTGAGTGTTAGCGTTAACACGTCACATGACCATGTCGATGACGGCTTACATGAATTTACTCCCCATTCAAACCTGCCTATAGAAGTTTTCACTTCAAAAAATCTCTTTGAAAATGTATGAGTAGGTACTAATGATAGGTACAAGAGGTATGTTATATTATATAATAATGTAAGAACTATTCTGATGGTTGCGGCGCGGGCAGCAGATGTCCTTCGGCTACCGCTTCTATGCGCGGTCGATCGAGGCGCAGGGCGGCGCGGCCTTCGCTGTCGCGGAGGTCGCGCGCGCCTAGCCGTGAGTAAAAGCTGAGCGCGACCACGTTGTTCAGTAGCACGTGCCAGTCTATTCTGTGCACGTCCGCTTCTACCGCCATCTAAAACGAATGTCATTGCATGTGAATAGGTTTGCTACAAAATCCAAACTAGATATACTTAGATTACTTTTAGTCCCGGGAAAAAAATTTCTGCACAATAAAAAAAAGAAAAAATATTGCTAAAATAATTTCGAGTCAAGCTTTTAAGTATAAAACTCTAAAAATTATGATGCAAAAAGGCATCTCTACCTTACAAAGCTCCTGTAGTAATTTGCGAGCAATGCCATGACGCCGCGCCGAAGGCTTCACGTAAAGATCTTCGATGTAAAAGGAGCGACGAGTCCAGCTGGAGTACGCTCGGTTACATAGTGCATAGCCGACCAGCTCTCCCCCCAACTCGGCAACCAGCCCGAAGAACCACGCCGGAGAGCTTTCGAAGCCATCTTCTATTAAATCTGCAAAGTATTTACGAAGAACTATTATTTTTAATATTTTTCTTGTTATATATTATATAAACACATAAGGACTAGAATTAGAAGAAAAAACTAATGCTTTTATCATTCTATAATTCACGCAAATCCGAAATTTTTCAATTTTATCACATTTACATATATATATAATGCGTCATCACTGCATGTACTATTTAGAGTCTAGACCAATAATGACATAGGTAGAAGACACATAATCTCTACATATGTATAATAAAGTTGTAACTAAGCCGAATCTGTACATTAAATATTTTTTTGGAAAATCTAATTCAAGTCGATATTATTATCGATACATAGGTCGAATCTGTAGTTTTTATAATTTTTGTCTGTCTCTCTGTCTGTCTGTTACCGCATCACAGAAAAACAACTGGACAGATTTTGATGAAATTTGGTATAATAGTTGGTTATCCGGGTCAACATATAGGATAGGATACTTTTTACTGCGGGAAAATATCTCATCTCTGGGAAATCTATACTAAACGTTAAAACGTGAATAGGGACGAACCCGAGCGGAGCGAGGGTGAGTCGCTAGTATGTATATACATTGGATACATTTGTTTGAAATAAAAAAAAAATTACCTAAACGTTGATTATCATATCAATAACAAGACCTACAGAGTAATGAAGAATAAAAAAATATGAGCCCAAAAAAATCCAGCGAAATCACGAACAGCATTTTATTTCATATTTACTGGAAATTTATGAAAAACTTATTCTTGCCTTGAACACTGAGCTGTGGCCCGTCTGGCACATCTTCAAATGTAGCTAGTTCCTGAAATTATGGAATATGATTGATTGTGAAATAGAAAAAAATAAATATGCCTAACATTGTGACAAGAAGGAAATATTAGTATTGAATCTAATATTTTTTACTTTGTAAATTCGTAAACGATTCAAATAGGGAGAATTCTGTCAATTAAATTTCTTATAAAAAGTCTTTATTGTTATCTTGTGTATCATAATTTGTTCCAAGAAGCTAATAATGTACAGTATTAATAAATTATGTAGAGTAAGGAT
Organism: Argynnis bischoffii washingtonia; assembly: GCA_033884665.1. Classification (NCBI taxonomy): domain Eukaryota; kingdom Metazoa; phylum Arthropoda; class Insecta; order Lepidoptera; family Nymphalidae; genus Argynnis; species Argynnis bischoffii. The sequence continues at coordinate 23,673 of CM066610.1, forward strand.
GGGAGGTACTGTAAGTTGTTACCGTACCAAACATATGTATCTGCTGTTAGAACCGGAGTCGGGAATATTATTAGCGTTTAGGGTTAGTTCAGTATACACTGTACGCAGCAGTGCTCGACACTCGTTCACGTCAATGTGACATTAGACTCACGTGTATCATGCGATGCACAACAGACGCGTCTTCACGGCGCATGGCTCGTATTTGAACTGTTCCTGTGTCACATTTCGTCTGTACGTCACATGCTTTATGAGAATTCATTTTATTTATATATTATTATTGTAATAAAAAAAATTGCAACTGGAAAAAGCTTATAAAACCTGACAACACGACATGTAACCTTAAACTAAGTAGTTAAATCAGTGAGCAGCAGCTAAATGTAGAGCAATAGGTTACTCGGTACTGAGAGCACAGATGTCGCTATATGTATGTTGTTATTTATGAAAAAATAACGTATTTTCTTAATGTGATATTATTTAAACATAATCATTCAGAGTTGAAAATATGTCTATTTAAATAAAGTACTAAATCCTTATCAGTGATTTGGCTTTTTGTATTTTATTTAGAACATTAACAACAAAAACATTGTGTCGTGTTATGGTTTTAGTCTGTTAAAGACGATTAAAGATAGGGATACTCACCATTTATTAATTTTTCAATTTCTACAATTATTATGAATAAGCTAAATATATCATAGAAATCAGGAAAAAGTCTAATAAATATAATTAGGCTCCACCTATTGTAATTTATCATAACTACATGATTTCAAATGCTATACCTCAAGTTACCACAAGTGGCCAAAAGATGGCGCTATAAGTTTTAAAAAGCCAACTCTCCTAATCATAATAAATGATATGGGAGAGTTTTATTATAACAAAAAATATTTATTAAGTATAATAGACTCCTGCATATTAACTTACATTAGAAATCAATGGATTGTATTTTATTATATACTACTATAATGTAATATATTTTAAATTTAGTAAATGGGAACAACATAGAGTAAGTGACCAAAAATAATTATTTCAGCAGGTGGCGTTAAATGTTACAAGTTTTACAACCAAGTGTTGGCTGCTATAAGTTCAGGACTATAGAATACTTAAAGTAATATTAAAATTGGACTAGTAATTTACAATGATCCAAAGTATCGCATACGATAGTTCAGGACATGGCCTATAATCTATATGAACATGATTTGAAGGTTAGAACATTTCATCCAAATCTCTTAAACGGTCCAAAAATCTTTACTAATTTGCACACTTATTATATTGACTAGGTACTTATCCTTTCGCTGGCGATGAAAGTGATGATATAGAAATATAGGTTTGTTTTTGACCAACTTCAAAAAAAAAGGAGATACTCTTTTGACTTGTTTATACCTGAAAGGTATATAATATAATATATAATATATCATCCCTAATAGTTACAAAAAATATTCCCTAAAGGCGAATTAAGTAATTGTAAGTTAAATATAACTGCCTACAAGGTTACCTTTTATAATATAAAAGTAATTACAATTTGTGTCTATTTTGTTATAGTCCAGTCAAATAAGGTCCGAAATCAAAACTTGGCACTCAACTTAGCATATTTGATATAATGTAGTTTTAATGATACAAAAACAATGTGTAAAGGTTTTTTTGCCTGCAACTTCCGGCAAGGGTTGAAAAAAAATTATGACAAAAATGTTTTTTCGCAATTACTCGAAAACGGTAAAAAGTAGATAAAAATGTGTAGAGCTTAAAATTTTACATAATTAAAACTACATAATAATTAAAACTACATTATATCAAAAATGCAAAGTTGAGTGCCAAAAGTTTGATTCCTTATTTGAGACCTTATTTGACTAGACTATTAACTGCATTTATGATTCAACTCTTGTGTCTTAGGAAATCAGACTGATTGCGGTACTTACCTACTGCGGAAATGGTCACGTAGATCTGTCCATTAGAAAAGCCGTTTTCCCATATTTCTACTCCGGCTGATTTGAGTGTTTATCAAAGAGCACTGAATGCATTATTTACATAGAGAAAATTAAAATAATAGAACCTTAAAAATACATTATGTTCATAATATGTGGGAAAATCCATTTATTTTTTACACTTTGCTTTATATATTATTTGTAAGGTTTTTTTTATTATTGCAATATTATTAATTATACACAGGTACTTTATGAAAATTTCAACGTGATATCAATGTCCGAATGAAAACTCGCAACCGATACGTCGTTGACAGACCGTGGCGTCTTCCCGTCTAAAGCGCCACGCTGTTCTTATAACATGCCTTCAATAGTCTCTCGAGGCAATGTCGTCGGATCGGAAATGGCATGATATATTTTTTAAGATGAAAATGCCTTTAGGTATACATACCACATGTATATAAATAGGTTGTTTGGAACTCACTGGCTAGAAAAGCCAGTAACACCGAAGGGAAAACTCAACGAAACCATTCATGTCTTAACGGGGCGTCGCAGGATTACTAAAGTACTCAACTACGACGCCCCGATGGCTGGCTTACCGAAACAGACCACAAAAACTAAGAGCTTGCTCCCACATTCTACATTGCTATCAAAGAAGTACTATGAGCAACCCGCATAGAAACATCGCCCACCGAGGTGTGCTGGAATGATACCTTTCTTAACATCTTGAACGTTGGAAGTTTAATAGCATTGGCTATGTCTAGGAATTAAGTACTGTTCCTGCATCTCCGAGTAAAACCTTAAGAACTAAGCCTTTAGAACATTCAGGACATTAAACTAACCTTAAATGAACCACTGGCAGCACCATTCTATCAATTCCAGGTGCCAAATAATATGGATAGTAGATATTTTTTCAAATAGCTTGGTTGTCTCTTTTAGCCGTATAATCAGATACAGAAGGCGAGTCTTGAAAGTAAGTATACTTTAATAAAATCCAAATTCAATAGGTCTCCCTTCACATTAACAGGACCTCATTCTAGTGTGAACACTCGTTATACAGTTCCTGAAGAAACCTGAATAAGTGTTTTATATTTATGCCTGGCGTCCAACCCGAAACATCGTTTGGTACGTATCCTAGTGAGTAATAGTCAGCATGCTCTGAACTAACAAAATAATCAACCATATTTAATTTAAAAAAAAATCATAATACTACCATAAGCCGTAGAATTTATTCTTGAAATTTATACATTTATGTGCAATAAAAAATATATAATAAATATTAAATAAAGTATGCCTGTATCAATGTGTAAACGCGCAAGAAGTGAAACTTCTGTAGGTTATCGGCACTTTTTACGAAATAAAATTTATGTTTTAATTAGGATTTGAGTGATACTGAATCAACTATTTTTTGTCGATTTAAAAAGTAAAACAATATTTCATTATTCACATAGTACAGATGGTGTTAAGATAAAATTTAATTTTCAATCCAATTTTGTAATGAACAAATATGTATGTATGTATGTATTCAGCCCTTTCGAAGTAAAACTTCTTTACGCAAGCTTGATATGGGGAGTAAGCTAGTGAATGCGTTACGAAAAGTGTAATCGAGCAAGGCGAACGTTTGTTGCCATGGTAACCGTTGTTATTGTCTGATAAATGATATATAATATTATATTCTTTCTTTAAATGATATTCTATAAATATTTGATTGTAATATGCGTTATTTTTAGTATCTCACCTATCCTAGTTATTTAAAAGATAAATTAAATTTCGTAAAGAGAACCGATAAACTACAGAAGTTTTACTTCTTGCGCGTATACCTACACATTCACACACACACACACTCTTTAAAATTATTTTAACGTCCCATTGCTGGGCACGGGCCCTCCCTTCAATACGAAGGGAATCAGGCCATAGTCCACCACGCTGGCCAAGTGCGGGTTGGCGGACTTCACATGTCTTTCGAAAACTTGCTAGGTTTTCTCAGACATGCAGGTTTCCTCACGATGTTTTCCTTCACTGTAAGGCAAGTGGTAATCATGTTAGAAATAATTCGCACATGAAAATATCAGAGGTGTGAGACCCGGGATTTGAACCTACTTCACTCGGTTTCCTAAGCGGTTTTCCTCGGTTTCCTAATTTAAAATAAAAAGAAAAATTAAAAAATTTGCAAAAACCCACGACGGTTAAAAAGTAATTGAAAAATAATTTAAAAACCTCCGACTTAAAAAATAAATGTAACGCGAGATAATAAACGTAAAAAATAATAATAAGTAGAGTTGTCATATATATAAATCATATCAGTAGATATGATGATATATAGAGTATCAGTTTTCATAGCATTTCCCTACATACCTACCTATTTGGTTCTCGATTATTGTAGATGGGGCAATAACATATTCAACTACCTATAAACTCAAGACAAAAAACCCAAGAATATCTGCCACCACTATTTAAATTTCATCGTAAATAAAAATAAGTATCATCATCAAATTCTAAAGGTCCCCACTGTAGGGGCTCGGCCTACCCATTAAGGGGTAAGTATAGCGCTAAAAAATCTCAAATTATTCACGTTACTATAAAACTGCAAAACTAGTTCATTTAATGATATGTCAACATAGTCGGGATCGCCCGAGCCGCTACATTGGACCTCAAATTCTCGATAAAAAACATTCTTGACGCCCTAGAGTGGTTCGCGATTTTATAAATAATAGCAATCCAAATTATATTATTATTATTAATTTTTAAATTTATTAATTTTTAAATTTATTAATAGGGCAATAGTGTTGCTTGATATTTAGATTTTTTTTAAATATAATTATTTTTTTATTTATATATTATAAATACTTTATTGCACCCACAAGAAAAATACATAGAATCAAAGAGAAAGAAATTACTGTATTTTATAAAAAGTAATAGTATTGTTTTTAGTAAAAAGTTTTTAAAATTGTAAGAATTATGATAAAAGCAACGAAATTTAAATAATATTTTAGATTCAGTCATATATTAAGACGTTAATATTAAAATTATTAAGACGTTTGAAGTTAATCTTATCAAATATTGTGAGGCATTACAATATCACTTTGGTGTTATTTTTCTGGTTCTTCCAAATTATTGTATAATTTCGGGGTATAGACACCGTCTGTAACAACGATCTATTCACTTTTCGGACGTTTAAAAACTTAGTCTTGCCTTGAAGTGTATGTATTTTTGTGGAGATGAAAATCATTACTAATTACACTTAACAATCTGAATCTGTCTGTGAAGTCTGAATTTAGAAAAAAAATCATAAATATTGACTCTTAAAGTGTTCATGATAGTAGGTACGACTTGATGAATCGGAATTTATAATTTATTGTAATTATTTGGAAGTTCCTACTTACGAGTACTTAGTGCTTATTTTTAAGTGTAGATAACTTTGCTTACTTTTAAAATAATTACAATTAAGATTATTTATTGGATTGTCATTATTATTCTTACGATGTAATCCAATATTAAAAAAGACATCATTTTTTTCTTGCTCTATTAAAACATTTAATAATACTTATTTAGTGCGTGTTAAGACTAGGCTTTAAATCGGTCAATATTGCATAAAAAGGTAGTTTTCGCGAAAATATGTTTCTTTAGAGAAACTGTTAAAATCGAGGTCATACAATGTGCGCGAGGTGAGGGTGGCGCTGAGCGAAGGCGGCGCGGCGCGGCGCGCTGCGTCGGCGCGGGGCTGGCGGCGCGGACTCGCGCACCGTCCTCCGACCCGTGCGCACTGCCCAACACTCGCGCTCTCGCCGCACTCTCGCCGCGCTATGCGCCACACGGCCGCGCCTGCGCAAGACCCACACGCTCCACGACCCGACTACAACCCTTCTCCGCAATGGCGACCACCAAAACCGAGTACCACTTCGGTGAGTATCACTCCATTCGGCGATCGCTGCTGCGGGTGCTGAATGATTTGTTACATTGGAATTCCCGACTTTATGAAAGATTTCGATCTAGTTGAGGTTTTTCATCACATCATACCTAATTATATTATAATAAAATATTTTGTGCCATTAATTGTTAAGCAATACGAGTAAACCTTCAATTTTCATGTCTATTTTCGTCACGTAAACTTTCTAGAAATAAAACTGTACGGTTATTATTTACATACTGGTATGTGATCGTGTGGTAGTTGTTAAGTCACGCCAAACAAGCATTAATGTATTTACTTTATTCATTACAATTTAGATTCGATTGGGTGCCTTAAATGTACATAGAGAGCTTATCATAAACAGGACCCGTATGGTGACTGTAACCGTCTGTAATAGATAACTGACATAATGGGGATAATTCGTACGTCACAAACCATTGACACCGTCGCGTCGGTGTGGTCGGTCGCAAAAGGTGTATGTTCGAGATAGTGCCTTGTGAGCTTCTCCGCGAGTGTGACAGACGACGCGCGGGCGGAATGTTTCAGCCCGACGTGGAGGCTTCAGAGGCAGGTGTGGCGCGAGGCTCGGAGGGCGGGCGGTGCGCAGGCGCATACGGTACGGGCCGCGGTGCGTCGCAGACACGCGGGAGTCGCAACGCTTTATCATCCGGCGATTAGATAAAGCGAAATCGCTCAAACTCAGCGAGTGGCAGTAGGCAGCCGCGCGCGCTGCCCGCGGGCCGCGCGCCGTTACGAGCTTCCTTGTTATTGTTAGCGAGTGTTGACCGCGCCACCGAGCCACCGCTGACCCGCTTTGCCCTGCACCTGCGCTCACTTTGCGTTATCGCACTAATGCCATTTTAATTGCCTTACTTTTCAATGTGAAATCTACAACATGAGGACAAAATACAAAAATGAATAGAAAATGGATGGGATTATTGTCATGCTAGGATCAATTTTAATAAAACCGGTGAGTGAGGTTTCATCCATCCATACCTATGTGAAACGGAACAGTACAATGCGTTGTCGATGGCACGATGGCAGTGTAGCGCCGAGCGAAGCGCGGGTCCGCCACGAGGCGCTTCCGCCCGCCGCTGATAGCGTCACACATACTTACTTGTACATATGTATGCCATAACGCTATTATTTGTTGTTCGATATTTTTGGCGTTCTTTCACAGTTTCTACTACATATTTGTGTTTTTTTTTGGATTTATTAAACATTATTTATACTGTCTTATCTTAACGAATATTTAACTTGCACAACACGACTTGAATAGAACCTATTTAGCTATAGTAGTAGTATCAGGTAAATCTAATGTAAACTTTTTAAAACCTTTTTTTAGTTACAATTAACGTTTATTTTACTATATTAGTATATTCAATAAAATGTTGCTGAGGGTTGCATCATGTATTGAGGACATGAACGACGCGAGAGCTATGATTGGTTGCCCATACATACACTTGACCATGAGGACTTTTGAAGCCTTATCATTTATTTATAACTAAAAAACTGACATATATAATATGAATATCTATGTATATCTATACATATAATAAAATTCTAACTAAGTCAAATCTGTACGTAAAATATTTTTTTGGAAAATCTTATTTAATGTAGTCATTATTATCGATACAGAGGCCGAATCTATAGTTTTTAGAATTTTTGTTTGTCTGCCTGTCTGTCTGGGAACGCATCATAAGAAAACGACTGGACAGATTTTGATGAAATTTAGTATGATAATAGCTATTTATCCTGGTCAACATTTAGGGTACTTTTTACTACGGAGAAATATCTCATTTCTGAGAAATCTGTACTAAACGTTAAAACCTAACTAAGGACGAATTCGAGCGTAGCGAGGGTGAGTCGCTAGTATTGATATAATACATTTCTATGAAATATCATTTTACTTATTGAACTTCAGTTATGTTACCAACAACTCAATACTGCCATTTTAATTAGTGTTAAAACCAGTCCCGTGATTCTTTTGGTTTTCTTCGGATTTCCACATTCCTTGAAAAAACGCTTCCTTGAAAAAACCTGTCATCTACAACAATCCATATAAAAAAAAGTAAAATTGTATCTATTTATTATATCTACATACTTAATAACGTAATAATAATTTGTATATACAACTACATATTTTAATACATCATTTGATAAATAAGACTTATGTCATAGCATAGAGATCTCCTTATTTGAAGTAAACTTAACGACTCTATGTAACTCTATGAAAACTGCGAATATTGTGCTTAAAACGTAAGTTTTTCACAGCAAATTCTTCTTACCGTAATATGCAAATTTTGAAGAGAAATTCAATTTACACTATTACACATTTTTGAGGAATTCTGATTTATAATACACAAATTAGTCTACTATCATAGTAGTAATTCAGCACAGGGCTAGCGTCATATATATACTTAGTGAATGAAATTCTAGTTTTATTGTATTACTAGCAGAACCCATAGCTTCGCTCGAACTAAAACTACAAAAAAAAACTAAAAAGGAAGGTTTCATACAAACTTCCATCCCCAATTTTACCCCCTTATGGGATGAATTTCGAAAAATGCTAAACATGTGTTTATTTCATTATATTGAAGAGCATTAATTAATACCAAGTTTCAAATAATTCTGATCATAAATATTTTTTGGGTGTATTATATCGTATTTCCCCGTGGGAATGAGATAATCACCCGCGGTACATAGTAGCCTGTGTCACTCTCCAGCCTTCCCAACTATCTTCACACAAAAAATCACGCCAATTCATCACTCGGTTTTGACGTGAAAGAAAGATAAACAAACAAACAAACTTTCACATTTATAATATTAGTATGGATGTGTAGACAACAGGTGTAAATTGTAATTTTTATTTCTTAACGATCGTTTGAAAGAAATCTGATACGACCAATAAAAAATTAAGTTTAGCATCTGCGACTATGCCGGTCTAGAATCTGTAACTATAGTAGATACTAGGGTTTAGACTCTAGACTTTAGAGTCTAAATTTCAAACTAACAAGGCGGTTAGACACTTAGGTAATGTTTTTAAATTTTACCTGCTGTTATTCGTTTATAGTTGTAAGTTGTATGTATGTCTACATATTTTGTCTGGTTTAGGCGAGATTCTCATAGGGTATAAGTAATGTACCTATATACAGGTGTAAGTTTTTAGTATGCGACGCAGCAGCTCGTCGCAGTGAGGGCTCTCGCGCCGCGGTGCGGTCTCCGGTTTCAGTTCATTCATGAGTAACATGCTTTCGGTCTCGTGTTTAGATTACTACAGCTCATTCTTTCAAAACTAATTCATACAAGTATTGTAAACATAGCCGAGCACATGGCTTTATACAAAACAGTTAAGTGTATTAGTTAATACTTACGCGAATATTTAACATTTTGAATAAAACTATCTTTTTGGACTTTTTCGCATATTTATTTTGATTTTTGGTTTACGACGTTTTGAATGCTGTACAGCAAAAATGGTCACGGGAGAGACTAGTGTTTTAGACGTCTCACTTTTTTTTTGTATTTTTATAATGTTTTTATAGTCTAATATTATATAATCATTGCATAATTTTGTAGCCATTGTATATTTTTATATTGAAACCGAAAAACAAAATAAATCCGCGAAAAAATAGTTTTATGTAAAGTGTATTGGTTTATTTAAATTGGCATTAACGTGAAATCTTTAAAACCGAATGAAATTATTCTTTAATTTGTTTTTTTTTAACATATTTTGAAGTGCATTTTCTTTAGAATCGTTGTGTTTTGAAATTCCATGAAACGGAAATGCAACACTAAACAGAGACAAACACATAAATATATAGAGTTAAGTCGGCGAGAGAATGAGATAGAATACATTGCCATGGTAACCGTGTTAGTGTCTAACAAATATTTAATATTATATTCTTTCCATGTATGATATGCTACAAATGTATGATTGTAATATGCCTAATATGCCTTATTCAATTATTGATTTGTTTTAATTTAATTGCGATTTTTGCCAAAGAATTTTTTTAATTTTTTTAATTTCACACAAAAAGTGAAAAGTAATGAAATTAATTACTGAATAATATGTAATGTATATTTATGTCAAATAAAATGTAAAATAAGTTTTAAACTTGGTTTAAAATATTATTAATAAAATAAACGCTGTAATTATCCGTCACCTGATACTCTATATTCATCTCATTCTCTCGTAGGTTACTTTTCTGAAGTTTCATTTCTACCGTCTGTGAATTGCACAAAGGCACTATATTGCAGTATGAAATATTCAACCATAGCAAATATAACTTACGTAATTTTAATTTATGAATTGTTTGTACGAAGAGATGCTTTGAATATTTTACTATGTTAGTGGTTAAAAACCACATTAACTAATTATTAAATAGTTAAAAAGTAAATTTATAAAACATATTTTAATTAGCATGATTTTTTTTTCTACAATAATATTGTCATTTATTGTAAAGTCATAAAAATGTCACAAGTAGTAAAGATGTAGAGCCGTCGACCTGATTCACATTTGCTCGCTGCCATAGAGCGGCGCGGGAGGGTGGCGCGCGGCGGCCGGGGGCGGGGGCGGGGAGCGACGAGCGATAAGAGCGCCCTGTGCGCCCGCGCTGACCTGGCCCGCGTCCCCCGCCCCCACCCCCGCCTCCCCTCCGCGCTCCAGCACTGCCTCTACCACGCGTATAGTGCTTCACGTAACTAGCAACTAACACCAACATTACATTTTAATTTAAAAATATTTACCAACTGTTATTGTTATGTGTAAGGAAGATATTATTTACATTTTTAAAATTCTTTCACGCGTTCATGGACGTGATGTTGGAGTTAGAGATAGTATATGGGTCTTAGGTTTGAACAAAGGCTACTTTTTATTCGATACATCAAATAGCATCTATGAGAAGGCTGTTTACAATAAACTATTTTAGTTCAAGTCTTCCAAGCCAAACCGCTTCCTTTTAACTTATGATTTTGAAATTTGGCATGCTTGATCAGTTTTGGTGGCACTAAATACACATACATACATACACTAAAATGATAGGAATAACCTGATGCTGCAGCCAGGATTCCTCAAGATGGTACTTCTTAACGCTTGGTTACACGTTTAACTTGGTAGCTAAGCATGTCATCTTTGTAGTACCTAGAACATAAAATATTATTTTTTTTTTCTTTAAACGTCCTAAAATTGACACAAAAATAAAATCGTGGGGCGTAAAATAATCTGAGTAAATATGTAAATAGCAGTTTTATTTTAAAATTATAATTTAGTAGTAGTAGTAGGTGTAACGAATATTCGCATTCGCGATTAGTTGCATATTTTATAACATTCGCATTCGTATTCGCAAGAAACGATGCGAATGTTTGACGAATGTATTTGACACACAAAGGGTATTACCTTATTGGTATTTTAGTATTGATGGAATTACCTAAATATATGGAATTGATGGATATGAAATGATAATACAGCTGTGATTCACTCATGTTCTTTATATCACATTGTCACTTTTGAATAGGTATCAGTTAAATTTGACAAATGCAATAATACTAAACTAGCCCCAATTCACTACAAATCTTTTCGAATGAACTTTATGTGACTAACTTTGTTCATTCAACCTGTATATGCTATGTAAACATGGCCGACATGAAATGTCAAACCTGTCTGTTTAACATTCGCATTCGCGAATGTGAAAATCGAACATTGGTTACATTATTAAATGATATAAATTGATGGGGGAATGGTGTGATAACTGGTTCCTAGAACCTATATTATTATTTTTAACTTATAGTAAAGCATTTAGCTTAATCTTTTTTTTTACTTATTTTATTTATAAGTTTTTAGTTTTTTTTTAAATTTTAAACTGTCTAAACTCAATGATCTACCATGCACTGTGTTCTAGTTGGCTTTGTTACCCTTTAATTTGATACCCATATTGAGGGGGTTGAAAAAATATATGATGGGCCATTTTGTTGGTGGCCATATTGGATTTAAATTTTTCATAGTGTACTGTATTCTACAAGTCACACCCTATCATTTGATATCTATATCGAAGGGGTTGTGAAAAAATATGTAATTCATCATTTTGTGGCGGCGGCAATCTAGGATTTACAATGATACTGAATATATTCAATTGCATTGTCATCAGAATTACAGATTTGTACCAAATATTAGATCAACCTGCCAACAAGAAAAGGGTAAAATTTCAATTATTAAATTTAACCTAACAAACATGGCAAGCCAAATAAGACCGTTTAATAAAATAAGTTTTAATTTATAGATTTTATGTTGAATTTAAAAGTTCCCAAAAAGCTTTTCGCAACCAAGAACTTAAACATACTACTTATAATTTATTTTATTCGTAAGAAATAAAATTTTAGTTGACATTTTTTTATTATTTAAGTTCAAGTACATCATACTTTACAATATGGCTCTTAATGAATAATAAAATTTGTATATTTCCACAAGATTTAGGACCATTGCAAAGTACTGCATGTCTTGAACCTTGATGCAGAGTAGGTACCTACTGTGACGTTACAAAATGTCTTTGTTACTGACTATCGGCGTTGATCCGGAGGGTCTGTCAGTATCCCGAGGCTTTGACCTTCCTATAGTGACAGTACACTACTATACAGATATCACTTTGGTTTATATTATTCATTATATTTCACAATATTTTTGTTCTATGCTACTATGCTAGTGTGCGTGTAAATAAAGTATCAATAATAAATAATATATATATACATATTATGATAATATATTCTATTATATTAGGTCTTATTTATATAGATTAAACTATTAAATTTGAGATTGTATTAGGTTTGAGGTTTTATTATAGATGAGGACTTGGGCGACCGAGCTTCTCCCGGTGTATTTTTTTTTTTTTTGGAAAAGATATGAAAATTGCGTTTTTTTCCAAAAAATACACCAATATAGATAAACTTAAAAAAAGGAAACTCATATTTAAATACAGAACCAAATCGTTAGAGACGCTTTCGAGATACACAAAATAAATTTATATACCTACATATGTACATACAAGAATTACTCATTTAATATTATAAGATTAGGTCTATAAATAATTTAATGACATTGTGATGGAACTATCAATTGGAAAAAGACTATATATGTATATTATAAATAAGCACGTGTATCAGGCACGAAGACAGAGGCTAATTTCACAACACATTGCTACAGCCCGTACGTGCCGCGTGCTGGTCGGAGAGCCGCGATACGCCGCAAGGCGTCTATACACCCGTCGTACACGTAACACGGCGATCATGTCGATTCGTATGAAAAACGTGCACAATATAATGTTCCGGCTGCGCGCGCGCATCCTCTACAGACACTGCTGCTCGCGATGATAACGTGCCTCATTTTTGCCACACAATTAACACCCAAATGTATTAGTCAATACTGTAATAGTCAATTACTAGCTATTTGCAATAAAACAAGTTGGCTAGTTACATACTTTTTGTATAACAAAAATTCCAATATTAATGTTACAGTTAAATACTAGCAGCTGAAACATGAATTAATATTGATAGAGCGTAGAGCATTTGTACTGAATAATTCACTAACATTAAAAATCACTATTTTTATAAGAAACTGAAAACTGTTTTAAAATATTAAAAATAATTACTTTAATAAAGAAGACTTAGGTACATATATAATAAGAAGACAAATTCAAATGTTTTTTTATCACGTTCATGTCACGTTCGATTTTTATGCATGAACATTACAGAGAAAGACTAAGTTAATTTTGTTTTAATAATAAACATGACGACCAGCGGTGCGGAGTTCTGCCTTTTGCAATTCTGATAATAAACAGGTTGAATGTCGTCGAATTTTAACGTAAGGTTAAAAAATACTTTTTGTTGGTATTTAAAAAGGTACTATTTATCTTTTCGTAAGCTGCCAATAAATTGAATTGACAACTATTGAGCTTCTAGCTAGCTAAAGCTTTTTATAAAGCTTTATGTACGTATGAGAAGAATCAAACAAACTATATTTCTACCTGAGACAGAATTCCTTATTGTAGATGTTTTGTGTATCAGTTGTAGTAAATTAATTCATAGTATTCAGTCAAAAGATATCTTTGTTATGACTAGGTACTCCGTACTCGTAGAGTATTTAGTATCAGATCGAGCTCTGCCGCAAGCCCCCACAGTTATCGCGGCGGCTGCAGCGTGCAGTTTATGCAACATTTATCGACATCTCGATATAGGCGAGTATACAGATTAGTATTTATGAATGGTAATAATGAGCCATCTCTAATAGCATTATCTGAAGCGAGTTTCGTCGCAGCGACGTTAAAAAGTAGCAGCCAGATAAGGCGTGTTTACGTCGGGAGGTCATGAGATATACGCTTACGTAATGACATGGTCGATCTTTCAGAACTTAGATCATTTAGAGCGAGTAAAGCTAAACTAATGTTTAAAAAATAAATCAAAGTGGATTAATGTATCTAAATGTGCTAAACACGTTATTATCTTTTTCTTATTAAAATTATTTTATTAAGCTAAAGTAATATAAGCTGAAAAGAAGTTTTTAAAATATTAATTTACGTTACGCCGTACGACGAATGTTATAATGACGATAACAAGACCATAACTATCAAATTGGGTAGCGACCGCGGCTACGTAGTTTATGCTGTGAGAGAAAACGCGTTCAATTTAATCGAATCGAATAAATCCTTTATGGATTGGACAACATCCAGGCCGCAAACAACTATCCAAAATAAGCTCAGCTAACTATAGAGCTTGATTTATCTCTAACATAGCTAAAATGTATATCGTTAAAATATAAAATTTTAAATTCCGGCTAATTCTACCCAATAAAAAAAATGTGATAGGCGATAACTCGTGTGGTTGGAAAATTTCATTTATGAATCAGTTTTCTATTAGCGATATCGAAAATAGAACAACTTCGGCAAGAGTGTAGAAGCTACACTCGTTACTATATATTGTCAATTTTACCAAAATTAATTGATCATGCTAAAAATCGTAATTTTTTCATCATTTCATCTTAACTTCAACATTTTATAAATGTATCAGTACATGCTTATATTCATTATATAACGTAAAGTAGTTAAAATTTATTCAAGTCTATATATTTGAAGAAAAATCCTTAGAATACCTATAACGACCAGCATATGTAGAGAACACTAGATAAATACATGTGGCTCACATTGTACCGAAGCCTAGTCCTTCGTGTCATGGTTTTAAAACATAATACAAAGATATTATTTGGAATCGTTGAATATTGGTAATTGCGAGTGCCATAGCGCGGCGAGGGGCGCGGGGGTGCGGAGGGGGAGGGGGGCACTGATAACAGTCGAGCGCGACCTCCGGCCCTCGCTTCAAAATATTAATATCTTATTTATTTAAACTGTCGCCCCCGGTCCCTCCCCGCGCGCCCCCGCGCACCCCGCGGGCCCCGCCTCGGCAACAACAAGCCTTCATTAAAATTGTTTTTCTCATAAAAAGCAGCATCGAACTATACAGTATTATATACTGAGTGCAATGTGGCAGCGATCAACGCTAATTCACAACTCGATTATATATAAATTAATTATAGGTAGGTACTTGAGTCATTACTGACTGAGGCTTGGTAAAAAAAATCTTTGCCCAGTAGATAGACACCTTCGCGCTAAGCGCATAAAAGAAATAACAATAATAATGATAATTATATCAGGAGAATCTTTATCGTTGAGTAAAATATTAAAGTTATATTTAACTTTTAATAATACACAATAACCAACTCCGGTAAACGTATACTAAGTATACTTAGTAGAGCCTAAAGTTCTAATTTGCGTTTGTAATCGGATAAATGATTAAATAAAGTATTAAATTAACAAAAGAACTAACGCTAATGGCATTTGCTCTGACGATTATTGTTAAATATAAGGAGTACCTATTAATTATACCGTTATTTCGTGTAAAGTTCAGTTAATGTCAGGCAATTATTAAAAATAAACAAGTTTGCTCGCGCGTCACCGAACATAATCACGATGATAACTGCCTAAATAAAATCGCTTGACATTTGATACTGATCAGGATCCGCGTTCGTTATTACTTCTTGCTGCCTTTTAACTTGTGCAGCCAGCGCGTGTGCGTACATACGCAGTGTATATACGCAATGTACAGTTTACATAAACTGTACAACCAATACCAGTCAACCAATTTTTTTAATTATTTCTTTCCAATTGCAATTTTCAGACCGCCTTCCAACATTTAATTGACAGTAAACAATGACAAGTCGGAAAAGAGATATTCTTTCCTGATTGTATACAAAATACCTACTAGTAATATGTATCTATTTTTATGTATAACTAGCGTCTTACACTAGCTTTGCTCGGGTACATCCCAACGTACGCTTTAATTTTTTTGAGCGGGATCCTAATTTTGTTTCTATAATAAAACTAGCGACTCACCCTCGCTCCGCTCGGGTTCGTCCCTACTTACGTTTTAAAGTTTAGTATAGATTTCTTAGAGATGGGATATTTTCCTCCAGTAAAAAGTATCCTATATGTTGACCCGATATTGGTTTGTAGTACATGCTATGTATCAGAGATGGCGCTGTATGTGAAAAAAGATATTCCCGCTTTTCTGTTGAAATTTTTCCTGAATTTTCTTTGCTATAAACCTCACGGAGCCCGAGACCTTTCCAATGAATGCAAAACCGTGGAAATCGGTTCGTGAGTTCTGGAGTAGCCTAGGTTACTCATGATAATATCAGCTGTCTGCTAGTGAAAGTCCCGTCAAAATCAGCCCAGCCGTTTCGGAGATTAGCCAGAACAAACAAACAGACAGACAGACAAACAAAAATTCAACAAATTGTGTTTTTCTTATAAGTACCGTATATAATTTCACATGCATTTAGCAAAAAACTGTTATTTTGACATTACATACAGACACTTCAATTTTATTTATCTGTGTAGATGTATATAAAAATCATATAAAGGTATTTTATAAATAAACTTAACAGTATTCATACTTAGCAAATTATTTATCAGACAACTTGGTGGAGTGGATTACGAATCAGTTCAAATAGAATGCCTTTAAATGGATCTCATTATTTTCAAGATAATATTGTGTAATTCATATTGGAATTTACAGAAATAAATAGAACTTTATCAATTTGAGAGGGTGTTGGGATTTGGGACGGATGTGAGACGCCGGAAGGAGCTTAGCCGCCTTTATATAGTACAGTACATACCTAGTCAGTGAGATACATAAGCCGGGGTGAATAATAGAACAACAATTCGCAGAGGGTTGTGCCCTTTGTCCTATTGTTTTTGAAGCCTCGTTCCAAAGCAATTAGTCACCACCGGTAATGTCCATCCCTCCGTCCACCAGGCGCTATTGTCTACAATATTACTATATTGTAGTATGTCATTATCTCATAGCCGATTTTCCAAATATTTTTCCTTTTTAAATTAATTACATATAATGTATATTATAAAGTTACAACAAATACTATATTCAGTCATATGTCAAATATCGAATATTATGTGGCCAAATAGCCAAATATTAGGGAAAAGTATTCGGTCAGCGCGTGGCGTAAAACTTGTCGACTTCAATCGACTTGTTTGTTTTCTGTTTGGTGCCAGGAAGTAATACTTATTCAGAGCGACTTTTCTCTGAAGCTAGGTTTGGCTACGAGGAGAAAAGGAGTAAACTACTGAAAAGGCAGAAAAATTAGTCTACGATAATGCAAGTGCATAGACATTTATTTGATAGATTTTTTGCTAATTTTTGTAATACCGATCTTGGTTATGTACCTATGACTAATGATTACAATAAAAATATATCTGATTACAACAAAACACACTTACAGGCAGAATTAACCGCCCACTTGGGTATATCTTTTATCACCCTGTTAAGTTTGCATTAAGTATAACTTATTATAGTCTATGTTTTGTATCGAGTTGGTTTTTACTTAGAAAAAAAAATAACAATTAGACTCTAGAGTTGATTTTCAAATTTGTGTTGTAGTAGCTTTAGTAAGAATTACCTAAACGTTGTTTGACCTCAATTAGCGATACATTACCGAGTTTACATTTCTTAAATAACAGTAAGAAAAAAAATATCTAGTAAGTTGCTCCTCTGTAATAAACTAGCGACTCGTTTATTACAAAGGAGAAGTAGGAGTTCGACCCTAGATGAAAACTTGATTGCTTCCCAATACAAACTTTCATCCCTATTTTTACCCCCTTAAGGGATAATTTCCGGGATGAAAAGTATCCTATGTCCTTCCCAGGGTCTCAAACTATCTTCTTATTAAATGTCATCTAAATCGGTTCAGTAGATCTAGAGATTACCCCCTACAATCTCACAAACTTTACCTCTTTATAATTAATATTAGTATAGATATCAAATCAAACAGAATGAGACACTTAAAATTATTTATTAGGTGTTGGTATTTCAGAAGCTCACTAAATATTTATAAATACTCAACTATCGTAAAAATTAAAGTTATCAATTTATATTTAAACAAATATGTTTGGACATTAACACACAGCACCATCTAGTTCCATGGTAAGCTACGAGGCCTGTGTTATGGATACCAGATAGTTGATACACTACACATATATAACTTTAAATACATACATATTATAAATATAAACACCCATAACTGGAGTAAAATCATTCGAGTTCATCACACAAATGAGTACCTCTAACGGGACTCGAACCCGCGACCGCTGGCACAGCAAGTAGAGTCACTACAAATTGAGCCAAACAACGTCGTCATGTCGTCGTATGGTGATATATTTATACAATAAACATATTATAGTTAAACTATGAAACAGTAAGTAGATACAACACATCTACGAGACTAGACCGTCCGGGGCGTTATCTCGGCTCGTAAACAAAATGTTGCTGAATTAAGCTATTTATCACTATGTATTAAATAATTAATTATTGTAATTAAAGTTAGTGATAAAATATTATTCAAATATTGTGTAAATAAATATTTTAGAAATTATTATTCAACAAGTGATTTTGCTACTTATTCTCGTGTTAATCTCGCGAATATACATATTAGTAATCAATCATCATGTCATAAGACTAGGTACTATACTCGTACCTACAGAGAGATTTTTATGAAATTTGGTATGGTAATACCTGATTATCCGGCTCAACATATAGGATACGTATTTTTTATTGCGGGAAAATATCTCATCTTTAAGAAATCTATATTTAAGGTTAATAAGTACCTAGGAACGAATGAGTCGCTAGTTCTTTATGAAAATAATAACATTAGATAAGGCACTACAAGTAGTCATAAAACACAATACATAATTAATATAAAATACTAATGATCTCCAAATTTTATATGTTAATTAACTCACATCCAAACAAACATTATATTGTTAACTAAAACAACAAACTAATATTCTAATGTGTTTCTACTTTAACGACTCTACTTCGCCTCACGCTACCATAAAAATTAAAGGCATATTATAAGATAAACAAATATTAGGAACAAATTAAATAGGGAAGTTTTTTGTTCATAAACTTTAAGTAATAGCATCTACTGATTACTACTGTAAATACCTATCTAGTGGATATTGAAACGTAAAAGGTTGTCAAAGCACCATTTTAATGAAAAATATACCCACTAGTATTCGTCCAGTAGTCGAAATTTAACCAAAATCATTTTTTTTTATTGATAACACCTACAGTGTTATATGATCTACGATAACACTAAAGCTTGTCGACAACTACTAAATAAAAAAGAAAATGAGTTGACAGAGGAGGAAGAGGTACATACCTACAGTATAAATTTATATATAACTGTGTAGGTAAAAAGTGACCAGTTCCTTCGAATCATATTAACTACGCACGTTATTATAAAAGTTACTAAAAAAAATTATTGTTAATTGGACAACAAGTAGATAACGTCACTTTCAGGCCCATAAATTATCTCTATTGCAAAAAATCACACCGATCCGTTACAATGTAAAAAACGCGGACAAACTAACCAACACATTTTCGCATTTATGTATATTATAAATATTACTTAAAATTTTGTTCAAATAATCTCATGGTAGTTATATAAGGAACAGCATACTGTCTATATATTATGATAGTTGGTGTCTATACCTATTGTTAGTACCTACATGATATATCGCTAATACAAATCAATTATTTTAAGTTTTCTATTAACGATATAGATGTGTAATAGTTAAGTATGTACTTCATTTACCTACAGAGTATAGAATACAGTTAAGTACTCCTGTTAATGTTCAGGTGTGAGCATTGAATGGAAAACATGCGGGCATAACCAAATTATATAATGTACTAGCAACTCACCCTCGCTCCGCTCGGGTTACATTTTAAACTTTAGTGTAGATTTCTTAGAGATGAGATATTTTCTCGCAGTAAGAAGTATACTATATGTTGAACCGGATAACTAGCTATCATCATACCAAATTTCATCAAAATCTATCCAGTGGTTTTCTTATGATGCGTTTCCAGACAGATAGACAGATAAAAATTCGAAAAACTATAGATTCGGCCTCTGCATCGATATTAATAACTATTGCAATAAGATTTTCCAAAAATTATTTAATGTACAGATAGACTCAGAATTTTATTATATGTACCTATAGATTAACTAACTAATGTTTTAAATATAAAAGGGACGCGAAAAATGTCTGTCTGCCAAAATGCTCATTCACTATATTTTTTATTATATTTTGAGATGAATAACAAATCGTAATTTAAGAGATGAACAGGATTATGCCAAGAAAAAAGTTTCTACTGGCACATAGAAGTTAGTACTATGTACTAGTATATGAAATTTGTTTTTGCCTATTTATACGTAGAATCACAGATGGCTTTGTATATAAGTTGGCATATAAAAAAGTTAATGTAAGAACAAAGCAGTTCTAAGAGCCCCCCTCTTTCAGATGTTTCTAATAGGTAACACAAGTTAAAAAAAGAAATAATTGAAAGTAGTAGAGTTGAAAAAACAGAAGTGGATGTAAAATAGAATAAAAACATCTAACGATTTTCTGTAACACCTTTGCTTTGAAGACACTGAAAATCTTTATAATATTTACTACGGGCAATAAAAATAAAGAACAGTGGCCACTAGCAATTTTATTAAGTATTGTCATAAAACTCAGTCCTTCTTTTTTCAAATTTGCATAACTT
Organism: Argynnis bischoffii washingtonia; assembly: GCA_033884665.1. Taxonomy (NCBI): domain Eukaryota; kingdom Metazoa; phylum Arthropoda; class Insecta; order Lepidoptera; family Nymphalidae; genus Argynnis; species Argynnis bischoffii. The sequence continues at coordinate 44,655 of CM066610.1, forward strand.
ATATAGGCACATATTATAATTCATCATCTTTGAATAACAAGAAAGTAGTCTTGTCAGCCATTTTTATTGTAGAGATAATTAGGTAATGAGAGATGAGAGGTAAAAATCTGCCTTTATAAATCTCATGCATGTAACTTATTATGGGTAATGGGGACTATAATACTATAATTATGTGGCTATATATACTGTAAATAATATAATTAACATAACTATGATATTTAAAATCTCTGTTAAGAAATTCGTAGCTTTAGTTCACTTGACTTGTAAGTTATGAGTTACTTTGTAATTACTCATACACACTTCACCATATCACCGGTGTGGTGCAGGTACGAAGTTGAACAATAGGTAGCTGTGGCCGGTCGCGGTTCCCACAGCCTTCCGCGTATCTACTAATTAGTGTACTCTATTTATATAACAAAACAAAATCCTTGCTTTACTCAAGTAAAGCTGTACTTATTGTAATTTGCCTTACAATTGCATGTTCCAGTAAACGTTAATCCAATAGGTGGGTCACCGGCTTTAGACATGAGAAATTACCGACAAATATGTCGTTTTGTTTATTCGTCTGATATTTCAAATACGTTTAAAAATTAAAAAAAAGCTCAAAAACTAAACAAAAAAGGCACAAAGTACCTACATACTTGTACATATTCAAATATATGAAGAAATAGAATGAAATATTATATTTTTGAAATCCAGGGCTTATTTTTTACGCTTATAAGTTTTATTTCTCCTTTAGTTGCTAACTACCTAACCAACTAACCTATTTATTTATTTTAAGTAACCTTGAAATTATTTGGATAGGTAGGTACCTACCACTTTCGAAAACTTAACAAAGAATAAAGTAGAATGTATATGATACAAAAGTACCTACGTAGATTAAAAGTTATATCATATATGTAATTATAATTTTAAATGCTATAGGTAGGTAGTAGATACCTACCTAACGTAATATCTATTATTTTCACTTACATTAAAGTTTATGAGCTTTGTTTAAACACCTAAGTTAAAATGTTTTAAATTGCTATCTATCTAGTCTATTTTTATTAATAAAAATGCTGAGAGCGTGATACGAGCAGGATTGCCAAGTTCATTGTTGTACCTAATGATAGACGCGCGATATCAGCTGCGCCCGCGCAGCCTATCTTATCGCGGCAAGGACGAACGCACACTTATTGTTAGTGTAGACCTTAGTCTTAAGACTTAACTTCTTGGATGTGAAAAACTTAAGAAGAAAAAAAAGCACAGGGAGTAGACCATTCAAGATTCATTCTACATTTAAACATTTTCTGCTGCCTCTAACAAAAAATGATTTCTAGGTTGTTGTAAAAGAAACTCTTTTATTTATTTTTTCGTCCAGTGAAATAGATTTGTTCATTTTTGTATAAGGCATAAAAAAAATTTACTTAATATTAGTCGTGGGAACGCGAAAATGTTGTCTACTTCTGGTGCAAGTTCTGCTTCATGTTGCCAAAATATAGATAACATGAATAGTATTGTTGTACCAATAACATGTGCTAACTCTTTCCTCGCTGTTGGGTTTCGATATGTTCTATAACACCCATTGTATGTGTGATGGACCCATCAGTGCCATTCGTTTGGTTATTGTTTTTGACCATAGACAATTTTTTTGACTTGTTGTTGTGGCATAAATCATAATTAGTTTTAGGCGGGCCTGCGTAATCCGTATCTCAAAACAAAAGCTGACGTTAGGGATGTTTGTTGTAGGCGGCGCAGCGGGGCGTCGCGTACCGGGAATCGAGCGGACCTGCTCCCGCGCAGATTTACAGCGCCCTTACCGCTAATGCGATAAAATTTATTGGTTCCCGGGAGATAGCTCACGAGCTGGTGATTTGTGGAGAAACGCGACCTGTGGCGGACATGTTTATAGACCGCGCTGTCTCGCTTCACGGAAACATACTTAATTTTCTGATAGCCGATGACAGATGTTATGATTGTCCCCCGTGGTTTTATTGCCTTCTCGTCATCTCGTATCATTTTTTCTTGCCTGAGTACGATCTCAGCTCGTTTTGAAATCAGTCTATTAAATTGCATAATTTAGTAGATAGTTAACACCAATCATGTCATCTTATTTTAATCACTTCAGGGTGTGAATGAAATAAAAACCTTCTCTATTTATTGCATGAGTGAATTATGTTATATTTGAACTGTTGAACCATTTGTCTGTACTGTACTTACTGCTTACGACATGTATTATAATTTTTCAATAAACATAATGCTGATAACGTACTACAGTGATAGACTAACACAAAATTTACCTTGTGTTCTTATGACAGTTAATTCATATTGAGATGTCACTAAGATTACGCTACAAAGAAAGTGTTATTAATACGGGTGGTGAATTTGAGGGTGGTGTGGCTGCAAGCAGGTCGGCGCGGCTTCGCGATAAGGCGAGCACGTGCTCATGTAGCTTATCTATCTCTAAGCGATCAGCTGAGCACTCGCCATCCACGTATAGCTAGCTTAGTTTTATGACTAATATATAACATTGTGACTTTTAGATAGGTAATTCTTGTTTTTTTTTTATTCAAAATTTTAAACTCGCGATATGAAAAAACCTATTCAAACAAATAAAAATCTTTATACAGCATTTTTGTCTTGACGATGATTCCATTGCTATGTTATTCATTATGTACTAAATTTATGAATCTAAACTATTCATTCGTCGCAATGCATACGTGTTAATGCAGACTAAATTTAAGAAAATATTATCAGACCAAGAAGCCAAAATGCATTATTCAGTAGGTACCTATCCTTAATATTATTATTAAAGAAAATCAAATATGTATGTAATTTAGGCACGGCATTTAGTGGATGTTGATCATCCACTGGTGAAGCAGTTTAATCAATTTAATTCGAAATTCCATTGCTTTTATCCTAAAACTGATTACCTTATAGGTAATATAGCTCAACATTTAAAGTAATAGGTAAAAAACATTTATTTCATGTAAGTATTATAAGAAATTTTAAAGTCATGGGCCAGAGCTGCTCTGTAATTTTTGGAACTTCCTGATTAAACTTGGTGCCACACTAATAGGGTCACAGATTATTTAATGGATCAGTAAGTATTTGCTTAAAGGACTTTTTATTAGACCTTACTAAATCGAATTGTGCTACCAAAGCGGACACAGTAGAGGGAGTGAAGGCAGGTTCCTGCGCGCGAGTGGAAGGGTGCCAGGAGGCGGGTCGAGCGCGGTCTGCCGGGCTGCCGCCGACCCAACCTCGCCATTCGCCAGTCTACACGCGAGCGTCACTGTGAGTGCACGCGTCACAAGTCCGCTTAAGTGACTTGTCAACTGTAAGTTAGGTTAATAATCGTCAGTCGGTACAGTGTAGTGATGTTGCATGACGCGTGGTCCTCGGCTTGGCACCGCCCCGAGACCTTCGAGCTGGACGCCTTCATAGATGAAGTGAACAACAACTGCCTCAAAGGTTAGTCAATCTACCTGCGTGTTTGCTATTTATATTCATTCGTATGTTACCAAATATACTTGTCCGCCAAATAAATTTTAGAACATGTTAGGTATTCATAAATGTAGATAGATATTTGTTTCTTTTAGAGGCGAAAAATTTTATCCGGTTTTTCTTAATGTAAGCTTCCACAAAAATTTGTGGCCATGTGCATGAATATAACATTACATTAGATACGTATGTATAACGTTTGGTAAATAGCATTATGAAATAATTATGGCCTTCAACGGTGTTAGACCGCACTCGTACGCGAGTACTGGTGGCAATTGGAAAGATACTGTTGTTTTCTTTCCACACACGTGAGCACGGGACGCGGCCCCCGGCGCTATCTACTCGCATCACAAATAAACCGTGACGACGCAGGCCAATGGGCGATCCCGAGTAACGGACCGTTGTGTGCGCAGAGGGCGAGGCGGAGTGCGGCGCGGAGAGCCCGCCCCCCCTGCCGTTCGGCTACGCCCCTGGCGGCGGCGGCCTGTCGCCGTCCCACTCGCGCAGCTACCAGGAGCTGCGGCCTGCGCACGCGCATACGCCACACGCGCGCGACATGCAGACGTACGCGCACATCGAGGAGACGTTGTTCAAGACGAGCCCAGCAGTGGCGGCTGGCGGGGGCTCCACTGACGGCGCATACCTTCGCGGGCGCAGCCCCGAGCTGAGCCCTTCGCCCGAACGCCGCGACGACTACCGCACGCTGCACTACGAGCCCTACACACCGGCGCCCCCGCCCCCGCCGCCCTACACGCATGACCACCATCACCACGTCGATGGGTAAGTTTTTATAATCTCAATATGAGTATTGTATTTGTTTTATTGTTAGCCATTACAGTTGACCTTTCGAACGTCATGGTAAATAGGTACCTATGCGTTAAAATAAAAAGCATTTTAGCTATGTGCTACGATATTAATTGCCAGTATGTTAAAATCGTAATAATCGAGGTCTGCATGAATAGATGCATTTAAAAACTAGGATTCCTAGCATTCGTCAGCTCGGATGGCTCGCTATGAAGCGGAGTGTTCCAGCGCTAATAGGCTTGCACATTAGGTGACGCGCACACCATCATTAGCTGCAGTATTGCTTGGTAGCTCTTATCTTAATTGTTCCTTAAAAGAAATATCTTAGATGTTCACTGTTTTGACTTTCTCCAAATTCTTCAAGTACTTCCTTAGTTTTTTGTCTTTTCATCTTTTTACCATGTTTATTATTTTTGTTATTTTAATTATAACACTCATTCTAAGCGGCTCTTGCTCATACTAAATTTCATCGTACTCCATAAATATAGACACTATATACTTACATATATTTAAAATTATATAACGATAATGGCCAAAACGAAAAAAGTGTTACAAATAATCTAAAAACCCTATTAATTCTATGAAAACTAAAGCTAATTTTAAACAAACCAGTCACAGATGTATTAGAATTAACGAATGTTTGTTATTTTCCTTCAAGTTTATTTTTATTACTGCATTTAACGAATTATCCTTATACCTAATGCGTGTTGGAACAGTGACGGTCTCGTTTGTGGAGGCTATTAGTAAATGTCGACATGTTTACTTAGTATTGTTCCACATACTACAATATCATCAAATACTTTGTTTTTGCCCCGATACAGCAACTTTATGTAACTAATATTCCTGTGGTTATTATAAAGTCCAAAAGATATTTCAATTAATTGTACATGATATTATTAACGAAGATTTTGCTAGCCAATTTTTTAAATAACTTTTTAGGATAGATACGGTTATAGATAAGAAAGAGACATGGGAGAAAAGAGATACAAAAGTACAATAGACAATCCTCGTCGTATTCTTGGTTTAAATGTCTACGTTTCAGAACAACCTTAGAATCGAATATTAATTTTTTAATAAAATTATCAGAATCTCAGAAGGTAATCCAGTTATATACTGTAGTTAGTATAGTATACTAGCGACTTACCCTCGCTTTGCTTCTGGTTCGTCTCTAGACAAAGACAAATCTATCCCACAGGGATATCTATTTTTCCGGGATGATATATAGCCTATAGTCTTCCTCAGTTAAGGGGCTATCTAATGCAAAAAGAATTTCACAAATCGGATTAGTAGTTCCTGAGATTAGCGCGTTCAACCAAACAAACAAACAAACTCTTTAGCTTTATAATATTATAGTATAGATTTTTAAGGCAGATCAGATATCAAGTAGTAAAAAATATCATTGGTTTAGGTATAGATGACCCACATGTATTTGGCTATATGATTACATTTAGTATTAAAATTATAACGTTTGATCGACTCCGCCTCGATGCTGATACGTATATTGCTCATATAATTACGCAGGATTACGCAATGCTGATAACATTACACAACTGTTACATCTGAAGACTTTCTTATCGCACTCATCTCATATCGTGGAATTCCAGTTATCAAATAAAAGCAAAAGATTTTATCAAGATTTGACCCATCAGTCTAGGATAACATACGAGTAGGTATAAGATAATCATTAAAAGTAGGGAAAACTGAGAAATCATTATTGACGCTTATTCTAATAACAAAAAGAAGACGCAAAATTGGCGAAAAGCTATACTTACTTATATTATAAATGTGAAAGTTTGTGAGTATGGATGTATGGATGTTTGTTACTCTTTCACGCCAGAACGGCTGAACGGATCTGGATGAAATTTGGCACAGAGATAGATTATGGTCATAGATATAACACATAGGCTACTTTTTATCCTGAAAAAGTGTGCGGTTCCCGTGGGATAGGTTTGTTTTTGTTTTACTAGAGGCGAACCCGAGCGCAGCGAGTGTGAGCCGCTAGTAATATTATGTTTGTTGGTTTGTCAACTTATCCTTCATGCTCTGGGTGGACTAGATTTTTGCATACATCATGTATGGGCAGAATGGTGACTTAGGTTGCTCTTGATTCGAGCTACATAAGGATACTAACATATATACTTACATATACAATAATATGAGGCACCCCCGCTTTGAACTAGCCTGAGCTACTTTTTAATCGACTTCCAAAAAAGGAGGAGGTTCTCAATTCGACCGTATATGTAATATTTTTTTTTTTTAATATTTGTTCGCGGATTTTTTTGTCGTTTATGAACCGATTTTGATAATTCTTTTTTTGTTGGAAAGGAGATATCCCAAGAGTAGTCCCATGATAAGGAAACCAGGATCTGATGATGGGATCCCAGAGAAATCGAGGGGAACTATCGAAAATTGTAGCGGCGACTAGTGCGTTTGATAACATTTTCATTAGGTATTTTAAAGCACTACTATTTAATGAAGGTCTGGAGTCGATCTGATGATGGACCCGAAAGATAGTCGAGGGAACTCGTCAAAGGTTTACAGCAATTACCTGGTGTTTGGGCTTGATTAATTTGTATTGATGATACGTCTACACTAAAAATGGAAAAATAAAAACTTAAAAAAAAAAAAAAATTAAACCGACTTCCAGGCACTGAAAAGTAAAAAATAACTAAACGGGGGTTTTCATTTAGAAAAGATACTTAATCAGATTTTTTCGAAGTCGGTGCCAGCCAATACAAATCAAAGCACACCGACTTCTGAAATATCTCATTAAGTATCTATTCTAAATGAAAACCCCCGTTTAGTTATTTTTAACTTTTCAGTGCCTGGAAGTCGGTTTTTTTTTTAAGTTTTTATGGTATTCAGCCCTTTTTAACGTTCCATTGCTGAGCACGGGCCTCCCTTCCATATGAAGGGGATCAGGCCATAGTCCGCCAGGTTGGCCGAGTGCGGGTTGGCTGACTTCACATGTCCTTCTAAAACTTGTTAGGTTGTCTCAGACATGCTGTTTTCCTCACGATGTTCCTTTACCGTAAGACAAATTCGCACATGAAAATATCAGAATTGCGAGATCCGCGATTTGAACCCTTTTTACTCGATTTCCCAAGCGAGCGCATTACCACTGGGCTATCACTCCCTTAATCGCACGGTTTAGCAACATATTAATACTGGAAACAATAAAGCAAATCATGTCGTATCGGTATCATATTCGTAACAATAACACATGTCTGCATGTTATAGAATTTTATTTCATAAATAAGATTGCAAAAATTACTCAAGGACGTGCGGCGTACGTTTGGTCAATATTTTGGAACATGATTAGAGATGGAAAATCAAATAACTACCTACTGCCTATTTTATTTTTTATAAAAACGTTGTAGGCAAAACTTAAGCTGTTGAAAGAGTGGCTTAAAAAATTGAAAATAAGCAAAGCTATTCCAAGAAGCCTGTCTCACTTCGCAAAGAAGCTTACATCTGCTTTGCTTGCTTGATCATACAATATTAAGTTCCTTTTCCATATAACGAATACAATATTTAATGAGATTTTAAATTGGAGCTCATTAGATTTACAGTTTAAGAGAGGATTTATTAAATTACAATGAATTTGAATTGTAATAAAACAAATTAATTTCGAGCGAACAAGTAGTTAATATTGATATCATTGAATTTAATGTTTTGTTTAGAAGCGAGTAGAACCTTAAGTAAATAGGAGCAATTTAGATACCCCATCGTGAGATGCACAGTCACCGCTAGCATCGTTTCAATTTGATATATATATATATATCCAAATACATACATAAGTTGGCCGGGTTTTATGTTCTGCTAGTGATCCTCATAATCATAGAAAAATCCGTATTAAACCGTTCTTTCCACAAGTGAAATTTTAAGACCATCCCCCGAGCAAACGACCTTCAAAATTCCGCCCATCAACTGCCGTCCGGCCGGCACAGTACGCTCACTCAAAAATTTTCATTGATTTCTAAATATTGGTCCAAAACAAAATTGAAATTAATCTTTAAAAAAAATTAAACGTCTCAAATATCGATTTTGAAATGATCTATCAAATGGTATTAATCCTACTTTTACATGAGCTGTAATTCATGTGTAGGTGCAAAGAATAAGAAAAATATTCATGATTATATCAACACTTTAGAATTTCATTTCTTTTGTAGTGAGGAAATAAAAAAACTCTATTAACCGTGTAATATGACGACAATATGTTGAAGATAGTTACAATATTATTGTTATTTTTTACATTTTTTGTGTCCAAATGTATATATTACGCATTATTATACTGTAAATTGTAACTTGTAATTTGAAACAGTATCTAAATTCTAAACCAATTGTTTCTACAGCTCAGTCATATTGTAAAAGACGAAAATAATATATGTTTGTTCAACCTTTTTACGCAGTTACGGCGCAAAGCATGAATACGGATTTTTGTTACTATTAGTTTGTCCAGTGGACGAAATTGGCCCATTATGATTATATAAAAATATTTTTTATTAATAATCACTAAATTTGTCAATAGCTACTAAACAAAAAACATGACAAACAGAGGAGAAAAAAGTACAGACCTGTTTGAGAAAAAGTTATTGAGCTTGATAAAATTAGTTACATGCTGTTAATTTTTTAATTTTATCAAAACATCGTTAAAATAATAAACGCGCTTAGCGCAGCTTTTGTTAGGGGATTGCCCTTAATGCCCTTAATATCCATACCTCTGTCCCAGACGTGGGTACTAACAGAAATACTAATTATAATAATTTTAATTTTTAATTGTCATTTGGGTTTGTTCCAATAAATAACTCGATACATTTGTAGAAACAGACAGATATAGGGCTTATTGCTTATGTTTCTACTATGTAAGTCTATTTTTTATGTTTTGAAGTCAATATTAGTCCGCTACTTAATAACATGCTTTGTCTCAGTAGTTACATTGCAGTACGTTCCTAAAGCCGTCTTATGTGAATATTAGCTACAGTCGCTATCAGCGCGCGCAGGTACAGGCGCAGGCGCTACGTGCCGCGGCCGCCGCTTGCGACATGCCGCATTCCGAACCCTCACGTGCGGCTCGCTGCAATACGCAGTAGTTTTCCACTATCGAACATATTATTATTATACTCTTTATTTCGTTATTTTTTTAATATTTTCGTCTTCTGTCTCAAAGAAAACAGGATTTTCTTCGTGCGAGTATATTTGTTTTGCAATGATCTTCATTATTTAAACAGTTCATAATTTTGATGACAATAATATCTAAACATAAAATTAACCGAGTACACGTCGGGCCACGCGCAATGTAGGGTTCAGTAGTTGCCCATCACACTAATGCGTACTAAGAAGAGGGCTTTTTGTAAGGACGTTATGATTTTATTTTTGTATATTCTACATGGTTCATAAACTTATATTTACTACCTGTTTTACACAACTCCGATGGTTTTTGTAGGAGATTTTTTAATACTCCAAGTACATTTTATAAGTTGGTCGACTACGTATTACTCGTAAATTTGGAAAGCTTACTTAGCTGTGAATCTTTTAACTTCGATATATATACTACTACCGTGAATTTTTTCACGTATCCAAAAACAGTTATTTAGCTGGTAACAAAAACTAGCACTTATATCAGAAACGCACCCCTTAATCAAAAAATTGTTTTCAAAAACCCGTAATATTTTCGAAAGACCTATCCAACGAAATCCTACACCATATTATATAAACGAGAAAAAAAAACATCCCCACTTTACATATAGAGGAGATTTTATTTTACCACACTGTCGGCGTAACAGTATAGTATACATGGATACATGTACATTGTACATATATCCATGCCATATTATAGCTTCCTAGTACTAAGTCTCTGAGCTAAGCTGCGGACAGACGGACGAACATGGTGAAACTATAAGGGTTCCTTGTTGACTACGGAGCCCTAAAAATGGTAATCCATTTTACACAATTCTAGGGATCCGTAGCCAAAAGGCTGATTGTTTTATAATGATATTATTCTCTTGAATAAAGAAATAAATATGAAACTGTATTCGTCAATACAAATGATTTATTTCACTACAAGACTTACAACATTAAAATTATTACATTATCTATGAATAAAATATTAGCTTACATGTAAATACAAAAGAAACAACATTTAAACCTTTATTTCAGGTCTCTTTATATCTTAACAAAATATAGGAACTATTAATCTATAGGAAAAATTTATAACTACAATTTACAACTGACATTCAATTATTTCGTTAAATATGAAAGTCAAATATAAAAGTATAATTTGTATCGACCAAAGAGGACCTATTCATGTCAAATATTATAAGCTTAAGAAAAGCACTCGAATGTGAGGTGGTTTTCTTTCATACAAATTATGTTTTTTATTTTATCTACGAACGATGCCCCCTCTTTATTGGATAGTTAGGTACCAAAGTTACACTGCGGTCAGTAACGGGCTGCGGTCACAACTAGTTTTTTTTTACTAACAGCTCTAATAAGTAATTAAATATAACGTTACTCTGCGGTCGCGATAAATCATATTTCGATTATTTACGTCACAATATTACTCATTTGTTTATAACGCACGAAGAAACAGTCTCTATAAATAGGCGTACCTGAACGTGGAAAATGTTTTTGTTCCATGCCATCTCATTTGTTTCATATTATATTTTTTTTTTAATATTTATTTTTTAATTTTTTATTTATTTATTTAACAATAAATTAAATTATACAGTAATGCAGTAATACAGTAAAGGCTTGTACATTTTAATTTTAAATAGTTGGGTGAAGTAGGTACTGTACTCCTTGCTAGATTATGAAAATAATCTGTATTAAGGAGTGTACTATTTATCTGTATATATTTTTATGTTCAACGGATAAGTTTTCATAGTATAGTTATAGGTGAACTATAGAAACTTTTAAATCTCTTAATATACGTTAAATATTAAATATAAATAGCAAATAAGCATTTTTCGTTTTAATTAATTTTATATATCAATTAATTAGTCTATTTCCTGTTATATAGGTACATACAGATAGATTAAATTCATTCATAAATAACACTTTTGTGAAGTTCAGTAAGTTTTGGTAGAGTAGCGTTGTTATCGCGCAATTAGCGGCGCTACACACACGGGCGCGTGTGTGCGAACACACCGGCACGCACACGGCGAAATGGCACCGCCGCTCTATGTGCGGAGTGTAGACTGTAGGTACCGTGTAGAGTATGGGTAGGTACGTTTAATTGCTCCTCGCCTGTAATAATACGGCTATTGTTTACACAACCGACATTTATTTTTGTTATTTTATTGTCATTGGAACGGAATTATCTGCAACAGTTTCCGAACATTTGTTCTTGTGTTGTCATATAAAAGCTAAATATATATAAGCAAAAGCTCATACATTAACAAATATTTATATATGGTTTGTAACTTGTTTACTAGACTTTAGAGTTATATTTTATATACTAGCGACTCGCCCTTGCTCCGCTTGGGTTCGTCCCTACTTACGTTTTAACGTTTAGTATAGAATTCTCAGAGATGAGATATTATCTCGCAGTAAAAAGTATCCTATATGTTGACCCAGATAACCAACTATCATGATACTAAATTTCATCAAAATCCCACCTGTGGTTTTTCCGTGATGCCGTCACAGATAGACAGACAGACAGATAAAAATTCGAAAAACTATAGATTCGGCCTCTGTATCGATAATAATGTCTATTTCAATTAGATTTTTCAAAAAATATTTGATGTACAGATTCGGTTTAGTAACAATTTTGTTATATATAGACTAGTAGTACGCTAATATGACGTGTTGCAATTTATTTGAATTTGTTAAAAATTAGACCATAAAAAAAACTTATTAATAATAACACAGGTTAAGTAATAGTTTAGCCTTGGTTCACAACTCATAGGCTACTTTTTATCAACGTACTTACCACTAAAGCAGAGACACGGGCAATAATCTATATATATAATAAAATTGTAACTAAGCCGTATCCGTACATTAAATATTGTTTGGAAAATCTTATTGAAATAAACATTATTATCGATACAGAGGCAGAATCTAGTTTTTAGAATTTTGTCTATCTGTCTATCTGTTACCGCATCACGGAACAATTACTGGAGGGATTTTAATGAAATTTGGTATGACGCTGGTTACCCGGGTTAACATATAGGATACTTTTTACTGCGGAAAAATACCTCATCTCTGAGAAATCTATACTAAACATTAAAATGTACTAAGTAGGAACGAACCCGAACGGAGTGAGGGTGAGTCGCTAGTTACTTTTATATATTACGTTAGATAATTTTATATATAACGTAACTCGATGATGGAGGATGAATAACGGCAAAAACGTTTCCACTTTCCGCTGAGGTCGGGCAGTACATACATACTCGTAGGATGTAGCGGTTTCGAACGCCCTACTTTTTTTATCCACTCTAGGACAAACAAATAGGCAAAACAAATATTCATATAGGTACGAATACCTGGTGCGTTACGTCTTGGTGCTAAAGGTACATTTAAAAAAAAAAGACTTAATGATTAGTACATATTTATAAGGTTCGATTGAAATTGGTCAAACTTTGCCAATGTTTTACAAGGTATATTATTTAATATTTATTATATTTGTGTGAATTTTATAATATATTTTAATTGAATATTCCGAAAGCTTCACAAGCCATGAAGCTTATCAATGTTTCAAATATGACGCAGTTGATAATTTGTATGGAAAGTCACATAAAAGATGTTTGAATTAGTATTTTATTTTCATAATACACGATAGTTAATTTAGTTACAATAAGTCGTGACTTCCTAGAAAGATTGACCAATGAATCAGATTTGACTCACATTCGTTTCCATAAACAAATCGATTAAATCTCATATGACGCTAGCGACGAAACTCATCTTTAACAAACAGATTTAAAATATAACCAACGATTCCAATCAATCAATTATAACGAGTGTTTATATCAATCGATAGTAATTTTGTGTAACATAATCTATAGGTAAGAGCGTGATAGGGGGCGTCTGTGCGCGTGTCGCAACACGGAAACTCAATAAGTGTCTTTTATAATATTGCTTAAAAACTTTATGAATATTAAAAATATATCAGAATTTTTTGTTAAGTAGGTATCGTAAATAAATAATAAATAAATATTTTGGGACATTAACACACAGCACCATGTTGTTCCATGGGAAGCTACGAGACCTGTGTTATGGATACTAGATAGTTGATACACTACACATATATAACTTTAAATACATACATATTATACATACATATTATACATACATATTATAAATAAAAACACTTATGACTGGAGAACAAACATTCGTGCTCATCACACAAATGAATGCCCCCAGTGGGACTCTAACCCGCGACCGCTGACATAGTAAGTAGGATCACTACAAACTGAACCAAACGTGTCGTCGATAAAAGAAAAACTGTCTATCTTTTCAGTAATCAAACGTTAAAGTTATTTTGTTACTTAGCTAAAATGTAAAATATAATAATGTGACCGTTATTATTTAATTTGATGAGATTGTATAAACGTTTATTAAAAACTAACAACGGAACTGTGCAGTCATTTTAATATAAATAATTCAAAGGTTTATGTAGGTACCGTATGGAGAGTAGACAAAATAAAACTAATTACATGTCAACTCATACATTCACATTAATACATGAGTATGGCATTACACATAGTCTAATGTTGGAAGAACTCGAAGATTTTCGCGTAGCTTTGCTAGAGCAAGCGAAATGCGAGCCGCAAGTTGCTGAGGCTCGCAGCTCTCGATACGGTCACAGACCCGTTTAGTTCGTCCGTACTTGTGGTGGTGCTACTCGTAGGGACTGGTCGAAGGCGCCGGTGTGCGTGTTCTGCGAAACTGAAATGAGTCGCACTTCCGTCCGACAGTTAACCTACTAACGTACCCACGACACTTTACTACTTTATTTTATTGAAAATTGCTACGTACATATTGTTCCATAGCAAATGGAAAGTTGAAGTTTTTCTGTTCCAACTAAACTAATATGCACATACATATAATTTAAAACCATTTCTAGAACTTGGATAGTAAATACCTACTCTTCGTAAGTTGCACTTACGAGTAAGTTTACTTCATATCTTTAGTTATAAATAATACATCAATTAACATGTAACATATATTCCACGTTTTTGTTTTATTTTAAACTTATAATAAAAAAGTTTATTTACGTTAGCGTTAGACGTATAACGACCCACTTTTTGTCGAAAGTTAAATAGAAGGTATTTGAGAATCTGGGGATTAATTTATAGCAAATGCGCTAAGTAGTAGAGCAAACAAAAAGTATACAGCACACGCAGATACCTACGAGGGTCGCTCGACTATCGGTTTTTTCGTTTGAAAACAACGGAAGAATATAAAAACGTATTGTTTGTTTCATTCCTTGAACGCGCCATATTAAGTATAAATTCCTGTTATGCTCTCATTATAAAGTAATCATATCATCATAATAAAAGTGTATTATATTGCTTAATTATTATTATTAAGAACAATAATACAAGTGCAGCTAATAATGTCAATAGTATAATCAAAAATATTTATTGGAAATCAAAAATAGACTATATACTTATATAGTCTATTAACATAATAAAACAGTAACAGAGCAAAATCTGTACACGGAATATTTTTTTTAAAAACAATATCTGTAACGTATTGCATATAGAAGTAACAGTTATTGAAACATTAGTTATTAAAAAAATTGTCTGTTTGTGTGTGCGCGTTTCACGCAAAAAGTACTGAACCAATTTTATCTAAATTTTGTGTTATGATAATTTTTTACTCGGGTCAACATGTAGGATACCTTTTACTACAGGAAAATCTTTCATTGCCACGGGAAACGAGTCGTCCTTAGAAATTTATAGTTGACTAAACTTTTACTTGTAAGAGATACATCAAAACAATGTACTAGAAAAATGTACCTAAGTCTTAAAAAGGCCTACAGAAACATCTGCAATAGCATAAGTCTGTCTCCTAAGATACACTCGAAATAACTCCTTATTATTAAGTCACAATAAAGGGGTGAAATAAGGATGGAAGTTTTTATGGTGAATCAAACATTTCTCAAGTAAAGGATATAAGTAGGTATCATTATAACTATGCAGGTATATAGAATGCTATAGTATGGCTATTCCATACTAAGCGTCACTAAATATAGCCAATACTTTTAGTTTTCCATATACTAGGTACAATTTCCAATTCGAGGTAATAAAAGATAGAAATTACAAGTCTAACTACGTTTTTATCTTATCTCATACCTATCGCATTGAGTCAATGAACTTATGCAATGTATCATAACATCTTAACAAAACCATATTTTTGCATATTAGCACATCAATAAATTCTGAGTGTCAGTATCAGCATTGGTAACTTAAAATTATTAAACACTAGCTATTTACACCCGTTCCGCTCGGGTGCGACCCTAGGTGCCTAAGAGTAAGGTTCGTGTTATATACTCCAGGTCACAGTCTATGTATGCACGTTCTAATCGAACAAACATATATAATTGCATTGAATGCAAATAGATCGAATTCAAATTATATGTATCTTAAACAACGTAATCTATACATATAATAAAACTGTAGAGGTCGAATGTTTGTACATAGAAAAAAAAAATGCAAAAAACTGAGCCAGGGGTATGTAAGAAGAGAAATAGAACAAATCCAAATTTTTTTCAATTTTTTTGTTTCTCAGTGTGTGTGTTCTTTTTGTACGAGCTAATCTCCGAAAGTGTCGAACCGATACAAATGAAATTTTGTATGGTTATACCTTATATCTCCAGTGAACATCTTAGATACTTTTCATCCCGGAAAATTAAACAGTTCCCGTGGGATAGTTAAAAAACATTAGCAACTTATACAGTTTACTACACAAAAACTACAGTTTGGATTTTAATGAAACTTTACAATAATATAGTTTATACATCACAATAAATAGACTACTTTTTATCCTGGAAAAAATATACAGTTCTCGTTCCACACATACATACCTACAAACTCTCGCAAACTATGAACTAGTCCGATTAAGATAATTTTGGTAGTCCATAGGTATTTGTGTCTCTATGAGAATCTACACATATTCTCCAGTAACAGTAGCGTAGTTGTCACGACATTACGTACATAGTGAGTGCTCACACGGCAACGCACACGACCAGAGATGCGCCTACGCGCTCCCGCCGCCGAGCACCGCACGTGGGAACTAAGACTTGGCGCATTTTTATCACACGGCCTTGATCTGTTGTAAACAACTGAAATTTAATCCTGTACTCGCTCACATTAGTTAGAGAAGACTGAAGAGTGCGATATTAGTTGATACAACAAAAATTTATTTAATACTAGCGACTCAAGCTCTCTCCGCTCGGGTTCGTCCCTGCTTACGTTTTTTACGTTTAGGATAGATTTCTCAGAGATGAGATATTTTCCCGCAGTAAAAAGTATCCTATATGTTGACCCGGATAACCAGCTATCACTATTCCAAATTTCCTTCCAGTGGTTTTTCTGTTACACACACATTCTAAAAACTATAGATTCGGCCTCTGTATCGATAATAATGTCTATTTCAATAAGATTTTCCAAAAAAATATTCAATGTACAGATTCGGCTTAGTTACAATTTTATTATATCTATAGATTCAATTTAATATTTAATTTGGTACCAACCTAGAAGTTAATATGTATACACTACGTCATAAACATAAACGTTATCTATCATGGCTTTGATTAATACTCTTATTATATGTGATTATAAAATGTACTTTTAATATTATTATTAAGTACTTTTTAATTCCTATATATTTTCCATATCTCTAAAGTAAATATTTGTTTATACAGTTATTCTTTAATAGTTTGTTTGTGTAGATTTATTTGATATTTTATTAGAATTTCTGTTTCACCGCGTCCATAAGATTGCCATATTATATATTTTTCGTATTCAATTATACTATCTGGCAGCCCTTTAGTCTAGCCGTGCATAACATCAAGCTCTATGCTACCTTGCGCGGGAGCACCGTAGGTATACTCATTAGACCTCGCGTCGCCGGTTATTTTCCTCACACTAATTAAAATAATAGCAACAGCGCTGTGGAACAGGAAAACTTAAGTAATATATAAACAACTTAATTACACCGCAAAACAAACAGAATTAGGAATGAAGTAACGCCAAACATTGAGGCGCAAACAAATTACTTCGATGCGGACATCAAACTGTAAACATCCAACGTTAGGTATATAGCTCCTTAATATATTAAATATCTTATTGCAATGTAGATATAAAAATACGCACTGTTCTCATATTACTCGTAAATATAAATGGTTATGGGAGAGCATTATGATTTATTTATTTATTAATAGAACACCAACATTATACATATGAAACATTTATATAAATATATTATTATAAAGTATCGATATTCACATGTATGTCAACCACAAGTATCCACAACAATGTACTGTCAGAATTAAAAAAAAAGTTTTTATTAGTAGTTGCCTATGTGTGTCATGTTAATTGACTACCAAAATTTTTGAATCAAATTGATCATTTAATCGACCATAGTTTAGTTACATCAATAAGTATTAGATCAACATTAACACAACTAAGTATAAAATACATACAAAGAATGAAAGTGGTATTCAATGAAATTCTGTAATTGCGTAAAGAAGAGTATGCTTGCTCCCATAATGGTATAAGGAGCGGAGCCGAGGCCCCGAGGCAGGTGAGGCGCTAGCTTATTTGCGTTTCTTGTCCTCACTAGGTTTTTATAAACTAACGCGCTATTTTACACGTTTTAAGAGCCCTTTGGATCGTTTCTAAATTTGTACCATTTTTTGTCAGCGTCGAGTGACGACTTAAGTGTCTCGAAATGAGTTATTTGTATAGGCTCTTAGCGTTCCGGTGCGGGACTGTGTCGATGATGCGCAAATACGGCGCGGCTTGTTGACTGTGGTCTGTGGCGATGCCGGAGTATTGTTTCTTTGTTCCACTCGCGTGTACGAGAGCTGCGTCCAAGTGACGTTACGGATTTCCGGCTCGGCCGATAGGATAATGACTCCCTAATGAGTCGGTTCTGCGAGCTCCGTTGTGGGTGGCGATGTTTATTTAATGGTTTATGTTTATGCGGTATGCGATCGGGATCCCATGGGGCATCACCAAATCAGAATATCAGGAAATGTTAGGGTTAATTAGTGGGCATGTTGAGGAAGTGACGTGTGGGTCCTGGCAAGTGGGCGCGCACGTGCGAGCCAGGACACGAGCTTGTCCCCATATGTCACACTTCGTACTCGTACATGCATGCTATCGATGTAACGCACCGAGGATTCACTGCTCGCTGTATGATGCGGGCTTCTCATTTATTTTTAAATTACTTACACTTTCATTTAGTACATATATTCTACTAAAATAAAATATCATTCAAAATAGTATAGAAATTTCTCGTAAAAAATCCATCAGTAGGTGTTATATTTATTGATCGTAGCAATTTTTTTTTAAATAATTCAAGATTCACGTGCTGTTAACATTTAGTAGGTATTAAACATGCTACTTATCTTAAACTTAAACATTTACATAATATCAAAAAGTCTTTACAGCGTATTTCACTACTTATAAAAAGATCTCAGCGAAAACGAAACAGTAATTTGTTTATCTATACATCTACACAGATAAATAAAATTGAAGTGTCAGTTTGTAATGTCAAACTAACAGCTTTATATTAAATGTATATGGAATCATATACCTACGGTAGGTACTTAAAAAACACAATTTTTAAAATTTTTGTCTGTCTGTTCCGGCTAATCTCCGAAACGGCTGGGCTAATTTTAACGGGATTTTCACTGGCAAATAGTTGATATTATAAGGAGTAACTTAGATTACTTTTATTTTATAAAAAGAATTGAGATGTTGCTCAAAAAAATTAAAACGTACCTGGGAACGTAAGTCGCTAGTACTTGATAAAAAATATTTGAAGATTAATATATTTAAAAGTTATATTGGTATGATTAAGGTAGTTTAACTGTTTCGTTTTTGTATTTAGTCAGGATATAGTTTAACTATATAAATAAATGTTATCTGGTGATTTAAAATCTTCTCTCAATTAAAATAATCACTTTTAACTAAAATACATACCTACGAAAACTATATACTAAAATAATAAATAATTCTGACCTAAGGAATCTTTCCTTTTTTTATGGATTTAGATGGGAACGACGCTTGAGATATACTGACCATGCCACTCATGCAACTCACACACACGCAACTGGCAAAGACGTCGTGACATGCAGACAAAAGTAACATATGTATGTAGAATGTAGATACTCCCGAATTGAGTTGATATGTTTTTTAAATCGACCATAAATGATTAGCATTAACTGTCTGTTAGAAGTAAGAATAAATGTAATGATCTAAACGTTTAATAATACATTGGCGCTGCATATTTATAATATTCTCTACGATATCCGGGTTCATGTTGCCGCCTTATGAGGCTCTCGGGCGTCCTCCGACTGCTTTGGTTATCTTCCACTCAAATAGGGCTACCTACGACTGTTCCGTGTCATTTGTTTACATTTGAATCAGAAACTTACAACTATAATAAGATGAAAAATAAAATTCTTTTTTAACAAGATTCCATTTAAGCCTTGCATTATCACAGTTTATAATTTTGATACATAGGGATTAAATTCTTATTAGGTCCATACTACATATTTATTTATAATGCAGGTATGTTTACTTTAAACAATGTTACTGTTTTATTCATCAATATTATCTTTATACCAACCAATTCAATTTTTAATAAATATGTCTACATTTGTTACGTTTAACTGTAATTATTTAGATATTAGTTAAGTACGAGTATGTTCGAAATAATTCGTTCTCCGTTTTTTTAAGTGCCTAAATAACTCTTTAACGAATTGTAGCAGTTTATGTCGATCGCAAAACATGTAAACGGTAATGAGTATTGTTGCCGAGTCGTTAGTGCATGCAAATGAATGCAAGCGGGCCGAGGGCGCGCCGGGAGGGCCGCGGGAGGGCGCACGAGGGCGGTGGGCAGCGGGGAGGGGAAAAGGTCTCGATAACGCATCTACTTCCGAGACGTTACGAGCCATTAGACGCGCTCCACTTGTGGACTATCCTAATTTTAATGGTCTGTCACGAGAAACGGCGTCGCGATCTTTTAACGCTATTTTAAAATGAGCAATAATAAGCTGGACACGTTAAAGAAATACTTTACTTCATAAAATACTGTTTCTATTTTTATAACCACAATCTTGCTAATATTATAAATGTGAAAGTTTAGATGTTTGGATGTTTGTTACTCAATTACGCCAGAACAGCTGAACGGATCTGGATGAAATTTGGCACAGAGATATATTATAGTCTGGAATAGCACATAGGCTACTTTTTATCCCGGAAAAATGTACAGTTCCCGTAGGATAGATATATTTCTGTTTTTCTACAGACGAACACGAGCGAAGCGAGAGTAAGCCGCTAGTTTTATATTGTTCCTTCAAGGGCATTCCCAGAATATTCTTATAGGTAGTATATATGTACCTATTCGTCAATCTTAAAAAAAAGAGAAACCCTAAAATGATTATGATTAAACTGCCTGTTTGTGACAAATAACTTTTCTTCGAAATATTACGACTCCTATGTAGGAAGTAGACTCTGATCTCTAGGCACCTAAAATGTGACACATCGTTCTATTGTTGTTTTTGTCACGAGACCCAACTAAACATGGTTTCCGTCGTTCAAATAAGTGATGCTGAACTTTGATTCGTGTCGTTACTATTAGATGGATGAATTGGTATTGTTAATGCATTAAATTACCTATTTACTGGGGTCTTTGTATTTTTAACTCCATTTTATACTCATGACTAAAAACAAATATATTTTGACTAAGTTAACTTACTTAATTTTCTGATACTAATGTATGTATGTATGTCCAGGGGTGGCGGAGGAGGCGGCAGCACGGTGTACACCCGCTGCTCGTACCCCGCTGCAGGCTCGCCCTACTTCAGCAACGGCAATGATCTCGCACAGCCACAGATTTGGACCACTAATGCAGGTATGAATATTTTTAATTTTCACGATATAATTGAGTTAAAATATCGATGTGTATAGATATCTACATACTTTTTTTTCTAAAAACGTGGCGACTCACCCTCTCTTCGCTCGAGTTTGCCTCTAGAAAAACGAAATAAAATCTATCCCGGGATATCTATGGGATCAGCCGCCTTGAGGGAAGCCAGTTGCCAAGCTGGTCTAATTTGCGAAACCCGTTCAGATGAAACATTATGATGCAAATCTATGTTTATTTACTGAGTTAATTAAACACGATGTATCTCTAATCTCCCACAGGAAACGTACATTTTTCCGGGATAAAAAGTAGCCTATGTGGTATTCTACGAACTACTTCTACCTATTATTATATTATAAAGTATCACTAAAATCCATTCAGTAGTTTTTGCGTGAAAGAGTAACAAACGCTATACATCTATACATCCAGACATCCATACATCCTGACATCCTGACAAAGTTTCGCATTTATAATATTAGTTGTAGGATTATACCTAGTAAATCTAATTAGAATACCTATTTTGTTGTCATTAATCCGGCTTATACCTAATAAATATCCACAAAACTATCCTAACCTTAGATAATTGAGAATTAGTCAAATTACATAAAAATAGCAGATGATCTAGGATCTCTAATATGAATAACCTAATATGAAACGTTGCGTTTGATTGTGTAACCAGGAGGGTCGCCCACGTATGGCGCAGGCAACACCGGCACGGTGCTCGGGGAGGAGTACGCGGAGAGCAACGAGACGGGCGAGGGCGCGGCCGGGGGCGGCACACTGCCCGCCTTCAGCGCACGCTTCGGGGGCGCCTTCGCCACCACCTCCCGACCCTCGGCGGTATACGGCTCATCCGCCCTGACCGCCAACTACACACATCCGGTAACTGTTAATTTATATAATATATAAAATAATTTCCGAAGCCATTATGAAGGCATCACGAATCTGGTTTTATCATCACAAACAGGCCGAAAATAATCGTAGGAACTTCGGAATTATATAATTAATTTGGCTTGTTTTTGTTATGTAGGTAGATTTAAATACTTCATTAATAATAAAGCAGTCAGCGATAGTCCGTCTTTCATTTCATACATCACAATTGGCGCAGTCGGTTTCCTAAAAATAAGTTTAAATTTTTTTTAGTAATACTATGCCTTTTGGGAAAATAGAAACTTTTGAAGTAGGTTCCCATAACTGGGATGCCTACTGTAGAAGAATAAAGCAGTTTATAGCATTAAACGACATTAGTGAACAGTTGCACGTGGCCACACTAGTCACACACGTTGGCGTGTCTTGCTACGAGTTAATGTGTGATTTGTGCTCCCCGGATTTACCTGAAGATAAAACATTTGATGAGCTCGTGGATATCGTTAAAAATCATCTGGAGCCGCAAAGGTCGGAGATCGCTGAACGCCATATATTTCGGCAGCGGAAACAACTTCAAGGCGAGACTGTGAGTGATTATTTACAAAGCTTGAAGCATCTAGCGAAAACATGTAATTTTCGCGATACTCTAGAAGTCAATATAAGGGATCAATTCGTCTCTGGACTTGTTAATGAAGATATGAGGTCAAGGTTGTTTGCCGAGCGAGATATCGATTATAAACGTGCTATTGAACTCGCATTAGCATTAGAAGCGGCGGACAGGCACGCAGCAGAGGCGGCGTCCGGTACTAGCAATGTAGTGGCGGAAGGGCTACATAACGTAAGGATGAAGCGCATCGTCGGCGCGACAATGAGCGGGAGCCGGGACGCAGCGGGCGGCGCGAGCGGCGCTGCAGCGGGCGGCGGCGGCGGCGCGAGCGGCGCTGCAGCGGGCGGCGGCGGCGGCGCGCGGCGCACGTGTTCGCGCTGTGGCCGCGCGGGGCACGGGCCGGCGCGGTGTCGATTCAAGCAGTACACGTGTGACATTTGTGGACAAAAAGGTCATCTTAAAGTTGTGTGTCAAAATTACAAAGGTGTTAGCGACAGTGAGTACCAGAAACATCAGAAAGGTCAGTTCTTTTTAGATGATTCAAGTGACAGTGATTTAAATTTTTACAATTTATCATGTAATCGTGATGATAAGCCATATTACATAAATTTAACTATTGAAAACATTTCATTAAAGTTTGAGATCGATACCGGTAGTAAAATATCTGTTATTTCTAAGCAATGTTATGATAACTATTTTGCAAATATTTGTTTACAACACAAGCATCTACGATTAAAATCTTATACGGGAAATATTATTGAACCTCTGGGTTACATATTAGTTAATGTAAATTATAATAATTGTTGGTTTAAATTACAATTATTTGTTATTAAAAATGGTGGCCCGCCACTGTTAGGTCGTACTTGGATCAGATGTTTACAACTTGATATTACAAACTGTTTCAGTATAAGTTATAAAGATAAAAACATTGATAATTCTATAGAATTACTGCGTAAAGAATTTCCTGAAGTTTTTGCTGATGGGCTTGGTACTTTTAAAACACAAATGCAATTGCATCTCGCCGATAAAACACCCATATTTGTTAAGGCGCGGCCGCTGCCTTTGGCCTTACGGACACCGGTTGAACGCGAACTTGAGCGATTACAACGCGAAGATGTTATTTATAAAGTAGATCGTTCCGAGTACGGTACACCTATTGTTCCCATAATTAAAAAAAATGGTTCAATACGAATATGTGGAGATTACAAAATAACGATTAATCCGCGTTTAAAAGATTTTCATTATCCTCTTCCCCGAATCGAAGATATTTTTGCTACACTCGCGGGTGGTGAGCAATATTCTAAACTTGATTTGTCCCATGCCTATCAGCAGGTTCTTCTTACAGAAGATTCTAGACCTATGACTGCAATAACCACGCATATAGGTACTTTTGTATATAAGCGGGTTCCATTTGGGATTAAATGTGTACCTGAGAATTTTGAAAAGCTCATTGAGGAAACTTTGAATGGTTTACCTTGTACTGTTGCATTCCAAGATGATATATGTGTCACTGGGAAAGACAAACAAACCCATTTCGAAAACTTACGTGCTGTATTATCTAGGTTAAAAGAGGCAGGTTTGCGGGTAAATTGGTCAAAATGTGAATTTTTTAAAAATAGTGTAACTTATCTAGGATATAGAATTGATAAGCTAGGCTTGCATACAGATACTGAAAAAATTAAAGCTATTGTTGAGGCGCCATCACCAAATGATTTTACGCAATTAAAAAGTTTTTTGGGTCTTGTTAATTTTTACAGTAAATTTTGTGTTAACATGAGTAGTGTTCTTAGACCTTTGTATAATTTGCTAAAAAAACATGTAAAATGGTACTGGAGTTCGGAGTGTGAATGCGCTTTCAACAAAATTAAAAAAATATTAATTAGTGCCCCGGTATTAGCTCATTATGACGCGAACTTGCCCTTGCTCTTATCAGTGGACAGCAGCGCGTACGGTTTAGGTGCAGTGCTATCTCACCGCTATCCGGACGGCACAGAGCGACCGGTTAGTTGCGCTTCTCGCACGCTTAATGACGCCGAGCGAAATTATTCGCAGATCGATAAAGAAGCACTGGCGATTGTTTTCGGCGTTACAAAACACCACCAATATTTGTTCGGTAGACATTTCATTCTAAGAAGCGATCATCGAGCTTTAAGCTATATTTTTGGTAAAAATAAGGGTATTCCACAAACGGCGGCTAGTCGTTTGCAAAGATATGCATTACGTTTAGCAGCTTACACTTTTGATATTGAATTCATACCCTCTACGCAAAATTGCTTTGCTGATACATTATCTCGCTTACCATTACACATACATAAAACTAAGAATAAGGTGCAAAATAATGAAAATAATAGCTATTTATTTTTTATTCAGGATAAATTGCCTATAACATTTCATGAAGTTAAAAATGAAACTAGTAAAGATTTAATTCTTAATAAAATAGTTAGTTTTGTTAAATTCGGTTGGCCTAAAGAATTAAATAATAACATTTATAAGCCATTTTATATAAGACGAGATAATTTATTTTTGGAACAAGGTTGTTTAGTTTGGGGCTATCGAATTGTTATACCTAGCAAATTACAAGCCTTTGTTTTAGACGAGTTACATGCGGGGCACATAGGTGTTGTTAAAATGAAACAACTGGCGCGCAATTATGTCTGGTGGAGCGGTATTGACTCGGATATTGAACGTGTGTGCCGCGAGTGTAAACCATGTTGCGCGCAACGCGCTCAGCCTCCGCCAGCACCACTTCACACATGGGATTGGCCCACTGAACCTTGGATTCGATTAAATATAGACTTTTTAGGTCCGTTCCGGAATAGGTATTATCTAGTACTTTTAGATGCTCATTCTAAATGGTTGGAAGTAGATTGTATTGTCAACACATCTGCTCCTATTGTTATCGCAAGTTTACGTAAAATATTTTCTAGGTTCGGTCTACCTAAGTGTATAGTAAGTGACAATGGACCGCCATTTTCCTCAAACCAGTATTTGTCGTATTTAAATAATAACGGTATTAAAAGGGTTTTAGTGGCTCCGTATCATCCCTCTAGTAATGGTGCAGCCGAAAATGTAGTAAAGACAGTTAAGTTAGTATTGAAAAAGGCGGTTTTACAAAATGAAAATATTGATGAGGCTCTTTGCAAATTTCTATTCACTTATAGAAATACTGAGCATTGTACAACACAAAAAGAACCTGCGGTAGCACTTATGGGTCATAGGTTACGCGGAAGATTAGATCTTTTGCGTCCGAGTACTCGTGATCTAGTACTTGATAAGCAACAGGCACAACAAGCTCATCATGGAGGGGTTATGCGAGAAATGTCCCCTGGGGATCGAGTATTGGTTCGAAATTATAACGACAGCTTAGTTAAATGGAAAGAAGGGGTAGTGTTAGGAAAAAGGGGGCCGGTCTCCTATGTGGTTAAAACAGATAGCGATGATCGTATTAGTAAAAGACACGTTGACCAGTTATTAAAGAAAAATGTACGATTATCGCGTTATTCTTTACCGACATCAATTTGTAGTCAACCATCCAGTCCTTATAAGGCAAATTCGTCAACAAATACATCTTCAACGTCTATATTCCAATCTCCTTTGTCAGATAGAAGTAGTTCGGAACTGAATAATGACGATAGGAAAGCGCAGTCACCTCCGTTGTATCCTACTGAACAGTCACTTTCACAATCATTAAAGCCTCAACATGAAAAAAATGTTTCTCATGGTATGACATTAAGACCTCGCAAAAAAATATTGTAACTTATATTGTAAGTTATATTATAAGTTATATTGTAAGTTATGTTTATAGTTTAAGATATTAAGATTAAAGGGGGAGAAAATGTTATGTAGGTAGATTTAAATACTTCATTAATAATAAAGCAGTCAGCGATAGTCCGTCTTTCATTTCATACATCACAGTTTTAAAGAGCGTTTAACGTTTATTGTTTTAGCTATTTTAGCTCTTTTATCTATACAGATAAATAAAATTGGAGTGTCTGTTTGTAATATTAAAATAACCGCTTTTTACTGAAAGCATATGGATGTATACACGGTACTTATACCAAAACAACATTTTTTACAATTTTTTGTCTGTCTGTCTGTTTGTTCCGGCTATTCTCCGAAACGGCTGGACCGATTTTGACGGGACTTTCACTGGCAGATAGCTGATGTTATAGGGAGTAACTTAGGCTACTTTTATTTTAGAAAAAGAATCAGGGTTCCGCGAAAAAAAGTTAAACCCATGAAATTATAAACAAAATCCGCGCACGGCCCACGCACCGGAGCAAAACGAGGGACGCTATATAATTGAAAGGAATATCTTAGGAGTAGCAAGCTACTATTT
This sequence comes from Argynnis bischoffii washingtonia, assembly GCA_033884665.1. NCBI lineage: Eukaryota > Metazoa > Arthropoda > Insecta > Lepidoptera > Nymphalidae > Argynnis > Argynnis bischoffii. Next base: position 71,861 of record CM066610.1, read on the forward strand.
ATGTATAAACATAGCTAACCGTGAAAACGTACCTAGGGACGAACGCGAGCGAAGCGAGCGTGAGTCGCTAGTAACTTAATATAAGTAATCCAACAAAAATGAAGTTAGTAGATACCTACTTGCCTAACTGTACTACAAGATACATAGATAGGTACACTAATCGCGCCAGCATTATTGTGATATCACAAAAGCTACAATTATTTTAGTGCAATCGAAATACCTATCATGCAAATATACACATACAAGATTCAACATAAAATTAACTATATGGCTTAAGTTATAAATAAAATTCTATAATTGGACTCCATGCGTCATCGTCTACTTAAATATTTTCTATTTTACATTTAAATGAATGTTATCATTATAATGGCTACAACGTTCCCATACATTTTATTGGTGAATTAGCCCATATTAGTTGTATTTACGTCACTGAAGTTACATTGAACCGGGGGCAGGTTCCGTGAAGGCAATAAGCCACTGATAACAGCGCCGTGCTCAGTGGCGCTTGACGAACACTTTCCAAATCGCATGAAATTCATATTAAAACCTATACCCCCACTAAATATTACATGGTATCATGTCTTCGCGCATCAATTTATTTTTTCCACGATAATAAATATTAGGTAAATAATCGGATTATTAATTAATAATAGATACCTATTTACTACTAAAAAAAAACTAAATGAACCTTTCTGCGAAACAATTAAATAAGTTCTATTCTTATCCGGGATTCCATAGAAACTGCATTATTTCCTTGGATTATAAGTGCAAAGTTTATGAGTAATGGTCATACAAACATTTTGTTTATTTAAAGTGTGTTAGTTTGTCATAGGTGAAATAAATATATCGCAAAATACGCGTCTATTATCTATAATGTATACGTATTTAGATAGGTGTAGGTGTAAGGTGGTCATATCTTTTATTTGCCATATCAATTTTTTTTCTAATGGTAGCTAATGTAAAAGTAGATTTTCAATTTGTAATTATCTATACAGATAAATAAAATTGGAGTGTCTGTTTGTAATATTAAAATAACCGCTTTTTACTAAATGCATAGGGATATATACACGGTACATATACCAAAACAACATTTTTTACAATTTTTGTCTGTCTCTCTGTTTGTTCCGGCTAATCTCCGAAACGGCTAGACCGATTTTGACGGGATTTTCACTGGCAGATAGCTGATGTTATGGGGAATAACTTAGGCTACTTTTATTTTTGAAAAAGAATCAGGGTTCCGCGAAAAAAATTAAAACCCATAAAATTATGAACAAAATCCGCGTACGGTGTACGCACCAGAGTAAAACGAGGGTAAATTGCTATATAATTTAAATTAAATGAATACTTTAGGAGTAGCAAGCTATTTATGTATACCTAAACATAGCTAACCGTGAAAACGTACCTAGGGACAAACGCGAGCGAAGCGAGCGTGAGTCGCTAGTTTTAACTAAATCTTGATAAGCGCTTGAAAATTCACTTGTTTGTATTTTAGCAAATTTAAAGTAGTTACTTTAAAGAAATAGATTATTTTTGTTATACATATGTATCAGCTTACTCAATTCGTGGAAACATTGCATAAAAATTGCAACAGCTTAGAAGTTTAGAAAACAGATACAATAGGACTGGGGTTGCCCCGCGATAAGCGATAAGCGATGAGCGATAATGACCGTAAACAATAGAAATATGGGTTTAAGTATCTTCGAGAGTGAAAAGCGTTAGTCATGCTGCATAGTTATATTTGTGCTATACTCCAAATATTCAAACTATTCGTACTTACTTTGTCCTTACTTATCATTATCAAAGATTTAAAGTCAATATAATATTTATTTTTTGCAATAATCGGGATAAAAATTTTTTTAAATTGGAACATATCACACATTTAAAAAAATACGTCAAAATCGGATAAGTAGTTTCGGAGTTCATCCCGTACCAACATTGTGATATGGGGATTTTATATATTAACTAGCACCTTAACCTCGTTTCGATTGGGTTCGTCCTTAGGTACATTTTAACGGTTAGTGATTCCTATAAAAATTAAACAGTTTTGAACTTTTCGATTTTCCAGCTGTTTTTTTTTTTTGTTTTCGCTAAAAAAATTATATTTAAACCATCCCTGACACACACGCAACAAAACAAAAAAAAGAATTCTTCAAATCGGTCCAGCCGTTTTTGAGTTTTAGCGAGACTAACGAACTCCAATTGATTTTTATGTAAGTATAATATATAGATATATAAATAATTTGGTACGTTTTCAAACCTACACGAGTGTTTTTGTGTCTGACTAGTAGGTATGTATCTACAGGATACTTAAACCACAATCGCAATATAGTTTATAAAAATGTACGCGCTGTTCAACACTACTTCTAAATAATTTTAATTACTATAATTTAAATTTGGAAATAATCATACCTTTTCCTCTTGTTTGTACTTTTCGTTCTAAATTTTAAAAGTTTGAGAATTGAAATACATTGATTTTGAAAATACTTAGACTGATGTAAAGCTAAGTTATCCCTATAGTAAGGGATAGTGTAATATTGCAATAAGATGCTGATCGCTCACAAGTCTTTTACAATCTATTATAGATAGTTTGTTACTGTGATAAGAATGCATCAATGACTTGTAAAGAATAATATTTTATGAAGTATTTAAACAAACTAATTCTACGTAGTATATAAAACATAATAATTATAATTCACTTCGGTTTCCAGGAAGTGTGGAGCTTGGACGGAAGCCGACGGCCGCAGCTCTCGGCCGCCGCCAGCCTCTCAGCCAGTGAGTGCTGTTATCAATTATACATATAGACATATTCAATTGCATTAGTACTTTTTATAATTACTTTATACATGTGTTTTATGATTAAATAATGTTAATAAGTACTAGACTAGATTAAAAATTACAAATAAAGCTAAATTTATCTTTTATACATTTAAAATAAGATAGCTTTTTTGTCAATCATTTTGGTACCTACTTAGAAAAGTATGTAACTACATGCTAAATGATAGTATTTTGTTTTGGTAATAATGAGAACAAAAACTTTGAGCATATACTAATGTCCGGCAAATATAATTAGAGTAAACAAGTAGGTATGTTTGTCGGTGCGCCTGCGCAGGCCGCAGCACGCGCGGTGACGCCGCGCAACGCGTGATTCACCATTGTTTGCTTGCACCGTCTTTGTTCATTTCACAGCCTTTTAATACTTTTAAAACAACGTTTAAACCACTTTCAATAGAGTTATATTAGAATTTTGAAAAGATTTATTTGATATGTAACATACATGTGGATTTACCCAACATTCCTTTCATAATTTAAAAATAAAAATAAATATACATATTATAATATTATTCTTAATCAATTCTTGATGTGTAGGTACATGTTATATGATTAAGCATACTTTATATAACCCAAATTAAACATGCAAGTAAATTTGTGTAAAAACTATACCGAGGCGTGAAGTGTGACAGATTCATCTATATTTAGTAAAAGATACTCGATACACAAATAACGATTTCGATAACAAAAACGTGCGGCTGTAGTGGTGTGAGTGGCGCATACGGACAGCGCGAGCGCGCGCGTGTGTGTGTTGTTTTTGTAGGGGTCACGCGATAACTCGCTGTCAAAACTCATATTTTTAACATTATAAAAACTACATAGTTTTTGATAACTCATAAACGCGCGCCGATAAGCCTCGCCTATTGTCTAAAGTCACACTATGTGAGGATGCTTTTTATAACCACTTGAACCTTCGTCCGTCCTCAGAGTTTAGTTAATTTCAGTTTTGTGGCCCATTAAATAATTAATAGCTTTTCTTTGAAAGGATACGGCACTTAAGTGCTTTAATAAACATTTGTGTGTTTTGCGAGACGAGTGTGAAAGTTATAATGCCGTAAACGTTTCATAGGTAGGCCTACTGTGTTTTTTCTTTTTTACTTTTAGAAACGCGCGCCTTGTAAAAACTGCAATCAAGTTCAAGTATAGTAAAAGATAAAAACGTATCAAACGTCTTAAGATAATGCTAGCACAGACTGAGACATAATGTAGACGTAGTGCCATACATAGTCGAGGCGTCACAGAGTGTTTGCGTAGGTCCCGACAAAAAACGATGTCCTCTTTCAAAATAAACTCGTTCCCTTTTAAGCGCATTAAAATCGCATTCCATATACGGCCTCGGATAAGGCACGTGCCGCGCGCAAACACGACGTCCGGCGAGTCCGCGCCCTGCGCCCCGGCCCGCGGCCCGACCCGCGCCGCCGCTGGCCCCTCAACTGTCACAAAAACTCCATGTTGTCAAACATAGGCTTGTGCCTGACCCGAACTTTTTTTGGTCATTCAAAAAGAAATGTGGACATTACAATAAATTTAAATATCTATTTAGTTAGCGATTGTTGACCGTAGTCACAAGACACAACCATATATTATTATTTTTGGATATCATCACCATATGTTAGAAGTTTGTATAATTCTTATTCTAGTAAGTATAAACAAAGTATATGAAATAGAAAATATTTTAATAAATTTATACCGTGGGATTTGTGGTGGGTAGCAATATAAAAAAATAACTCTCCTTTGGGCTTCGCCCCAGTCGGGTAATAACTGAAATTTACAACGTGAAGTGACAACAATTTGGTCAAATAAATAAATATTTTTATTAAATCCCCAAAAACAAGCAACTTAGAAGCACATGCCATAAACATTATATTGTACCTATTGCTCTTTTATTATGTAATAGAATTGTATTTATTTACGTTCGCGCAGTAGCGCAGTGGTTCACTAGGTAGTTGACGCGACGGTCAGCGGTCGCTGCGTCAGCGCCAAGGCTCGTGCTTATCTCAGCAGAAAGCTCCGTCAGAGCACAATTAACACCATTACGACGAGCTTGCTCAGTGACGTCACTTGCACTTTTAAATTACTTAAGACAATTACAAGATCCATTTGCCAGGTACTTTAGATATCTAAATGTCTTCGGCTACTGTCATACTTTCTCAAGAATGAAAATTGTTATCCCCCAAAATTAAAAGAAATAGGTTCCTAGTAATTACACCACTAAAATGTCCAATAAGTTATTATATTAGTAAATATTTTCATGTTATCTGATCGATGTCAGCATATGGCCCTCTCGTGTGATATTAAGTTCAAATGATTCTAATGACGCAGTGCAACATCATTCGTAACAGGATACCCCATGCGTTATCTGAGCAAAACTGTCATAAATGGATTTTTTATGTGAAACATATTTGGCCATGTTCTCATCTATCGACTCTTCAAATAAATGTAAAATATAAATATTACTATCTTTTATTTTAATCCTACTATGTGTGTATAAGTACATACTGTAGGTATAGAATGCGACAAATTCTCACTGGCTTTGTTTTGAAACGCATAAAGCAGTAATAGGTTGCAAGTTATTGCCTAGTCGAATGTAATAGTGAAACATGAAACTATGGCGCATTCTCGTATGTAGTGCATTTCTGAGTAGAACGGTGTGTGCGAGTGACCCAGCGGCACAATAGCGCGAGTTAAGTCACGAGCGAGGCGCGGAGCACGCGCGGCCTTGCTGCCGACTCAACACGCGCCTGACTCACCGGCCATGGCCAAGGTCGGGTGCATCGCTCAGCGCACCTCGGGACGGCGCTGACTGCGACAAAACCATTGTCCGTCTTCAAATAAATCGAAATCGCCAATGTGAACAAATGTAAACTTGTACCATCCTCGCATTACTTGCGCTGAGGGTTACGTTGCAGCTCTTGAGCTATAGAAGTGTTTAGTTATGCTCAAAGGTTTTGTGACTCTTAAGTAGAACAGGTAGATATACTCGTAGCTAGCATTAAGTGAAGTATATAATATACATAAGTATAGTGTATAAATGACGCTCGGGCGCTGTGGGATGCGCGACAAGGGCGAGGCTGAGCTAATGGTGTGTTGTAGTCGAGATGGCGGAGTTTTTCACGGAGGGGCGCGAGTGCGTGAACTGCGGCGCGATCCACACGCCGCTGTGGCGCCGCGACGGCACCGGCCACTACCTGTGCAACGCGTGCGGGCTCTACAACAAGATGAACGGCATGAACCGGCCGCTCAAGCAGCCGCGGCGGCTGGTACGTCAGCGGCACGCGGCGCACGCGCTGGCGCCCGCCCCCGACGTACGCAGACACGCCCTCCGCTCGACTAACCCCCGCCTCCCCTCGCCCTCGCCTCGCCCGCGAGGAATCCGCGCCCGAGCGTCCCCCGAGCGAGTGAGCACAGACAATGACGCTTGACTGTTGGTTGCAGTGGCAGAGGGGGCCCCGCCGGGCGCGGATTTCTACAAGGGCTTCCTGTTTAACGGCGTCCCGACGCACGGCTTGCCCGCGTCCGCGCCGCTCTGTACGCCCGCGCTCGCCGTCTCCACTCCCCCCGACTACAAACAGAAGAAAGGGGTACGTCCACCCCGAAACGACCCGACCCTCCCCTTCTGTCCAGTCCGCAATAATAATATTGCCATACCCTTATTGTTGATCCCTTATTGTCTTTTAATTCAATTCATATTAATTACTAAGTCCCTTGATACCCTTTATAGTTTATTAAACTCAACTAAACCCTTGCCACTCCTCACCAATATCCTACCATTAACTACACCACGCTTCCATGCTACTGTCATATTCATCTTTAACGAATGCTTACTAATCCTATCTGTGTTTTTGGGAGGTTCTTTTTGTAACAATATATAGCTAGCAGAATTTAGAAAAAAAACAATAAAAAAACAACATTTACATTATACCTACATATGTTAAACTTACACAGTCACGTTGTTTTAACATTTAATATTAAATAAACTTGAAATAGATAGAATTTCAAAGCAAAAAAGCTCCCAGAATCTCAGATTGCTTACTTACTTGCTTGACAAATCAGGCATGAAAAATTTAAGTTTAATTTTGTTTCAATCCAATTGATTTAGATAATAAAATAATAATATCTTTACAATTAAACCTTAAAAAAATGTTTGCCTAATATACCTACTGTCATGCCACGTCACTGTAGCTGAACGAAAATAACCGTTTAGGATTATTTGATCTTATACGTACAGAAGAAAAGGTTATAGAACCAACTATTTTAGCTATTTTGTAAAAACTCGTTTAAAATTCGAAAACTACAGCATGGATTGTCCTAAGTCACCGTCCTTGTTAACAAGAAAGAACAGACGGACAAGACAAAATTTTATACGAAATTTTTGTTTGTTATCACGTTATATCTAAATACTTCAAGATTTTACTGTTTAAAAATTAAAAAAAATGACATACCTATTATTTCAGCTCCTTATCTTATAGTAATTAATATTGATAGTTATTTTATTCCAAATTGGATTGAAACCCTCTAGTGCGGGAGTCTCTCGAGTCTAACTCGCGTCGCTACCTTGCAGATGGGCACGAAGCGGCCGGGCATGTCGTGCAGCAACTGCCAGACCACGGCCACGTCGCTGTGGCGCCGCAACGCGCACGGCGAGACCGTCTGCAACGCCTGCGGCCTCTACTACAAACTGCATAATATTAACCGCCCTATGACCATGAAGAAGGATTCCATACAGGTAACGTTAAAGAACTTAGTGATTACAGCTTATTTAGGATGTGTGTGGAGGAATAAATGTGTTTTGCAAAGTTTAGAATTTTTTAACATAAAAATAGATTTTTTATTTAACAATTCAAACTGTAGCGGTACTTTTTATTTAGTTACAATCCATTGTATTCAAGCCTATAGTGTATATATCTATAAGGTATAAGGTACAAGACATTGGCCAATAAGGGCTTTGTGACCAAAATTACACATTGTACATTGTAATACTTTGGAAGTTGTCTTGAAAAATGCTAAAAATATAAGTGTTAACATTTGCAATATAATTATTTTCAGACGCGTAAGAGGAAACCTAAGAACAGTATAAAAGCTGAGAGGACCCTGAACAAGAACATCAGTCACGCCTTGCACGCCGCCAACACCGTCAGCGGCTCCTCCGTGAAAATTGAAAACCTATGTAAGTCATACATTTCATACCTTACATTTGAAGTGAAAACAACACTTGAATAATTACCAAACATGAGAGTATTTATCTGAAGATATATCATAAATCCGAGTTTAATTTTTGTTTGTTGTATTAAAATAGTTAATGTTAATATCATATATCTCTCATTAATACCTAAAAATTGAAGCAGGTATTCTTAAACCTGCTTCAATTTTAATGATTTTAATAGATTTAATGATTTCAATTTGATTTTTCAGTAGAAAGCGGCGGTGTGACGGCGGGCGGGCGCTCGCCGCTCTCGCTGGGCTTCTACGTGCAGCAGCACGGCGTGAAGCTGGAGGAGCCGCCGCCGGCGCACGCGCACCACGCGCCCCACGCGCCCCACGCGCCCCACGCGCCCCACGCGCCCCACACCCACCACGCCTACTGCGCCGACGCCGACTACCGGCGCGCCGAGCCGCAGGAGCGCCTCGACCGGCCCACAGTCGTGTCCCTCGGCAGCTGAGCTCTGGACCGCGATCATCTCAATAATAATAAGAATCTCAGTCGTGTAAGCTATGTTAGGTCTATCGCTAGTTGACCAAAGACGGCGGCGGTCCGCGTACAGACGCCCACAATACGCCTCCTCGACGTCGATTAGTATATCTGAATAATTATTTTATAGAAAATTCTATGAGTACAAGCATTTATAGAAAAATATTTAATTTACACTAAATTTTTATAGTACCAGTACTAATTTACATTAGTGGAAGCTCGAGTGCTAAGTTAGGAACAAATGAGCGGACGTCGCGTCCCCGCGTTCTGTTACCAAATATTATACCTATGTTTATGTACCATAAGACTGCGCGAAGCATTCCGATGCGTGACGAGTTGCATTCCTACATAGATATATCGCGTTAGTTACGTTAGTTTGTAGTCGCTCTGCAGAGGCTGTTCGCAACAAACGAAAAGTACACTTTATATTTTGATATTATTATGTGTTGATTTTTATTATATTCTAAAGCTCCATGACTTCAAGATGCATTCCGAATTTATAGATTAAATGTTTACATTTTAAGACTGTATCTTAAGATATATGCAAATATTATATTATATGACGTCACCAGTCGAGCCACAGTTCCGTTACGAGTGGGAAGTAAATTGGATTTATCATATTACGGTTATATTGTAATTTTTATTAATTATTTCGATAGTCTATGAACAAATGAACGTACAGTTCAAACATTACCGAGTGGCCACTCTCTATTAATTAAGCACTTGTCGCCTACGATCTACGGCTTGGCTAACGGAAATGTGAGCTGGTAACGGATTTGTTTTATCAAAGAAAACATAATATATTTTTCATTTACATTGTTTTGGGTGAAAACTGTACGTATTTTAAATATGGTACAGTCGTTTATAACTACGTTCAATATCTGTCTTGTCAGACGGTCGGCGACTTTCTTGCATCAGTTGCGAGCCCTCAATAACTATTGTAGTATCAGTTTCCCTCAGTCAAGGTAAGCTAAGAACTGTGTATGAAAATCGTTCAACTGAGATGTGAAAACGCCGACAACTGCGATCTCTCTGTAACCTACATAGATCTGACAGTACTATAATAATATTAAATTATCTCACTGCGAAATGTTGTAGTTTTAAAAGAAATTTATATAAATATATGATAATTGAAGTGAATATTTTGGTAGACGTTGCTCACACGGCGCGGCTTGCGTGCGCGCCCAAGGTATATTATTTATCAAGCCGCGCCGCGGCGCAGGCCACAGGCGGCGCGACGCGGCGCGGCCCTTTTGTGTAAATATAATATAAGCAAAGTACACTTTAATAAATCAAATTATTAATTCATTTGTATTTGTTTTATTCATAAATTACTAACAAACAAATCTATCACACGGGAAACTAACATTAAAAACTAACTGATGTGCTATTCCAAATTATATTCTATCTCTGTGCCAAATTTTATCCAGATCCGTTTAGCCGTTCTAGCGTGAAAGAGTAACAAACATTCATCCATCCATCCATCCATCCTCACAAACTTACACATTTATAATATTAGTATGGAGTATTGATAACGCCGCGTTACGGTGTTAACTGCGTTGTTACTGCTACAAAGTAAATTATTATGAAAACATTTTAAGGCAATAAACACGATCTTTGAAGATGCATTATAATTTCCCAAATATCTAGTATATCGTAAAGAATATAAGCATGTCATCAGAATAAAATTAATTTAGCTTTACAGAGCTGGCAAGAGCAGGCTGCAGCTGGCGCCATTGGCATAGCCGTAGAAAACTCCGTTCGTTCGATGAGATTATTGTTTTTAATAAAAATCTTTGGTAAATCTAGGAATTCGGCACTGGATAAGTTTGGTCTAGTTAGATCGTTTAGCCCTAAAGACATTCTGATCGGAAGATAGTAGGGTAACGTGTTCAGTGTCCGACCTCTTAAGTCATTCGCTTTAATGCATTCGCCGTGCTTAAGTTAGAAATATATTTAAAACTACATTTTCATGCCTAGGCTGTCCAAGCGGACAGTAGGTACATAACATCAATGGTTTCCAGAAATACCTATATTATGTGTTTCCCGGTCTCTTGCCACACAGTCCTAGTGCCCAACCATTTCATGTTCAGTCTTCGGCCGCTTAATACAAATCTAGCGGCAGTAGGAATCTAAAATAAAAGTTATATTTTCTAAATAAATAAGTTCTCACTTTACCCTTACTAATATTAATTTGCATTATTAATATAATTTTAAATATAGTAAAACTCAAATGTGGTTATTTATTATTTTATTATTTATTTATTATTTATTTGATTATTATAGTATTATACTAATACAGCATTTTACATGAGTGGACCCACAAAACTGTTTGCACAGTTTGTCTGTGGGATCAGGGATCAGAGTCTTACAATAGACTCAGGTTATAATACTATGTAATATAATTATATAAGGTTTTATTATGTTAAACTGACCATATAGTGTTTTTTTAATAATTTGGCACTTTTATTTGGTTCATGTCTGATATATACACTAATATTTCTTTACAGCCACATAACGTTAGCCATATACCTACTCGTACCTACTATTAAATACGTTAAACCAGACAAACTTTTGAATCTTTATTATTAGTAAGTGGCCGAAGAGAGGTACCATTTAAATCAGTAATTTGGCCGCTTAGTCTTCTTAAAGGCTGGCTATTAAAGGCTAATATTACTAGGCCGGACCATCATATTCTCATACATGACTTTTTTTTTAATAATATTTACATAGTTCATTTTGGCACTTACCCTCGCTTCGCTTCGGTGCGATCTTAGTTATGTTTTAAATAGATAAAAATAGTCTAAACAAAATATATAACTAAAATTACAAACTACTGTTCAAGTAGCCCAGTGGTAACGCGCGCGTTTAGAAAACCGAAAGAAACGGGTTAACCTGTGATATTTTCATATCCCCATCATATCCAATATGATTACTACTTGTCTTACGGTGAAGGAAAACATCGCGAGAAGACCCTAGCTAATTCTCGAAAGACGTGTGAAGGTCGCCAACCCGCACTTGGCCAGCGTGATGGATTTTGGCCTAATACCCTTTGTATTGAAGGGAGGCCCGTACCCAGCAGTGGGACGTTAAAAAAGACTGTATAAACTAAACATACACATATACAAAGATACATACATACTTACATTACATATGTACATACATACTTCAAGAAATCTATACAGATAAATAAAATTGGATTGTCTGTTTGTAATATTAAAATAACCGCTTTTTAGTAAATGCATATGGATGTATACACGGTACATATACCAAAACAACATTTTTATAATTTTTGTCTGTCTGTCTGTTTGTTCCGGCTATGTTTAGCAGTGAACGTTTTATAGCTGAAATGATAAATTCTATACCAATCGTAAACGTCCCCTTACGATTAGGATGAAAATTTTATTATATCAGTTTACGTTTACTCTTTAAGTTGTAAAGATTATCATCTAAAAATACGATATAACAAAAAAGAACTCCGAGCAAAGCTCGGTCGCCCAGATACTAGGCTTAATAAAAAGCAATAAAGATTATAAAATATATTTCACCTTTATTTAAATCACACACATATTCCTTATTTTATACGAATTTTATTCAAAAATTTACGGGATATAAATATATGTAATATTATGATAAAGCAGGATGTGCCTACAGCTAGTTTTTGTAGGACTTCCGTTAGAAGCGGTTACTCGTACAGATACAAATATTTACCTATTCATTTAAATTTCAATTATTCTTACGAGATATGTTCTAAACATTACCTTCATAAGTGACTTTACGGAAACTGAAACTGTGAATAGCCAGTATAGAAGCAACAATGTCATCAATGTTTGGGTGAGTTTTGTCATATTTATTTCTTTACTTAGCACTCCTTGGCAACTAACTAAATTAATTTGCTTCCCATTACAAACTTTCATCCCCATTTTTAACCGACTTCCAAAAAAAGGAGGAGGTTCTCAATTCGACCGTATATATTTTTTATTTTTTTTTATGTTTGTTCGTGGATTTTTTCGTCGTTTATGAACCGATTTTGATAATTCTTTTTTTGTTGGGAAGGAGATATCCCAAGAGTGGTAACATGATAAGGAAACCAAGATCTGGTGATGGGATCCCAGAGAAATCGAGGGGAACTTTTTTATTATTATTTTTCTTTTGCCGTTTGGCGTGAGACGCTTTTAAGGGTATAGATATTATTTTATATTTTTTAACGCGTACCCGACAATGACTACAACAAATTGATTTTTTTAATATTTCTTTTTCTATAATTAATAAAATAAATATCTTATGAAAAATATTAAAATTTGTCATCTTAAAACATTATGTATTACATAAACACATTACCTTTCTTTGCGTTGCGCAGTTGGGTAAAAAGAAGAAAATATTAAATATTACCTTCTCCCTATACACACTAAGTATATGTACAGAGGAGTAGTGATAACTTTTGTAATTGACACTGATAATAATTATTATTTAATTTTATATCGCTTAGACAAAACTTTAACTAATAGATTAGATTTCCGTTCATTCAATTTTAGAAGTTTTTTAATCTTATTAAGGAAATAACACAACCAGAAACATAGCTATTAAATTATTAAAGGAAGGAAAAGTCTGTAAATAATATTTTTTTAATTTCAAAATTAATAATATAAGCTCATTATCATGAGGTTTGACATTATTATAGTTTTAATTAAAATCAAATATTTTTTTTAGTTAAGTAATGATGTATTTTTTAGAATCGTGCTTGCATCTCAAAAGATTAAACGTTACATACGATGAGGGTAATTTGTGTAAAAACAACATGTATTCAGCCCTTTTTAAAGTCTTAAAGTCCCACTGCTGGGCACGGGCCTCCCTTCAATACGCGAAACGTTTTGAAAGCTTGCTAGGTTATGGTTCCTTCGTATTGGTATCGTAAGACAAATGGTAATCTTGTTGAAAATGATTCGCACATGAAAATATCAGAAGTGCTAGACCCGGGATTTGAACCCGCTTCACTCGGTTTCCCAAGCGAGCGCGTTGCCACTCGACTACCACTGTCACTCAACAAAAAAAAGCAACATTATATGTGTCTCTAATCTCTATATTATAAGTAGGTACTATAGGTACTAATAATACAGGCTCGGCCTAATGCAGTTGGCAGTATACAAACCGAAGTAAGCAACTTATAATTTGTAATTAGCTTATTTTGAGCTTATTGTAAAGAAATGTAATATGTGCTAGTAAAGTTTTTATTTATTTATTTACTAGCGACTTACCATCGCTTCGCTCGGGTGCGTCCCTACGTACGTTATAATTTTTTTGAGCGAAACCCTAATTCTTTTTCGAAAATAAAAGTAGCCTAAGTTACTCCTTATAATATCAGCTATCTGCCAGTGAAAGTTCCGTCAAAATTGGTCCAACCGTTTCGGAGATTAGCTGAAACAAACAGACAGACAGACAAAAATTTTACAAATTGTATTTTTCTTATAAGTACCGTATATTCAAGGCAGTGGTAGCCCAGTGGTTACGCGCTCGCTTGGGAAACCGAGTGAAGCGGGTTCAAATCTCGGGTCTCGCACCTCTATTAACCAAATTTTGTGTAACATAAGTTATAATGCTCGGGTTAACATTTAATATAAGGTATCTTAAATGTTGACCCGAATACTACTGCAGGAAATCCATCGAGAACTGCTTCTGTCAAGTCGTCCTTAGTCCAAACGCTAATTCTGACGGTAACGCTGACTTAACTTTAAGAGATACATCAAAACAAGGTAGTAAGAAATTATATATCTTAAAAAGGCCTACAAAAAGTGCACAATAGTTTACGTATGTCTATCTACTAAAATACACTCAAAATAATTATTTTTATCTACTCAAAACGCACCTAGGGATGCACCATGAGGGAAGCGAGAGAAAGTTGATAGTAAATAAATAAATATCTATACAGATAAATAAAATTGAAATGTCTGTTCTTAATGTCTAAATAACAGCTTTATACCAAATGCATATGGAATTATATACGGTATGTATTCAGCCCTTTTTAACGTCCCACTGCAGGGCATGCGCCTCCCTTCAGTACAAGGGGAATCAGGCCACAGCCCACCACGCTGGTCAAGTGCGAGTTGGCGGACTTCACATGTCTTTCAAAAACTTGCTAGGTTCTCTCAGACATGCAGGTTTTCTTACGATGTTTTCCTTCACCGTAAGGCAAGTGGTAATCAAGTTAGAAATGATTCGCACATGAAAATATCAGAGGTACGAGATCCGGGATCTGAACCCGCTTCACTCGGTTTCCCAAGCGAGCGCGTTACCACTGAGCTACGTATGTATGTAAGTATCCCCGCCTGTCTTTATATTAGTATGTTTCTATTTTTCAACAAACAAAAGAGTTCTTTGTAGCAGCGTAAAAATCTTTTTTTGTGTTGTCTTCGTATAAAGTTCTCTATCACTAATCATTAAAGTTTTTCAAATTCTAAAAAAGGGTTTCAGCAATAAACTATTACATTTTTTAATGAGCCCAATAATTTAGAGAAAACGGTTTCATTCCTTATACTGAAGAACTGAAAGAAAAGCAAAGGGACTAAAATAATTCTTTTTTTCTTTCATTGAGTAACATTTGATTGGAAATTGGATTGTAATTTGGCCGTGATATAAAAAAGCTTTCACAAGTTCTTATTCTCCTACACTTCAGAAAAAAAGAAATCATTTTCTTCAGTTTGTTATCTCATAATTCATCTTGGACCAAAATTTTTTTTAAGTTTGTTTGAATGCATTATACTCAGGAGCTACTAATCCGATTTGAAAAATTCTTTTTGCGTTAGATAGCCCGTTTATTGAGGAAGACTATTACCCTATGTGTTTTGATTTGTGTGGCTATGTGTTATGATGCTATTACCCAAGAAAGCGGAGCAGTAATCATAAATGTCAACAAATCGGGCAGAATTCCATACATTATTGTAAAACTGATGTTTATATATGTATGTTTAAGAGCTTTAAGCGCAGAAACTACTACGCCCATTTTAAAAATGCCTTGTTTGGCTTTATAGCCAAAGAGTCTTGTAGTTTTAGCGCGAGCAAAGCCGCGGGTTCTACTAAATATGTATAATTGGGTAGCTATTTAAATTAATATTTAAGAATAATTAGTAGATCTTTCTGAAGAATTTTAAATAGAAAGAAAAACTAACATCACTGCGCCGCCGTCGGCAACTTATACCGACGCGACGCGACGCTAGATATAAGTCGATAAAAGTAACTGCATATGTTTTTAAATTATGCCTACTTATATTTTTCACTATTTGTAAGATTATTTTGTTTTACTAGTATAAGTAATAAGAAATGTTCGAAAGACGACACTCGATAGAAGACCATTAACATTTGAAAACAGATGCACTTTTAATCACTATAACATGACACTTATTTTATTTTTTATATATATATATATATATATATATATATATAAACAAAAATAATTAAAATCGAATTGAATTTTTGAAATTTAAAAAATTATAATCACATTCAACATTAACCCCATAACAAAATTGCCTTAACGTAAATTATTCTTACATATTTTAAAGCTTTAATAATTTTCATTTGCGTTTTATAAATCTTGTCAAGGTTATGATCAATTTTGAATTTGGGTGTACTCTTCTAAAGAAGAACTACTCGATTTCGATTACAATATAACGTTATAATTATAGAATATTTGAAAAATTGTACTTATATTTATAAGAATAATACTTATAATTATAAGATTCATTTGATTTGAGAGCCTTCTCTCGGGCTTTATGAGTTGGTAAAAAGGATTTGTAGTGTAATAATGGTTTAACCTTATAATTTATATATTGGGAAACATGCTGTGTGATACCTGTGAGTAATCGTGCACGGCGACTATACGTGATTCAGGCAGACTCGTGGGGGGGTGTCGGGCGGCAGGGAGGAGGGGGGCCTGAAACAATATGGCGCCTTATCGTGTCACGTGCCGCCCCGCGCCACACCTCATATATTAGCCTTTCACGGAAAATATTCGAAAAAAACAACTGATAAGATCGTGATGAGGTCGATTGGCCATCAATAATCCGTGGACGTATATATCAGATCGGCGTCGGGATTACGATCGGCCCCGCGCGCCACGTGACCACTCCGCACCACACTCCATACCCACACTAGCACTGTTCTCACTGCTCCAATGCATCAGTGAGCCGACCAGCAGACCGGCAGCGAACACGTTCACTCCCGACAGACTATCTCGGTGTGTCGCTTGTAATGAGCGGGGTGAAGATACGCGCTCTCGTAATCAAATCTGTGAGCATATCTGATAATTACTCCATATCGAGGATGGTATCGTGATATCTCAGCTACTGTAGATAGCTCGCAGGATGCCAGCTAGGACAAGAGGGCGCGGGCGCAGGGAGGGTACGTGTTTGCATGACCCCGTAACTGTTTGTTCACGTTATCACCTCACGCGCGAACACACCCAGCGAGTCCCTCGTACTTTAGTCAAGCACGTCCTACACTCGAGGAACGGTCACGTACACGTACCTACAGATTATTTAGTTTGAGCGTGCAGTCCTTCACAGCGCCTCAGGACATATCGCCAGCAGACTGCAGAGAGCGACGTCGGCGTGCACTCATCAGCTGTTTGACTAGATACTGTATCTGTTAGATACGATTATCAAAACTCTAAGATAGGCAATCTCACATTAACGCCTAGTTAAGATAAATGAGATAACGTTTTGCATATCTAAGGAGTGATAGGAGCCGCGCGGCGGGGTCGATGCACCCCGGCCCGCTTATCACGGGGTTCCCGGCGGGGCGCAGGTTCCTCATCCAGGCTGTCTAATTCATCATTTTAATGAATGACTATTTTATATGACTATTGCCCAAGATATAAGTTTTGAGTCATGCTCATCTATACTAATAAAATATAAATGTGAAAGTTTATGAGTATGTATGGATGTATGAATGTATGGATGTATGTTTGTTACCCTTTACACCAGAACAGCTGAACGGATCTGGATGAAATTTGACACAAAGATAGATTATAGTCTGGAATAACACATAGGCTACTTTTTATCCCGGAAAAATGTACGGTTCCCAGAACCCGAGCGAAGCGAGGGCGAGCCGCTAATATAAAATATATTTAAGTATTGAACGTAAAAGAACGGTGTGATAGAGGTTATAACATAAAAGAAATATTTTATAAGGAAATGATGAATAATAAAATCTAAAATAGGTATATTATTCGAATGTTATTTTCTCTTTGACATCATAATTATGATAACTACCTACCTACTTATAATGACATTGTCGATAAGACGATTAGTAATAAATCCTTATAAATTAAACCAAGGTTTTGTGAACATACGTAAATAAATAGTGGTGCAAATGTTGCAAAGTACACGTCATACAAATATAATTTATTAAACACAAAGAAATACGTATAAAAAAATGTATATCTTGCGGGAATCATAAGGTGGTACCGTTATAAAAAATCACTTGTATACGTATTGAGGTATGTCACTAAATCAATATATTATCTCTATATAAAGCATCAAGTAATTTAAACAATCAACACCTGGATTAAGCTTAGAATTTAACGCAGTAAATAATGGTCTAGTGTTTACACAATCTTGTACATAAATATTGCACTGTAAATAAATATATTGAGAAAAACATCAAAGCCACTTATTTATGATAGCAACCGCTATATGTACCGTAATACTTACGTTGTGGACGCTAGAGGACTAGAGTTTCAAACAGTAATAAAAAATATCTACCTATTTAGATAGAATGTTCATAATATTTAACCGTTAATCAATTTTTTTCCTGATTTATATACCTAATTTTATAATAAAATTATAACTACTTAATCGCTGTCTGTACATAGAAAATATTTGAAAAAAACGCAATAGAACCCAAAACAATGATTTTTAGAATTTTTATCAGCTGTTTGTTTGTGCCTTTGTGCACGCTAATCTCAGAAACGGCTAAACCTAAAATCATTATTTGGGTGAGGTTTTCACTAATGTATTGTAGTAAGCTTCACTTAACATGTAGTTTTTGTTTTATTTCAATTGGTTCATAAATAAAAAAGTCAATTTAGAGAATCATATGGGGAAAAACCCGAATATTTTTATTCTAGTCTTCACATCAGACCAAACAGTACGTGACGTCATTTGTGAGTAACTTCAGTGTAAATAAACCGTGCACGACACTTTAAAGTTAAAACCCGAGATAGAACTGTAAAAGTTGATAGATAATTAATTGATTGAGTTACATTAACCAATTTATAAACTGTTGTAAGTGCATAATATTTTTTATTGGAGTAAGTATCCTTGATAGTTAACTTAAAGCTCTTTCTAAAAAATTGTCAGATCTCCTATTAAAGTACTAATATAAGTGAATATATTTTTAAATTACTGGTATTATATTTTATCTCTTCCAAAAATTTCCTAAGTAGGTAGATTATAGTGATAGATACAAAAAAAACCGAAATTATTAAAAGGAGGCAGCTTTTGCGTCATTTCTGGGATTTTTTAATTAATTATTTAAAAACAACTTTCTTTTGAAAATGGTTTCAATACAAAAAATAGATTTAGCTTCAAAAAACTCAGAAACAGCGACTAAAAATCTTTCCTCTGTTTCTTCTTTTTTTCTTTGTTTCCTGGCTTTTGTCTGTTTGAGGGCATTCAGTACATTAGATACAATAAAGTTATTTTTGTATTATTTTTCTACGTAAACTGACTATAGGTATATAGGGAATACTTTTTTAGATTTACGCGAATATTTGACATTTTAAATAAAACTATCCTTTCGGATTTTTTCGACCTTTGAGACATACAAATATTAGCCTCTTCCGTGATCATAATTGCTGTAAAGTATTGGAAACATCAGGAACAAAAATCAAAATAAATCCCCGCAAAAATCTAAAATCATTATTTACAATCAAAATTCACTTAAATTGACAAATATATTGTATTCAGAACATTTTATATTCAAGCTACACAGCAGTGCGACTAAAGGGAGTACGGGGCTATGTTTGAGTATCTGATAATAATATGACGCGCTTACTTGTCAACGACGCCATTAGTAAAGTCCTTTAACTCGAAACGTAGAGCGTGGTTTCTAGAAGTAGAACTCACTTTATTCCCGCTATAACTTCTAATGATAGTTGCAGTAAATTCAAAACATAATTAGAATTTACAGCTGATTTACTTATTGTATTCGTGGACATAACTTTTGTTATAACATCTAATGGATATATGTTGGGACATTTACAAAAAGCACCATCTAGTTCCATGGTAAGCTACGAGGCTTGTGTTATGTATACCAGATAGTCGATACACTACACATATATAACTTTAAATGCATACATGTTATAAATATTATCACCCATGACTGAGTACAAGCATTCGCGCTCATCACATTAATGCATGCCCCCAATAAAACTCGAACCCGCAACCGTTGGCACAGCAAGTAGAGTCACTACAAACTGAGCCAAACGTGTCATCAATATAATATCCTAGCCCCTAAGATAACTACTCTGGCTCTTTCCGACTGCTAAAGAATCTTAAGCGAAACAAAAGTTTCGCTATTACACAGTAAAGGCTACTGTCACTAGTCACTATTTCAACGAGAGCCCATAACTTTTCATAAGAACTTAAGTTTCGTTCGACCTATTCTACTACAGAAGAGATTTTTTAGGTTTGTTTATTGATTTAAAGGCTTCATTTATTTTAATAACAAGCGTCTCACCCTTGTTTCGCTTAGGTTCGTCTTTCGTGCCTTACCTAGGCACGAAAGACGAACGGGCACGAAAGGCGTTTTAACGGTTAGTATGGAATAGATAAATTATATATTATATTAAACTGCTCCGCTCTCTTGGATGGTAGCGTGATTGCCTTTTTCAATAAAAGGGCTATCAAATGCAAAAAGAATTTTTCAAATCGGATTAGTAGTTCCTGAGATTAGCGCGTTCGTACAAACAAATAAAAGTATATTTTTTAATATGGGATTGTCTTGTGTCGTAAGTAGAAGGGCAGTAAATAAGTTCATATACTGATAATTAGTTTCTAGACAGACTCTCAAAAGTACCCGGAATCAAAATAATACAGCGATACCCTACTCAAGGTTCGCCGCGGACTTTCATAACATAAGAGGTCTTCATACCAATTTAAATGCCGTCCACGAATACCTTAAGTAAACTAAGTCCTGCTGTTTTTAACGAAAACACAAATGACAGGATACAGTTTGGAACAACTACTTGCAGATTAGGTCTCGCTGTTAAATATTATGTTCTATCGACTTCATATAACGTCGGGCAAGTCGTAAGAACTCAGTTTAGAGAGTCGTCGGCTCTCTGTCGTATTTATAATGGCAAGTATTCCAACAGACTTTTCTATTTGGTTCTGTCGTCTAGATTTTATCGCCGCAACTTTTACAAATGTTGCATTTTGATCTTTTTTCTGTGTATATACGAGATATGGGATAATTTGCATCCTAAATGTTTTACCGTAGCGCTTATACTCGTAGATGGGTAACGCATCAGTAACTTATAGCCTGCTGTAGCAACTTACTCGTCGTCCTCTCAGTACTTGTTTGTCGAAATGGCCAATTTACCGAAAGAGTTATTTACCGCAAAAGAAACACACACTTTTTACGTACAAAAGAAATGAAGAAATGTAGTTTACCTGTATATAAATTTTATAAATGTAGCTTTGTTTTTAAAACAGGAAAAAACTCTCTACTGAAAAGTATAACAAGTTTGAGCAATAACATTATAGTACAGGCTCTAGTCTCATAGATCTGCTGTGTTTCTGTTCTTGTGTATAAAAACGCATGTAATGTTACGTTTACAAGTTGTACGTAGATAGTATTTTGTTTATTAAAGCGTTATAAATCTTGTTCAATCAGATAAGCAATCTAAACTTGAAAGATATTAAATAGTTAGCGTATCTACATCTCGTTAACTGCCTTCGAATAGTGCACTCAACAGTTCAATAATACTGTTAAATTACTCTACGATCATGGAAATATTCCAGTATTTGATCTGTCATTTTATTTCACTCATAAATACGTGAGCCGCAAAGTGACATGTTTCGAAATATTAAAGTGGAGTATTGACGGCTGTCAGTCCGTCAGATAAGGGAGTCGCCCACCTGCCTCGTCTCAAGACCTATAATGTATATCACATGAAAATATTTCATAAAATATATAGGTATTACATTGTATGTGGGATATTAGCAGTAGGTAAATGTAATTTAGCTGGTTATCAAAAGCCTAATATCTCAAGATTAATCAAACTAAAGTACCTACTGTATATGACTTGAATGTGTTGTGTGAAACAGGATTCGTGATTAGCATATTTTGTTAGCATGAGAAAATAAAACATTATTTATTTCATATTTTAGTATACATAAAATGTCTGTGTGTAATTTCAATATATTATCTAGTGACCGCATATTAAGATGATTATTTACAGAAACTAAAACCCAAACGATTGCAAGCAAAATGTCTCTTCAACCTGAAGCTTTGTTTATTTTGCGGGATAGATAAAGAATAGTCGAAATCGATATAGGATTTTTTAACCATGAAAAGAAGGTTCTTCCGTATGATAAAGCCTTCATAATTGACCTGGCTGGTAGAGAGTACTAACGAAAGCCGACGTATAGCCTAATAGGTTACAATTTAACTTCGAAAAAGGAAAATATTCTTCAGCTGTCGGAAACAAGTTTTACGGATTTATTGATACCGGATGCCAATCCTCCAAGCTAATTGAAGGCGGATCGCTAGCCATAAATCTGTCCATATTTGGTAACGTGACATTTTACTGAGAGCTACGGTACTGAGTCGAGGCCTTAGGGCTTTGTAGAAGTTGTCTAACTTTAAAAATACTTGACTTCGGCTATTTATGATTTTTGATCTTATAATAACAAAGATGACAAGATAAGTTGATCTCGGTGAATCATGGTCGAACAAACCATGTCGCTATCGAACGACTTATCAATTGGAGTACTTATGTACCTACTAGATAACGGTCACGCAATAACATAAAAGGTGAGACAGGAAATATTCTGAATTATTTCTGAAAAAATCTAAAATATCTATATTCGAACTTTCCTCGAAAAATATATGATTGCTGAAACGTCCTCTTTTAGCGCAGCGACTAAACGGATTGCTGTGCTCTTTTGTATGGAGATAAATTAAAAGCTATAAGGCATTATTAACCTTGCAAAAATGGATTTTATTTATTTGTACTATTCGACTTTTAAGCATATCATTGGTTAAATATACCACTGTACTTACCACAAAGTACTACTTACTTTTTATTCCATAGGTACCTTCTTATAATGACACATAAACAATTTAATTAATTAATTTAATTAATCAATTTAATTTAAATTTTAAACATTATTTCAGTTTATTGGGATTTGTTTTGAAGAAGCCTTGATAGTCTTAATCCTTTTATCCTTAATAGTTAATCTTAAGCTTTTTCATAAAAATGTGAACGTACTGACAAATAAAAACCTATAAAATTTAGATAATAAATAATCAATTTTATTATTTATTTATTTACGTTTTAACGTTTTCTATAGATTTCTCAGAGATGAGATATTTTCCCGCAGTAAAAAGTATATCTACTGTATATGTTGAACCGGGTAATTTAAATTTAAATTTCATCAAAATCTGTCCAGTGGTTTTCTCGTGATGCGATCACAGACAGACAGACAGATTTTATTTTTAAAACTATACATTCGGTCTCTGTATCGATAATAATGACTATTTATGTATATAGATTTAATATTGAAATAGCATTTTCTATTATAATTACAACTCGCACATGCTTACATTACATGCACACGTTGATGCTTTGGTGATTATTGATGATACGTATGCGTAATATTTTATTCGAAAGGTTTTAATTTTTTTGAGTGAAACCCTAATTCTTATTCCAAAATAAAAGTAGCCTAAGTTACTCCTTATAATATCAGCTATCTGCCAGTGAAAATTCTGTTAAAATTGGTCCAGCCGTTTCGGAGATTAGCCGGAATAAACAGACAAAATTTTAAAAATTGTGTCTTTCTTATTAGTACCGTATATAATTCCATATATTTTTGATCATAAATGAAAATAACGAGAAATAAATTTAAAAAACTCATAAACAACAAATATGTAAAATATATAAAATATTTCCGACGATAGCCAATAAGCATGAAATACGTATCACAGACTAATTAATTATTATAATATTATGTACGGTTAATTGACCGATAATCCTTAAGATAATTTAAAATTTACCAGCATTATTAAAAACGGAGAGTTTGTACGCAAAAAAATAATAATCTTAATCTACTTAGCTAGGCCGAGCTACTTATTCTACTTACTTTTTTATTAGTGTATTCGTCCTTTCTTGTAATTTATATATTAATTACTAGCGGCTCATCCTCACTTCGCTCGGGTTCGCCTCTAGACAAATAAAAAGAAAATTTATCCTACAGGAACCGTACATTTTTCCGAGATAAAAAGTAGCCTATTTGTTATTCTAATGAGTGAGCTATATTATTATAAAGTTTCATTAAAATCCAATTAGTAGTTTTTGTGTACTAAGCTGTATAAGTTACTATAATTTTTTAACTATCCCACGGGGACTCTTTGATTTTCCGGGAAGAAAAGTATCTAAGATGTTGACCGGGGATATAAGGTACCACCATACAAAATTTCATTTAAAATATTCCAACAGTTTGAGAGATTAGCCCTTACAAATAGATAAACAGACAGAGAAACAAAAAATTTGAAAAAAAATCAGGATTTGTTCTATTCTTCTTACATCCCCCTGACTCGATTTTTATTAACATTTTTTTTTTCTATGTACAGACATTCGACCTCACCAGTTTTATTATATGTATAGATAAAGAACGAATAGTTATTTTTTATTCGTTCTTATTTTAAGTACGAATAGCAACAGTCTATTTGAAAATTTGTACAAAATTGTAAATTGTACAAAATTCTTCACCTCCTCAGACCTCATTCATGGCTAACCAATAAATTATTATTATAACGTACGTTTTACGGTTAGTATGAATTAATGCAAATCTTTGAATTTCTCGGCTTTTCTGTACTATAATATGCATGTATTATATATATAAACCTTCCTCTTAAATCACTCTATCTATTAAAAAAACCACATCAAAATCCGTTGCGTAGTTTTAAGGATCTAAGCATACATAGGGACAGACAGACAGCGGGAAGTGACTTTGTTTTATACTATAAAGTGAAGCGTGGCTGTTAATATTTTTCTTTTCTATAAAATGTAACGTACTTTATATCCCATTTCTTCAATTCAATACAATAAAGTGCATCCTTTGCTTAAAGGAAGAGATGGAGTAAGAAATAAACACCGTGCCTTCACCATGGTTGACATGACAAACAAATGTTTTATGTGTCCAAGCGATTTAACAAAAAACATTTAAAATTTACATTTTTAAAACAAAATAATTCTTATACTAAGCATAATATAACTCTGCTTAATAATTTCTATTAGATGAAGGTATGTGGAATAAGTCCTCGTAGGTCCTTAAAATGGCTTACAGGTGCTAGGTTTTTAAAAATTTCATCCAATGAAAAATATTGCTGGACCTATAACGCCTTAAAGTTTGATAAAGATTGGCTCATTTGTGGGCTAAAAATTATTATTTATTAAAAATATTGTAACTAAACATTTAATATAACAAAACTTTGTGGTTCCTTCGTCGGCTCTCAGCAGAAACTCGTAGCTTCGTCACGGACTTATAATACCAAATCTGAGATGAACATTTAAGTGATCTTATAATTCGACTTTGAATTATAATTCAATAACACACATCGATTAGAAATGAAAGTAGACAACCCGGCGATGTAAGCTACGACAAATTATACGATGGATACAATTAGAACAGATGGTTTTTAAATAAAACTATCTATTTGGATTTTTCCGCGGATTTATTTTGATTTTTGATTCCCGATGGTTGGAATGTTTTACATCAATCTTGGTCACGGGAGAGACTAACGTTTTAGACGTCTTAAAGGTTATTATATAGTTGTCACAGACAGTACAGATGGTGTCTAGAATCTAGATCATGCATTTCTGGGATTTTGAATAAAAAGTTCGCCATAAGGTGATCCCACCCAACAAGCGGTGCCTCGATAAGAATGCATTGTTTTATCATCAAATGACTAACTCATATCACGAAATCCTCTTCGAGTCTCATTTCCAGCACCATCTACGTGCGTAGAGCTACCGTTCAGACTCAGACTACGAAAGTGAAATAATGAAGAGTAACTTTTCTTGATATGTACAGCTGAGAAGGACGACTGATCATGGAGAAATCATATCACTATTGACGGAGACCCATGACTATTTCCAACTCTGCACCATTGTTAAAAAATGTGATAGCGTAAAAACCTTATCCAATTTTAAATTATAGGCCCAGTACTTCTGTTGCGTACCTACATATTAATATGCTGACAGAGTATTTTATCGGCGTAAATATTAAAAACAATGAGATTAAAAATAAAATAATTTGTTTGATGACTTGATTAAAGTTTTAGAGCAAGGTTGTCCGCCTTCGCCGCTGGTGACGGTAGCGTCTCTCTGGCGACGACCAGCTCGACCAACAACCTACAGTATCGCAGTGTCGACAATATCGACAGTAATTAGAGCGATGATCGATGTCTCAAGTAAGCCGCGATAAGATACCATTAGTGGCTTATCGCCCGTTTTTATTGTAACATATTATTGTTAAAATTATTATTATATGCTAAAATAATGCCACATAAATTCATATAAGGTAGATTAGTATATAGCAATTACTTTTTACTATACTTTTAATATGTTTATTGTTACTGAATCAGGGATAGATAGGGAAATTTGGCACGTATATTGATGAATTGGAATGTCCAAAAGTTCTTTACGTATAGTTTTATTTTAAACTAGCGACTCACTCTTCAGCCTCTGCATCGATAATAATGTCTATTTCAATAAGATTTTCCAAAAAATATTTAATGTACAGATTCGGCTTAGTTACAATTATATTATATGTATAGATAACTATATTTATCCGCAGATCCGAAAGATATTTTCCCGCAGTAAAAAGTATCCTATTTGTAATTTCATCAAAATCCCTCTAGTGGTTTTTCTGTGATGCGGTAACAGACAGACAGACAGACAAACAAAAATTCTAAGCACTATAGATTCAGCTTCTGTATCGATAATAATGTCTATTTCAATAAGATTTTCTAAAAAATATTTAATGTACAGATTCGGCTAAGTTACAATTTTATTGTACGTAAAGATAAATTGTACAATTTATACTTGTATAATTACTATATAAACACATTATAAAATAGTAACAAATAAATTTTCAAAATAAATGTTTGAATATTGTTACGTTATATAAGGGAGAAATAGAAATCAGTTCTAATATTTTTCTTTCTTTTTAATTTTATTTATCTTCAAAATATCAAATATCTGTATAGAATATTAATTGTAGTTTATAAAATTTGTACTACAATTTATTATTGTTTATTATATTTTTGGAGGCAGTGGTAGCCCAGTGGTAACGCGCTCGCTTGGGAAACCGAGTGAAGCGGGTTCAAATCCCGGGTCTCGCACCTCTGATATTTTCATGTGCGAATCCTTTCCAACATGATTACCACTTGCCGTACGGTGAAGGAAAACATCGTGAGGAAACCTGTATGTCTGAGAGAACCTAGCAAGTTTTCGAAAGACATGTGCAGTCCGTCAACCCGCACTTGGCCAGCGTGGTGGACTATGGCCTGATCTCCTTCGTATTGAAGGAAGGCCCACTCCCTGCAGTGGGACGTTGAAAAGGGCTGAATACTTATTATTAGAAATATTTTAGTCTAATTTACATTAGCATTTTATTTTGCGGGCTCTCTCCGAGGATTGGGATCAGTTTTGCTTTTAGAATTCACCATACAGCTAACTTAAATCAAAAATTGATAAAAAATATACCATATTCATAAACTACAAGTATCAATGTGTTACTTTATTTACTAATTGTATTAAAAGACAAAAATTAGATCAAAGGCTCGATGAATTTCTCTTGTCAGTTATTTTTGAGATTGAGGTGTTCTCTTCAAGTCACACAGCAGAAGCAATAACGTTTAACAAATAAATTTTAGATTTGAAAGTTATTTATTAGGATAAAATATTGTTATATGTAATTTATTAAGTAGCAATATCTAACAGTTTGGTTTCAACTGCCGCGACTTTGCAATCGTGTTTTGCTTTACCGATAGTCTAATCGACGTGGGAAGTGTGACGCAAACTAAAAATTATGTCTATTTCTAGATTATCGATTAATTTCAGTTAAAATAGATAAAATCTTTGAAATTAAACATGGCTGTTACTGTTATTTTAATTGATTGTTTCTTTACCGCAGAGGCTTATGCGTAGGTATGTCCGCACAGACTCGGAAATAATTATGTACGTAGGTATACCGTATACAGTACATATCTGTGAATACATTCGTAACCTCAAAAGATCATTGTGATGTTGTTTATTATTGTACTAGAATAAAAAGTTAATCATATTATATTATTATATTTTAAAATAAAATTTTATGTGTACACTAGCGATTGATACCCCATACAAACTTTCATCCCCATTTTCACTCCCTTAAGGGATGATTTCCAGGATAAAAATTATGCTATATCCTTCCCAGGGTCTCAAACTATCTTTTTGCTAAATTTCATCTTAATCGGTTTAGTAGTTTCGGAGCCTATTCGGTGCAAACAAACAAACAAATTTTAATAGACCTAAGCACGATATCTTTGTAGTATTTTAGTATAGAGTGTCTTGCAGATTCTAGGTGACACTGCAGCATCAGGCTCATATTACCATAATATTATTATTATTGCAATGTCATTAAAGTAACGAGATACCAAAATTTTGAATCTATTAGATCTGTGGAACTTGTTCATATCCCTTTACTGCCTAGAAAAGAGCTGTTAGTCTGCGAACGATTGAATGGATTTTCTTGAGGTATAGTTAAAAACACAAATAGACACAGATACACACGTTAAGCTTATAACCCTTTTTGCGACGAGGTTAAAAAAAATACCAAAACTTAGTTCTGTAGATTCAGAAAAGAGAACTTAATCGTGTTTTAATATGATTTGGCACAATGCTGCAGATAATATGTTATACTTTAATAATTGCTTGAAAAAAATTAAGCCTTTAAATTAACACGTACTGAGCACGACTTTTTAATGCATTCTAGTTTTCTTTATAATTTAAATATTTAATATGAATATGTTTTATAATTTACTAAAAAACTCAGCAGGACTTGCCGCATGGCAAGCGCAATAGCTTCGTTTTATTGATTATGTATTTAGCTTCTAAATTATACTATGATATCTTATACTCGTAGATACTTTCTTTTACGTTAACTTATACATATCTAATAAGAATATGAGTAACTCAGAATATTTACTTCATTTACAATATTAGGATAGCTGCAAAAAAGTGAGAGTATGTTTTCACTTCTACAGTATAAACTGTAACAGCAATTTAGTTAAATTTGGGATTGCACATAGCTTATATAGTGGGTATGTGTCGTGGGCTACTTGTCATCGACGTACCACGCGAGTGAAGAAAAAACTTCTAAAATTATACATTTTTTAATATAAATAATATAAAATATAGCCTGCAAATACGTGAGTTTTGTAAAATCTGCTGCAGTCGGCTGAGTGTACTGTTTCGGTTGTTTGATGTTTGGAGCGCAAACATTAGTCAACTGATAACGTTGGCTCCAAATTCTATGTTACTATTTGTTTGATAAGAATAAGTATAGCTAATCTATAGCTAGTTAATGTATTAACTAAAAAAATTACTTTGTTCACGACATTTATCGAAACTTCAAAAACTTAAAACTATAAATAATAAAAAGCTTGTGAGAGAAAATCCTTTTTGAGAGAAATTTGTAAGTCCTTTCGAGCGTACTACGGATCTCTGAAAGAGCGCGGACTGCAACGCTGTACCGAGGGCAGAAAATGATGAAAAACAGGTCTACCAATGGGGAGACGCGCGCGCACGCACACATGCGCGCCGGCCCTCCCCCACCTCCCCCACCCCATGCCCCCTCCGCGACACCCTCCATAGATAACATTCGATTTGACGATTCCGTGAGTGATAGTGAACCGCAGCGATGCTCTCGCACCTGACCAAATTTACTTTAATATCGTAATACCGAAAATTATAGAGGTGAGTCACTTTGTTCTTACCTATTATTGTGTTTTTTTTTTTCTTTCGAAGTTTAGTTTTTTTATCATAACATTTACCTAAGACTTAATTCGTATTCGCATCATAATTTTGTTGCTAATCACTTTATAAAGCTCTCGTGTGATACATATAACATCTTCAAAATAATTTGTAATTTTATAGCTAATTATAATATTTATATCTATGTATAATATTTATATTTATATCGATATAAATACCTATATCTCTAAATTTTTCATATATTATGCTTAGCCTAGCATAAGAAATTGTATACATATAATTTTGTCGAAGTATCAGTAAGAGAGCACTAGTTTTTCGTCAATTCTTTATCAAGTATATAAATAATAAAATATTCAAATACAATACATTATATCTTATTTATAAAGGTTAGAAAATAAAGCAAAGACATTAAATTGTTAAAGCAACTAACAAAAATAAACGGCAACATTTTTTTCGAAGTCAAATATAATATAACAAATATATAGTAGAATATATAAAAAAAGTTACAATTTATAATAACCTTTTTAGACATTTAAAACTTTTTAAATATTATCCATACTAATATTATAAATGTGAAAGTTTGTGATGATGGATGGATGGATGTTTGTTACTCTTTCACGCCAGAACGGCTGAACGGATCTGGATGAAATTTAGATCAGAAATAGATTATAGTCTGGAATAGTACATAGGTTACTTTTTATACCAAAAAATGTACGGTTCCTATGGAGTAGATTTGTTTTTGTCTAAGAACGAACCCGAAGCGAAGCGGGGGTGAGTAGTCCTATATAAAATCAAATATTCCAATACCCACGCTACATTCAGGTCCTGTCTTTAAATAACTTTTTGATATTCCATAGGAACTTCACGTAATATAGAGATACTAGCCTAGCCTACTACTAGGTAGTATATTTGTGCAATAATGAATATATTACTTTAAAGATGTAACACTAATAATCATCTTACAAGGGTTTCTTTTTCATTTAAGGATACATAGATGTTTGACTTGAAGGTAATATGAATCGGTGGATCGACGCATAACTTCACCATTAAAACAAGAGTAATTTAAGTTGAATAACAAACGACAGTGACGTCTTGTAGCATATATACACAGCAATAAACCATATGTACATCCGAATTTAGAACCTTGTACCTATTCTGATTCAGAAATCTGTTAAAATCACGCTGATTTGTTGCGCTGTTGTTGCGTTCAAAATTTGCTTTGTATGCATGTATGTAGCCCTTTTTAACGTCTCACTGCGGGACACGGACCTCCTTTTAATACAAGTGAGATCAGGTCAAAGTCCACTACGCTGGCCAAGTGCGGGTTTGCAGCGTACCTACACATATCGCTGGAAAACTTGCTATGTTTCCTCATGATGTTTTCTTTCACCGTAAGGTGGTAATCATATTGAAAATAATTCGCACATTACAATCAGAGGTGCGAAACTGAGATTGAACTCGCTTCATTCATTTTCCCAAGCGATTGCGTCACCACTGAGCTATTACTACCTCTTTCAAAATTTGCTTTCCAACATCGAAAAGATGGCAAATGACAACATCCAATTTCAATTTAATTAAACTACTTTACAACTATGAGCTTTGATGATAATAAAATGATTAAAAATTTTTATGAGCATATTTTAATACTGGAATAAGATAAGTTATTTAAATTTACAAAAATGAAACATGCTCTCAGAAATTTATTTCACTACGACTCTTGCAGCATTGTACATGTATGAATTAAACTGATTCAGTTGTTTGAAATAAAAATCACTCATGGGGTTACAGTTAAACGAAATATATATATATATATATATATATATATAACAAAATAATAATATTCATTTCCATCATCACGTCCTAGAGTCCCTAAAGCTGTAAGTTGGTTCAATGACATTGTAGCGGCGCAGGCGACATGCTCTGAGCTACAATAAATATTTTATTAATATGCCCGTTATCAAAAGATGTAGGGCCCGGTGTGGTTATCGCGGGATCAGTGTGTCGAGCAAACATGCTCGCCATAAAGTTCCACGAGCTCTGCAGCGCCGGAAACTTCCCTCGGAATAATGAGAAATGTGCGTTACTACGTCACTTTTAAGTTCAAATTTCGTTATTCTATCCTTGATCCTCTCTAGGGAAATAAAAGTTGTCGTATTGCGAGCAGCAAAGGTACAAATTGCCATGAAAGCGCCAATATTTGTTCATGATGAGCACACAGCGCCCGGACGCATTATGTGTTCAGTGTAACGCTGTTTAGATCCAAATACAGAATTATACACACTATAATATAATATGTTAAAGCCATGATTAAGCTCGTACTAGGTAAAAATATATGAATCTTGGTACTCCTTAATAAAAGAATAATAGAAAACATAATTGTTATATAGTGTTCGAAAACAAGATGTTCAAATAGTCGATGAAGCCGGCGGCCGAGCGCTCCGCCGGCGCCGGCGCCGCGTGGACTTGTTCCCTATTTGTATTTCCGAGCCGACGCGAGTTTTCCGGTCCAAAGCCTTTAGTTTTATTTGCTCGATGTCTGGTTAAGGAAGTTCGTCTTATTGACTTAAAAATAAAATTCAAAGTAAGCCAAAAATACCTTTTTCATCTAAATCTAAAGGCATAATAACTGGAAATATTGGTTTCTACATTTTTAAATATTATTTTAGATTCAACATGGAGAATGCGTCTTCTATGCAACAAAGAAACGAAGAGCAACGAGAAGGAGATAATAATGAAGCACTACAATTAGTTAAAAATGAAGAACGACATGAAATGGCAGTAAGTGAGGCGAACTCAAATGCAAACAATGACAGCGCGTCATCTGTAGTCACCGTCTCTGAACACAATGCCGAACAACACTCAGTCATCACTTCACGTCGGGCACTCAGAACTATAACAACGGCTGGGCACATAACGGATGCCACTGATTTGAATGACGAAGGCGTGAAAGATGAGCCACCTGAACCTCCACCGATAGAGCACGATCAGTTACAGTATGCGCCCAAACTCGAGGATGTGGATGGTCGAGCCGCTGCAAGTCATTACGACGAAGAAAGAATGCGTATGGCAGAAGCAGAAACTGCACGATATTTGGCGTTTAAGCAAGAACCGTATCGATCGTTACAGTCACCGACCCTGGCGCCGCAAGACAAGCGGCCGCAACCACAGTACGCCCGAGGCCCTCCGCCGAGACCACCTTACGGTCGAGGTCTTGCTTTGCGTTACGGAACCCCCCATCACGTTATAGTGGCGCAGGATGGGGAAAGCGAAGAACATGCTCACGAAGCGTTTCTACAAAAAGAAAAAGCCGAACAATTGCAGCAAGCTTATGTAGCGTCTGAAGCCAACGCACAGGACGGGCGACAGTACGCCGCAGTGCTGGGCGAACAAGTAGCCGTCTCCTCCGCATTAGAAATGATACAAACAACTTCCTTAAGCAATCAACAAGCGGTCGGGGTTGCTTACCAACAGGTGAAGTATTTTTTAATAATCATTTTCCATTTTGCGAGTATGTACATGTGTATTATACTAAAATTCTTTAATTTTTCATATTGTTTACTAAAATAAATGCAGTACTATCTGTATTAAAACTAACACAAAATTTCCTCTTCTATGCCGTAAAGGGCAGACTTTGAGTAGTATCGTACAAGTAACCACTGGTAATATAAGTTCAGCGTATGACTATTTTGTACAGATGATATAACAAAATAATTATGTATATAATAGTTTGTTAGATTTATTTAAAATGTAATTAATATACATATTAATACTTAAAATAATACATATAGGTTAAATATGAGTCACGAGGCGAAGGCGAGCCGCGACCAACAACGTACGCAAGCCTACAGCCGGTCACGTCTGTGCACAGCGCGAGCGGGTACACCTACGCCGGCCAGAGCCCTCAGTACGCGGCCGCAGGCTACAGTACATACGGCGGCGGCAAAGAACTCTTAACCTTGTATGGCACCGGAGCTGGTGCCCCTCGAGGAGACGATTCTCCTCCTGGTCAACTGCTTTACCGAAGTGATCCCACCCTTTCGTCATCATCGCTCAACACTCGAAGCGGCCATGTCGTGTACGGCTCTGTTGTGCCACAATCACAGGCAGTTTACGAGACTCCACCTAGTCCTAACTCTCAACAGGTACCTGCAAAAAATCAATATTTATTTTCCGATTTCAAAAGTAAGTGTTTTGTTTTCGTAATCTAATTATATGGGAAATAACTGAAAGAATTTATTGCAACAGGTGAATGTATTGTACACCCACGGCAATACAGTACAATATAAGGTTGGCGGCGAACACTACCTTGGTCAGGGCGGGGGCGTGGAGTTTGTTCCCGTATCGGGGTACGAGGGAGGTTTACTAGTGGAGAGCTACGCGGCACCCGCACAGGCCTGGCCGGCACATAATCTTCTGCCTATTGACGACGGATTTGATCCGAGTAAGTTCTAAGAACAAAATATATTTACTATAGAAATATGAGTAATTTATAGACACATTCTACAAATATGTATATATTTAATAATATTTTATAATATTTTTGCTATTTTTTAGGTATGGCAGGAATGGGTGAAATGAAGGAGTGCGTAAATTGTGCGGCGGCGACTACGCCTCTATGGCGACGCGATGGTACAGGACACTACTTGTGTAACGCATGCGGACTTTACACACGCATCAATGGCGTAAATCGACCACCACTCAAAGGCCAAAAAGCAAAACCCCAACAGGCTCTCGTAAGTTTCGTAATATATATCTTTAAAAACTTACTTATAATCATTTAACTTTTGTCATTTCCATGCACTTTACTTAGCGCATAATCATATCTGTTTGATTTTATATATACAAACCTCAATTTAATTCCATCAAATCTAATCTCTAACTTTAAGAATAATGTAGAGTGCTTTATATCCCCCGCCGTCACGACAATCGCCAGTTATTTAAGTTTCAATTTCACTTCTTAGCCCACAAATGGTAACCGGCGGGTAGGAGTAACTTGTGCAAATTGTCGCACTTCCAACACGACGCTGTGGCGACGCAACAACAACGGCGAGCCCGTCTGCAACGCCTGCGGTCTCTACTTCAAGCTACACAACGTAAGTGTCATATCTTTTGTGTGATATTACAGAGCTAATTATTTATAGTTTTACTGATGATTGTTTGTATATAACTTTATCTACTCACTTAATGAATGAAGGTAGATGATATAACATAGGAGCTAATATCTACACTTGGTACAAATTGTAATAGATATCGCAGTGAATGAGTGTGAGCGCGATTGTGCATCGATTACAGCAGGCTACGTTGATTAGATGCCACCAGAGCACCGCAGGTATCTAATCGCAGCTCTGCAACGTAGTTATCAGGGAACTCCTCGGCAAATATTGAGCCTGTATAAAAAATCAAAACACAGGGTCTCATCTAATCTCTCGAGATAAAACGACCGGGGCTACCGACTGATAGAGAATTATCATTGCGTCCACGAATATTCATAATGAGATAAATAATCTTTTATCAATTATCTCCTCACGAGTAGATACGCTTGTTTAAAGGATGATAGGACCGCGTGCCGGTAGATTACGAGGAGTTTCCCCGTCTGTCGGGTGCAGGAGTGACTCGCGGTCGGTCGACTGCCGCACTCAGCTGGCATCCGTCACCAAGCAAGTGAAGTTGAACCAATGAGTAACAACAGTAACTGTGTTTGTTCAGGTGAATCGTCCGTTAAGTATGAAGAAAGATGGCATTCAAACTCGGAAGCGGAAGCCAAAAAGCATGGGTGGAGGTGCAGGAGGCGCGGGGGTCTCTAGAGGCGGTACTCTATCTGGTACGTTTTGGTCATGTTAAGAAATGCTTGTGTGCCGATATCTGGGTTGATCGTCCATTCAATACATATCACCATGCAACCATAAACAACCGATTTCATTTTCACAAGCTTGCTTTACTGATTAGGATAGAATGATGATAGAATAAGCTACATGGTTGTAACGTTGCGTGGTGTGATGTGCGCCGGTGTGAGGCTAACGGTGTGTGGTTGTGCGCAGTGGAGGCACACTCGCACAAGGTACTGCCTCCGCTGTACGCGGCGGTGGAGGGCGGGCCGGCGCCACTGCTCCTGCTGCCCGCGCGGCACCACGACCTCTCGTGAGTACCACATCTACTCTACCTACCACCTTCGTTGCAAAGCTTGCTCACTAACCTATGCTTAAATACAACTATTTGAAATAACAGTAAGTAATATTTCTCATATTTCTCATTTTATGTATAAACTTTTAACCTATTTAGTGTGTCTATAAAGAATATTTTACACTTTAATTATGCACTGATGTTTGTTTCCATACAATTCCACTTGGAATTTTCTTTTGTACACAAAATGTTATTTTCAACTTATGCTTGCTTGCTCTACCTCAATTTGTAGTAATCGCACATCGTCTGTTTGCACGTGTCTTACGTTATCTTTACTTTATAACACACACACTCTCAGCGATAGTGTGTGATATTACATGACGCAAGGATAGAATGTAATATGTTGATTTACTTTTCAGGGTACCAACGCTAGAGAGATCGGGCGCGACCTCCACGCAGCACTACCGACCACCTTAATTTTATATTTATTACAATCTTAAATAAATAAAACTAAAATATGTCAAAAATATTCTAGGTAAAAGTGTAGCCCTGTGAAACTCGGCTATACTTGGCTTATCTATTCCTTTTCACCAAAACGCCACCAAAATAGCATTTATGATTGCGATACCTGTATTATCTAGTGATCGGCGCTGATATCGTTATCGGTGATCTTGTAATATATTGCTTTGAAATCGACATAAAATACTTGTAGGTACCTATATAAATTTTATTCTAAGTAATAAATATATAACAGCTAAAATGTTACCAAAGAAAGGATTAACTTGACAGTAAGTAGAGTTTAAAAAGACGTTTGTACAAACTATTTCTATTGAAATTCACGCACTAGCCAAATTTTATCAATATGTGCAATATTATTATAAAATAATGTAAAAGATTTATGATATTTACATTTAAAATTGTATGTATTATAAGTACTAATGTATTATGTACGCATGCTGTACCTACTGCATGTCGCGCTTGCACCAAAAACAGTCAGATGACCAAAATGTGGCTAAAATACGTAAAATATTTCTACTTACATAATAAAATGGTATTTTCACGGTACTGTTTAAAGTTTCTTCGTGTAAATAAAAATCTGCTGTCGTCGTGAGAGATAACGCTCTTTGTAAATTGTAAGATATTGTTAGTTGTTAGCTCAGAGCATATTGAGTTAGAGCTTAAATTAAAATTATGACGAATTTATTAATATATTTTATATGGTTTTGTATGAGGAGATACGAACGCGTGCGTGTGATGCTGTGTCGACTGTGTGCCTTGTCTGTGTACATTGTACAGGTCTTTAATTTATACTCGACAAATGACGAATAATTTTAAATGTAGGTAATATATTGTGTATCTCTGGTGTACTTTTGGAAGTAATTTTAATAAATGCCTTGCCAAAATATGTATTTATATGATTTTATCATTTTAGATTCATGTCTTTGTTACCAATTCATTTCAGCACACATTATACAACACTTATAAATAAATAAATTAATATGTTAGGACATTAACACACAGCACGATCTAGTTCCATGGTAAGCTACGAGGCTTGTGTTATGGATACCAGATAGTTGATACACTACACATATATAACTTAAATACATACGTACTATAAATATAAACACCAATACCTGGAATACAAACATGTGTGCTCATCACATAAATGAATGCCCACAGCGGGACTCGAACCCGCGACCGTTGGCACAGCAAGTAAGGTCACTACAAACTGAACCAAACGTTTCATTAAATAGTATTTTCTATATGCTTTTATACCTCAGGAAATCTTGCCTTGCCTTTACCTGAAATAGTAACCACTATCGGAAACCCTTTAGCCGCCAGAGAAATTCTAGACTTTAGCGGGCACAGGCAGATACACATCTTAATGTTTCATTAAGCTACCTAAATAGACCAAAGCTTTCGAAGTGTTTTTGAAATAACAAACTTATTTATTTACAGATTTATGTATGAGTAATAGATATTTATCATTAAATACAGTGCATATAAAATTTTACATGAAGCATATTTAGATAACGTTAATATCGTGCATTTTTAAAATAAATTCCATCTTTTATATTTAAATTACATAGCAATATAATGACAAAACAATAAAAAGATTTAATAATATACTTTAAAGCTAAATACTATACTTAGACATTCAGAAAATATATAATTCACTAATTAAAAAATCCTTTATCATTCATTAATATATTTTAATCTAAACATTTGGAAACACAGTAGAAAGACACTTGTAATAGAATTTGACTGAATTTAATAAATATATGTATGTATTTGAAAAATAAATTATTGGTGGCGTAAATTAACCGTGGCGCCATCTAGGCAATGAAAGACGAGTTACTGTTTTGTACACTCTTGTAAAGATGGCGACTTGTTATAAAATTAAAAGCACATTGAGGAGCTTAAAGTTTCAATCACAGATTTATATTATGCGTTGTAATTAACTATTCGTACATTAAGCTTCAAAACTATGTTCTTATTGATTATGATAATTAGTCAATTAGTAAAAATAACTGATATATTGTAATATTAAATGTAAGTACGTTCTTTTGTTGTTTACTGACTTATTAAGAACAGTGATAAATGTTTAATAAAATATAGTTAAGTGTTTATAGGTAGAAAATGATTGAAATTACTTTTGTTAAGCACTTCTTAACATCTGACTCTATCGTGATTCGCCCGCTGAAGTAGAGATGTCGCTAGTAGTAATGCAAATATAGAGCAAAGCACTGTTTATATTTTTCGACTTAACTTACTGAGGCTGGTTTTTGGATCGGATCTTGCAATCGCTGTGTATATTATTTTTAACAGGCGGAGGCCGTAACTCGGCAACTATGATCATTTTTTTAGTTTAACATTTCAGAATATGTACGACGTAGAGGTATTTTAAATTAAAAAAAGACTTTTATGAAAATTGTTTTCTATCCTATGTCTATTCTTCTGTTTCAAATTTATTTTTTTTAAAGTACTCGTTGTCATGCGTTGCGTTGATATTTGATATATATTTATAATTTTTTTGACAAAAAAGTATAAATAACATGAAATAGTTGATTGCAGGAGCCGGAAAGTACTTCAGGAACTCATCAATAATCCTATCCGCCTAAAAAATAAATAAGAAGTTATTTAACAAAACTAATAAAATACTTTTTTCATTTAAGCTATAAAGGTTTTATTTTATTAAACATTGCACAAAGTATAGGTCGTAAACTTTGTTTTGATTTTTTTACATTAAAGTTGCCACTAACACAGCAAAAAAATGCCACTAAAAAGTAAAAAAATAACTGATTGGTAGTTTTCATTTACTATAGATACTTAATCAGATATTTTCGAAGTCGATGTGCATTGATTTGTATCGGGTGGCACTGACTTCAAAAATATCACCAATCATTTATATTTTTACTTTTTAGTGTTTTTTTTTTTGAAGTCAGTTTTCATTTGTTTTTTTGAAGTTTTTATTTTTCTATTTTCAGTGTAGTATACATAGTACATAGTAGCAATGTAAGAAGAAAGTATTTAAAAAATTCAGTAGGTGTAAAATCAATCTTCCCCTATTTTATACATTAGGGGGTGGACTTTTTTTGAAATAAATGAGACCAATTTTGAGGTATAAACTATCCAATAAAAAAATAATAATCAAATCAGATTATTTTTTCGCCGGTTAAAAAATGATAATTGTTCGGTGGATCTGCTTAAATTTTTGGAAAATTACTTTGGTTTTTATTAATCGACTATTTGTATTCTATATTATTGAGCAAATATTAATTTATGCTGAGAAAAGATAAACTTTTATTGGTTTCAATTCATTAGACTATTTATTGAATAAAAACTTAAAAATAAACATATATTTTTATGAGGCTATAACTTAATATTTCAAAAATATAAAAGAGTCATTTAGTATCTATTATGAATAAATTGTTTTAATTTTATATTTAATATTTGATTACAGCCTTTCCAACTTTCTACTGAATTAATTTTTAAAACAACTATTTACTATGTATTTTGTTTTATAAATATGTGGTATATTTCTCTATATTAAGTTATACCATAAAATATGTCATAAGAACATAAGTTCATATGACTTATTTTATGGTTTTATAACTTATATAATATATTCATGTAATAATTTTGTCAACTTTTATGTACTCGCTACAGATTACAAGCCCATTCCCCGCGTCAGTTAGATGGAAATTACCCGCCATAGTTATAAGATGACTGACGTTTTTTGTAGCCACAATGTTTCGAACATCTTCATAAAATTACTTTAGATTATACACACTTTGTCACCTCGCTATGAAGACTTTATACGAGCTTCTATAGTACGTCTATATTTTCTACACTAGAAAGATTTGCGATATCAGAAACGTTGATTTAAAGCTATTAGGTTAAAGAGTCGTGACGGTTAAAATGTCGATAATGATTAAACATTATAAGGTTCGCTGAAAGAAATCGCTTCAAGCGATAAGGCTGCCTGCTGTGCATCTTTTTTTATTATATATTTGTCTACTTTATATATTTATTGTCTGGTGTGCAATAGTGTTCATTATTATTATCATTATAATTTAGACTTTGGCTCTATCGAAACAAAAAATATCTAAGTATTGACTGTAATGAGATTACGCTAAACATAAAAATTGAATAGTTTGTTGTACAGATTCTAGCGCCTGTTCTTTAACACATTTTTCTTTTTCGATATAAAATCCCGTATCCGTCTAAAGAATATGGCTGTCTCTATGCAAAACTAAGTACATTAAATAATTCAGCCGTGAAAAGGTAATAATGAGACTGTCATACTTTTTATATTATAACAAGCACAACTG
Source organism: Argynnis bischoffii washingtonia (assembly GCA_033884665.1). NCBI lineage: Eukaryota > Metazoa > Arthropoda > Insecta > Lepidoptera > Nymphalidae > Argynnis > Argynnis bischoffii. Next base: position 112,596 of record CM066610.1, read on the forward strand.
GCTTTGCTCGTATTAAAACTACAAAAAAATCTCTAAAAAGGTATGTTTCATACAAAATTTCATCCCCAATTTTACCCCCTTATGGAATTAATCTCGAAAAATGCTAAAACACGTATTTATTCAATCATATGAAGAGTGTTAATAACCAGCTTCAAGTAATTCTGATTATAAATATATTTTTTGGAGTGTTTTCCCGTGGAAATGAGATAATCTCCCGTGGTAAAAAGTGTGATATGTCACTCTCCAACCCTCCAACTATCTCCACACAAAAACACGCCAATCCGTCTCTCTGTTTCGAAGTGTAAAAAGGACAAACAAACAAATAAACAAACAAACACACTTTCCCTAATATTAGTATGCATATGGGTTATGATAATATGGTTATGAAAAAATAAAGATTAATATTTTCCTAATCATTTACTATAACACGTAAGATTATCAACTAGCATCTATACAGCAGAGGTAAATAAAACTATGATTTTACAGCCTGCTATAATATATTAAATACATTAAAAATAGTAATTGCATGTACTCGTACTTAATTTCAGTCATGGTGCGTCAAATAAGATATAGAAATATTTTGATATAATCTCAATCATAAAGTAGATAGTTTAAAATCGATGACACTAAAGTCTTACAATACAAACGTCAAACAAAATGCAAACAACAAACAAAAATCCTGTTAAAAGTTACTTAAATAAGAATACATTTATTACTTATTATACTTATTAGATTACATCCACATATTTTCGAGTGTTTATTTCATTAGAATATTTTTATAAGTATTAACAGAAGCGTCGCAGCCGCGGGAGCTCTACACTCGTTAGACAGTGAGGTGCTGGTAATGAGCCGGCGCTCCGACGGCCGCTGACAGCTTATCATCCACGGCGGATATCAATATAAGGGAGCGTTAAATGATTCTCTCTTATCTCTCTAAATATGAAAAAACTTAAGGAGTCTGACTAATGACAGGTAAAAAAACGTTCTACGTATCATGTAATAAAGTAGTATTATAAAAAAAAACCGTTTTTGTGATTTTGTTGCTTTTTCTTTGATAATTATTGTAAATCCTTTACTGGTTTCAAAAATTTCTATTTTATATTTCAAACTAGCGACTCACCCTTGCTCCGCTCGGGTTCGTCGTTCGTATCCTAAATGTTAACCGGATAACCACCTATCATCGTACCAAGTTTCAACAGTACATAAACTTATATAGTAGTGCATAAACTTATTATAACATTGAGTATACTGCCATTGCATGCTGATATAATATACTCATATTATGCTGGTAATAAGCACTCAATACTCAAATTTATAAAACCTTAATTACTTTTAACTAAAAAAAAATAGATATAGTAGATTTTTATAATAATTAATATGAATACAATTAATAAGGGCGTTTATTATTAGTAAGTAATATGAAAAGACATATTATAAATATAATATATGTTACTCTAAACACAAAAGATTTTTATTTTCAGCTCGAAAATATTCTACCAACGTACTTCTTTATGTAATTGCTATGCAGAACTACCTATCGCTTGTAACCATCGTAACAGTCAAAATACGTTTATTCTCTTATTTATCGGCATTTAAGTCTAGAAACTTCAAATTTTGCATAATGATTATTTATTAAATAACCATAAAATCAGCATATTTTAATATAATTTAACCAATAACGTGCTAAATGCTCTACATTTACATAGAGTTGAAATATTTGTAAATGGTGATAACAAGAATTATTTGTTTTTAAAGTAGAAGAAGCGTTATTCGAATTCTAGACAGGTAAAGACATGGGCGAAAGTTAGTATCGGCTATAAAGATTGGTGCGGATACAATGTTCGAGCATTCTTCGCCCTACTGTCGTCATCAGCCATCAGTGTTTAGGAGATAAGCAGATGTTGTGTCGCCGACGGGCCGAGGCCTGGCCAGCGCAGAGCGGGCCCTAGCGCCGCGGACAGTTCATTAGCGCGGAGGCGCGGGCCGCTTGATATATTATACGTACACACGTATCGACTAAATTGTCCCGTCGATAAGTGGGCGTGAGACCAACGCCAGGATACCATTGTATGACGCGCCACATGTGCAAGCTAAACTCTGTCTTGTGCTAACGTGGTAAAACTCTGTTTAATGTGAACTAAAATGTAGAGACGACATTTTATACCAAGCTATTTTGTTAGCGATTAGTGATGTCTCGATTTAAGTAAACATGTTTGGTAGGAAGTTTTATACTATAATATGTATGCGATAGAGTTCTTTATAGCCTATTAAGGTAGAGTCGGTTACGCCGTTTCGAGATCATCAAGTCAAACGCGAAGGGCTAATGTGTAACCGTTGTCGAGCGAGCGCCACTAATGCGGCCGGCGCCGGCGCCCGCCTAAAACAAAAATCTACAACATTCCTGCGTTTAGGCGAGCCTTTATTCCTTTTTTATCATGAAATAATAGAATAGGCACAAAGCGACCGCCGCTTATCGAACGCTATTCAATTTATTAAAGCATGCCATTACCGCGGGCATTAGGCGGACTATTAGGTATTAAGTAATACACCATAGGACTATGTTGTAGGGAACATTCGGCACGTACAGACACACTCGTGCACTCACTGTACTACGACAGCTTGCACTGTCATAGTCCGCGAGTTCAGACGAGACAGGTTCAACGACACTGATAAGCACAGTTATTTAAATGAAGAAAATTATTTTAATAAAATCAAGAATAAAATACTTTGTAATCCTTTAACTTAATCATTATGCTAATCTTAATTATTACAATTATATTTGTGTTAAAAATTCTGTGAATTTTGTTGTGTTTGAAATTTTCTAATTAAATTATATAACACTAGCAACTCCCGCTCGCGTTCGTCCCTAGGTACGTATTAACGATTAATATAGAATAAACTATGTATATGTAAGTACCTACATTAAAAATTAAAATATATATACATATATATATGTATATCCCTTACTTGACACATGATTCCCCATACAAACTTTCATCGCCCTTTTCACCCCTTTAAGGGATGATTTCCGGGATAAAAACTATCCTATGTCCTTCCCAAGGTCTCAAACTATCTCCATACTAAATATCGTATAAATCGGTTCAGCGGATTAAGCGTGAAAAGGGGACAGACAGACAGAGTTACTTTCACATTTATAATATTAGTATGGAATAACATATACAGTACACTGTTGTTGTGTCATTGATTACTAGCAACTCACCCTCGCTCCGCTCAGGTTCGTCCCTAGTTATGTTTTAACGTCTAGTATAGATTTCTCAGATATAAGATATTTTCCCGCAGGAAAAAAAACCTATATATTGACCCAGATAACCAGCTATCATCATACCAAATTTCATCAAAATATGTCCAGTGGTTTTCTCGTGTTGCGTTCCCAGATAGACAGACATAAATTCTCAAAACTATAGATTCGGCCTCTGTATCGATAATAACGACTATTTCAATAAGATTTCCCAAAAATTTTTAAAGTACAGATTCGACACAGTTAGAATTTGTATAAATGATCATAGTATCTATTTATAAACTATTTTAATATTAATTATATGTTATGATAAGTTTTTCAAAATTATAAAAGCTTAGTAACACACATTAAAATACAAATACAGTAATTATTATTTACATTCACGTAAAAATTGATAAATAACTTATCCGTTATCTACGATTTTTATGTACTTTATAAATTTATACTTGTTTTCTAAATTTACATTAAATCCTAACTAAAGTTATGAAACTCTACATAAAAATAAAATTTACAACTATCAGTTAAAATAATGAGTTTTTTATTTAATTTTTTTGTTTCTGGTATGTAAATTCTGTAAAAATAAGATTTATTCATAATTATGATGTTTTCATGACAAATTGCATCTTTTTTACATTTTTTTTTTATATTTTATTTTTAATAGTTGATGTTATCATTAAGTTACCTTACATTACCTCATTAGTTCAGTCTAGTTCGTTTGGGGTGTGTTTCCAAACATTAGCTCTACAACGCATTTGTGACTACAACTCTATAATTTCTAATCGAAAAGCTTTATGAAGCTTTCTAGACAGAGCTTTATAGGGATATGGTCTAATTCATATCTCTGTTAATTAAGATATATAATTGAATAAAAGAAAACTTAAACTGGATGCTACATAGGGAGCTAGGTGAATGGTCCCGAATTTAAAAAAATACTACAATTAAAAATTGTTAACACCTCCTGGTTAATTTCTAAGAAATCAATTGTTAACTGGCACACCGGTATGCCCGCGACTTTCAACAGGTTAACACTACTGTATAACATTTGAAAACTGAAAGTTATAAATTATAAGCAAAAGTAATAACCCTGTATAAAAGTAGTAACCCAGTAACTACATACATATGTTTACTTCTTGACTTTATATCCTTACTAAGTATTGTTGTATTAAATATGAAAATTAATATAATTTTTATTTTTGACTAATTATATTTTCATATCTAACATTGTACTATCAAGTACATATTTTGATAACTGATAACAAGCTTTATAGAAGAATAACTAATTAATTTAAAATAAATTTCGATATTTGCACGATCGTCTTAACATATCGTGTTAGAGAAGTACAATATTACTTAAAAAATAGAATATTGCTTTATTGTCAATTATTTTCAGCCTCCTTTTATTTCTTTCTGTATTATTAGTTCTTTAATAGATATTTATCACGGAATACACAATATACGGGAACAATTTAGATTGGAAATATTTTTGATCATGGCATTTTTTTATTCTAGCACCCTGGTTTATGTTTTCGTTGAGATATACATTCTAACTATTAAATTAATTAATAAAAGATTTTTAATAAAGCAGGAATTACGATAGCGATAAAAATTAAAATATAATGATCAATATTCAAATATAACCTATTAAAATTATCAAAACATTTCAAATTTTAGTGTCATTATCAAAATGTTTCGAATTTTAGTGTCATTTGTCTATTTCTTCCGAATCACTGTATGTATAACTTTGTGGGTAGATGCTGTCTGTAACAATTAAAGCTATAGGTATGTATAATAAAGTTCTAATCGAGTCGAAAACATTTCATACTTTTTGGAAAAACATATTCCATTGAAATAGTCATTAATATCGATACAGACGCCTAATCTATAGTTTTTAAGGTTTTCGTCTGTTTGTCTGTCTGTATGGGAACGCGTCACGAAATAACCACTGAATAGATTTTGATTACATTTGGTATGTAGGAAACTTTTTACTGCGGGAAAATATCTCATCTCTGAGAAATTTACACTAGACGTTAAAATGTAACTTGGGACGAACCCGACCGGAGCGAGGGTGAGTCGTTAGTAGTAAATATATAATAACGATAAAAAAAAGATAGTTTCATTAAAAATGTAATACAAAAAATAAAACCTACAGGATAATGTCATCCATACTTATAAACAAAATTAACATGTATATTTTAATTTTAATTTTTTTTATTGCCCTGATACTAAATATTAAGGACCCTTGAAAATATAATTTGGATGTCTATTTGACAATATTCAGTAACCCCCAGAGCGATAGAAATTATTGTAATGGGACTGTCACAAGTGAATAAAGTTTTATTTGATCTACTCAATAAAAATTTACTGTTTGACTAAAAAGCTGCATCGACATTAAAATCTGTTTAAATATAATTATTTTACACTTATAAATATTTTTAATTTCTATAAAACCACCCTCGGGGAATAACCTAAATTCAATAGAAAACAATCACAAACAACATTTTCACGGACACAATTGGCGACGATTGCATAAAACACAACAAAAATGTACTAACACCGAATTTGCTTATAAAGGATTTCATCGCATTACTATTATTAAATAAAATCTTACGGGATATTTCCTCTGAATCTCAAATTCTGCAGTTGACACTTGAGAGTCATCATAATTGATTATATTATATAGGTAACTTGACAAAATAATATAATTCCGTGGAGGCAGGCTTTATCATTTTAACTCGAAACTCTAACTTTTATACTCTGAATAATTTTTTTAAGGTCTCGTAATGGATCGCGTTAAAAAAGATATTAAAAGTATCCAGTCGCAGCGACTCCACCGATTTGTCTTACTAAAAAGCATGGGCCATGTAAAAATAGAATTTTTAAGGCTAAATTTATTTTAAAAAGTAAAATCTTATAATAAATCTGTGATTAATAATTTCTTTAAACTTTACACAGTACCCTTTTAGGGTTCCGTAGCTAAATAACTAAAACGGAACCCTTATAATTTCGCCATAACCGTTTATCCGTCTGTCCGTATGTCAGATATTTTACTTGAAAACGATTGGATTTACATAGTTAAAATCTAGTAAATAGGTGTTTCATGTGCAGCGCTAGATAATTAAGTATGAAATTCATACAAATGTTTTTACATAATTTTTTTTTTATGAGATTCAGTGACAAACGAGCAGACAGATCACCTGATGGAAAGCAGTACCTGTCGCCCATAATACCTACGGTTCATGCACTTAGGTTTTAAGTAACAAAAATGCAGAACCACAGGTGCGTTGTCACTGTGAGGACTAAGATGATATGCCTCTTGCCTGTAATTGCGCTGGCTACCTTATCCTTCATACCGGAACACAACGATGCAATCATTGTTGCTTGGCGGCAGAAATAGATAAGGGGGTGGTACCCATCCAGTCGGACTCCTCAGGCTTGACAGAGTCCTACCACCGGTAAGATAATGAAATAAATTATATCTAAAGTTGTAAACATTGTGTCTGTCCCTGTTAACTTTTGCAGTAAAAATTTCGGCGACGGTGGCTAATTTCAATGAGACAAGCCTTCGGCGCAGGAGATATTATAGTGCATAAGTGTACTCGCACAGTGTTGTCTGCAAGTGCACTCTCTATTCCTGTCACTACACCACTGAGACAGTTAAAAAATTATGAAGATACTTTCGATTAAAATTATTTTAAATAAGATATATTGAATAGTTTTTGAGACATGCGATATATTCCGTTTCACGCGTTTATTCAAGTTGTTCCTCATAGTAATACTATGAAATGCAAACTTATTTATGACGCCAATAAAATGAATATTGTAGATGTTGGTGTGGCCAACACTGGCCTTGGTTTGTCTTTCTTAATGTGTTTGGTAAGGATGATCTATAGCATTCGACTTGCGGGTTGCGGTCGCAATCCAGCAGAGGGCGCTGCTTGTAGCGCAATTCTGATTGGCTGTGATTAGCTGTTGCCGGCACGTGCGGCTCATAAGGTATATAAGGGCGCGCAATGACACGGCAGCCTCTCTCTCTCTCTCTTGACCGGTACACCGCGCTCTCTTCTCCAGTACACCGCGCTCTCTTTACCTGTACACCGCTTTTGCCCATATAACCGCTTTCTTTTTTTACGTGCCTATTCGCCCGCTATATTGTGAAGTGCTAGTGAGCTGTCAAGGTGGCCACCAAGAAGATCAGCGAGCTGCACCAGGTAAGCGACCCGCTTTAATAGTTAATGTTATTGCATCATCCGCTAAATCCATTTTTAAGGATTTTTATGGACAGTGTTGGGTCCACGCGTCCTCCACGCGCTGGATCGTAATTTTGTTCCCACACCGCAAAAGAGGGCACGGCTATTTACACGCCTGCCACTCCATCTTATGGTCCTTAGAGCCTAGGATAGGTATCAGCAATAATATTTGTTAAATTATTCAACCCGCATTAACCGCCATTTTGTATGTTAAGTTTATTAATTTTTATGTTCCAAAAGAATTTGCTTTAATAATAAGAAAAAACGATATTTTTCTATTCCAAGCTTTAGTGCACTTTATATTATAAAATAAAAGATAATTATTTATTAAGAAAAAAATATATGTAACAAAGTAACATTTATTAAATATGTTGAGGGTGATTTGAGAATACAATATACGTAATGCGCATTTCATTTCTCAATGCCCGTTTATAAAAGTAATATTGGAATGTAACTTATTATACAGCAGTTTAGGAATAGGTATACTAGAATTGTTTAATATTTAAAATATCTCGTTTCTATATATATTGATTGTTTATTAATTTTTAGGAGGTAGTAAGTAAAGTTTGTGTAACACGTTTATTACTTATATTAATTGTATTAATATTTAAGTTTATAATGGCTTCCAATAAGCTTGAATTAAAACTTGCTCAATTAAATGCCAAAAGAGACACAATTTTCGAGCGAATTAATCGTTTATATAATTTATCTAAAAATATTTCTAATTACGAGTTAAGTTCGAATGAATTATTTTTGTCTCAATCTGAATCTATAGGTGAAATGTGCAGCAAGTTTGAAACAATAATTGAACAAATAAACGAGTTAAAATATGAAATTGACAGAACCTCCCCAGATTATTCATGCTTAAATTCTATAGAGGATCTATATTCATCTATTAAATATAAACGCAATCTAATATTAACAAATAGTAAAACATCTACATCAGTGCACAAAGCGGGAGGCATAAAATTACCGCCCATCGAACTACCCTTTTTCGATGGAAAAACAGAGAACTGGCCTATATTTTACGAAATATTTCGCAGTAATGTACATTTAAATAATAATTTGAATGACTCGCAACGAGTTCAATATTTAATTAGTAGGTTGAAACATGACGCTTTAAAAATAACCGCAGGCATTATTCCCACAGGGGACACTTATAATATTTTATGGGATAGTCTTGTTAAGAAATATCAAGATAAACGAAGTTTAGGTACGCATTATCTCAATAACATTCTGGACATTAAAGGTTGCGTAGGTAACGCTGTCAGTTTAAACACATACATAGAAAAATACTCAGCGTCTGTCTCCGCATTGAAACAATTAGACATTCCTGATTTATTGGATTTTGTTTTATTACATTGTGGTTTGAGAAAGCTTGACTCCCAAACGGTACAACAATTCGAGAATAGCGTGAGTGGAAAGGAACTACCTTCTTATGAGGAATTTATTTCGTTTGTGCAAAGCTACGTTAAGATTTTAGAGCGATCACATAATAATAATTCATTATCTATCACACGCAGCCGCAACGCTCTAAGTACATCAAAGTCATTTGTAGCAAGCAATAAACCGGTTACGGCTAGTATCGCCCACTGCCCGCTATGTGAAACAAAACATCAGCTGTTTGAATGCATACAATTTAAAAATATGAAGTCGCCGCAGGCTCGTTTTGATTTTATTAAAGCAAAACGCGGATGTGTGAATTGTTTAAGTCTAACTCATTCTTTATCTAAATGTAAATCACGTAATCTTTGTAAAACTTGCAAAAAACAACATCACTCTTTATTACATTTTCCTATAGCAAAGGCTAGCAGTGCGACTGATAGGTATGAAGCGTCCGAGCACGTTGTAGACGACTGCGCGCCCGCATGTTCTGTGTCATTGAGTGCAGCTATCACACCGAGTTTGAATGTACTTTTATCAACCGCGCAGGTTTACGCGCATAGTAGTAGCGTAGGTAAACTTATTGTCAGGTGTTTAATAGATAATGGCTCGCAAAATAATTTAATTACAGTGGACTGTTGTAAACGGTTGAACATCCCTATAATTAAATTGCGTAATTCAACTTTGCAAGGTGTTGGTATGACCTCGCGACCTGTACATGGGTTTATTAACTTGACAATAGAATCTCGGTTTAATCCTAAAAATAAATTTCATATTTATGCGTTAGTAGTTGACTGCATTACGGACAGACTTCCGGCCAAATTTATTAAATTAACTGATAATATGTCACATTTAAATAATATACCGCTTGCTGATTTATCGTGGAATATACCGGGAGAAATCGATATCGTTCTCGGCGCACAACTTTTTCCTTATATTTATTTAGGAGATAGGGTGGAATCTGGCAACCGCTCACCGCCCGCTATATTAACTAGTTTTGGTTACGTATTGATGGGAGACATTGAGTGTTATAGTGATGTTATACCTACTATATGCAATACATCTTCGTTCACCGCGCTCGCTAACGTTGACATTGAGTCAAGTCTACAGAAGTTTTTTGAATTAGAAGAAATTCCGTCTCAACGTTTTATTAGTCCGGAAGAGTTAGAATGTGAAAATATTTTTAATTCTACTGTCGTTTATGAAGATAATAGATATTTTGTCGATTTACCGTTCTCGCGAAACCCCTCCGGTTTAGGCAATTCTCGCGGTGTTGCTCAACGTCGTTTGCTTGCGCTCGAGCGTAAATTCGCGTGCGTACCAGCCCTGCGCGAGAGTTATAATAGAACTATATCGGATTATATTTCTCAGGGGTATTTAAGCGAAGTACTTGACTCTGAATTAACAGAGGAGGGTTATTATATACCGCATCACGCCGTGGTTAGGCCTGATAAGGACAACATCCGGGTCGTTTTGGACGCTAGTGCTAAGACGCATACGGGGCTGTCACTCAATGACATTTTACATGTGGGTCCTAACTTGCAGGCTGACTTGTTTTCGTTAATACTTGATTTTCGCATATTTCCCGTTGCAATGACTGCGGACATAAAGCAAATGTTTTTGGGAATAGGAGTAAATGAACGACATCGGAAGTACTTACGAATTTTATTTCGTTTTAATACTAATGAACCCATACGCACGTATCATTTCAACCGCGTTCCTTTCGGTTTAAAGCCGAGCCCATACTTAGCTATGCGCACATTACGTAACTTAGCGTGTGAGCATAGCGACCGCTTTCCTGAGGCTTCTAAATTGGTAGAAACTCAATTCTTTATGGACGACTTCGTCTATTCGGTTCCTGATGAACAGGTTGCGTCGCAATTGTCTCGCGACTTAATAAATTTATTAAAATTAGGCTCTTTTGACCTTGTCAAGTGGGCCACTAATTCACCCGCTCTACTGGAGGTTCTTCCCGAATCCCACCGCCTACCAGTAAATTTTTCTGGTATGAATAACGAAATCAATAATTTTAAAATTTTAGGTTTATCATGGGATCCCGCTGATGATTTATTCTCTTTAACTACTGTCCCGGTAGACCATAAATGCACGAAGCGTGCGATCCTATCGCTGGTTGCTCGCTTATTTGATGTACTTGGCCTAGTGGCTCCCGTTGTGCTCTACGTCAAAATTCTTATTAAAGAACTGTGGCTAGCTAAGATAGACTGGGATGAGGTTCCTCCGGAACCTATAATCAGTCGCTTTTCAGCATTTACGCACGATCTCCCATCACTCGCTTCTCTGAGAGTTCCGCGACATATCGGCGCCTTCAGAGAGGCTGCTGTGAATATCGTGGCGTTCTGCGACGCTAGCTTTAGTGGATATGGCTGTTGTATTTATTTACACATCACTGACCCTGAAGGTAATATAACGGTTCGACTTTTATGTGCTAAGGCAAAGGTCTCCCCCGCCAAAATAACAACACTGGCTCGTTTAGAACTAGTCGCCGCGCTACTTCTGTCTAAACTTGTCCGCTTGGTCAATGAGAAAATTTCCGCTCGCATACACGTTACAGGTATTTACGCTTTTTCAGATTCTACCATAGCATTGTCATGGATCCACTCTTCCCCTCATAGGTGGTCTATTTTTGTTAGTAACCGTATCGCTAAAATACACGAAAATTTACCAGCCGCTTGCTTTTATCACGTATCAGGAAATCCTAGCGATTGTCTTTCACGCGGTATGTTGCCCTCGGATTTAATTAGACACACTTTATGGTGGGAGGGCCCCGCATGGCTCCATCAGTCTAGGTGTAAATGGCCTTTAAAGTTCACTCCTACAGAATCTGAAACTTTGCCTGAATTTAAATCAAAGATCTTTGTTGTTAAATCTATAAATTCTGAACCGCATATATTTGAAAGCATTGTAAATCGCGTTTCTTCTTGGTATAAACTATTACGCATATTCACGTACATTCTTAAATTTGCGAGTAAAAAATATGGCAGTGATATTGGCTCTATTAAAAGTATTCAAAACGCCGGAAAATTTGTTATTCGTATAGTGCAGAATATTCATTTTTCTAATGAATTAAATTTAATTACAACCGGTGAACTTCTGCCTAAGAAGTTACGTAGCTTATCTATCTTTGTTGATGATGACGGTATCTTACGCATAGGTGGCAGACTGTCTAGGTCGGACCTGCCTTACGAAGCTAAACATCCCGCTCTTTTACCCAAGCATGATCGCGTGGTTGATTTAATTATTGATTACTACCACAATACTTATTGCCATACGGAACCCGGTCTGTTAATGTCTATTATAAGACAGCGGTTTTGGATTTTAGATGGTAGAACTGTCATTCGTTCCCGCTGCCGCAAGTGCAATGTTTGTTTCCATTGCCAACCTAATAGTACGCTATTTATTTAAACCTTATTTAGTATATTTATATATATTTAATTACGTATAGTAAATTTAATACATTAATATGTGATCTTGTTATTATAACTTGATTCAAACTTCTATTTATCTTTATACTATAATAATAATCAAACCGCGATATAATTCTTTGAAATATATTAATTAATTTCATACGCTATAATATATTATTGTTTCAAACGCTGCTGTTGATTCCTTGATATCTTCAGATTACCGCATTTATTAGCTTAGATCATCTATACTTACCTAAGTAGCTCTTTATGGGGTATTATATATTCTTTTTGAAAGCTCTGGACCTTTCAAGGGGGGGAGTATGGTGTGGCCAACACTGGCCTTGGTTTGTCTTTCTTAATGTGTTTGGTAAGGATGATCTATAGCATTCGACTTGCGGGTTGCGGTCGCAATCCAGCAGAGGGCGCTGCTTGTAGCGCAATTCTGATTGGCTGTGATTAGCTGTTGCCGGCACGTGCGGCTCATAAGGTATATAAGGGCGCGCAATGACACGGCAGCCTCTCTCTCTCTCTCTTGACCGGTACACCGCGCTCTCTTCTCCAGTACACCGCGCTCTCTTTACCTGTACACCGCTTTTGCCCATATAACCGCTTTCTTTTTTTACGTGCCTATTCGCCCGCTATATTGTGAAGTGCTAGTGAGCTGTCAAGGTGGCCACCAAGAAGATCAGCGAGCTGCACCAGGTAAGCGACCCGCTTTAATAGTTAATGTTATTGCATCATCCGCTAAATCCATTTTTAAGGATTTTTATGGACAGTGTTGGGTCCACGCGTCCTCCACGCGCTGGATCGTAATTTTGTTCCCACACCGCAAAAGAGGGCACGGCTATTTACACGCCTGCCACTCCATCTTATGAGCGTGATCCGGCTCGAAGGACCATAAGATGGAGTGGCAGGCGTGTAAATAGCCGTGCCCTCTTTTGCGGTGTGGGAACAAAATTACGATCCAGATGTGTAAGTAACAATTTATTAGAAAAACTAGTATGGTAAAACAAAATATAAATTTATTTTTTAATGCTGCGGAACCCTCAACGCGCAAGTCAATCTCGCACTTCGACTTTTATTATCATAGCTCAAGAAATTAATAGTTAATTTTGACTTGTCATCGAAGACTCTGCTCTCACCTCGTACGGTCGCATGCACTTTTGTAAAAACATAAAATCTCCGCCCGATTGGCTATATAGTTAAGTAGATATTTATGGCGGTTTGTATGTCTGTGTGTTTACGTACCACCCACACTGGGAACGCTAGTGCAGTAGTTGAGTGTTTAGAGCTTTTTTATATATAATTATCTATTTATAATATTATTCAAAATAAGCTTTTGTATTTAACAGAGAAAATGAAGCTATTTCAAGCACCACTGTAATGTTATTAATATAAATATTATAAACAGTAAAGCTTAAAATGTTTGTTGTTTTGTCTATTTTTCATAACGTAGTAACGAATAGCATAATTTTTGCATGGAGATATTTTCAAGCAGGCCCACGATAGCATTTTTTTTTCTGCATAAACTCCCCATAGAATATATATGTACATTATATATGGGTGTAAGTCACTTGTGAATGATAAAAACAATAATATTATGTCCTTTCCAGTGTTCAAACTACCTTCTTATCAAATTTCATCTAAATCGATGTAGTAGATCCAGAGATTACCCCCAACAAACTCACAAAATCACAAACTTTACGTCTTTATAATATTAATATAGATTAAGTAATCCACTGAATTAGTATCTACTGAATAGATTTAATACAAATAAGAAATTGCGTTTTATTAATGCATATCGATTATTTTTACGAAAAATTAAAATCTTTTACAGAGTATATTTATCATGCTTTACATGAAAACCACTTGATATATAATATATGAATTATTCTACTAAACTCTAAATACAAATAATTCCTGAGCAAGAATACACTGTTGAATAAAAAATCAAAACTATTCAAAGACTCAAACAAACATTTTTAGTTTGTAACATTGAAGCTTTTTCTGTCCTTAATTTAAAATGAACGTAGTTGCATATTTCACTAATGTGCATTATATCGTGTAAAATATACATATTTTCCACTTGGATACCAATAGCAAACTATAAACAACAAGCCACGTAAATAAAAATAAAGTGATTAAACTCACAGAAAATGCCCGTTTAATTTCTAGCTCTATCTAATGTTACCTGTGGTTAGGTAATTGACGAGCTTTGAAATGACTTTACTTTAACGGTCTTCTCATTGACTGGTCTACTTCATATAACTGTACTGTATATAAAAAGGAAAAATTAATTTTTCATGTTTTAAAAAATCTTATTTTATTTATGAATATATATTGCTGTAAGATTTGATAAGTGTAATGATAATCTTAAATATAAGATTATTTTTTTTCAGATTTGTTGTCTACAACAATATTGTTATTGGTAGGGTATTGCATTCTCCATGTTATTACCCGACTACAAGGAAAGGGTTATGATCTATATATTTAACTGCTAATGTATGAAGTAAAAATGTTTGATGAATTTAAATGTCAGTGATAGTGTCAGTACACACTGACTGCACCTATAATGTAGGTGCAGTCATCACTGTGTATTATACACTGTGTATTATACAAGTGTATTATAGTAGTGATCGCCATGTGGTTGAAAATCAATCATAATTCCTTAAGTTTGATCGATATTGAGGTTCTTTTATCAAAGTTATATAGATAGCCTATAAAATCCAGAAAAATTTTAAACAGAGATTTGCATGTACAGACAAAAGAACTTTTCATCTTTATATCATGTATGTACTTGTATAATATTGATGAAGGTTATCTACATATTTTAGCAGTGTATTAATTATATATAAATAAAATGCGCGAGCAGATTCGCGAGTAAAAGAATGTCAATAAATTTTAGCTTTCTGCAGCCCTTCTCTATATAAACTTTAACTATGCCAAAGCTCATATTCCTCCATACATGCAATATGCTTAAAAAAGGGTTCAAAGTTTTCTTTTCACGTATTAATATATAAATTAATCCATAGAAGTAATTTCTTTTTATGTGCATTCCCCCAGAAGGAATTTAATTGGAATCTAATAGTTGTGAGAAGGGGATTGAAAATTTATTAGTAGTCCGAATTGTAACGTACTAGATAGGTTTATTTGTTAAATATATATTATGTTGTATTTATGTATTTTTTTATTTATATATTTGTTATATATATATTAAATTTATCTAGGCAGTAGTTCTCGAGAAATAAATATTAATATTAAATAATACAAATACTGATGTAAATTAAAGAAGACGCCAGCAGAGCCGCAAGAAACAGCTGCTTTAATCTCTTACTCATACCAATAAAATCTGACTGACTGATGTAGCAGACGTTATTATAAAAAGTATAATATATTGCTTTGGCTAGAAATCGACGCAGCAGAAAGAATATTCATCTATTTTGTATTATTTTCAATATGTTATCAATATCATTGAAGTCACCTGCTTCTTTAAGCTGACACATTGATAAAAACTTAAAAAAATGTGAAAAGGCAGTGGCAAAGGACTAAAAAGTAAGCATAACTTACCTGAGTGCTTTATTTACATCTAGCGACTCACCCTCGCTTCGGTCGGGTTCGTCCCTAAGTTGATTCCTGATAAAAATTTTCATGCCCATTTTAACCTTTTTAAGGGATGATTTTCGGGACAAAAAGTATCCTATATCTTTTATAGGGTCTCAAACTATCTTTTTACCAAATTTCATCTAAATTGGTTCAGTAGATCCAGAGATTACCCCCTACAACATCACAAACTCACAAACTTTACCTCTTTATAATATTAGTATAGATAGATATCTATTTAGTTGGGTATTTTCGGAATTTCAAAGGAGAGGACGTATTCCTATTTTTGGAAGTCGGAAAAAAAAAATTTTACGGTTAAATTACAATATATTAAAGTAAGCTAATATTCCCAATAAGCCTTTCAGAGGACAAAATCTAATCTTTTTCTTTCTTGTACATATAGCGGCAGTGCATACCTGCGCTATACCTAGCAGCTTACAGTTTACAAAGAATAGCAGAAAATAATTATATTAACATAAAGTACATTTGTTGTTGAATATTTCCATAATTATATGGTCGCGGATTCGAGTCCAGCTCGAGACAAATATTTTATTAGGCGTAGTCCTGAGTATATGATATTTTCTATCTATATTCATAACGACACTCAGGCTGGATGAGATTGTCGACGGTATACTGTTATCTTTATAGTTTTTTTCGTATTGGTCATGAACGATCACAGTACATTGTGAATAACAAATCAGACGAAGCAGCGAACAGGAGCTAGCATAAATAAGAGTTGATTATGAACGTATCACTTACGTAGCCTTCCTTCAGCATTTGAATATTGATGTCACGAATGACGATGGACGAACCACTTAAGCGATACCGAAACTGCCGACCAAGTTTATTGGTGCGCCGCGAAATATTCAATTTATATTTGCCGCAGAGACCTCGGCCCGGCCCTGGCTTTGATTTAATCGCATGTAATAATTCCTATTTTCTTTTTTGGTGCTTTTAAAGAAAGATAGCTACATTTTTAAATTAATACACAGACGTGAATACGACAGTTTATCTATACATATAATAAAATTCTAACTGACTCGAATCCGTACCTTAAATATTTTTTGGAAAATCTTATTGAAATAGACTTTATTATCGATACAGAGACCGAATTTATAGTTTTTAGAATTTTTGTCTGTCTGTCTGTCTGTTACCGCATCACGGAAAATCCACTGGAGGGATTTTGAACATATAGGATACTTTTTACTAGGGAAAAATACCGAATCTCTGAGAAATCTATACTGAACTTTAAAACTTACGTAGGGACGAACCCGAGCGGAGCGAGGGTGAGTCGCTAGTATTGTATATAGTACTAGTTAATGCCTGTGGCAAAAAGAATATAACGCTTCCAAAT
The DNA here is from genome assembly GCA_033884665.1 of Argynnis bischoffii washingtonia. Classification (NCBI taxonomy): domain Eukaryota; kingdom Metazoa; phylum Arthropoda; class Insecta; order Lepidoptera; family Nymphalidae; genus Argynnis; species Argynnis bischoffii. The sequence goes on from CM066610.1 coordinate 129,864, forward strand.
ATTCAATTCTAGGTCTAGGTCAAAATTCAACTCAAAAATTTTATTTTTATAATAACGAATTAGTACTATTAATATAATATATACATAATTAATTCAAATCAATTTAAACGTATTTTTATCATAATATAAAACATTATGAATGTATGGCGACATAGACAATATCGCAATTATTCAGCCACAATTGGACTGGAATTGAGGTATGGACCGCCAAGAACGCGATGATTAGATAGCCGCTTAAAAGTTTTTTCATTTAACTTATAAAAAACTAGCAATGTTTGTAAGGTAAACAATATTTCTCGGACTTTATTTTTAAAAGAGCGGATAAAGCCGGAGCATACTAGTATTCTCCAAATTTCACACTCCCAGAAATGGCACAACTTGTAAAAAACAAAAATATAAACAACTTAAATTTCTCAGTTTTCCTGATGTATGTTAATAGATTAGTATTCACCCTCGGCTTTGCTCACGCGGTATTCAGCCTCCCTTTTATACGATCAGGCCATAGTCCACCACGTTAGCTATATGCGGGTCTGCAAACTTCACCTATCGTTCGAAAACTAGCTCTTTCTCTTAAACATTCAAGTTTTTTCACGATGATTATCTTTACTACTGCTACTATAGCAAGTTGCAAGCATATTGGATATATGTATTCAGCCCTTTTTAACGTCCCACTGCTGGGCACGGGCCTCCCTTCAATACGAGGGGGATCAGGCTATAGTCCACCACGCTGGCCAAGAGCGGGTTGGCGGACTTCACATGTCTTTCGAAAACTTGCTAGGTTCTCTCAGACATGCAGGTTTCCTCACGATGTTTTCCTTCACCGTAAGGCAAGTGGTAATCATGTTAGAAATGATTCGCACATGAAATACGCAAATATCTGAGATACTAAACCTGGGGTTTAAACCCGATCACTTAGTTTTCTAAGCCAGCACATTACCACTCAGCTACCACCACTTATAAAAAAGCTTTTACTATTCAGGGATAACGTAGCTTCATAAAAGTAAAAAAATCATTTAGATTCGATTGTCAAATCGTAAGATATACTCAAACGAGGTACGATAAGTTTCGATGTTATCGTATTATAAAGATTATTATATTTCCAAATATATTTTAAAACAATCACATTTGAATACGTATCTTGAATCAATAAGAAAAAGCCCAATTTAAAAGTTCATTTTTTTATGTTTGTAGATCTATGAAAATTTTATCCACTTTACGTTATTACGTTATTTAAGGTTTCTCGTGACTTCACTCACGTAGTTTTGAAGTAGTAAGTATAGCTAAATGAATACATCTTAAGGATTTTTACATTATACAATTGGGTGTTCCACTATGTTCTCATTTTTTCTTGATTTCTTTATTTTAATTACACCATTAGATTTTTCTATTAAAAGCTAGACGTTTAGCTTTTACGAAGCGAGCTGATAGAAGATAGAATTTATTTAAGGTTTTATATATGTATGCATGTATGTACTCAGCCCTTTTTAATGTCCCACTACTGGGCACGGGCCTCGCTTTAATACGAGGGGGATTAGGCCGTAGTCCACCATGTTGGCCAAGTACGGATTGGCGGTCTAAGGCTTTATATATAGATAGGTAAAAATCTAATTATCACCCGGTGAAGCTGTTGTAAGAAACATCTGCGTCTACCCAGAATATCGTGGGCGCAAGTCTCACACAACTGCCCCTTTTCTTCCATCGAAGGTTTGTATGCAGACATTTTCATGTGCTACTGCTGGGCATTGGCCATTCTTCAATACAAGAGGGATCAGGTTGAAGACTTAAAAAATTAATAATTTTGAATTAACCATACTCTTACACCTATAATATATCTCTTTCGGCATTAACTCACAAGTTACAATACAAGTACAAGCTTTCTGACATTTCTTATTCTATATTTAATTTTTAAATCTTTTAAAAACACTTGTAGCGCCTAATCCGATTAGTGATTCCTACTTAAAATGAGCAAACAAAACAAAATTTAAAGAATTCAGTCCCAAGCCGCCGTGACATCGCCCACATCTGAGGAGTCCTTATCAACGTTATCAGTTGTGCGGAGAGTGAGGGACAAAGGGTCGCATGTTTCTACATAAGATACCATTGTATGTATTACCTCGAACACAATAATGGGCTTAACCTCTTTGGCTATAGAACCTTTTGTTCCTACTAACTACTTACACTTGTTCCCACGCTTCGAGTATTTTGGATACTTAAATATTTTTATACTTCTGTTAATAAACAAACAAAATTTACAAAATGTTAACCTTTTAAAAAATTAGGATTTCATTTGAAATTTAGACAAGTTTTGTCGAAAATATGCATATTATTAATAGCAGTTAGTGTACTATGTGACCTGCCATATTGGCGTAAGTTGCAGGGTTCTAATCCCGGATTGGATCGAGAATAGTTACTATGTTTCTCTATTAAAAATTCTCAGTAACACCGAGTGTTCTCTAACTCTACTTTTTTGTATGCTATTTGCGTATATTAATTTAATTTAAATATAAGGGCATAAAGCATAGTGGTGGCCGAATAACAGATTAAATTATATACAGCACTAGCGACTCACTCTCGGTCCGCTCGGGTTCGTCCCTACTTACGTTTTAACGTTTAGTAAAGATTTCTCAGAGGAGAATTTTTTTCCCACAGTAAAAAGTATCCTATATGTTGACCCGGAAAATCAGCTATCATCATACCAAATTTCATCAAAATCCTTCCAGTGGTTTTTCCATGTTGCGGTAACAGAGAGAGAGACAGACAGACAAAAATTCTAAAAACTACAGATTCGGCCTCTGTATCGATAATAATATGTCTTTCAATAAAATTTTCCAAAAAATATTTAATGTACAGATTTGGCTCAGTTACAATTTTATTTTATGTATAGATTACGTACTGAAGAGAAACACCGTGGAGCGTAAAAGTAAATTAAACCTAGCAAAGTAAAATTTCTTAAGATGATGTCAATTTCTTTATTATTAGGTATTATATCAATAGCACACACGAGTAAATTACTATAATCTTTACCTTTTATCTTTCTAAAGACACTCTGTGATGAATGAAAAGCCAAGTAACGATTTTGTAGCATCAAAAGAAAGCAATAGCATTCAAAAACGACCGATTTCAAAAAAATCAGGAGAAATTATTACGTACATATGTACATAAACATATATTGGACGAGTATTTATTTTTACAAGCTTTTATTTAACTTACAGTGTCTGTATGTATGTTTGTTTGGGTCAAATCTTGCTACTGAATTTTTAAGCAGTTATCCTCAACCGATTGAGCTGAAATTTTGCATACACGTTTAGTTTAGACAATGCATGGTTATATAAATGACGTCATTCTAAATCCAATATGGCGGACTCCCAACGATGGCGGACCATGTTTTTTATGCACCCCATGAGATGGATATCAAATGAAAGGGTTTGCTGAGAAGAATACGAATAAATACCTTAAAAATGAGAAATAAACTTTAAGTTAAATCAAAGCCATTACATTACACAATTTATATGATACTAGCGGCTAACCCTCGCTTCGCTCGGGTTCGCCTCTGGACAAACAAAAAACAAATGTATCCCACGGGAACCGTACATTTTTCCAGGATAAAAAGTAGCCTATTTGTTATTCTGATGTATGAACTATATTACTGCAAAGTTTCATTAAAATCCAATCAGTAGTTTTTGTGTACTAAGCTGTATAAGTTACTATAGTTTTTTAACTATCCCACAGGAACTCTTTACTTTTCCAGGATGAAAAGTATCAAAGATATTGACCAGGGATATAAAGTACCAACATACAAAATTTCATATAAATCGGACCTACAGTTTCGGAGATTAGCTCGTACAAACAGACAAACAGACAGAGAAACAAAAAATTGAGAAAAATCTGAATTTGTTCTATTTCTCTACTTAAATTCCTCTGACTCGGTTTTTAGCATTTTTTTTATGTACAGACAATCGACCTTTCCAGTTTTATTATGTGTATAGATAAAGGAGTATATTTCCCATCATAATTTCCAAATGTCAATTTTGAAGCGCGTGAACTCCTCGACGTCACGTGAAGCGAATGCAAATGATATTGATAGAAGCATCGCTTACTCTTGGCATTATCATGGCGAGATACCGACTCCCATCACCATTCTGGCCGCTATCTCCTTTTAATTAAGTGATTATATTTATGTATCAAAAATTACCTCATTATGTTTTAACTAACTCAAATCACCGTTAATCGACATACCAATACAACCTGAACCCATGTTATATGAATGTGGAATATATTTAGAGGAAAAAGGCTATAGCGTCATCAGCAATCTATATAAGAAAAAAGTACGTCTATTTGTTTGTAACGCCGCAAATGTTTCCCACATAGTACTATTAAAATGCAAGTGAAGTCAGGGTGTAGTATTAGTAGCAAATATAAAAGCATTTTTTGACACTACCTCGCAGTACATATAACGATTTTCATTCCTGTGCAGGTAAAGATACAAAAAAATATTCATTACTTTATTTAATTTATAGATAAATCGATTTAAAATGGATTTTAATAAAATACCTTCATGAGTCGAGTATATTAGAGCCACGCCAAGCCTCGCCCCCAATGCGATATTTAATGAACCCTTTACCTAAACTTCGTCCCCTACACAACGAATTATTAGCGAGGTTGAAATAATAGGTGTAGGCAAAAATAATATAAACGTAATAATATAAATATAATCTGATGCGCAGCTACGTAATGGAGGCAGCATTACAACACATACTAGGTACGATCCTTTGTTAAAATAAGCCGTCTAGCTTAAAATTTTGATTGGTCCATAAAATTGTAGTAATTATTTGTGTACTTTTGATCATAATCATTATAGAAAATATATACATATATGATACGTAACTGTATTTAGCATCAGATGTACGGAATTTTTGAAAAACTCAAATAAAGCCGGGACGAGTCGCTAGCTTAACAAAAGTTCGATGAAAAAGACTCTTTCATTTTTATAGACGAGGCATTACACGCTGTACACGCTGTAGCCGGGCTGTGACACGCTCGTTACGTTTTATGTTCAGTCGTCATCTACAGCTAATGCATTGTGAGCGATACTTTATCGCAAAATAAACCTTAATACCCTAAATTAAATATACAAATTGCTTATCGTATTATTTTAAATAAGATGTTTCATCTAAACTTTGATATTTTGTAGATGTTATCTAATAGATGTTATAGATATATTATTCCGCATTCGATTTAAGAAATGGATGTAAAAAGTACCTGCTTTAAATCACGGTGCGACAGCACGTTTCGCTACTTCATATATCGTGGGTTGTAAATGTAAATATAAATGTTGGGTGGACTCAATTTTTCGCACTTAAACTCTAAGTTGGTCCGTTGTGCGTCCTGAATCCTGGCTAATCTAGCCAACCCAGCTCCGCCCAGAAGCGCAGAAGTTTCCTGAGAACTTCACAGGCTTCGTGGAGCGACATCACTGATCCGAGGATTTCTTTGTGTTGATGAGCCACTGCCTCGCATTTGAGGATCAAAACTAAAAACTTAAATAAATACAAAAAAAAACATAAGTATAAAATTTTGTATCCCGACCGGGATTCGATCCCTTTTGTATATGATTATCTTGCGCCTTAACCGCTTGACCACGATGCTTGTTCCCGAGTGTAAGAAATTATTGAACACATTTTGGTTAGAATAATGCAAAAGAACACCGCATGAAAACTCGAAAACACGCGTTTTCCCAGACATAAAACTAATGTAGATCGATTTTTCACCCCCGGAAATCCCCACATACCAAATTTCAGCGAAATCGTTAGAGCCGTTTCCGAGATCGCCGGTTTAAATAAATATATAAATAAATATACAAAAATTGCTCGTTTAAATTTATTAGATTAGATTAATTTACAAAAATAAAAAACCCGACTGCATAAAAATTGTCGGATATACTTTTTACGCAGTCGGAGGCATGTACATATTCGTATGTCTCCGACTACATTATACTACATATATATTTTTTCATCAACTTGTTCTCATCTTTTTAGTTTGCTTTTTACGCAGTTAGGATTTGTACTTCTGTAATTTTTTTTATTCACAGCTTTTTAGTTCTGGTCAATAAGACATTTTTTAGTTTAACACCCCAACCGATTAATTTGAACGAAAAAAATTCAAGACATACAAATAGGCGTCTAGGATACGCCATTTTGACTTTTAATGATATCTATATATCCTATAACACTCGCGTCATCAAGACGAATGTAACGAGGTACGTACCGTATAAATCATCAAAATCGCTTAAAAAGCTGTTTAGTAATTATGATGGAACGAAGAGTTGGACATACATACATACATACATACGTAACACATAAATACATACATACATACAGGTCAAACACGTAACCCTCCTTTGGACTTCGCCGCAGTCGGGTAAAAATTATAAATAAATATTACACATTACAATACATCATAATTTCGAGGGAATAATATCCCATTTAAATTCAAAAGAGTACCAGTTGACATAATAATTAAATTCACGCGAATATTAGATATTTAAAAATTTAATTGATTTATTCGAAATATCGGGAACCAAGAAGCAAAATACCGCGAAAAAACCCGAAAACATAGTTTCATTTAAAAAAAAACCAATTGAGATTAAAGAAGAATGGTTAATTCCACAATTTGATCATAATAATACCTACTATATAACGTAGATTTGTAAGCAAAGTTCTGAAAGTGGATAACTTGTATACCCACCCACTTTCCCCTTTTTCCTCAATATTAGCAGTAGGAACCGTGAGTGAGAAACCCCTGAACTAACGAGTACGAAGGATACAACAAGTAGCCATAATCCGTAAGAAACAAGCCATTTATTTGTCACCTTTAACATTATTACATTAAATATTTTTTGGAAAATCTTATTGAAATAGTTATTATTTTCGATACAGAGACCAAATCTATAGTTTTTAGAATGTTTGTCTTTCTGTCGGTCTGTCTGTTTATCTGTCTGTCTGGGAACGCATCGTGAGAAAACCACTGGACAGATTTTGATGAAATTTGGTATGATGATATCTGGTCATCTAGGCCAACGTATAGGATACTTTTTATTGCGGGAAAATGTCTCTGAGAAACCTAACTTATAACCTAACTAGGGACGAGCCTAAGCGGAGCGAACATGAGTGGCTAATCTAATTAATATAATACAACTATTTGTGTTTCAAACAAATTCTATAACTTAGAATATTTAAGTAAATCAGTGTTCGCGTTACAATCGCGGTCAATATGACTAACATTAAAGCATTTGAACGTGCAAGCCTCTTTAGCTCAGTGGCAGAGCACTGGTCTTGTAAACCAGGGGTCGTGAGTTCAATCCTCACAGGAGGCACATCTTACTTTATGATTGACAACCATTGATAGTCCGTTACATTTTTATTTTGTTCTATTTTAAGATATGAAATAAATTAATAATTATATTTTGTATCGAAATAAGTTATTATAGAAAATTTAAATTGGCAGCCAATACCCATTCATCACGTTATATATTTATTCAAGTTTTAGCTGCTGCATAAGATAGCAAGCTGAATAAGATTAGATTAAATCTATTAAATAAAATAAATTGTACATTTTTTGTCTACAGATACGAGTAGGTATATAAACAAGTATAGTTTTATTTTAATGAGTATTTTTCTTGAAAATAAATAATTTAATTATACTTACCTAGCACAGAACGAAGTACAAATGGCTATTGTATTCAGCCCTTTTTAACGTCCGACTGCTGGGCACAGGCCTCCCTCCAATACAGGGGGAATCAGGCCATAGCCCACCACGCTGGCCAAGTGCGGGTTGGCGGACTGCACATGTCTTTCGAAAACTTGCTAGGTTCTTTCAGACATGCAAGTTTTTTCACGATGTTTTCCATCACCGTATGAGTGGTAATCATGTCATCATAATATCATAGGTGCGAGACCCGGTATTTGAACCCGTTTCACTCGGTTTCCTGAGCGAGCGCGTTGTCACTGGGCTATCACTGTCTGCCACAAATGGTTATTATTTGTATGATAATAAAATCCAAATAACCCATCAAACCCAAAAGAAAACCTGCATGTCTGAGAGAACCTAGCAAGTTTTCGAAAGACATGTGAAGTCCGCCAACCCGCACTTGGCCAGCGCGGTGGACTATGGCCTGATCCCCCTCGTCTTGAAGGGAGGCCCGTGCCCAGCAGTGGGACGTTAAAAAGGGAAAAAGGGCTGAATACAACCCATCAAACATATGTATTTGCCTTAGCTGATTTTAATAGAATTTTAGCTTAGCTGATTTTAATAAGGTTTAAGCTTACTGATAGAAAATTTGGGAGAGTAAGAAGCATTTCCAACCGACTTCCAAAAAAGGAGGAGGTTCTGAATTCGACCGTATATATATATATATACATTATATATATATATATATATATATATATATATATATATATATATATATATATATATATATATATATATATAATGTTTGTTCGCGGATTTTTTCGTAGTTTATGAACCGATTTTGATAATTCTTTTTTTGTTGGAAAGAAGATATCCCAAGAGTGGTATCATGATAAGAAAACCAGGATCTGATGATGGGATCCCAGAGAAATCGAAGGGAACTTTCGAAAGTTGTAGCGGCGACTAATGCGTTTGTTAACATTTTCATTAAGTATTTTAAAGCACTACTATTTAATGAAGGTCTGGTGTCGATCTGATGATGGACCGGAAAGACATTTGAGGGAACTCCTCAACGATTTACAGCAATTACCTGGTGTTTGGGCTTGATTAATTTGTATTGATGATACGTCTACACTAAAAATGGAAAAATAAAAACTTTAAAAAAAACCGACTTCCAGGCACTGAAAAGTAAAAAATAACTAAACGGGGGTTTTCATTTAGAATAGATACTTCATCAGATTTTTTCGAAGTCGGTGCCTGCCAGTGCCTGGAATTCGGTTTTTATTATTTTTTTATAAGTTTTTGTACTGTCGTAACATGCAAAAAAAGCTAGAGGCATTCAGTTATATAAAATACTGGCGACGCACCCTCGCTGCGCTCGTGTTCATCCCTGTGTACGTTTTAGCGGTTATAAAATAACCCTTACTCGAGAAATGATTGATTACCCATAAAAAAATTTTATCCCTCTTTTCACCCTCGTAAGGGATGTTTTCCGTGATAAAAACTACCATGTGTCCTTCCCGGGATCTCAACCTATCTTCTTACTAAATTTCATCTAAATCGGTTCAGTAGTTCCAGAGATTACTTCTTACAAACAAACTCACAAACTTCCAAACTTTACCTCTTTATAATACTAGAGTAAAAAAATTAACGACCAAGTTGAGTTAGTACATTTAATTCTTTTTTTTTTAATTTGCAATACCGGAATGAAGTAGAACAAAAATAAAAATAATATATTATTTAATTAGTCTGTTTGTTTTTGCGTGATTCACTCGAAAACGGCTGAATGACTTTGGATGAAACCTTTTTGTTTCATATGGCGAATAGCATCTGTGTAGAAATTATTATTACTAATATCGGACTACTATTATAAATACGAAAGTTAGTATGTGTATGTTTGTTACTTCCGTATTTTCCTAAAACGGTAAAAAGGAAGTGCATGTTTATTTAATTACAGATAGACAGTGCTTGGAGTAACACATAGGCTGTCAGGCACCTAGGGACATAGGCATTCAAGCGAAACAAGGGTAAGTCACTAATCAACAAACAATTGATTTGGGTTTTGTGTATTTTATTGATGTTTTTATGTGCATACGTTTTATGATGTATGAATCAAGCTGACAGTAAACACTAATATTATATGTATATAAATAAATTTTCGAACAAAAAAATTTGTGTGTGTGTGTCATTCTACATGGTAGAGGTGAAACTTAATATTATACATATGTCAGATAATAACAACGGTTACCATGGCAACATGGCAATATATTCCATCTCATTCTCTCGTCGGCTTAACCCTATATATTTATATGTTTGTACTCTTTTTAGTGTTGCATTTTCGTTTCATAGAGTTTCAAATCAGAACGATTCTAAATAAGTTTCAGTTCAAAAAATACCCGTACATAAGGTAGATTAGGTTAGGTTACTATTCTTTCATGAACGTTTGATTTAGATTATGAAGTCAGTATACATTTTAGATAAATAGTAATTATTGATAGACTTACATGTATCAGTTATTTTGCATACAAATAACATATCAAACATGTGTATAAAATAATATTTAAATCGTGTTTTCTTTGCGCGGAAAGACCACTTAGTAAAATGTATGTATGTATTCAGCCCTTCTTAACGTCCCACAGCTGGGCACAGGCCTTCCTTCAGTACGAGGGGGATCAGGCCATAGTCCACCACGCTGGCCAAGTGTGGGTTGGCGGACTTCACATGTCTTTCGAAAACTTGCTAGGTTCTCTCAGACATGCAGTTTTTCTCACGATGTTTTCCTTCACCGTAAGGCAAGTGGTATACATGTTAGAAATGATTCGCACATTAAAATAATTATAGGTAACCATTAAAAAATTTGGTAATATAATTTATTCTAACACACTTTTAACTTTCGATATATAGAGAACTAGTTAGCGACTCACCCTCGCTTCGCTTCGGGTTCGTTTCCAGACAAAAACAAATCTATCCCACGGGAACCGTACATTTTTCCTTGATAGATGCTTAAGAGTGTGCTTTAGAACAAGGATTAATATTGTATACAACGTTGCCCTCCTATTTAATAAATAAATAAATAAATTAGTATAGATATGGATTAGTATGGATCATTTCTATGTAATGAATCCAATTACGCTGATCTAGCTTTAGTGTATAGTAAGGCGCACATTTACGAAGGTTTCTGATATGGTATGTAGGTAGTAGGTACTGACAATTTGCCTCATCGTACATACTTACATATATCATGACATACAGAAAATAACAGATAATTTGATTTTTTTGTCTGAACACAACAGGTAAAAACGGTAGAAATTTAGATCTATGTATGTAAGCTGTAGGTGTATGACGTACCACCGAAGCGAAAAAAGGAAGCATGTTTTAAATAATACAATCTTATTTACGCTATATTATAATTGGATACTATATATAATTGGATTGTCTTTCTCAATACGAATATTAAGTACTAGCGGCTCACCCTCGCTTCGCTCGGATTCGTCTCTAGGCAAACAAAAACAAAACTATTCCACGGAAACCGTACATTTTTCCGGGATAAATAGTATTTGTTATTCTAATGTATGAACTGTATTATTGTAAAGTTTTATTAAAATTCAATCAGTAGTTTTTGTGTAGCTACTAAGCTGTATAAGTTACTATAGTTTCTTAACTATCCTAGAGGAACTCTTTAATTTTCCGGGATAAAAAGTATCTAAGATGTTGACCGGGGATATAAGGTACCATCATGCAAAATTTAATTTAAATCAGTCCAACGGTTTCGGAGATTAGCCCGTACAAATAGACAAACAGATAAACAGACAAACAGACAGAGACACAAAAAATTGTATTTATTTAATTGTATCTATTTCTCTTCTTACATCCCCCTGACTCGGTTTTTAGCATTTTTTTTCTATGTACAGACATTCGACCTCTACAGTTTTATTATATGTATAGATACGTGCACAACTTTAACTAGTCCACCGGTACCTACTACTGTAGGTAGCCGGGAAAAATAAAGTATCTGAGGTAGATAAAATTTAATTATCTGGAGTAAACATGTGGATACTTGCGGGTTCAGGCTTCCATGTGAACAAATGTACAAATACCCTAAAATATAAACAAACTATATGCAATATACTATTTTGATAGGCTGTTACAATCGCTGGTCGTACAACTAACCATATTATGTGTGTGATAGCAATATGGAAATGCTGTACCTAATATTATATTCTGGTTATTAAGCATAAGGAGTAAGAGATAAAATACAACGTTATCTCCTCGATGATATGAGATTTAAAACGTTTCGATCAATTACGTTTATTATACATACCTATATATTAAATTTTATTTGGCAACTTTTAAGTAAATATAGTTAAATATATGTTTTTGCCACTAACAAATTGTAAAACATTCATCTATAATCTACACTAATATTATGTGTATTCAGCCCTTTTTAACGTCCCACTGCTGGGCACGGGCCTCCCTTCAATGCGAGGGGAATCAGGCCATAGTCCACCACGCTGGCCAAATGCGGATTGGCGGACTGCACATGTCTTTCGAAAACTTGCTAGGTTTTCTCAGACATGCAGGTTTCCTCACGATGTTTTCCTTCACCGTAAGGCAAGTGGTAATCGTGTTAGAAATGATTCGCACATGAAAATATCAGAGGTGCGAGACCCGGGATTTGAACCCGCTTCACTCGGTTTCCCAAGCGAGCGCGTTACCACTGGGCTACCACTGCCTAATATTATAAAAAGGTAAAATTTTTAAGTTTGTTTGTTTGTACAAACATAGGATAGTTTTATCTCAGAAATCATCCCTTAAGTGGGTGAAAAGGGGATGAAAGTTTGTATTGGGAATCAACCATTTCTCAAGTAAGAATTATTAAACTGAACATATAATATGTGCTATAGTATATAGTCTATCTATTCCCTACTAATCGAAAATTATTTGAGACCACCGCGGGATCTACCTTGTTACAATACAATTAAAACTACTCACATCGGATCAACCATTTTCTGCAATAAATCATATGTTTCGTACATAGCATCTACTCTTTTTTTTAATGTCCGCTAAACAAAGTAGAGACATATAAGTCCGAATGTACCTAAAGCGTAATTTTCTCGTGGAGTTTCTGACATTATTGAAGAACTATAAATTACTATTACATAGTAAGCAGTAATTATCGATACAAATAGAATATAAAAACAAGCTGCACGTGGCGGAGGTAAAGCAAAAAAATCAAAGATTGAATATCAAACTACTGACAATCTCACATTCATTATGTCAAGTTTTTGTATTAATTCATTTCTTACATTTAATGTGGAATTACAATGTTTTAAAAATAACTTCATTAAATCAAACTAATATTGTAAACGCTTAAGTGTTAGTGAGTAGCTACTGAGGTTATACATTCTTGCTCGTTTACACTATAACGGCTCAATTTTACTTCTTGATGAAATGCTTCACTTCTTGAATTTTAGTGAAATTCAGATGGCTTAGATCCTAGATACGGGCGAAGCCGAGCGCAAAAACTAGTATTGAATTAATAGTTTAAAATCACTTGAACAAAACTTATAGCACAAACTTTAAAAATCGACTTAAACTCTGCTTCTGACATAATCAAACTAGATAAAATATTTTTTTAGGTTTATTCAATATTCTGCAATACGCTTTTATTGGCCTCACTTGTAACTGATTTTAAAGTACTTTTGACTAGAATATTGTTTTGAAACTGTAATAGTAGGAGATCAGATTCATTCTTTTTAAAATATATATTTTTAAACATTAAAGTATATTAACAAACACGACGCAAGGGGGCAATCACCAAAAATTTGCTTCATGCTATTTTTGTTGTAAAAATTTCTAGTCTGGAGATGTTTTAGTATAACAACCCTACATCATTTTTGTAATAAAATTATCTACATTTTGATACTTGGTTGGTTCGGGAAAACGATACGAGCAATTAACTACTTCGATTTACCCGTTTATTGGATGTCAGAAAATGTGGATATGAAAAAGGCCGCCAACTGAACGATGGCATTTTCTACAAGTCTTTTACTTTTGATTAATACTAAGTTGTCATAGGAAAAGAGTTCCTGTACTTTAAAAAAAAGAACAATAATTGTTTTTTTAATTAAAAATAGCCTGGAGCAAATTTTTTGTGAAAAACCCCTGGGTCGATTTTTAATATGTTTTATTGCTTAAAAAATATATTTCGCCTAGAAAAAGAATGAGGGGTTCATCACATAGTTTGGGATCTTAGGCTATAAGTATGTAAAATACAGATGAAATATACATTTTACACCATTGAGTTAATCTAACGAGTTTATCAAGTTACAGTTTAAATGAAACTATCTTTTCGGATTTTTTCGCGGTTTTATTTCCAAAAAGATAGTTTTATTTAAATGTCTAATATTCGCGTAAATCTAAGAAAGTATTAAGTTACAGTTTGTTTAAAACCTGCTATTTTTATTTAGATTGTTTTTTTGCAAGAAATTGCGACTAAAAGTAAAATAAAGTAGGCTTCTTTTATCCCAAATATTATATGTTATTTATTCTATCTTCATTCTCTATCAGGAAATAAGAAACTTTGTTTTCTTATGATTCTAAACTTTTTTAAACGGACTTCAAAAAAGGAGGTCATCAATTCGACACGTATGCAGGTATGTAATATTATTCGAACTAAACAATATACTCATATGATAGTCTGTTAGGGCTTAAATTTTATAGTTGTATGCATATGTGTAGGTTGTTATATTGTTTTTAAACATAATATGTATATTTCATCCCTATCTATAGGGATGAAATCTAACAAAAACTCACTTGATTTATGCCAGTATTATAAGTAGGTAAGTACTTTTAAATACAGAAGAGTCTTATGTGTTGATTTTACTACATAAAATACTTACCAATACGATGAAGACACGTGTAAAAAAACCTAATTTTCAAAAAACATACATACCAAATCCCCCAGACCGCATTAAGCCAGTGTAGAACGATGGCATGATCCACCTGCATTTAAGGGAAGCCCGCGCCCTTAAGAGGGGCGGTAATAATAACTGAATCAGTAATATTGTTGAAGCTCTTTAACACATTTTTTGTATTATGTAATTAATTAAATTTAATTAACCAATTTTGAAACAAAAACTCTCTAAAATACCAAATTCTCGTATATGCGAAAGTTTGTTACGTCTCCAAACTGTAAGGGCTAAAGGAATTAGAGTGAAATTCACAATGAAAATAGGCTTACACTATTCTAGAATAAAATATAAGTTTCTTCTCTTGGAAGTAAGTACCTCCCATGGGAGCGGAGCTGTGGGTAAATTTAGTTTAAATTATTTTTACAAACATACCAAATATCCTTTTAATCATGTACCGAGAACACAAGTAAGCCGTCTTACAGATAGGTATATTTATCTACATTCTACCTTTTGTGAAGACGACGTTCATGCAAAAACCTATCGTTAAAAGAGTGACGTCACGATTTCTCATTTGTTGTGCTAATGACTTCTAAGAACTGAACAAATATAAAAACTTATTTAAAAGTAAACGCATGATAAACTGTACAAAGAACTCTCTTAGATATTTAACTTAATTTTTGAGATAGAACATAATATAGTAATATTATTTAAAATACTATAATTTATAAGTACGTGAGTTTGTTTATAGAAATATACTCAGTGCTCATATTTATTTATTTATTAGAAAAATACACTGTTGACTTATCATAATGACACTATAATTTTTGTAACTTATACGTGCAATTCGGTATGATTCGCCTTTACGGGTGTATACAGCATTCACTTACAATGTCACCACAATGTACATCTATGCAGATAAATCTGTTGTAATATTAAAATAACCGATTTTACTAAACGCATATGGATGTATACACGGTACATATACCAAAACAACATTTTTTACAATTTTTGTCTGTCTGTCCGTCTATCTGTTTGTTCCGGTTAATCTCTAAAACGGCTGGACCGATTTTGACGGGACTTTCACTGGCAGATAGCTACTGTTATAAGAAGTAATTTAGGCTTCTTTTATTTTAGAAAAAGAATCAGGGTTCCGCGAAAAAAAATTAAAACCCATAAAATTGTGAACAAAATCCGCGTACGGCGTACGCAATAACGTGCGTACGTAACGTAAATCGCTATAGAATTTAAATGAATATCTTAGAAATAGCAAGCTACTATTTATGTATAAACATAGCTAACCGTGAAAACGTACAATACAACTCATATGATCTTAAAGAAAAACACAAAAATTGCGCTTTGTAAAAAACTTTTTATTTCGGGAATCACGTCATTACAGGTGCTTTTTAATTTTAGATGATAAAATAAGTCAAAGGGGTAGAAAATTAAAATTTTACGATAATTCTGCTGAGGGGGAGATCAAAGTAAACTAAATAGCATGAGATCTACAATTAAGTCTATACGTATAATAAAATTCTAACTAAGCCGAATCTGTGCATTAAATATTTTTTGTGGAAAATCTTATTGAAATTATTATTAATACAAAGACCGAATCTATAGTTTTTAGAATTTTTGTCGGTCTGTTTGTCTGTCTGTGACGGCATCACAGAAAAATCACTGGAGGGATTTTGATGAAATTTGGTATGATGATAGCTGGCTATCCGGGTCAACATATAGGATATTTTTACTGCGGTAAAATATCTCATCCCTGAGAAATCTATACTAAACGTTAAAACGTAAGTAGGGACGAACCCGAGTAGAGAGAGGGTGAGTCGTTAGTGGTGCTATAAATAATTAAAGGTTTTGTATAGGATAATAAAATTGTAACTAAGCCGAATCTGTACATTAAATATTTTTTGGAAAATCCGATTGAAATAGACTTTATTATCAATCGAAAAACTAATGGACAAATTTTGTTGAAATTTGGTATGATGAAGCTGGTTATCCGGGTCAACATATAGGATACTTTTTACTGCAGAAAAATATCTTCTCTCTGAGCTAAACGTTAAAACGTATCTAGAGACGAACCCGAGCGAAGCGAGGGTAAGTTGCTAGTGTACCTATATATTGCAAGTAAAGATTTCTTTTAATGTATGAGTCTCACAATGTAGGCTACATGTATGTTGAGGCCCTAGGTGCGAATTCTTGCAACTCCATGCCTGAAAAGGCTTGTTCTCTTCATCTTGCCAGAACATGATCGTGTGTACCGAATTCTTTTGCGTTTTTGTATTCGCTAACCACAGCTCAGTGAATTTGGCTACTGCGACAAAAAATCTTTTGTTAGACATTGTTAGTATTATTTCAAAAAGAATTTAAACGTACATGATGTGACGAGAAGTATGAAATTCTCATGAAAAAATGAGAAAAAGAAGTGAATCTTGACATCAACAAATGTTATGGAAATATAGTTATATTTTTCGTTGGCATCGTTCTGTTCAAAATATTGAAAACTAAAAATATCATGTTATTTACGAATACGAGTTCCACCGTGGCACCACCGCTGCATAAACAGCTCCAAAGATTAATGATGTGTATAATGAAGCTACTATAAAAGAAAACACAATATAATTTCGATCCAACATTTTTTTCTGGAAATATTTGACCTACAGAACAAATCCTGTGGATGGTCGGAGCTATTCGATAAACAACCAAGACTGGCCAATTGCTCTAGCCCACTGCTACTTCAGGACAACGGTAGACCACACACTACACTACAGACGGTCGCTAAATTAGAGGAGTCGCGATTAGAATGTCTCCGACATCCACCATACTCCCCGGACCTTACTCCAACAGATTACCACTTTTTCCGGAATTTGGACTATTTTTTGTAAGGAAAAAAATTCAACTCCCATGAGGCAATCAAAACCGCCTTTTATTGATATTCGCTCCCACAATTTTTTCAGAAAGGAATCAATGAACTACCTATTAAATGGCGAAAGTGCATAGATAACAATGGTACCTACATACTTTGATTGATTAAATATATAATTTCATATTTTTGCTCGTTTTGCTTTTACCCTATAAAACGCCAATTACCTATATAAGGACCTAATATCTCTTTGGCTTGCAGCTGTAAATCTTAAAGCTTTGGGTAAAACTAGGTATTGTGTCAGCTCAAAAGAATTGTCGGGTATTCGTTCATAATAAATTATCCCTAAGGAAAATTGTTAGTGCTATGTACGTATACTGCTTCGAAGCTTGGGGAGCACGTACAGCCGTCGGTTCCGAACCCGGATCTCTCCTCCATCGTATCGGCTTGCCGTCTCACCCTGTCAAAGTAAGGGAATAGAGTCCACTGATTTTTGCGCATATACTCATGTTTTATAGTACCTCCCGTCAAAATGTCTAGTCTTATTGGACTTAGAATTTATATCAATTTATAAAATGTATCTGGTTTTGTTGCGTTTGTGTTAATTAACTAGAATGTTCGCAACACTAATCAGACAAAAAATTATAACGTGGTTTCTAAAGACCCGCTATGTTTAGTAATGGCTTGAGCGAATGAATGCGGGCTGCTACCAATTGAATAATGTCATGAGCAGTACCACCATACATGTATACAGTTATAATTATTATATCATAATATAAAGATAGTATGAATATTGATTATTTATCGGAACTAAACTGTGCTTACATAATTTGCAACAAATGCCCTCTAATCTTTTATATGTAGGTTAGTATACATACTGTTCGGGACATATGTATACAAAATTTACAGTTATTTTACTTTTTCATAACAAAACGTATGTATTATTTCATTTACTTTAACATATCTTAATCAGAAATTTTCCTCAAGCACAGGACAAACAAACCGACTTTTTCATATTATGTATGTATATATGCAACGTAATCTATGGAACACGAGTAATGAGGCTGAAAAAGGCTTTAGCTAAGGGTTTCCTTATTTCAGTTATCTGCCACGAGAGCGCGCGCTACAGCCGCGCCGCCACCGTGCCTACGCACTGATACTACGCCGTAGCAATTAACGAGCCCATTGATTTAGAGCGGACCGCACCAATTAATTAGAGAGCGGGACGCGGCTATAAACAACCCGCCGATACTTGACTATGGTCGCCAAGCGGCGGCTTTATCGGGGACATTCGGCCAGTGATCTTACAACTAATGCTCTAACAAAATATAAATAAATCCTTAAGTAAACTATAAATAATTCTAATTTATAACACTGTAATAAGTAATTAATATTAAAAAGGTAAAGTTAGGTTTATAATTTTTGTAAATCTATATTCTGTGGCTAATTTGGAAATGTCAGTCTTAACTGCAACAAGGAAATTTTACAAATACAAAAAATAATAGTAATATACTATTACATCTAAGTTAATACAGATAAACTACTGCCTCAGTGATGTAGTAGCTAGCATGTACACATCCGGAGATCCTGAATTTGAGTCCCGGGTCGGGCCATATTTTTTTAGCACGTTAAAGCATCGGTCTGATCTCTCTCTCTCTCTCTCCCTCCCTCTCTCTCCCTCTCTCTCTCCCTCTCTCTCTCTCTCTCTTTCTCTCTCTAATGATCACTTGTGTTAAAATATTATCCCATCAGAATTTGAGAGTGAAAGGAATAGAGAGTGCACTCGTATCTGCGAATACACTTTTGCATTAGGTATGATGTAGCCAACTGGCTAGTCTCAGTGAGATTAGCCGCCGTGGCCAAAGCGGTCGGGAGAGCATCATCATCATATAAATAAGTCTTTTCTTTCCCAGTCTAATTTTTATATGACTATAATTTAAATCATACTCGTATATTTTTTTTTTAAAGATTTAGGCAGTTTACTAATTCTAACAGGATTACCTATCGCATATTTAGTTATTATCAATCCCCGATACCTTTTAAGGGAAATTATATTTTAAAATTTAAGTAAAATATATCTATCTAAACTTCGCTATTTCTGAGTAATTTCATAAGTATAGATAGTATTCATATCCAGGAATTGTTATTTTTTATTTTTCTTATCTAACCATAGTAGTACACTATTCCGGTAGCATCCATACTTATATACTATATCCATAATATTATAAATGTGAAAGTGTGTTTGTTTGTATGTCCATCTTTCACGTTGAGATAGAGTGACGGATTGACGTGATTTTTTATGTGGAGATAGTTGGACGGCTGCAGAGTGACATAGGCTACTTTTTACCGTGAGAGATTATCTCATTTCCACGGGAAAACACGTTATCTATAATACAACTCACGACAACTCATCATACCTATGTATATATAAGATATATTGTCTATCTATTCCATACTAACCGTTCAGACCTAGGGAGGAACGCGAGTGTAGCGAGGGTGAATCACTAGTCCTATATATGAATATAAGTTTAAATCTCTTTATTGAAAAAACCAGTAAGAGTTTTAAGTATTTTAAAAACATACCTAAAATAAAAGTTATCTCCAAAAAGAGTTTTATTTAAATTTAGGTATTAGGTAGGTATAGTAAAAAGATTTAACATAATTTTACAAATTAGTACTTTTGAATTTATATTAGGTATTATTGCTAATAAGTTTGTAAGGAAGCTAGTGATAATATGGTCGTTATATTCAAAAGAGTCAACAAGAAGAATAAATAGCTGCTCTTTTTACCCGACTACGCGATGCAAAAGAGAGTATTGTGTTTATCAGTCTACCCTTGTATGTAGGTATGTTTGTTCTTATGTGGCATTCTAGAGACCAAACGCGCAGATAATTTTGATGTTTCATGCGTCGTTTAATTCGTCTTGATAACGCGAGTATCCAAGGCTATATAAAAATAATTAAAAATCAAAATGGCGGATTTCAGACGCCAATTTATTTATCTTTGAAAAAATTCTTCTAAACCAATGAGTGGTGTATCAAAATAAAGGTTTTTTAGCTTATATATTTAAAAATAATTTAGGATAAAAAATTGCTAAATATAATTTCAAATTTCTAATTTGTAAAAACTAAAAAGCTGTAAATAAATAAATATATTATAAAAATAAAAAACCCGAATGCATAAAAGCTAACTAAAAAGATGAAAATATGTTGACGAAGGAATAAATTATTATGCAGTCGGAGACATGCATATGTACCTACATATGTGCATACATCTCGCGGCAAGGATGAAACGTGTATGTCTCCGACTGCATAATACTATTCCTTAGTCAACTTATTTTCATCTTTTTAGTTAGCTTTTATACAGTCGGTTTTTTTATGTTTATTAGGTATATATATTTTTAAACATATTTGTTTTAAATATTAGTTTTATTTTCTAAGTAAGTACTTATGTATCATGTTATATGAGTATCAACAAGAATTAATTGCATTCAGTTATACTAGCAAAACAGAAATCTATACTCACTTCCCGTATTAATACCGAACATAATACAATATTTGCAAAGACAACAAAACGTGAACAAAAACGAAAGAAATATCCATGTAGAGTCGAAATACCTGGCGACATTAGCTCTACCCGCGCTCCGTAATTCCATTAGGGCCCGTCTGACCCCTCGTAAATCCTCGCCCACCGCCCCGCCCTAATTTATGGAAAAGCGGGAAATGGCCCCGCCCCCTCGGCCAATGGCGGCGGCGGCGGGCCGGCCCGCCAGTCGCGGCGCGCGCCTCGCACCGGACACACGTGCAGTGAGTGTAGTTCTAGTACTGACGGCAGTGACTGACAGTGACGTTGTTATACCGATGGTTAATTGACACAAAGGATTTTTATTTGTAAGTGATTAGTTGTGTATATATTTTACTGTGAGTATTTTGCATGGTTTTATTTACAGTTTGAACTTTTTAATCAGTTGTTGGACATAATAATGCCACTACCTATAAAAACAGCTAAAACTTTATATCCTACTGATTTTAAAAGACATAAAACTTTTGTAAACTCTTTTCTACTTAAGCATAACCTAAAATTACCTGAATTATTCCATTCCTAAAATATATTAAAGATACAATAAAATTACATTTATATACACATAACACCATCTTTAATACGGAAATAGGTCTAATCTTTTATTCCCTTTTTTTTTAAATTAAGTTTATTTATTAAGCTATTCTATCTAATATCTAATCTATACACATACATTCTCCACATAACATATTATATTAATAATAACAAATCATAAGGGTATAATTCAAAATGAGAAACAAAAATGTCTAAGAGAATACGGAAAAATATTTGTACGTTTGTACCTACTACTTACAGTTAAATCCATGTGATTCACAAATCTATATACAAGAACTAGTCTAAAGGAGCTATTCATATTATTATTTTATATAAAGTAACTTACCTATATTATATTTTTTAGTAAAAACATTACATTTAAAACATTTTATAAGAATTCAAGTTTTTATATGAACTAATCACCAAACTAAATTAATTTCCATACATCATTACACAGTAGGTAATAATAATCGATTTAAATGAATTTATTTAATATTTAAAATTATACCTATATAAGTAATGTCTAGAAAACAGGATCCGAAACGAGTCTTGACGTGGAATTTTTATATGACATATTATATACATTGCAAAAGTTGGTACAACTTACGTAATAGCAATTATTTCATAGTGGCCTTGTAGAGCGATGTAGAGTACCTAAAGAGCTAATAATACTAGATATTTGTTCGGTATTAAAAATATAATGAGGTTGTCCAGAATATGTCACTTCTCACATCTAACCTCCAACAAACGCCATGTTTGATAATATTTTGGTGAACATCGATCGTGCAGCGCGGCGAGTGCAGGCGGGGACGGCGAGCGCGTCGGAGCGACAAAACTACTTCATTAGTTAAACGAGCCAGAACATAACCAGTCGTCGGCTTTACACCTACCTTGCTATGATTTTTCATAGTTTTGCTTTCTATCTAATTAATAATTTGAATGCGTTAAATCTATTATTAACAAGCGTTAACTGCCCTCACAAGCCTCAATTAATGAATTTTTCATTAAATGTAACCGAACACTTTCTTACCCTAGACCTTGTAACGTTTGATAGATCTAATGTCCTTATATATAAGAGTCATCTCTATATTAAAACTTCACTCAAATCTGTTCAGCCGTTACAGCGTAAAAAATAATCACATAATCTTTTGCATTTATAAAGTTAGTTTAATTATATACATAACTGCCTCGGTGGTGTAGGGGCTAGCATTTACGGCTGCACACCCGGAGGTCTTGGGTTCGAGTCCCGGCAGATGGGAAGTTGGCGGTGTTTCGCCCCCGTGCCTCAGAGAGCACGTAAAGCCGTCGGTCCAGCGCCTTAACTCTCACTGGCCGCATCAAGTGGTTGTCCCACCGGAGTATACTACCACTATAATATCTCCTGCGCAGTTGGCTAGTCTCAATGACGTTGGCTGCCGTGGCCCGAATCGGTCAGAAGGACATTATTATTATTAATTATATACATTAAAATAACAAATAATCCACTTATTAGCTTTCATTGATAATTAATTAGAATACACGTTTAACGTTGTGGAAAGTTCTGGAATGCCGCGGCAACTACGCCTGATGTAGAGCACCGTCGCAATACATCTGTAGTCTGTAAACATAATCAGGATCGCCCAAGCCACTACATTCGTTTTGATCGCGCCAAGATGATTCGGGAAGCTATTGGAATTAAAAAATATCCAAACTTCGATCTTCAATAGAGAAGATGGCTGGATACTATCATCATTGTGAACTCCTGTAATAAACATAATAAAATCTAACAACAAAAACAAACATAACAGACCATTAGATGTAGTTAGTTTATACTTTGTGGATCGCAATAATAACAGTAATTCTGATTATTATTTTTTGTCTATAAGGTAGCAATAGTGTTGCTTAATATTTTAACTTTAAATAATAGCAATCTAAATTATATATTATATATAAAACAATAATATTGCTTAAATAAATAATGAATGTTTTTATTATTTTATATTCTTTATGGTTATACATAATATAATAATAATAGCAACACTAAATAATATTAGTAATTATTTTATTTTTTTAAATTGTAATATCCTAAATAATACCAGCTAAAATTAAATATATAATATTGCTATATTTAATTATAATACTTATTAAAATATTTAAAAATGTTTCGAATTAAAATCAACAAATATTCTAAGGTATTTTGGTGGCATTTTTGAATTTTTGATATCATTTTTGTAAAACTGTGGGTAGGCACTGTCTGTAACAAGTATATAATGCCTTTGAGGCGTCTAAAACCTTAGTCTCTCCCGTGACCATAATTGCTGTAAAGCGTTCGAAACGTCGGGAATCAAAAATTCAAATATTCGCGTAAATCTAAGAAAGTATTACAAAAAAACATGTTGAGTTTGCTCGTGACAGTTAATCTGAGTTTTTAACACCATACGTGTTAGATGGAGGATATGACTTTTTTTACAAGCTTTTATTAGTTTTATTTAAAGTAATAAAGTACCTATGTCGTAGAAAAATAAACCTACCTTTAATTTGGTGCAATCCTCTGATAATAAGTAGAGTTAATACTATGACAATTACCTTTCTTAATTAACTTCTAACATACTGCGTTTTTTTTTAATCTTTATTTTAAAAGGGTTTGGTCACAAAGTGATCATGCCACCCCTATAGGTATAACGAAATGTAATTAATGCAACTTACAATAATCAACCTTAAAAATAACAAAGACTAAGTATTTCTATGTCTTAATCCGACTTGTACTATTTTATACAACATTCTTGACTGATCCGAGGCAGGATAGGCTGGAATGCTGTTAAAAGCTCCTATGTCTAATGAATTTATATTAAATATAAATGAGAACTAATCGACTGTTAACAATTACTTACTGCGTTTCATATCTCAAAACGTTAAATTTTGTCTAAAGCATTTTTTATCATTTTTGAACTATTATAATAATAATTATTATAGTTTAAATAAGCTGCTGCAGCTGCACTTGCTCTACGTCACCTACTCAGTAGTATACTATTGTAGTAATAATAATGTGGTCCCGACCGATATCGGCCATGGTGGCCAATCTCATGGTGACTAGCCATCTATACAGAAGATATTATAGTGCAGCGGGTGTACACGCAGACACAAGTGAACTCTCTATTCCTGTCACTCTCATACTCCGGTGGAGTGGTCCCAGTACTCGACACGACCGGTGAGAGTTAAGGCACAGGAATCGATGGCTTTACGTACTCTCTGAGGCACGGGGGTGAAATACCGCCAACTTCCCAACTTCGGACTGTTACTGAGGCTTACTAAACTGAAAGACTCAATAACTGAACGTAGCCCGACCCGGGACTCAAACCCAGGACCTCCGGATGTGCAGCCGTACATGCTAGCCACTACGCCACCGAGACAGTTGTAAAATAAAATATATTAGAGCTTAAGGGATGTAAGAAAC
This sequence comes from Argynnis bischoffii washingtonia, assembly GCA_033884665.1. Taxonomy (NCBI): domain Eukaryota; kingdom Metazoa; phylum Arthropoda; class Insecta; order Lepidoptera; family Nymphalidae; genus Argynnis; species Argynnis bischoffii. The sequence goes on from CM066610.1 coordinate 154,877, forward strand.
ATATTGCTAACTGGAAAGTACTACTATAGTACTTAACTTCATCATGTCGCTTTTTAGCTGTCGGTGTGCGCGCGCGTCGTTAAAATTTTACTCCTATAATTTCCAAACGTCCCAAAGAAAGTATAACTTCAAAAATATAATTTGAAAGAAAATATTGTTCCTAAAAGACAAGCGGCAACACGTTTATAACGGACTTAGAACGGTCATCATACGCGGTTATAACGCGTATGCACACCGGTTCGGCAACGTCGCGTGCTAGGCATGGAGCGTACCGGCACCGGCAAACTATTCCCGCCGACAATTGTTACGGCTCCGTGCACAGCACGTGACGGTGCCGGTCGGTGACGGAACGGTCTAGTGGGCAGAGTCTCATACTTTTCAATACAAAGAATATTTTTTTGCTTGAGACGGTCCTAGCACGGTCATGGTATGAGACGGTATAGTGGGCAGAGTCCTTTAGTCCAGTCAGCAACGGAATTCATTCATACATGCACCTCTAGAGAAACCTACGCCTCGATATTTCTCTCAATACATCTTAAATTGCCATTCCTTATACTATTCTTTATACTAAAGAACGATGTAAATTAGACCCAAGATTCTTGAAATATCAGCAATCTTGAAATCGCAAAATGCAAAGAGGGACATTGTGTTGTGTACAATATACAACAAAAATAGTGTTATATTGTAATAAAAAATAATAGATTTTAAATTAATTTTACAAACGATTTTATTGGACACTTTACATTCTTAACTCTTGAATGGTAGAGTAGTGAGCTAAGCGAGAAGAGGCGTAAGTACTATCATTTGATTTAACACTGTGTTGAGAGAACATTAATTATAATAATTACATTATTTGTGGAATATATCATTTATATTATGCAATGTATCATAAACACTGCACTCATTACTGCTACTTATAGCTGTAATAAAATAAAATGATTCCGAACAAAACTACCGGTGAAGTAAAAAAGGGCACGAGAGGCGGCCGCGCGGAACCGCTCTGCACGAAAAAACATACGAGGATTTGGAAACGGCTCTATAAGTCCCGATCAGCTTCAATCGATTATAGATCTTAATACGTCGTATTACAGAATAGATTAATACGTCGATTGAATTGATTTTATGATGTTTTAGATGTGAACGGCAATTATTTATTAAAAGTTCTCACCTCATAATTACGAGGGGTCTGTTTGTCTGTCAAGCCGCGGTACGTGCCGACCTACTTTCGTGTGGGGAGGCTAGGCCGTTATAGAAAAGGAAAGTGGCCGGCGAGCTCCTAATAATTAACTTGTATGAAAAATAAATTAGCTCTACTTATCCTGTCTCTGAGTCCATATTACATACGCGCTTATCACTTAACAACGTTATTTTTGGAATTTTCCCATCACATTTGATTATTGCTTTAAATAATTTTTAAACACTCAAAGTAATTCGATACTTATAGACACAGAAACTAACGCTTTGTGTAATTAAGTCCAAAATATAGTAAAATATTCATCACATTTAAATTAAAATAATATACTACATTGCAAATATGTTGATAGATAGCATTCTCACCGCGACTTTATGGTTATTAGTAGCTTAGAAACAATTTACGCGAAAACCGTCAAAAATGAAACGGCAACAAACACGTCTTTTAAAGTGGACTCGTCAAGTTTTTATGGTAATCGCACGACAAATATTCTATTTTAGAAACGATACGTATTAGAGAAGTTAATAGAGCTTTTTATATTCAAAGATAACAGATTTAACGATAATGTGACTTTGCATTGATTAAAGCTGCATGCAAGTTACGCGGGGACTGGCTCTGCTCTGACCTACTGGGAGGTGGCCAAACGTGGACAGCTCAGAAACACTCAATTAATTGTTAACTTTGTTATGAAATTAATTTGTCTTCTGAGTCGAATCTGTACATTAAATATTTCTGGAAAATCTTATTCAAATAAACGAATCTATAATTTTTTGAATTTTTGTCTGTCTGTCTGGGAACGTATCACGAGAAAACCACTGAACAGATTTTGATGAAATCTAGTATGATGATAGCTGGTTATCAAGGTCAACATATAGGATACTTTTGACTGCGAGAAAATGTCTCATACCTGAGAAATCTATACTACATAAATAATAAAAATGACAAACGAAAACGGATCTAGTGAAAACTTCTTTCATATTTTTGTTTAAATGTTTGTTAGGAGTAATTTTATATTATTTTCAAATATACACATTTTTGTTTTACTGCAAGATAATTAATATAAAATTTTATGATAAGAAAAAAATGTAAAAAATCACATCAAAGAGTATATTAGAGTAACGTCTTCGAAGGTCTTGTGCGTATCTCAGGGCGTTTACAGTTTAAAACTGTAAAATATTTTAAATAAATATACTCATTTTAACATTTTAAATAAATTATCCGTTAGAATTTTTTTAGATGTCTCAAAGGTTATTATATATTTGTTACAGACTACCTATCCACAGATTTACAAAATGATTTCAAAAATAGCACCAAAGTACCTTACAATATTTGTTAAATTTAATTCTAAACATTTAAAAATCATTTTATGTTAGTAAGTTTTATAGTTGAATATAGTAATATTATTTGCACTGTCTGTAACAATAGGTATATAACCTTTGAGACGTCTAAAATCTTAGTCTTTCCCGTGACCATGATAGCTGTAAAGCATTCGAAACGTCGGGAACCAAAAATTAAAATAAATCCGCGAAATATTCCAAAAAGATTTATGTAAAACTAGCGACTTACCCTGGCTTCGCTCGGCTGCGTCCCTAGGTAGGTTTTAATCTTTTTGAGCGGAATCCTAACTCTTTTTGTAAAATTAAATTAGCCGAAGATACTCCTTATAACATCTGCTATCTGCCAGTGACAGTCCCGTCAAAATTGGTCCAGCCTTTTCAGAGATTAGCCGGAAGAAACAGACACACAGTTTTGTTTTTAAATTGTGTTTTTCTTATAAAGGTATACCTAGCGTATATAATTCGATATGTTAGAAAAAACCTGTTTTTTCTCATTACAAACAGACACTTCAATTTTATTCATCTGTTAGATGTCAAATGTTCGCGTAAATCTAAAAAAGCATTATGTAAGTTCATTTAGCTTTAGAAAAAACAAATTAAAGGTAATAATTATGTAGGTATTAGAATGTGAATATATACTGATAAAATCAAAAGTTCATAAAATCATCAACGTTCGCTAAACAGGAGCATTGAACAGCAGAACATTTGGTTAAGAATTACAAACCATATTTCAATATATTAGGAAAAAACGTCCCAAATGTATTTTGACTATCACGCTTCTTAGTTACAGTCTTTGTATAATTAAGAGTTAGAAATAATTAATATAATATACTGTAATTCCTCGAATTTTCCGGTTTCTGAGGCCATATTCAAATTACTCTAGATCTTATCTTTTCCTAGTTGCAGGCTAAGTGTTACCGAACGTTTGAAAAAATACGATTCGGAAAATAAAAAAAAAACTACTTTACCACACTACGGATATAACTGCCATTATTTTGTTAGAGGCAATTTTACCATATTATAAATATTGATTAAGATATTATCTGAGCCTGTTGTTCATTCGATAATTATGTCGATAAAGATCTCGACGGCTCTGCTTATTGCTCAATCAGACGTGATATTTAAGTAAATGGTTCGTTTGATCACTTGCTAAGATTTTGCTTTTGCCGAACTTATACAATATACACACAAATGAATACAAACCTTGAAAAATACAAAACCAGATTAGGTACTTTCTGTAGCGACTATGCTGCTCATTTCTATAAATTTATCAAAAAAAAAAAATAACAAAAGACATTTTTAAACGTTTTTTAATTAAAAACCTATTCCCACTAGTACAAAAAAGTCTTAAAATAATGTGATTACTATCTACATATATATCCACACAACACTAACACGTTTGTTTATTTTAATATGATTTTGCTGAATGAAGTGTTACAATAAAATAATTCCATGTTCGAGATGATCGGGTCTCGGGAAGATAAGATCTATCTGGTCATTATCTCGCATTCTCACTCCTAAATATCGTTCATATTATTTTCATTCACACAACACCTGTTATTCCCAATTAATTTAGAGTAACAATTTGAATAATCGTTTTAAACTGGCTCAATAAAACTAAAAATTATTGATTTGTGAATATACCAGCGACCCGGCTTCGCTTTGCCTCGTGATTTTTTGCAATGTAGCTTATAATTACCGCTTAATACATTAGTACAGCGTTTTTTTAAACCATGATGAAAGTTTACTAATAATCTATAGGAAATTCATGGTATATGAGAAAATCCAATGTGACTTAGATGAGACATATTATATTAGCAAAATCACGATTATTTAGTCTTATAATCAGACAACATAAAATGTATGTATAGAAGGTATAGAAGAGATTATAAATAACAACTTTTCTATGAGTGAATAGCTTAGTGTATTATTAGCAGAACGAAGGTGTCGGCAACCAAAATGGTTATATATAACGTATGCATTTGCATCTATAAATAAAATAAATAAATATGTTGGGACATTAACACACAGCACCATCTAGTTTCATGGTAAGCAACGAAGCCTGTGTTATGGATAACAGATAATTGATATACTACACATATATAACTTTAAATACATACATATTGTAAATATAAACACCCATGACTAGAGTATAAACATTCGTGCTCATCACACAAATGAATGCCCCCAGCGGGACTCGAACCCGCGACCGCTGGCACAGCAAAAAGGATCACTACAAACTGAGCCAAACGTACCGTCATACTGTTTGTGAACCCGACTAAATCTTCTTCCGATACAAAGTGTGCAGTGTGGGACTGAGTGTCGCTATGGCCTGTGACAAACTGTCACGTAGCGTACCTGAGGTGGCGCCGCGCCGCGTGCATTCCGCACATAGCCCACCCGTTACTCATTTGTTGCTAAAAATTATGACTCTGCCAGTAAACTTACTCACGGCTATCTATTTAAATGGATTCTTATCTCTTCTTCAAAAGTTCAAACTGATTGTTCAAAATTAATTGCTCTGTGCTAGTTTTTCAATTAAAACTACAATACTACATAGCTTTTAGATAGATACATATAATACTTTATAGTACACCACAATAGAAATATACAAAAGAAGAAATATATATGTTTATGATGCACAGGAAGCGGCCTTAACGCTATAAGCAATCTCTTTCAGTCAACCTTAGGGCGTAGGATTAATTATATGAAATACTAGCGACTCACCCTCGCTCGGCTCGGGTTCGTTCCTTGGTTTTATGTTTTAATGGTTAGTATATCAGAGATATTTCCTGCAGTAAAAAGTATCCTATATGTTGACCCAGATAACCAGCTACCATCATATCAAATTCATCAAAATCTGTCCAGTGATTTTTTCGTGATGTGTTCCCAGACAGACAGAGAGACAGACCAAAATTCTAAAAACTATAGAGTCGGCCTCTGTATGGATAATAATGACTATTTCAATAACATTTTCCATAAATATTTAATATATAATAAAATTCTGAGTTGAATCTGTGGATTCCACCCAGAATATTATGACGACACGCTTAGCTCAGTTTGTAGTGATCCTTTTTGCTGTGTCAACGGTCGCGGGTTCGATTCACGCTAGGGGCCATTCATTTGTGTGATGTGCACGAATGTTTGTACTCCAATCATGGGTGTTTTTATTTATAATATATACCTATGTATTTAAAGTTATATATGTGTAGTGTATCAACTATCTAGTATCCATAACACAAACCTCGTAGCTTACCATATGTATAGATATTAATTCCCGCACGAATGCAATTTACATCATTGATTTAACGACCAAAATGTTAGTATCTTGATTAACAAATAAATCACTATCACTTAGTTGTATTTCACAAAAAAATCCAAAGTTCCAATCCATTTATTATTTTACTTCTGTAGGTATATTTTTTGTCAATTATATCATTTTATAATTTATGTTTATTTTAGTACTTAATACAAAATATTCGTTAGTAGTTGAAATTCCTAGCATCTAACGGACTCTGACTTTGCCATTTTTTATTAATTCTTTTTCGGTATAATAGGTGCTTTAGAGTTTACGCTTTAATCGCACAAAGTTTAGCGCTTATATATATTATATTTTTTACAATTTGGCAAAAACATACAAACATTACGTTTCTTATTCCTTTTATTTGTTTTTAATGTTCAATTTTTCATTTTCCGTCTACTCACTACGTTTCAAAGTCAGCCCTTATTTAAGTCAGTAGTACAGTGGGCATGGGCGTGGGCTTTGCTATAGGGTCCAATCTCGCACCTTCAAGTACGAAACTTAAAACGAAGATAAAGGTACTTAATAGCAGAAATTCCCGTTATATTTTCCTTTCGTATAAAACAACCATTTTAGATTATAAAGTAGAAATTTAAATATATAACACAACCGCCTGTATTATAATTCGATTTTGTTAAATAATCACCTGCTAATCATATGGCATTTGTTTACATTTCTCTTGTAAAGATCTAGATATCTTCAATCACCGCCGTCACCTTTAATTCGACTTCATTAATGTCAAATTTATAATAATATATGCAACACCGCGTCCCCCGCGTCCCCCCCCCCCCGCGCCCCCCGCGCGCCCCGCGCACTCCGCCGCCCCGAATGTGAAAGTGTCACAAGTACCGTTCTCATGAACACGCGTGTAGCATTTTCAAGGACACAAAAAAAATTAATATAATTCTAAGAATTAATATAAAATCAGTAAAGAATTTCAACTTAGCAATCTTTTTCTTTAAACATTTATAACACTAGAACAATTGAAACGATTTACTTATTTTTTGTTGTATCAAAATACAATCAAAAGTCAGTTTTTAGTACATATTTTCAACTGACTTCCAAAAAAAGGAGGAGGTTCTCAATTCGACCGTATATATTTTTTTTGTTGGTCTAGTGTATTAAACAGTAACAGTGTCAATTCATATGGAAAGAAAAATCGCGGAACGGCGCGAGCGCGGCCCTCACAACTGTCTATTACTATAAAGCTCTATCTGCACGAAGACATTTTCGTCCCAAACATACTGATATCAAAAAAATATAAAGAAGTTGAGCAATGTAAATTATATCATGCCACGTGATATATACGGTACAGTTTTGTTTGACTATATAATATTTCTTTGTTAATCGTATCTTGAAGGCGAGTAACGCTATTCGTGTAAAAACGGCTTTTAGTACAAAAAAATTACTAGGTTTCTATGTAAAAAAATACAAAACTAAGTAACTTTTATAATGTTTTTCCACCGTTTGATTTTGTGCTTAAGTAAGATTAAGCAACTTATAATTTTAGTACATATTATTAGGTATTAGGCTAGATGATGTGCAAGGAGGATTCTCTTGCATACATTCTACAGCATGAACGATCCACAGTCAAATTTTTATTCATTGTGATATTGTGTTTTGTGGTAAGAAATAAATGATTTTATAACTAAAAAGTCCTAGTAAAACCCAAACACAAGGATTTAGATATATTTTTTTTAATTTATAAGTAAATTACTTAAGAACTTAAGGTAGTACAGTCTAATATATCGAAGATTATAAATTCTATCGTAGAGAAAAAACAAGTATTAAAAGTTTGTTTGAGGAGAATCTAATAAGGAAAAAATATTAAAAAATCACTTGCAACATGAGTAAATATAATTCTTATACTAATTATTATATACAGGTGTGAAAGTACGCGCAATACAGGAAAAGCAAAGTGGGCAAGTTCCCATACCATTCAAATTAATGTGTTACTCCTAGATAAGATCGGTGTGATCTGACGCTACTTATTATGAATATATTTGAATACTCGCTCGGCTCAATCACAAACTTAATACTTATCTTATGAAGAAGCTCAAATTATTTGCATTTACAAAATTTCTACATTTTCAAAGCAAATTCTTTTCAAAGTTTGGTAAAATATTTTACCAAACTTGTCATTCACAATTAGATGCAAATATGCAAGAAAAATTAAACTGTCTGTCACTAGGCCTTGGTTCATATATATAATTAAGGAAGTAGTCAATACTATATTCTAATAAAAACTCTAGCTCCCTTTTCTCAGTTTAATATGTCAACTATACACTAACCAAAAATACTTAAATTTCTCTTATATAAAGTTGCCAAAAAATGGTATACATTGAGTGTCTACAAAGTACATTAAAGACAAGGGCTGGCGCCCGACGTGACTTCTTTACGACTGTACAAGTCGGTGAGTCGGTGTGTACCGTGCATGTCGCCGGCGCCTGCTACCTGCCGCCATCGCCACCTAACAAGCGTTAATAACGAACCCATTTCCTGTGCCCTTTAACGGCGAACTTCCCTATAAATCCGCTTTTACTCGACTATGTCAAAATGATGATAATATTTTCTATGACATGTATGTGTGTTTGTTTACTTTTTAGAATTATTGATAGCTTAAATGCTCGATGGAACTTACCCTATGAAATGTTGTTACTTATTAGGTACTAGAAGTTCTTAGATGTATTAGTACTTCATTAGAAATAACTTTTTTAAGCAGCTGTCTACTGATGAATATTAAAAAGATTTTCAATTAGGATATACGTATGCACATATATGTTCTATATTGGTTATAGCTCTAACAATTTATTTGAATCATTCTTATCCCCATAAAGATCTGATCTATTCGATCAATGATAGCGAAGATACGCGTACTGTAATGAACAGAAAGTATAATATCGTATATGGCCTGTACTTTAAATTTCTGTTGCTTTAAATAAAACTAATTAAAGTTTAAACAAAAAGTAGCTAAAAGACGTGACGTAGGAGATAGAGGTATCTATCATACATATCTATGCTAATGATAGATACTTAATATATTATTCATTGACTACAACATCGCCAGTATACTTTTTGACCAATTTCCAAAAAAAGCAATTATACAATTCGGTTGTATTCCGTTTTACGTATTCATTCACGTAATAATTTCGCTAATTGTGAATTCATTTTGGCAATTATTTTTTTAATGAATAAGATATATCTCAAAGGTGATCTTATATAAATTTCAAATTATACTCGTGACAGACAGACATACGTTTTTTATAATCCCTTTGTAGTGTATTTTGATTAGTCATTAAGGGATCGTCGCAAAATCGTTAAGTGTGTAATATATGGGGCGCTAGTTCCGGTTGGGCCTCTCTCGCTTATCTCCCGATCATCGGTGAGATAACGATCGCTGACCGTCACATCTGGGCCGCATTCCCGGACACCTACACCGCTGTCTCCATCAAAATATTATTATGATTAATCCATAATCTATTCCTTTTTTAATATTATAAATGTAAAAGTGTGTTTGTTTGTTTGTTTGTCCTTCTTTTACATCGAAACAGAGTGACTAATTGGCGTGATTTTTTTGGGTAGAGATAGTTGGAGGGCTGGAAAGGGACATAGGCTACTTACCACGGGAGATTATCTTATTTCTATGGGAAAAGACGTTATAATACAATCCACAACAACTTATCACACCTATGTATATACAAATACATATAAAATATATAGGTATAGTCTGTCTAGTTCTTAATAAATTTAACAAATCACATATAGATTTCATATTGCGATTTAGTTCATTATACAAAGTTCGATATATATTTAATATTTATACGATGATTTATGAAATCAATTACCTATAGCTGATAGTATCATGTTTCTTCTTAATTTATTTTTATGTTCTCTTTTAAAACTTCAAACAAGCCCGACCGGTATAATGATGGTATATGACTGGACCTACACTTAGTAGTTTGCAGGTTCGATTTCATATTTATATGGTCACCTAATGTTCGAAAGGCGATATACTCGTATGGATCGAATTTATCTACCTATATAAAAAAAAACTGACTTTTCCAAAAATAAAAACGGTTGACAAACAGAGGAGAAAAAGGTACTGAACTGTTTTTTCTGTGCCTATTCATATATTATGTGTATTCAGCCCTTTTTAACGTCCCACTGCTGGGCACGGGCCTCCCTCAATACGAGGGGAATCAGGCCATAGTCCACCACGCTGGCCAAGTGCGGATTGGCGGACTTCACATGTCTTTCGAAAACTTGCTAGGTTCTCTCAGACATGCAGGTTTCCTCACGATGTTTTCCTTTAACGTAAGGCAAGTGGTAATCATGTTAGAAATGATTCGCACATGAAAATATCAGAGGTGCGAGACCCGGGATTTGAACCCGCTTCACTCGGTTGTCCAAGCGAGCGCGTTACCACTGGGCTACCACTGCCTATTCATATATTATGTACATAGTGAATACTATGTGTCGAAGACAGTCTCATTATGAAGGTGAATGTGAAGGATTAGAATATATATTTAACGAAGCATGGCTTTACTATTTTAATATTTTGACGATACCTTTGGTTTAATTTGTAGTGACCCTTACTACTTGCTATGTCAGCGGTCGCAGGTTCGAGTCCCGCTATCCCACGTGAATCGTACATTTTTCCGGTATTATATATAGCCTATAGCCTTCCTCAGCTAACGGGCTATCTAATGCAAAAAGAATTTTTCAAATTGGATTAGTAGTTCCTGAGATCAGCGCGTTCAACCAAACAAACAAACTCTTTAGCTTTATAATATTAGTATAGATATGTATTTAAAGTTACATATATATGTAGTGTATCAACTATCTGGTATCCATAACTCAAGCCTAGTAGCTTACCATGAAACTAGATTGTGCTGTATGTTAATGTCCCAACATATTTATTTATTAGTTATTTAGTTATAATATGAAAAATATGCGCCAAAAATGCAGGACTGGAAGGGGAAGTTGCAACGTCATGCCTAATTAACAATTTAACGGTAAATAAAAAACATGATGGCATTACATTTTCCGTCCCTTTTTAGCTTTAGATATATTTTTAATAAAAATCCATGTCATATTTTATTCAAAAATTATACTTAATTCAAATATAATATTTTGATATAATAATATTATTTTTTTTATAAAAAATATTACATGAAGCAAATCAAAATTAAATAATTTCAATCTATAGTAGATATGTACTTCTAACGACAGTTATGTTAGTGTTGACGCCCAACGCAAGCCACGGCCGGGCCGTTTGTAATATTAATAGGTATCATAACTATTATAACTCATCAACATGTCGACAATTATAATTTTATGCAAAATATGACAGATATAAATAATATTATAATGTGTATGTTAATTAAACTGGGCGTCGTCTTTATGCTAGATATAATATACTATAGTATATATGTACATATTATCAATAACAGATCTAACAAAAATTATAGGTACGTTAACACATACATGTATGTATGTACAATAATGTAAAACAGTAAACCGTTAAGTAGTATCGAAAACGGCTGCTTGTCCCACACACTGTCTCTCTTTCCATATCAACGTTATTTACAACAATAAGCGAGTACAAAATGTGTAGTCAAACCCACCATGAAGAGGCTCGAGCCAAATAAACAAATAAAGTCAAACAATAAAAATAGCTGCGTAACGACGGTGTCGAGCGCCAGTCCGCCCCCGCTGCCCCCCGCCCCGCCGCCCCGCCGCCCCGCCGCGCCGCCCCGAGGCATTGATACATCAGGAATTAGTATTTTTTACCAGATCCACGACTAAGCCGCACAAAAAGTTAGGGGCCATTTCGCACTCAGGCCGTGTAGTGCGACCCACCAGTCTCGATGTTATTAAATTAACATTTGTGACGTCACTTCATAAATAGTCTATGTTATTGCGCGCCGATTACGACTTTTCAGTGGTTCGACGATATAAAAACCAGCAGATAATGAGGCATGTAAAATTTACACAGCGTTTTTTTCCGTGCTCGCAATTTGCAATGCGCTTATCAGTTATATACGTGAGTTTGACTTAACTTGTGGCCTCTTTACATCGGTGCTAGTGCTTTCATAGATATTTATTTCTATTAATAAAACTGAGACCAATTTGCCGTGTGCAATGACAACCGGTTAGACATGTCGCACTTTTGTGTAGGAATGGTTTTTACTTTTTAGTAACATTATTATGCAAAAGTAATTAAATTAATTCCATTTATTTTTATTAACACCTACGATATATTTTATAATGTAAGCACTTTGCTTTTGCAGAATAAAGATATAATATGAAAACTAGCAGTTCTAATCTATCCCATTTAAGTTGCTGATAAACGATTCGTATGCTCATGTAACGACAGAAAATGATTAAAATAAAAATAATATAATGTCATTTCTTATAATATCTCAGATAAATATAAAACTTGCCTTGTTAATTAACATATATTAATATATTTTTCTTTAAAAAGTGATTATTTACTACTAAATACTTTTTATGGAAATTTAAAAAAATGTGAAGTAAAAAATCAATAATTTCCTCTTTCTATAAATCAACAATGATTAAGTAGGGGCGGTTGCGCTCCACGACATGGCGCCTGTATTATAACCGTGATAATTTATTGTTTAAAATTTGCCATCTCATTTCTTCGCATAAGAACTATTCGTATCCATCCCTTTCACTCAAACAATTAGTCGACAGCTCAATAACTCTAAGGGACAAAGTGTCAGTTTTTGCCGTGTTGTGACGTATCTTACGCAAGCGTGGCTCGTGCCTTGTAGCATTCCTCTGGAGTCTGGACCCTTTTATCATTTAAAACCATCCCCATTATTTGCGAGATAAATGTACTGATAGGCTTCGCGTCGCATTACATAGCTGATACTATCGATGGATTTGTCAAATAAATAACATGTATTTTTTTCGCTTGCACAGTAGAAAGCATTTTAGAATTTTAATCGACATCACTATTAACAATATGAACTATTTGTTATTGTAAATAATGAATGTGAAATAGCACATTGTTCGAGACAACGAAGAAAAATTATATCGATATATTAATACGTAAAAAAAAACATTAAACCCCTTTTTAAGCATATTGCATGTACGGAGGAGTATGAGCTTTGGCATAGTTGAAGTTTATATTATTACTCTTACTTTTATATTTCCGAAATAAATAATTAAGTATTTTTATCGATTATATAAACTAACAAAATAAAATCTCGAGCTTTATTTTAAAATACGGGTTGTTTAATAGTAGTCGAACAAATAAAATTTCAGTTTTATGCAACGAATATTCGAACCCAGCCCCAGCTTCTAAGACAGGCATCCTCACCGCCGCAATCTTACACCACTAAAAATGGACGGCCCATTTTGAACGTCGGAAGAAAGGCAAAAACTGTCAACATGCTTAATGATACAGCCTTAATTAGTTGAAAAAGAAATATTTATCCATTTGCAGAACCTTATTTCATTATAACATTAATTACGCTCGACCCGTATCTGTCCCAATAAAATATTATACGTAAATTTTATTTAAACATCTTTATTTGCTAATTAAAGGACCTATTTAGCAATTACAAGTTATTTCCAATTCCCTTTACAAAATCCATATCTGGGTCTAACTAACTTGCGTGACTAAAGACCATGGGATTCTGTGTTTGTTCTGTGCCTATCCCGGGTTTTTCCGTATAAGAAAGTCTCAGAAGTAGTCTTGCATTAGGATATTGGCGGTAGGCAATCATATCAATTGGCATTAGGCATCCATGTATTTGACTATTATAATAAATTTGTATTTATACATATAATAAAACTGTGGAGTTCGAATGTCGGTACATAGAAAAAAAATGCTAATAACCGAGTCATGGGGATGTAAGAAGAGAAATATCAATAATCCATTTTTTTTTAGTTTTTTGTTTGTCTGTCTGTTTGTTTATACGGGCTAATCTCCAAACCTGTTGGACCGATTTAAATAAAATTTTACATGGTGGTACCTTATATCTCCGGTTAATATTTTAGATACTTTTCACCCCGGAAAATTAAATAGTTGCTATGGAATAGTTAAAAAATAATAGTAAATTATACAGTTTAGTACACAACAACTTATGCACCTAATTTAGTAAAATTTGGCATACTGATATTTTATACCGGAAAATTATACGGTTCCCGTGGTATAGATTTGTTTTTGTTTTCCTAGAGACGATCCTGCGCGAAGCGAGGGTGAGCCGCTAGTATAATATATATTATCAGAAACAGGGACATCTTTGTACTATTGGAGGCTCTGGGTACATAAGGATCACGGGACCCCTGTCTAGATAGAATAGATAAGCAAAATTCTAAAATTATTCAACAATTATTTTTATTTCTTTACAATCACACTAAATAAATAGATAATTGTAATATAATTCGGAAAAGTAACTCATTCACAGGTTAGTAATTTGCTAATTTTATGATTATTGTAAAGGTACCCTTCTAGTTTTCACATAAGCAAAATCCTCAGACATTTGTTCAGTCTTTTGTCTTACAGTCTTTGAACACATCACATTCTATTGACATTAGCGACAATCTGGTCAATCTTTCCAATCCGCACTTGACCAGCGTGGTGGACTATGGCCTGATTCCCCTCGTATTGAAGGGAGGCCCGTGCCCAGCAGTGGGATGTTAAAAAAAAAGGGCTGAATACAGTATGCTAATTAGATAATTATTCAATGTAATTTCTACATATCGTTCCATTTTACGTATTTTGATAGTTGACAAATTGAATTTCTTTCAATGTTCAATTGAAACTAATAAAATTATACAAAACAACGTGAAGCCAAACAATTTTCAAACAACAAATTTCAAACATCCTGGTACTAATAATGAGTTTTTGCTATTTGTACGAGTATATTAATTCACCTTTGTACTCAACTGCGGCGAAGCCACTAATGAGAGTTATATAATAATATTTGACCTGTATGTATGTATGTATGTCTGACCCTATGTTCCCTCGTAATTACTAAACGGCTTTACCGATTTTAATGATTCATACGTCATTCAATTTGTCTTGATAGCGCGAGTGCCATAGGGTATGTAGATTATAGATATAATTAAAAATCAAAATGGCGGTTTCTAGGCGCCAATTTGTGCGTCTAGAAAAAAAAAACTTAAATGTTTTGTACTAATTTTCATTGCATGATAATATAGTTGATGTTTTTTATTAAATTAATACTATGTAAATTAAGTACATCGAGGTATACATAAAGGAGCCAAGGTTATTCAATACACAGACATATAGATTAAAACCTGTTAGAATACACGCGAATTGCGAATAACAACTAAAACATACACTTTACTGAAATATTAACTGTCCACCGCCACTATACCAGGTTTCGATGAATGTTAACATTCACTGACTGCTTTTCATTTTCTTAGTCTTCTCACACTGTGTCTGCTAGAAAAGGCTCGATCATTTTGCTATTATAGGTACCTACGTGATGGCCGGAAGTTTTAACATAAACAGTTCGGTTTATTTGACATCAGAAAAAAGTAACAATTATTTACTAATATCGTTGGCATCCCCATTTCTCATATCAAAATTCCAGCTATCCAGATTTTTGGGTTTGGACTATGAGGAATCCTTCAGACCAAAAACATTTTATATTATAGAAAACTAGCAGAACCCGCGGCTTTGCTCGCGCTAAATCTACAAAAAATACTCCAATAATGTAGGTTTCATATAAACTTTCATCCCTTATTTCACTTCCTTGGGGGTAGAATTTTGAAAAATCCTTTTTTTAGTGGGATGCCTTCGTCATATGAGGAATACGTGTGCGAAATTTCAATTTTCTAACCTTAAGAGGATTGTGAAGCTAAATAAAAAAAGTAAATTTCCATACAAAAAGCGATAACGTTTTCCCCCCCATTAACATAGTCTAATTTTCATAATTTTTGGAAATGTTGTAGATATAATAAAAAACTAGGTCCGTACGTTTTTATTTTAAAGAAATATTGCGTATTATAGAAGTTATTAGCATCTAAATATCTGTATTTTTGACGTAAAAACTTCCTCGAGCGTTTTTATTTTTTTATAATTAAACTAAACTGAATTACTAAAAAAGGAAAACGTACAGACCTAGATTAAGGTGTACTGAATCTAATGAAACCAAAATTGTCTCATTTCGTAAATGTTTAGGGGGGTAAAAACGTTATCGCCCAAAACAATATTTCAAACAGGAATGTAGGTAATTGCCTCTAAGATTTGCAACTCTCTCTATCGCACCATAAGGGTTGGCAAAGCGAGCGATATGAAACAGATAGCATTTTCTTAAAAACCTACTCACGCCGTGTATCGGCACTTCACAATCCTCTTAAGGGTTTGGCCTGTGCGTTGATACATTAGTCAATCACTTTTGCCTTTATAGATATATAGATATAGATAGATACATAGATAGATGATAGATATAGAAGATAGATGATAGTAAATGTAGCAGTTGTTGAACTTTTTATTATGTTTATAAAACAAAAAAAAAACAAAAAGATTCTTGTGTTGTAAAAACTCAGTTCCTTTACAACTCCTATTACTTTATATGGTTACAAAGTAGTCTTTAAATTCTTATGGTAATAAATTAATGGAAACAAATAATAATTTGAACTACTCAATAATTTGTTCGATATTGTAAGTAAAAATGGACATTAAAAAAGGGTTTTATACTGCTCGCTGCACAGTCGTTAAATAACGGCGCGGCGTAAAGAATTTTATGCTATGCCTTCTAAAATATATTCGGGAAATTATTCGTTTAAAAATGTTTTATTGAAACTCAATACATACAAAAATACATGTTACAATTAATTATAGCAGTTTTAAACTGTGCCATACTTTTGTTACCTGTAGGCTATAGCCTCCTTCCTTCCAATGTGTTTATTATAATAATAAATATATTTTATATTAATACTAGCGACTCACCCGCGTTCCGCTCGGGTCCCTAGTAACGTTTTGATGGTTAGTTTTAATTTGTATAGAGATATTTTCCCGCAGTAAAATGTATCCTATATGTTCACCCGGGTGAATGATCTATCATCATACCAAATTTCATCAAAATCTGTCCAGTGGTTTTCTCATGATGCGTTCCCAGTCAGACAGACAGACAGACAAAAATTCTAAAAACTATAAATTCGGCCTTTGTATCAATAACAATGACTATTTTAATTTTCCAAAAAATATTTAATGTACAGATTCAACTTAAGTTAGAAATTTATTATTCTTATTAAAAATACGATTTTCATGCGTATTTCCTATATATTCCCGTATAATTTTAATTTATATCTAAGTATGTACAATGTTCTATTGGCTTTGGAAATTGTAATAAAATTACTTTTATGTAGGTCGCGATATTGGTTGCATCTGTTTTATATTTTTATCTAGCTAACACACTGTGGCTTTGTCTAATCCATACTAATATTATAAAGCTGAAGAGTTTGTTTGTTTGTTTGGTTGAACGCGCTAATCTCAGGAACTACTGATCCGATTTGAAAAATTCTTCTTGCATTTGATAGCCCGTTAACTGAGGAAGGTTATAGGCTATATATCATCCCGGAAAAGTGTACGGGTCCCATGGGATAGTTTTTTTTTATCTAGGGACGAACCCGAAGCGAAGCGAGGGTGAGTCGCTAGTATTAATTATTAGGGGAACAAATAACAGATTTGCAATTTTGAACAAACGAATTTTAATTTTTTATATTCTTTTATTTTTTGAAAACAGATAATATGATCAATTTTGATATAATATGTGAAATAATAATACATAAATAGTGATCGCCGCGTGGTTGAAAATAACTATAATGATTTAAGTTATATATTTATTGTCGTGCGTATAGTACAATATTAAGCTATTCTCAATTTGACCACAGACTTTAACAATAAACAAAAGAGTATATATGCGTGTATGTGTGTCAAATACATGGTAGTGTGTGTAATGTTTTTTTTTATTGATTTAATATATTTTTATACATAATTCAAAAAAAAATTAGCATTCTGCACTCCTTCTCTATATAACATATAAGTGTGAAAAATTTCATACCCCTCCGTCCGCGCAATTTTCGTAAAACGGAGTACAAAGTTTCTGCTTCACGTATTAATATATAGATATATATTACACATATATCAACGTGACACAGTGGCACTTTGTATCAGTAATCTGTAATTGTAAATACTTTGCATATTTGAAAACAAATTAGTAAAATCGTAACCTTTGAAGATAGCGACGGAAAGAATATCATACTATGTATCATTTTTAAACAGTAACGACGGTTACCATGGCAACCTAATTATAACAAATATGAGTAAATTTAAAATATTTCCCATTTCCATGGGAACTTCGGGATACAAAATATGTATAAGAACTCTTAGGTAAAAATGCAACGACCTGTCAAAATTTCAAGTCAATCCATTGACTACTTTTCGAGATTTGCGATTTCGAACAAACGAATGATTCATTTTTACATACGTAGATGTACTTCCATGTTTTAAGAAACTTAAATTCCATTAGGAAGTTAGCTTATTCCTGTTAAACACTTGTGGGAATGGTCTATGTTTATTTTTGACAAGTATATGTGTCGTTATTACTTCACTAGCGACCCTCGTTCTGCTTGGGTTCGTCCCTAGTTACGTTTTACCGTTTAAATATAAATTTCACACAGATAAAATATTTTCCCGCAGTAAAAAGTATCCTATATGTAGACCCGGATAACCAGTTATCATCATATCAAGTTCCATCAAAATCTGTCCAGGGGTTTTCTCGTGATGCGGTCACAGACAGATAGACAGACAAAAAATCTAAAAACTATAGGTTCGGCATCTGATTCGATAATAATGACTATTTCAATAGGATTTTCCAAAAAATATTTAATGTACAGATTCGACTCAGAATTTAGATGTATAGATTTAATGATTTTTTTTTAAATATACACGTTGAAGCATAGGATGAATAGCGTGTTTTTATTTTTATTATTTGCATTAACAGTATATTATTTCTTAATGAATTTATAATTTTTTTTAAAACATTCGGCCATATTGATAACATTGAATGACATTAAATCGAAATCATCAATAACTTAAGTAAAGCAAAAGGCCACCTGCCTCTCCCCAAAGTAAGTAGCTCACTAGTGTGCGACACGTCGCGTCGGTACTTACACATTGAATTAACCCTGCATTATGACAGGTTAATTATAATTATAATTAAAAGTTTTTTCTGTATGTTACATGTGTATTGAGATGCAACCGTGATTACATGAACTTTTATAGAATGCTGCAGCTTTTTAATAAAAGATTTTTATTAATTTAGCGTTACAGCTAGTTTAAATACACTTTCTTTAAGAGAATCTTCCCATAAAAAATTTAAATGAAAATATTATAATTTAATTTGAATTATCTAAATTAAATCTTTATATAAAAGATATGTATGGGTATTAAGTGTTTTACCTCTATGTATAATTTTTAATCTATAGTTTTTAGAATTTTTGTCTGTCTGAGAACGCATGACAAGAAAACCACTGGATAGATTTTGATGAAATTTAGTATGATGATATCTAGTTATCCGGGTCAATATGTAAGATACTTTTTACTGCAGGTTAAAAATCTCATCTCCAAAAAATGTATATTTTACGTTAAAACGTAACTAGGAACGAACTCGAGCGGAGTGAGGGTGAGTCGCTAGTTTTATATATAATGATACATAATATTTTATATATCATTATATATGTATATAGCCACCGGTTGTCCATAAATAAATGGGGAATCTTACTGGAAACATAAAACTGTAATCAGTGTATATGATGACAAAAAGGCGGTATATATTTCGAAGGCTGTGCAGTAGGCGGTTAGATTTACTGAGGATAGTGACAAACGAGCCTACACTTGAGCAGAGCTCGGGTCAGCCATCAATAACCACAGCTAGATTACGTTTTAGTTGCTTTTAGCAATTTGTGATGCGTGGGTCGAACGGACAGTTTATGTTCGGAGTCTCTAATAGTGTGACCTCTCACCTCTACACTTATCTGCTTGAGTACAATATTTTGTATAAACAAAATTAATACCCAGAGTTATAACATATATATGTATATTTTTTAATATTCAAGAAATTTTTCCTTCTATTTAAGTATAGGAACATTAGTAACATTCAGTTTAAAATATCTTATTTAAATTAAACTTTAACTTCTATAGGTAGTTATAATCTATAATAATATTATAAAGAGGAAAGATTTTTTGTTTGTTTGTAACGAATAAGCTCAGAAACTCCTAAAACAATTTAGGTGAAATTTGGTAAGAAGATAGTTTGAAACCCTGGGAAGAACATAACATAGTTTTTATTCCGGAAATCATCCTTAAGGGGGTAAAAATGAGGATGAAAGTTTGTATGGGGAAGCAACCAAGGGACGAACCTGAGCGAAGCGAGGGTGAGTCGCTAGTATAATATAATAACACCTTGAATAATGAATAATATTATTAGGATATTAGTTATAATTATTGTATATAAAAATACTTCCACCGTTAAATAAATTAAATAAATTGGTAAACAAACACTCAAGTGTAAACAGAAAAACTCACTCACTCATTTTGTCTAATGTAGTCCATGTTTAAGCTCGAATCTTTTACAATTTCATATGTTTGTTATTTATCAAAAATATGCATAAATACATATAAATGCGTAAGAACGTATGTGAAGCAAAGCCAAAACACGATGCTTCCTTATTATACTTTATAACGTAACCTCGTTATTTACTTTATTAAATAAACTTACGAATCGAATTACTAATAAGGCTTGTTGACTGATCGTCTTGTTATGCATTGAAAATAGATATAATAATAACGACGTACCTACTCCGTGCGCTCCGCTCGGGGCGTCCTTAGGTGCCTTTGTGTCAGATATTCCAGATCATAGTCTATCTGTGTGGGTACTAAATTTCATCCGAATCCATTATGCTTTTTTAGCGTGATGGAGAAATTTACGTATAAAAAAAGTAAAAAAAAACTTTCGCATATATAATAAGTAGTCTGAATAGTCCGAGCTGACGAATCTGCATATTCTAAAAAGTATAATATTGTAATAAAAAAACTAACCGTTCGCCGGAAGTTCATTAAACACATCTCATACATCATTAGTAAATTCTAAGAAACCTAGAATTTGGGCTTGCATATTATTTTCCTTGAATTACATTTAAGTACCCAAAATCAGTGGAGCAAGTCGCACAGTACGTTAAGTTAGTCACACAGCGCTCGTCTAATAGCTTGAGTCCCCAGCAAATAGTAGGAGCGAGCGACTTCATCAGTCTCAATTATTACAATCGACTCTACTTCAAAGGAACATTACCAATGAAAGATCGAAGCCCTTAAGATATCTCAGCTCGTTACTTTATAAAATCAATTCGATCAGATGATTCATGGCGTTTACAAAAAGAGGACTTCGGTCCGGTACATCGGAATACAATATAAGCGGTAGTGTCCATAAAGCCGCCGCCGCCCGCGAACACGAGGGACATCGATTAAGTGCGCGGCAAGGGCTTAGGATAGGGTGTCTGCTATTCCAGTCTTTGTGGGAATATCCTGATACTTAATATGCATTTGAATGAAAAATATAAAAATAATATGAAAAATATATTATAAAAAAATATATCCGACTATCTGAAGTCTAAGCGACACACATACTTTAAAACTTAATAAAATTACCAAGAAACCCTTTAAGACAAGAACCAGCGAGAAATTTATATTTAGCTCCCATTATATACTGCTACTGTTCTTTTCATTTTTAAAACTTAAATTAATAAAAATATATTATGCAATAAATATATAAGACTATGTAATTATTTCTAAAAAAACTATCTAATTTTAATTTCATTTTCTGTAAAGCTTTTATCGAGTGTGTGTGACTTCAAAATCCTTAATCAACTCTATAGTCCTGTAATTTACGAAATTCTGGTAAATATATTTATGAGTCGAGGCGACACGCCGCATTAGCGGGCGTCGGGCGTAATGTGGTGCGGGCGCGGGCGCCGGCGCTGGCGCCTTAGGATGGGTCACACTGATGGCTGCACCCAAACGTGCCATTAAATGTATATGTAGCACTTAAAAAGTAGATACAATACTTAACACAGGACTAAATTTGGAAACATCTACTGATAATGTTGATAAATCTATGCTGAGACCGGTCTTAGTTTTTTCATAGTTTCCTCTCTACAGTACGAATAGAAAAAATCTTAGAGATTTGTAAAAACGAACAATAAGATCTTAATTATTGAAGGTTTTCAAGCTATATTTTTTACAATATATAAGAAATGATTTGCACATTTGTAATTACAACTTAATTCTAAAAGCAATCACAAAGTGCACCGTCAATTCTCTACATTCCAGTAGCCGGTGTGCCCCGAGACTAACTCTACGTAGAGCCTCTGAAACGCCGCCTCAAAAGCCTTTCCGTGTTCCGCGGCCTCTCCCCCCTCGCGCCCCCTCCCCGCATCGCCTCCCCACCCCCCTGGTCCTCAGCACAATTAAAGCACCGATGAATTACAATCCTTCCTACTTATTGACGTTTTAGTCGGGAAAGTATGTAAATTGTGTGACGGTAGAGTCGAATACCGCAACAACATAACACTGACTAAAGCTGGGCTGAGCAGTAAGTGTTGCATGCTATATATTATAAGAGTGTTTTTGTTCTTCGTTTTCTTAATTATTAATGAGCCATTAAATATTTAAATGTTTGTAAATTCTAAGTAATCCTAACAGCTGTTTAAGACCCGAAAAAAAATCAGTTACCAGTTTTTAATGTATTATAAATGAAGCTCTATATAGAGGTACAGTCCATAATATTAATGTCAGAATATAAAAAAGGTGAATGAAATGTGGTGGCCAACTATAATTCGCGTCGCTAATTAAACGTGTAACGTCAATAGAACTAATATAAAATCCATGTCTAGGGGAGTAGTGGTGTAACGTTTAATGAACTCTAATGGAGAGCGCCGGCTCTTACAAGTCTTACTAATTGCGTCCGAGGAGCGTTGTCACCAAATTTTTTTGACCCCAACCCGACACTCGCCGGGAATGCTTTTATACCGGCGACGGCGGACCTGTTAATGTGTTAATCCACTTCGTTTGCCTTGTTTTTCTGTTATTAATAGCTAAACAACGGCGGCGGCCGCCTCGCTCGCTCGCGGACCGCACGCCGCCGGTGCGAGAGGGACGGGCGAAAGATTTCACGTAATGCAGATATAATATTTAAATGATGAATTCTCAGCGAACCGGCGCATGCGAGGCGGGGCCGAGGAGTAGATTAGCCGAGGACAGTAATTGCCCGCTCGGTCATCGTTATCGCGACATCTCCAGGAGTCATTTGTAGCCTTATCTACTAAACTGATGAAATCTTGACGTGACAATACGACTGATGTTTCAGACACAGAGTAATTGTTTTCTACATTTTAAAATGTTGTCATGCTCATCACAAAACAGCTATACAGTTTCATTTAAGGTTGTTTCTACAGTTTAATTGATCTTACCGCTAATTAGTCTGATATATACAATTTAGCTGGTACATAAGTTGGTTAAACAAAATTCGGTTTCATTAATACATATTAATAATGCAATTATGGCGAGACGTACAAGAGTTATTTTCTTTTGATAAATTTTATACATACATTACGTATAAAATTAAAATACAATAAAAAAGCTAATGTGTTGTATTCAATCCATAATATCGCTATACAAAGCCTTGTACTCGATTATCAAATACCAACAATTAGACGCGTACGACACGGAAGGACGCGAATCCATCTATCTGTTCCCAAAGGGCCCGCCCTAATTAATTACCTTCCACACATCGACTGACAAAAAAACGCGAGCCTTGTTGCGGCTAAGAGCGGCGGCGCCACTCGAGGGGCCTGGGGACAGGGGACGGGGTAGGGGGGGGGACGGAGGGGAGGGGGCCCACTAATGCAGGCACCGATAAGCAGACGCATGGGAAAGTGTCCCGGCCAATATCGTAGTCGATACTATAATTCCTGTGTTTAACATTTTCTTGTGTATTGATCGCTTGATATAAATCGCTTTTGGACACGTTTTTTAAATATGTGATAGCATTTTATGAGGACGGAAGTTAACTCGCCCTCTAATCAAAGGGGTAGTTAATTAACTTTATATTATAGGTATTCTGCTGATGATATTACGCAAAGGATTCGTGAAATACTCTTTCAAATATGAGATTTGATAAGAAATTATAAATAAAAATGATCTGTATGTTTTTCATATGCATAATACTAAAATAGTATATTTAAAATATAACCATTTTACTATAATTTAACTCTAAGATACTATTACATTTTTTTATAACTGAACTCTGCTTAGTGACTATTTTGGATATAAACAAAGTATAGATAGGATAAATAAAAATATTTCAAAATGTCTGAATTTACCTAATAACTAATTAGCGGTGCCCCGCGTATTTGCCTGCGAAATTTTCTTATTTTAATTGTTTCGCTCCTAAGGGTCATAGCATAATGTTTGATAACCTATTGAAATAAATCAAATCTATACATACATATAATAAAATACTGAGTCGAATCTGTACATTAAATATTTTTTTAAAAATCTTATTGAAATAATCATTATTATCAATACAGAGGCCGAGTCTATAGTTTTTAAATCTTTTGTCTGTCTGGGAAAGCATCACAAGAAAACCACTGGGCATTTTTATGAAATTTAGTGAAATTTGGTATGATGATAGCTGGTTATTTGGGTCATAGGATACATTTTACTACGGGAAAATATCTCATCTCTGAGAAATCTATAATAACCGTTAAAAATAATGTTTAATAACTAATAATGTTTCCCAAAACAACCCTTTACACAGAATGTGTAAAACATATAATAGTTTAAATAATGAATACGACATTTTTAATAATAGTTTTTTATCATTCAAGAAAAAATTAAATGAATTATAGTTCCTAAATTATTATTATTATTATTATTTTATATAGATATGCTTTGTCTCTGTTTCTTCTCCTTTTTATGAAATGTAAATATTATCTTCTTTCTGTTTCTTAATATTTATATTCAATAGTAATATTCATTTTTTTTTGTTGGTTAAGTTTGTTTAAATAATTATATGTTTTTTTTTATTTAAATATTGTGTACAGATGTAATTGGAAAACAAATTTAAAATGATATTTTTAGTTTTTTAATACGTAGTTGTGATTTTTAATTAATTTGTTTTCTGTTTCTGTTCCAAAATAAATAAATAAATAAATAAATAAATAAAACCTACCTAGGGCGAACCCGAGCGGAGCAAGGGTGAGTCGCTAGTAGGCTATAAAATGTAAAAAGCACGTTTAACAAACAAACGTATATAGTTTTTATTTATAACATTGTTTTCATTCCCATTTGATTTTTCACTGCACAGTGTAAAACAATGTTGCATAGCTTTCAGCTTTGCCCATATTTATTGATTATTTATGTAAATTATATATTTTCTTAATAATATGGGAAGTTTATTTTATATTCCAAGTTACAGATTAAATTAAGCATTATACGAATAAAGTATATGATTTGATCACATCCCGGCCGGCACATGCTTTTAAATTGTTAGTAGTTCAGTAAATAGGCTCATTACAGTATGTTTTTATTATTAAAGATACCTAAGACACTACGTTATATACACACAATGTAATGTTTGTAACTTTTGTTGTTGACTTCTTTATTTATAAATGCATTTGTCGAAGTAAATCATGGACTTACTCCTATATGTACGTACTCGTACCTACGTACTATAATCCTGCAATAGGATGATTTTTAAACAATATATTGCGTTAAAAATCTCTCTTAGATTTACAATATTTCACATTTTAATCTATACATATAATAAAATTGTAACTAAGACGAATCTGTACATTAAATATTTTTTGGAAAATCTTATTGAAATAGACATTATTATCGATGCAGAGGCCGAATTTATAGTTTTTATGATTTTTGTCTGTCTGTCTGTCTGTCTGTTACCGCATCACGTATTGCGGGAAAGTATCTCATCTCTGAGAAATCTGTACCAAACGTTAAAACGTAAAACTTAATAAAAACTAAACCTTAAATAAAACTATATCTTTTCGGATTTACTTTGGTTTTTGGTTACCAACTTTCGAGCGCTTTATGGTCATGATTGTTGCAAAGCATTCGAAACGTCGGGAACTAAAAATCAAAATAAATGTACGAAATAATCCGAAAAGGTAGTTTTATTTAGGAAAATAAAAACAAACCTATCCCACGGGAACCGTACATTTTTCCGGGATAAAAAGTAGCCTATATGTTATTCCAGACTATAATCTATCTCTGTGACAAATTTCATCCAGATCCGTTCAGCCGTTCTGGCGTGAAAGAGTAATAAACATCCACACATCCATACTCACAAGCTTTCACATTTATAATATTAGTATAGATATTATGTTATATTGACAAATGTTCAATATAACAACAAAAAATTAAAAACTAACCAAGACATAAGTGAGATCCACGATAGTGAATATTAATGATACGCCTCGAGGTCAAGTATTTTGCGTGGTTGTACGGAACCTTTGATGCGTAAATTAACACACACCACCATCTAGTTCCATTGTAAACTACGAGGCTTCTGTTATGGATACCAGATAGTTGATACACTACACATATATAACTTTAAATACATACATATTATAAATATAAACACCCATGACTGGAGTACAAACATTCGCGCTCACACAAATGAGTGCCCCCAGCGGGACTCGAACCCGCGACCGCTGGCACAGCAAGTACTGGGTCACTTTACACTGAGCCAAACGTGTCGTCGATTTTGAATTTCATATAATAATTTGGAATATATCCAGCAAGTAATACAGTATTGCAATAGAGCCGTGAGCTCAAGGTGCCTTACAAGGTGTTTTTAGTTAATTATATCGCGTCGGGTGCAATTTGCAAATAATTTTGTACATAATGTGCTACTTTTAATAGAATATTTAAATAGAATTGGCATGTATCAGTGTATTAAAATTTGTGCGATAACATCTTATTTAACCGACTTCAAAAAAGGAGGAGTTTCGCAATTACTTTTTTTTGTGTATGTTCGGGCATAATTCCGTCATATATAGACGGATATGCAAAACTCCTTTTTTGTTCGAAACAAGTTTAATCTGAAAGAAATGGTCCCAGTTAAGTTTGAAAAATTAAAACAACCTTAGTGTAGAAAATTGTGGATAATTGATTTTTCAATTTCTGATTTTTTAAATAGGTACTTTTTTCTTATTTTGTTAATACTACGTCTACACTAAAAATGGAATAATAAAAACTAAAAAAATTAAATAAAAACCAACTTCGGAAAAACACTAAAAAGTGGAAAAAATAACTGTATTTTTTAAGTTTTGTAAATTCTCTCTACTACACTGCTTTTGTTAACGAACAAAATATGATTATCTTAACTATGTGATTATTTTTAGATAAAAGTCTTATTGTAAGGGAAAGGAGAATGTTAAGTACCTTATAACAACATATATAAGATACTTAATCTACTTAGTTTACCTTATTATTTATTTCTTAGAATAACTTAATTTCTTGTATATAATTCTTCGATGACTCTGAACTACTTAAAGTTACTTCTTTAAAGAACCACTTGCTCATAATATGAAACATTAGTATCTTTGTATTATAATTATCTTGCCTAATGTGTTCAGAAATATTGACTTATAATATGCGGCCTATCTATATTGTTATGTTAATAAAATAAACAAATGTAACTTCGATATTTAAAAGAGCAACTCTTGAGTTTCTCGCCGGCTCTTCTCAGCAGAACTGCTTCCCGAGCTGGTGGTAGCTTCCTCACGGACTGACTACACTGACCCTTAACTTAAATTGACGATTCAAAAGTGTTTGTAATTTGTTTAAATCAATAAAGTTTATTAAATATTTCATACAATAATAAATTATGCAAAAAATTAATAAAACATGCTAGTTTTATCCTGGAATATTCCTTTTTAAAGATTTTCATCTCATTTGTCTACTCACATGATACTGCTATTACCTACTTTTCTTACATCTATAGGTATTGCTAATAAACAAATATGTTAAATAGAGGCTTGTGTTATTTATGGATATCAAATAGTTGATAGTTGATACACAACACATTAATTTATAACTTTATATACAAACATATCTATACAGATAAATAAAATTGGAGTGTCTGTTTGTAATATTAAAATAACCGCTTCTTACTAAATGCATATGGATGTATATACGGTACATATACCAAACCTACATTTTTTACAATTTTTGTCCGTCTGTCTGTCTGTTTATTTCGGCTAATCTCCGAAACGGCTGGACCGATTTTGACGGGACTTTCACTGGCAGATAGCTGATGTTATAAGGAGTAACTTACGCTACTTCTATTTTGGAAAAAGAATCAGGGTTCCACGAAAAAATTCAAACCCATGAAAATATGAGCAAAAGCTCCCAGCGGGGCTCGAACTCACGACCAGTACACAGCACAGCAGGTAGGTTCACTATAAACTGAGCCAAACGTGTCGTCAAAAAGTAAAAAAAAGTTAAAAGTAGGTAATCTTTAAAAACTATGTATATTTTAAACGAAAACTTTTTTTAGGCTTTCAACGTACCAACACAATGACGTTAATGAACAGTGTTATGATTTCTGTAGGTATATCAGATCGCGAGTAAAAAGATTACAATGATCTATTCTAATATTATAAAGAGGAAAACTTTGTTTGTTTGTTTGTATCGAATAGGCTCCGAAACTAATTTAGATGAAATTTGGTAAGAAGATAGTTTGAGACCCTGGGAAGGACATAGGATACTTTTTATCCTGGAAATTATCCCTTAAGGGGGTGAAAATGGGGGGTGAAAGTTTGCATGGGGAAGCAACCTAGGGACAAACCCGAGCGAAGCGAGGGTGAGTCACTAGTTATTTATATATATGTATACTATTTAAGTTATTTTATAGATTATATATTAGTATGCTATATCGCTTATAGGTTATAAGATCACGAAGAATATAACAATTTATTGATCCATTTTTAGGGTCCCGTACCCAAAAAGTGCCAATGGGGGTTCCATTCGCACTCCGATTCGCACTTAACCAATTTTTCAATTGTGCAAAGATTATTTCACGTTTAGTGGCGCGTTTTTATCAAACTAATGCAAACAGTTCTATATTGTCTATACTAGTCTAGAACTCATCGCATCACATCAGTTAGCTAAGTACAGACACCTCACTCCGCCGGACAATCGACGAAATATGAATCAAATTATAATATTATAAGTCTCCTTCAATAAGTTATCTTTGTATAATCCATAACGCAAAAAAAAAATATTTTAAAAATAAATAATTAATATAATAATTAAATATACTAATTTTTCCCTACAGTTCTCCTCACGACATTTTATAATATTAAATGGGCAAAACTTGTATTTATATAAATAATTAATAAATATATTTAGTGTATTTATTTCGTGTATCTGGAGAAAGACGTTATAATTGAAATGACAAAATATTTAGATAAGGTTTTGATTTTTAAGTTCATCTATTATTTTTGGTCATTTACGAAAAAACGCCGGTCGCCCAAGCACTAGTATATAACGCAAGATTAGCCCATTCACAAAAAAGTAATTAAAATTGGTTAAAATCTAACATATTTAGATTTTCATACAATTTTAAATTTTCTTTCAGCAAAAGCAATTGTTGAATATCATTTTCTATCCACAATATTGCTAAGATGAATAATTAATACATTGCTGATTTCTATTTTAATCAAAAGTAGTTTTTATATGCGAGTAACTATATTGGTATACTCTACTGTCTCTATATATTTGTATATCACATACAGGTCTCAGTACGCCGCACGCGTGTCGCGGCCGCCGGAACACCGTGTAGAGGTGTCCGACAAGCCCCGAACATGTCCGTGCGCATTTACATTTCATTCCATCGTATTTTCCGACTCACTCCATATTATTATGCACCGCGACAACTCAAGCCACGTACACTTATTACACATTCATATAAATTCCCTCCAAAGATAAAGCAGTGTACGCATTTCCATACTCTAGTATCAGGCTTGCTCAGTTAGAGCAACTAATTGCTTTAACTACCTTCATGACACAGCATTCGAGTCTCTTCAGTACTAACACTTGCCTTCGGTATCCCTCTTTTAATTATATGGAATGAAAAACTTTTTTGATGAAAATGTTAAGATTAGGATTTTTTTAAAACATATTCTAATAGAAATTAAATTAATCTCAAAAAATATTGTACTCTTTGTGTCTGAATGTACCTACAGTATACCCACTGCAAAGATATATTACCTAATCAGTTGTATCTATAAGTACAAATAGAGACCAAAATGACTAAAATCTTTCACGGAAAGCTACACTGCGATTCAAATTTTTATCGACTTCATTACAAGACAAGCTGCAATACAAAATTAAGGAAATAATAATTTATCTATAAAAGAAACAAAATATGTAGGATAAGGTATTATAGTCAATAAGAATATTTAAAGAATTTTTACTGAGATCTCTTTGAACTTAAGGGTCCTCTTAGTACATTTGCTCGTGCATGCCCTACACTCCACAGTATACAGCTAGAAAGGAGCCAGTGTTTCCAAGCCGATAGAATTTGCGTGCGTCACTTCTCGCTATCGGTCAGTCTACGACGCTTTCGTGGCCGCCTTCTACACGCCACTATACTGTTATTTCTTTATTGTTTCACATACACAGGATTTGAATTCATTACGCGGCTAATCTTCTGGTTGTAGGTTTATAAATTAGCTGTTGAATAATGTGGGCGAAATACGAGGAAAGAAATGTACAATGTGCGATTAGATTTGTTTGTTACTCGTATGTGGTCGAAGCACCTACATTCAGTAGTCAGTACCTACTACAGTAGAAGGGCAACGAATTGTTTACAATACAGAAAATAGCCCTTTCTGTGAATGGTAAATAAATCGATACTTTTATCTGTATCGTGCCTGCTTTTCGAATATATTGTTCCAATTGGTTTTCGATTAATGATATTTTTTTTTAATATTTTTATTTTGAAGTTATACTTCTTTTGGGACGTTTGGAAATAATTATGAGAGTAAAATTTTAACGATGCGCGCGCACACCGATAGCCAAAGAGCGACATGATGAAGTTAGCTGATAACTGTTTGTTGCCATGGTAACCGTTGTTATTGTCTGACAAATGTTATATAATATTATATTCTTTCCTTAAATGATATTCTAAGTATAAATATATAATTGTAATATGCCTAATATGCCTTATTTATTTGTTTTTATTAATTTATTATTCCTTTTACAAACAGAGAGTTGTGACATACGGGATGAATACTTTAGCTATTTTTGTTCTGTTATGCCAAATAAGTATAACTTCTTATGTGCATACATAAATAAGTAAACATACATGTTTTTTTTAATCTTAAATGTTTTTCATTTAGGACGTTAAAAAATAGATTAAGCGTTAGACTTAGATATTAAATTATTATAATAATACGTTTTTAAATACAAAGTATGTACATATACATGCCCCTATATCCAACTACTGTTATAATTGTAAACGTTTGTGTGTATATTTGTCACTCCTTCATGCCGAAATTACTGGATGGATTTAGATGAAATTTGGTATACTAATAGAGAAAACAAACGAAAAAATACATAGAGTAACAAATAGTTTGGTTTATAGTATTTAAAGCACCCAAGCGAAGCGAGAATACGTCGCCAGCATACCTACTATAACGGAAAACATCATTCTAAGAAAAATTATCATATCCTAGTAAATACAGTACTTTAGCTTTTAGAATATAATTAAATATTATTTTGATTCAAAAAATTAAAACAACATTAGCAGTACTTTTAGTATCAAAAATTACAAATTATAAAACTACTTTAATAGCACGACAGTAAAACTCATTCGTCTAATAAGATAATGAGATATTTAGATTGGTTTTATGTAATGATAAGTAGCACTTCGTATATAATATGTACTTCGCGATTAATTTGTAAACTTTTTTTATATATACATTTATATATATAATAAAAGTCAGAACACCGGTACCAGTGTTCGCTGTAGCGGCAGCACTCGTAAAAGCGCCGATGTTACGATGTAGGTACTATCATTATCTTAACAATCATATGATATATATTTAATTGACTGCCTTTTCTCAGACTCAATTAATTTTAAATTTGAATGATGACTCAGAGTATGATTTGTTAGAAGTATTAGTGTTAAACTAGCACCTGCACAGCTTTATCATGTTTGTTTTGAGCTAAACAAAAGATAATTATATCAAATTTGTGGCTAATTAAAAAAAATAACTAAAACGTTGTATGTTTAAGCAAAATACAGAATGTATCTTTTAGTAAATGTTTTAACTGAGCATAAATCGCTCTACACTTACTTATAGATAAAAATGATTAACTGATAAATATATTTGAAATATATTTATAATTTATTTATAGCTGTAATGATGAATGCAGCTTTTATAAAAATATTACTTTGGATTACTTCAACACTATTATGCATTTCCATAAAAGAAAAGTTAACAAGTGTTATGGGCAAGTAAAAGAGACTAAGCATTAAGTAACTGAAACCAAAAAAATTGTAGAAAGCCGCTAGACGTGTCTGTATGAAATGGTTAGAGAGCATGAGTCAAAATACCGGTTACACGCACCACGACAACAACTGTATCGCGAGCACACACACGTAAATATCATCGCTCATTTAAATACCAGGGTAACTATGATCATACCTAAATTAAAATTTACTAATAAGTATTATAAAAGTAAAGAATATGTCAAAATGTTGAGGCTTTAGATATAGATATTCAGAGATGCATATATTCTAGAAATGTCTACGTAAAATTAAAGAAAAACTATGATAGGATTAGCAAAAACTCATAGGAAAAGCCTCGTGTACAATAATATAGGTACCTAATATCTGTCTCTGAAAATTTCTTCACTAATAGAAAGCATCATCTCAGAGTCACAGGTGCGATACTTTTTATTGCTCATCTCAAATGCTTGGAATCGCCGCAACGCCTAGCAAATGGTGCTGACTGCTGTAAAAATTAAAAATCTTAAATGAATAACATATAATATTTCCAGCCAACGACGCTCAAAATATTAAAAAAACATTAATAGAGTTCATTGAGCTCGCTTTAGGTACATTTGTAATGTCGCGTGTAAACTTTAAAAGTTTGTTCTTCTTGGAAAGATTAAATGAGATTGACATGTAGGTAATTAGAAACTATAAAAAATACAGAGACATTGTATTATTTTTAATAATTACAAAAGAAACAGATATTTGAACTGCTTCAAGTAAAACCATGTGAATGCTTGATACTAGCAAGCAAATCTTCTTGATGTGATATGTGACAATTAAAAATAAATCACACTCGCCTCTTAATATTAATTAGCAATTACGATGTTTTAATTAACCACGTTCATTATAAATAAGTGACACAGTGCATCAAAAACGAGATAAAGTTTTCTTCTTTAGTGCCCTCTATCGGTTAGAATAATATTTAATTTTGATAACTAACACATACCTATGGCATTTTATTTAATTATATATATTGTACATAATTCTCAAATAGGGAGTGTTAGTAGAGGTAGTTCTTCCAACCCTTATCCATAATTAAAAATAATTATTATTCAAATGACTGTATATAAAAGTAGGGTCGCGTGGTCACCCTCGTCTTACAATAACTTATGACAATAGCGGGCCTTCCATTAATCGTGAAGGCTGTAGGGGCGGGGCGAGCGGTGGGCGGGTCTAGAAGAGGCGGGGCTAACTCCGACTCTACGTTTACCGGGACTCTACCACGTAGTTTAATACTTATTTTATACTGAGGCTCTATTTTTATTGCATCCCTACATTATATTTTAGTTGTACAAATGTACAAATAGCAGATGTTTGTAATTTGTTTTTTGTAATAATTTATTTGATAAAGAGAGCTTTTTAAAAAATGTAAAATTGTAATTTCCATGGAATTAATGGTTTCATTACAAACAAAATGAAAGTTTACTAGCATTTGCAGACATGTCGCGTGCTTTAAGCTGTAAACAATGATAAGTTAGATAGTTTCATAGGGCAAGGCGTTATTTTATATGTTTTAAATAATCATGTTTGTTTGCACATTTTAATCAGGATATATTTTTTTTAGGAACGAACACCTTGAAAACCAGCAATCTTCATACGTAAGTTAACTAAAATACTTTCTTTGTATAGTTTCAAACATTTTTACATATAGCAAATAAAATCTACTTAGAAGAGTATTAGGTGTAGGTACTTACTAAAAAGTAAGATAATAAACTTAGACTAAGGAATAATATAGACAGAGAATCATAAAACTAAACATGAAGCCAAACAATGTTTTAAAGTAATATAGGTATAGGTAATGTTTGAAACAGTGTAAAAATATTAATAGACTACTTATTATTGTGTAAGTAAACAAATGTTAATAAATAATAGTGAACGGATTTTATTATAATGAAGAAAAATGATTCTTAAACTAGCTACTAGGTACTACCTATGCTATCTCCTTTTCAAAGGGGATAGAACTAATGCTTAAAAACTTAAAAAAAAACCGACTTAAAAAAATATTAAAGAGTGCGTGTATGAATGTGAACAAGCACAAGAAGTAAAACTTCTGTAGGTACTATTTATGAAATTCAATTTATGTTTTAAATAATTTGGATACGTGAGATACTAAAAATAACGCATATTAGGTATATTACAATCATATATTTATAGAATATCATTTGAGGAAAGAATATAATATTATATATCATTTGTCAGACAATAACGGTTACAATGGTAACAAACGTACGTACATGTTTCCGTAACGCATTCACCAGCTTACCCCCCAAGTCAAGTATGCGTAAAGGAGTTTTACTTCAAAAACACATAACTAAAATTAAAAAAAAATAAAAACCGACTTCCAGGCACTGAAAAGTAAAAAATAACTAAACGGGGGTTTTCATTTAGAATAGATACTTAATCAGATATTTTCGAAGTCGGTGTGCTTTGATTTGTATTGGCTGGCACCGACTTCGAAAAAATCTGATTAAGTATCTATTCTAAATGAAAACCCCCGTTTAGTTATTTTTTACTTTTCAGTGCCTGGAAGTCGGTTTTTATTTTTTTTTAAAAAGTTATTATTTTTCCATTTTTAGTGTAGACGTATCATCAATACAAATTAATCAAGCCCAAACACCAGGTAATTGCTGTAAATCGTTGAGGAGTTCCCTCGACTATCTTTCGGATGCATCATCAGATCGACTCCAGACCTTCATTAAATTGTAGTGCTATAAAATACCTAATGAAAATGTTATCAAACGCACTAGTCGCCGCTACAATTTTCGAAAGTTCCCCTCGATTTCTCTGGGATCCCATCATCAGATCCTGGTTTCCTTATCATGGTACCACTCTTGGGATATCTCCTTTCCAACAAAAAAAGAATTATCAAAATCGGTTCATAAACGACGAAAAAATGCCCGAACAAACATAAAAAAAAAAAAAAAAAAACATATATACGGTCGAATTGAGAACCTCCTCCTTTTTTTGGAAGTCGGTTAAAAATACTGATTGGCAGTTTTCATTTACTATAGATACGAAGTGTATTCAGCTGGCACTGTATTCGAAAATGTTTGATTAGGTATCTTATATCTATCGTACCTAAATGGAAACTACCAATCAGTAATTTTTTACTTTTCAGTCTTTTTTTTTTTGGAGTCGGTTTTTTTTAAGTTTTTGTTTTACCCTTTTGAGTGTAGACTTAACAAAGCAAAGCAAAAAGTTTAAGTTAATTTGATGCTAATTTTTATATGAAGACTGACAAAGTAAAATTCGCTTTTAACACTAAAAATAAAAACACAAAAAACACTATAAATTCTGGCTCTAAAATCCAATTCTAACATATTGGGCTTGTCAAATCAAACAAAATAAGCTCAAACTTAAAGTAGGTATCTACTATTAGTTGAAGAGTTCCACCTATCCAGACTAGACCTTCTGGTTTTACTATCACATCAGGTCGTCGATAACGAATCCCTGCATTATCAACGGAAATAGAAACTCTTGCAAAGTTTTAAGTCAATATGACAATTAGAAGTTGGTAAAATTTTCTTTAGCTATTATTCCACCCCTAGGGGTGGTATTTTTTTCAAATTTAAATAAGATCTTTAAGTAGGTATACACTTTCAAACAAAATAAAAATTGTCCAAATCGATTACGTATGACAGAGTTCTGAGGTAACAAGAATGAAAAAAATTACAGCCAAATTGAAAACCTTTCATCTTTTTGAAGAAGGCAGTTGAAGATACAAAATAATGTAAATGTTTTTATTATTCATTATTATCTATATATTCTTCTTAAAAATTATAAATTAACGACAGATACCTACATACATAAAGTTTTCCCTGTTCTTTATAGAAAGCAAACTACCTGTATGGCAAAATCGAGAATAGTAGCATAAACAACAAAACCAAGATACTATTTTTGACTTTGATATTTTTTGGCAGACTGCACCTATATACGTAATTCATTAGTCTGCGGTAATAAGGAAGTAAAAAGTGGCTAAAACGTAAGGTTAAAAACCAAGTTTTTGTTACTAAACCTACATTTTTATTACAAATATGAATATTCTTTTAATTATAAAATTAATTTTCTAGTGAACTTCAACACTTATATGCTAACCTATATAGAATTCATTAAAAGTATAATATAATATATAATATAACCATAAAATATATTATCTAAACAATTTTTTCATCTAAATCTCTTAAATAGTCAGTGACTGACATTAAAAATGCCGACCGTGTACACACCTAATTATATACATTATAACAATGTTAACATTGCTTAAAACCATCAAGTAGAACAATACGTAATGTGGAAGCCGCCAACAGTGTAGAGTTTGCGCGGGCGCGTCTCTACAAGACTCTAGATAAGCTAACAAGTAAAATATACTAATATTTTTTTTTAAACGATTGACTGACTTTTATGAATAGCCGCTATTTGCATACTAATTCTATTCTTATCGCGGATACTTTCTCTATCTATGTCGTAAAGATTATTTGTTAATTATTAATAATTTCATAGTAATGGGTCTGGAGTATCCGCAGTAAATCAAAGCGGTATCATAAAGCAACCACGATTAATGGCCGCGGTTAACGATAGGTTCAAATTAACAGACTGAAAAATTAACTTCAATTAATCTTTAATGTAACGTTTTTTCGTTTATACTTAATCATACTTGAAGTTACGGCGGAACAATTTGAGCTCTGAGTAGTTCGTTATTGTTTAAATAGCAAGCTACCTATACTTTAATCGTCAAAATATTCAAATATAAATGAACATAATTTTTACATACTTTAGCAATTTATTTATTTTATCATCTGTTTATAAATTGTACAATTCTTTGATATTTAAAAACTGTTTTATAAAAAATATCGCTACTATGAGTTGTATTTAAATAATACTGAAATATACTTACATTTAAAACTGTTTGAATAATTTTGATTTGCCTTTGATTTGCTCACAACAAAGCAAACTAAAGGCTTAGAGTTTGTCATTTCATTTAACTGATTATTTTTTATTCTGACTGACTTAGATAATATTTTTCGTTAAATGTGGTATAAATTTGGTAATTTTAATTAGACAGTAGCAGTCGTAAACCTTTCATCATATGGAGTTATCTCAAATTGTAAATTTTTAAGACCAGTAGTCGACAGCGAGGAGACCGCTCCGCGCTCGTCGCGTTACAGCTGTTGTTGTAAACGAATTAGCTAATACGCAATAAAATAATAAAGATTTTAAACTAAATTTAATTACTTTATTAGGGACATTATATTCGTAATGAAATTATAGAATTATATATGTCATGGATATATATTTAATTACTTTAAAAAAAACACTAAAAAACATAGTATGATTAACATTTATCTAAATTTTAAGCGGTCAAATTTGCTATTATACAATTTTCCTGGACAGTATTTTCTAAAACAGAAACAAATTTATTTTTATAATTTTACAGCTTTAAGCTTTAAATCTTGAAAACAAACTTTAGTAAACAAGTATTTCTGTTCAAGCATTAGCAAAGCTCTGACTGCATTCAAAAAATCCTATTTTATTAATTTTACCCTCAAGCTATTCATGACTTATAAAAGATTTTGCACATGTCTTCTTGACGTATATATTATCCAATGTGCAGTAAAAATGTTGATTTGTTTGACTAATTGTAACGAACCTAACGAGTTAACCATTTTATAGTTGGACAGTTGGCCAATTGATCAATCGTTTTATGATTTGATTGCCGTCCGTAGGAGCCGCGGCCGCCGCCCGCAGTACGCTGTACGTCGTCATGTCTCTAATTTGTTTTATGAACACCTATAAATAGATAAGGTAATGTGTACTGATGGTACAAATGTATTGGGAAATAGAGCTCTTGTTGTTTTAACATTTAATTGAACTTCGGCCTCAGCCAGTTTTAAGGTACTTATCATACTTATTAAATTTAACGTCTTATACTTAATTATACTTAATTTTTTAAAGAAGTACGAGATTTTATATACAAAATCAATAGTCGTTTTCGTGTGAAAACATTTTAATACAAGCATTCCACATATATATACGAATATATAATTATTTATAATTTATGGATTTCTATAATTTTTACTTGTTTTGGCAGGAAGCAGTTAATCCTAACCCTAATTTTTAAATATGAAATATCGTTGACAGTTAGTTATCGCTAGGTTTCATACCTCGGTGTCAACTTGCGGACATACGGACATATGTTGAAATTTGTTACTATTAATATACATCGTGTCGTTTGCTACGAGCTTTTGCGCAAAAACAAGCACACGTGTAGAACTTGGAGGCATTCACGTCAAACGTCGCTAGTTCTGTGATTTTATCAAATTAATTCATGGCATTTTATAATGGTTTCATGTAATTTTATCAAATACCATTGATCAAGAATAGGTTTAATATTGTGAATGTAATTGTAACAGTTTTTAGTTCTTAATTTGGATTAGATGATGTTTGAATTGTAATAATTCAGAAATTTTTAAGTCGCATTACTGGGCTCAGTCGTCGTTCGTTGCAAGGAACATTAGACCATAGTTCACCTTGTTGAAAAAATCGTGTGAACGTCTTACGAAAACTGTTTAGGTACTTTCAAACATACAGTTTTTTCTTTATATTGTTAGTAAATGATCATGTCACGAACGAAATTCATACATGAAAATCTCTAAAATGCGAGACCTAGGTTGTGAAACCGCTTTTCTTGATGGTTCAAATAAGCGCAATCCCAATAAGCTGCAATTATTCCACAGGGAATACATGAATGTCGAATTTATAATATTTCGACTTTTTGATTTCGGTGTAGTAAAGAACGTTACTGTTTGGGAACAATTGCTTTCATAACTGACTCCAAACTGTAGTATCAGAATAGCTTAAGATATAAATCACACAAAGACCGAAATAGAACCATATTAGTTGAAAACTTGTGTAAACGGGGTGTTAACAAATATTTATGGGCAGTAAATCTCGCATCTAACACCATGGAATCTGCACCACCCCAACCCTACCCCTTGCTCTAATGGCATTCCTTTCCCATCCCAGCAACTCACCTAGCCTACGAACTCATTAAGTCTTTCTTAAATTTATGCAAATATTTGATATTTTAAATAAAACTATCATTTCGGATTATTTCGCGGATTTTTTTAAAGCACATTAAGTTTTATTTAAAGCACATTAAGAGTGTAAATTTACCGCAAATTACATTACACTAATACACTAAAATATATAAAACTACAAACGTTTGTGGCTGTGTTTGTTACATCTTGACGTTATCAGCTTAACAAGTTTGATTGAAACTTAGAAAATACTTTGATTTGAGATTTTTATTAAGTAACCTAGCACACGAAAGGAGCTGTGTGTAAGAACTAGTTAAACATCAATTCTAAATTTAATTAACGTCTTTTAAAAAGTAAGTTTTATTTTATTACTAAATTAATGCATATTATACTTTCATTTGACATTCAATACATAAATGATATTTTTTGTAATATAAAACTAAAACATGTAATTGATACATATAAAAATCCATATTAGGTACAAAAAATATTATAATTATATTTATTTAGATAAGAGTGTTTAATAGTATATAGGTTAGGTTAGGTTATAACGAATTTTTTGTTTGTAGAGAAAATAAAAAAATATAATTTCATATACATAGATTCCATTTGCGAAGGAGTAAATTACTTTAAATTGCCATTTGCTGATGATCTTTATAAGTAGTTATAGTAGGTACTTATATACCTATTTCTTTTAATTAGACTTAGGTATGTATAGACTATAATAGACATAGGTTATAACTGTAACATCAATCTAGTTGCTAGCATGTACAGCTGCAAAAGCGGAGGTCCTGGGTTCAAGTCTTAGATCAGGTCAAGTTTAGCTATTGAGTTATTTCTGTTAGAAAATCTCAGTAATAGCCCGGAATTGGGAAGTAAGTAGTGTTTAACCCCCGTGCCTCAGAGGGCACGTAAAGCCTCTCAGTGGTCGTGACGAACTGTCGTACCACTGGAACTGTCCTAAAGTCCACCCGATCCCATAGTTTTAACTTTTCTTTTTATTCGCTACATTTTTTTGATTCTGAAATACGAATCCATCTTAAATAAAATAAAATAAAAATAACAACAAAATATAAAAATAGATTAAAAGAAGGCATGGATGTATGTCTGTGGTATCAGAGTTACTCAAATGAAAAAACACTGGAGTATGAGAGTGACAGGAATAGAGAGTGCACATTATATATCCGCGTACTCGCGTACATATAATATGGGCTGTAACCCAAGCCCGTACCTAGCCTCAGTGATATTGACCACCGTGACCGAAATTGGTCAGAATTGACTAAGTTTAACTTATTACCTATATTGTTAATAATTTTATTTCAGCCATATCCACGTAGGCAATACATATATGTTTACACTAACTTTATACCAAGGACACTATGAATACCACATAACCATAAATGGTATTATATCATTATACATTCTTCATTACCTCACTCTCATTGGACGACAAATCGGCACGACCAGAAGTTATCAGACACGAAAGCGATGTATTTATACATGTTTTGCCTCAGTACAAGGATTCCTAGACCATGCTACTGAAAATTTGTTGACAAAAATCTCAATAACTCTTTTAGTACAATATTGTATAAACAAGGTATCTAACAAGATATATGTATTATGTATTTATTATGTACATACATAACACGTATGCAACTGCCCACTGTCTCTCGACCCGGCCCGCGCCAGTGCACACAAACCCAGCGCACAACAATTGTAGCTGTAATAATAATCTCGTGTGTAGATAACAACGTGCCTATGAATATGTTAGGACACTTTATTACCAATCTTGGGTGGATCGAAGTGTAATGCGATAAACAAAACTGCTGCTTTCCGCAATGCAAAATTGTATAGGAATTTGAAATAGATTTTGTTAGAGCAAGTTGCATTGTATATACGTGTACGTGCGGTACTTTATAGTAGACTGTATGTTTTATGATTCATAGCATTAAGTTTAAAACAGGACAAGCCATATAGCCAAATGGCCAGAGTCATTGCTGGTATTCTCTTCAGATAATGTCCTCATTTAAAGACAAAAGCACTTAAACCAGGGTATTGTCAACATGATAGCAGAGTGGACTATTGGAGCAACCTCATCGTTGTTATGGTCTGCTCCAGCAGACCTGCTGTTGTGGTCGAGTGCATAAGAGATCCTGCGACGCCCCATAAAGACGGGGAGGTTCCGTTAGGTTTTTGTGGGTAGTACTGGCTTTGCCGGTGAGTTCCACAAAACCACTTATGTATGTATGCAGGTGGTTATGTTGCCTAAATGCATTTTCTAATAAAAAAAAAGCATTGTCAGTGACACATGCACTTCAGTAATGCTTACTAATAAAACAGTATTGATACATACTATAATCGATGGTTTCCCAAACGACCCAACAGAGTATAGACGACTACAAAGATCTCCGTCTGCTACCTCTTCGCACACAGCCGTCAGAAGCGCACTGCATCATATCCTGTCCCTCACTGGACTTCATTTTTGAGTACATCTATAAAATCGTTAAATCTTAAAAATAAAATCCCTAATGTTAGGACGTAAAATAGAACATTATCATACAAATCTTGTTGACAATAACGATATTCCGATAGACTCTATATTCCAGTTACTATTTAAAATAATATATGAAGTAATAAATACGTACAATTGATAAAAAACATCTAGATGACAATGTAGAGACGAACAAAAAGTGCATGCGTAAGTTCGTAGTAACAATATGTCGTAATTTAACATAAACAATAGAAAAATATTTATTACAAACATAAATGACTTTAATAATATGTTGATTTCTATTACAAGTTAATGTCCATCTGCAAATGTTTTTTATTGCTACTTATATCCTATACTGTATAATACTTGACATCACTTTATATATTAAAAGTAGAGTACGTGCAATGGTACCTACGTCATAACACTTCATAACTTCATAACATCATAACTTCAGAGACATATGTATGTATGTTTGTATGTATGTATGTAGGTACATGTTTTATACTAGCTGTAAATCTTGCTACGTGATTTGTATGTCTCCGACTGCATAATACTATGTTCCTTCGTCAACTTGTTCTCATCGTGTAGTTTGCTTTTAACGCTGTTGGTATGAAAGGACTAGGTACGGTATGTAATTTTCGATACATAAAATTAAAAAGATTATACACTCCACGATCTAATATCGTTTACTTAAATAAATTAGCGACTTACCCTCACTTCGCTCCGGTGCTCCTTAGGTATGTTTTAATTTTTTTGAGCGAAACACTAATTTTTTTTCTAAAATAAAAGTAACCTAAGTTACTCCTTATAATATCAGCTATCTGCTAGTGAAAGTCCCGTTAAAATTGGTCCAGCCGTTTCGGAGATTAGCCGAAGCAAACAAACAGACTGATCAGACAGAAAAATTTTTAAAAATTATATTTTTCTTATAAGTACCGTATATATGTAATTCCATATGCATTTATTATAAAGCTGTTATTTTGACATTACAAATAGACAATTAAATTTTATTTATCTGTATAGATTCCTGTTTAAAACACAAAGATTTAATTGTTTTAGAGAATGAATCGGTTTATTTTGCTTATACATCAGTGTTTTTATTTAGCGCCTGACATCAGTGCGGGTCCGACTCCGGCCCGAGGCCGCACTCAGCTCTAGGCGGGATTTATGCGGTGCATTAGCGGCCGCCCGCGATTTATGCGATCTGAAATTATTATGCATTCGACTAAATAATATAACCAAATACACCACAAAGAAAGGACAGTCCCACTTCTAGATACTTCGCTCTCGTTATTTTGATTTTTTTTTGTTACAAAAACGTTTTGTTTATTAATTTTAAGCTTAATATAACAAGCTTAAATTTTTAAATTAAATTATCTATTGATATGTTGGCGCTGGCATCTTGAAACATATATAATGACTTAAGAGGGTTCGATAATTTTAAAATAAAATTGATGAATAATTTTGTTACTGCTGCGCTGAATGTATAATGAAATGAGCTACAACTCTTCACCGTGACAAACTAATATTTGCATTATCCACAAACCGAAACTACCTACTTTGAAATCGAAATAAGCTGGATAATTCATGTAATGCATATGTTACATACATAATGAAATAAAACTAGTTTTATTTCATTATGGTAATATTAACAAAGTGTACCAAGAACAGTGTCCCCTGAAGTACTGCGAGCTGGTCACGTGACCGGCGGGGCGGGTGGGGCGGGCGGGGAGCCGCACATCATTTTGTATTCATACATAACGGATCATCGGCCGATATTTAGAGCTTCGTTTACATTTTTATTACCCGTGCGATACATTGTAGTAAAATGTAACTAATATACCTGTTTCATGCGTCTCCCGCCTGCATATTGTTGAGCACAACTCTATACTACAGTGCGGAGAGCTTAAAGTGTAAGCTATACGAGTAGATTCCATGACAATCTGAGCTGCCTGCCTAAATACAAAGTACCTGGGCGACCAAACTTTGCTCGGAGTTCTTTTTTGTTATATCGTATTTTTTAGATAAAAAAACTAAAAACTTGAACAAATACAAAAAGAAACGAAAGTAAAACTTTGTATCCGACCGCGATTCGAACCCGGACACTTGTGAATATCAATCTTGCACCTTGGCCGCTAGACCACGAGTGTAAGAAATTATCGACCATATTTTGCGTGGAATAATGCGAAAGTAAACCGCATGAAAACTCGAAAACACGCGTTTTCTCAGACATAAGACTAACCTTGATCGATTTTTCGCCCCCGAAAACCCCCACATACCAAATTTGAGCAAAATCGTTAGAGCCGTTTCCGAGATCGCCGGTATATATAAATAAACAAATAAATATACAAGAAGTGCTCGTTTAAATATATTAGATTAGATACTAAGCTGCAAAATTAAAAATATTATTGAAGTCTATGAAGTCATAAACAGACAACTATTTCTAAAATGGTTAAATAAACATATTGTACATCCCAAATTAACGTAACTACTTTATTATTTAAGGGATTATTCTTGGTGTAGTGCAATTTATATGCGTAGGGCTTAAGAATACGATTTTAACTAAAGAATTTTATTAATACAGTCAAATATTTAGCTTTTTATCGTCCATATGTTAACATAAGAAAAATCGAAATATACTTTAGTTAAACAAGCACGCACGATAGCAACACGTTACACTGTCGTATAGAGCACAATACATACGTATTGTAGAGTAGATAAAATCAATAATATTCATCATGTTAACTCGTAGAGTATATTAATAGAGCTAGATCAGTAGTTCCCTTTGATGAGAACCAAACGCAGGCAAGTGTCCAAGGTGTAATTGAGTCGATAAGTGGTGTATTGCTTTCGGCTACTAATAGTGTAGTCTGACCTAGGGCAAGGCACCGCTTTTAAAGCACTTGAGTCGTCTGGCGGC
The DNA here is from genome assembly GCA_033884665.1 of Argynnis bischoffii washingtonia. Classification (NCBI taxonomy): domain Eukaryota; kingdom Metazoa; phylum Arthropoda; class Insecta; order Lepidoptera; family Nymphalidae; genus Argynnis; species Argynnis bischoffii. The sequence continues at coordinate 199,812 of CM066610.1, forward strand.
GGCGCCGGCGCACCACTCAGCCGCGCACCCAGTGCAGGGATGGCGACCCAGCGCTCGCTTCATTAACTTACATGGTAAAATTTATGAAGCCATAAAACGTATCAAGATTAGGACCAACTTTATTCGAAACTTTAAAACATTTTAATTTATTATCTTTACGTGTAATTCTTATCAAAAGTAACTGAATATTTCAGTAATAAAATTATCGAAAGCGAAAAAACACTGTCTATCAATAAATTTTGTCAAACAATACTTTTCTTACAAAATTTAATTGAAGAAATTACAAAAGAAAAAATATCACGAAACATAGGCAAATCTAGGTGATCTCACATTGCGCTTATTTCTGTCGATACCATTCGTCGTTACATAAATAATAAGTAATTCGATTTTATTTGAATGCCACTAATACCTTTGTTATACAAATACTAACCCAAAAATTATTGTAGTGCTAATGCTGTACCGTACTATATACTTAGATTTGATCTTTTATGGCTTAGCTGTCACAACCGATGTCGCAAATACCTAAGTATTTTTTTTTCTCTGGTCTATTTTTGGCTATAAGGCTCTTGAAGCAGAAAGCATTATTATAACAACATTATTATAACAACAATATTATAACAATATTTGTAATAAGAATTTATTTAAAAAAAATATAATTTAAAGCGTGTACTATAAAATTAGACATTAGGTTTGAACTTCTAATCAGTTTCACATATTAGTTTTGCATAAAGGTATGATAAAAACAATTATTCATGTAATATATAATGTAAGTGAGTAGTGTGGTGTAGGTCCACGGCGCGGCCAGCCCTAGCGCGAGATGACGTGATGCGGTATCTGCGTATCGGCGCGATGATCAATCACTGCTCACTCGCAGCATCTCTGATCTATTTGAGATCATACACCATACTGAACTACTTGCATGTGTTCTTCGCGAAGGATATTTCAAACGTATCGATCAGATATACACGTAATATTATGCGTAAATGATTATAATTTAATCTAAACAACTTAAAATATAAAGATTAATGATATATTATAGAGTTAATTATAACTAGAGCAATAATTTTATATTTTTAACTAACTCAACCCGGCCATGCTTCGCTATGGCTTTTTCTCATATTGGGGGGTTATTGGGGGTATAAATAACTGATTTACGATTTTGAATAAACGAACGTTAAATTTCCTTTTATATCCTTTTTTTTTAAACAGATAAAAATTTAATCTGTAATTATAAATATTTTGCATATTTGAAAACAAATTAGTGAAATAGTAATCTTTGAATGTAGCGACGGAAAGAACATCATATGTATGTATAATACTGATACTAAAACTAAAAGCAATGACCATATCCCATGCATATTAAAAACTAAAATTGCGAATATTTAATAATAATAAAAAACTAGCAAACCGTTTCATTTGATTAACAAATCTCACTCCTAAGTGACTTATCATGTCACTAACATTCCATCGAAACCAAAATTGACTGGAGCTGATAGGTAGGACCTATGTCACTCCTCAGATGATAAAGTAACTTAAAAACATATTCCTTAGGCCATAAAACTATTCAAAAGAAAAAACTAACTATTGAATAGTTTTCTGTAGTGTGAGTACAGACTACAGATTATATTATATTGTAATAGAAATAGGTCAAGTGTGAATCGGATTCGCACACGAAGGTTTTCGTACCATCGTACATGTACTTTTTATTAAGATGACTTTTACTCTATGTATGTACCTAGTGTATTAACTTCGACGATCGTTTACGAACGTTAAAAGAATGTTTTGTGTATTTTTTTTATTATTTTTTTTAATTATTTGTTATTATAATGGCAATAGAAATATATACTCTGTGAATATTCAAGTCCTACTTATTATGGTTTATAAGTTACAGCCCACTGACACACGGACGGACGGACAGCGGAGGTTTAGTAATAGGGTTTACCCTTCGGGTAACAACGAAATCCCACGGAATCAAAATCCAACGGAATCCCAATAAAAAACTAAAATTTCTAGGTTTTATACAAGCAAAAGTAATACCTAACCGAATTATTAAAGTATTATACTCTTGAGTTGATCTACGACGTGTTATTTGTCACAGCGAGGTTATTTGCTGATGGGTTCTGCGTGACTATCTACAATGCCGCGCTTCGTTTTTTCAATATCCATTAGCTATAATTATATGGGTCACACAATTCATTAGCTACCGAAGCTATATGGGAGCAATAAACCAAACGAACTGAAAGGAATGGAATTCTTTAATTCGTAAGTACATGGTCAAAATCCTATATATAAATAAAAATATATATAAGTATATACATAATTTATACAGATAAATAAAGGTGGAGTGTCTGTAGTATTAAAATAACCGCTTATTATTAAATGCATATGGATGTACATACGGTACTTATACCAAAACTACATTTTTTACAATTTTTGTCTGTTTGTCTGTCTGTCTGTTTGTTCCGGCTAATATCCGAAACGGTTGGATCGATTTTAACGGGACTTTCCCTGGCAGATAACTACTGTTATAAGGAGTAACTTAGGCTACTTTTATTTCAGAAAAAGACCGAGGGTTCCGCGAAAAAAAATTAAAACCCATGAAATTGTGAACAAAATGAAGCGAGGATAAATCGCTATATAATTTAAATGAATATCTTAGAAGTAGCAAGCCTCTATTTATGTATAAACATAGCTAACCGTGAAAACCGGGAAAACGAGTTTTCATGCGATTTTCTTTTGTATTATTCCACGCAAAATATGGTCGGTAATTTCTTACGCTCGATCATAAGCTTTGTGGTCAAGTGGCCAAGGTGCAAGATTGATAATTACAGTGTCTGGGTTCGAATTCTGGTCGGATACAAAGTTTTTACTTTTATTTATATTTTTTTTGTATTTATTCTAGTTTTTAATTTTTTTTATCTAAAAAATACAATATAACAAAAAAGAACGCGATACTCAGGCGTCCAGGTTGTAATGATTAAAAGTAAAAACGTATGTCATTATAGTGAATATCGAGCACTCCATCTACCTAGAGTAGGTATCGTGATAATATTCACTTTCATCGGTTGTATCGCGGCGAGAGACTAATAAAGCAAACTTTTACTTTTTGATACATATATAAGACTTCGTTCAATAAAACAACTGCCGGTTCTGTCAATTATCTATTTATTCACAGTCGCCCATTTTATAATAATCAGGAGCCAACTATGCTTGACAAATTCAGAACGAAGAGTGTCCCCCACTGGCGACATCATGGCTTTTTATAATATTCGTTTATGTCAAAACAGCAACTAAAGTGTCAAGCATAGTTTTTACAAAATACAATTGAATTACTTCTTAAAATATAAATTTAATATAAGCTAACATTATTCAAATATAAAATTAAGCTAACAGTTCGGCCATCCTATAATCAACGAGTCCCATCGTTAATAACATTATACAACATTAAGCGGACAACGATAATAACAATTAACTATATCTAAAAATAATTCGCATAAAGATAACTAATATAGAATATAAATAGAATCTTCTCGGCCATCTTGCAATTAATAGTCACAATACATTACATTATTTAAATCATTTTTTTTTACAACACAAAATAATATGTGTATATAAATTAATATACAAAATATAAATATATATGTGTGTATAAATTAATATAAACAATGAAATATAATATAACAATGAAAATTAACACAAAACATTTTCAATTTCCTTTTCATTTCACAGAATATGTATGATAAATCTGTTGCACTCCTTAGTTGGCTTATCGGCCTCATGTGCAAACAGATTATCATGCGAGTTTGGTACACTCATAGTTGACCTATCGGTCTCATGTGCACCAAACTCTATCATTATCCACATCCAGTTCGTTCCTAAATCAAGTCCATTTTGAATATCATTTTCAATTACTATCTTATTTATCATTACTATAATTGTCACTATCAATTACTTCATTATCTAATTCATTATTAATCGTTTCACTGGTAGCAATCGCATTGTCATGTACTTCGTTACTAGCATTTTGCTCAGATTGGTCAGTTAAGTCATCGTCAATATCATTAAGATAATTTTGAGTATAAGTCAACCAAGGAAACATTTTATCTACAGATATTACACCTTTATATTTTCTATTGTTTTTCCTTGTAAGAGGAGTATCTTTTACTACATACCTATCGTTGTCTAATACCTTTAATACTCTGTACGGTCCCTGAAGCTTTGGTAAAAGTTTTTTTTGATTTGCCTAAATTTTTTGCCGTTCAATTCTAACAAAATCACCTACTTTATATTTATGTGCTTTCTTCCGACTTTTATTAAATCTATTTTCTTGTTTTCTTTTATTCGTCAATTATTTTTTAATTAACTTCTTCCCTTACTTTCACTACATCACGAATGTTATGCCCATCTTTATCTAATAATGAAGACAATATGCTATTACCTTTAGTACGCAATCGTAGTCCAAATAAAACCTCTGACGGAATTTTCCCGATACCCTTATTTATAGTAGTATTTAACCCTAATTGAATTTCCTCCAAATGCTTAACCCATTCATTTTCTGGTTCACTATGATTTTTTTTCGAAATTCGTATCGATTCTTGTGTGTACACGTTAAAAGACTCTTCATTATTTTCTGTTTGTATAGGTATTGATGCCATTGCTTCTATATCTAAATTTTCACAAATAACTAAATTCACCTTTTTGTCCGTTTTAATAATAGTAATACCATTTTGCTCTGTAAACGTATGCCCTAACAATATTGGATATTTGAAAAGATTATCTTGTACTTTAAGAACTTCAACTGTAGTGCTAACGTTTTGAACTTTAAAATTAAGTCTGGCTTTTCCTATAGGTTTTATCAAAAAGTTACCAAAACCTTTTAATGACAATGTATTAACTGGCTCAAAATCGATTTTTAATTCATTAAAATCACTTTGTCTAATAAGCGTACATTGACTGCCCAAATCTACGTAACTTAATTTAGAAATTTTATTATTAATTAAGACCGGTAATATGTATTTATCATCTAAAGTGCCCGTTAATTTTATTTCAGAGATATTCTTATTATTTTCATTATTAAATGTTGCTTGCAAACGTTTACAATCGGGAGCGGAATGACCTAGACGTTTACATATTGTACAAGTTATCAAAGGCTTTAAACATTTAAAACTGGGATGACCTTCGCCACAGTTAAAACATTTTATCACAAATGATCGCGTTTTAAGAACATTATTTGTAAAGTTTTTACCTGCAACTATTCTTTTCTCTTTTTTTGTCATCGAATTTGTGAACGATCAATTTAAAGTAAGCTAATAAATCTTCTGGTACTGAAAATTTTGCGGCTTGGGCCCCTAATCCTATACTACGGTCATCTATTGCGACAATTATACAATCTATTGCTTTTTTTTTCCATAAATTTCACATCTGTTTAATAAATTAATTTTGTGATAATAATACGTTTCTAATGATTCATTATACTTTGGTTTCCTATCTAACATTTCATGTAAAAGATGTGCATAGTTTTGGACAGTTGGAAAAGTTTTATGTAATTTTTCTTTCTATTCATTCCAAGTATAATTTACTGAAGGGAGGCCCTGATACCAAACTTTAGCTACCCCAGTTAATTTAGGCAGAGTATAATGAAGTAATTGAATTTCCGACCAATTATATAATTGAGAACATTCTTCTACTTTAATTAACCATGTATCTATTGTGTGTCCCTTGTTCGCGGAATCAAACTCAGGAATTGCGTTTGAAGTCATCGAAAAATGATTTTGTAACGACGTTGAAGGTAATGCCTTGATTAAACTTATGATTTCTTGCGCAGTAAATGTCGGTTCTACTTTGTCGGTACTAATGTCATATTGTGGTGTAGTTAGAATTGGGACGTCTACGCTCAAGTTCCTCTTCACTGTTAGAATCTGAAGACTCACTTACCAGGACTCGTCTTCGTTTCCTGTGATGTAGAGGACTCAAAGATCGTCGAGTTGTGGAACTGGCTTCAAAAGAGGTCCTCGAAGTTCGTAGATGTGATCTCGAACGATGTCTGCTAGGAAAACATGTTCTTCTAGCCACATCTTGCTCAAACAAGTTACGGCGGTGAGATGTACATTCTCGATTACGCCTCAATCGACGACAATATTTGCTGCTTCTGTCACTCATTATCTGAAACTTTTACACATTTGTCTTAGTTCATATATTATATTGAATAATCAATAACCCTATTTAAATCGACACTTAAGTGCAAAAAATTAAATTTTGCAAAAGAATACTAAAAACGATATTTCATATAATGCTATCCACATTTAAACACAAATGTGCTGTAAATAACGAATCACAAAATTAAATATTTAACAAAAAATTTATACATAATTCATTAATACATATGTTACAAATAAATATCATAGTAATATGTAAATATAATAAATGAAAATTATACTTGACCTGCTATATTATTATTATATATTTTTTTTGAACGTAGAGAACAGACCACTTCTGAACTATAAGACTTCGTTCAATAAAACAACTGCCGGTTCTGTCAATTATCTATTTATTCACAGTCGCCCATTTTATAATAATCAGGAGCCAACTATGCTTGACAAATTCAGAACGAAGAGTGTCCCCCACTGGCGACATCATGGCTTTTTATAATATTCGTTTATGTCAAAACAGCAACTAAAGTGTCAAGCATAGTTTTTACAAAATACAATTGAATTACTTCTTAAAATATAAATTTAATATAAGCTAACATTATTCAAATATAAAATTAAGCTAACACATATAAGATAAATTTGCAATTTTGATTAATGAGTTCATTTCAAGTCGCAATTTTACGAGATTAGATTAACTTAATCAAAATAAGCACTGGGCTCTACTATACATCTGTTTATAATTTGTTTTCTGTTGTATCGTATATAGAGAAAGAGTGCTATATAATGTATTCATTTCGTTAATTATTTGTGGTGGATGAGTAATTCAGAAAATTCATTGTTTAGCCAGACTACACTATTTGATGTAATTTTTATATGACGTCAGCTGTGCGTGTGTGTCGATAAATACAAGTAAATCAAGCTGATATAACTGTCATAAAAAATGATTTGAGGAAAATAATGGATAAGCTAATTTTAATCGACCTGGTAACACGAGTGAAGCCGCGGGTGAAAAGTAGTATCTTAGTTTTACTTACTGGTATCATATAAAATACCTATGAACAAAATGTATCATTTTTTTTACTTGTGAATCCTTCCATTATATATTTCGCGGTTAGTATAGAATAAACTATGTATATGTAAAAAATGTTACAAAATTAAAAAAATATATATGTATATCCCTTACTTGACACATGATTCTCCATACAAACTTTCATCGACTTTTTCATCCCCTTAAGGGATGATTACCGAGATAAAAACTATCCTATGTCCTCTCCAGGATCTCAAACTATTTCCATACCAAATATCATCTAAATCGGTTCAGCGGATTAAGCGTGAAAAGGGGATAGACAGACAGAGTTACTTTCGCATTTATAATATTAGTATGGATTTAAAAATCGCAGAAATATAGTTTAACTGTACATTTTAGTTTCTCACGACAAAAAACTGTTTTTTTTTCAATTTTTTCAAACTATTCGTTTTATTTATGATTTTGAATGATTCCTCACATGTGGTATCAAGTGGCCGCTCGCAGCAGCGCTGGGACACAGGTGCATACTCTTCACCCACGCACTCCAGTTTTTGCTCGAACTAACCTTTACACGATTGCATTTCGAATACGAACAAGCTTTTTACATCCATACAAAATGCATTAGCATATGACATCGTCGTAAACCCATCGAAGTGACGATGTTTTATGACACCAGCGAGCACTGAGCAAACTGCACAGCGCTCTAAAGTTTAGTGCTTTAATTAGTCACTATTTAACAAATATTGAAACTACTATACATATTTTATTTTACTTAACTAATATCAGAGGTTTTTGAGTAAATTAAACATAATATTCCTTTAGCCTTCGCCACAGTTGAATATTTTTTGTTATAACAAGCTCTTGGAACAACAGCTCTCCAACTGTTCTTCTATATGCATTCGCTGTAAAAGTAAAAACTGGAGGATCACGCTATAAATTTCCTCCATAAAAGAAACTAAATACAAGAATTTAATTAAATATTAATAGACCGTTACATTATGAAACAGTTACCCAGTCACCTACTTAGTGAATAGTGACACATCCATTTCCAGTGAAGAGTCGGAGCTGAGTTCTGATGGCAAATTGACACTAAGTGAGGAGTGATAAGGCGATCTTATCTGTATCTGGACGTAATGGCATCATTAGTAGATAGGGCAAAGAGGCGCGTGCAGCTGCTGATTAGATACAGGCCCGCCTCCCGGACCCGCTTGCCTTCCACGCCGTTACAGGAAAACGTATTGGCTCCAGGAATGGTTAGATAGGGGTGTTATTTATTATATCTTTACTTGTAGTAGTGAATGTGGATGGCAATCGATTTTGTTGTTGTTAGAAAGTATTGGAGAATCTACTACAACTTAAGAATAGTTTAAGAAATATTTTATACTCACAACAACTACTTATATAATGAAATATTTTCCCATAGTAAAAAGTATTTTATATGTTGACCCGGATAACCAACTATCATGATACCAAATTTCATCAAAATCTGTTCAATGGTTTTCTCGTAATGCGTTCCCAGACAGACAGACAAAAATTCTAAAAACTATAGATTCGACCCCTGTATCGAATAATAATGACAATTTCAATAAGATTTTCAAAGTACAGGTTCAACTCAGTTAGAATTTTATTATAGGTATACATTAAAGACTGAAGTGACGCTATTATTCATTTTTATTTAAAAATATATTTTAAAGTGAATAAAATATATATATTTCGCAAATATTTCCTTATATTTCTTTTGTTTTACAATATTTTATTGCGTTTTAGTTTAGAAGCTTCTATTGGCTTAAACATTATATTTACACTTCTACTTATTTCAATTTTGAAGAATTTAAGTCGAAAATTAAAAATATAGGTATAATACATATAATAAAACTGTAGAGTTCGAATGTCTGTACATAGAAAAAAAATGCTCAAAATCGAGTCAGGGGGATGTAAGAAGAGACATTGAACAAATCCAGATTTTTTTTATTTATAAAAAATAAATATATAATATTTCTCTATCTTTTTGTCTGTTTGTACGGGCTAATCTCCGAAACTGTTGGACCGATTTAAATTAAATCTTGCATGATGGTATCTTATATTTTCGTCAATATTTTAAACACTTTTCATCGCGGAAAAATAAATAGTTCCCGTGGGATAGTTAGAAAACTATAGTAACTTATACAGCTTAGTAAACAACAACTTATGCACCTAATTTAGTAAAATTTAGCATGCTGATACCTTATACCGGATAAATGTACCCGTGGGATTGATTTCTTTTTGTTTTCCTAAAGGCGAACCCGAACGAAGCGAGGGTGAGCCGTTAGTTATTGAATAAAGCTTATTCCACTATCACGGAATACTTTGTACTTCTCAAGGTGTGGGACTAATGTCTGGTTGGGTTTCACGTAGGATAAGTAGATAATTATTGTATTACAATACTTTAAACAAATATTAATTTAAAAGAGCAACTGTTGAATTTATCGCCGGTTCTTCTTAGCAGCGGTTCTGCTAGGGCTACCACTAATCTAATAATCTACCACTGGCGCTTTCCGCGCCAGTGGTAGATTCCTCACGGACTTACATACTGACATTTAATTTAAATTTTGAAAATGCAAAAGCGACGATTAAAAAATGCTTGTCAAAGTGTATTTAAATAAAATATAAATACACTTTATTAAAATAGACTTTTACAAGTAGGTACTTAAATCAAAATTGATGAATGAAATGAAAGATCTATCTGAAGGAATAACAAAATCTAAACGCTACATTTCTTTCATTACTCACTTGTGTTCAAAATGACTAGTTTAATCACTTTAATTTTAAATTTCATTTTCATTTCACTCGGTATCAATTTCATCTTTATACTCCTCACGGCAGTCTACGAGACAAATGGATGTAAGATACTAATGACACACGGATAAAAAGTGAATTGACGTTTGGTTTTTGCCATTTGTTTACGGAACTCTAAAAAATATGTACGTAATATGAATGTTTTGCAACGGTCTGTGCAGCGGTGGGAGACTAATTACAATTTATAGCTAAATAACTTCACTATACATCCTACTTATATTATAAATGCGAAAGTTTGTGAGGATGTCTGGATGTATATATGTATGGATGTTTGTTACTCTTTCACGCAAAAAGTGCTAAATGGATTTTAATAAAACTTTACAACAATATAGCTCATACATCAGAATAACGTATAAGCTACTTTTATCCCGGAAAATTGTATGGTTTCCGTGGGATAGATTGATAGATTTGATATTATATATGTATTTGTATATATATCCGTATTTCTTGTAAAGTGAGTGAACTTCAAAGGGAGAGGTAAAAAAGAATAATTTTATTTTACAATGAAACCTCCTAAGTCTAGATCTAGAATAGACACAAACACTTTAACATACAAATATAACTAAATATTGTATACACACATGGTTTACATAAGGACACATTACATGTACCTACTACGTGTTACATGAATTACGTATTACATATATAATTACTACATAATATACATATGTGTACATAGCATAAGTAAATCTTGATGACATTTCGTGTTTTATGTAAATATAATTAATGTAACTGACGACGGTATCGAGCACGTATCGTATGAAGGCAATACCTAGAATAAGCTACAAGATAATAATTAGAACAATTGGTTAATTATTAAAAATGCAAGGCACTTGTCGCAACGATACGATTTCAGCGAGGCGATATTAGGTAACTGAGTCACTGTGGCAAGACATTCGTACAAACATACAAGTACACACACAAAATTATGTACTTAAACATTATGGCCTTTAATGTAACAACATAAGATGTATATTGACTTTGTATTGGCTATTGCATCTCTACATTCGGTGGCAGAGCCACGCGTGCTCTATCTCGGGCTGCGCATGCGCAACTATCGGTAACGTGTGATAGTTTGCATTATCTATGGTTCGTTATAGTTAACTAAACACCTCACGGAAAATAATAATATACGTTTTATGATTCAGTATAATCCATAACTAGCATGCCGTATGTAAATATATTCTGTTTGTTAAATGGCACTAAAAGGTAAACAATATAATCAATAACGTAAATGCTAAAAAAGTTTTTACTCACGCATGCCACACTCTATTATAAACTTAAGTCAGTTTGTAGTGACTCTATTTGCTGTGCCAATGATCGCGGGTTCGAGTCCCGCGGAGGTATTCATTTGTGTGATAAGCACGAATGTTTTTACTCCAGTTATGGGTGTTTATAATATGTATGTTTTAAGTTATATATGTGTAGTATATCAATTATCTGGTATATATAACACAAGCCCCGTAGCTTACCATGGAATTATTTGGTTCTGCGTGTTAATGTTCCAACATAAAAGAAAAAATGATCATAACAGAGCTGCAATTACTAAACGGCTTGTGTTATTATTAATTATTGTAGATAATAACGAGTTATCTGTGGCATACTTCGGTCATTTATTTAACTTTAAAAAAATTAAAATGTTCAAACTCAAAGATTATTGATAAAATAATTGGTTTTTTTAATTTGGTCAAATTGGTCAATTTTTTTACATTTTTTTATTGCGTCTGCCATTAAGAGGATTGTGAAGTAAGTAAAAAAAGTAAATTTTCATACAAAAAGCGATAACGTTTTTCGCCCCATTAACATAGTTTTTTAAATGAAAAATGAAAATGAAAAATGATTTATTAATAAAAGAGTTTTTCAAATACATTAAGTCCGTTATTGGGACATCCTTTTAAGTAAACATATACCTGTGCCAGGATGTCCCGATAGTTAAAAACTAGGTCCGTACGTTTTTATTTTAAAGAAATATTACGTATGATAGAAGTTATTAGCATCTAAATATCTGTATTTTTCACTTAAAAACTTGCAACTAAATTAAATTACTAAAAAAGAAAAACATACAGACCTAGATTAAGGTGTACTGAATCTAACGAGACTATTGTCGACAAAATTGTCTCATTTCGTAAATGTTTAGGAGGGTGAAAACGTCATCGCCCGAAACAATATTTCAAACAGGAAATGTAGGTAATTGCCTCTAAGATTTGCAACTCTCTATCGCACCATAAGGGTTGGCAAAGCGAGCGGTATGAAACACATAGCATTTTTTTAAAATCTACTCGCGTCGCGTATCGACGCTTCACAATCCTCTTAAGAGATGTATAATTATTGATAGTACTTAAAAGTGATCTAAGAGTAGGTTTTCCCTTTTTTCCAGTAGGTACATGTTTTTAAATGGTTGTTTACCTCCATCGAATAAATACCAATTTGATGTTAATATTTAATTATCTACATCTGTTCTATATAAATTTTTTCTTGGGTTCTTAAGTTAAACAGTAGGTTCCTATCTACCATACCTTCTCTCCGCGAGATTTAATCATGTTTATTTGGGTTTTGCGAAAATCAGGGATTGTATTTATCATGTAATATTTTCAAAACCATTTTTATATGCACCTACTAGCGACTCTCCCTCGCTTCGCTCGGGATCGCCCCTAGATGATTTTTTAAACTGACAAAACTTTTTTATTTAGAAACCGATTGAATTAAAACAAATACTAAATGTTAAGTGAAGCTTACCACAATATATTAGTGAAAACCGCACCCAAATCGGTTTAACCCTTTCTGAGATTAGCGCGCACAAACGCACAGATAAATTGACAAACAGACAAAAAAAAACTAAAAATCATTGTTTTGGGTTCTATTGCGTTAATAAAAATCCTTAGTAATAGTTTTTCTCAAATATCTTCCATGTACAGACAGCGATCAGAGTTACAATTTTATTACATGTATAGATTAGTATTATTAGCGACTTACCAAGCAATTATTGCTACCTTAGTTATCTGACAGTAAACTAGAGTACGATATGGTATAGACAGTCTTTCTATGTAATTTTCATTGAGATTCATCAAAACCATCCATTTCAGTGCGTAGGAGTAACAAGCATACAAACATACACAGTTTTGCATTAATAATACTCGTAATAGTGTGATTAAAAACTATTATTTCTTTACAGATATTTGAATTTGGACGGATAATGATCGCTTGAAGCGTGTTAGAGACGACGCATCTCAAGCAAGCATGTTCGGAGGCAACGGCGGGTCGTACGGCGGCGAGTGCGGCGAGGGCTACGGGCTGGGCTACGTGGCGGGCGGCGGCCGCCTGCAGCAGTACGCGCACTTCGCGCCGCACCAGACCTGGCACCATCACGCACATCACGACACTTATGGTAACCACTCTTATTGATAATATCTAGGCTATCTAAACTCGCTTTGCTTAAGTGTCTTTTTTCCATATTTTATTGTTTAATCAAACCGCTTAGGCGGCACATGCCAAAACAACTCAACGGCCAGAATAATTTCAATTTTAGTTAAAGTTTCTGACAGTAAACACATTTTTATCAATGAAAGAACTTTCAGAATCGTGCCAGTAGTTTCAGAGATTATCCCCTACTTACAAACTTACATACTTTACCTCTTTATAATATTAATGTAGATAATAAGTAGGGCAATATTTGTATGAATTTATTTAAAATATTTTTATTAATTTGAGTTAGGAAAATAGAATATAAGTTGTATTTATGGATAACACATTTGAAGAACAGGTAGTATCATTTAATAAGAGCTAGTAATTCGACAACTAAATACGCGATTATACTTCAAATATGTAGTTTATATGAAGTACATCCGCGAACTCAGCTACATAAAAGATCTAACAGAATAGCATCGCAGGACGATCGCTTCAAATAAAGTGACATGTGTCATCTGGACTTAATATTGAGAGCACATTGAAAACATATCGCAACCAAACGTGAAAACTGTTCATACTGTATTTAGTTTATGAAACTCACTGTTAATATTATAAATGCGAAAATATTTGAGAAAGTGATGAATTTGTACGTCTGTTACTTTTACACAGTAACGGCTGAACGGATTTAACCCGGAATTTGGAATTTATAAATATTTCTACAACCGAGCCGAGGATAAAAACTAGTATACATATAGACTAACAATTTCGATAAGCCATACTCCGCTAAAATATGTAATCACAAAAGCCTCATAGAACATAAAATAATTAGCTCACCCAACCGTCTGTCTGAAGAATTGACCTCGAGTGATACTTAAAATTATTCATTGAGCGCGCGTCACATGTCAACGAAAAGTTATTGAAAACAGGAAAATCCATCAAAACTATGATTCAAATTTTAATTTACGATTAATAATAACAAAATTTTACTGAGGAAGTTAGAAATAGTGCAGCGCACGTATAGTTAGGTAAATTTCATCACCGGTATTCGCAAAAAAGTTGAAAGCTCCCAAAATTTAAATAAAAGCTCCCAAAGTTTATTTCATTAACTTTGGGAGCTTCCATTTTAATTTTAAATCCATGCGTAAGCAGCGAAAAAATATTGATTACAATTCCGGTACGCCATGTATGTACCTATGTACCTATGTACATTTGAGTGGTGGTGTTAAAAAAATCTTATCATACTGTTTTTTTTATCAAATTTTGTCGGGACTGACAAAGTCACGGTTTTTGACCGTATGGTTTGAAGAGGATCTTGACATAATAAAAAATGCATTACTGCTTTGCAGCCGAATAAAGATACATATAATTTTTGATTTGATTGATCAGTAAGGCAGAATCAAAAGTGCACACTCAATTATAGAAAACGACTACTGTAATAATTTAATTTTCTTGAAAAAATTATAAACTGTGTTAAATCGTCTTTGCATTTATAGTATCTTACAGAGTCTTTAGTTATATGTTATAGCTTTAGTAGTTCCAAAGATTGTCACTAACATACATATATAAAACGAAAAGAAATTTGACTCTAGTTTGGATATCACGATAGGCCGTGTGTTCGTTGTTTAGCCAATTATGAATATTATAAAGAGACAGAGGTTTTTGTTTGTTTGAACGCGCTGATCTCAGGCACTACTAATCTGATTTGAAGTCTTTTTGTATTTGGTTGCAAGGCAAAAACTATATATC
Source organism: Argynnis bischoffii washingtonia (assembly GCA_033884665.1). Classification (NCBI taxonomy): domain Eukaryota; kingdom Metazoa; phylum Arthropoda; class Insecta; order Lepidoptera; family Nymphalidae; genus Argynnis; species Argynnis bischoffii. The sequence goes on from CM066610.1 coordinate 214,974, forward strand.
GTATAATATATAGTCTATCTATGCTATACTAACCGTTACAAGGTACCTAGGGACGAACCCGAGCGAAGCAAGGGTGAGCCGCTAGTTTTGTAAAATTAAAAGTCCCTTATCTGGATTGTTCTTAGCTATAATTAAGTAGGTATTATGTAGGATAGGTAAGATTGTTGTCGACATTATTTTTTTTTATTTATCGACAAAACAAAGTTTGTGCCAGAACGTCTGCTCACCAAGCTCGCTAGTTTAATATTTTAAAACAATTTCATAATTTTTGACTTTTCAATATCTTTTGTTCCTAATGATATAATAACCTAAGATTAAATATTGACTCTGACATAAACTGCAAGTGATTCATCATTATTAACTTGTTTATAAATGCATCTAAATAAAATGTATATGAACTATTATTGATTTTCCAAAATTATTCATATTATGTTGTTGTTTGTTTTATTTTGAATAAAAACAATAACACGACAATTCTCATAAAAACACGTGCTCGTCACGATACATCCTCATTGTTAATAATACAATCGAATATTTTTCTTTTAATCCATCTTCAACATAGTATGGTTTCTTGCGTAAATAAAGTAAAAGGTTAAGCCAAAGCTATGGCATAAAAAAAATCAATAACAGCCCGGAATGGGGAAGTTAGCAGTGTTATACCGCCATAAAGGTCGACCTCTCACTGGTCGTGTCGAATTGTCATCCTACCATAATACGAGAATTGAGAGTGCACTTGTGTTTGCGCCCATACTTGTGCACTATAATATCTCCTGCATATATGGCTAGTCTCAATAAGACTCACCGTAAAACTTTTTATCCGTACAAAATATATAAGTATCTAAGCCAGTTTTGAAAAACTTTCTTCCATGTACATAGTGGGAAATTTATATTATTTAATTTTACATTTGGAAATAGAGAGAGAGTTATGTTTTTCACTTTAAAAGTTGACGCTATTTATGACATAATAGAATTACACACAAAGCAATATGTAAGTAATAATAATTACGCAAACTATAACTCTATTTGTTGTCGATGGCGCAATTTACCTTTATACGCTACTTCGAAATGAAAAGTAGTTAAAGCTCTAAATTATACTCGACATATAGCTCTACTTATATTCGAAACGCAATATAATGTGAATAAAGCAATACTTAAATGTACAATAAGAAAAATGAACCTTTCAAAAGTGACAAAATTAAAGTCGATGACATAGAAATCTCTATTCAAATTCAAAGAATTATTCAATATTAATATATAGCTATAAATAATCCTTGTAGTTTCTAACATCATCTTGCGAAAACCTCATAATCAAACAGATGGACAGACTTTATCTAACATTACTGAGGATCACTGTGAGGAAACTTTTTTCTAATAACAAATCCCATTGAAATCGGTCCATTCGTTTAGGATCTAAGATGTCACATACAGGGAGACAAATATACGGAAATAGAGGTCAAACTTATAAAACCCACTTTACATTTGCTTATGTCGAATCTTAAGAAGTAGCCTACTTTATTCTACTGTCGAAATTATCTCTACACCGAATAACACATCAAAATACCAAACTAACAAACTGTTATTATTATACTTATAATATTGTAGTGAGGATAATCATGGACATATATAAACTGCTCTCATATTCCGATAACATCGCAGACGGGGAAATAATAATTCCTCACCACTGAACTGTAACCGATGGACATCCAAGTATTAATTATATACCTATGTATATGTAACTAGGAAGCTTTCTGTAACATGATTCGACGATACGTTTGGCTCAGTTTGTAGTGACCCTACTTGCTGTGCCAACGGTCGCGGGTTCGAGTCCCGCTGGTTTCGTTTGTGTGATAAGCACGAATGTTTGTACTCCAGTCATGGGTGTTTATATTTATAATATGTATGTATTTAAATTAAAGTTATATATGTGTAATGTACCAAATATCTGGTATCCATAACACAAGCCTCGTAGCTTACCATGGAACTAGATGTTGATGACTAGTGTGTTAATGTCCCAACATATTTATATATACTGAATACTGAGCTTTCCGCCTCATTCGTCACAAGGCGAAAACACTTTTAAAATATTCGTACACTAACGTACATATTAATTGTAATATTAAAAGGATAATAACAACACTTTGCTAATCAAAAAGTAGAGCATGTCCTGAAACATAAGCGAGAAACCAACACTATCGTCGACGTACGCAGGCAACCGCAACGACGCCATGAATCAAATCTATCGAGGGTCATTCCCAGAACGATATGATTTCCCCTAACACAGGATAATGCTTTGTTTTCGACAAATCTGTTGAAATGTACGTCTTATAACTACCTGTTTAAACGTATATAAGATGTGCGATTCTTAGATCGGGTATCTTTAAAGCAAGTATAAGATAACATTCTTATGTTATTACCATTTTTAAGTTGTCTATTTGATTGTACGAAAAATAAGTACATATATGCAGAAAATATGTAGGTAAATAAACATATGAAATAGAAACAAATGGTGCCACGAGCAGAGCCGCGGGAGACACTAGTCGTGTAGCAAGCAAAAGCTCTACACCGAAGACATGAACAGATTAGTTCCAAGCACGTCACGTAAAGCAGCAGAGCGCCGAGCGTAACAATAGTGAATCAGGCGATAAGCGAGCGAGCCGCCGTCAGTTCGCGCGCTGACCTCTGACCGCGGAGTCGTACCTTTTGTCACACTTATACTTTTTATACTTTGCAAAGGTTATTTTACTCTTCGTACTCCTTGTACTATACCCCGTTATGGACAACCCTCTCGCTTCGGCGCACTGGCTGCAGAATTTCGCGCTGCTGGGTGAGCACTGAGCACTCGTTACTTACTAACATTCAAACATTGATATCTACGCTTCGGATTGTTCGCTATCTCCAACGTTAAACTGTTATTAGTTGCTTATCTTTTATTATTATTAACAATATAACTTAGTTTATTTTGTATTTAATACTTTGTAATATTCTATTAATTTATTTTATATAAGTAAAATTTTCATATCACAAAAAATACATACATTGTGTGCAAATATTTTTAATGTTTTAATACGTTTTATATCTCTAACTTGTTTTTACTATTTTAGTATATTATCATAAAAATTTAGTATTTTTTAAAGTACCTATTATTTAAAGACCCCATCTAAATTGATAGCAGATGATCCTAAACCGCTAATAGATTACCCACTATCCATATGTAAATCTCTTATTACCATTCTCATTAGATAGGTACTTACATCATGTGTTGCTAATACTTCTGTAACGATTATTTTCAACTAGAATAAAATTGTGATGTTGTGTGCAACAGCAAGTAGCAGCGGCGTGGGCGCGGTGGGCGGCGTGGGCTCGGTGGCGGGCGGGCTGTACGGGCAGAACATGGTGATGGGCTCATGGTGCGCGCCCTACGACGCGTTGCAGCGTCCGCCTGCGTACGGTAAATATTACTCAACATATATTATCTAGATGTGTATATAGAAAAAGAAATGTATGTATGTATATTCATCTGTTTTTAATTTATGCATTTCTATATCATATCATTTCTATATATCACGATGAAACTTTGGTGTACAGTTGTGACAATCCCACGTCTGTAAAGTTCCTCATCATGTATCTACAGGTGGCGAGCAAGTTGTGTCAGTTACTTTGACATTTAAATGTAAATACAAAAAGTAAAACCAGTAATTGCCGTAAATATGTAGGTATTTACTCGTATGTATATGTACATTTACATAATAGTATCACTTTATACCTAAGGGGCTTGCTAGTTAAATATAAAAAATATTATTTTAATAACAAGACAATCGAAATAATTTATTATAAGTACATGACTAGTTTTACCTTATACACTGAAAATAACGGGTTCGATACCTGTATGAAACATGAGTGTAGTAGAGTTATGACTAAGGTTGAACAACACTGTGGTTGAATTTGACTGTTGAATTTGACGTACGCAGATATAAGCTACGATGAAAACAGGTTATAATATTTGAAACAGGATAATGTAGATACAAATGTTAGATACCTTAAAAATCATAATTACAGATTTCCAGCTAGCCACGTGCAAAACTAAACTATGACCGATAAAACTATTATTGAAGTATAGATCAAAATACTTATACTACCATAGACATTAAACTAGTGAGTACCTACCTACTTTTACTGGTAGTAGACTGGTACTGACTGGTAGTAGACCGGTAGTTACTGATAGTAGACTGGTATTGTAAACTATTATCGTCAATAACTAACAAAACATTATAAAAATTGCCTATTTGTGATCATGCGCAAACAATGAAAATATATTTGTATATAAAGATTTAATCAAAGTACACTTGTACAAATAACGCATTATTTCTAAATAGAATCAATGAATCAGCTGCTATCTCGCGGTTTGGTTGACGTCAAATTTGTAGGGATTCTATATTCATCACACATACCTACTCGTAGGTACAGATACAACAAAATGAATAATATAATTGATTTTACGAAGACTTGCAATTACCTACTTATGAATAACTCTAACATAAAAACAAATAATTAATCTGATAGCTGCTCTACATTATGATAATTATTAAAACTTCGCATAATTCAAAATTTATGTATAGGTATATATTAGGCAAAACTTATAGTTATTTTACATATAGGTATTATTAAATATTCGTAATTATAATCATTCCATGACACATTGTATGGCAAGTGAAAATTAACTTTATAGTATATTAGGTACTTTCTAATCGTAGTATGGTTTATATAGATTATATGCTATATGATTTTTATAACCTATAGTCTCAGTCTCTCAATAAACGGGCTATCTAATGCAAAAAGAATTTTTCGAATCGAATTAGCACGTTCAACCAAACAAACTCTGCTTCTTTATGATATTAGTATAGATAAAAAAACAGTCATGAGGACTGCCGACAGAAGTGAAAACTTAAAACTATAAACAAACAATTGTTATTTTTGGATATTTAAATTAATTGTTTGATGTTAAATTAAAATTTGTTAATTAAAACCGTTTACATTTATCTGGTTTTAACATCTATCGGCGCTCTGAGTGTTAGCGTTAACACGTCACGTGACCATGTCGATGACGACTTACATGAATTTACTCCCCATCCAATCAAACCTGCCTATAGAAGTTTTCACTTCAAAAAATCTCTTTGAAAATGTATGAGTAGGTACTAATGATAGGTACACGAGGTATGTTATATTATATAATAATGTAAGAACTATTCTGTTGGTTGCGGCGCGGCTACTTCGGCTACTCCCCATCCAAACAAACCTGCCTATAGAAGTTTTCACTTCTAAAAAATATTAATTTTTTTATCTGGCCATATATTATTCTGTGGACGGTCCAGCCTAATACTGTATCAAAAATATTGGAATTAAATATGCGTACAACCTTGCCATTTTATCAATAATGCTTCAAATATAAGAAATTTATTTTGACATTTCGTACAGCTCGTGTCACAACAAATTATTAGTTTGTACAAATGATTTGAAATAACAAGTTATGCAATGCAAGCAGTTATGCATATTTTTATTATTTAATTATCTATGCTAATATTATAAAGAGTAAGGATTTCGTTGTTTGTCTGTTTGTTTGCACCGAATAGGCTCCGAAACTACTGAACCGATTAAGATAAAATTTGGTAAGAATATAGTTTGAAACCCTGGGAAGGATAAAAGATAATTTTTATCCCGGAAATCATCCCTTAAGGGAGTGAAAATGGGGGATGAAAGTTTGTATGGGTAATCAACCTAGGAAAGAACCCGAGCGAAGCGAGGGTGAGTCGATAATATCTAATAATTTAATATGTGACAAATTAATCTACCAAACGTCAACGTGTTTTTGATAGATTTTATGACTTGTTTAAACTTTCTTATTGTACAAGTAATAGCTCAATTAAAAACATAGCAAGGTTTCATATCAATCAGTTCAACATATCGAAAGACAGCCACTTTCACATCCTATCCATACAGAGCGTGTGTTACCTTTAGTAGTATTTAGTTACACTTATGTAAAGATACAAGTAAAGTTTATAATAGTTTGCAAACCTGCTAATCTCACTCATATTATGAATGTAAAATTTTGTGAGTACGCTTGTTACGCTTTTTGTGAAATTTGTATTAGAGATAGCTTATATCTTGGATTACCACATAGGTTTTTATCTTTTATCGATGTATGTATATACTACGTAAAAACTAGTAGAATCATAAATAATAAACTAAACGTTGTTTTAAAGCAGACAAAGCGATCGAGCACTTCTAAATATTATTTACGATTACACCGCCGCTTATCTCGCGAGTCGCTTACCCTTTATTATTTCAACCAACAGATAAGATTTTAAATTAAAATGAATCATTGTCCAAATAAGCGATGCACAGTCGTACAATGTTATCTGGATACCTACTTGGTATAATTATTGATACTATAGGCATAATCGCACCGTTTGATAGCTCCAGCTATAACTTAGTTTATCTATCTATTGTAGTTAGTTGTACATGCTTTATTATTGTTATTCCCTCACGTGTGCATACTACTGTCTATTTTAAGAGCAAAAGTGTAAGTCAAAATATTAGTGTGAATTAATATTAAATTTATATTTCGGAAAGTCTTTGCAAGGTATTTAGTCAATCCTGCAAAATAAAATATAGAATTATCTTTAAGAAATCTCTTAGCCAAGTGTTTAAAATTGAACTAGCTTTTGCTTGAACAAACACCTGACACAGCACTTGTATTTTCAAATTATTCGATTAAAAAAATGTACGTTATTTAAAGCATTGATTATTTAGAACATATTAAGTAGTTCTTCCAGTAGCAATAATATCAGTCCCTATTGATTTGTCATTGTAAATCCCCGACCGCACGACGCGCGATAACGCGCTGATCGTGGATGGTTATCCCGCGCCCTGTATCCTTAATTTTGTTTGTCTCACTTCGCTATATATCACGTGTTAGTTCAATATACATTTTTACTAACATAATAATAATTCAAAATATTAGAGATCTTGTTACATATTATATATAATGATATGAAATGTATCGCGTGAAACGAAATTATTTTGAAAGCAATAGTCTAGACAGCATTGAAGCCCCTATAATAATAAAAAAACAACGTTTAAAATATATGCATTCAGTATTGTGATACGAAACACCTATTTTATGTATATCTAGTGCAATACATTAGATACGATAAGGAGTTTTAATTCCGGTATTGGGGCAATATTACACAGTATTTAGTAGACGCTTCAATATTAGGTACCTACTTAGCTGCAATTAATGATAATAACACAAATTAATGGATTTGGGTTAGGTTGTTTGAACAGATGCCTGTTATCGATAGCGATAGCGAGTACCGTTTTGTTATTGTTTCAAACCTTCTAGGAAGTGATAAGAGTAAAGAGATCATAACATTGTAGTCTCTGCGTGTAAGCAAAATTGAATTCAGATTATACTTATGTACATATGTATGTATACATGTACATAACAATTGTATCGTTTTATCATATTATTCTTTTAAATCAAGATTTAAAATGGTAAAAATACGTTGTACTCCTTGGTAGCAAGGTTTGGATGGATGGATATTTGTTACGCAATCACGCCAGAACGGTTGAATGGATCTGTTTGAAATTTAAAACAGAGATAGGTTACAGTCTATAATAGTACATAGGCTACTTTTTATTCCGGAAAAATGCAAGGTTCCCGTGGGATAGATTTGTTTATGTTTTTCACTAGGGACGAACACGAGCGAAACAAGTCGCTAGTAGACTCATAAAAATTAAAGATAGCTATACCTACTAGTTTACATAATATCATATCAATCCTTTGTTTAATCCCAGTTAAGGAGTTTATGGTAAAGTTAATGAAAGTCATATAACACTATGTTAGAAGTTGCTATAAATGGTAAAGGGTAGTATTTTAAGAGGCAAGACGACGTGATGATGACAGATGGCGTGCTGGAGCCGTACGAGGAGGGGCGCGAGTGCGTGAACTGTGGCGCCAACAACACGCCGCTGTGGCGCCGCGACGCCACCGGCCACTACCTGTGCAACGCGTGCGGGCTCTACCACAAGATCAACGGCGTCAACCGCCCGCTCGTCAAGCCGAGCAAACGGCTGGTCAGTCTCTCCGCCTATATCCTAAAGCTCTACCTTTGCGACAGGTGCCGACGCGGAACTGCTCACGCGCTTCTATAAGGACGGCTCCGTGCAGAGGTGGATGAGTGTCGAGGGCATGGCCAGGGGCATGAAGAAGGTGAGTCGGTGGCGTGTAGACTAGTGCATGCTTAACCCTTACACTTAGCACGACTCTTTCTGTAACCCCTCCGTCCCCGCGTTCGCTTCCGACTAGGGAACTACACGCTACCGCTCCCCACTTCGATCGGTTATCGAGCACTTCGTCTTCTGACCGATCTCTTGGCTATGTTCCCAGTACCGAATTAGAATACCGAGATAGCTCATTGGGCGACGCGCCTCAAAGGAGCCGCTCACCGGCGCTACTTGGCAAAGTAGTCTCGGGCGCTTACAGTCGCTCTACAAATACTTGTCGCGTCGCGCGCGCTGCGCGGCGGCCGAGGCAATCTGAGTCTAGCGCCGGTGGCAATAAGACGCGATGAGCTATCTCGAGAACACCGAGCATGCATTATGTATCGCGGGCAGGTAGCATCGTCCAATGGAGGCGCGGCCCCGCCCGCCGCACCCTGCGCCGCGTCCCCCGCCTCCCCCCACGCCCTCCCCCGCGCGACCATTATTATTGGACAATGATACCGCACAGTAGAGCTCAATATATATCTTTTATCGCCCGATTGATAATGGTTAACATGGTGAAGGGAAGCTAGACCGCATACTAGTACGATTTCCAGATTTTATAGTAATTCATAGTGATAGCTTATGCTGTTTTATAGCCTCATTTGCATATTTAGTATAAGATAATGCTTTCTATAAATTTTAAAATACAAATAAACCTTATGGATTTTCTTCTGAGCTCCCTTTTTATTAACTGCCCTTTCACTTAATCCTATATTTTATACACGATGCATGCTTTTATTATTGTTAATGTAATTATTTAATGTAAGATACATACATTTATTTTGTTGTACTACCAAAAATAAATGAGGCTTGTAGTTTATAGTTTTAGTAATTTGAAGACAGACTTCCAATTATTGCATGGCATTTTCACAGTATAAAAATCTATACAGGGTCAAGCGCCTGAACAAAACCCCACTAAATGAAGGGGTTCAGTAAATTTCCCGATTTTCATGGCGAACATCTACGATCTCGTGGCAAGTTATAGTTATACCCGTCAACCCTAAGTACTACCGAGTGTTATATAAAAGAACATATGACAGTCGGGAGTGCCTCACCATGCCTTATTTAGATGCCTTCGTTAGACAACTGTATGGATTATTAGACTGTGGCACCCACTTGCACGGTGGAGGCACGGTGAAGGCGGTGTAGTGTCCACAATGACAGCACGTCCGGTTTCAGTCGGCGGCGCGGCGCCACGGTCAATGCTGCACCAACTGCGGGTCGCGCAACACCACGCTGTGGCGACGCAACAACGACGGCGAGCCCGTCTGCAACGCCTGCGGACTCTACTACAAACTGCACGGCATTAACAGGTATTACTTCAGTTTATTGACTAGTTTGTATACTTACTTTAACAAATTATATTGTTTATGTGACTTTATATTTTTGTACTGAATAGACAAGAAGACATATGTAATACTGGATTAGTGAAAATTCGAAACACACAGCACGTTTTCCTAACATTTTAAATATTACAATCTATCGGTTCCTGTAGACTGCTATTGTTTCTATAGCTAATCATTTTTGAAATTTAATGTAGTTTAATGAAGGAATAAAAATTTTACCGACAGCCAAAAAGCGACATAATGAAATTAGCTGAAAGCGACATGATGAAGTTAGCTGATAACTGTTTGTTGCCTTGGTAACCGTTGTTATTGTCTGACAAATGAAATATAATATTACATTCTTTCCTCAAATTATATTCTATACCTAAATATATGATTGTAATATGCCTAATATGCGTTATTTATTAATTTATCAATTATTTTATTAATTTATCATTCCTTTTTGAAACAGAGAGTTGTACTGTTGTGACATACAGGATGAAATCTTCATCTATTTTTGTTCTGTCACGCCAAAGAAGTATAACTTCTTACGTGCGTACACACACACTTTTTTTTATACAAAGGTACTCGTACAAATTTGGTACCTTCCTATATCTTTATTATTAGTTTTGATATTTATTGTAAATATTTAACTATCTGAAATTCACAGACCGTTAGCGATGCGAAAAGACGGAATACAGACGAGAAAACGAAAACCGAAGAAGTCTTCGAATGGGGTGAAGCCTCCACAAGAAACTCCCAAGAAAGATGGCCAAAACTCTCCTGGCATAGACGGTATGTATTATTTATAATATAAACATACCAACAACACGTATATTTTTTCAAGAAAAGTACTTACATATTATAATATATTTAAAAAAAATTATAATTAAAACGAAAATTATATTTTTTAAATTATTTTAAATCATTGTGGTTTTTTATTCATTTTAACGCACCTTATTTAAATAAATGCCGTAATTAACTGTATTCTTTGGATGTGCTACATATTATGAGATACATTATACATATAATCCTTTGCAACCTCCTTGATTGATCAATCTGATAAACAAAAAACCAAAGATTATATTTTAGTAACCCAATATATGTATATTACATTTCAGAAACCAAGCCTAGTATAGCCGAAGTGCCTCTACCATTGACTGCGTCCATGTCGGGCCACTCAAACAAGCCGGTGCGTGAGGGTCCCACGCCTTCCCCACACACGCATGCCCACGCGCATGCCCACGCCCACGCCCACGCACACGCGCAGAACTCGCAGTACCCCGCGCTGGGCATCCCTTCCACCCCCGCCTTCCTCTCCAACCCCTCGCTGTTTAACATCAAGAGCGAACCGAACTCGGCCGCGGGCTACGAGGGCTACGGGACACACTCCAGCTCGAACGGCCCCTACCACTCGCAGCAACATTACTTACACGCCTTGCAACATGTAAGTTTTTATACAATTCCAACCATTTTAATTAGATCAATTACAGAATTAGAAAATTATAATAAACACAACATCACTTTACAATGTTTATAGCATAAAGTAATAACTAACTTATTTACTAGCGACTCACCCTTGCTCCGCTGGAGTTCGTCCTTAGTTATGTTTTAACGTTTAGTATAGACTTCTCATAAACGTAACATTTTCCCGCAGTAATAAGTTTCCTATATGTTGATCCGTATAACCAGCTATCATCATACCAAATTTCATCAAAATCTGTCCAGTGGTTTTGTCGTGATGCGGTAACAGATAGCAGACAGGCAACAATTCTAAAAACTAGGTACGATAATAATGACTATTTCAATAAGATTTTCAAAGAAATATTTAATGTACATATTCGACTCAGTTAGAATTTTATCATATGTATAGATATAAGATTTAAAAGATTATATAGGTACCGTAGATAAAATTGTTTTTTTTTTTGTTAACCTTTTTTCTTATTTTCTTATAAGTAGATAAATAATTAATATTATGTACCTACCTATTTCGCAGTATGGACTGAGCAATGGCGAAGAAGAAGAGGGTAGCGGGTTCCTCCACCAGCGCAACGTGACCGCGCACGCCAAGCTCATGGCCTCTACGTAGCACTACCCATAACACATCGTACACACACGTGCGGACAATCAAACCCCAGTATCCTAAACAAATGAATATATATTACAGAAATTTCATATAAAACTGGGAATAACATTTTATGATTCTCTTAAGACTAGCACAGTGCGAGTGCGAGTTGATAGTGTCCTTGGTTGTATATTTTACTTAGATAATTTAGTGTAAAAAGACTCGATAAAGACTAGTCGTTTCTCCAGTCCACTGTCAAGTCCGTGAGTCTATTGTAAATTATAGGGTAGGCGCAGTAGGTAATTAAGGCGAGTAGTTGTACTTAGCATGTAAATATCGTTAAGGGTTTTCGACTGAGTAGTCACATGTATTTATACGGCATTACGTTATTGCCTCGTTGCGCTCTTGCCATCCGATTCGAATAAAACGAGACGTTAATTATTCATTAAGCGATCTAAAGTAGAGCCTCTTGAGTTCCTTCGCCTCATCGATACACGCTGACGCTAGTCTTGCTGTATTTTTAAAGTATGGAAATATTTTTAATTATGAATAATAATTAAAACCTTCAAGACGCCTGTATCGATTAAGATAAAACTTGTTGATAAATGTAAAGTGTTTTATGTTATAAACAGACTAAACAAACATACATAACTTATTGTAAAACCAACCTGAAGACTTCATGTCGGTTTCCCATTATCTCAAAGTCCCTATTTGTATTGAGTATTTACCTACATATCATAAGTATAATGTGCCTAATAAAATTTTGATAAATATCAGGGATACCTACCGAATGGAATTGACATTTGTTTTAAATAAAGGCTCACCAGATTAAAAAAAATATACGTCATATTTTTGCCTATGATATGTCCGACGTCCTTAACAATATTGTATATTCAATGTATGTATATAGGCAAAGCCGCAGGTATACACTAGTATTAAATATAGACAGTATTCTAATTATACATAATATGCCCATGTTCCCGCACCTCACCAACCGTCTTGAGCCTCCTCACAGTAGCAAATTTACGACAGTATAGATCTAAGTTAAATGGCATTTATTGTTAGCTGTAAATAGTAAATAAAATCGTAGTGCATTTCGCAAGTCTATTTAAACGATCTTCTAAATTTATAATGGATCTCTGTAGATGTAAAGTCCATTCAATGTACAATATACATATACATAATAAATACTGATGCACTTGAAGTTTGGTTTTATTTATTTTTTATATTTATTCTTATATATCCTCATTGAAGGGGTGTTCTGTGCCCAGAACGCTTTGAACGAGCTGAACTATTATATGAACTTGGAGTGTCCGTCTGTCTTTTAAGACTAATCTCAGAATCACCTGGATGAACTTTCACTAGCAGATAAGGGGGCATAGCAAGGGGGCAATTCGCCGACTTGCAAGCAACATCATCTGTTCATAAGTTATTAACATGATAATAGATTATACCCTGGATTAACACAACACCACTTTTATTGACATACCTTGTGTCACATTACTTAGGTATATACTAGTATTTTCGTAAAATGTAATATTTTGTATCATAAATTATATAATACATAGAATATATTTCAAAAACAGGAGAGCCATCTGGGTTTTTACTTTTATTAATCAAGAAGAAAGTAAATGTAAGGGTCCGTTCACATAGACCGGCCCGGAGAGCACCGGTCGACGCTCTTCTTTTCACACAGACCGGTGCGTGTTATACGCTTAGAACTGACCGGAGCCGACAGCCGTTTCACATAGACTGGCTGGAAGAGCACTGTACTGTGTTTTGAGCGGATGCACTCGGACATCCGGGTCCGCTCGGGATGCGCTCGGAGCCGATCTGGTACTCTACAAGGACGGTATACCTCCAGTTCCGCGCAGTCCAAGTTTTGTTTTCGATGTGGTATAACGTGTGCTTTTAAATTGAGTCATGGATTTAGATAGCTCCGATGAAGAAATATATTTATTAGGGCGAGTACGCAATCGGAGCCAAAGAGCATGCAAACGGAGCCATTTGGCTGCACGAGCGCGGAAGAGTACGTCATTAGAGGCAGCCGGCCGGCTCCTATTATTATTTCACACTAAGCGCGTTAGGTTTGCTCTCAAGTATACTCAATAATAAAAGAAATAACATGTAAAAATAAATTTTATTAAAATGATTCAATACTCCATTTTAAACATGTTAAAAAATCTACTCTGCTCTCCAAGCCGGCCTGTGTGAAGGGACCTATGTAAATAAATGGTCATATCACCACTATTCATATTTTTAAATAATTTCAATAAACAAACACACTTGTTAAATTAAAAAAAATTAACATCTGTGACTTTAAAGGTTTGAATAAAAAACAATAATCATTAAACAAAAATGTATTAGAACAAAAAAGTAGATAACAAAACATCTTAAAAATAAACTTATTCTTCCCATTAATATGGAATCAAAGTTAAAACAAAATCAAGAGAGCTAAGAAAAATTTTAGCTCTACTTTAAATCTCCTGCCTCGTCTGCTGCCACTTCTAAAGCCTCCCCGGTGAGACGATAATAACACCATTCCTCAGATTTAGTCAAGTTAAGAGCGCCCTTGCCTTCATAAAATGACCTGGCATTATTCCACTCTAACACATGAAAGTCCAATCTAGAACTACCTGACAACTTGGCTTCCTAAAACAATTTTGTATATTAGTTAACACCTCCTAGATAAATTCTAAGAAATTAATTATTAACCGCAACTCCAGTGGCTCGGCGGTCGTTGATAGGTTATATATATAATTAAATAAGTATCACTTAATAAGTACTCTTGTTTATGGCTTAACATTATGATGTACACCTATATTTTGATAGTTTGAAGGATAGTGAAACTAATTCAATTTAATTTACTGGATTATTCATGGATATGGTAATAAGTCTTAGCAAAATTAAGCTAAATCAATAGACTTTTAGTAATATATATAATATGCTCATATTGTATTAGGCCACCTGTATGTTTTGCAATATTTACTTACTTTTGCTACAGCGTTAAATAATTTATGTCCAATTCCATGTCTTCTCTCACTGGTCCGAACATACAAATCTTCTAACATCATTGACCGACCTTGCCAAGTAGAATATGTTGGAAAATATAGAGCATAACCCACTATACTCTTGTCCTTTGTAAACTCTGCAACTACGCAGTTGAATGCTGCGGGCTGAGACTCGAAGCCATCACGTTGTAAATCTGTTTCATATTATTACACAAATTAAGAGTTTGTTTCTCTATAACATTATTTGTCACTGTAGGAGTACAGTTATTTTAAATATAAGGCTATAATCTATTAAAACTAGACGTTAAAAATATCGATACGTACAAACCTTTTACAGATAGTTGCGGCCCATTAGGCATTTTTTCGAAATCGGCAAGTTCCTGAAATGTATTTTAGGTTATTTAATTTATTATTATAATCCATTTTATGCCGGGCAATGTGGTGTTCAAGTCTCACTTGGATCATTTCTGCTACCGCAACCATGTCTTCCTTTTTAGCACGACGAATAATTACCTCGCTATCATTATACTTATTACCCATTTTAATCAGACACTAATTATTACGAATATATTAAAATAGTACAATAGAAATAAAATTCTTTTCGACAATTATCTTATCAGTAATGTCATTCTTATTTTGAAATTTGACAATTGACCGCCAAGTGGCGAAATTGCCATATCACAATTATTGCGAAGTCTCCAATCTCATAATATGATTTTTATGATGAAAATTATTGTTAATTATTTTAGTTACAATTTAACTTGTTCACGAATATTTCAGATATAAATAAAATTTTAATTTAATGTTTAATAAATTATAACATATATTTGAATCCAAGGGTGCAGTTATGATTAAAGAAATAATAATAACACTGTAAATCAAGTTTTAATAATTTTAAAACTATACAAACCTTGAAAACCAGCATGGTTTCAGACGGTGTTTTCTTAGATGGCGCTGTATTCTTTTTCTATGTTATTTATATATTATAATGATCATGATTTACAAAAATGTTTTATTTTTTACCTTTAGCTCTATATTTCTCTTTTTTTTATCTTCCAACTTTTTACGCCATTTATGTAATTTAAGGCGATCCAGTCTCATTATAATATGGTCAACATCACAGAAAACTACAATTTACAATAATATCTATACATATAAGAAATCTGTAAAGGTCGAAGATCTGTACATAGAAAAAAATGCTAAAAACCGAGTCAGGGGGATGTAAGAAAAGAAATAGAATAAATTAAGATTTTTTTAAACTTTTTTGTTTCTCTGTTTGTACGGGCTATCTCCGAATCTGTTGAACCGATTTAAATGAAATTTTGCATAGTGGTAGTGGTATTTTATATCCATGGTCAACATTTTAGATACTTTTCGTCCTGGAAAATTAAGGAGTTCCCGTGGGATAGTAAAAAAACTATCGTACGCTATACAGCTTAGTGAACAAAAACTACTGATTCAATTTTAATGAAACTTTATAATAATGTAGTTCATACATCAGAATAACAAATAAGCTACTTTTTATCCCGGAAAAATGTACGGTTCCCGTGGGAACCCGTTTTTGTTTTGTTTAGTTTTTTAATAATTCTAATTACACATTTTTTTATTTTGAAAAAGTCTGTCGGCTACTCTCACAGCCCACAGGCCCAAACTTCTATGATGGTGTTAAATGACGAACAGAGATTTATTGCGATATTTTTATTTAGTACATTACATTTGTATGTATGTTACATGCTTAGATATATTGTCTTACAATTTACAGATCCAGTCGTTCAGCGCGTTGTTAACATTTCATGTTCACAAAATTTTGTTCTATACAGTATTATGTAACTTTACAAGACACAAAACACAATAAAAGTTGGAAGACTCGAAGAGTTTCAGAATAGGTTGGAAATCTAACTGTGTAGTAGTGTACAGTACAAGAAAAATAATAAGAAAAATAAATATAGATTCAAAGTAAATAATATAAGAGTTTGGAAATAATTTCATAGGACAGTACCTATAAAACAAGTCTATTTAACTAATAATTTATAAATTGAAATAAAAATCGATTCTTTTCTTTAATATGGAAATAATAATATTAATCAATATAAACATGCAGAATGTTAACAGAACGCTATATTTACTATTCATACTAAAGAAACATATAGATGGAGTCTGCCAAAATAAATGTCAAAATCAAATTTAATAGCTTGATTTGCTGTTTATGCTTTTGCCATACAGGTCAATTACCTTTTTTAAAAATATATCTTTAAAGAATTCTATACATGTAATAAGAAAATTAATATAAAAATTTTAAGAATAAAAAATGAATAATCAAATACTGTATTCTTTTTATTTTTTTCATTAGTCCTCTTCCCACTGAAAGAGAGATGGCATAATATTAGTTTATTTTTTCTGTATTATAATAAAATCCGTTAGATATTTTAATATATTAACATTTATTAACTTGTTACTTAATATGTAAATTGTAA
Source organism: Argynnis bischoffii washingtonia (assembly GCA_033884665.1). NCBI lineage: Eukaryota > Metazoa > Arthropoda > Insecta > Lepidoptera > Nymphalidae > Argynnis > Argynnis bischoffii. Next base: position 232,171 of record CM066610.1, read on the forward strand.
TTTGTTATATTATTTTAAAACATTATTGTTTCGCTTCGTGTTCAGCTTTATGACACCCTATCTATATTATTCTTTAGTCTTGAGATTTACTAATAGATGTTCTAATATATACAGGACATGGTAGAAAAATATTTCTAGCCTTCTTTCAAATAAGAACTTACTTCTGATATAAGGTCTAGATATAAAGTCTATTTACTTATACATACTATGTACATTGAATATGTGTTAAATAAAATAATATAGCTTGCTCATTTAGGCATTTTCTTATTAAAAAAAAAAGAAAAAAAAAATATACATGTTAAATATTTTTTATAATAAAGAATGTTTTTCTTAATGTATAGCACTATGAATCAGGCCGTCAGTTAAAAAAGGGGCCTAACCAATTTTTAAATTACATTTATAACATAATCATAACTTATGTATAATGATTAACATGAAAATACCATTTCTGTTTGATCCATATAGTCATGTAATATTTGTAGAGGCATTACATAAATAGTCCAATTTTTTATAAATCTTGAGTTTAGTCCACTTTAGCTCTGGTAGCCTCGATGGGAAGTTGTTCGACACAGTGCAGATTCACGTTATATTTGGTACAAACTGCGTCGAATTACTATTAAACATTAAGAAACGTATTTTAAAAAAATAAATATTTGTTCTGAATTTAAAACCAATAACATAATCTTGGTTTTATAATAACATAATCTCAGTTATGGTTTTATCATGTCCATACACATAGAGAGTGGACAGAGTGTATTATTGCCAGCCGTCAGCTAAACATGGCGGAAAGGCGCGACAGGGGCAAAACGAACGTGCGGTCAGAAGTCATTCATTATAACATGATTAATGTAGATAGATATTTATAACTATTTTACATTCCTCTCTTTTTTTTATGACATTCAGTGACAAACGAGCAGACAGACCACCTGATGGAAAGCAGCACCTGTCGCCCATAACACCTACGGTTCATGCACTTAGGTTATAAGTAGCAAAAATGTAGAACCACAGGTGCGTTGTCACTGTGAGGACTAAGATGATATGCCTCTAGAGAATGGTCAATTTCATGACAGTATTGTTCAATCCGTTCTCTATGTCTATGGTTTTATTATGTCCTATAAATGACATGAAAATAATGATTCTTTGCCTCTCTCTTGTGGAAGAAATAAAATTAAAAACAAAGTATTGCACTAAATATGTTAATGCACACTGCACTATATTCAGTGGTTGGTGACGCACTAACAACATTAATGTATACTACACATTGAATAACTATAACGAAACATAAATTATTCATCATGTAATTATCGCTGCGGTATCTTGTCATTTCCATCGAGAAGTAAGTAAAATGTTTTATAAAATGTTAACATTGTAGTGCATTTTTATTTTTGTTTCTATTTTGTTAGTTTTAATATCAAATAATATTGCAGCAATAGTATAGCAGTTCCTCTTTGAAAATCACAGCAGTGCTTATCAGCGCATGCAATTTGATGTTTCGGTACAGATTCGAATGGATGTTCTAAACCGAGTCTAAATATGAACACGTTTCTATACGTTACCATGGTAACTTTGGTAGAAAAAAAAAACAACGAACTGTCTCTAGAGTATGTGACATTGTAGTACAAGAACGATAGCTGCGGGATGAGTGAGCTCACTCATGTCAGTGACCTCTTTGGTGAGTGAGAAATCCAAAGCTTCATACAATCGTACAACGTAAAGTACACTACTACATTCATACTAATATGATAAATGACAGGGTCACTCTGTATGTCTGTCTGTTACCTTTCCACGCATAGCCTATTGAACTGATTTAGATGAAATTTGGTATGGAGATAGTTTGAGATATCAGAACATAAGATAGTTTTTATTTGGAAAAATGTTTTGTTGAAGCGCTGCTTGTACGTGAGCTCTATAGTTAGATTGTGCCACGCATACACCGCCGTAACGTGTAGTAGTTTCATGATCGTTGTGCGGTTATATAAAGTTTGTTACTGTGTGGTTATTAAATCATGTAGTTTTCGTTAATGAGATGGTAACATCGCACGTGCCTCACGATGAGTGAGTGGGTGAGTGAGTGAGTGAGTGTTGGCACGGAGGTGGAGGCGGGGCTCAGTGCGGGTAGTCGGCGCGCAGGCCGAACTCGGCGGCGTACACGCCGGCCCACGACCCCGCCGCGATCAGCTCGCTCGTCGCCGCTGCAACAAGTTATATACACATACAGTGCTATACAGTGCATCTCATTTTAAATACAACTATGTTCTTTCACGGATTTCTTTTGATTTTTAGTTCCCTGCCTTTCAAATACTTTACAGAAACCGTGGTCATAGGAAAGACTGACCTGTACTAACTGTGACCATGATTACTGGAAAGCATTCCAAATGCCAATGAACAAAAATCAAAATAAATCCACAAAAAGGTCCGAAAAGATAGTTTTATTTAAAATATCAAATATTCGCGTAAATCTAAGAAAGAATTAAGAAAGTATAATCCATCTTATTTTATTTCAAGGTCAAAAACATTTTTAACTTTAACCTTTTTTATTATTAACTAGCGACTTACCCTCGCTTCGCTTTAATTACAAACAGACAGACAGACAAAAAAAAATTATGTTTTTCTTAAAAGTACCGTATATAATTCCATATGCATTTAGTATAAAGCTGTTATTTTGACATTACAAACAGACACTTCAATTTTATTTATCTGTATAGATCAAAAACTACTATTCTTAGAAGAAACGACTATGGGTTACTGCTACAAATATTTTTAACTACTTAATATAATAATATTTTCTAGGCATTTTCAAAAAATATCATTTGGTATTCATATAAGATTTTTAGTTAATATCTTACTCAGCTGTGAAAGGTGTTTCTGTGAGTGTGACGTCTGGGAAGACGCCGAGGAGGTCCTGGTCTCTGGACTGCGGTTGATCTTCACATCTCCATCTGTAAATCAAATTTTACATTTCATTGATTTATTTTGAAATTTATTTTATTTTGTCGTAATTATTTATAATTTTTTATTTTTATGAATAACATTTCCGAGTTAGGCAATTAATTTTAAAAAGTCAAATAATTCTGTTTATTAAAATCTGGCTATAATTTTTATTACAATCTGGCTCGTAACTTTTTAAACATTTTTCACTACCATTTGTGGTTAGGAATTTCACATCCACATTGCACACCAACTTGAAAAATTCCCTTTATTTATTATACATACATATATGTATAAATTTTAACTTGACCAGTTCAGTAGATGGTCAAGGCAATAGGTCGTAGCACTGAGAGTAGGACTGACCGGCTGCGTCGGCGTGCGGCGGGGGGGGCGCGGGCGCGTGCGCGGGCGCGTCGCGGCGCTGCGCCTGCGCCTTGAGCAGCTTGCTCATGGTGTTGCGCGGCGTGGGCGGCGGGCGCTCCAGCGCGCGGCCGTGCGCCGCGCCGGCGTGGCGCTCCAGCAGCGCGCGGCGCTCGAAGCGCTCGGGGCAGAAGGAGCAGCGGAAGAGCTTGCGGCGCGCGCCCAGGCCGGCGCCGGCGCCCGCGGCCGCGCCGTCGCCCGCGGCGTGCGCGCGCGCGTGCGCGGCCAGGTTGTAGCGCTCGGAGAAGCGCTTGCCGCAGACGCCGCACTCGTGGCGCTTCTCGCCCGAGTGCACGCGCTTGTGGCGCTTGAGGTGCGAGCGCGTCATGAGCGCCAGCCCGCACACGTCGCACGCGTGCGGCTTCACGCCCGAGTGCGACAGCTTGTGCATCTTGAACGACGACGTGTGGATGAATGACTTGCCGCACAAGTCGCACTGCAACACACACACGCCACACGCATTGACTACAGTATCAGCATTGAGAAAAAATTATTATCACTAAAATAACCTTAGACATAAATTTATTTTTATACTTTTTTTTTTGCTTAAAAAGTAACTTTTGTTCATATCTCAATTATTACCTGAATTACATTTTTACATTATGTTAACTTATGTTCAAGAAAGAATTACTAATCGCCTTATTGTATAATCGCTTCGCTTCGGGTTCGTCCCTAGACAAAAACAAAACTATCCCACGGGACCCGTACACTTTTCCGGGATGATATATAACCTATAGCCTTCCTCAGTTAACGGACTATCAAATGCAAAAATAATTTTTCAAATCGGATCAGTAGTTCCTGAGATTAGCGCGTTCAACCAAACAAACAAACAAACAAACAAACTCTTCAGCTTTATTATATTATAGTATAGATATACACTACATACATTAATACCTGATAATTAAGTTTTCCCGTGTGTATATTATTATGCCTCTGTAAAGCACCTTTGGATGGGAACAGCTTATTGCACTCTTCGCACTTCCAGTCACTTATACCTGCAAATAAAAAAATAATTATATAAAATAAAATGAATTTATTAAACAAATAAAAGTAATGTACTTTATAATCTCTTTTATCATTTTCAAAATTAAAAAAATAGACAGGCTATTAATTAACATTTATTGTCATATATAAATATTTACATCACTCACACTTTTAATTTATATTTAAAACAATCACATGTATGCAGACCATAAGTAACATAAGAACAGAACATTAGAAAGATTGAGACACACAGAGAGTGCGAAAGTGTTACTGTGGGAGTGAGAGAGTGAGTGAGACACAGAGTGAGTGAGTAGGAGAGTATAGCAGTAGTACCCTTGTGCATGGCGACGTGTATGTCGCAGGCGCGCTTGTGCTTGTAGTGCGCGCCGCACACCTCGCAGATGTACGGCGGCTTCGAGTCCTCGTGCTTCTGCTTGTGGTGCTCCAATCTCACTGTCCAACACAACACAACCTCGTACAATTAGTTTTACTTTTCACCATCATACACTTTATTTTTGAGAAAGACAGATGACAGATACAATTTAGAAAATGTTTTGCTAAGAAAATATGAATTTTCAACAGTTTTGTAAATATTATAAACTGAATAGTGATAACACAATGTATATTAATTAAACAAATGCGTGTGCGAGACCAGGGATTTGAACCCACTTCACTTGGTTTCCCAAGTAAGGGTGTTACCACTGGGCTACCACTGCCATGAACTTTAACATTAACTACAATTAAACTACTCACCAAGTGAAGTATATTTGGCATTACACTGATCACACTGATGAATAACTTTTGGGTCTTTTTTTTTCTTCACTGTGCTGGACTTGCGAGATTTTCTTTCACTGCGACCCAGAAGCTTACTTCGTTTATGTTTACCATTGCTCAATTCTTCAGGCATGTAGCTAGAACTTTCGTCATCATCATCGTCAAAACCATCTGCTTCAATTTTAAATGTATCATCATAACCATTTAAATCAGGACTTTGGGCTCTGGGGACAAGAAACACAAATTAAATTAGTACCCATATATTATTAAATATATAAGATTTATAGACATACACTAATTAAGAAATTATAGTACTGAATGCAGATGCAGATAAATATTGATATATAAAAACATATATACTTATTTCCTTACAAATATCTCTTTAAAAAGTAGTGTCGACATGTGATGTTAAGTCAAACTGCATTATGTACTTTTTAAAATAAAACAACATGCACTTTAATTTTGGCATACAAAAAGCAATAAACAAAAGAGATTTGAAAAAGGCACAATTCAATTTTGAATCGTGTACTTTTTTTGAGGACACTTGAGACACTAACTGTGTATCTTTAATTTTTGTATATTAATGCTAAAGCCATACGTATTAAAATTTAAAATATACCTGTCTGGTGATTCTTCTTTCTTTATATGTTCAATTTGTAAAGTTGCGGATAAAGTATGTGATAGCAGCATGTGATTTGTGAGTGCCTCAACCCCTCCACTCTCCCCTCTAGCATTACATTCTGCGCACTCCCATCTGAATATGTTGTGATTAAATTTAACTATAATATTAATGTTAACAAGAATAATATTTTGTTGTAAAATTATTTACTATTTGACTTTCATATATTTTATTAAAAGTAATAGAAAAATATACTTTAAAATTGCTTCTTTTTAAAAAAAAACAAAAGCTAAATCAGTGAAACCATGGAAAAGTCATCAAAGAATTTTTAATCTACAAAAATTAACCATCATCTATTTCTATTTTATGTACATAATCACAAAATACTAAAGCAAAATGTTTAGTATTAATAATTCTTAATAATCTTATGCTACTAATTTTTAACAACTTTGTTGTTAACGGGTACCAGTTAATACATGAATTCTTAGCTTACTTATCATTAGAAACATTGGGATGCTCTTTGCGTTTTATTTCTGTTACAGATTTCTTTTTCCTTTTGTCAACTTTTCTATATCGCTTCTTTTTAGTGAGTGAAAGTGGTTCATCTTCAGAATCATCATTTAATTTATTATCAGCATATAATTCTGATTTTTCATTTTTAACTGATTCAAGAGTAACAGAGTTTTGTACATTTTGTGATTCAAATAATGGATTCTTGCTGATCACAGATTGAAATTCCTCTTTTATTTTAAAATATTCTATTTCTGCATGTTCTAAAATATTAACTAGGTTGAGGCACGTTTTACATATAAATCTGTTACTATTTGTTAATTTAGTTAGATCAGTCTGAGTAAATTTGCAGAGATAGTCGTGCAATGCTGTGCCTGCGACGGTTGTTGTCGTGTTTAGGTCACAATGCTCGGTGGTCCGACCTAGACAAACTAAGCACTCCACAAATTCCTGCTTAACAATTACATCTTCCTCTTCTTTAACACCCAACACACTATTATCAACTGGCAAACATTTATTCTCATCTGTATTGCAATTCGCTGGGCACGCTTCGGTCATTTTGCTGATACTTAAACAACTTCAGTAGAAACATTACATATAACAACTATAAAGTATAATATTATTATAACAAATTTATTGGTACAATAATTGGTTTCGCAGAAAGAAGAAAAACAAAATTTGGCGACTTGATAAACTTCGTATGACATTACATTATATGACATTTCTAGTCTATTGTTACCATTATCACAGAGCTACAAACAGACTATATAAACCATGGATGACAAATAAAAATATAAACACAGATGACATTTTTCGAACGTGCACTTACATGTTTTGAAAATTAACTTTCGCAATTCGCATTAACTATATGAATGAATATTTTTCGTTAGTTTGTAAATAGTACTAATTTATGAGTTAAGATTTATATAGGTTACAACTGAATAAACATCTCATTAAGTGTACTTTTACAGCTAAGTTTAATTAGCTTTAACTTAAGAGCCAAACACACACACTTCAAATATATTTGATATTTAAATCAAAATTAAACATTTATGGCAAGTGGGCCGTAATAATTGTCATAAATATTTAACTTAATTAACAAACAGTCAATCAGTACTTTTAATTCAAAATTAAGATTATGATGCAAGTAGCTTTTAATTACTATTTATAATTACAATTTAAATACACGTATTTAACTGTTTTTAAAGCTCTAAACATATTAAAGGTTTAAAAAATATGTAAACATTAGGTGTGAAAATTTTATTTTTTTGCGAACCTTTTACCAGCCAGTTATATTATTTGTACTTCGTAGGCTGTGCCGTTGCGGGTTGCCGTAAGCCGTTAGCGGGTTAGTTAGTGTTCGAAACGCGTGGTTATAGGAGTGTCGTTGGTTGCCTGTAAATTTGTTTTGCCGCGACAATCGTAACTAAGAAATAATTTTTACAATCAAAATTTAACTACAGTGATATTCGAATAATAATATTTGATTTTTTGTGTTCAGTTTTTTACTGATTACAGTTATCTATAAAAATTTTACGAGTTAAGTGCTTTCATTTATACAGGAAATTTTAAGTATTGGATTTACTTTTTACAATAATTTCCTACATGTAAGTGGTTTTATCCTTAATTATTTATTTATTATAAAATATTAATTTAAATGTGTTGATTATTAATATGTGTAGTAATTTAAATTATATTTTATTACTAGCCTATCCGAAAGGCGATGTCCTGTCCAATTTTTTTTTTGTGATGATCGAAATGAAATTCGAACTGCCACCAACAAATAAAACAAAAGCGTAAAACAATATCATTCTTAAAATTTTATATGTAGATTATAGAGTCGCACAGTTACTGATCAACAGCGTTTGTTCGCGCGTAACTATATTTTATTTTGTTACTTTTTAATATTATTATTATTAGGCATGCGCTATAATTGTTTTATGCGTTACGAGTGTATTTGTTGACTGGTTATATATTATAGGCACAATTAACGTTATCACGGCGTTAAGTAAATAATTCAGTTGGCAGCTATAGCTTAAATTTCCCGGTAGTCTCGATATGTTTTCGGGATAAAAAGTATCCTTAAATCATTTCAGGTATTAAATGCATAATATTACCAAATTTCACCAAATTGCATGGTTACTGTAGTTTTTGAGGTTATCGCGTACATAGGGACAGACAGATATTTTTGTAATATATATTTTTGAAACCTGTATCGATCACTTATCAATTTTTAAATTTATTTAATGTACCGAGCGCCTCGTTACAGTTTTATTAAATGTATAGATTATTTATTTATGAAACAGTCATAATAAGTATTTTTTTAATAAACTCTGAAAAGTTTTTTAGAACTTTAACGTCTAAACAATAAAATGAAGTAATCTAAACTCTACCAAAGCGTTAATAATATTTTCATTTAGAAGTTTTATTAGAATTCAGTACATGCAAAGTCGCAAAGGCAAAGATCTTTGTTTATGCTCGAGTGCATTCGGCAGCGAACGCCACCATTGCAAAAGTTGTATTTCACACTATGACTGCACACGTTACGTTGTAAGCAAAAAACAAAATTGTTATTCTTATAAACCTACGGTTTTTCATAGGATGTATATATCTTTATACTCGAATTCAAAAAAGGAGATCGTAAACAATTTCGCCAATATATTTAGCTAAAAAAGAGATTTAAAATCGCTTTTAAAGTAATTACTTAAGTGTTGACCGGACGTATTCATTAAAAAAAAGAATCATCCCAATTAGAGTACCTATCGTACAGCATTCTCAATTTTGTAATGGGGTGAAATATTACGAGAACTCAATATTAAACAACTATAATGCTAAATATCATCTATCTATACTTCTATACTAATATTATAAAGCTGAAGAGTTTGTTTGTTTGTTTGGTTGAACGCGCTAATCTCAGGAATGACTAATCCGATTTGAAAAATTAGCCCGTTAACTGAGAAAAGCTAAAGGCTATATATCGTCCCTAAAAAATGTACGGTTCCTGTGGGATTGATTTGTTTTATCTAAGGGCGAACCCGAAGCGAAGCGAGGGTGCGTCACTAGTCTTCGTTATAATAAAGACACAGAGATTTCATTTGCAGGACCATCGGATTTGCAATTTATAAGAAAGCCAAGTAAATAAAAAAAATATTAAAAGTTCACAACTTTTAATTAATTGGAAAGATCCTCATGAAATACACACAACTAAAAACTATTTTAATTTAAGCTTTCAAGTAAATAAAAACACATTGAATTCCATTTGCTTGGGGGTTACACGGATGCTATAGAAAAGCGCATCCTGTGTCTTTGTCACATCTTTGCAGTTATGATATTTAAGGACATGTAAACGAACATACAACCTTCTTTTTTCGTCGGAGATATAAAAATCTCAATTGAATTTACCTGTACTTATATTAGAAATAAATCATATGGATCTACATATTTGTGTAATTAACGCATAAATTACTAAAGTATTACAAAGTTTCACCATAGCGTGTATAGTGTGTAACCGCTTCCATTATTTTCTCCGAGCATGGTGCGGCAGGCGGCTGAGTAATGTAGTGCATGGTGTTGAGCCGCCACGCGTGACGGCAACGGACAGACCTAGTTACGCTAACATGACATATGGGACCAAGGAAAATACTTTCTGAAGTTCTAACAAGAATACTTTTTGGCATTTTATTCGCTTTCCTTAGTCACATTATGTTAGTTAAAAAAAAATAACATTCGTCGGCTGCTGCATCTGTATCTGCCATACTCCGCAGCAAAAAATATCGTTAAAATCTGCTAAGTCTTTACAGAAATTAACAGTTATTATTATCACAGACAGATAAGTTTTTAATGGCTGTTTACCTATAATAGCGTATTGCGATTTATATATATTTAATGTGGTAATTATTTGAAAATACACTCTAGCTATTGTTATGGTTCAAAATACCTCTTCTTCTTACTGTATAAAATAAAATTGCAAATTAAATTACATTATATTAATATATCATGGACGCATGCGAACGTTTCGTAGCAAAAAACTACGCTTGTAAATGAACTTTATCAAACTAAAAGGTAATGATTTATTTTCTAACTGTAGTTTTGCAATAAGTAAATTATATAAATAAGCCCGTAATATTTTAACGATTTCACTTTAAATAAGTGTAGAATTGTCGAAGCGTAAGAAAAACCGCATAATTTCCCTCTAAAGCGAAACAAGAAGACAATATTTCAATATTTATTTTTTGAATTGCCTATTATACTAGTTTATATTATAATAAATTATAAATGTGCGAGAAAAAGAGAGTGTTCTTACTTGCAATGTAAACTTTGGTAACAAAAAAATTAAAATCGATACGTGTCATGCAAGCTTTAAAGAAATATTTAGTAATAAGTGTTGCCTGATAAAGAATAATCATAATTTTATTTAGAAATATTATAAAAATCTATGAATTCATTTACAAAGTTTTAAATACATTTTATTGTTCTAAATAGAACCCATTCTTAATGGAAAATGCGGGGAAACCCCTTTATCATTCACTATCTACATTCATGTGCTAGAAGAATCAATAACTTTTTTTTAATAATTATATCTATCAATGAGAAACAGAAAAACATTAGAAGATTATTGCGACGAAGAAATGATGTGAAACCTCAGACGGTCACTTTAATTTTGTTTCAAATAATTAATTAAATTTTTATTATTTTTTATAAAATAAAAAATGTTTGATTTTTTATAATTAACAAATATTGTAAGGTACTTTGGTGCCAATTTTCAAGTTTTTTGAATTCATTTTGTTTGAGACATCTAACACCTTAGTCTCTCCCGTGACCATGATTGCTATAAAGCAATCGAAACGTCGTCGGGAACCAAAAATCAAATTCCAAAAAGATAGGTTTTAATTAATTAAAGTTGTATGATGTACGTACAATGTACATCGAATTCCGTTATGAGGTGACTCTCCCCAAGTCTAAAGGAAGTGGAACCTGTCGCACTCCACACATGAGTGGGCCGCGCCGGGTTTCAAGGGTCGTCACGGATGCGTGTCAGTCAGTGGTTTCACTAAAATATGTAGCTGTTACTATAAAGAGCAATTTCTTTGTAAAAGTTGACATCCTCAAAGTTTTTTAAGGATTGCCAAGATTCAATTACATTAATCAATGAAATCTATACATATAATAAAATTCTAACCGAGCCGAATCTGTACATTAAATATGTTTTGAAAAATCTTATTGAAATAGTCCTTATTATCGATACAGAGGCAGAATGTATAGTTTTTAGAATTTTTGTCTGTCTGTCTGTCCGTCTGTCTCACGAGAAAACCACTGGACAGACTGGACAGACAGCATCACGAGAAAACCACTGGACAGATTTTGATGAAATTTAGTATGATGATAGCTGGTTGTCCGGATCAACATATAAGATACTTTTTACTGAAAACTTTTTACGGAAAATATCTTTGTGAAATCTATACTAACCAAGGGACGATCCCGAGCGGAGCGAGCGTGGGTCGCTAGTGGTTTATAAATGACAAACATATTGCCGTTTTTTTCATTTACTTTTCACATTCTTGTAATATCAGTAAATTTTTAAAGACATAAACCTATTAATTTTTTACTAAATCAAGTTGTTAGCTAAATTTATTGAACTACAAAAATTGATACCTTAATTTCACTTAAAAGCCACGACCTGGGACCGGGTTGTCATTTAATAAAGAGCTAAAGTTTGTATGTTTGTTAGTAGGAAGTAATCCCTGGAACTACTGAACCGATTTAGATGAAGTTTTTATTCCGGAAATCATCCCTTGAGATGGTGAAAATGGGGATACAAGTTTGTATGGGAAATCAACGGTAATACATTATAATTACAGACAATATGTTTTGTAATGATTTAATACTTCATATGTGTATTATTATATACTATGTATATGTACATATATAATATGAACGTGTGATGTGATGAAATCGGCATCTGCTGAGGTAAGCGCGAGCGGTGACCGCGTTGCGCGCTCCGCCGCTACCTCAACTGGCTCGGAACCGCTTCACTGTTATTTGTGCAGCCATCTTCCTGGCTGCCTCATGCCATTCATCACATATACTTTTATATTTAAAAAGTTTAATGTCAAATAAATAATTTAAAAAAAACCACATTTCATTTTATAAAATAAATGAAACGTTTAAATAACGATGGGTTAAAACATAAATCAATATTAGACTGTTGTTAAATATTCATAATTAAACATGAGCTATTGCCGATATAGTGGTGTAAAGCTCGAGTCGCGTGCAGGCGATGTACTGTCAAAGCAGTAGCGTACAGACAAGGTCGACTCTTCAGTAGAGTTACGGTGCTCAAACAATGCTACATGTAAATGTTTGGAAAGAAAGCGAAATTAGCAGCGCTGTGATTTTGATATTCTTTCCGCTTTCTAAATATGCGAATACTCCTCAAGCTTAGGAAGGTTTGATTTTATATTATATATTTGTAGTTACAGTGTCGCAGCGACCGGCGATAATAAACTTTTAATTATGACTGGGTACTCTTATTAGAATCTCTTTTTTGGATGTTATATATTATTACTTTTCAATAAATAAAACTATATTTCCCGTTTTTTTCACGGATTTATTCAGGTTTTTAGTTCCCGTTGTTTCCTATGTGACCTTTGAGACGTGTAAAACCTTAGTCTCATCCGTAAACATAATTTCTGTAAAGCATTCGAAACGTCGGAAACCAAAAATCAAAATAAATCCGTGAAAAAATCCGAAAACATAGTTTTATTTGAAATATCAAATATTAGCGTTAATCTAAGAAAGGTTTTAAAAATTACTTTTCAATAAGTTAAAAAATCCAAGTAATTGATAACGGTTATAATATCACCTCAGTTTATTATATATCAGAATAATCATCTCGAACAAGCTGGACTGGTGATTAATTACTATAATTTCAAAAAATATCTAACTTTTAATTGATAAAAGCAATAGTAGATATACATATCTATACTATAATATTATAAAGTGGCAGAGTTTGTTTGATTGAACGCGCTAATCTCAGAAACTACTAATCCGATTTGACAATTTTTCCATTAAATAGCCCGTTTATTGAGGAAGGCTACAGGATACGTCATATCATCATGCTACTATCCAAGGGAGCGGAGCAGTGATCATAAATGTTAACAAATGGGCAGACTTTCATTATTAGATTATTGTAAATGGAAGGGAAAAAACACTTTGTTTTTTAGCACTTTGAACGCGGGCGAAGCCGCGGGTTCTGCTAGTTTTTTATAATTGTAATTTGTAATTTAATGATGACAACCATAATTTAGCTATGTTTTATTTTATATTTCGAAATGGAACATACATGTATATATATTTAGAAGTTATGAGAGTCGACAGCTGAGGAAACTGTACAATTAAATTAATATCTCGTAATTTATCGGATGCAATCTCGTGTATGCACTACTCGTATATTGCGGAAAAGTAGCGAGCTCTACTAAGATTACACTTGAGATAACTAAACACCCAACAATGCATCTAAGAACATTTATTATGCAAACATTTTGTAAATTTATACCGCTGTAAGAGTTGACGCTTCTTAATTAACAATAACACGGAAACAGTGTTTTGTATGGTAGTTATTGAAAATTTCATGATCAAATAAGCTCAATGGTTTGATTCCACTACTCACAATACACATAAGATTTGTTTACTTGCTTAGCAAAACTCAGTAGTTTTGCTGTTGCTGCCGAGGCAGTCCTCGGTGGTGTAGTGGGTAGCATGTACGGCCGGCTGTACATCCGGAGATCCTGTGTTCGAGTCCCGGGCCGGACCAAGTTTAGTTATTGGGTCTTTTTGTTTAGTAAGCCTCAGTAACAGTCCGGAGTTGGGAAGTTGGCGGTGTTTCACCCCCGTGCCTCGGAGAGCACGTAAAGCCGTCACTTTTGCGCCTTAACTCTCACTGGTCGTGTTGAGTTGTGTCTGTGCGTACATCTCTGCACTATAAAGTATAAATTATAATATCTCCAGCGCAGATGGCTAGTCTCAATGAGATTGGCCGACGTGGTCGAAATCGGTCGGGAAGACATTATTTAGCAAAACTGATGAAAAATAATGTGTTATAAAAATTACTTGTTTATCAATTGTTTCTTTAGTACGTGATAGAAGGACAAATCGACAAACACATTTTCTCTTGTATTAACCCCGACGCAAAGACTGGGTATTATAAGTTTACCAATTTTAATTTAGTTTTTTCTGTTTGGCGTGACTTGATGTATAGTGTTTTTAGCTATAAGTCAAGAAAATCCGTTCAACTGTTTCCAGGATATCAGCCCTTTTCTAGACGGTAAAGGGTTGTGAACAATTTCGACAGATCTAATAGGTTCGAAACTTGGTATCCCATGACTTTAATGACATTGCAATAATGTTATGGTAATTTATTACTGATGCTTTAGCGTTACCTGGAATCCACAAGATACTTAACTGTATACTTTAATACTACTGGGATATGTTTAGGCTCATTGAAATGGCTTCAATAGTTATTGTGTTGAAGTTTTTTTTATTTGTAATTTAATTACATTAGTTAATGCTATCTGAAATATTTCAACTTGAACAAAAATAACGTATTTTCAATTGCCATTATCCAATTTATCTCATACCATAGTTTTTTCCAGCACGTGCGGTCGTCACGACAGTGCAGGACCCTCACCGGCGAGGCCCGGCGGCCGGCGCAGACGGTATGCGCGCGCGGTAGGCAGCATGGCCGCGCCGCTGCTGTGGCTGGCGGCGCTCGCGCTCTCTGCGACGCCGGCGTTCCTGCAAGGTAACCTTTAGGCTTTAAGAACAACAACATCTTGCAACTACTGACCTAGAGGCTAGGAATCGTCCAAACACTATAATGACACCGACATACCTAATACCGACATGATACCGAGATTTTACACCCAGATCACGGAAAATGCTTTTATCTATGACCAATTACCATGTACATATATTATCTAAAATACAATAACGATACACACGTTACACCGGAATATATACTCAGACTGCGTTATTTAGCGAATTATACATAAAATATTTGTTGGGAGGAGGACTTAAAACTGTGGCTTTCGGGGTATATTCAGACTGTTACAGTATTGTATTTTGACATTTAAAAAAATTTTAGTTTAAAATTGATAGGACACTCGGTGCAAACATACCCAATAATATTTTTTTTATCGTATGTATCGGATTTCTATTGAATTTTTATCGTATAATAGACTAGATTAGAGAATCTACGCTAGAATACAACCTGAGTTAATAAAACTCAATATCAAGTGCCTAAGATTCAAAAAGAAATTGTATTTCTCATGGAGATTTTTATGGTAGGGACAATTTATTACTATTGGTTCTAAAACTATGTCACGTATGGTAGAGGTATAATATAAAAATGATGATTAACATTCGAAAACAATTGAAAACAAAACAAAAACAAGGGAAAATCGATATATAAGCGGCCCGTTAACAGACAGCCGGACGATGTAATGGACTATTTGTTAGCGATCCATTGTTCTTAGCGCTCCGCGCTGGTGCTAGCAAGGTAGCTGAATAATAGACTTTTGTATCTCAAAGGCATCATTTTAAAATTATACCATAATAAATTTATGTACCTTAAAAAGAAAATAATTCAATAAAAGGATTATCTAATGCAAAAAGAATTTTTGAAATCGGATTAGTAGTTCCTGAGATTAACGCGTTTAAACAAAGAAACAAACGAACGAACAAACAAACTCTGTCTCTTTGTAATATTAGTATAGATCTACGAATTATTTGTAGACAAACGTGGGGTTCATTTTAATGTAAAAATGATTTTAATTATATCCATTTTCTCTTTCAATTCCACAAATCTTGCATAATAATAAACTTTTATCATTTATTATCGTGCAAGGCACACTGTGAAATAGCCTCGTACCCTCTACATTCATTATCATACTTTACCTGGTTATAATCGGAAAAAACAAAAATCCAGCCATTAGCATACAGGTCGCAATCACGGCTATCGCCCTCACCCCCGGGGGTGTCGGCCGTTCACTCCATGCAACGAGGTCAACTCGACATTTCAATGCCGGTACTTCTTATTGAGTTACGTTTACTTAAGGACTTGAAGAAATGCATTTTTTTATGGTTTTACAAGTATTTTCATTGTGTTGCATTATAATATGTAATATCAGAGGGTATACATTATATGAAGGTGAAATCCCTATGTTTGTTTATAATAAAGCCACCCATCTCTGGTCCAAATTTTATGAGTACAACCGCGCGGTAGGACTAGTCATTGTATATATATAATTAATTAGTCACGGATATACCAATTAACAACAAAAATGTCGAATTTCATTACGGGAACTATAAAATTAAATTTAGCCTTTACTTTGCAGGCCAATTTTCTTGAAAGTGTTCTTATTGTTAGTTCCGTATGAAAACGCCTTAGGCACGCAAAATTTTATGCAAACATTACAAAAAGCACAATGATAAAAACGTAAACTCAAGTCATAATGTACTACGCCACTGCAATACGGTGTGTGCAGTACAATGTACTGAACGATCACTCAACGCGAATGTTGTACATATTTCATTTTTATAAAAATGCCTGTGTTTCTTTATGAAATTTTGAGAATTTTTATAAGGATGCTCTAGTTTTTAACATAAATAAATAAATATATCTAGAACAGTATCATACAACCTAGATAACTTCAGAACTTACATCGATCAAAAAAGTAACAGATACACAATCAGCGATAAAAAATGTCCTCACCGAATGAGCGCTCATTTGAGCATTTGAGCGCGCTTATAATTTTTTTGTAAAAACAATTTCAAGCATGGCATTTAAGGTTCAATTTACATAGTTGTATATTTATTTCAACTAGAATAATTACCTAAACACAATCGGTGACAGTTTTAAGAGAACTTATGCATGGGATTGTGTATCTAGTATTTATTTAATCGATGATTGCGTAAAATAATATTACATATTTACTATCCAACGTTTAATAGCGATTCACGGAAATATTAAAATAGAAAACGTAACCAACACACGTATCCGTTAATCATTTTATGTACTATAACTCAATTACATTTACGTCTTGTACTAGAGGGGCTTGACTAATCGAACTGCTTTTAAAAGGTTAACAGTTATGTTACAAAGGATGTAGGTACATAATGAGATTGTCTTAACGATGTCACGAAGGCGACACGACCCTTGTACTTAATGTTTCTTAACAATAAACCAATTACCATAAAAATGATTTATCTAATTATAAGATTTCTTGACGACACGTTTGGTTCAGTTTGTAGTGACCCTACTTGCTGTGTCAGAGGTCGCGAGTTCGAGTCGCGCTGGTTACTTAAATATGTGTGATGAGCACGAATGTTTGTACTCCAGTCATGAGTGTTTATATTTGTAATGTGTATGTATTTAAAGCTATATATGTGTAGTGTATCAACTATCTGGTATCCATAACACAGGCCTCGTAGCTTACCATGGAACTAGATGGTGCTATGTGTTAATGGCCCAACATATTTATTTATTTATTTATTAAAAAAAAACGATTAGCTTTTCTTGTAGAAGTCCTGTACTGACAAAATTATAAAAATGATTGACCCTTATACGGTATTTTATCTATATGAATAAATTATATCTGTTTTATCGGTATTTTATCTATAGAAAATATGTCTATAGATATTTATGGATTTTATTATTTTGCAAGTAACTTGGTAAACTGGTAGGTATTGTAGTTGTCATTCAATATTGCTAAAAGTAAGTGTTAGCTGTAGTAAGAGCCTATAAGGATAGCGCATGAAACGAAACAGGGATAAATCGTTGTTTTTTTGAGTGCGAAAAGTCTCGTGTGCGTTATGCAAAAGTTATCGATCTCTCCAGTTTATCAATAAGGCCATAGTACCATATAAAGGTAGAATATAAGGAAATGCCTATTATGCTGATTAATAATTTCGATGTTTTCATATTAGGCATTATTACATAGCGGTCGAAACTCGTACAATTAATTGTAACATAGGATGTTGCGCCAGGGCCGATGATTGTCACCGGCCGGCAGCGCCTGGGTTGCGCTTGATCTGCTCCGCTAGCTTTTGTTGCAACTTCCTTCATCGAGCACTGCCTTCTGTTAAAGTGTATATAATTCCATAGTACATAATTCCCACAGACAAACTGTGCAAACAGTTTTGTGGGTCCACTTATGTAAAATGCTGTATTAGTACATACTATAATAATCAAATAAATAAAAAATAAATTAATTAATTAACAAAGTTAAATTATGATAGAGTTTCGTGATACATCCCTAGGCGGGGTGGAACCATTACGTCTTTGTTAGTTACACAAATTGTTCAAAAGTGCTTGTGAAGTCTATATTTTAGATTTGAGGAGAACTTATAATTATCTAATTTGAATCAAAATGAAAGTAAAATTATTGATGTGTCTTTCATAACAAATGTAACCATTTTTTGCAAAAAAACTCTGTCTTAACAGGTACAAATTCAGTTCTTTTTCAGAATTAAATTATGTATACATATTATGTACAACACATACGTAATCTATACTTAATATTATAAAGCTGAAGAGTTTGTTTGTTTGGTTGAACGCGCTAATCTAAGGAACTACTAAACCGATTTGAAAAATTCTTTTTGCATTAGATAGCCCGTTAACTGAGGAAGGCTTTAGGCTATATAGGAAAAATGTCGGTTCCCGTGGGATAGATTTGTTTTTGTCTAGGGACGAACCCGCAGCGAGGCAAAGGTGAGTCGCTAGTAAATAATAATAGTTATGATCAAATTGCAAGTAATCATTTAATATTAATGTTTGAAACTTCTTCTTCTTACCTTCATTTCGCTTCGGTTTTCTCATTTCTTTATTTCAAACTGTTGAGGCACGCCGATAAGTCAACACCAAGAGCGAGTTTTTCCCTCTTCAATTGAAGTTATTATGATGATAAAAAATAGCCGACAGCACTCGGCGGTAATGTAGCTTTCTATAAATGAAAAATTTAGAATCGCATCAGTAGTTTCAGAGGTTACCCCTACGTGTAAACTTACATACTTTACCTCTTTTCGATATCACCTCCTGGTTAATTTCTAAGAAATCAATTGTTAACTGGCACACCGGCGTGCCCGCGACTTTCGACGGGATATACATATATTATAATAGTGTAGATGTTTGCAGGGTAATTGTAATTCTTTTCTATAAGTAATTTAGTATAACAATTTTCCAATAAATAACATTAAGCCGACGTTTAATAATATATTTATATCGAGTATGAATAAAATATCACCAAATTATACATTTTTTAAGATTTCCTCGACTAGCATTAATTACACTAGTGATTATACGCCGGAAATGCATTGTTCGAAGGATGTGAGCCATCAAGCATAGACATACCGCTGTGTACTGTGTAGCTTACACTGTACTCTGTAGTACTCGAAGTTTCCTTGTAGAAATTTAAATAAGTATCTCCAAGGTTTATATATAACAAATATCGTTTAATTTATTTAATGTCATAATCCGCTATTGTTAAGTGTTTTTGTAAAGACAAAAGACAATTTTTAGGCGGTAAATAATTTTTAATTCAATCTTTTATTATAGTTGCACGTGGTAATGTTTTTAAAAAGTATGTAGATTACAATGTCGTAAGGCTAAATTAGACATATTACATGTTTTCGGTAAATTACCTATATCTATACATAGTTATTATAAAATAGACCACAAAACAGTAGTTCTTGATTGTTTGTTTGTCTTTATATCAGTGTGCATTTCACGTAAATAGTACTTAAACGATTTTAACTAAATTTTGTATATTGATAACCTATTACTCGAGTCAACATTTAGGATACCTTTTACAACAGGAAAATTTTTCATTCCCACGGGAAAACTATCTGGTTCTGTTAAGTCGCCTTAGTTTACATAGCTCACGCTGGCTAAATCTTAAGAGATACATCAAAACAGTATACTAAAACATTGTACATAGGTCTTAAAAAAGCCTATAGAAAAGTCCCTAACAGCATAACTATGTCTATCTCTTAAGGTACATTCGCAACAACTGTTTATTTTAAACGTACCTAGGGATGCGACCGAGCAAAGCCAGGGAAAGTAACTAGTGGATGATAAAAGAAATATTAATACAATATTACTTTTTAATTTTTAAGTGTACGATACCTTTTTAATAATAATTAGAAGTCCATATCGTTGTCTGTGCTATAGACCAAATGTTACCCTAAAAAAATCGTATTGACTGAGACTATGAAGTATGAATATTTAATTTCACGAAGATATCCAACAAAAACGTTTCGCCACAGTATATAATAATGCATTTAATAAAAAAAAATATAAAACTAATTTATTCATTTGGATTCGCTCTGATATAGAAATTGGTTCCATTATGATTACGTTTTAATTTATGATTGCATCAAGCCCTGATTCTTCCGCGACTAATTTGCGAGAAAAGAATTTGGAATTGTTCAAATTGGCCTTTTGCTTTCATAATTTTGTTCCAACGCAATAAAACACTTTCTAATGACATCATAAAATATTTAGAAAAATACATCACAGTATATGAATTATTAATTATGTTGTTTATATTATAAATTTTTATTTCATCTCCACTTACCTTTCTAGTCAGTGAAATCTTACTTACTCATAATGTCTCTTTCCTCACATTTAGACATTACTTGTGAGACCCTTTTGAGAGAGGGGAGAGTCAGATCTCTCCCGTGATTGCTGTAAAGCATTCGAAACGTCGGGAAACAAAAATCAAAATAAATCCGCGAAAAAGATACATATTAAAAATAAGCTACTAAAGCTTGTGTTAACAGAAGATAATACAATATCAAGGTAGAATAAAGAGGCCGGGTCAGTTCGGCGGTGACGGCGGCGGAAGCACGCTCTGTGGCTCGCGACCCCGCAGCGCTTTCCATGTCCTTTGGTCATCGCTGCAACCCCAACTTGTTGTCTTTAAATTAAAACAATAAAAAACAAAACATTATGCTTTAAATTATTAACTCATGTTACATTAAAATATTTCTATTAGGATTCACAACTAAATGAACGAAGAAAATATTATAATGATATCTTATTGAGCGATCATTATACTTGATCGATAAATGTGCCTGTATCAATTTATAGATATACTAATCACATACCCAACTAGTCTATGATTTTAACACGGATGTCTATCGACGTACAAAATTATAGCATTTGTTCCACGATCAAGCGATAACTACGAGTCGATCGGAAGTTACGATCACCAGTAATTGGATAAATATGAGACAAAGTGTAAAAAATAAAAAAATAGTCTAGAATAGCTGTCTCTATAGACAGCTCTACAATTAGATTACTACTAATCAAAAAAATCGAATAATTAGATCTCGTTAGACGTAAGGGATTCGTCAGAGCTGTCTATTATGTATTACTAGCAATTCACCCTCGCTTCGCTCGGGTTCGTTCCTAGTTACGTTTTAACGTTTAACTCAGAGATGAGATATTTTCCAACAATAAAAAGTATCTTATATGTTGACCCGGATAACCAGCTATCATCATACCAAATTTCATCAAAATCTGTCCAGTTGTTTTCCCGTGATGCGGTAACAGACAGACAGGCAGACAAAAATTCTAAAAACTATAGATTTGGCTTCTCTATTGATAATAAAGTCTATTTCAATAAGATTTTCCAAAAAATATTTAATGTACAGATTTGGCTTAGTTACAATTTTATTATATATATAATTGCCCGCGGTTCCACCCGCGTTTCTAATGTATACATTTATATTACAAAAATCCTTTCATTACCAATTTTTAATGCAAGTAATAGTAATATGAATAATATAAAGAGAGTTTATTTCAATAATCATGCTCCTTAAATTATTAAAAACAAGAAATTTCACATCGTCCCAAATATTTCATGCCCAGGGAACTTACTGTCTAAAACTTTGAATTAGAGTAGTCGTAATTTTCAACCAGAAAGACTATTTCGAATTCTGGTCACTGTAACTTTAAAAGCAACAGATTTTCATACAAATTTCGAACCAATTTTTTACTCCTCTAGGCATTTCAATTTCGATTTTTTTTTCTTAGCATTCACACTTTCTGAGATCGTAATTAATCAGTGAGTATTTCGCTTTTATATAAAGATTGTGTAAGCTTTAACTTAAATACTACACGGACTTTTATAAGATCGTTCGGCCGGTATCAATTGATACAGCTTACAATTAGTAAATGTTAATCTATACTAATGTTATAAAAAGGAAGGATTTGATTATTTGTTTGTTTGTTTGCTTGCACTGAATAGGCTCCGAAACTACTGAACCGATTAAGATGCAATTTGGTAAGAAGATAGTTTAAGACTCTGGGAAGGATATAGGATAGTTTTTATCCTGGAAATCATCCCTTAAGGGAGTGAAAATGGGGAAGAAAATTTGCGTGGGGAATTAATATGCGTACAATATTTTGCTGCTTTTTGTATATTTTACAGCGTCAGTATAAAGTATAACATGACGAAATTAATGGGTTCAGTTCCGCTAGCATAGTTCACCGTCAAGGCATGCCATAATTAATTGTACTTATACCGTAGCTTTTATTACAGTACTTTGATTTACATTACAATATCTATTAAGTTCGCTAATAATTTTACATTAAATATTTAACTATTATGAACGTTAACTGAAAATTACATATAATCTATACTAATATTATAAATAGGCAGAGTTTTGTTTGTTTGTGTGAACGCGCTAATCTCAGGAACTACTAATCCGATTTGAAAAATTCTTTTTGCTTTACCTAGCCCGTTTATGAGGAAGGTTATAGACTATAGGTATAGCATATAGTATATCTATTCCATAAACATACCTAGGGACGAACCTATGCAAAACGAGGGTGAGTCGTTAGTTATTCTATAAAACGTATTTCTTAATTTCTAAAATGGGTAATGGTCAATTTTATCGACAACTTTTTTCGTGTAAACAAATTGTAGTTGAAACAAGCAGGAGCTTGTAGATACTAAAGATATGTCTACCTACCGTGAACAAATTTATTAAAAGCAAAAAAGGATCTCATTCATCTACGTACCTCTATTTAACAGAAGCTTTGACGAAGAAAATAAATAGTAATATTGTGTATTCGTTATGAGACATTTTTCCATGAAAGACGAGGGTGGTCACTGATATCCACATAGCGCATCTATTGACGGTTATATCCCATAAACTTAAAAACGCCATTTTGAATTTGAAATCGGTCGGAAGTTGCGAGGGGAGCTTATTGCGATACCATCGTCCGCCGTCCGGTGCCCCACTTGTCCAATGTCCACGCACCTGCCGTTAGATAGGTTCATTTGAATAAAGTTTTTACCTCGTTTTCAAAAAAGTTATAGGTACTAATTAAAACTACTTAATAGCAACCTAAACTGATTTCGTTATAACAGTAACTATGTTCTTTGTGAGCATTTAATTTATTATTTAGATTACTAACTGCCTTGGTCTAGTAGCTAGCATGTATGGCTGTAGAAACGGAGGACTCGGGTTCGAGTCCCGAATCGAATCAAGTTTAATCATTGAGTCTTTTTGTGAATAAAGTCTCAGTAACAGCTGGGAGTTGCTTGGACTTATCGGTCCTGGGCCTGATCTCTCACTGGTCGTATCAGTTTTTTTTTTATGGTACTCAGTGATAAACGAGCAAACAGTCCACCTGATGGAAAGCGGTACCTGTCGCCCATAACACCTACGGTTCATGCACTTAGGTTTTATCAAACGCAACTTCAGAACCGCCAGTACGTTATCACTGTGAGGACTAAGATGATATGCCTCTTGCCTGTAATTGCGCTGGCTACCTTATCCTTCAAACCGGAACACAACAATACAATTATTGTTGCTTGGCGGCAGAAATAGATAAGGGGGTGGTACCCATCCAGTCGGACTCCTCAGGCTTGACAGAGCCCTACCACCGGTAAAAGTTGTCATCCCACCACAGTATGAGTGACAGGAATAGAGAGTGCACGTTGTGTCTGCGCGTACACTTGTGTACTTTTGCGTATCTAGCTAGTCTCGGTGTGACTGACCATGTCCAAAATCGGCGAGGACATCATCATCATCAATTCGATTCATTTAATTACTGAAATATTTCTAATATTTAATATGCATAATGGGCTTAGGGAATCCCATCAACTGAGGTAGAAATTATGTACGAGCATATGTCTCGACCGCATCCGTTACGTGCGTATCAAATTTGATTGGCGTTTAAGTGTCAAGAGGTATCAAACAAATTGATTCACTTTCAAAATCATACTAAGTAATGGTATTAGGTAAGGAAACTAAACATAAATTACACTTGCAGTATCTTGTTTTTTTGCGTAATTATAATATCATTAGTTTATTAGATGTCTATTTGTTTTTATGTTCATCATATTCTATTAATTTCACTTATAATGTACATTTGATATCAGTTACTTATTTTAAGTTGGATAGTAATAACGATGATGTACAGGATCTACCCCGCCACCAGCGCTCGCTGCAATAGCGCTCTCCATACGTTCTCGGGGTGAGTAGCGTCAGTCAAATCACAGCATGGTAATATGTAATGATGATGCATGATCACTATCACGAATGTTTTGCTCACTCATAATCTATCTATCTATCTATCTATATATATATATATATATATATATATATATATATATATATATATATATATATATATATATATATATATAAAAATCAATTGCTGTTCGTTAGTCTCGCTAAAACTCAAAAACGGCTGGACCGATTTTAATAATTCTTTTTTTGTTTTGTTGAGGGTGTGTCAGGGGTGGTTTATATATTAAAAAAAATAGGGAAACCCCATAAGAACAGCTGGAAAATCGAAAGTTCAAAACTGTTTATTTTGTATGGGAATCACTATTTCGGATTACCCATCTACAAAAATGTGTCAAGTTTAAGTAGAAAAAAAATAACATATACTTATATATATGTAAGGATAAAAAGATGTAATGATTCGTAGTGTCCTCTCAGTTGTATTATTCTTAGTATTAATATACAAAAAATAGTATAAAATAACATTACGTTAACTTCATGCATATCTTGAGAATTTACCTAATTGAAATTTAGTTTTTTTCCCCGAATGATATTCATAATGTCAGATTATTCTTAGCGTGTGAACGAAGCTAAAGATCACCAAATTGGTCGACACCTCCATAGGTCACGGGAAAGTAAGTTACGTCTATTACGCTAATAATAGTGGGTTAACCGCAATTTACTTTCTTGTTTCGATCATTTACCACGTAATAAGTAAATTATTCACCAATTATCCCCTGGCTAACTGATTCTTAATATTGAGTCAGCTTTTCTATAACATAATATATGGTGTGAATGTGATACACATTACATGGCTAACTTTTAAAAATACGGAACAGCTACATTCTACGAACATATGTGTTGTTTTATGAGAAAATATAAGTTTATGTAACGTAAAAATTCAATTTTATATAGAAAACATTGCAGAACTAACGTAAGGAAATATTATTAAACTACAATAGAATCACGCACGTGTGCCATTTTTTTTAATTAATGCTGCGGTGCCAATGTTTCTATTAAGCGCACCAGTTTTTGGCCAATTATAATTTTTTATGCTCTGAAAACGACACGCGGGCGCATTCAATATGTCATATGTCATTCACGAGATTGTACTATTGATTGCGTACGAATGATATGTTATTTTTGTTAGTACTGTTGCAGTTGGCAGTTTTTGAGCATGTGATTGTCGTATTACCACTAAATACAAAAAAAATTCCTTTCATCGCATGTTTTTTTTTTATGAGATTTAGTGACAAACGAGCAGACAGACCACCTGATGGAAAGCAGTACCTGTCGCCCATAACACCTACGGTTAATGCACTTAGGTTTTAAGTAACAAAAATGCAGAACCACAGGTGCGTTGTCACTGTGAGGACTAAGATGCCTATGCCTCTTGCCTGTAATTGCGCTGGCTACCTTATCCTTCAAACCGGAACACAACAATGCAATCATTGTTGCTTGGCGGCAGAAATAGATAAGGGGGTGGTACCCATCCAGTCGGACTCCTCAGGTTTGACAGAGTCCTACCACTGGTCAATTTACGTATTTTTTTCCAGAAATTAACATAATTGTAAAAGTTTCCTTAAGATCGTAGGTTCGTAGCGCGATTCATCATCATTCTTATTTGTTTGTTAATCAAAAATCTTAACCATACATTTTGCATTACACGGTTGCTATTGTTGTTTTATTCGCCAGATCAAGATCTCGTCATTTAATACCTTGTTAGCGTCTTAAGTGTCTAACTGTCCATTATTTGAGAATTCTCATAATTATTATATACTTAATTCTAATATAACTACAGCTTAAATTTATTATATTATAAACTGTGGACAGCTGCATAATTATGACAGTACCTACATTAAATTAGTATGATCAAGCCTGAGGCTTTAAAGGCTTTAGAAAAAACAAAAAAAAAGAAAAAGAGATTTTTTTTAAATCAATTTTAACCTTATTTACCTTATTTATGTGATCTAAAACATTGAATTACCTTAATTATCTATTGTTGGTATACGGGACATCAATGTAGCATTTTCTTTCATTTCAGTATAGAATATTTTTTTATTATTTTTACCCATTAGATATTGGCCTGCTTTCGAAATCATTAGATTTATTGACGGCTGTTTCTGCCATTCACATTACAATTATTATAATATGATTGATATCGTGACTCGACCATATATCAGTTCCAATATTAATTTCTTTTTTTGTTCTTGCCCCAAATTTTTAGTTTTTATTTTATTCTAGTTGCTTATTGTCATGAACAAGTTGTCATGGTACAGTACAAGATGTAGATTGCAATTTCACTTAATAATAGTTCCCCGTCCAGCATTCTGCACAAAATGCAGTGTCATACATTGTAGCTATCATGATATTGTATTAGGTATATGCTATTGCCCATATTTTGTGCTTTTACTTAGTAGAAATTTATATTATTTCCAGCTATCCAAGATAGTCGATGCTATTTGATGAACGGTGGAGCTGTGGAGAGCTTCTTCATAAGTGAAGATACACCAGTCGGCAGTATTATAGGTATGATTTTGTTTTTGTATAAAAGTAAAAGTATTTTGTAGGCGGTTCACATCGCGTAATGACACAGTATGGAATTTGCGTAGAGACATTTTTGCCAAAAACCTTTTAGTTTAGCAAGAAATGCCTTAATGCGTTTTGAACATACATATTTTTCAAAATACTAATTTTCTTCTGTACTATTCTCATTTCTATATAAGATGAAGAGTTTAATCCTACTCAGCGAGTTTTTTTCTGTTAGCCATCAAGGTCTTTGTGCAATTTTGCAAAGGAAAACAGTTGCATATTAAAAAAGTAATTATTCAATAATACACGGCCAAACTTATTCTTTTTTACATAAAATCGATGTTTTAAATTATAAAAAAATTGGTATATTCAACAAAGGTACACTTAGCGTAAATGGAGACCCAAATGAACTCAGCGGCGATATATTGTTGAGTATTCAAGAAAAGAACCCAGCCGTGGCGTTGGTGGCCGGCTCTAAGAACATGACGTTGACGCGCGCCCTGGACAGGGAGGAGCAACTGGGGCCCTCCAGCGTGTACGTCAATGTCCGATGTGATAGAAGGCATACTTCTGACCCGGTAAGAATTATTAAGTCTTTTGTTTGTTTGTTTAAAATGTTTAGCCGAAAATTTTTGTTTATTCACCTCAATTAGTCTTAATAAAATTTGGCTACACGTAGTTTATGGGATATTTCAGTCCACTAAGTATTCATCATTGTTAAATTATGTATGTATATGTGTAATGTTTATCTGCTTGAGAAAATATAAGCGGTCTGAGTAAAGCTAGCAAAACCAGTCTTTAATTAATTATTTACTACATATTTTTTAATTAATTCACACAGTCTTCTCACGTTGTCCTTTGATATGTATCGAATGGCACCGACTTCGAAAATATCTGATTACCTAATCTATAGTAAATGAAAACTACCAATTAGTATTTTTTACTATTTAGTGCTATTTTTTGAAGTCGGTATGTATTTTTTTTTTAGGTTTTTATTTTTCCATTTTTAGTGTATTACTACTATATTAGCAAAATAAGAAGAAAGTATTTTAAAAAATCAGTAGGTGTAAAATCAGTCATCCCCTATTTTCTACACTTTTTTTTTTCAAATTTAAGTGGGACCATCTCGGAATAAACCTCTTCCGAAGAAAAAAAGAGTTTTGCAAATCCATCTATACCTATATGACGGAGTTATGCCCGAACATATATAAAAAAAACTACATATAAACATCCGAATTGAGAACATTCTTTTGCCGTTAAAAATGAATGTCTATAGGTATATGTTTATATGACTTTTTCAATCAAAAATTAGGTACCTACTACATAAGATTTGATGGAATTTCACAGTAATACATAATTGAATACGTGTGTGTATGCATGTAGAGCTTCGTGATCCCGGTGTCGGTGCGCGTGTGGGACGTGAACGACAACGCGCCGACGTGGCGCGGCGCGCCGTACCGCGCGCGCGTGTCGGAGCTGGCGGCGGTGGGCGCGCGCGTGGTGTCCGCGCCCGCCACCGACCCCGACCAGCCGGGCCCGCACGCCACCGTGCACTACGCGGTGCTGCCCGGACCCGACAGCGTGAGTGTACACCGCTCGCACCCACGCCTCACGCCCACGCCCACACTACACTACACTACACACTTTGCCCACTACATATACCTACTAAAGTTTATTCGACGTACATATGTAGGTATAAATATAATACATATGTTCATAATACATATGTAGTTAAACCATATTGAACCTAAATGAATTGTTGTTTCTTATGAATGTAATTTTTTTTGTTTGTTTTCCTA
The DNA here is from genome assembly GCA_033884665.1 of Argynnis bischoffii washingtonia. Lineage (NCBI taxonomy): Eukaryota > Metazoa > Arthropoda > Insecta > Lepidoptera > Nymphalidae > Argynnis > Argynnis bischoffii. The sequence goes on from CM066610.1 coordinate 261,319, forward strand.
CATATTTTTAAGTAAATATAACAGTAGAAAAACAAATTAACACACAAAGAAAAAAGGATTTTACGAAACTCTTCATAGAAGAATGGTAGGTAAGATTTTATTAGATTTTCGTGAGTTGATTTTTAGCCAATTAGTCTTGCATAATCGCGAGTAACTTTATCATATTAAGTTATCATATTAAGTATACTTATTTGGTTACCAAAATTCAAACAAATTGTTAAAAAAATTATTCATATGTATATTTCTACTGCGTAATTTCAGAAATATCTGACACGTCTAACTCTGGGATAGATAACTCAATCCATTGTTAAGTAATAAGTTAACGTAGAAAAACACGCATATTCTTTGCATGAGTATGCTCGTGTTTATCTCGAGCCGGTGGTAGATTCCTGACTGACTATACAGACATTTAACTTAATTTAATTTTAAAATGTAAAATTGACGATTCAAAAGTACTTGTAAAAGTCTATTTGAATAAAGTATATTTTAAATTTGATTTGATTTATCAATAACTGAACAAATTGTTAAAAAAATTATCCATCTGTATATTTCACACACATGTGCACGGTGTATACATATGTTTATAACTTCAATCTCATTCGTCTAGTGGTTAGCACGTATGGCTGCACATCCAGATCTCCTGGGTTCGAGTCCCGGGTAGGACCAAGTTTAGTTATTGAGTTTTTCTATTTAGTAAATCTCAGTAACAGCGCGGAGTTGGGAAGTTGACAGTGTTTTTTCTACGCGTCTTGGAGAGCACGTGCAGCCGTCGGTCCTTAACTCCCACTGGTCGTGTCTTCTGGTATGAGAGTGACAGAAAAAGGACTGCACTTATGTTTGCGCATATGCGCTGCAATATAACATCTTCTGCACAGTTAGCTAGTCTTATTGAGATTAGTCCCCTTGATATTATTATTATACTATTGTATCAGAAGTGAAATATCAATTAAAAAAATATATTTTATTAACAAAACTTCTAGTTTTTAGCATTGATTTTACAACTAATCACAAACAGTTAACTTAACATTATTTAATTACATCAACTAGAGCAAATAAAGAAACACTTCAACACAACTTAATAAAAGACAAATAATTAGCACTCACTGACTAACATAACGACCGCATACGAAGTTCAATACACAAAAAAAGAGGTTGGCATCCCTGTTTAAAAACTCCTATAGGATCCCATCAAAAGCGACAAAAGCCACATAGAAACCGATAAATATTTATCGGTTTCAATGTGGTTTTTGTCGCTTTTGATGGAATCCTATTGGAGTTTTTCAACAGGGATAATAGATGCACCGGCTTATGTAGGAATTACCCCTACTCCTCTTACAGAAACCCTTTTGATATCCTACAATACATATATGTGTGTCGGGTGGTCGGGTGTGTGCAGGAGTACGTGCGGTTCGCGAGCGCGCTGGACAGCACGGTGGTGGTGGCGCGGCCGCTGGACTACGAGGCGCGCCGCAACTTCACGGTGCGCCTGCGCGCGCGCGACGCCGGCCGCCCGCCGCGCCACAGCGACGCCACGCTCACCGTCGAGGTGCTCGACGCCGACGACCAGAACCCCAAGTTCGACCACGACCACTACACCGCCCTCGTGCCCGACGACGTCAGGGATGTTAGTCACGCTGCTACGTCTATCTCTCCAGGATTACACTTTCAATTTCATTCAAATCCATCAAGCAGTTTCTTGTAGTGAAGTGACAAATATATTATAAATTTTTCAATTTATAATAGTGTTTGATATCAGATACTTAGACTTTTGATGTCTTTATTTATAATAACATGTATTTCATTAGCTGGAATTTAATCAGATAACAGATAAAAAAGAAAAATCTTTATTGCTTAATATTAGCATTGATTAATTATTATTTATTTAATTAATTACCGCCTAAATTTTTCGGAGAACGGGAGGCGTATTGTCAAGGGGGCAACATTAAAATCAGCACGACCAGTGTACCAAAATTAAAACGACTAAAAACAAGGCATATTACTATACGGCTCGCTATACACGGAGAATGCATATGAATTCCTTACATTTATGCTCGCCTGGTATTTGTGCTGACGCTACAAGGGATGCTATTTAAATAATAAAAAATGTCGTGACGGTCGCAATATTTCACTTATTTCTGTCTCGCTCTCCAAGCGTGCCGAATATAACATGCGATAAGGAAGTTCATCCCAATAACGTAAGAGCGAGGATTGCTCAGCGCCAGGCGCGTGACATGGTGTCGTGTGTGTGACCGCAGGGCACGCCGCTGGAGACGCGGCCGGCGCCGGTGCGCGCGCGCGACCAGGACGCCGGCATCGACGCGCCCGTCACGTACGCCGCCAGCGGCGCCGGCGCCGCGCTGCTGCGCGTGGCGCCCGCCTCCGCCGCGCTGGCCGCCGCCGCCGCGCTGCGCGCCGCCGACCTGCCGCTCACCGTCGTGCTGAAGGTACACACACACACGCACACACGCGCACACACACCCACTGTGATAAAATATTATAGTAGTATTTTCAAGTGCAAATCATCCCCAACATGATTACCACTTGTCTTACGGTAAAGGAAAATTGCATATCTGAGAGAAGCTAGCACATTTTAGAACACGTGAAGTCCGTTAACCCGCACTTGGCCAGCGTGGTGGACTATAGCCTGGTCCCCCTCGTACTGAAGATAGGTCCGTGCCCAATAGTGGTACGGTAAAAAAAGCTGAATACAAAAAGGGATGTTTAATGCAATTGTGCTACTTGTAAATTTCTTCTTTGTTTTTAATGAGTAAATTTTAAATAGTAACATATAAATTTCAATAAAGAATCTACTCTTAAAAGTGGAAGCATTTATATTGAAATAAAAAAGTAGTTTTTCTTGGTGAAATATCTTATATAGCACCGGTGAATAACTACAACTTACTATGAAAACATTTACCATGAAAATTGGTATTATAGAGATAACCCTCGTTTTTGACAGCATTGCCATCAAAATTTAAAGTATTTTTTTATATTATCATATAAAGAACACATAATACCTATGCGCAGGCTACACAGGTGGACAACCCGGACCGCTACGCGCTGGCCACGCTGACGCTGCAGCGCGCGGGCGCGGCGGCGGGCGCGGGGGCGCGGGCGGGGGCGGGCGCGGGGGCGGGGGCGGTGCGCTTCGCGCGCCGCGCCTACAGCGCCGCCGTGGCGGAGACGGCGGCGCCCGGCACCGTGCTGCTCGCGCTCTCCGCCACCGCGCCCTCCGGGCAGGTACCACCACGTTCACCACACCTACCACACTCACCACATTCGACCTTTTTTTTATGTTGGGAAATGCATTTACGCATACCACCTGTACACATACAGGTGGTTATGTAGGACTCACCGGCTAGAAAACCCAGTACTACCCACTAAAACCCAACAAAACCTCCCCCGTCTTAATGGGGCGTCACAAGATCGCTTACGCACTCAACTACGACGCTCCCGACGGTAGGTTTGCCGAAGCAGACCACAACTATGGTGTTGCTCCACAGTCCACTCTGCTATCAGAGAAGTACCAGGAGCAACCCGCATGGCACACCACCCACCGAAGTGGGCCACCTTACTGTGCGTTTCTTGGCTTCGCGCCCGGCTGCATTGATAACCACACTCGACCCTGTACTCACTTTAGTTATCTAGAGACAAGTCATTGCTTCGCTTAATTGTATACATATACCCAAAAATAAATTATTACAATGTCGATAACTTTAGACCGGTCAACTTAAACTATTTAATTATGTATATGTATACATGTATTTAAGTATGTTACACGTTAAAAAGGTGGAAAGCGCCGAGAATTTATTATGGATTTTGATTGACATTTTTGGAGGGTAGCTGGACGGACATAAGTTGTAGGTATTGAGTATAGTATAAAAATAATCAAATTATAAAAATGTCAACAAATTGAGCTGTCACCGTTTACACAGTTTCTAAGTTACAGTAAACTTATTTCTTTAATTCCTTATGGTAGAAGAGCTGGTGAACATTTTAGGGTAGGCTCTTGAGGCACTGTAGAAAATTTTGTAATTATCTTTTAAGGATTCCTAAATAAGATAGTCGAGGTATTGCTGACGGGTACCGACACCCTAGTAACTCATTTTTTTTTTTAACCTTAGTCTCTCTCGTGATCATTTTAAGTGTAATATAATGTATGTATATACATAACTATATATCATATATGTAGTATGTAGTATATATTGTATAGTATTATATATAATATTTAATTGGCTATTTATTTTTAAGTATCTATATATTATTTACATAATTACATCTGCACGACTTTAGCCTGCTTTATAACACTATTTCTCACTACCATAGGTTGGCTGGAAGAGATCTCTTCTAGAGATAAGTCCACCTTTGCATACAATAATTGTATTTAAATCATTGTATTTACTTTTGAGTGCAATAAAGAATATAATATAATAATAATAACGTGTCGGCCGGTCGCGTGCGCCAGCCGCTGCAGTACTACGTGTCGGAGCGCGGGTTCCTGGAGCAGTTCGCCATCAGCGGCGCGGGCGACGTGGTGCTGCGCCGCGCGCTGCCGCGGGACGCCACCGCCGCGCGCGCCTTCCGCTACCAGGTCATGGCCACCGACGGCATCACGGTAGGCGACGTCGGCACTCGGCACTACGTCACAGATAACACTGTACTAGCAGTCGCTCCATCTCACACATGGCAGCCTAAATTCGAGTTATTCTTTTCTTAAATAGGCGGTAGATGGCGTTAATCTTTAAACTGTCAAAGTATTTTTTTATTAACATATATGGAGCAAGATATGTAACACACAATCAAATTTATTTTGTATTGAATAAAATAAATTGGAGTGATTAAATACCTTTGATATCGTAAAAACTAACAATTTCATAAAATATAAATAAGGTCATTTTAAAATCATCATAATATTAAGAAAATTGATTTACACCTTATTTCATTTTTCTTGACCTACTCCAGGTCAGGTCAGGTTTCCAGAATAATGTTTTTGGGGTCTACAAACTTCTTTCTGTTATTAATTTTACTCTTTCAATAATAACTCGATAAATATAACACCATCTATTATCATTTAATCATACTAATTTTTGTTTGTTTTTATCGAGATCCTATTGCCTATGTCATGAAAATATAGTCATAATGGAGTCGTCGTCCGCAGAACGACACGGCGTCCATCAACATCACGGTGCAGCGCGTCAACGAGTGGGAGCCGCGCTTCCGCCACGCGCACTACGAGTTCCTGCTGGCGCCGGGCGCGGCGGGCACCGACCCCGTGCGCGTGGGCCGCCTGCACGTGTTCGACGGCGACCCCGAGGACAACGTCACGCTGCACCTCTCCGGCCCCGACGCCAGGTGCGCTCTCTCCTTCCCTCTCTTTCTCTCTCACTCTCTCTCTGAAAACCGAGACGTTCGGTTCCGTCCGGTATAGTTCAGTTTTTTTGAAGTTAAACTTCTTTACGCACGCTTGACTTGGGGAGGGGGGGGGGGGGGGAAACTGGTGAAAGCGTTACGGAAACATGTACCTACGTTTGTTGCCATGGTAACCGTTGTTATTGTCTAGCAAATGATATATAAAATTATATTCTTTAATAGTTAATAAAAACTGACAAATATTTATAATCATTGATTTATTGTTAGTTCATCAACTATATATGGCGCGTTTTCGACCGAAGGCACCGGTTGACCTGAAGAAGGGCGCTCTCCGCCCTCTATCTCGAAAACGGTTCACCGTATAAAAAATTTTTTGAAACAAAATTTACAGAGAATTTTGTATTTTACAATATTGATAATAAATACAAATAGCAAAAAACCCATATGAAGTGAGATATTTACAAAAAAAGCGCAAAAAAACGATTTTTGTGACCTTTAACCTTGAAATTTAATAGTTGCGTACCATATGTAAGTTTTGAGACAACTTTTAGGGTGTCAATATACAAGTATTTACAGACTTACAGCTGGGTATCTCGAATTCCGAGATTCTTACCTAATTTAAGCTTAAATGACTGGACTATTAATATTTTAATCGTCGCGACACTTTATTATTTACTTAGAGCACCCCGTGTAACGTCAGCACAAATATCATTTATTGACGAAGCCCTACATATATAACGAGCACTGTTTGAAACCTGTGGTCCTCTAGTATTTGTGACAAAAGTACCAGGCGAGCATAAGTGTCAAGGAATGTATGAGCCAAGGCAGAAAGCGAAAGAGATTTTTTAAAGTTTTATTCCATTACTGTAAAATATTAAATGGTCACTTAAAAGAGATCATATATAATCCGGTTACTATTATGAATGTAATATATATGTCGTGTGTATGTAGTTAGTAGTTAATAAGTATTACAAAATGTTATCATGCATTATTTTGCAAGTTCATTTTTAAGAATGAAAATTATATTTAAATGATATTTTCACGAAAGTAATGAAAATGTATACAAATGTATATATGAGTGTGTGGTGTGGTGTGGTCGGGCAGGCTGCTGTCGGTGGACGCGGAGGGCGAGGTGTGGGCGTCGCGCGCGGCGCTGGCGGCGGCGGCGGCGCGGGGCGCGGCGCGCGAGCTGCACGTCGTGGCCACCGCCGTGGACTCCGGCGACCCGCCGCGGCAGGTGACGCACCCACCTATACGTTGTTCAAATGAAAAAATAACTATTATTACATTTTACTATTACTATTCTTACGAGAACAATATTACTTTTATTTTTTAACAATATAATTAAAAAGATACTGATTTTGGACCGAGTGTCGATCGAGATTTTGGATCATACAAAAATTACTGTCCGATTACTATTATATGTGAATGTAATACTTTGTGTATTCATGTTTGTAACTTCTTCGCATTGTACGGATTACGATGAAATTTACTATACAGATGGTCTATATAATAATTTAAAGCGCTTAAGGGTTACGTCGTTAGTAAATAAATGATTTATGTGATGTTCCAGACGTCGGTGCCGGTGGTGGTGCGCCTGGCGGCGGCGGCGGGCGCGGGCGCGGGGGCGGGGGCGCGGCGCGGCGCGGGCGCGGCGCTGCTGGCCGCGTTCACGGCGGCGCTGGCGCTGCTGGCGCTGCTGGCGGCCGCGCTGCTGCTCTACCTCTGCCGCCTCAAGTGAGGACACGCGCACTACATACTTACACCACACTCTAATACAAACGAACAACACTAACGATAGCATTTGATGTTTATATCACACCCTACTAATCTATACAGTCGTCTAGAGAAGGTGTCTAGTGCGGGAGGTAAGTAGAGTCACTCCCGACTGTCATACGCACTTTTATGTGATAGTCGGGAGCAACTTTGAGGTTGACAGATATAACTAATTTTCCATATGACACTACACTAATTTTAACACTCAATTGTGTACATCCCTTTTTAATGTCCCATTGCTGAAAATGAAACTCCCTTCAATGCGAAGGGGATCAAGCCGGAGTCCACCCGCTGGACAAGTGGATTTGCGGACTTCACATATTTTACGAAAACTTACTAGACTCTTTGAATCATATAATATTCCTCACGATATTTTTCTTCACCTTATTAGCATTAATAACCATATTGGAAAATTCGCACATGAAAATATCGTGCGACGCGAAACCCAAAAATTTTGAACCCGCTACATTTCCTTTTCAAGAAAAGAGAGCGCGTAACGACTGGGCTACTACTGCTTCAGCTTTAAAATTAAAATTATTTATTTACATAGTATATTATATAATATGCTAGCGACCAACATTCCTACCATTCGCATTAATAACATTACGAAAACTCCCGAGCGGACATTTGTTTTCGATTTATTTCATAACGATCATCATACCAGAAGCAAATGAAGCAAGCTGTAGTGTCTTTCTACTGATAAAAACCGTATAACTTATAACCGTATTTTTTGAGACTAGCCAACAATATTATAATCCGTAGTAATTACGGGATAAAAAAAAATAATAAAAAAAATACCAACTTATAAATATTGCATTATAATTTTTTTATTTGTCATTATCTATTTCGCGTCCTCGAACGTCACTATCAAATTTAGTCAGGCGCTAACTGTATACTTGCTTCGCAGACGCAAGCGGCAGGTGAAGGATGGCGGCGCGGGCGCGGGCGGTGGCGGCGCGGGGGCGGGGGCGGGGGCGGCGGCGGGCGAGAAGCCGGCCGCGCTCAGCAGCACGCTGTCCACCGCCACCAGCGCCTCGCTGCAGAGCGTGTCGGCCGGCGCCAGCAGCATCCTCGCCGCTTCCACCACCAGCCTCGACCGCGCCCAGCACCCCCAGCACCCCCCGCACACCCAACACACCCAACACCCCCAACACCCCCCGGCGCCGCATCACACCGCCGTCGGCGTCAACGGCAACGTCAGTGAGTACCACACTAACTTATATCTTGCTCGTATTTTAAAACGTTTCGATGCTAAAACATACAATTAAATTTATTCAGAAACAATTGTATGATGCCTGATTAAAGTTCCTATTAAATTACGTAATTGATTTTATAAGACGCTTCTTATTATATTATTAGCTTCCCTATATCTTTGAAAATCCCTATGAACAAAACGCTTTATCACGACGTGATTACCCAGAGTTATATACAAGCGTGCATATCTCGCCTCTGTACATAGCCGCACTGTGTGCCGACAGGGGGCGCGGGCGCGGGTGCGACGGGTGCGACGGGTGCGACGGGTGCGACGGGTGCGACGGGTGTGACGGGTGCGACGAGTGCGGGTGCGGGTGCGACGGGTGCGGGCGCGCTGAGCGACCACCTGCAGGCGGGCGCGGGGCGCTCGGGCGTGGCGTGGCCGAGCGCCACCATCCCGGCGCGCGTCAAGCGCCTCAGCTGGGACGACGCGCAGGTATCTACCTTATACATCTTTGCCCGACTGCGCCAGAAGGAGGGTTACGTTTTTGAGTGACACCGAGTGTATCAAAATTATAAAAGTTAAAATTGCTGATTTATGTTTTAAATGTTTTTTCTCAAAACCTATCGAGTGGGAATCAAAATAAATGATTTTATAAATGGCTTATAAAAATATATAAATAACAGTAGTGAGTGATGTACCCAAATTTATTATTAAAGAAAAAACAGAAAACAATTGTAATGTGTCGTGGGATACCCGGTAGGAATGAAATTCCTCTCGCTACCTGTCCTTGGTTCATACATAATATAAAGATCAATGTACGGTACATTGTTCGTGTTGAAGCTCGTTGAAGAAAGACCTACACGAGTGCACACGAACTATATACACTCTAACAGTTGTGATCTCCTGGTACTTGTGTTGACGTCACATGGGATATTCTTAGTCTATATTTAATATTATAAAGAGGAAAGATCTTTCGTTCGTTTGTACCGAATAAGCTCCGAAGCTACTAAACCGCTTTAGATGAAATTTGATAACAAAATAGTTTAAGGTCCTGTTCGGACATAGGATAGTTTTTATTCTAGAAATCATCACTTAAAAGGGTGAAAATATGGATGAAACTTTGTATGGGGAAGCAGCTTAGCGACGAATTAGTCGCTAGTAAATAATAAAAATGTGTCCATTTAGCTTTCATTTACCAAGTGTGCCGTGTGACGTATGTACAACAAGGAACTTATAATGCCAGAAGAAAGTAATTGTAATGAAATGAAATAAACTTCATTCAATTAGACTTATTACAAGTGTTTTTGAATCGTCAGTTTAATGTAAGCGTCAGTGTAGTCTGTCTGTGAGGAAGCTATCACCGGCTCGGGAAGCAGTTCTGCTGAGAAGAGCCGGCAAATAACTCAACAGCATGTTTTAGTAATAATGTTCTTATAATATATAATATAACATAACATTGCGCGTCCCGCAGCCGGCGGCGGGCGGCGGCGCGGCGGGCGGCGGCGCGACGGCGGAGGCGACCAACGCGGGCGTGGCCGAGCACATGAACCTCACCGTGTATTTCTGAGCGCGCCGCTGTACCTCGTGCTGCAGCCTTTACGCCTACACTTTAAGGACCGCTAGTACCAAATTTTGTACTTCATTCAAATATGTCTTGCTAACGTCCGTTTTATTTAATATATTTAAAAAATATCATCGAACAAACAGGTACTAGATACACAATCAGCGATAAAAAAATGTCCTCACCGAATGAGCGCTCGTTTAAACATTTGAGCTCGCTTTATTTATTTCTTGTGAAAGCAACTTTATGCATTGCGCTTAAGGTTCAATTTACATTGTTGTATATTTATTTCAATTAGAATAATTACTTAAACACAATTGGTGACAGTTTTAAGAGAACTTCTACATGGGATTGTGTATCTAGTACTTTTTGATTGATTTACCATACAATATTACAATAACAATTTTAATGTTAGTTCTAAGTAAAAATACTGTTTATGCGACAATTAAATTGCAGATTAGGCATAGTTATTTTATTCCAAGACGTGATTTTTTAAAACTATTTTTATTTAAAAAAAAATGTGAATAAATATATTATTAAAAATGTTCATATTCATAAAATTGTCAACACTTTCATTTTTTTTTTATATTTAAATAATTAAATAAATATTTGATTTAACTTTCTCTCCGTAATTAACAAGTATCATTTCCATAAAGTAAGTTAATGTACATAATGTTTAAATTTAATTTTATAACTTAGGTCATAAGTTTTATACGTTAGTATTAAGAAACTTTGTATATAAGACAATAAGTGGTGGATATTAGGCAACCGGCAAAAATAAACTAATGCGTTGCTCTGACATACAAAGATTTATTTTAAACATAAATTTACAACAACAAACAACGTTTACACTATAAATTATTATCTTACCTGAAATACAAAAAAACGACATTTAAAGTTATATCCAGCTTTGTAGATTCCTTTTTATAAATTAATTAAAGTTTAATAACTTCACAGTTAAAAGATTTTATACCATGATACCCATCCGTCGGACTGCGGACAGCGCCACAATTCAAATTTAATATAAAACTAGTAAACTCACCCTCGCTCCGCTTGGGTTCGTCCCTACTTACGTTTTAAGGTTCAATATAGATTTCTCAGAAATGAGACATTTTCCACCAGTAAAAAGTATCCTATATGTTTACTCGGATAACCAGCTATCATCATACCAAATTTCATCAAAATCTATCCAGCAGTTTTCCCGTGATGCGGTAACAGACAGACAGACAGACAAAAATTCTAAAAACTAGATTCGGCCTCTGTATCGATAATAAAGTCTATTTCAATAAGATTTTTCAAAAAATATTTAATGTACAGATTCGACTCGGTTAGATTTTTATTATATGTATAGATGATTAGAATAATAATATATTAAAGAGATCTTTATATTTAATATCTTTACATGTAATATCTTTATATTTGAAAACTCAAGTTCAAAATAATAACGGACCACACTATATAGAGTATTTTAATAATTATAGTATAATTTATTTTGTAAAAAAAAATGTTTTTTTTTTTTTTATTTGAAATTAATAAAACAATATTTGGTTAGTTTAATATTTATTTTATAAAACAATATTGACTTTAATTATTATTTAAACTAAATATAAGATTTTAATTCGTTGTATGACCCAACTAATTTTTTTTTCTTAGTTTATTGATTTAAGACACGTTTGACTCAGTTTGTGGTGACACTTCCTGTGCCAGGGGTTGCAGGTTCGAGTTCCGTTGGACATACATTTGTGTGATAAGCACGAATGTTTGTACTCCAGTCATGGGTGTTTATATTTATAATATGTATGTATTTAAAGTTACATATGTATAGTGTATCAACTATCTGGTATGCATAACACAAGCCTCGTAGCTTACCATGGAACTAGATGGTGCTGTGTGTTAATATATTAACATATTTATCTGTGTATGTATTATTTTTGTAAAAAATTTTTCATTAATTTCAATTAAATGTCCCTGTGAATACTTAGCATAAAGTAAATTAGTATATAAGCTGTAAATGTTTGTTTGTATACTTACGAATTATTTAATATTTGTTACATAGGAGGTCCGGCGCGGCCGGTGTCGGTGATTGTTATTAAATCTTTGTTATTATACTGTATTTTATTTTTAACCTACGCCATGAATGATGGGGTCTCATCAGGAATAAAGAAAAAATATTATTATTATGATGTAAAATGGGATGGATGTTTAGTTATTAGTAGCTAGTAGTAAATATTCCGTATGTAACATGTAATTTGAAATGAAATAAACTTTATTCAATTGAACTTATTACAAGCACTTTTGAATCGTCATTTTAAAGAGTGTAAGTGTAGTCAGTCTGTGAGGAAGCTACTACCAACTCGGGAGGCAGTTCTGCTGAGAAAAGCTTATGAGAAACTCGATAGTTGCTCTTATAAATATAGAAGTTTTAGTTTATTTTATTAACATAACAATATAGATAGGCCGCATGAGTTAATATTTCTCAATGCCACACATTTTTTTATTAACAAGAAACTCTTTAATGGAAAGTTATTTTTGAATTCCCATTAACAGTATACCCGTGACCATGGCACTTGTAACAGTGCCGGAATATTCTCTGTATTTCAAAAGTAAGTGCTAAACATGCTAAATACTCCGTATTACATCAATAATATTGTCAGTGACCATGAAACTAAAGACTTATTTAAAGTAAAATTAGTTCAAATAAATATCAATAGATGGCGTTATATGTATAGCTTGTTTAATTAAAGAAAAAATAGATTTCAAAAATGCATATTATGATTTTAAAAATACTCTGTGTTCTCAAATCGAATTTACATTATTTTATTAAATTTTTATTCAAACATCAAATCAAAATCATAGATGGCGCTGTTTACATTTTCTGAGTTATATTATCTATTTAAGTAAATGAAAAGCCACAATAATTAAGAGCTAGGACTGACCAATTTTTTTTTATAGGATGGGTCATGGGGCGTTCCGCGTTTGTACTGATATTGTGTCGTCTTTGTAAAGAAAGTATAATATTTTTAGTTAAACCATTTAACGATTTTATAATACTATGCCTTAATTGTTAATCTATAATAATATTATAAAGCTGAAGAGTTTGTTTGTTTGTTTGGTTGAACGCGCTAATCTCAGGAAGTACTGGATGGAATTGAAAAATTCTTTTTGTATTGGATAGTCCATTTATCGAGGAAGGCTTTACGCTATACATCATCTCGAAAAAATATATGGTTCCCGTGGGATAGATTTGTTTTTGTCTAGGGACGAACCCGAAGCAAAGTGAGGGTGAGTCGCTAGTAACAAAATAAAATTATAATTATAAAATTTTAGTAGCCGGTAGGTAGATATCGATATTTTATATTATTTTTTACGTAATAAAAAACATACCTACGTATGTATGTTTAAACAACATTTTAATGTATCATGCTACGGAACCAGCTCTGTGTGCTTCAAGCTCGCGCTAGCTCGATTTTATACTTTCTTATTTTTATTAATTAAATTAAAATTATATATTCCTGTTATTTCTATTTACGACACACGATGAAACATACTCGTATCTTATATCAAAGTTTCACATTTCTGAGATTTTAAAACTTTAATTTGAGGTAAATATGGCTAAATGAGAGCATTTTGATATACATACGTAGGTATATCGAATAAGTTGTATTTTACATATATTATTTCATCATGCTTTATCTTATTTGTTAAGAAGTTTTAAAACCGCAAGCTTTCTCCGCGCGCCGCGCTGCCAGCCGCCGGCTGCGAGCCTCTCGCGAAAGCGACATGTTACACACATTCACTTATTGAAATCTATTAAAAACTCAATTCAATAAACAAAGGAGGAAATACGTCAACTGTGCATTCATAGAAAGGAAGAGTAATAAGTAAGTATCTAATTGATTTTGATAAATAATATAATACGTTAGTCTCAGTAACAATATCGCCGTCATGTAGGTATTTATTGTCTGCACTAACTGATTCGGTAGTCTAGTGGCTAGCATGTACGGCTGAAGATCTGGAGGTCCTGCTTTCGAGTCCCGGGTCGAGCTAAGTTTATTGAGATTTTCTGTGATGATATTCTCTTAATATATACTTAATATATAAAATAAAAAAGCTGGTGAAAACTAAGCTTCACAGCTTAGCACACCATCGCCAAGTTGCTTGTCTGTCGGCATTTTACAAACTGTACTTCGGGGAGTGTGCCTAAGAGCTCCATGGTCTCATTCCGCCATCGCCATTCTTTCATAGGAACACCAGACGTACTGCAGGATACCATCCTTTCTTGGTTAACATTCTCACCACTCGCACTAAGCGCTATTCGTCATCTTTTATAATGCGCGCAGCCAAGAAGTGGAATTCTGCGTCTAATTTTCCGAGTGCGTATGACCTGAAGCTATTTAAGATGCGTGTTAACAGGCTTCTCTTGGGCAAACTCGCTACATCGTAAACCTTATCTATGCCTTTGAGCTAAGATGAAGGTCAAGAGTAAGCCCATTTATAAAAAAAAAAACAAAAGTTGTAGCCCAGAGTTGGGAAGTCGGTGGTGTTACATTTTTTTAAATAATTAAGGGAGTTGTACACGGCCTAAGTCTAAACTCCGCACGCTGACCAAATGTAGCTTAGTAGGCTCTAGATATCTTTGGAAAACTTGCTAAGTTCTCTCTAGGTTGCAGGTTTATTAATTATTTCCTTTACCGCATTAGCAAATGGAATCTACATACAAAAAACTAACCAAATATTTTAGTAAATGGACATAATCTATTATAGAAAAATGTTTATAAAATACAAAAATATCCCATACGAGAACCTAAACCGCTATTTCTGCCCAAGTGGCCATAGTCGCTACCATATCTACGTCTTTTTGAGTCAACAGTTAAATACTAAACTATTGTTGCTATATACTTAGTGGTAGGGAAGTCAATTTGTTTATATAATTAGGTGTGTGGAGGATCCATTGATCGCAGCAGTGGGTGTCAGTGAGTGTTGGTCGCGCAAAGTTGTCGAGCGTGTTGAGATTAAGTGCGCTTGCGCAGTAAAAGTGTACATTATACGAGAGAGTTGCGTGCGACGCGACGTGACGCCCTAGCTACGGTTGATACAAGGTAAGTTATTACGTTTTAATCTTCGTGTTTAATACTTTTAATTAAACAAAAAGAAAGTTACCGGTTTGGACATTAAACATTAAATATTTATTATTAGTTTCACTAAATTATGGAATGTGTTGTTTCGCGCTTCTTACACTTTGATATACATACTTCCGTTCAATGAGGCGTCATATTTTAAGTTATACTGTATTTGTAATTTCAACTTTAAATTACTGTCTAAATAAAATATGAAAATTGTTATTTGATTTAAGATAAAAGTTACTTAATTTTAAAGTTTATTCAGATGAGGTAAATTTTGAAGCTTAAATTAAGAGCTAATAAACTGACTAATGTGTGCTAAAAATAAATACTTAATATAAAAAAGTCAACAAAGCTTATAGTTGAACTTTAAAAATTTTCGTTTTCTTAATTATTAGGTGTACTTACCTACAATATCACAAACAACAGACAAAACCTCTTAAAAATATGCTATTCGCTTTGAAAAATTGCATAAAAATAATTCACCAAGCTTTATAAATATTCACCAAGCTATCGATTATTCTGATCATATACACAATACGAGTAAATTTTTCGATCTATCTAAAACCTAGAAGTTCTAGAAATTTTTATTTGAGAGAAAAAATATGAATTATTCAAAGTAGCGTCATCTAGCAAGCAGCATCCTGTAGGCGGTGATCCCCGGAGCTCCTGTCAGTAGGCGGATGTGAGAAATCGCGTTCTTGTTTACGTCCGACCACTTTCTCCGTTACGCAAGACGAGCCGTGACCGCACGACCCTCCGGCGGCGGCTACGCGGCCTCGCGTAAACATGACGGTGGACCGGGTCCTTTATGAACAACAACAAGACCTATTGATTGCGATGTTGTCTGTTTATTTAATTTATAATTAAAAAAGAAAATGTATATAGCGATTACATGTATATATACGAAGATGCTTCGCACCTTACTACAGTTTGCCGGCTTAGATGACGTTTATGCAGGGCCGGATTTAAAAATTTAGAAGCTTGGAGCAATCAAAATCGAAAGCTTCTAATAATATTGCAAAGAAACAAAACAAGTTCTTCTGGTTTCAGCGTTTGCATTTCATTCGTTTAATGAAATAATTCTTTTTATTTATTTATTCTTTATCAAATTCTCAACAAAAATAGCTAAAGATTTCATGTCGTATGTTACAACTCTCTGTTTGTAAAAGGAATGCAGTTAACTTCATAATGTTGCTTTTTGTCAGTCGATATACGCGCGCATCAGCTGCGTCATCAGCGTCATCAGCGTCAGCTTGCAAAATTTGACGAATCACAAAAATTGGTTGATGCATGTCACTTAAAAAAAGAAAACCTAGAAATTAATATTGTAGCCCTACTCATGTGGGGGCCCAGATTACCGTTTCCTAATACTCTCACCTCTCGTAGTTCTGCGAGGCCCCATTAAGAGGAGGAAGGTCCTGTTGGGTTTTAGTGGGTAGTAATGACTTTTCTAGCTGGTGAATCCCACCTTCATACATACAAGTTTACAAATTTCTTGACATAAAACCCAATAAATTTATTTCGCCCGAACTGAAACTCGAATTCAGCGTCTCCAGTACTGCAGGCGAAATGCTAAATTTGAAACGCTACCTAATTTAGAAAATTCGAGAATAAATTTAAAAACAGGCTGTTGCTGTTCATACAAAATAGGGACGAATAAAAAATAATTATTCGTACTTTAATAGGTCGAGCCGGATGAATAAAAACCACTTCTTTGTTTTCTAATGTAAAATAAGTGATTTTTTGCATCTAGAAACTCCTGCAGAGTTTCTAGATGCAAAAAAAAAAATAACGTTAACCTACCGAGCAGAAAACTTATTCTTTTAAATCCTAACGATTGTTGAATTTTTGTGTACAAAGTGATTTTAAGTGCAGGAATTTCTATATGTTAAAAAAACTCATACTTTTAAGTCCCAATGATTTTTAAGTTGCTACTCATACCAAGGTATCATAAAAACGAAATACTTTCTAAAATCCCTTTTTTATAATAATAAGACATTATTTATGCATAGACCAAGTCCATTGCAATTGTTTATTACAGCACAGACCTTACATAACGTATAGATCCGTAAGCCGTATAGTCAGAGCGACGTGCCGCGAATGATTCATCATTATGAAACCGCCGGTTGAATGACTGTAGTAAACCGTAAAGTAGTCCAAGAACAAACTATTGTTTTTGGCATATTGTGCCGTACCGTCTGTATTAACCTGTGTCTCCTGTTAACACAAATAAGTACTTTTAAACAAAAAACTGGTTTACAGAAAAGGGACATTGCCTTCAAAACCATATAAAAGCAATTACTTCACCCTTAGGGATGGAATTTTATTTTTAATTTATATATCAACCTTAATATATAAATTTCAAATAAAAATTGAATTTTGATAGTTGAAAGTCGATTTTCAATTGACAAAGACTTCGCGTAATAAAATAAAGGTGAATTGAGTACCTCTTACCTTTTAAAGTCGGTCAATAATTAGGCATACAGTTAGAAGTAGCCCGTATTAGATACGTTTCCTAGATAATGTATTATTTATGGGATTTAAACAAAACTAAGCTAATGAGTTACATAATTATGTAAATACCCGCTTACAAATGTAACTCAGGAAAAAAAAAACTTTATACCTACAAGGAAAATATTTTACATATTCACTATAACTCTTGCAAACCCTGACCTACTCACTTGTTTCATAGCTTATGTACATAGACTGTTAGACATTTATAGTAAAAACTAGCGACTCGCCCTCGCTCCGCTGGGGTTCGTCCCTACTTACGTTTCAACATTTAGATACAATATTTTCCTGCAATAAAAAGTATCCTATATGTTGACTCGGATAACCAACTATCATCATATCTCTTTAAAATCTGTCCAGTAGTTTCTTCGTGATGCGTTTCAAGACAGACAGTTTCCATTTTTAAATTTTAATATTTGCAAATCAAGTCTGAGTAAAATGCGCTACATCGCCGCTTTATCGGCCTGCGCTGGCCAAATTCACAATTTCACCAATATTTTTAATATTCGACCAAAATACATTTAAAAGCAAGATTTAACTAAAATAGATATTAGGTGTCTTTATTTAAATAAAAAATATTGAAGTATTAATTGACTATTGTCTCAGTTAAAATATTTATTGACTAGCGACACACCCTCACTCCGGGTTCGTCCCTACTTACGTTTTAACGTTTACTATCCAGTAAGCAGCTATCATAATACCAAATTTCATCATCAGTGGTTTTTCTGTGATGAGGTAACATACAGACAAACAGACAAAAATTCTAAAAACTATAGATTAGACTATTTGAAAAAGACTTTCCAAAGAATATTTAATGTACAGATTCGGCTAAGTTACAATTTTATTATATGTATAGATCACCTACTACTAATAACATGATTCTTAACTCTAGATGGCGCTGTGGTGTATTGGAATAATTTTGCTATTGGGTAGTGTGAATTCAGAAAATTCCACGATATCGGTAACAGACACATGTGAAGCGCCAGGCGTCGGCCCCTGGAGCCTCGCGCTGGAGAACTGGGCGGTGTCCACGCCGTCTGGAAGACATGGTGAGTACAGAGTATACTACTTTTTAGACTATTCAAACAAATATAAAATTACGTACCTACATACCTACAAGGTTTACGACCTCTGTCTAACAAAATTGGTTTAATAATTATTCAATTCAGTGCTTTGTTATGTGGCTTTTTGGCGAGCGTAGAATGGAGAAGATACGGCGGAGATAAGGTAATAACCGGTTAAAAAAAGATATTCACACAGGTCTGATTACATATAAAATATGAGTAATTAATTGTATGCAGTATGATCCGGATCTACAACAAACATCACAATAAAATATATAAAAGATACATATACACACGAAACAGTTGTTAGTATTTATTAATTAAATATTTTACAATAATTTACAATTGTTACATTTGATATATTAAATACAAGCGACTCATCCTTGCTCCGCTCGGGTTTGTCCCTACTTACGTTTTAATGTTTAGTAAAGATTTCTCAGAGATAAGAGAGATATTTTCCCGCAGTAAAAAGTATCCTATATGTTGACTCGGGTAATCAACTATCATCATACCAAATTTCATGAAAATCCCTCCAGTGATTTTTCCGTGATGCGCTAACAGACAGACAGTCAGATAAAAATTCTAAAAACTATAGGTTCGGGTTCTGTATCGATAATAAAGTCTATTTCAATAAGATTTTCCAAAAAATATTTAATGTACAGATTCGGCTTAGTTAGAATTTTATTATATGTATAGATTTACTCGTACATACAAATCTACAAAATGGACTGAACACTAATATTAACAAACAATTAACATTAGTGGGACGAGATACTTTAGGAGGCAGAAGAGCTGAAAAGGATGTGGTTTAAATTACCTTTATCAAGGCCAAACTTTAGTTTATCAATACAATGTTGGAAATTATCCTTCTTAAACAATTTGTAAAAACAAATGTATATTTTCTCTATATTCAATTACAGGTCGAATCATGGTGCTACCACCGTCCAAAGGCTACTACGTAACAGAACGCATAGACACTCCCTACCTAACTCCTCCCCCACCACCCCCATCATCACATTTCACACCCTCATTGTTCCATAGCGCAAACGATCAAATCTCTAATCAGATCTATAACACGACTAAAGTAGACCAAAAGCTCTCCAGGTTAGGTCTCGCACCAAGCCAAGAGGAAAAACCTACAAGTATAGAGGAAAACAAGAAATTAACATTAAATTTACAAGAAGTTAACTCTGTAAGCCAAGGTCGTATTTCACAATACCCGGGGTACAATCAGTACGGAGGCCCGCCGCCGCAAGCGCCGCATGGCTACAAGGAGTGGGAGGCGCACTCTCCCCCCGGCCTGAGCAAAATTGTGAATCGCCCCCCGAGTCCTTATAAGGACAAGTACAAGCCCAACTACGTGAGTATTTATACTTATTGTTTCTTATATATCTTATCTATTATATCTTTAGAAATAGATTTACTTAGATATATTGTTAATAATAAACAGCGACTATGCACTTTTGATATAACAAGCTACGGTTACGTCTTATTGTATGAACGTAAAATAAATACGAAGTCATTTGTTCCAAAGCCGCCCAACCAGTCCCCCGGGCGGCCCGCCGGCATCGACCGCGTGGACGAGCCGCCGCGCAAACAGGTGTCGGAGACGGACCTGCATCTGCTGAGCGCCATCGAGAAGTTGGTGTACCGCGCCGACCTCATGGAGAAGCGCCTGCGCAAGGTGGAAGAGGGCCTGCACCGCCTCGTCGTGGGCCTCGAGACCAAGCCTGGTGAGAACCTTATGGACGTTAAACGGCTTACTTACCTTATTCTTCATAGTTAGTTGCTAACCGTTAAAAAAACCCTTTTAACTTAAAAAGTATATCGATTTCTTAATTCAATCATACATTTTCCATACTTTGGGATTTAAACTGGTATTCCAAACCCTTGTAATCTAAAAAAGTAAACTTTGAGTTTTACCGGTGGTAGGACTCTGTCAAGCCTGAGGAGTCCGACTGGATGGGTACCACCCCCTTATCTATTTCTGCCGCCAAGCAACAATGATTGCATTGTTGTGTTCCGGTTTGAAGGATAAGGTAGCCAGCGCAATTACAGGCAAGAGGCATATCATCTTAGTCCTCACAGTGACAACGCACCTGTGGTTCTGCATTTTTGTTACTTAAAACCTAAGTGCATGAACCGTAGGTGTTATGGGCGACAGGTGCTGCTTTCCATCAGGTGGCCTGTCTACTCGTTTGTCACTGAATGTCATAAAAAAAAAAAGAGCATGAGAGTCGTTCTGGATAGTTTAGCAATTTCTTAGCAGTGGGATAGCTGTGAGTAGCTAAATAATGAGTATGTCCTTCAGATCCGTGCCCCGCCAACTACACGCGCGTGGGCGGCGCGTGCTACTGGTACGCGGCGGAGGCGCGCGACTGGAAGGGCGCGGCCACGCAGTGCCGCCAGCGCGGCGCCGCGCTGCTGGAGCTGCTGGACGCGGCGCAGGCGCGCGTGCTCACGGCGGCGCTGCTCGCCGACAGCGGCCTAAGGGGTGAGTGCTGCACTTCTTTCATACGCATGAGATACGTCTTTTTATTTTAATATTTTCAAATACAGCAGATAAAGAAATAAGGGCTAATATCGTTATAATCTTACTCAGGTACCTACAATAAAATTAATGGATCGTTTTACTAATTTCATCGCTCTTACGTGAATTCAACTCTTATGTCATAAGTTATGATAATAGTAAAAAATTAAAATATTGACATAGATAACTCATTTTGTTGTAGAATTTTACAAATAACCACACGCACTAGAGAATGTCTGCGTATCTTCACCTAGAAAAGTTATCTAAAGCATGGCTAACAAAGTAAATAATCACTTTATACAGTAGCAATGAAAATAAAGATTGACGAGTCTTCTTACCTCACAAAGATCATTACTTACAAAACAGTTACTAAGTTAAGCCAAATTACAAAATCCT
The DNA here is from genome assembly GCA_033884665.1 of Argynnis bischoffii washingtonia. Lineage (NCBI taxonomy): Eukaryota > Metazoa > Arthropoda > Insecta > Lepidoptera > Nymphalidae > Argynnis > Argynnis bischoffii. The sequence goes on from CM066610.1 coordinate 282,848, forward strand.
TTCGTTAAACATATGTATGTATATATGATCAACCCAATCAGGCCACGATTTCTGGACGGGCGGTCTGAACCCGGGCCTGCTGTGGATCTGGTCGCACTCGGCGCGGCCGGTGGAGGCCAACACCACCAGCGCTGCCAGCGCTACCAGCGCCGCCAGCGGCACCAGCGGCGCCAGCGACATCCCCGGCGAGGGCCGCTGCCTGGCGCTGGCGGCGGACGCGGCGCGCGGCAGCTACGGCTACCGCGGCCGCGACTGCGCGCAGCCGCTGCGCTACATCTGCCAGAAGGACGAGGACAAGCTGGCGCTCAGCAACGAGATCGAGCGCGTGTCGCGGATGCTGACCGAGAGGCGCAAGGCCAAGTTACTCTGGGATGATATTGTGTGATTTGTATTTATAAGTAAGACGTGTATAGTTACGCTATTTAAAAATATTTAAAATTTGGGGACTCGTCAGAAACAAAGAAAAAATATTTCAAATAAATGTTGATAGATGGCGTTGTACGAATCGATTTGTTATGAATATTTGTGCAAAATAAGTATAATATCAAAAAGATATATTCAAGTTTTAATAACTTTTAAAAAAAAATAAAAACCGACTTCCAGGCACTGAAAAATAAAAAATAAGTAAACGGGGGTTTTCATTTAGAATAGATACTTAATCAGATTTTTTCGAAGTCGGTGTACTTTGACTTGTATTGGCTGGCACCGACTTCGAAAAAATCTGATTAAGTATCTATTCTAAATGAAAACCCCCGTTTACTTATTTTTTATTTTTCAGTGCCTGGAAGTCGGTTTTTATTTTTTTTTAAAAGTTATTATTTTTCCATTTTTAGTGTAGACGTATCATCAATACAAATTAATCAAGCCCAAACACCAGGTAATTGCTGTAAATCGTTGAGGAGTTCCCTCGACTATCTTTCGGATGCATCATCAGATCGACTCCAGAACTTCATTATATAGTAGTGCTTTAAAATACCTAATGAAAATGTTATCAAACGCACTAGTCGCCGCTACAATTTTCGAAAGTTCCCCTCGATTTCTCTGGGATCCCATCATCAGATCCTGGTTTCCTTATCATGGTACCACTCTTGGGATATCTCCTTTCCAACAAAAAAAGAATTATCAAAATCGGTTCATAAACGACGAAAAAATGCCCGAACAAACATAAAAAAAAAAAAAAAAAAAATATATACGGTCGAATTGAGAACCTCCTCCTTTTTTTGGAAGTCGGTTAAAAACACGTTACATGAAAAAAAATACTCTCTCTGATAATCTCATTAAGTTTGTACTGCATGTTCACAGATGGCGCTGTGTAAATTGAACAAATTGTTTAGTACGGATTAATCAATGTGTTATTAAATTCAAACTGAATTTTGCCATATTTAAGTAATATATTATGTACTGTACATATCATAAATTACCAAATAGAATAGTTTGACAATTTGCGGATCAACGCCATCTATCGTCAATTTGAGCAAATAAAATGAAGGCTATCCAATTTCTTAGTTCAGGATAGGATATCTGTACTAGTATAGTATCTTGTGCTTAAATTCAGATTGTGTCATAGATCCTCAATAAATATCCTGTAAATCCTGACGATCATATTCTTAGCATAATTTCTAAATATAAGATTGTATTATGTGTAATTAAGACTGATTGCTGAATAAATAAAAAAATAAAAGACAAAATATCGTAAATTCTTATAATCCTATAATATTTACAATGTTGGGTTTAAATCACAACAAAATAACTTAAAATAAATATGTATAAACAAACGGACCGCGTCATACCCATACTATGACGGGGTCCTGGCAATTTGTCACTTTATAGAAAGGCCAACACTCGGCCCAAAGTCCGCGCCGAGCACAGAAGTTCATACAAATATATCTACAATGATATAAAGTGAAAAATTGTATACAAAATTCCAAAAACATGATCGCGTCGTATCTAACCTACGGGAGCAGTCTATCAACCCGATGCAAAGATGTTGTTTGGAAATCGAGAAAATCATTAAAAATGGTGCCTTCGAAACAAAACTATGTACAAAACATAAATTTTGGCACAAAAATAATAGTTATATTATGATACATTTGAATGAATTTAAGAATGGAAAAACATTTCTGGGCAATTTTAAATATCTTGAAAGGTCTTAAACAGATATCTTATTAAGTATATTTAAATATATGTTCAATAAAAATCATCAATAACAAACCGAAGAACAAAAATTATTACTTTATAAAATGTATTTATTATTTATTGTATTAAATAAATATCTGTTATTTAATCTGTATAATTTAAGACTAGTTGTGAGTGAGGCTGGCAATATTTGTAAGGCAAATAAATATTACTAGATATATATTTATTATCTGTTTTATATTTCATATACATATGTTCCACTCATACACATAGAGAGTGGACTGAGTGTATTATTGCCAGCCATCAGCTAAACATGGTGGAAAGGTGCGACAGGGGCAAAACGAACGTGCGGTCAGAAGTCATTCATTATAACATGATTAATGTAGATAGATATTTATAACTATTTCACATTCCATTTATAAATTCAAATCGGAATAAAAGACATATATTGGCCGCATGATCGCTTTCTCTCTTTCTAGAAAGTGGTCAATTAATTTCATGACAGTATCGCTCAGTCCGTTCTCTACATCTACGGTTTCACTGCTATATAATATGGAATTATTTATATAATTTGTGATTAAGTAATAAATATAAAACTCCTTAAGGAATTACAAGGTATTGATAAATTATTTCTTTGTACTTAGGGAAAACAGTTATTATGATTAGTAAAAACAACTTTCCAATAAAATTGATTATTATGGCAATTTCATTTAAAGCAATACATGAGGAATTTGTAGTGCGTTGTTGTTAGGGAAGCCGCGTGTAGCTGTATATAATTTATCACACATATATATTTTTAACGCAAGAAGCACAGCGAGGAAATTATTAAGTGATAAAGTAATAGTAACATATAATCAGATTTTATCACAACTTTAAATTTCGATTAAGAAAGATATAACAAATAGAACTTTTGAAACTCAGATACAACATCGGAAATTTTGATACTCATTAAGTACGGGTTAAAAAAAAAAATTGACTCTAAGACCAAGATATTGACAAAAATACTGTCGAATAAAACAAAACATTAAAACCACAAGTGAAATTTTTCATAATGTTGAGAGGCAACATCCAGATAACACAATAACGGCTCGAGTGACAACATGTTATCTGGTGTATAGTATATTATATAGGTATACTATGTGTACTGATTACATAAAAAAGGCATTCGAAATGTATTGCATTAGTTTCATTCGTATTACAAAATGTATTTACTTAATGTAAACCTGTCTGTAGGTTTGTGTGTTCGCATCGTCACTGTACACTAGGCACTGTCACTGCACTGCGGCGGTTAGTTGAAGTGGAACTTGAACTGGAAGGGCGAGCCGTGCTGGAAGTGGTGGAAGTGCGAGCCCTGGAAGGGCTGCTGGCGGCCCGCCTCGGGGTCCAGCGGGTCATTGCCGGCGTCGAACTGCGCGCGCTTCTCGGGGTCCGTCAGCACCTGTGTGGACACACAGACACACATTACATATGAGTTCATATATCACTATAAATACACTAGTGTGTGGATTATGTATGTATATATGTATGTAAATAACTGAGTAGTATATGAATATAAGCGTTTATTTTCTCAGAGTGGTTATAGCAGATGTCATGAAAATATGGGTAAAAAGGCTGTGTGAACTTGGCACCCGACTTTGGAAAAATTATTCTTTTTTAGGTTTATTTGAAAGAATTCGGTTAGTAGTGGATAGTAGTGAAGCTAATTTCGTTTGTAGTAGTGCCAAAAAAAAATACAGGCAACAAAAAAAAATGTCATCCCCCGAAGTTGTAAAAAATGTTTTTTTCCGTTTGATTCTTGTAGAAAAACGTTAGTAGTCGTTTGTAGTGCAATTATTTTTTTTTGTAGTAAAACAAAAAAAAATTATAAAAATTTTTTTTTTCGAGTATTTTTGCAGAACGATTTTTACTACATAAATACACTATGAAAGCCTATACGATTACTATAAACGCTAAAAAAACTAAAACAACCTTCGTAAAGGTTAGTAGTGGAAGAATCTTAAAGTGTATTCGAACAGAAGTTAATAAGAAGATAGCGTTTGTAGTTAGCGTTAATTTCGTTTGTAGTGCCATTTTTTCGTTTGTAGTTGTTTGTAGTAACGTCAATTTCGTTTGTAGTAACATTCTTTCGTTTGTAGTACCACAATTTCGTTTGTAGTACCATTTTTTCGTTTTTAGTTGTTTGTAGTAACGTTAATTTTGTTTGTAGTACCATTGTTTCGTTTGTAGTTGTTTGTAGTACCATTGTTTCGTTTGTAGTTGTTTGTAGTAGCGTTAATTTCGTTTGTAGTGCAATTTTTTCGTTTGTAGTTGTTTGTAGTAACGTTAATTTTGTTTGTAGTACCATTCTTTCGTTTGTAGTACCGCAATTTCGTTTGTAGTACCATTATTTCATTTGTAGTTGTTTGTAGTAGCGTTAATTTCGTTTGTAGTGCCATTTTTTCGTTTGTAGTTGTTTGTAGTAGTGTTAATTTCGTTTGTAGTGCCATTTTTTCGTTTGTAGTTGTTTGTAGTAACGTAAATTTCGTTTGTAGTAACATTATTTCGTTTGTAGAAGCACAATTTCGTTTGTAGTACCATTTTTTCGTTAGTAGTTGTTTGTAGTACCGTTAATTTCATTTGTAGTACCATTGTTTCGTTTGTAGTTGTTTGTAGTAGCGTTAATTTCGTTTGTAGTGCAATTTTTTCATTTGTAGTTGTTTGTAGTAGCGTTAATTTTGTTTGTAGTGCCATTTTTTTTGTTTGTAGTACCATTTTTTCGTTTGTAGTTGTTTGTAGTAACGTTAATTTCGTTTGTAGTGCCATTTTTTCGTTTGTAGTTGTTTGTAGTAACGTCAATTTCGTTTGTAGTAACATTCTTTCGTTTGTAGTACCACAATTTCGTTTGTAGTACCATTTTTTCGTTTGTAGTTGTTTGTAGTAACGTTAATTTCGTTTGTAGTAACATTATTTCGTTTGTAGTACCACAATTTCGTATGTAGTACCATTTTTTCGTTTGTAGTTGTTTGTAGTAACGTTAATTTCGTTTGTAGTACCATTGTTTCGTTTGTAGTTGTTTGTAGTAACGTTTATTTCGTTTGTAGTAACATTCTTTCGTTTGTAGTACCACAATTTCGTTTGTAGTACCATTTTTTCGTTTGTAGTACCACAATTTCGTTTGTAGTACCATTTTTTCGTTTGTAGTTATTTGTAGTAACGTTAATTTTGTTTGTAGTACCATTCTTTCGTTTGTAGTACCGCAATTTCGTTTGTAGTACCATTATTTCGTTTGTAGTTGTTTGTAGTAGCGTTAATTTCGTTTGTAGTGCCATTTTTTCGTTTGTAGTTGTTTGTAGTAGCGTTAATTTCGTTTGTAGTGCCATTTTTTCGTTTGTAGTTGTTTGTAGTAACGTAAATTTCGTTAATAGTAACATTATTTCGTTTGTAGTACCGCAATTTCGTTTGTAGTACCATTATTTCGTTTCTAGTTGTTTGTAGTAGCGTTCATTTCGTTTGTAGTGCCATTTTTTCGTTTGTAGTTGTTTGTAGTAACGTAAATTTCGTTTGTAGTACCATTTTTTCGTTTGTAGTTGTTTATAGTAACGTTAATATCCTTTATAGTACCATTGTTTCGTTTGTAGTCGTTTGTAGTACCGCAATTTCATTTGTAGTACTATTATTTCGTTTGTAGTTGTTTGTAGTAACGTTAATTTCATTTGTAGTACCATTATTTCGTTTGTAGTAACGTTAATTTCGTTTGTAGTACCATTGTTTCGTTTGTAGTTGTTTGTAGTACCATAGTTTCGTTTGTTGTTGTTTGTTATAACGTTAATTTTGTTTGTAGTACCATTCTTTCGTTTGTAGTACCGCAATTTCGTTTGTAGTACCATTATTTCGTTTGTAGTTGTTTGTAGTAACGTTAATTTCGTTTGTAGTACCATTGTTTCGTTTGTAGTTGTTTGTTATAACGTTAATTTTGTTTGTAGTACCATTCTTTCGTTTGTAGTACCGCAATTTCGTTTGTAGTACCATTATTTCGTTTGTAGTTGTTTGTAGTAGCGTTAATTTCGTTTGTAGTGCCATTGTTTCGTTTGTAGTTGTTTGTAGTAGCGTTAATTTCGTTTGTAGTGCAATTTTTTCGTTTGTAGTTGTTTGTAGTAACGTTAATTTTGTTTGTAGTACCATTCTTTCGTTTGTAGTACCGCAATTTCGTTTGTAGTACCATTATTTCATTTGTAGTTGTTTGTAGTAGCGTTAATTTCGTTTGTAGTGCCATTTTTTCGTTTGTAGTTGTTTGTAGTAGTGTTAATTTCGTTTGTAGTGCCATTTTTTCGTTTGTAGTTGTTTGTAGTAACGTAAATTTCGTTTGTAGTAACATTATTTCGTTTGTAGAAGCACAATTTCGTTTGTAGTACCATTTTTTCGTTAGTAGTTGTTTGTAGTACCGTTAATTTCATTTGTAGTACCATTGTTTCGTTTGTAGTTGTTTGTAGTAGCGTTAATTTCGTTTGTAGTGCAATTTTTTCATTTGTAGTTGTTTGTAGTAGCGTTAATTTTGTTTGTAGTGCCATTTTTTTTGTTTGTAGTACCATTTTTTCGTTTGTAGTTGTTTGTAGTAACGTTAATTTCGTTTGTAGTGCCATTTTTTCGTTTGTAGTTGTTTGTAGTAACGTCAATTTCGTTTGTAGTAACATTCTTTCGTTTGTAGTACCACAATTTCGTTTGTAGTACCATTTTTTCGTTTGTAGTTGTTTGTAGTAACGTTAATTTCGTTTGTAGTAACATTATTTCGTTTGTAGTACCACAATTTCGTATGTAGTACCATTTTTTCGTTTGTAGTTGTTTGTAGTAACGTTAATTTCGTTTGTAGTACCATTGTTTCGTTTGTAGTTGTTTGTAGTAACGTTTATTTCGTTTGTAGTAACATTCTTTCGTTTGTAGTACCACAATTTCGTTTGTAGTACCATTTTTTCGTTTGTAGTACCACAATTTCGTTTGTAGTACCATTTTTTCGTTTGTAGTTATTTGTAGTAACGTTAATTTTGTTTGTAGTACCATTCTTTCGTTTGTAGTACCGCAATTTCGTTTGTAGTACCATTATTTCGTTTGTAGTTGTTTGTAGTAGCGTTAATTTCGTTTGTAGTGCCATTTTTTCGTTTGTAGTTGTTTGTAGTAGCGTTAATTTCGTTTGTAGTGCCATTTTTTCGTTTGTAGTTGTTTGTAGTAACGTAAATTTCGTTAATAGTAACATTATTTCGTTTGTAGTACCGCAATTTCGTTTGTAGTACCATTATTTCGTTTCTAGTTGTTTGTAGTAGCGTTCATTTCGTTTGTAGTGCCATTTTTTCGTTTGTAGTTGTTTGTAGTAACGTAAATTTCGTTTGTAGTACCATTTTTTCGTTTGTAGTTGTTTATAGTAACGTTAATATCCTTTATAGTACCATTGTTTCGTTTGTAGTCGTTTGTAGTACCGCAATTTCATTTGTAGTACTATTATTTCGTTTGTAGTTGTTTGTAGTAACGTTAATTTCATTTGTAGTACCATTATTTCGTTTGTAGTAACGTTAATTTCGTTTGTAGTACCATTGTTTCGTTTGTAGTTGTTTGTAGTAACGTTAATTTCGTTTGTAGTACCATTGTTTCGTTTGTAGTTGTTTGTAGTACCATAGTTTCGTTTGTTGTTGTTTGTTATAACGTTAATTTTGTTTGTAGTACCATTCTTTCGTTTGTAGTACCGCAATTTCGTTTGTAGTACCATTATTTCGTTTGTAGTTGTTTGTAGTAACGTTAATTTCGTTTGTAGTACCATTGTTTCGTTTGTAGTTGTTTGTAGTACCATTGTTTCGTTTGTAGTTGTTTGTTATAACGTTAATTTTGTTTGTAGTACCATTCTTTCGTTTGTAGTACCGCAATTTCGTTTGTAGTACCATTATTTCGTTTGTAGTTGTTTGTAGTAGCGTTAATTTCGTTTGTAGTGCCATTGTTTCGTTTGTAGTTGTTTGTAGTAGCGTTAATTTCGTTTGTAGTGCAATTTTTTCGTTTGTAGTTGTTTGTAGTAACGTTAATTTTGTTTGTAGTACCATTCTTTCGTTTGTAGTACCGCAATTTCGTTTGTAGTACCATTATTTCATTTGTAGTTGTTTGTAGTAGCGTTAATTTCGTTTGTAGTGCCATTTTTTCGTTTGTAGTTGTTTGTAGTAGTGTTAATTTCGTTTGTAGTGCCATTTTTTCGTTTGTAGTTGTTTGTAGTAACGTAAATTTCGTTTGTAGTAACATTATTTCGTTTGTAGAAGCACAATTTCGTTTGTAGTACCATTTTTTCGTTAGTAGTTGTTTGTAGTACCGTTAATTTCATTTGTAGTACCATTGTTTCGTTTGTAGTTGTTTGTAGTAGCGTTAATTTCGTTTGTAGTGCAATTTTTTCATTTGTAGTTGTTTGTAGTAGCGTTAATTTTGTTTGTAGTGCCATTTTTTTTGTTTGTAGTACCATTTTTTCGTTTGTAGTTGTTTGTAGTAACGTTAATTTCGTTTGTAGTGCCATTTTTTCGTTTGTAGTTGTTTGTAGTAACGTCAATTTCGTTTGTAGTAACATTCTTTCGTTTGTAGTACCACAATTTCGTTTGTAGTACCATTTTTTCGTTTGTAGTTGTTTGTAGTAACGTTAATTTCGTTTGTAGTAACATTATTTCGTTTGTAGTACCACAATTTCGTATGTAGTACCATTTTTTCGTTTGTAGTTGTTTGTAGTAACGTTAATTTCGTTTGTAGTACCATTGTTTCGTTTGTAGTTGTTTGTAGTAACGTTTATTTCGTTTGTAGTAACATTCTTTCGTTTGTAGTACCACAATTTCGTTTGTAGTACCATTTTTTCGTTTGTAGTACCACAATTTCGTTTGTAGTACCATTTTTTCGTTTGTAGTTATTTGTAGTAACGTTAATTTTGTTTGTAGTACCATTCTTTCGTTTGTAGTACCGCAATTTCGTTTGTAGTACCATTATTTCGTTTGTAGTTGTTTGTAGTAGCGTTAATTTCGTTTGTAGTGCCATTTTTTCGTTTGTAGTTGTTTGTAGTAGCGTTAATTTCGTTTGTAGTGCCATTTTTTCGTTTGTAGTTGTTTGTAGTAACGTAAATTTCGTTAATAGTAACATTATTTCGTTTGTAGTACCGCAATTTCGTTTGTAGTACCATTATTTCGTTTCTAGTTGTTTGTAGTAGCGTTCATTTCGTTTGTAGTGCCATTTTTTCGTTTGTAGTTGTTTGTAGTAACGTAAATTTCGTTTGTAGTACCATTTTTTCGTTTGTAGTTGTTTATAGTAACGTTAATATCCTTTATAGTACCATTGTTTCGTTTGTAGTCGTTTGTAGTACCGCAATTTCATTTGTAGTACTATTATTTCGTTTGTAGTTGTTTGTAGTAACGTTAATTTCATTTGTAGTACCATTATTTCGTTTGTAGTAACGTTAATTTCGTTTGTAGTACCATTGTTTCGTTTGTAGTTGTTTGTAGTAACGTTAATTTCGTTTGTAGTACCATTGTTTCGTTTGTAGTTGTTTGTAGTACCATAGTTTCGTTTGTTGTTGTTTGTTATAACGTTAATTTTGTTTGTAGTACCATTCTTTCGTTTGTAGTACCGCAATTTCGTTTGTAGTACCATTATTTCGTTTGTAGTTGTTTGTAGTAACGTTAATTTCGTTTGTAGTACCATTGTTTCGTTTGTAGTTGTTTGTAGTACCATTGTTTCGTTTGTAGTTGTTTGTTATAACGTTAATTTTGTTTGTAGTACCATTCTTTCGTTTGTAGTACCATTATTTCGTTTGTAGTTGTTTGTAGTAGCGTTAATTTCGTTTGTAGTGCCATTTTTTCGTTTGTAGTTGTTTGTAGTAGCGTTAATTTCGTTTGTAGTGCCATTTTTTCGTTTGTAGTTGTTTGTAGTAACGTAAATTTCGTTTGTAGTAACATTATTTCGTTTGTAGTACCACAATTTCGTTTGTAGTACCATTTTTTCGTTTGTAGTTGTTTGTAGTAACGTTAATTTCGTTTGTAGTACCATTGTTTCGTTTGTAGTTGTTTGTAGTAGCGTTAATTTCGTTTGCAGTGCAATTTTTTCGTTTGTAGTTGTTTGTAGTAGCGTTAATTTTGTTTGTAGTGCCATTTTTTTGTTTGTAGTACCATTTTTTCGTTTGTAGTTGTTTGTAGTAACGTTAATTTCGTTTGTAGTGCCATTTTTTCGTTTGTAGTGTCACAATTTCGTTTGTAGTACCATTTTTTCATTGAAATTGTGGTACTACAAACAAAATAATGTTACTACAAACGAAATTGACGTTACTACAAACAACTACAAACGAAAAAATGACACTACAAACGAAATTAACATTACTACAAACAACTACAAACGAAAAAATGGTACTACAAACAAAAAAAATGGTACTACAAATGAAATTAACGCTACTACAAACAACTACAAACGAAAAAATTGCACTACAAACGAAATTAACGCTACTACAAACAACTACAAACGAAACAATGGTACTACAAACGAAATTAACGTTACTACAAACAACTACAAACGAAAAAATGGTACTACAAACGAAATTGTGGTACTACAAACGAAATAATGTTACTACAAACGAAATTAACGTTACTACAAACAACTACAAACGAAACAATGGTACTACAAACGAAATTAACGTTACTACAAACAACTACAAACGAAAAAATGGTACTACAAACGAAATTGTGGTACTACAAACGAAAGAATGTTACTACAAACAAAATTGACGTTACTACAAACAACTACAAACAAAAAAATGGCACTGCAAACGAAATTAACGCTACTACAAACAACTACAAACGAAAAAATTGCACTACAAACGCAATTAACGCTACTACAAACAACTACAAACGAAAAAATGGCACTATAAACGAAATTAACGTTACTACAAACAACTACAAACAAAACAATGGTACTACAAACGAAATTAACGTTACTACAAACAACTGCAAACGAAACAATGGTACTACAAACGAAATTAACGTTACTACAAACAACTACAAACGAAAAAATGGCACTACAAATGAAATTGCGGTACTACAAACGCAAGAATGGTACTACAAACAAAATTAACGTTACTACAAATAACTACAAACGAAAAAATGGTACTACAAACGAAATTGTGGTACAACAAACGAAAGAATGTTACTACAAACGAAATTGACGTTACTACAAATAACTACAAACGAAAAAATGGTACTACAAACGAAATTGTGGTACTACAAACGAAAGAATGTTACTACAAACGAAATTGACGTTACTACAAACAACTAAAAACGAAAAAATGGCACTACAAACGAAATTAACGTTACTACAAACAACTACAAACAAAACAATGGTACTACAAACGAAATTAACGTTACTACAAACAACTACAAACGAAACAATGGTACTACAAACGAAATTAACGTTACTACAAACAACTACAAACGAAAAAATGGTACTACAAACGAAATTGTGGTACTACAAACGAAAGAATGTTACTACAAACGAAATTGACGTTACTACAAACAACTACAAACAAAAAAACGGCACTACAAACGAAATTAACGCTACTATAAACAACTACAAACGAAAAAAATGCACTACAAACGAAATTAACGCTACTACAAACAACTACAAACGAAAAAATTGCACTACAAACGAAATTAACGCTACTACAAACAACTACAAACGAAACAATGGTACTACAAACGAAATTGTGGTACTACAAACGAAAGAATGTTACTACAAACGAAATTGACGTTACTACAAACAACTACAAACGAAAAAATGGCACTACAAACGAAATTAACGTTACTACAAACAACTACAAACGAAAAAATGGTACTACAAACAAAAAAAATGGCACTACAAACAAAATTAACGCTACTACAAACAACTACAAACGAAAAAATTGCACTACAAACGAAATTAACGCTACTACAAACAACTACAAACGAAACAATGGTACTACAAACGAAATTAACGTTACTACAAACAACTGCAAACGAAACAATGGTACTACAAACGAAATTAACGTTACTACAAACAACTACAAACGAAAAAATGGCACTACAAATGAAATTGTGGTACTACAAACAACTAAAAACGAAACAATGGCACTACAAACGAAATTAACGCTACTACAAACAACTACAAACGAAAAAATGGTACTACAAACGAAATTGTGGTACTACAAACGAAAGAATGTTACTACAAACGAAATTAACGTTACTACAAACAACTACAAACGAAAAAATGGCACTACAAACGCAATTAACGCTACTACAAACAACTACAAACAAAAAAATGGCACTACAAACGAAATTAAGACTACTATAAACAACTACAAACGAAATAATGGTACTACAAACGAAATTGTGGTACTACAAACGCAAGAATGGTACTACAAACAAAATTAACGTTACTACAAACAACTACAAACGAAACAATGGTACTACAAACAACTACAAACGAAACAATGGTACTACAAACAAAATTAACGTTACTACAAACAACTAAAAACGAAAAAATGGTACTACAAACGAAATTGTGGTACTACAAACGAAAGAATGGTACTACAAACAAAATTAACGTTACTACAAACAACTACAAACGAAACAATGGTACTACAAACAACTACAAACGAAACAATGGTACTACAAACAAAATTAACGTTACTACAAACAACTAAAAACGAAAAAATGGTACTACAAACGAAATTGTGGTACTACAAACGAAAGAATGTTACTACAAACGAAATTGACGTTACTACAAACAACTACAAACGAAAAAATGGCACTACAAACGAAATTAACGCTAACTACAAACGCTATCTTCTTATTAACTTCTGTTCGAATACACTTTAAGATTCTTCCACTACTAACCTTTACGAAGGTTGTTTTAGTTTTTTTTAGCGTTTATAGTAATCGTATAGGCTTTCATAGTGTATTTATGTAGTAAAAATCGTTCTGCAAAAATACTCGAAAAAAAAAATTTTTATAATTTTTTTTTTGTTTTACTACAAAAAAAAATAATTGCACTACAAACGACTACTAACGTTTTTCTACAAGAATCAAACGGAAAAAAAAATTTTTACAACTTCGGGGGATGACATTTTTTTTTGTTGCCTGTATTTTTTTTTTGGCACTACTACAAACGAAATTAGCTTCACTACTATCCACTACTAACCGAATTCTTTCAAATAAACCTAAAAAAGAATAATTTTTCCAAAGTCGGGTGCCAAGTTCACACAGCCGGGTAAAAAAATATTTTATGATTAAGATTTTAGGTAAAATATGTATTTTAAGAAAATAATTACTTGTTTTTCTAGAAAAGGCAATCAACGTTAAAATAATTTGAAATATTTATTATAACCTTTACATCATTAGTTTTTTTTTTCAAAATAAACTAATTCAATTGAAATTGGTACATAATCACTTATAAATTCACGTGTTAAGTACCGTAGTAAAATATTACATGAAAAAAATGAATTTGAAATAAATGTCCGATATCGTCGTCTAGCACACACCCACAAAAAACATACAGTTAAATTGAATGCCTCCTTTTCAAAGTGAACCTGTGCAGCGTATACAACAGTCCCCAGACTGACCTCCTTGGCGGCGGCGACGTCGATGAACTTCTTCTCGGCGAGCTTCTTCTCGTCGCCGTGGAAGTTGTCGGGGTGCCAGCGCTGCGCCGCGCGCCGGTACGCCTTCACGATCTCCTGCTTGCTCGCCGTCCTGCGCACCACACATACATGTACAATGAGTATAGGTACACTACATTATTAACAAAGTATAGGAAAAGTTAAGCAGAGATCAATTAGATACGAATTTACACATTAAACACTGTTGACTACGTTAAGGTTGAGATTTACTTGCGTAAGCTTAATAAAATAAAAATGCGTGTGCTCTGTACGACTTTATTTTTGCAACTAACTTGTTGATTGATTTAACATACCGCCTACCAAAGAACTAAAGGTTCTTTAACATGATTCTATAAATATACAAATATATGGTACATTTAGCTTTTAAACAAAAATAAACAACTGCGAATGTTAATCACAAAATAATTATTACATTTCATTACTAAGAAGAATCAATAGGTAAAGCACATAACTTAGAAATGGATCTCTTAATAATGGTACCGTCGCTCTTGACGCTGTAGACCCTCGTGAAACCATCTAGTCCTGGATGCTTATTTGTAATTCTTCCGAGTGACCATTTTCCAGGTGGTAAGTTATCTGTTTTTATTAATACGATGTCCCCTATTTGTAGCTCTTTCTCTGGTTTCATCCATTTAGGACGTTGTTGAAGTCTCGACAGGTACTCGTCTTGCCATCGCCGCCAAAAATCGTTTACAAGTTTCTGTGTATGTTGCCAGCGTGACAAGTGAGATGTTTTTACTTCTCTAAGGTCAGGTGATGGTATAACTATAGGAGCTTCGCCAATTAGAAAATGTCCTGGTGTAAGTGGATCAAGGCATTCTGGATCAGAATTATCTAGTGGGCATAAGGGGCGTGAATTTAAGCAGGCTTCTACTTGACACAATACTGTAGTCATTTCTTCGTACGTGAGGTGAGTAGTGACAATCCTTTGTAAGAGGTATTTAATTGATTTTACACCAGCTTCCGCCGAAGTTCGGGCTGTATGCTGGTATAAAATGCATTTGTGTTCCATCACATGCTAATGTTTGTGCTATCCTTCCCTTGTATTGTAGCTTTGCTTCATTCCAAGCTTCTACTAATTGTTTGTTAGCGCCTACAAAATTTCTGCCTTGGTCACTCCACAAATGACTGCATTTGCCTCTTCTAGCAACAAAACGTCGGAATGCTCCTATGAACGCTTCTGAGGTAAGATCTCCTACTAATTCGATGTGAATAGCTTTGGTCGCCATGCATATAAATATTGCTACATATGTTTTTACTGTTTTATTTCCCCTACCCTTGCACATTAGTGTTTGAAAAGGTCCGGCAAAATCAACACCACTGTATAAAAATGGTCTTGAAGGAGTCACTCTTTGCTCTGGTAAGTCTCCCATAATCTGAGCTTTAGCTTTTGCCTTGATCTTAGCACAAACGAGACATTTATGTATATATTGCTTTACTAATGATTTAGCTCTTATAATCCAATATTTTGATCGTAGATAAGATAACACCAATTGAATTCCTCCATGAAGAGTTTTAGCATATGCATCGGCAATAATGAAGGCTGTAAGTATGTTTGTGCTTCCCAGAATTATAGGATTCTTTCGGTCATTAGGTAACTGTGAATGTCTGAGGCGACCGCCCACCCTGAGGATATAAAATTCGTCCAAATATGGGGTAAGTGATTTTAATAAACTTTTACCTTTTACTTGCTTGTTTTCTTTTAGTCTCTCTATTTCTTCTTTAAAATCTTCTTCTTGTACCTTTTTAATGCAAATTTTTAATGATTCTTCTAAAACTTGTGTTGTTATATTCTTTGTATAATTTTGTTTTTTGTAGTTTAAAAATATTTTGCAGAAGGCTATTGTTGTAATTAATTGTAACAAATTGTCAAATTTTTCAAATTGTGATATTAATGATTTCTCTTGCTTTTCAGGTTCTACGGTCAGGTGTGTATTAATTTTATTTGTTTTCATTTCTAGGTCAGTGTTTATAATTACTGGTTTACTAATCTTAAATTCTTTTTCAGATAGCCAACTTGGACCCCTCCACCACAAGTTAGATTCTTTTAGAGCTGAGAGAAAAATTCCTCGGGATGCCAAATCAGCAGGATTGTCTTTCGATTGTACATGGTACCAGTGTTTGTTATTAATGTTTTCTATGATTTGCACAACACGATTTGCTACAAATGGCTTCCATCTATTAGGTTCTCCGCAAAGCCATGATATGACTATAGAGGAATCTATCCATGCATACATTTCAGAGGTAGGTAACCTTATGGCTTGTCCAATCTATTTCATTAGCTTAGACAAGAGAAGAGCACCACAAAGCTCTAAGCGTGGTAACGATATAGTCTTGAGCGGTGCTACTCGTGTTCTAGCAGCAAGTAATTTTGTTTCAATATCTCTATTTAGTGTTACTATTCTAATGTAAACAACAGCTGCATAAGCACGCATTGATGCATCACAGAATCCATGGATTTCAATACTTTCTTTGTTAGCTTTAGTCGTTCCAAGCCATCTTCCAATTTGTATCTCATTTACATTTTTGAAATCGGTTCGTATTTGCTTCCATTCTTCTTCTAACGTTTCAGTAACCTTTTCATCCCAGTTTATCTTTTCAAGCCATAGTTTTTGTATTAGTATTTTGCTCATAACTGTGCTTGGAGCGAGCCATCCAAGTGGATCGAACAGTTTTTGAATGTCAGATAAAATAACTCGTTTACTTATATGGCTTCCTATTGGTGGCAGATTTACATTATACTGGAAGCTGTCATGATTCAAATTCCACACGATGCCCAATGCTTTTATCGTCCCATCAAGATTTAGGTCGATTTTAAGGTTTGCAGATCTCTTACTTTCTTCAATGGACTGTATAAATTTGATGTTGTTAGATGACCATTTCTTAAGTTGGAATCCACCTTTCTCTAGGATGTTTGAAATTTCATTGGCTATAGTTACAGCTTCTTCTGTGGAGTCAGCGCCAGACAAAAGATCATCGATATAGAAGTCTTCTTTGATTACTTGAGCAGCTAATGGAGACAAATTTCCTTCATCTTTAGCTACTTGTTGAAGCGTTTTAACTGCCAAATAAGGAGCTGGAGCTGTACCAAACGTCACACGAAGAAGTCTGTATTCATGTAAATCGTCATATTCATTTTGCCTCCACAGGATTCTCTGGTAATCAGCATCGTCCTTCGTTACTAGAATTTGACGATACATTTGCTGGATGTCGGCTACAAACCCAACTTGTTTGGTGCGCCATCTCATCAAAAGATTTCTTAGATCTTCTTGCAGTTGCGGACCTACTAGAAGTTCATCGTTTAGTGATATGTTATTACTTCCTTTACAGGATGCGTCGAACACAACGCGAGTTTTACTTGTTTCTTTATCGTTGCGCACGACGGCGTGATGCGGTAAGTATACTGATTTCTTAATGTTTCTTTCTCTTTCAGGTATTATTTCAATATGATTTTGTTCTATGTAATCTTTTATAACCTTTGTGTATTCTTTTTTCAGGTCTGGTGATTTCCTAAATCTCTTTTCTAGTAGTAAAAATCTTCGTGTAGCTATCTCTTTGGAATTCCCTTCAGGTGAAAGTGGTTCATTTGTTTTAAAAGGTAATTTAACGATATATCTTCCTTCTTTATTTCTAGTTGTTGTTTCTTCATAAATTTTTTCGCAGAGCTTTTCATCTTTTGTTAATTGTCTTTCAATATCTACTTCTACCTCCCAGATGGATTTGAGCATATCTTCTACGTCAATTTGATGATGCATTACTGTGTAAGTATCTTCTTGTGGTTGTGAACAAATATCTCCGAAAAGTATCCAACCCAGACTAGTCTTTTGGGCACATGGGGTGCCTGGGGGACCCTTGATATATTGTTGTTGTATTATTTCAGTATATGCCTTAACCCCTAGGAGTAAATCTATAGACCCTGGCATGAAGTACGATGGATCAGCCAGGTTGAGTCCTTTGAGGTGTGGCCATGGTTGTTTGGTTATTCTTTTGGCGGGTAATTTTGTGGTCAGCTGTTTTGACATCACATAGGCTTGTATCGGTAGTCTAAAGTTGTTGTCCCATTGTGATCCTAGTTCGAACTGCACCACATGTTTGATTTCTGTGCGCGTTGAACCCACCCCTATGACATTTGCTTTTGTTGGCCTTCGTTCGAGTTTCAGGAGTTGAGTTGCCTTCTCGCTGATGAATGTTGCTTGGGAACCTTGGTCTATTAGCGCTCGTAATGGAATGGTGTATCCTTGAGTGCTTCTTGCTTCCACTACTGCAGTCGCTAGCAGAGCTACTCCATGTCTGGGTGTTAAATGTGACGCAATCATTGAATTTATTTGTATATCTTCTTGCTTTTCTACTACGTGTTGTGAAACATGCGGTTGTACTTGTGACTTGCTTGATGAGGCCGCAGGTTCTAGGTTCTTGGAGACATGTAGTAGAGAATGATGACGCCGATGACAAATCTTACAGGACAATGGCAGCTTGCACTTGGAGGCTTCATGCCCTGGTACCAGACAGTTGAAACATAATCGTTTGCTTACGACATATTGTCTTCTTTCAGTAGGTTCCATCTTAGTGAATTCTTTGCAGTGACAGAGCGTATGATTATCATTGCATATGATACAAGTTCTTGAGGTGCTTGGCGTGGAAATATGAAACGAACGTTGATTTATTCCAGGTTTGGCTTGGTGAGTGGAATGCTGTGCAGTGGTGTTAGTCATTAATTCCAAGGTACGAAACTTTGATTCTAAAAATTTTTTGAATTCATTCCAAGTAGGTAAAGCTTCTGATTCTTCCTTGTAAGCGTACTCTTCCCAACTTCTGTGTGTCTCCGGGTCCAACTTCTGAACTAGAAGATGTATAATTACTGGATCCCAGGAGTCCGTACAAATATTCATGTTGGAAAGGTTATTTAAACATTCCACAGTTGTGTCCAATAAACTTTTTAAAAGCACAGCTGATTGCATTGTTAATTTCCTTTGATTAAATAATCTCTTTAAAATACTGTTATATAACTTTAAGAACAAAGATTCTAAACTTAACTCCTCACATCTTGGATTTACAAGTAGTCAGCCGGTCTATGCAATGGAACACTTATCCCCTGCAAATAAGCAATTACATGCAGCTACTAGAATAATGGCAAAGAAAAAAAATTATGAATTTGTATGGATACGAGAAGGTAAAATCTTTGTGCGTAAGAATATTAAGTCAGAGGCTAAATTGATTAAGGACAAGAACTTTTTAGAATCATTGTAATTGTAGTTATTTTAATTATTTAATGCATTTTAATGGAGAACACATAGTTTCAAAATTCAATTTAAATATATACTATCAAAACGTAAGAGGCTTACGCACGAAGGTGGATAATTTTCATATCTCTGTATTAGCTAATAATTATGATTTGATAATTTTAACAGAAACGTGGCTAAACGATACGGTATTTGATCATGAAGTCATTGATCAAAGATATAATGTATTTAGACGTGATAGATCTTCTTCCTTATCTTCTTCTCACAAAAAAGATGGAGGTGGCGTTATGATTGCTGTTTTAAAAAAGTTTGAAATTATTCGAAAACTTGATTGGGAGTCTACATGTGAAGACCTATGGATTAGCTTGAGGTTAGGTAAAAATAACATTATTAATATATGTGTAGCTTATTTGCCACCACCATTAGATGTATGCTATGTTGACACATTTCTACGAAATCTTTCGCGTGTATTAATAAATGTAAACAGGAAATCATCTACAATCTTAATTGGTGATTTTAATTTAAGTGATCTATTGTGGGAGTATAATATAAGTCGATATTTTCTGTCCCCTTTATTGTCAGATAGCTGCATAGTAAATAATTTTTTAGACAATATATCTTTTAATAACTTTTATCAATGCAATCATGTTTTAAATGGAAATGGTAAAATTCTTGATTTAGTTTTTTCCACTAATCCTTCTTGTATAACTATTAACCAAGTTTTAATTCCTATAATACCACCAGATATTCATCACCCTCCTTTAGAAATTTGTTATCAAACGTCATCATATAATACTCTAAAATATAATAAAATACTATCATATAACTTTGCAAAGTGTGATTATGAAGCTGTAAACTCTGCTCTAGAATTAATTGATTGGTCTGCTCTTTGGGACGGATGTATACATATCGATGAAATGATTAAAATATTTTATTCAACTTTAATGCCTATCATAGATAAGTTTACTCCTCTTAGAAAGCCAATGAATGAGAGCTTTCCTGCTTGGTTTTCGTTATCACTAATTAAAGCTCTTAAAGAAAAAGCGAAGTATCATAAAAAATATAAAATTTACGGAAATGAAATGGACAATTTAAGTTACATAATCTTACAAGAACGATGTGATTTATTATTAAAAGAATGTTATACTAATTTTAAGAATAACGCTCCTAACCTATTGCGGCGAAATCCACAATATTTTTGGAAATTTTTTAAGGACCGAAAGAGTAATTGTGCTTCAATCCCTAATGAAATGACGCTAGATAACGAAAAAGCAATAGGAGGGCAAGAAATATGCAATCTTTTTTCCAAACATTTCCAAAGTATATATAGTTTAAATCAAGCTAATTCTATGCCGACACAAACGTTCAATACTATAGAACATTATTATTTATCACTTGGCCAATTAGTTGTATATGAAAATGATGTTTTAAGACACCTCCAATCTGTAAATATAAATAAATCTCCTGGTCCTGATAGTTTACCTTCATTATTTTTAAAAAAATGTGCAAATAATTTATATAAGCCGTTGTGTAAAATTTATAATAAGTCTTTGGAAAGTGGGGTATTTCCGTCTGAATGGAAAAAGGCTTATCTATCACCTATTCATAAGGGTGGAGATGTGAGTGATGTGAGTTGTTATCGTCCTATTTCGTTATTGTCAAATTGTGGAAAAATATTGGAATCAATAGTTAATAAACATATACTAAATCATGTACGTCGCTACATAAATTGTAACCAACATGGCTTTTTACCTAGTAAGTCTACAGCGTCTAATTTAGTTTCTTATGTATCTGATATTGCAGAAGGTTTAGATAAAAAGAAAGAAGTACATTCTATATATACTGATTTCAAAAAAGCATTTGATTTAATAAATCATAAATTATTATTAAAGAAAATTGAAAATATAGGTATCCACGGTAGTTTGTTAAGATGGATTGAGTCTTACTTAAAGAACCGCTCGCAGTTAGTATATATTCGTGGTTTTAAATCAGAAGAGTGCGAAATAACTTCTGGAGTTCCCCAAGGGTCACATCTTGGCCCATTGCTATTTTTAATATTTATTAATGATTTATGCAATAATATTAAATCAAATTTTAAATTTTTTGCCGATGACTTAAAAGTTTATCGTGTAATAAATGATGATTCTGATAAGCAAATTCTACAAACAGACGTAAACTTTATTGTAGATTGATGTAATTTTAATCAAATGTATCTAAATTCTACGAAGTGTTTCTTTTTAAATTTTTCACGAAAAATTCATTCTGAATTAGTTACATATCATATTAATAATTTACCTATCCAAAAAGTTACAAGTATCCGTGACTTGGGTGTTATATTCGATAGTTCACTGAGCTTCAGACAACATTATGATAACATAATAAAAAAAGCTTCGAAATTATCAGGTTTTATTAATAGACAACTAATATTATTTAAGCAACCAAATATCACTATTCATATATTTAATACATTGGTTCGAAATTTACTAGAATACTGTAGTACAGCATGGAGCCCGTCCTATCAAGTTCACGTAAATAGATTAGAATGTGTCCAAAAAAGATTTTTATATCACGTATCCTACACAGACAACAAATGCCATGAATTAAATTCTTATCTACAAAGACTACGTCACTACAAAATGATTTCTCTATCTACACGTAGGAAAATACTTGATATAATTTTTTTGTACAAGCTAATTCATGGGTCTATTGACTCACCTGATCTCTTACAACGACTGAACTTTAGTATACCACGTCCTAGTAGTCGTTTACAAAATCGTAAGACATTCTGTCTTCCCAACGCAAGAACTAATGCAATAAGCCACTCGCCCTTATTCCGCATGTGTTCAGCGTATGATGCTATTCGCTTTAAATTAGATATATTTAATAATACCTCTATAGCCTCTTTACGTAAAAAATTAAAGGAAATTGTTTAGTTTAATAGCTATTTTTAGTAATTCATATATTTTTTTAATTTTTTGTTATTATTAGTAGATAAAAGCCATTCCTTATTGTTACCGTAGGTTAAATCTCGTTTATGTTTATAATATAATATAATATTAAGTTTTGTTTGTATATGTATGCTGTGTCTGCATCTAGAAAAATGCAATCTTGTGTATTGATTTTTTAAGCAATTGTTATTTTATGTGTTTGATTGTCATTTGTTTTGTAGACCAAAAAACATAAATAAATAAATAAATAAATATGTATAATTATTTGATGTAACTTGTATGTGTTTTAATAACGATTCAGCTTCCGCAGCAACACTTGTCTTCAAATAATGTAATTTTTGTACATCGCTTAAATTTGTGTTATTATGTACCAACGAAATAAATAAATCACTAAATGCTGGCCATGCTTCATAAGTCCCGGTGAATGTTGGAAGTTGTATTTTAGGTAATTGAACGAGATTATTTTGTGCGGTAGAATTACTCGAACTTGTATTTAATGATGATTCCGTCGATGTACTTGCCGATAACTTTAAGAGCATATCCTTTAAATCGCCGTGTAATATGTTATATAAATCTTCATAAATAAAAAATTCTTCGTTAAGAAAATAAGGTAAATTGCCCTTTTGTTCCTTCGGCGTAATTTTGACTAAATCTCCGCCGTGAGCCGTTTTGAATGTATTCCAATAATCGTTAATAATCTTCATTCGTGCTTCTATATATCCCGTAGTTAATCTTGACTTCGGACATTTCTTCAAGTTAACTTGTGTTTTTTGTAATAAATTAGCCGTATCTTCCAACACAGCAAGAAGTTGGTTTTGTTCTTGAGACATTTTGAATGTTTTCGACAACTTTTTTCACTTTTGAAGACAAATATGATGCAATAATAACCAATTTTATCGTTCGTAATGAGTAATAAATGCTTGCTTTTTAACTTAGATGTCAAGTCACTCAACGTATATTTCTTATCGCAATTCTTTTGTTCTACGACGCTCGGGATCGGTCCGTGAGTATTCGGCTCGATTTCGACCATATGTTGACTACGTTAAGGTTGAGATTTACTTGCGTAAGCTTAATAAAATAAAAATGCGTGTGCTCTGTACGACTTTATTTTTGCAACTAACTTGTTGATTGATTTAACAAACACACTTATATTGTCACAAAGTAGAAATTACACAGAGAAGGATAGCGAAAGTACAGATATATATATATATATATATATATATATATATATATATATATATATATATATATATATATATATCATCCCTAGAAAAAAACAAATCTATCCCACGGTGACGTACATTTTTCCGGGATGGTATATAGCCTATACTTCAAATCGGATTCGTAGTTCCTGACATTAGTGCGTTCAAACAAACAAATAAACAAACTCTTCCGCTTTATCACATTAATATAGATATCAATGCAAAAGGGAAGAAATGTCGCTAGTAGTTAAATATGAGCAATGACTAACCTCTTAACCCCGAGTATCTTGTAGTAGTCCCGCTGCTCGGACTGCTTCTGCAGGCGCTGCGCGCGCGCGAGCCCGTCCTGCGCGCGCTGCAGCCCCTCCTCCAGCTCCAGCGCCTGCTTGTACGACTGGATGGCTGCCGGCGACATCGCACACGTTAACAGGAAATACACTAACATGTTAGCATACAATACCTGGGCGACCGACCAGTTTTTGGACAATCGTACATTTTTTTTTAATTTGTCTTAAAAGCAAAACATATTTTTTTTTAAATACAAAAAAAGAAACAAAATTAAAAGCTTTGTATCCTACCGGGATTTGAACCCTGACACTTGTGATTGTCAATTTTGCGTCTTGGCCGCTTGACCACGATGTTTATGGCCGAGCGTGCGAAATTATCGACCATATTTTGCGTGGAATAATGCGAAAGAAAACCGCATGAAAACTCGAAAACACGCGTTTTTCCAATCGATTGACAGTTCTAACGATTTCACTGAAACCGTTTTCCACATCGCTGGTAAATAAATATACAAAAATTGCTCGTTAAAAGGCATTAGATATGTATAAGCTTCAAACACCGTTTGATGTGGGTTCAAAGCACGGGTCTCGCATTTCGAATATTTTCATGTGTGAATCATTTCCAACACAATTACCATTTGTCCTATAGTGAAGTAACAAAAAAGTAAACATGTAACTTGCAATAACCTAGTAAGTTCTCTAAAGACATGTTCAGTCTGCTCACATTTGACCAAAGTGATGGGCTATGGTTTGATGCTGTCATATTGAAGGTCGTGTCCAGCAGTGAGATGTTAAAAAAGATTGTATACTATTGAATATATAATATGAATGTATGTTTCAGAATTATTAAAAAATTCATTGGTTTTATTTAATGTTGAAAATACGTCTCTTTGCGGCACGCTCTTTGCCATACTATGACATAGACTAACCAGTTTTCGGATAAAATATTTACTAAACCATCAAATATGAATTTAAATTAAAAAAAACTCGCAATATTTATGAAATCGCTCATGAATATATATTTATAAATTATTCACAAAAAGTGATAACTGGTAAACAAAGACTGTTAAAACAATAGCAATTCAAATACATAGATAAGAGAGAAAGAGACAGAGCGAAGTAGAGTGAGGGACACGAGTAGTGTAAGAGTGCGTACCGTCGTCGAACATGTCGAGCGCGAGCAGCGCGTCGGCGCGGTCGCACAGCACGCGCGCGTCGCGCCGCAGCGCCAGCGCCGCGCCGCACGCCGCCAGCGCCTCCGTGTGCAGCTCCTCCTGCGCACACACACACACACACATTGCATTACTTTTAATAAAAACAAACTATATACAGTCACATTAAACACACATACGAAGTAGACTTAATATACTTAATCAAATGAATAAACAGTCCTTACTCCTATTAGGAATTAACAACTCACTTCGTCCCTTTTAACGGTTAATACAAATGTCTCAGAGATGAAATATTTTTCCGCAGTAAAAAGTATGTTGATCCGGATAACCAGCTATCATCATGCCAAATTTCATCAAAATCAGTTCAGTGGTTTTCTCGTGATGCGTTCCCAGGCAAACAGACAGACAGACAAAAATTCTTAAAACTATAGATTCTGCCTGTGTATCAATAATAATGATTATTTCAATAAGATTATACAAAAAAATATTTAATGTCCAGATTCGACTCGGTTAGAAATTTATTATATGAACAGATTTTACTAATAAATAAATACATTTATATAAATAGAGCCATTGTCAAATAAAAGCCAACCAGTGCCCCGAAACGTCCAATAGGAATGATATCCCTTTCGCTGTCCACCTTTGGCTCATTAGCTCATACACATTGTCACAAGTACCAGGGTAGCATAATCTTATGCCCGCCTAGTACTTGTGATATCACCACATGCCATGCTCTCAGTAAATAATAAAAAGTGACATAACAATCGCAATATTCCACTAGTTTTCATCTAACTTTCATTTGCCTAGTTCTCCGAATATAATATGCGATAATGAACTTCCTTTCATCACACACAATAAGACATTAAAATATTTAGCCATTTTACTAGATTATTAATACTTTTTGAAAAATATAAATAACATAACAATAACATATAAACCATAATAAACCTATTGTAAATATTTTACAAACTCAACACTCTCCAACACATACAATGACTATACTAAAATGAACTCAAACCCCAGAGTTTTGCTTTTGAGATGTTTGGCTCAGTATGTAGTGACCCTACTTGCTGTGCTAGCGGTCGCAGGCTCGAGTCCCGCTGGACATACATTTGTGTGATGAGCACAAATGTTTGTACTCCAGTCATGAATGTTTATATTTATAACACATATTTACTGTATATAAAGTTACATATGTGTAGTGCATCAACCATGGAACCAGATGGTGCTGTGAGTTAATGTACCAACGTATTTATATTGATCAAGACCCCGCAGGCCACCGACCTTGGCGTAGCAGCTGCACAGCCAGCGCCGCGCCTCGAACACCACCAGCGTGACGTCCTGCTCGGCCGCCAGCACGCGCTCGGCGCTCGCGATGCAGCCCAAAAAGTCCCGCGCCTCGCTTTTTTCCTCACAGGTCAGAAGCAATTTGTCGATCTTCTTCAGCTTCTTGTAGAATGGGAAACACTTCTTGTGCTCCGGATCTAGTTTCAGACATTCTCTGATTTCCTGGTAATTGAAAATATATGTAAGTTTATTTTTTATTGCACTTATGAAACAAAATATTGTAATTGCATATTAAAAGACAAAGGCAAAGGTAGACTTATCCCTAAAAGAGATTTTTTCCAATGGACCCATGAATGTGAAAGATAGTGTTAAGTAGCAAGTCTAACAAGTGCCAGAAGATACACCAAAGAAAAAAATACTGTTACATATATATTATATACAAAAATAATAAAAAAAATATGCATACACATATATATTATAATAATTTTTAAATAAATATACAAATAAAATATAAAATTATAGTAAAGGAATATATTTATCATGATGGTTAGCTGGATCAACATATAGAATACTTTTCACTGTAAGAAAATACCTCATCTCTGAGCTAAACGTCAAAACATAACTAGGGACAAACCCGAGCCGGAGAAAGGATGAGTTGCTACTTGCTAACACCTAATATTTAAAAAGTATCCAAATGCTAACATAATGAGTAAAGTTTATCATTAGTTTTCAAAAAGACATAGTACTAAGAGAAAGCTATATGTATGTTAGTATATGATGTCAGCACCGACCTTGAGCGCGTCGCTGACGTGCCCGAGCTGGTACAGCAGCTCGGCGAGGCGGTAGTAGCCGTCCGTGGAGTCCTGCTGCAGCCGGTTCACCGACCTGATGTCCGACACCGCAGAGAACAGGTCGTTCTGCGGATTGTTACACACGTATGTAATTAAGTTCACAAAAAAGTCCACTGTTCCGTTCGCATCACACATCAGGGCTCGGAATACCGTTCAATTTTTAAACCGGTTTTGGTTCAACTGGTTTTAGGTTTTGGTTACGTTCTTAAACCGGTTAAAACCCGGAGAACGGTTGTTGACGAATTTAGATTCAATGATCGAAATTAACCGATCGAATATTGAGTTTTGTGCGTTCACATTTGGAAAATTTTTGCTAAGAATGAATTGCTTAGTAGAAGGATACATGTAAAGTTTTCAGATGTTTTCTGGTATGCAACGAAATCAATCTAAAATAATAATTTATGAAATTATACTTCTACTTTACATGTCTAATGTTTGGAATAAAATACATATGAGAGTAAAATGTTCACTATGCGCGCGCACACCGACAGCCAAAAAGCAACATGATGAAGTTAGCTGCATTCCTTTTACAAACAGAGAGTTGTGATATACGGGATGAAATCTTTAGCTGTTTTTGTTCTGTTACGCCAAAGAACTATAACTTCTTACGTTCGTACGTAAGTACACACACAAGTTTTTCTTTTTACATTATTCAAGCTCTAGACCGATTTAAATGAGAATTATTACACCGTAGGCAATAGTCTAAAAAAACTTATTACAATTTCAATTGACTGACATATAGATTGAGATTTCCGCTCCACATACATATTGCCATATAAAGTATTTCAATAATGGCACGTCAAATATTATGGCTAGCTTTCTTGAGATGTGCCACTGTGACCAAAATCGTCTTGACTACAAATTAAATGTACGACACGTTGGGCTCAGTTTGTAGTGGCTTGCTGTGCCAGCGGTCGGGGGTTCGAGTCCCGCTGGGGGTATTCATTTGTGTGATGAGCATGAATGTTTGTACTCCAGTCATTGGTGTTTATATTTATAACATGTATGTATTTAAAGTTATATATGTGTAGTGTGTCAACTTTCTGGTATCCATAAGTCTCGTAGCTAACCACGGAACTAAATGGTGCTGTGTGTTAGTGTCCCAACATATTTATTATTATTTTATTTATTTAAATACAAAAAGTATTAACCGCAAGGCGACTTTTTGTACAGGTTTTGAGTAGTGCTTGTTGAAAAAAAATAGAAGTCAAAGGACGAAGTCGCAGGCTATAACAAGTTTACATATTTGTTCCGAGAAAGAATCGAACTTGCGTCCTGTTAGCAGAACCACTGCGCCATATAAAGATGTTTTCTAATATGAATAATTAAGAGATTGTATTAATTTACTTTAACAGTTAGTTTTCTCACTTAGAGCGAGACGAATAACTGTTTATGATAATTATAATATATGTAGAATAATATAATATAGCTGAGGAGTATATTTGTTTGTTTGAACTTCCCTGTTTAAAAACTCCAATAGGATCCCATCAAAAGCGACAAAAGCCACATAGAAACCGATAAATATTTATCGGTTTCAATGTGGCTTTTGTCGCTTTTGATGGGATCCTGTTGGAGTTTTTCAACAGGGTTGCTAATACGAATAAAATATAAAAAAAACTCTTATCGCATTTTACAACCTACTTATTGAGGAACGCCACGACCCTTAATAAACGAGCTGAACCAATATCTAGTAATTTATCAAACGCAATAACAAAAAAAAAAAAAAACACAATATATGATCTATATTCATTCTCACAATATAACATTGAAAATATTAATCAGATCGACTTCGTTATGGTGCAACGAGCTCAGACGACATATAGGCTATTTTCAACCGGTCTTCGACTTCCAAAAAGGAGGTTCTCAATTCGACCGTATAAATATTATATATTTTAAGTTTTTTTAATGTGTTTTTTATGTCGTTTATGAACCGATTTTGATGATTCTTTTTTTGTTGAAAAGAAGATATCTCAAGGATGGTACCATGATAAGGAAACCAGGATCTCATGATGGCATCCCAGAGAAATCGTGAGGAACTTTCGAAAATTGTAGTGGCGACTAGTGCGTTTGTTATTTTTTTTCATTAAGTATTTTAAAGCACTACTATTTAATGATGGACCCGAAAGACAGTCGAGGGAACTCCTCAACGATTTACAGCAATTACCTGGTGTTTGGGCTTGATTAATTTGTATTGATGAGAACTTTACACCTAGATAGGTTGTGACTGTCATTAGGGGTCTGAATAAATGGGTTAATCGAATAAGTTTTTAAAAATCTTTCTTCTTACAAATTACCTGCTTAATACGTCTACACTAAAAAAGGAAAAATAAAAATTTTAAATCGATTTTCATTCGATAAACGCTAACGCCTTGGCAATTTCGATAACAATTTCTTTATTAAAAGTTCACTAATAATAAGAATTATTTCGCGTAGCAGTATTTGCTACAATAATAACACTTAGAATCTATACTAATATTATAAAGCTGAAGAGTTTGTTTGTTTGTTTGGTTGAACGCGCTAATCTCAGGAACTACTGATCTGATTTAAAAAAATCTTTTTGCATTTGATAGCCCGTTAACTGAGGAAGGATATATATATCATCCCGGCAAAGTGTACGGTTCCCGTGGGATTGATTTGTTTTTGTCTAGGGACGAACCCGAAGCGAAGCGAGGGTGAGTCGCTAGTAATATATATTTGCCAGACAATAACAACGGTTACCATGGCAACAATTAGTCATAATAGCTTTTATTTAATTTATGCACATTTATCATACAACAATGAATATTCATTTTTATAAGTAATTGGTTTAGTTTTTTTTTTATCAAGTCCAAAAGATATTTTACATTTTATTTAACATAACATAGGTAATATTACTTAACATATTATTCAGTATTCGCCATTTTTAACCGACTTCCAAAAAAAGGAGGAGGTTCTCAATTCGACCGTATATGTTTTTTTTTTTTTTTTAATGTTTGTTCGGGCATTTTTTCGTCGTTTATGAACCGATTTTGATAATTCTTTTTTTGTTAGAAAGGAGATATCCCAAGAGTGGTACCATGATAAGGAAACCAGGATCTGATGATGGAATCCCAGAGAAATCGAGGGGAACTTTCGAAAATTGTAGCGGCGACTAGTGCGTTTGTTAACATTTTCATTAGGTATTTTAAAGCACTACTATTTAATGAAGGTCTGGAGTCGATCTGATGATGGACCCGAAAGATATTCGAGGGAACTCCTCAATGATTTACAGCAATTACCTGATGTTTGGGCTTGATCAATTTGTATTGATGATACGTCTACACTAAAAATGGAAAAATAAAAACTTTTTAAAAAAAAATAAAAACCGAGCCAATACAAATCAAAGCACACCGACTTCGAAAAAATCTGATTAAGTATCTATTCTAAATGAAAACCCCCGTTTTGTTATTTTTTACTTTTCAGTGCCTGGAAGTCGGTTTTTTTTTAATGTTATGTTATCTTCAAGGTGTTAGCGTTCGATAGGTGTCGTACGCCAGCAGCCGAATTCGTTTGTCAAAAGTGCCACTTGTCTTCAATTTCTATGGAGATTAATGTACTACCCTGACGTTTCATTTCATCGAATATATTAGATCAACATTTGGCTGCCAATTACAAATTCTATACGTTGAGTCAAATTCGAAGTAGTAAATATATGTCAATCCCATACATTGATTACTTTATTCTACTAGCGTTTATGCCACTTGTCTAGGTCTTCTGGATTAGGTATCTATTCTCAATAAAAACCCCCGTTTACTTATTTTTTACTTTTCAGTGCCTGGAAATCGGTTTTTTTTTGTTTTTTTTATACAAGATACACAATCCCATGCAAAAGTTCTCTTAAAACTGTCACCAATTGTGTTTAGGTTTTTATTATTATCTAGTACATTCTAGATCGATGTAAAATCCTAAATATCTGTCGTCTTGTGTCCTTCTACGCTAAATAGTATAAAATAATGGGAGTGACGGTAGTGAGTGAGTACAACACATCGAAATGTTTATATTAACATAGTCACCAGGCTTTCTAATTTCCCATGTATTTTTAAGGACTCTTGCTTCCAAGAAATCGACCCATATCACATGTAGAAACCATACAAATGTGTCTTAGAATTTAGAATTGTATTTCTTTAAATGTAATCGACTATGTTTAGATGTAGAAGTTTTTAAGTTTATTGTATACTAGCTATTTTTTACGGTTTGATCGCTTTCACAGTTCTACCTAGTCTACACTCATGAAACATCATCTTCGTTTTGTATAAAAGTGTATAGATATTGTTTATTTCGAATGTATGTATAATCATAAATTGTAATATTACTGTAGAATTCTAATTTTTAAAATATACAATAAGTAAAAATAGTCAAAGAGAAAGTCCCAGTAACAGCCCGGAGTTGGGAAGTTGGCGGTTTTTCACCCCCGTGCCGAGGCAGAGCACGTAAAGCCGTCGGTCCCGCGTCGACACTCACCGGTCGTGTCTTGTGTCGTCCCACCGGAGTATGAGAGTGACAGGAATAGAGAGTGCACTTGTGTCTGCGCGTACACGCGCTGCATTATAATATCTCCTGACCAGTTCAGTAAGATCTGAGTTCACTATCGCATTGTAGCCAGCACGAAGTAATCTTATTAATAAAGAAAGATGTTGAGGGATATGTAAAGGTGAATGTAGATGAGTTTGTCAAAGCGTATGTATGTGGAGGTGCATGTCTTGGCGTGTGTGTGTTTGTGAAGTCGTGACTCACCATCTCGATGTAGCAGTCGGCGCGCAGCTGGCGCAGCGGCGCGGCCCAGGGCGAGGCCTCCAGCAGGCGCGAGGCCAGCTCGGCGGCGGCGCGGTGGTCGCCGCCGCGCGCGTAGGCCTGCGCCCGCCGCAGCTGCTCCGCCAGCTCGTCCACGCGCATGTACATGTTGGCCGCCTCCTCGTTGTACGGCTCGCTGTACGCCTGCAAGTGTGGCCGTATTACGAAACAACTACTCATCGATTCCAACACCAACAATAAGATGACACTTTCGTATTATCTAACTCTTGAGACCATCTAAAATGAGTTATTATATACATATATAACATGTATATAGTACGGCCGGTAGAAATTATTGTAATATCTATAATGTGACTAATAGGTACTGATGAATGACTAGGCTTAGTTAGACAAAACTAGTATTCAGTATTGATACCTAAGCTGCCCAGTGGTAAAGCGCTCGTCTGGTAAACCGTGTGAAGCGGGTTCATATCCTAGATCTCACACCTCTCATATGCGTGAATCATTTCCATCATGATTACAACTTGTCTTACGGTAAAGAAAAACATCATTCGACATATAAAATCCGTTAACACGCACTTGGCCAGCGGTGAGGTCTATGGCCTGAACCCCTTAGTATTGAAGGGCGGCCTGTTTACAGCAGTGGGACGTTAAAAAGAATTGAACACAATGTCTTACCCTCGATGTACTCTTTTTTATAGCAAACACATTTTTATCGGAATAAAAAATAGGCTATATAGGATAAGCGCATTGGGCCTTAATACACTTGATACTTAATATACTTGCTTCTTACTATTGAAAGAATTTTCAGAATTGTATCAGTAGTTTCAGAGTTTTTCCCTTACATACAAACTTACAAACATTATCTATACATATAATAAAACTGTAGAGGTTGAATGTCTGTACATAGAAAAAAACATTAACATAGAAAAAAATATGCTAAAAATCGAGTCAGGAAGACGTAAGAAGAGAAATAAAACAAATCCAGATTTTTTATTATTTTTTTCTGTCCGTTTGTCTGTTTGTACGGATTAATCTTCGAAACTGTTGGACCGATTTTTTATCCCGGAAAAATGTACGGTTCCCGTGGGACAGAATTGTTTTTGTTTGTCTAGACTCTAGAGGCGAACCCGAGCGAAGCAAGGGTGAGCCGCTAGTCTCTTTATAATATTACAAAAAATATATTCGTAAATTAAGCTTTTAGCATCTATACTTTACTGACAAAACATCATAATATCAACAGAATGTTTAGAAAGAAATCAAGAAAACACATTTATGTGAAATAATATTTTTATAGTGTCCTTCACATTTATTACTTTAAGTATGTATATAATGACATTGAGAATAAGTACCTTCACCCACACAGTTTAACCATATCGAAATCAATTTAAAAGCATGAAATTTATTTATTTAATGTTTAAATAAAAATATAATTTTGAAACCTTTTTATAATACAATAACTGCTGATAAATTGTAGTAAAATCATTTTGAGTTTTATAAATTGTATTGTAATTCATTTTACTAAAAATCCTTAAAAAAATTATATGAATGATAAAAGGCAATTAATTAATTTTTATTATTTACTAGGGACTTACCCTCGTTTCACTCGGATGCGTCCCTACGTACGTTTTAAATTTTTTTGAACGGGACCCTAATTTTTTTTATAAAATAAAAGTAGCCTAAGTTACTCCTTATAACATCAGCTATCTGCCATTGAAAGTTCCGTCAAAATCGGTCCAGCCGTTTCGGAGATTAGCCAGAACAAACAGACAGACAAAAATTTAACAAATTGTGTTTTTCTTATAAGTACAGTATATAATTTCACTAGCAAAACCCTCGGCTTCGATCGTGCCAAAATTACAACAAAAAAACTTTGAAAAGGTTGGTTTCATACAAAATTTCATCCCTTATTTTATCTCCTTGTGGGATGAATTTCAAAAAACGCTAAAACACATATTTATTTAACTGTATTGAAAAGCATTAATACCAAGTTTCAAGAAATTCTGATCATAAATATTTTTTGGGTTGTGTTATAACGTGTACTCCCGTGGGAATGAGATAATCTCCCGCGGTAAATATATCCTATATGTTGACCCGGATATCCAGCTATCATCATACCAAATTTCATCAAAATTCCTCCAGTGGTTTTTCTGTGATGCGGTAACAGACAGACAGACAGACAAAAATTCTAAAAACTATAGATTCTGCCTCTGCATCGGTAATAATGTCTATTTCAATAAAATTTTCCAAAAAAATATTTAAGGTACAGATTCGGCTTAGTTAGAATTTTATTATATGTATAGATATGCAATTACTAAAAAGCTGTTATTTTGACATTACATACAGACACGTAAATTTTATTTATCAGTAAACATTACAAAATTAACATAGTGCTCAATAATTAATTTAAAATAAAAGATAATTAAAAAAAGTATTACTGCATCATACTTTTAAAGTCTATAATGGAAGCACTCAATATGTCAGACTCTTATCTGACTTCAAGCAATAACACCAAGCCCCTTCATATCTACATTATTACATCATTGGTCATTTACTTTCAATATCTACATAGAAGTTATTATTCATGTGAAAGAGTAATAAAGTTTTATTAAGGTTGCTGCAATGTATAATGTACATAGCAAGAACAAAATAAAATATATTGGCAGTATACATAACTGTAAGAAAGTTTTATATTTATTTTGATAGATATCAATTTGAAATCGAGGACTTAATCAATGATTTAAAATATTTGTATTGTTTATAAAATTAATAAAATTTCAGTAAATAATCATTAACATTATTTACCGTGTTTCCATATCAAATTTTTTTTTCGTTGATGGTTTTTTTTTTAAATATAAAGGAAATAGAAATATACTTACAACTTGTAAATAATCTTCTTTGGCCTCAGGGTACTGAGCTAGTTTGAGGTAGACATTGGCCCTGTGCATTCTTGCGGCAGTGAAGTCTGCCTTCAACTCTAGAACCTAAAAAACAAGGTTATTAAGTGTATTGATGTTTGAAGGTAATAAAAGAATTAAAGGTTTAAAATGTATTAACTTATTATTACTGATTTATGAAATAGATTTATAACATAATATAGAGATAATAACATATTGTACAATTGAAGAATATGTATATGTAATGATAATAAATTGAAAATTTACCATTTGTTTGGTAAAAAAATATTGTAAAATGAATAAATACCTTGGTAAAGTCCTGTAAAGCAAATTTTGCTTTACCCAGTGCATAGTACACAGTGCCTCTTTTAAAATAGGTGAGGTAGTTGTGTGGATCACCTTCTACAATACACATAAAAAGAAATAGTTAGATTCCAATGTATGTAGTTATTATTATTCACAAAATAAAAATATCACATGTTGAATCTATAATCTACATAATAAACAAACATAATATGCTAATAGTTATTGTCATTGACAAATAGATCCAATACAGTTGCCAAATATAAATTTATAATGACAGTGAATAAAAATATCTAAAAAAAATTAATTTAATATTTTAAATTCAAATTTCAGTAAAATTATTATTTGAATATATTAAGCTTAATTGTTTAACAAACAACTTTTAACCATGGGTTTGTTTAACTTACCAACAGCCGCATGATAGTGCGTCAACGCGTCGGACAGCTGACCACGAGCGAGGAAATCACGGCCCAGTTCCAAGTGTTTATTCACCTCTGCCTGCGATGCACAATCTGAAACTGTTCCACAAACTCTTAGCACCTATACTTCACTGACAAAACATCATAATATCAACAAATGTTTAGAAAGAAATCAAGAAAACCCAATGTTCCACTTACAATCTAATAAAACTTCTAAAACTAACAGCAATAAACATGGTGTGACTTTGTTCCAGTTTACATTCGTTAGATAATCCATTGTTGTAAATTCATTTATAATAGCAGACCTAATTAAGATTAAAGCAGTACGGTTTCGATATAAACTAAATACTAATTATTTGACAGAGCCACAATCCATCTTTCCTTCATCTCTTTTCGTGGTCTGTTCTGATTGGTCCAAATCAGAATTCAGACAATTTTGAATGACACCACAGATATGACAAAATAATTGTTAATTAGCTGTCACATTGATACGCTAAATTCAAAAACAACCACATACATAATAATTAAAAATATTAATGTTATTGAAAAATTAAATTTAAAAATATAAATAACCATCATATAGTTTGTAAAGTATTACACTCTCATTACTGTGCTATAACGGACATAGATATTTCTGAACTGTATTTTAGTATTGCCATAGTTAGTATTGATTTAATAAAAAAACAAATTATAATAAATGATACAGTTTTTAACGTATTTTTAATTAGATACACCGGGTATTTAAAATATTATGTTAAATAATAATGTTAAATCTCTAATAGCTCGTGTAAAATTCTATATAACAAAAAATATTCCTATAATCTGACGAGTTTGGACTTTGGTAAACCTTTTAGGCTAGTATGGCAACACTGTCTTTCTTTCACTTCAACTAATAAAATAGTGTCCGGTTAGTTTTCTAAAATTGTTATTTTTGAGTTAAAATATGATATATAATCTAAAATAAATAATAATCTATACATTAAATTCTTTCTAGATTAATTAATTTTATTTTAAAGTGTCGGATTGGTGATTTTGATTGAGATATTTTGAGATTACTTCTACTGTACTTGTAGAGATGTCAACATAACCTCAACAATTTATATCTCCAGTGTTGGTTTTAAGGAATGGCAGACGCTGCGCCATCGACAGCGCCTAAGGCGAAGGCGCCAAAAACCAAGGCTCCCAAAGAGAAGGCTGCCAAGGCGGCTCCAGCGGTTCCTGCTGAGCCCCCGAAAGCAGTGCGCAAAGTTTCCTCCAAGCCTCGTCATGGAAGACTGTACGCTAAGGCAGTATTCACAGGATACAGACGTGGTCTCCGTAACCAACATGAGAACACTGCTCTTTTGAAGGTTAACAAGAACTTTGTTTATACATTAGGTTATATTTAAATGTGCTAAAAAGAATTGTTTTGTTTGGTGTTAAAATTTTAAATAATAGCTTAAACGCATTGGTACATTACTATCATCAACAATCATAAGTGGATTAAAAAAACATTAAAAAGCTGTCTTATGACTACATTGCTATGTATATGTTATCAACTGCTGCAAAGCTTAAAAATACCCTCTAAATGATGCTTATGACATTTGAAACCTGAATAACCATGTGGTCAACATTTTAACTGATTTTTTGAGAGTTGTTATTAATATTTTTCCATAAATACAAGTATAAAACAAAGAAATTTAAAATTTCAGATTGAAGGTGCCAAAGGCCGTGAAGACGCGATATTCTATGCTGGCAAGAAATGCGTGTATGTATACAGAGCCAAGAAAAGGACCCCAATTCCTGGAGGTCCCCGTGGAAAGAAGACCAAGTTGAGGGCGATCTGGGGCAAGGTAACCCGTCCCCATGGTAACAATGGCAGTGTGCGTGCCAGGTTCAAGTCTAACCTGCCTGCACAAGCTATGGGACACAGGATACGAGTGGTGAGTGTAGTTTTCTTTAAGCTTGATATAATTTGCAATAATTATATGTATACTAGCTACTTACCTTTGATCCGCTCAGGTTCATTTCTAGTTAACTTTTAACATTTAGTATAGATTTTTCAGAGATGAGATATTTTCCTGCAGTAATAAGTATTCTCTTGGGTAAGCAGCTATTATAAGAATTTTCATCAAAATCTGTCCAGTGGTTTTCTCGTGATGCATTCATAGGCAGACAAAAATACTAAAAACTAGATAAGATTTTCAAAAAAATATTTGATGTACAGATTCAACTCAGTTCGAATTTTTTATAATATGTATAGATAAATAAAAGAAATCTTTAAACTATTGACTTATAATTGCTATTCACAATAATTCAATATCCTAATATCTGATCTATTTATACAGTTACCTTGAATATACCTTTTCTTCGTTGAATTATCGATGTCCTTTACTTTAAAACTAATTAATATCCATTAATACACACAACAATTCTGTTTATAATAATCATTATTAGGGCCGACTATGAGTCTTGCTGACTAGTTGACTGGTAGAGTATAATAAGGCTGAATAGAATGCTTCTCGGTTATATTTCTTTTAATAATGAATACAAAGTGTTGATTATAAATATAATAAATAAATATGTTGGGTCATTTACACACAGCACCGTCTAAATCATCAGATAGTTGATATACTCCACATATCTTATATATTTAAACGAGAAATTCTTGTTTATTTATTTATTTATTTATACCAGCGATCTCGGGAACGGCTCTAACGATTTTGCTGAAATTTTGTATATGGGGGCTTTCGGGGGCGAAAAATTGATCTAGATTAGTCACATGTCTGGGAAAACGCGTGTTTTCGAGTTTTCATGCGTTTTTCTTATGCATTATTCTACGCAAAATTAAATAGCGACATCTATACAATTGTCTCAGTATCACTTAGTCACTTAATGTCAAATTATTTTTAAGCCAAATTAAAAAGAAAATTATTCTTATGGCGACATCTATACAACTGTCTCAGTAACACTTAGTCACTTAATGTAAAATTATTTTTAAGCCAAATTAAAAAGAAAATTGTTCTTATCGCGACATCTATACAACTTTCTCGGTAACACTTAGTCACTTAATGTAAAATATACAATCTTTCAAGAACTCCGAGCGAAGCTCGGTCGCCCAGGTACTATAACTTTATATACATACATATTATAGATATAAACACCCATAACTGGAGTACAAACATTCATGGTGATCACACAAATGAACGTCCCCAGTGGGACTCTGAACCCACGACTGCTTGCACATCTAGTAGGGTCACTACAATCTGAGCCAAACGTGCTGTCATATGGCCAGATAGTCTGCTTTTCTGACTAATTGGCCACTATGCATAATGAAATTTAACTATTATTAATCAAACAAAATGTACCCATCATATTTTTGTTGATTTTTCTATTTGTCTCTATGTGTATAATGTACATGCTCACATTTATATGTTTTTGTTTCAGATGTTGTATCCATCAAGGATCTAAGAACCTTTGTAATATAAGACTAAAATAAAACAAAACCCAAATTATTGCAGTTTTACTTTTGATATAATTAAATTATATTTAATCGAATAATTCAAAAACAGTGGTAGCCCAGTGGTAACGCACTTGCTTGAGAAACTGAATAAATTCAAATCCTAGTTCAAATCCCGGGTCTTGTGAGAATCATATCCCCATGAATACCACTTGTTTTACGGTGGAAGAAAGCATAGTGAGGAAACCTGCATGTCTGAGAGAACCTAGCAAGTTTTTGAAAAAACGTGAAGTCTGCTAACCCGCACTTGGCCAGTGTGGTGGACAGTGGCCTGATCCCCCTCGTATTGAAGGGAGGCCCACTCCCTGCAGTGGGACGTTAAAAAGGGCTGAATACACAATATATTTGCACTAAAATAATTATAGATTTAAATTGCATTAATAGTTTTATGTTGATGTATATTATTCTAATAATGTGTCTTTAGGCTAATTTCTACAGATTTCTCAGAGATGACAATATTTTCCCGCTGTAAAAAGTATCCTATATGTTGACTTTGATAACCAGCTATCATCATACCGAATTTAATCAAAATCCGTCTAGTGGCTTACTAATGATACGTTCCCAGGCAGACAGACACGAGAATTCTAAAAATTATAGGTTCGGCCTCTGTATAGATACTAATGACCTTTTTCAATAAGATTTTCTAAAAAAATTTTATGTACAGATTCGACTCAGAATTTTATTATATGTATAGGTTATTGATGATTAAGCTGCAGTGTCATTTTTTCCTATATGAACACTAGACAGTTCTTAATGTGTCCTCAGATAATCACTCGTTAAATAATTTCAGAAGTCTTAGCCTCAGTCTCTTCATATTATACACTAGCGACTCGCCTTAGCTTCGCTCAGGCTCGTCCTTAAGTGATTCTTTAAATTGACATATCTTTTTTATTTATGAACCGATTGAAAAAACAAAAAAAACGACTTCCAGGCACTGAAAAGTAAAAAATAACTAAACGGGGGTTTTCATTTAGAATAGATAGGTACTTAATCAGATTTTTTCGAAGTCGGTGTGCTTTGATTTGTATTGGCTGGCACCGACTTCGAAAATATCTGATTAAGTATCTATTCTAAATGAAATTTTTTTCCATACACCAAATAAGTGCTGTGTCAAGTATAATGAATGACTTGGTATACATTTATTAATCTACTTATACATATAATGAAATTAAATAATAACAGCCATATCTGTACATTAAAAATTTTTTGGAAAATCTTATTAGAATAGTCATTATTATCGATACCTACATAGGCCGAATCTAAAGTTTTCAGAATTTTTGTCTGTTTGTTTGTCTCTGGTAACGCATCATGAGAAAACCACTGGACAGGTTTTAATGAACTTTGGTATGACCATGATAGCTGGGTATTCGGGTTAACATATAGGCTACTTTTTACTGCGGGAAAATATATCATCTCTGAGAAATCTGTACTGACCGTTAATACGTACTAAGTCGCTATTATAATAAATAATATTCGAGCGCCTAACATAATTATATCAGCAAAAGAGTTTTTATTCCTCAGCAAAATACGTTGCTACTTTAATTTTTTGGCTTTTTTTCATTTTATAGATATCTGTTAAAATTTTATACCTTCATAATTGATTGTAGATGACCCATATAGTAACTATAAGTAGCTAATAAGAGCTGGTTCAGGATCGATGCATTGGTGCGTTTCGCCGTCCAAGGTATTCTTAGCATTCGCCTCCAACACCACATCTCGAATGCATCAACCCTTTCCCTTTCTTGGGCCAAAATTGTCCTCGTTTCTACTCCATACGGGATTATAGGGAAAACCAGTGCTCGTTTCAATCTAGTCTTAGTTTTGATACCAATTCCTATTTTCTTCCAGATGTTGTTTAGTCGGGAGATAGCATCTTTTGTCTTCCCGTTTCATCTTTTTATCTCGGAGACACAGCTGCCGTCATTGTTGATTTTGGGAGCCCAAGTATATGTAGTCGTCGACGTTATTAATACCTACCAGGAATGTTGCAGATGCCATTTGTTAGCTTTCCGGCTCGATTAACTATCATCACTTTATTTTTATATTATACTAGCGATTAACCCTCGCTTTGCGCGGGTTCGCCTCTAGACAAACAAAAACAAATCCCACGGGAACTGTACATTTTTCCGGGATAAAATGCAGCCTATTTTTTTCTGATGTATGAATTATATTATTGTAAAGTTTCATTAAAATCCAATCAGTAGTTTTTGTGTACTAAGCTGTATAAGTTACTATAGTTTTTTAACTATCTCACGGGAACTCTTTAAAGGGGACAAATGGTGACACTATACAAAATTTCATTTAAATCGGTCCAACAGTTTCGGAGATTAGCCCGTACAAACAGAGAAACAAAAAAAT
This sequence comes from Argynnis bischoffii washingtonia, assembly GCA_033884665.1. Lineage (NCBI taxonomy): Eukaryota > Metazoa > Arthropoda > Insecta > Lepidoptera > Nymphalidae > Argynnis > Argynnis bischoffii. Next base: position 323,894 of record CM066610.1, read on the forward strand.
TGAAAAAATCTGGATTTGTTCTATTTCTCTTCTTACATCTCCCTGAGTCGGTTTTTAGCATTTTTTTCTATGTACAGACATTCGAGCTCTACAGTTTTATTATATGTATCTATAGATTTATAACATATTTATAATTTTAAAATTTTAAAAATGTTTAAAATTAAAATTATCAAATATTGTAAGGTACTTTGATGCCATTTTTGGATTTTTTGAATTCATTTTTATATTATAATTTTTATATATGTCTGGATAAGCTGTCTGTAACGACTATAAAATGCTTTTCAGACATTTTAAACCTTAGTCTCTCCCGTGACTATGATTGCTGTAAAGCATTCGAAATTTCTGGAACCAAAAATCAAAATAAATCCACGAAATAATCCGAAAAGAAAGTCTTATTTAAAATATTAGCGTAAATCTAAGAAAGTATTAATAATATTTCCGTCCACACTCTTTATTTGGGTTCCGATTAGCCTTGAACTTATATAATTCACGAAGCGTATAATATGCAAGGTTGTACGTGACAGGATTTACAAGTTAGTTCCTTGAGGATATTTGACTGCTTTTCCGCCGAAGACCTATACCATAGTTCATGTATAAATAGAGAAAAAAATTGATTGATGTTATCATTGTCTTGTGGTTCCTTCGCCGCCAATCAAGTACCTGATCACCAACATGTTTAAATACGTGAGTACACACATATATTTCTTAATAAATAAAATGTACTTAAATAATCTGTTTATCAATTTGTATATTTGCCATATTGATATTATTTTGTTATTTTTATCATTTTCATTTGGTCTTCAGAGGAGGTTAGTTACCTTGTTGAAAAGATTTTTGATTTTGATTTGAAAATTAACATACTATAACATCCTACTATCTAGTACATAAAAAATGAATGTCTAATAAATGGCTGGAGAATAAAGCTTGATGGAGTTAAAATATTATAATTGAAGTTATGGCAACTTCGTTTTAAAAGTAGAAAGATTAATCATATTTTTTTATCCCTCACCACCTTTATAAATTCTAATTAATCAACAAGCCCCAAATAATTTCGAAAAAATTTCGAACTAAACGTTTTATTAAGAAAATAATTATCTACTAAATATTTTACTTTGCAGGTGTTATTCGTCGCTCTTTTAGCTTTCGCCGCAGCTAAGCCTCTAGTAGTGGAATACCCAGCCACCTCCATAGCCTACTCTGCCCCAGTGGTTGTAGACTACACTGCCCCATACTACTACCCTGGTTACGCGGCTGCATATGACTACGCTGCTTATTCGTACCCTTACAGCTATGAATACTTCGTACGTTGAATTGTTATAAATTATAATACATGATAAATTTATTTATTCCCACCTATACCTGTCTTTTTATAACCTAAAAACCTAAATATTATTAATAAACTAGCGACTCACCCTCGCTCCGCTCGGGTTCGTCCCTACGTTTTAAAGTTTAGTATAGATTTCTCAGAGATGAGATATTTTCCCGGGGTAAAAAGTGTCCTATATGTTGACCCGGATAACCAGCTACCATTAACCAAATTTCATCAAAATCTATCCACTGGTTTTCCCGTGATGCGGTAACAGACAGACGGACAGACAAAAATTCTAAAAACTATAATAGATTCGGCCTTTGTATTTATAATAATGACTATTTCAATAAGATTTTTCAAAAAAATATTTAAAGTATAGATTCGTTCCAGTTACAATTTTATTATATGTGTAGATTAATATGCCATTAATTTTATGATTACGAGATTATACTATATAGTGGTTATATTTTTTATCTTTTAATAAAAGAGTCCGCCGACTCCGGAACTGCCTCGCGTTACGTTTTTCATTATCGTCCCATCGTAAATCAGTGGGAAGTCTTTCATTTTGAAGTTAATAATGATTGTTGTTTTTTAATTATGTATCTGACATACGCAGTGGCGTAAACGTCCCAGTTAACTACGAAAGTCGAGATTTTATTGACTCTGATACTAATTGGAGTAATTTTATTTTTGCTTTACGTTCATAACAATATTTAAGTATATTTTAATATTTAAATTTTTCTCTTTCTGCCCCATAAAGACATTCAGCCCTTTTTAACGTCCCAGTGCTGGGCACGGGCTTTTATTACATACGAGGGGGGTCGGGCTATAGCTCACCATGCTGGACAAATTCGCGTTGACGGGCTTCACATGGCCTTTGAAAACTTGTTAGCTTCGCTCAGACATGTAGGTTTCTTCACGATGTTTTCCGCCACCATAAGATAAGTATTATTTATGTAAGATATGATGAGCACATGAAAATATTAGACGTGCGAAAAACGAATTTGAACCCGCTTCACTCGGTTTTCCAAGCGAGCGCGTTACCACTGTGCAGGTTAAGCGCCGATACTAAATACCTTGTTTTGTGTAACAAAGCCTAGTCATTTATTAGTATTCGTTGTCAACTAATAGTCGCCATATTGATATTATAATAATTTCTACGTACAATATATTTTAACAAATTCTAAAACCTATAACTTAATGTTTTAGATTAGTGTTTCTTAAACTTATTGCAGTCATGGACCACTTTTAGAATTTTTATAATTCCACGGACCCCCTGTCAAAGAATATTGTAGGGGAAACAACCAAAAAAATTTTAAAAATCATTTTAATTTAAAACTTGAAAAAATGAAAAAAAAAATTATTGGTAATTTACTCACACTTAATTAAATATTATCAAATTAGCTAATGAGAAGGATGCTGTTGTTTGGTCTCATGAGCTCTTGAGTAAGTTTACTCCAAATATTTTTTATTAATGTTAAGAACTAATAATTTAGCTGCGGACCCCTGGCATACGTATTACGGACCCCTCAGGGGTCCGTGGACCCCACTTTAAGAAACCCTGTTTTAGATGGTCACTACAGTTATGTAATATGAAAGTGCCATCTTGTTATTGGTATCAGAATTAGTGATTATTTTCTTCAGAATACGCTACAGGCACAAAAAAAACCAATTATCGTCTGTATAAAAGTTCATAGTATGTGAATGTCAGCGTGTTAGTGTTAAAACATCATCGTCATGTGAATATTAGGCAGGTGCTAAAATATTTTTTTATTTACTTTGATATCTTTGTAAGTCTTAAGACTGAGGCGTGTACTTTTGAAATAACTAGCCTATACATAAAAACTTTTAAATAAAAAAATAAAAACTGACTTTAAAAAAAACACTAAAAAGTAAAAAAATAACTGATTGGTAGTTTTCATTTACTGTAGATACTTAATCAGATATTTTCGAAGTCGGTGTGCTTTGTGTATCGGTTGGCTGTCCAAATCGATTAATAAATGACGGAGTTCTGAGGTAACAAACATAAAAAAATACAGATGAATTGAGAACCTCATTTTTGAAGAAGTCGGTTGAAAAAGATGACCAGTTTATGCAATTTCCTAATACAATACATGAGTAGAGACAGAAAAAAAATTAAAAAACTTATAGGTATTATTATATTCAACTTAAATATTCATATAAACGATATTATAATAATCGGACATTATAATGTGCCCATTAATGCTACAAAAATATCACATTACCGGACAAATCGTTAAAACGAAGCTTCTAGAACATATTGTCTTTGTAATTAGGTAATTTAGGTAAATTGTTCTGCCGCCCAACGATTACTTGACCGGACACCAGATTACACAGTACACTGAACATGAATTATGAAGTTCAAAGAATTTTTTACTAAACAATACTTAGATTTATTGCTTCGCTGCTCTGTGTAACTAACACTAAAGAATTAGGTATATAGACGGAGTCCACTAAAATAAATGATAAAGTCAAAAATAGTAGCGTGATTTTGCTGTTTATGCTACTGTTCTCGATCTTGCCATATAGATTGTTTATTATTTAAAGTATAAGGGAAAATTATTAGTTAGATATGTTTGAAGTTAAACTTCTTTACGCACTCTTGACTTGGGGGGTGAACCGTCGAATGCGTTACGGAAACATGTACCTACGTTTGTTGCCATGGTAACCGTTGTTATTGTCCGACAAATGATATATAATATATTTTTTTCTTAAATGATATTCCATAAATATATGATTGTAATATGCCTAATATGCATTATTTTTAGTATCTTACGTATCCTAATTATTTAAAACATAAATTGAATTTCATAAAGAGTACCGATAACCTACAGAAGTCTTACTTGCGCGTGTACACATTCATACACGCACTCTGTAGTTTTTTTAGTTAATTATTTATATTTATTAACATTTATAACTTATTGCTCAGTGTATACCATTTGTATTCTATTTTAAAACATTATTATTTGGCTTCATGCCTACTTAATTAAACAGGTAACGTCCATCCACTAATGATGATTGAACTCTTGACTAAGCATATTCCTATATATAATATATATATATATATATATATATATATATATATATATATATATATATATATATATATATATATATATATATATATATATATGCCATGTATATAAGTCAAAATAAGGAACGTATAATAACTAGCAAAACGTTAACATCTGAAAAAAGCTTTTGTAGAGTTATCAAGTGTCTATATTACTTATGCATAAAGAGAGTCAAGAAATATAATAATATGTGTATAGTGTGAATACATACAGCCTAAAATTATTATTTTTTCAAACCTAAGTAGGTACTAAGTATTTATAATTTTCTGAAAAAAAAAACGCAAATGTACGCAAAATCCTTCCCATTCATTCATATTTGACTAATGTTTTAAGTTTGATATTTTTTTCTCTATTATAAATAACTAGCGACTAACCCTCGCTTCGCTCGGAGACGTCCTAGTAACGCAATTTGTTTATAATTTCCTACATTATTTTTTTTGCGCGGAACCCTAATTCTTTTTCTAAAATAAAACTAGCCTAAGTCATTTCCTATTACATAAGCTATCTGCCAGTGAAAGTTCCATCAAAATAGGCTTAGCTGTTTCGGAGATTAGACGGACAAACAGACAGAGGCAAAATTTATTAAAAAAAAGTAAGTATCGTATACAATTTCATTAGTATATAGTAAAAAGCTGTTATTTTGGCATTACAAACAGACACTTCAATTTCATTAATTTATATGTGTAGATAATGAATAGGTACCTACTACGCGAATGCAAAATCAATCGATGCACTGATAAATAACTCGTAGCTCCAGCCGCTACCCACAGCGGGACAGCGGCCGGCGCGGACAGTCGACAGCCGTGACACGGATACCTACTTACTGTATCGATTGAATACACGTCCGGTGCATCCCCGCTGTAGCTGGCTGTTGTTGATGTAAAGGTTTCAAATATATTTTAAATGAAGCGAAGATCGACTTCAAAATGGAAGGTACTTAACCGTCAGTATTTTGTCGGGATCTTTCGCCATTTATAGGTTAACCGGTTTTCATAACTTCATTTTATAATAAATCGTTTATAATTTTTCGGAAAAACAGTAAAATAATCCTTATATAGGTGTAGTTACAATCTAATACATTCATAAAACAGCAAACTTTCCACCTATAAATATAGATACATATGTATCACAGTAAGAGAAAACATGACATGTATTAAAATTAGTTTAAACTTTAAAAATATAAAATAAAAATAGTAGCAAAAAAATAAAATATAAAAAAAACCACTCGGTAATGGTGTTTAAAATTATTAAATTACTAGCGACTCATCCTCGCTTCGCTCGGGTTCGTCCCTAGGTTGATTCCCCATCCAAATTTTCATCCCCATTTTTACCCCCTTAAGGAATGATTTCCAGAATAAAACGTATCTAAAACCCTGTCAAGGTCTCAAACTATCTTTTTACCAAATTTCATCTAAATCGGTTCAGTAGCTCCAGAGGTTACCCCCTACAACCTTACAAACTCACAAAATTTATCTCTTTATAATATTAGTATAGATAAGGTGTTCTTTTGAGTAGCTACCCAGCTTCCTTTCGCGTTTCAACATGTCATGTTGCCTATAGCCTTCCTCAGTTAACGGGCTGTCTAGTGCAAAAAGAATTTCTCAAATCGGATTAGTAGTTCCTGAGATTAGCACTTTCAACCAAACAAACAAACAAATTTTTCAGCTTTATAGTAGTTATTAGTATAGTATAGATTATATTAATAATTAATCATTTGCAACACTACTTACATGGTCTATACTTACATATATTAGTTGGTACGTCGCGTTGCAACGCGCCGCTCTATTTCCTCGCTTTCGCAGTGAAGCATGTACATATGTACATAGATATATATTATATAGGTATCTATATATTTTACATTCAATAGATTAGCATAGTGTGACCATTTATATGGTGTTTTGTACAACAACAACCAATCGAAAAATCAAATACGGCTTCTAGATTTCATGACAAAACAAAAACCATACATAAATAGTGAGCTGTTTCTGAGATAAATAGCAATATGTGTGCAAAATATGTATTTTTCAAAAAAATATAATATCGAGAAAATTTTCGCCAATCGTGTTTTCAAATTTGGCAATTCAAAATAAAAGTCCAAAGTATCATTTCTCTAAATATCAAAGTGGTAACTTTCACAGATTCTGAGATAAATAACCATGTCTAGGCACAAAATTGCCATGTGTACACTTAATTGAACCTAAAAATGATTGTTTTTTGTCATTGAGCTAATCTTTCACAAAAACTAATTTTTAAAAAACAAAAACCCGCAAAAAGTAGAAGTCATTACTATAAATGTTTCTTTTTATCTCGATGCAAATTTAGAACTAATGGTTTTAGTTTTAGCGAGCATAAAAACATACATTATTTAGATTGTAAAAAGTGCTACTTTAATGTGAAATGAATTAAAAATATATTATAGTTTAAAAAAAGTAAGTATTCGTAAAAAAATAATAATAAATGTGCTCAAACTCGAAGGCTTTAAAATCACTTAAGTCTTAAGAGATCAACATTTCATTCCATTCTGTATAAGAGTGCTATGCACGTTTTGTCTCCATCATCAGATATCTCATCTCTCTGTTCTCTTCTGATGCAGCATCCGTAACTTAGGAAATCATCTTTCAAGATCAACTTCATTTAGTCACAAGCGAAGCTTCTAAAAGCGTGTTAATAACCTTAACAGCTATTTAATTTTACAGACTTTCCTTTGGAACCACTAACGAGTGATTTATGATGCTTTTTAAGTAAAATATTTTTAACATATAAAACATATTGTATGTATTATATTTCTACAAAATATACTACGATTATAATTTCAAATGGCATAAAAGTATTGGTTTATGTATAACATCTATTGTGTAGCGAACCGAGTGAAGTGGGTTCAAATCCCGGGTCTCGCACCTCTGTTATTTTATGTGCGAATCATTTCCAACAAGATTACCACTTGTCTTACGGTAAAGGAAAATATTGTAGGAAACCTGCATGTCTGAGAGAACCTAGCACGTCTTCGAAAGACATGTGAAGTCCGCCAACCCGCGCTTGGCCAGCGTGGTGGACTATGGCCTGATCCCCCTCGTATTAAAGGGAGGTCCATGCCCAGCAGTGGGACGTTAAAAAGGGCTGAATACATATATAACATCTATACATATAATAAAACAGTAACTTAGCGAAATCGATGTGCACGTTTTATGCAAAAAGTACTGAATCGATGTTAACTAAATTTTGTGTAGTGATAACTTATTACTCGGGTCAACGTATAGGATACCTTTTTCTATCTACAGGAAAAACTTTCATTCCCACGGGAAAACACAATAACTGGTTCTATCGGTTTTTAGAAATTTATTTGTCTAACGCTAGCTAAACCTTAAGAGATACATAAAAATAATATATTAGAAAATTGTAGGTCTTAATAAAGGGACGCACCCGAGCGAAGCGAGGGTAAGTCACTAGTTTCAAATAAAATAAACATAGTCGCAAAGAAGCTACGACAAATCCTAGCAATCACATTTATGTATGTATATATATTTATACTGTAATTATGTTCCTATTTTATGTAGATGTATATTTATGTAATTTGCAGTAAATCATTCAATTACCCTTTGAGTGACCTGTGATGGAGAGCTGTGTTAGAACGCGCACCTTGTTGTAGGTACAAATGTTATTAATAAATAAAACCATCTTTTCAGATTTATTTTGATTTTTGGTTCTCGACGATATGAATGCTTTACAGCAATCATGGCCATAGGTATCAGGAAAGATATTATCTAAGTCTCGAGTAGGAGGTCTCCAAAATCAACGAACTAAAATAAAACAGAGTATAACGTCTGTCATCTATATCTATTCATATAATAAAATTGTCCGAGTCGAATCTGTACATTAAATAATTTTTGAAGTAAAACTTCTTTACGCACGCTTGACTTGGGGACTAAGCTGGTGAATGCGTGACGAGAGCGTTACGAAAAGTGTGATCGGGCGAGGTGAACGTTTGTTGGCATGGTAGCCGTTGTTATTGTCTGACAAATCTTATATATTTAAACGAGCAATTCTTGTTTATTTATTTATTTATTTATACCAGCGATCTCGGGAACGGCTCTAACGATTTTGCTGAAATTTTGTATATGGGGGCTTTCGGGGGCGAAAAATTGATCTAGATTAGTCACATGTCTGGGAAAACGCGTGTTTTCGAGTTTTCATGCGTTTTTCTTATGCATTATTCTACGCAAAATTGAATAGCGACATCTATACAATTGTCTCAGTATCACTTAGTCACTTAATGTCAAATTATTTTTAAGCCAAATTAAAAAGAAAATTATTCTTATGGCGACATCTATACAACTGTCTCAGTAACACTTAGTCACTTAATGTAAAATTATTTTTAAGCCAAATTAAAAAGAAAATTGTTCTTATCGCGACATCTATACAACTTTCTCGGTAACACTTAGTCACTTAATGTAAAATATACAATCTTTCAAGAACTCCGAGCGAAGCTCGGTCGCCCAGGTACTGATATATAATACAAGCAACTTAGAAAATCATAAAGAAAACGCGCGGCTTCGCTCGCGCTAAAACTGCAACAAAAAAACTTTAAAAAGGTAGGTTTCATACAAATTTTCATCCCTTATTTTTGGGATGAATTTTTAAAAAACGCTAAAACACGTATTTATTTAATTGTATTGAAGAGCATTAATACCAAGTTTCAAGAAATTCTGATCATAAATATTTTACGTGTATTCCCGTGGGAATGAGATAATCTCCCGCGGTAAAAAATATCATATATGTTGACTTGGATACAAATTTCATCAAAATCCCTCCAGTGGTTTTGCTGTAATGCGGTAACAGACAGACAGACAAAAATTCTAAAAACTATAGAATTACTTATTAATAAGATTTTCCAAAAAATATTTAAGGTACAGATTCGACTCAGTTACAATTTTATTATATATGTATAAATTATATTCTTTCCTTAAATGATAGTCTATAAATATATGATTGTAATATGCGTTATTTCATTATTTTTTTAGTATCTCATCTATTCTAATATTATTAAGGTAGTATAACCTACAGAAGTTTTACTTCTTGCGCGTGTACACATTCATACAAACAATCATCAATTTTTTTTGTAAATCTTATCGAAATAGTCATTATTATTGATACAGAGGCCGAATCTATAGTTTTTAGATTTTTTTGTCTGTCTGTCTAGAAACGCATCACGAGAAAACCACTGGACAGATTTTGATGAAATTTGGGATGATAATAGCTGGTACGTTCTCAGACAGACAGACAAAAATTCTAAAATCTATAGATTCAGCCGCTGTATAATGATTAATGACTATTTCAATAAGATTTTCCATAAAATATTTAATGTACAGATTCGACTTAGTTAGGATTTTATGTTTTTATGTATAGATAAACGTTTAATGTAAAAGTAACTGTCGGTCACAATATTGATATCGAATATGTTTACTGATGCTATTATCAGTGTTTCGTGTGAAACGTGACTTGCCACGAGGGGCCTCCGCCTTACGCCCCGCCGCCTGTCGGTGCATAAACAATGAGGACAATTTAACCAATTATCTAAATAGACTAAAATAGAGGATCTAGAAGATTATTCACGGCTTTAATAATCTACTAGATCCTCTAATATAGGATCTAATAAACCAATACCTATTATCTACACATATAATAAAATTGTAACTGAGTCGAATCTGTACATTAAATATTTTTTGGAAAATCTTATTGAAATAGACATTATTATCGATACAGACGCCGAATCTATAGTTTTTAGAATTTTTGTCCGTCTGTCTATCTGTGACGGCAGCACAAAACCACTTGAGGGATTTTGATAAAATTTGGAATAATTATAGCTGGTTATCCGGGTTAACGTATAGAATACTTTTTAATGCGAGAAAATATTTCATCTCTGAGAAATCTACAAACACCAATATTTTTATAATTTAAAGTTCGTACTCTATTTGAGAGTTACGGATAAACTATAAATGAACTTATAAAGCTTTTTTAAAGTACAACAACATAATATTTTTTTGTTCGGGGTATTGATATATAATTCATTTTGTGAAAGGCATCAGCATGCATATGCATGAAATATCTTACATTTTCTTTCTTATCTTGAGAGAACCTCTTGTAATCACAAGGTTTTATTCTCATCTCGTGAAAGTTTCGTTAGAATCGGCTCGGCCGTTTAATAGGTAAGCCAGTAAAAATGGATACAAGCCTGCTTTTTTGCAAATAATCATGACATACGATTTGGAATTTACAGACTAATATTTTATTTCGAGATGAGATTTTCCCGAAGGAAAATGATTTATTTTACTACAGTCTTACACCACTGTGGGAATTGAAGACGTCTGAAGGAAGGACTGATTATATAATAATGTCGCAGAAAATGTTCTTATTGCGTCAAACTGAATGTAGACTGAGACGAAATATAAAAGGCATTTGTACGTACAATGTAATGCTTCAAGATTGTTACCGACTTTAGATATTGTTAGTATTTAATAAAGCGGAAATGTGCAATATTATGTATTATAAATATTTTGGTATTTCAATTGACACTTTTCGCTTAGAATTAAATTTGACCTAAAGGTTGTAATTACCAGGTCATAAAATCCCAAAAAAAAAAAAAAAAATTAGAATTAAATAATTATTTTATTAAGAATATAGATTGTATGTTGACTAAAAAAATGTAAGATGGAGATCGGGAAAAGAAGCCATCCGTTGCGGAGATACGAAATAATAATTGGTGTTAACAATAAATAATATTGATAATATAAATCTTCTTTAATTATAATACTAATCTAAAACATTAATAAAATAAATTGTAGTGCTGGATAATAAGTGTTGTGCAGTTTTAGACTAAAAGTTTTTTTTTACGAAGAAGGCGTTTAACAAGATGTACTTATTAACTTGGGGTAAGTAGTCATAAAACAGTGATGCTTAATAAAATACTATTTATTGAAGACGATAAAATAAGAACCTATTCACAATAAAAGTTTTACCGCCAATACGTTCCTCGACGCCATTTTGATGTGTCGCCTTTTTTTGATTCGTATTTTGGGGTTACAGTATAAAAGTAAGTCTTTTTTGTTGATTTTGCTCACAACGTACCCACACGTACATATACATACAACATACGGAGAGCAATACTGTTTACTTTCTAACTTCAGGTTGCTATTGCTTAATTATTTAACAAAAATTTCAATGAATCTATCAGAATAATCCGATTATATATGAACCTAGAATCAAGGTGGTATAGAGTAAATATGACATCTGATAATTACCTGACAGTTAATAAAGCGAACGCGCCATTATCATTTTTTTTTTCACTGTTACATATTAGGTATAATTATTAATATACGGAGGTTATCTTGAAGTCGTACCAAAATGAAAAACAGCATATTTTGCGTTTTTTGTGCATCTGCCATTATTTATTATAGTATAAATAAGTCATAATTTTTAAAGTAGATTAAATACAAAAAGTGTAAATATTGTGATAGTAGGCGAGTATGTTGACGTACTATGTATTGGAGCGTTTATTTTTAAACATCTAATTTATGATATAGCACTTAATTTGTAGTTTGCAATTTCTATGTCAGGGCTTGTGGAATTCATTTTAGTTTTGGGTATTTTATGTTAAACCTAACCTTTCCCGTCTAATTGGGGCATCTTAGGGTCTACTGTTAACCAGGGAGTTTTAAATAAAAGTATATTTTTGAATTTTCCTCCGGAACACTTCTTTACGACAATCTTGACTGCTGCTGTAAAGTGAAACGTCGGGAACCAAAAATCAAAATTAATCCACGAAAAACTCCGAAAACATAGTTTAATTTAAAATGTCACATATTCGCGTAAATATATCAGATATTAAGAGTAACCTGCATAATGCACCTGCCGAAGTATACCGAGATGGGTCAACTCCCAAGTGGGAAGATGCTAAAGAGCCAACCACGACATAATGAACACATCGGGGGAGCTCTGTTAATTCCCTAGACCAAGTCAAACATAAGTTTTACTAGAATAGTTTAAAAGTATTTGCACTTTAAATATACCTATAAATCTTCTATACATATAATAAAATTTTAACTGAGTTGAATCTGTACATTAAATATTTTTTGGAAAATCTTATTGAAATAGTCATTATTATAGATATAGAGGTTGTATCTATAGTTCTTAGAATTTTTGTCTATCTGTCTGTGACTGCATCACCGGAGAGCATTGAACAAATTTTGATGAAATTTGGTATAATCATAGCTAGTCATCCGAGTCAATATATAGGATACTTTTATATTTCATCTGTGAGAAATCTATACTAAACGTTAAAATGTAACCAGGGACGATCCCGAGCGCAGCGAGGGTGAATCGCTAGTTATTTTATAAAAACATGACTAGATAATTAGTAAGTAGCTACCACGCAATGTGCAACATCAACTGACACTAATATCAATTGTCACGTACATTATGGGTGTTTATTATCAAAGTGTAGTCGGAGAGCGATTTGCGCATATTATTATGTTATATCGGTTACACGATCACGACTAATTTAACGGCGTGTTCACACTAAATGATTCGCTTACTTACTGTAATATTCTAAGCGTGTTACATTATATTCTTAACCGACTTGAAAAATGTAATTTTTAGCAAGTTCTTTCTCGTCGTACAGAGTCGCCTTCTTATCCAAGACGTTGGCCACATGCAGGTTGGCGGACTTCACATTTTAAGAACTGGTTAGACTCTTTAAAATATTTACAAACACGAAGACAAGATTCACACAAAAATAGTATAGATGCGAGATTCGGAAATTGAACCCGCTTCACTTCAATTTTCAAGTGCGTTACCACTGGTCTATAGTATCATAGGCATAACCTATTAGGTACAGTATACTGTAAAACCAGTGACCTAGGTCGGTTCACTAGTTGTAGTATAAATGGATCGATTAAGCCCTATAAATCCTATGTAGACGTAACTACGCCATTTGCTTTCGTGTCTGTAGTTACTTACTGTCGCTTCACTTACAGATATCAGCTTTTAGTGTAGGTACTGATGTACTTTCTCGTAATGCAATTCTAGGCGACTGAAACCGGTTTGTGTGGAAATGTTTGGGGGAGGCTTATGTCCAGCGGTGGTCGTCTTTTGAATGAGACCAGGAATGCCAATAAAATATTTTCTAAAGACTCGGCTGTAATGAAATTTCAATTTTTAAATAATACAAAGAAATGTAGAAGGAGGCTCTGTAGTACGATGGACTGACGACTTGAAAGCAGGTAGGGAATGGATGCGAGCTATCCAAGAACGGGATGGGTGGCACCTCTATGGGAGAAGCTGTAGTCTATCAATGTACGGCGGTAGCCTGAAGAAAATCCCTGCACCATAAAAACGTAGAGAACTCCGTTGTTACAGTTGCTTATCTGATATTCGATCTGGGTTCGATTTCTAATTACGTGAAATATACTAATAGCCAAAGTACTTTAAAAAAATATTTTTGTGTTTTTTCTGATCTTATTGTTAGTAAACATATTGTAGCGCTGATACTAAATTATTATTAAATGTAACCAAAAATTGTGAACATAATTAATATCTTGTTTGTGATATATCATATATCAGGTAGGTACTTTTAAGATTTGCTTTTGTAAATCACAAAATCAATCATGACTGTTTTTAAATTATCTTTTTGGATACTTTGATTCAGTGAAGTATAAGTTTTTTTTAATTTAAATTATGTTATAAATAAGGTGCAAATTTCTTTGAATTTGAAATGACCACGTCATGTTTTTTATGCAGGTTTAGACATGCGCCTTATTTATAGCTCGCCATTACTGATGGTTGCATAATTGTTTTATTGTTTTATTATTAATTAAAAAAATATTTGGATTCTTATACCTGTATGAGATAAATCTTATAATTAGCCCTAACTTCACTCGGGGGATGTGAATTTTAGGTATATTTAAATTATGAAATTCGAATATATACTACATAACAAGGCCACAAAGAGTGACTCCAAGGCGAAGATTAGGCACATTGAGAGAGAGCTCCTCCTGCCTTTTTAGATTTTCAAAAATCTACCAAATAATAAGTCAATCCGTCAAACGTACGTTTACTAAAAAAAACAATCTATAAATAAATTAAAAAAGGCACGGACAAAATATCCATGATGTTTAGAATACTTGTATGAAAAAAAAAACTTTAAAAATCGAATTCAACTGCACAAGTTTAACATTAAAAGTGTTTATTTTGATTTTGGTTCCCGACTTAGTAAATTGAACAATCAATAAAAATTACTCGGAATAAATCCACGAGAAATCTGAAAAAATAATTTAATTTTTTTTTTTTTTTTTAATGGTATTCAGTGATAAACGAGCAGACAGTCCACCTGATGGAAAGCGATACCTGTCGCCCATAACACCTACGGTTCGTGCATTTAAGTTTTATGTAACAAAACTGCAGAACCGCCGGTACGTTATCACTGTGAGGACTAAGATGATATGCCTCTTGCCTGTAATTGCGCTGGCTACCTTATCCTTCAAACCGGAACACAACAATGCAATCATTGTTGCTTGGCGGCAGAAATAGATAAGGGGGTGGTACCCATCCAGTCGGACTCCTCAGGCTTGACAGAGTCCTACCACCGGTAAAAAAAAAATGTGAAATATTCGCGTTGATAAATATAAGAAAGTGTTATGCAATGATACTTGTTATATAATAATTTATGATAAGTGTAGTAGTGTGAGGGTTTATAGTGTAGTAGTATTTCAAGTAGACTGCTATTCTTCTATTTCATTCTAACGGTTAATATGCGTATGTATCCTAATTTGTGACGGCCTAAAATGTCACTATATAAAAATATCACTATTTAAAGTACATAAAATAAACATAGTTTTCGAAAAATTTGTTAAGTCCGCTAATCCGCACTTGGCCAACGTGGTGGACTATGGCTTGATCCCCATCGTATTGAATATGCCCAGCAGTGGGATGTTAAAAATGATCGGAATAAAAGAAAACGTGTGTGTACTTATGTATGCACGTAAGAAATTATACTTCTTCATCCCGTTCATCCCGTACGTCACAATTCTCTGTTTATAAGGAATTCAGCTAACTTCATCATGCCGCTTTTTGGCTGTCGGTGTGCGCGCGCATTGTAAAAATTTGACTCTCATATTTTTTTCCAAACGTGCCAGAATAAGTAAAAATTCAATAAACATATTTTTAACCGACTTCCAAAAAAAGGAGGAGGTTCTCAATTCGACCGTACCTACATATGTTTTTTTTTTTATGTTTGTCCGGGCATTTTTTCGTCGTTTATAAACCGATTTTGATAATTCTTTTTTTGTTGGAAAGGAGATATCCCAAGAGTGGTACCATGGTAAGGAAACCAGGATCTGATGATGGGATCCCAGAGAAATCGAGGGGAACTTTCGAAAATTGTAGCGGCGACTAGTGCGTTTGATAACATTTTCATTAGGTATTTTAAAGCACTACTATTTAATGAAGGTCTGGAGTCGATCTGATGATGGACCCGAAAGATAGTCGAGGGAACTCCTCAACGATTTACAGCAATTACCTGGTGTTTGGGCTTGATTAATTTGTATTGATGATACGTCTACACTAAAAATGGAAAAATAATAACTTTTTAAAAAAAAATAAAAACCGACTTCCAGGCACTGAAAAGTAAAAAATAACTAAACGGGGGTTTTCATTTAGAATAGATACTTAATCAGATTTTTTCGAAGTCGGTGCCAGCCAATACAAATCAAAGCACACCGACTTCGAAAAAATCTGATTAATTATCTATTCTAAATGAAAACCCCCGTTTAGTTATTTTTTACTTTTCAGTGCCTAGAAGTCGTTTTTTATTTTTTTTTTAAAAGTTTTCAATCAATATACTTAAGATGAATGGTATATTTTATACCTTTTATAATAAAATAAAAGCATAAATGTTACATTTAATGAAATTTTTTTTATATGTTTGTAATAAAGAGTTATTTATAATATAACTAGCGGCTCAGAATAGCTATTGTTTTGGTATATGTACCGTGTATACAATCCATATACATTTAGTAAAAAGCGGTTATTTTAATATTACAAACAGACACTCCAATTTTATTTATCTGTATAGATTATAGATTAAAGAAATATGTATATTAACATTTACCTTGTACAGTACATCGCGCTTATAAAAGGCTAACAAAATAAAAAAATTCATCTCATTTCAGAAAACAGTTTAGTGAGACACATATCACATACATAAATACATACGATTCAATAATAATTTTTATAATATTAATGCTTTGATTAAGAAATTCGAGTGATTTGATTGGATTGCGGAGTCACATATTTGCTTGTAGATGCTTCACGCAAACCACTCTTACCGGGACACACGTACGAGTATTACGCTACGACGCGGTCTGAGAAATTTGACATGCAAGGTCAATTATAAAATATGAAAATGGCTGTTTTCATTTTTATATTAAAGCAAAAAAGAATATGGTATTTTTACAACAGATTAGAGGTATATAATACATATTAGGATAAAAAACCTATCATTACAATGTATTAGTAAAATAGTTACATACATATATTCCTAGGTATACACATACACAAATACACAGACACGCACGCCAGCACGCACGCACGCACGCACGCACGCACGCACGCACGCACGCACACACACATGCACGCACGTACGTACACATCACGCTCGCACACTTTTAACATAAATATTATATGAATAGCTCATAAACATAAATAATAACGAATGGCGAAATAAACGCGACCATAAATATAAATAAAACAATGTGAAAAATAACTTGTAAAGGACATTTCGTAACAAATAGTAATAGTAAACAATAAGTCATAAAAACATTTTATCTTCCCCATGCAGCATATAATTATAGTAATGTCGAATGGTCTAGATCCTGAATGAGCGTTGTAGCTATTTCTGTCCGCGTGGGCGGCTGAGTCCCCGTTTGTAGGGTGAGGTCAATCTTATTATTCGTTAAACGGTGAGTCGGAAACTTTTAATTTCATCTAACCTCGGAATTGGGTAATTAGGTACTAAATATGCAAAAAAATAACACAAAATTAAATAAATCCGATTGCGTAAAAAGCGAACTAAAAAGATGAAAACAAGTCGATGAAGGCACAAAGTATTATGCTGTCGGAGATATACATATGTACATGTTTTATAATAACTGCATGTGTGTATTCTTTCTCATATACTCTCACAAGATGAATCTAACGATTCCTCTCAAGCTAAAATCCATCAAGCCGTTTAGGCTACAAAGTATGCTAAAGAAATAGACACACCTATATACATACACACGAAAAACTTTACCTTCTTTCTGACTCAGTCGGGTAAAAATAATGTTCTCGGAATAATTAATGATTAATATATAGTTATTAGTTAATTCTTTTTGTTGGATACTGTAACTCATTATTTTTTAACCGAGTTCCAAAGAGGAGTAGCTAATACTTATAATAATTATAATATAGTATAATAATTGAAATAATAAAGATACTAAAATACTTTTGGACTTATCATTTTATTGGGGTTCCGTAGTTGATTAGTTAAACGGAACTCTTATAATTTCACCATGTCCTTCTCTTCATCTGTCTTTATTTAAAGACTAGAAAAACGACTTCACAAAAATAAAAAATAATAATGGGGTGGCACTATGTAACTGAAGGTTTAACATTTTTTATAATTTTAACCAGGTTTCAGTCTACATGTATTTTTTTTTTAATTTTTTTTTATGAGATTCAGTGACAAACGAGCAGACAGACCACCTGATAGAAAGCAGTACCTGTCGCCTATAACACCTACGGTTCATGCACTTAGGTTTTAAGTAAGGTTTTAAGTAGGTTTTAAGTGTCACTGTGAGGACTAAGATGATATGCCTCTCGCCTGTAATTGCGCTGGCTACCTTATCCTTCAAACCGGAACACAACAATGCAATCATTGTTGCTTGGCGGCAAAAAAATAGATAAGGTGGTGGTACCCATCCAGTCGGACTCCTCAGGCTTGACAGAGTCCTACCACCGGTATGTTTGTATGATGTATAATGTATATCAACAGTTCAGTTGCAGAGTTATATGCTTCTAATGTCATAAACATATAGTCCACCCAACTTTAACTTTTGAAGTATAGATCGTAAAATTAAAAAAAAAATGAAATAATAAAGATACTAAAATACTTTTAATGAAAATTATTATGTAGAAGATATGTTGAGTAGTTTTGCCGATATCGGATATATATTTAAGCGCAAAAATAACTTTGTTTTTCATATTAACAATATGAAGTACAAACTTATTTATGCCGTCAACAAAATTAATATCATAATACTTTCTTAGATTTACGCGATTTATTAAAATCATAAAAAAAATTTAAAATGTTTAGAATTAAAATCAACTAATATTGTAAGGTACTTTGATGCCACTTTTTTGAATTTTTAAAATCATTTTTGTAAAATAGTAGGTAGGCTGTCTGTAACAACTGTATAATGCCATTGAGACATCTAACACCTTAGTCTCTCCCGTGACCATGATTGCTGTAAAGCAATCGAAACGTCGGGAACCAAAAATCATAATAAATTCGCGAAATAATACGAAAAGATAGTTTTATTTTGAAAATTAATATCGTCGATGGTAAAACATACATTTAATGTTACATGCAACGGAACCCTCCATGTACGAGACACACTCGCACTTGTCCAATTTTATTTTTGGGTGTATATGTATAGGTACTTATTATTATTTCGAGATCCTTGAACTTATCTATACAGATAAATAAAATTGGAGTGTCTGTTTGTAATATTAAAATAACCGGTATTTACTAAATGCATATAGGTGTATACACGGTACATACTATACCTAAACAACATTTTTTACCATTTTTGTCTGTCTGTCTGTTTGTTCCGGCTAATCTCCGAAACTGTTGTACCGATTTAAATTTTATTTAATCTTATTTTTTTTTTTTATTTAATCTTATTTTACTTTTAAATTTTATTTAAATCGGTCGGTAGCTGCTGTTATAAGGAGTAATTTAGGCTACTTTTATTTTAGAAAAAGAATCAGGGTTCCGCGAAAAAAAATTAAAACCGTGAAAACATAGCTAACCGTGAAAACGTACCTACCTAGGGACGAACGCGAGCGAAGCGAACGTGAGTCGCTAGTAACTGATAAAAAAAAGGATATTTTTTATTCACGTTCATACCATGCGAAGAAGTTCGTACTTTTAATAAGGATATTGTGACAAGGGTACGGAGGACATTAGTTATTTTCAACACAAAGGTTTACCTGTCACTGGATGAGTAATTACTAAGTGCGGTTTTTAAACTTGGAAACACAGTTTTTTTTTGGAGGAAAATGAACTTCACCTTGAAATAGCGGGCATTGACTTTATTAATAATATACTTTATAGTATGGAGAAGAAAAAAGCTGTAATACTACTTAGTCTAACCCATCAGATGGCTCACGTGGGAACACTCAGTTACTTTATTGAATATTCGTATTATGAAATAGATAGGTACTTAAGAAAATTAAATAGAGCCTGTGGGATGTGAGGAGTCGTTAGTCGGTCATAAGCAAAATTGAAATATTTGCTTCTGAATTTTAAAGCTTGCATTAGCTCCATATGTTTATTTGTATTCAGCCCTTTTTAATGTCCCACAACTGGGCACAGACCTCCCTTTAATACTAGAATACAAAAATACGATATAACAAAAAAGAACTCCGAGCGAAGCTCGGTCGCCCAGGTACTAATAATAATGGGTGTACCGACCCTTGAACAAAGAAGTGCCAACAAATTACAAATTCACTTAGTAAATTCGATGTAAAAGTTTAGTTATCTTTATTATATATGGGGTTTGTTCCATGCTTCGCTAAGTTTTCCACTTCTTCTAAATAGTCTTGTCTAATTTACTTTAAAGATGGTCTCATTGTTCACTACTGCAGGGATTTTCCAGCCAATTTATTGTCATAAACAGTATTATGTCGTTACGATGTTTTACTGCGTTTTACTTCAATTTGAAACTATTTCAAGATATTATCTTATTTGTATGTTAGGTTTAAGTTCTACATTAGTAGTTATAAATATTTCCATAGTATAGTGGTTTTTAAGTGTAGTTTACATACAAAATACTAATAGAATGAAAATCTAAAATACCTCAGACAGAGTAAATTATTCGTAGCGAAAATCGCAAAAAGAAATTTAAAAATATAAAATAAAGGCAAGCAAGTTGTTAAGCAAGTCCATTGGAAGAATTTATTAATTAAATTAATGTTATTAAAAGTAATATTATAAACTAGAGGCTCACCCTCGCTTCGCTCGAGTTCACCTACACAAAAAAAAATAACAAATCTACGGTTCCCACGGGTACTATACATTTTTTCCGGGATAAAAAGTAGCCTATTTGTTTCATTAAAATCCGATGAGTAGTCTTTGTGTACTAAACTGTATAAGTTACTAGTTTTTTAACTATCCTACGGGAACTCTTTAATTTTCCGGGATAAAAAAATATCTAAGATGTTGACCGGGGATATTAGGTGCTACCATGCAAAATAATAAATAAAATTTTATTTAAATCGGTCCAACGGTTTCGGAGATTAGCCCGTACAAAAAGACAGACAAACAAATAGTTTGAAAAAAATCTGGATTTATTCTATTTCTCTTCTTACACACCCCTGACCCGGTTTTTAGCATTTTTTTTCTATGTACAGACATTCGACCTTTACAATTTAATTATATGTATAAATGAACACTAAACTTACTTCATTGATGGTGGCTAGCACCCTAATAACAATATCAGCTCAAGAGCAGTATTTCATATCGTTCTTTTAGTACAACCATAGTAATATTATATAATTATTGCTGGCAGTACCCGCGGCTTCACCCGCGTTTAAACTACAAAACAAAAAAAAAACTCTTTGACACACCGACTGCAGCGCCACCTACCGGGTCTAATTGTGTTTTCAAACCATTCAGGAGCCCATTAAAATATACACACAAAATTTCATACAAATTGGTCCAGCCCTTTAGAAGGAGTAAGGTGACAAACACACGTACAGAAGAATTATATATATTAAGATATATAATATGTATCTTTTAAGTCTGGCGATGAGTATGTCGTTCCCAATGCGCTTTGTGGCTAACTTCGCAGTAATGTTAAAACTACGGAAGCTGGTCATTTTGTGTCACCGTCACTTCCCGCCCTTTGATCATAAGAAGTTCCTTTAAACACATGCACAATATAACTATTCTTTAGTTTAGTTAACTGAATAAATATCGATATATCTATACATATATTATACTGATAAAGATAAAAATAATTGACCTTCTTTACGAGTGAATATTTCAAAACTATAAGTAAGAATTTTTGGATTTTTTTGTTTATCTAATTATAAAACAATATTTGATATTTAAAGACATGGGTGACTAAAAATTATGAAAAAAGTAATTTTACACATAATATGATAGTTTTGCGTTACTTTTGACAGGAGTTGACACTTTAGGACGTGTTTGGGTTATTAGTATTATGTATATCGTCGATTGTTTCAGGTTCGAGTCTTTTCCGACACAAATATTTATAATTTGCTTTTTAATTCTCTCTTTTAGTTTTTGTGTATGACAGTGTTTTGGACATATTTCTTACACTTTTCTTTCATGTCCTGTGCGTTTTTACGATGTTACAGTCGATATGTATAATTTGTAAGATTTCATCGTTTTTTTTCAATTCTTAGACGCAATGTTTGGTCGAGAGATTTTATCCTTCTCATAGACCCTATCAATTAATTCGATAAAATAGTGTCCGTTTTTGCATTTTTGTTTGGTTCGATTACCGGGTTAGGTAAGCTTTTAAAAAAAAATTAAATGCAGTTATTATTATTTTTTAAAATAAAGAAATGTTTCCTTTGAGTAAATCTTGATAACTTCAATATTTAAGGTACTTTTCTTCCATGTTCCATCGATTTGTTTCACCCTAGAGGCCGAATCTATTGTTTTAGAACAATTGTCCGTCTGTCTGTCTGTATGTCTGTCTGTGACCGCATCACGAGAAAACCACTAGACACATTTTGATAAAATTTGGTATGATGACAGCTAGTTATGCGAGTCAACATATAGGATACTTTTTACTGCGGGAAAATATCTCATCTCTGAGGAATCTATACTAAACGTTAAAACATAACTAGGGACGCACCCGAGTGGAGCGAGGGTGAGTCGCTAGTTTACTTATAAAAGGTTTATAGACATATAATATGAAATATTATATCAATAGCTAATAATATACCTTTAATTTAGGGGACAATTTGTTTCATACCTTAGAAACATTTCATTATAATATTGAATATAAAGGCTCAAAAGCTCAGGACAAGTACAAATATAATGTTTGCCGAACAATACGTTTTATTTGATCGCTCATAACAAATAAGGATTCAAAAGACGTAAAAGTATAATGTCAAATACATCAAACAAGTTCTTATTAGACAAATATATTTGAACTACAATAGCGATTAATAAGTAATTTTATGTTATACTAGCGACTCACCCTCGCTTCGCTTCGGGTTCATCCCTAGACAAAAACAAATCTATCCCACGGGAACCGTACATTTTTCTAAGACGATATATAGCCTATAACATTCCTCAGTTAACGGGCTATCTAATGCAAAAATAATTTTTCAAATCAGATTAGTAGTTCCTGAGATTATCGCGTTCAACCAAACAATCAAACAAACAAACAAACTCTTCAGCTTTATTATATTAGTATAGATTAATTTTTAATTAAGTTTAATTTCATTAATTCTTTTCCAAATCACAACTAATGCTTCACCTAATCATTTTATAATATTAAACTAGCGACTCACCCTCGGTTCGCTCGGGTTCGTCCCTAGGTAGCTTCCCGAAACAAAATTAATTAATTAATTTGGTTTTTTTTTTTTTTTCGTGGCACCCTATTTTTTTCTAAAATAAAAGTAGCCTAAGTTACTCTTTAATACATTAACTATCTGCCAGTGAAAGTTTCGTCAAAATCAGTCCAGCCGTTTCGAAGATTAGCCGGAACAAACAGACAGACAGACAGACAAAAATTGTAAAAAATGTTGTTTTGGTATATGTACCGTGTATACATCCATATGCATTTAGTAAAAAGCGGTTATTTTTATATTACAAACAGACACTCCAATTTTATTTATCTGTATAGATAAGCAATTCTCGTAATATACATAAATTTATTTCGTGTATCTCGGAAACGGCTATAACGATTTGGATCAAATTTTGTATTTAGATAAGGTTCTGATTTTTAACGACATGTTTGGCTCAGTTTGTAGTGACCCTACTTGCTGTGCCAGCGGTCGCGGGTTCGAATCCCGCTGAGAGCATTCATTTGTACTCCCAGTCACAGGTGTATATAAAATATGTATGTATTTAAACTTATATATATATATATATATATATATATATATATATATATATATATATATATATATATATATATATATATGTAACCATAACACAAGATTCGTAGCTTACCATGGAACTAGATGGTGCTATATGTTAATGTACCAACATACATATTTGTCCTAACATATTTTTTTTAGTTTATCTATATACGTGTATTTTTTGAAAAAGCAATTTTGATGACTTTTTTGAAAAACGCGGAGCGACGCTCGGTCGCCAAACCAGGTACTGTAATAATAAAATGGAAAAGTCTATTTGCTTACATCTTTTTCGTGTTTCAGTATGTAGTAGATATGATTTTTTAATCCATCATCTTTTTATAAGGATGCCTATTGAATAAAAAGCCAAACCTATATCAATTATCAGAATTACAATCTACCTTTGAGATCTGATACTGTAAGAATCAACCATAAAAAGCTAGGATGATATTCGCAGTCTACAAGTAACTAGAGCGGCCTTAGAGGCAGCGTAATACAAAAGCGGAGTCTTGTTAGGTTTTGTTATCGAAAACGGGTTAATTGCTTCGGCTCGTCCCTTCAGAGCCTTTGTAAGTGGTTCGAGACTTATCGCTTGTGTAGGGTTGCTCCTGTTTCCTGTTATTAATGTAACTTTGAAAAAGGAATATATAGTTCATAAAATATAGTCGCTACACCCCTGAGGTATTAAATAGTAGCTTTTGATTTACTCCAGGTCAGGTTTACCATATACTATATTTCATCTAAATCTATCCAGCCATTTCTTCGTGAAGGAGTTAATAAAGACATATAAAATTTCGGATTTCCATACATATAATAGTAGTCCGAATAAGTGTTAAATAACGTTTCCAAGGTTTTGATATTAGACAATTTTAAAGATAAAAAAATATATAATAAAAATAAAAAAAAAATCCGACTGTATAAAAACTAATTAAAAAGATGAAAACAAGTTGACGAAGTTGACGAAGGACTAGTATTATGCAGTCGGAGATAATTATGCAGTTTCATTCTTGCCGCAAGATACATATACTTATTAATAACCATACTTGACTTTAATTTCGAATAATCACTTTCTCACACAACAAACTTACCTAAAGAAAAATTGACTTCTTTTCTTAAAACTGAACTGAATGTAAATTTTGACACCATATGTTTTAGATAAAACTATTTTTTGGTTTATTTTCTCGTATTCATTTTGATTTTTGGTTTCCGATGTTTCGTAAGTTATTATATAGTTATTATTACACACAGTAATTACCCACAAAGTTATACAAAAATTTTGAAAAAAAAAGACAGAGAAAGAAGTTAAAGACAAAATATTGTATTCGTGTAATGTAAAAAATAAATTATTACTAATAATTTAAATGAATTAAATATTAAGTAAGTTTTTGGCAAAAGAACAAAAAAATTAAAAAAAAAAAACTAAAAACGAATAAATACAAAAAAAAAAACAAACAGAAAGTATTATTAAAAAAAAAACAAAAGTAAAAACTTTGTATCCGACCGGGATTCGAACTCGGACACCAGTGATCGTCAATCTTGTACCTTGGCCGCTTGAACACAAAGCTTATGTCCGAGCGTGCGAAATTAGCGACCATATTTTGCGTAGAACTCTTGAAAACACGCGTTTTCCCAGACATAAGACTAATCTAGATCGATTTTTCGGCCCCGAAAACTCCCAGATACCAAATTTGAGCGAGATCGTTAGAGCCGTTTCCGAGATCGCCGGTATAAATAAATAAATATACAAGAATTGACCGTTTAAATATATTAGAAAGATAAATTTAATTAGGGTTGCTACTTTTGTAAATCTGTGTAAATACTTTCAATTAATAGTTTAATTTCTTACTACCACTTTTACCAGCCCTGTTTTAATCATACTGCTACACCACTTCCTTTAAAGTACTAGTAAGAGATAAGAAGCATATTATGTGAGTAACTTATGTGGATTCTCACGCTTTTTTACGAAAATGGTATTTTATTTTGTTATTACATAACTTACCCTCGCTTTATGCGGATATGTCCCTAAGCTTGAATGGTTTAAGAATGCATTAAAGGTATTTTCCACAGTTTTCTTTGCGCTAGGAGCTACCGCAGGTTTATACAGAATAACCCACTAGAGTTTCATCACAATCAATGGTTTAGGAACGCATAGAGAACATAGGACGACAAACATGAATATTTGTAATATTTTTGTATAATTATATTATAATTCTGTGGGAAGGGACAGTCTTTTATAGCTATAAAATGACCTTTGAGACGTCTAAGCCTTAGTTTCTCCCGTAACAATCAAAATAAATCCGCAAAAAAATCCGAAAAGATATTTAAAACTAGCGACTCACCCTCGCTTCGCTCAGGTTCGTCCGTACGTGATTCTTTAAATTGATATAACTTCTTTATTTATGAACCAATTAAAATAAAACAAATATTAACAATGTTAAGTGAAGCTTACCACAATACGATTAGTGAAAACCGGACCCAAATCGGTGAAGCCAGTAAGAGCCTAAGCCTGAGATCAGTACATACAAACGCATAGACAAACAGACAAAAATTCTAAAAATCATTGTTTTGAGTTCTATTGCGTTAATAAAGATCCCCAATAATATTTTTCCTCAAATATCTTCTATGTACAGACAGCGATCAGTTACAAGTTTAATATATATAATATAATATCCTGGATTACCGTACACCAACAAAAAATATTTACGAAAAAAACTAAATTGCTAACCATTAAATAAATGTAAAAATATAGGACATGCATATAGATAAGAAAAATATCACTAAAACCGTTCACTCCCAAATAACTTTTCAAACAAAAACGCACTCACACAACACCAGGAACATGCACAAAATTGAACTGCCTAAGACTCGAACCAAATATGGAATAAAAACTATTACATTTGAAGGAGCACAGCTTTACAATTCTTTGCCAAATAATGTTAAGGAGTCAAAAACTTTAATTATATTTAAGAAAAACTTAAAACATTACATTATGTCATGTAAGAATCCAGATTTTGTTTAGAATCACCACTGTTTTAAATTATAGACTATAATTTTGTACTACTTGAATTTCCTAATGTAAAGTCAACATTGTTCTTTTTTTGGAAATAAATATTTTTAACCCGAAATATTCGCATAAATCTAAGAAAGTATAATTAGGTAGGTAAGTTCTTCCCACATTATTTGTGTTTCATATACAAATTTTACAATGATAACAATAGGTTATAATATTTTAAAGTAAAAATATATATTCATTTCAGGCTCTTTCAGAATTAAAATATAATCCCGCTGCGTTATCTCTTTTGTAATATGCTCTTTTAACTTAATTATGTCCGTTAATTTTATCCATGGCTTTGTGATGAAAAATTGCAACGTTAATAAAAAATTCATGAAAAATATAAAGCAAAAGATGTAAAGCTCTCTAAAAAAAGAGAGGTTTAGTCGTGATGTTGCCGGTAGGTATGGGCTCGAATCCTTGCATAAATAAATATTGGACGATGTAAAAAAAGAAGTAGGGTAGGTTTCCAAGGACTTTTGAAGAATAAGAAGATAGAAGAAGAAGAATCTGGAGAGCTTCCTACGTGTGTGTTTGAAGAGGCTGATGACAAGAATATGTGAAAGAGAATATTCTATTCTCAAGAATATATACCGTTTAGATATTATGTTAGAACAGTCACCTAACTATAGTTGTCTAGGTGTAGGTATGTAATTTTCTGGATAATCTGCATAGGAATATGTAAGCTTCTATTATATTAGATTCTGATAATAAAAGGAGTCCCTTTTAAATAAAACTATGTGTTCGCGATGAACAAAAGAAAAGTTTGGAAATCTTCTGAAAGATTTATATTTTTGTCTGTCTTAACAGAATTACAAAGGTTTTTTGATTCGTCTATTGCAGGTGTCGTGTGCAAAAGTAGAATGAGGGTTGTGTTAGATGATGTATGATTGACAAATACTGAGTGGCGAAGTTGTATTAGAGTAGTTTGATTGGTTGAGTGTATGGCTCGATATAATAACTTAATAAAGTGCCTTATGCTAGATGCAATAGGGTCGACGACAGGAAATCTGGCGTCGACACAACGTTTACGGATTTTTTCACGGATTTATGCCGCCAAGCAACAATGATTGCATTGTTGTGTTCCGGTTTGAAGGATAAGGTAGCCAGCGCAATTACAGGCAAGAGGCATAACATCTTAGTCCTCACAGTGATAACGCACCAGCGGTTCTGCAGTTTTGTTACATAAAATTTAAGTGCATGAACCGTAGGTGTTATGGGCGACAGGTATCACTTTCCATCAGGTGGGCTGTCTGCTCGTTTATCACTGAGTACCATAAAAAAAAAAAAAAGATTTTTGGTTCCCGACGTTACGAATGCTTTGCAGCAAACATGGTCACGGGAGATACTCGGAGAGAGATCAGACAAAAATAAATATATTTTTTTGCATTTTAGTGGTTTTTTTTCAAGTCGTTTTTTTTTTAATTACATAATACACTTCACTTATTTTTAAAGTGAAGCGAAATTTGCTTATGTACGACGATGTAAACGATGCTCTCTCAAAGGTTGTCTATTGGTTTGATTCAAATAATTTATTATTAAATAATAAAAAGACAAAATTAATAAAATTCACAACACCCAATGTTAAACTTGTTGATAATGGTGTAATATTAAATGGGGAAATATTAAAACCGGTAGAGTCCACTAAATTCCTGGGTATTATCATAGATTCCAAATTGCAGTGGGGCCCCCATATTGAGGGACTAGCGAGTAGACTCAGCTCTGCAGCGTTCGCGGTAAAAAAAATTAGACTTCTTACTAATGTAGATACAGCTCGCATAGTATATTTTAGCTATTTTCATAGTATTATGTCGTATGGTATCTTACTCTGGGGAAATGCAGCAACTGTTAATACGATTTTTGTACTGCAGAAAAGAGCTATTCGTGCAATTTATAGTTTAGGTCCTAGAGCGTCATTAAGAGATAAGTTTAAAGAAATAAAAATATTGACTGTTGCTTCTCAGTACGTGTACGAATGTGTTATGTATGTTCGTAAAAATATACACGAATTTCCCAAGAATTGTGACATGCATAACTTTAATACTAGGAGCAAACACAAACTTGTAATGCCTGTAACTCGTTTAAAGAGAGTCAGTAATTCTTTTTATGGACAATGTATACGCTTGTACAACAGGATCCCAGAAAATGTTCAAAAAGCTTCTATCATTAAATTCAAAAAAATTGTTAAAGAACGTTTGTGTGCTAAAGGCTATTATACAATAAATAATTTCATAGAAGATAGCACGCCTTGGGAATGAAGTGATCGCCTCCAGGCTACTTCAACTTTAAAAAAATATTGTAAATTACAATTTATTAAAAAAATATTAGTCCCGCTGAGTTTCTTTCGCCAGTTCTTCTCAGGTCTGAGGTTTCATTTTTCCGAACTGGTAGTAGACTCATGACGTTCAGTAAAAAATTGTAATAATTTAATGCTGAATAAAATATTTTGAATTTGAAAAAAAACATGAATAATATTTTATTTTAAACTATCATATAATCCAAGCTATTAAGTTATTTGGTACTTTTCCATAGTGTAGCAAAAAGTTTGCTATTGTTTTTGTTATTGGTAATCGACGGACGTTCTGTCTTTTTACAAAGTGCCAAATTGACATTTAACAGGAAAATCTGAATAAAAACTTGGTAGCGGTTAACAGTTTAAGGATTTTTAATAATCGACGGCCAGGCGGACATAAAAACGTATAAAATAATTAAGGCATATATTGTCAGGGCTTAGAAACTTAAAAACAAATTATAATAAAAAGTATTAATAGAAGATCATTACTAGCGACATACAGTCGCTTCGCTCGGGTGTTTCCTAAAATACCTAACAACAAAGATTTTAGTCTATCTGTATACTAAATTTCATCTAGATTTGTCTAGTCGTTTCAGTATGAAAATTGACTAACATACAGACACATACAGTATACACACATACACATACGAAAATTAATTTATAAACTAGTACCTTGTATAGTTTATATTTTACAAAAATCTCAATCTTTTTAGGGTTCCGTACCCAAAGGGTAAAACGGGACTCTATTACTAAGACTTTGCTGTCCGTCCGTCTGTCTGTCTGTCTGTCTGTCCGTCCGTTTGTCACCAGGCTGTATCTTATGAACTGTGATAGTTAGATAGTTGAAATTGTCACAGATGATGCATTTCTGTTGCCGCTATAACAACAAATACTAAAACACAGAATAAAATAAAAAAAAATATTTTTTGCTCGTTTTTGCTCGGTATTGATAACGGCAACAGGTAGACGCTTGAAATATTCACAGAATATTTAGATATATATTCACTTTAAAAATAAATAATTAAATTAATGGTACGGAACCCTTCGTGCGCGAGTCCAACTCGCACTTGGCCGGTTTTTTTATAATCATTAGCATTCAGTAAAAAACAAATACCGATAAAAAAATAACTTCCTTCTTTTTTGAAGTGGTATATAATATGACTTTAGTTAGTATCTGTGAATTTTATCTGATAAAATATAAATGCGATCTAAGAATACAATTTTATATTCTACTGGTTGCTTTTTATCACTAATTAAATTTCAAAAATTTAATTTAACAATGCATAATACTCGGGTGTCTTAAGCGCATGTACAGTATAACAATGGTTTTAGAATGCTTATGGGGCTGCCGCTCTACTGTAGTGCGTCGCAGATGTTTGGCGATGGACGCAGACGAAAGTTTTTTTTTTTGCAATAATGACAAAAGATCTGCATCTGTGATGAATGGAGTGTGCGGGAGATCTGACATCATTTTGTAGTCATTATGAAATAAATAGGAATATCCTTTTAAGAAGCATTCAGCAGCAGCAGCAATCAGCATGCATGCGTGCTTCAGGAGATCGTTGAAGTATTTAAATTAAATATCATATTTAATAATCATATTATTGATGAGTGTATCAGGCACGGAAAAAAACATGACACGAACTACTATGCTCACTAGACTGTATCAACAGCGTATCATGCCCGTACATAACGGTTATAGTGACCGTAGCATCCGCGTATCAAACGCTTATCATCCGCGTTTCAAACGCATATCATCCAAGTGTCATATCCGTATGGTTCTCGTTTTCTCAGTCGTAGTATTTACCTGTGTTTTCGCGCGAGGCAGCCGCTTTAGTAAGAACGAATGAATATTTTTGCTAAGAAAGTTATTTTCTATTTATTTCCTATACCTATAGGATGGCTATTAGAAAATTATCGAGTAGGGAATTAGCAATGATAGCCATTGTTTTAGACGAGGAAGAATGAGAAAAGAATAACATTATACCCAGACGTTACTGGGTTCACGCCGCTTTAAAAAGAATATAATTTAAAAGAAAATATTATCCCTAGAAGACAAGCGGCAAAACGTTTATAACGGGCTTAAAACGATCATCATACGCGGTTCTAACGCGTATGCGCACCGGTTCGGCAATGTCGCGTGCCAGACACGGAGCGTACCGGCACCGGCAAAATATTCTCGCCGACAATTGATATCGCTCCGTGCACTGCACGCGACGGTGTCGGTCGGTGACGGAACGGTCCAGTGGGCAGAGTCCTTTAAAAACCAAAACAAACAAAAGAAATATTAAGTTATTAAATTAAATTATTTGTTTCGGTTAAATTATATTATCTGACTAACATTACAAGAAAATAATTTTACTAAACTACCTACATATTTTTTTATTTATTTAGATTAAAATATTGTAATGAACTCAATATGAAAAAAAAAACTTAAATAATAACTACGTCTTCCTAATAATATAGTCATTAAGGCCAAAGTATTTTACTAACAAATAAAGATATAATATCTTGAAATAAATTATTATTATTATTTATTTTTTATTAACCGACTTCAAAAAAAGGAGGAGGTTCTCAATTCGACCGTATATATGTTATTTTTTTTTTATGTTTGTTCGGGCATTTTTTCGTCGTTTATGAACCGATTTTGATATTTTTTTTTGTTGGAAAGGAGATATCCCAAGAGTGGTACCATGATAAGGAAACCAAGATCTGATGATGGGATCCCAGAGAAATCGAGGGGAACTTTCGAAAATTGTAGCGGCGACTAGTGCGTTTGATAACATTTTCATTAGGTATTTTAAAGCACTACTATTTAATGAAGGTCTGGAGTCGATCTGATGATGCATCCGAAAGACAGTCGAGGGAACTCCTTAACGATTTACAGCAATTACCTGGTGTTTGGGCTTGATTAATTTGTATTGATGATACGTCTACACTAAAAATGGAAAAATAAAAACTTAAAAAAAAAAAAAAAAAAAACCGACTTCCAGGCACTGAAAAGTAAAAAATAACTAAACGGGGGTTTTCATTTAGAATAGATACTTAATCAGATTTTTTCGAAGTCGGTGCCAGCCAATACAAATCAAAGCACACCGACTTCGAAAATATCTGATTAAGTATCTATTCTAAATGAAAACCCCCGTTTAGTTATTTTTATTTTTATCTTCTTTAATATTAATTGTTTTTATATTTAAAATAATATTTTTCATATATTACAAAATAAAAGTTCAATTCATAAACGACGCATGAAAAATAAAATTCTTCCTGAAAAAAACCCCATGATAAATTACCACTGTACATTGTACTCTAACAATTTCCTCAGAGATTTAGACAGGTCAATATTAAAATTTTAGGTTAATTCCAGCAAAACTATTTCTGTTATGTAATATCAGATCATATTTGTAACTTGTATGAGGACTTTACAGAGTCACGTTAAATAACATGTGATTTCAGACGTTAGGTACACACGTACCTATTAAATTTAAATTATTTGGTACACTAAACAGCGTGACGTGTCCACGGTCCGTGTTGGAACACGTGGCCGGACTCGGCAACTTAGCTCATATTATATGGATACATGATTATACCGGTACTGTAATAGTAATAATAATAATAATGTAATAATAGTGTAATGGATATGTATGTATGTACGTTGCACATTTTCGGTTTGAAAAAGAGGTAATACTTTATTAGATTTATAGCAAATATTTGATATTTTAAATAAAACTATTTGTATTCATATTTTCGCGGTTTCGTTATGATTTTTTGTTTCTGACGGACGAAAGAAAAGAGAATAAAAAATCTAATTAGGGTTGCTATTATTTAAATTTTTTGTGTGAGAATGTGTGAAATAAGCAAAACATAATTAAACACAAAAAATCCTTTAAAACCAGTTTTATTAACAATTATAAATCAGATATTTGTCATGGTATAGTGGCTAATTTCACTTTTAGACTATTCTATGATACCACTCGCATATGATCGTGGGCAAGAGATTCATGGTATCTTAAGATTATAGGAATTTTAATGAGTTTAACTTTTCAAAGCAAAGTATAAATTATCATTAAACTAGTTAAAGATTTTAAACGTCAATTAATGTGTCTTTAAAAAAATATCTTCCAAACCAATCGAGTGCGGTATCAAAATGAAGGTTTCTAAGTGGAGATCAGAAAAATATACATAACTAATGTTTAAAAGTAATTTAGGATAAAAAAATATTAAATATTATTTCAAATGCCGAATTGGAAAAAACTAAAAAGCTGTAAATAAAAAAATATATTATAAAAATAAAAAATAAAAACCCGACTGCATAAAAGATAACTAAAAAGATTAAAACAAGTTAACCAGGAAATAAAATATTATCACAGATCACATATTATTATAGTATTATGCAGTCGGGGACATATATACGAGTATGTACTATATGTCGCGGCAAGCATGAAACGTGTTACTATGTCTCCGTCGATGTAATTACTAAACAGCTTAACCAATTTTGACGATACGTCGTTAGATTCGCCTTAATAACTCGAGTGCTGTAAGGTATAAAGATATAATTGAAAATCAAAATGGCTGATCTTGGGCACCATTTTGTGTGTCTTAAATTTTTTTTCCGAATCAATCGAGTGGGGCATCAAGATACAGGTTTTTTAAGAAGTGATTACAAAGATAATCTTATATATTTAAACGAGCAATTCTTGTATATTTATATCTTTATTTCTTTATTTATTTATATCAACGATCTTGGAAACGGATCTAACGATTTCGCTGAAATTTGGTATGTGGGGGCTTAAGGGGGCGAAAAATCGATCTAGATTAGTCTCATGTCTGGGAAAACGCGTGTTTTCGAGTTTTCATGCAGTTTTCTTTTTGCATTATTTAACGCAGAATATGGTCGATAATTTCTTACACTCGGTTGTAAGCATCGTGGTCAAGGGGTCAACGCGTAAGTTAGACAACACATGTGTCCGGGATCGAATCCCAGTTGGAATACAAAGTTTTTTTACTTTTGTTTTTGTACTTATTCAAGTTTTTAGTTTTTTATCTACAAAATACGATTTAACAAAAAAGAACTCCGAGCGAAGCTCGGTCGCCCAGGTACTATGATTAAACAAAAGTAACGTCTATATGACCAAAATTAATAAGCTGTAAATAAACAAATTATAAAAAAAACCCGACTGCATGAAAAATGAACTAGAAAGACGTGAACAAGTCGATAAAGGAACATAGTATTATTATTATATGGTCTGTGTCTTATTAGTCCGTTTTTCATTCAGTCGGGTTCTTTTTGTAAATTACATAGCATTGTTTCAATTTTTGCACAAAAATTAAATAAATATAAAAGAATACAAGAAGCTACTTAAACAGTCATTTTTTTGTTGCATAAAAATCTGGTTTATGTAACAGAAAAACATAACGCAGTATACAATAGAAATAAATTAATAAATTAAATTAATTTAAGCATTTAATTATTTTACACTAATTGTTAGATTATAATTGAATGTTATTATACCTACTAAATAAAACGCACAAATAAACTTAACGGGCTGAATATAAAAAAATCATAAATAAAAATTGCCATGAAAATTTGCATAAATTGATAATTATCACATTTCAAAAACATCTTTTTTTTTTGTTATAATATACATATATGTTTTAATGCCTCGTTGGTCTAAAACCATTGGTCCTGCTTCTGATTCGGCCCCGTGTGTCAAAGCCACACACAGTTCACTTGTATTTGTATTCAGCCCTTTTTTACGTTCCACTGCTGGGTACGGGCCTCCTTTCAATGCGAGGGGGTTGAGGCCATAAAAGGCAGTGGTAGCCCAATGATAACGCGCTTGCTAAACCGATTGAAGCGGGCCTCGCACCTCTGATATTTTCATGTGTGAATCATTTCCAGTTTTATTACCATTTGTCTTACAATGAAGAAAAACATCGTGAGGAATATTGTATGTCAGAGAGCTAGCAAGTTTTTGAAAAACATGTAGGTCCGCCAACCCGCGCTTGGCTAGCGTGGTGAACTATAGCCTGAACCCGCTCGTGCGCTTGTATTTGTGTACATTTTTTTAACGTTAGGAAATGTATTAACACATACCTACATACTACAGGTGGTGAGGTGGGATTCACCAGTTAGATAAGCCAGTACATCTCCCTCCCTCCCCTTCTTAATGGTGCGTTTGCTTACGCCCTCGACGACAACGCTTCGATCTAGGCCAGACCGTTGTCTCGAACTTTAGTATACCACAGTTGGAGATTCGATTCTAGTGCAGAGATATTATAGTGCACAATTATGTAAACTAAAGTGCACTGTATTTTTAATTGAATCTGATGGGGCGATACTTTCACATTCCCCGTGCGAGATAAGGTACTGTATATATATATTGTGTACTAGCGGCTTGCCCTCGTTTCGCTCGGGTTCGCCTCTAAAAAAAACTTAAAGCCTATTTGTTATTCTAATGTGTGAACTATATTATTGTAAAGTTTCATTAAAATCCAATCAGTACATTTTATGTACTAAGCTGTATACTATGTTACTATAGTTTTTTAACTATCCCACGGGAACACTTTAATTTTCCGGAATGAAAAGTATCTAAGATGTTGCCCGGGGATATAAGGTGCCACTATGAAAAATTTCATTTAAATCGGTCCAACAGTTTCGGAGATTAGACCGGACAAACAGACAGAGAAACAAAAAATTGCAAAAAATCTGGATTTGTTCTATTTCTCTTCTTACATCCCCCTGACTCGATTTTTAGCATTTCTTTTCTATGTACAGACATTCGATCCCTACAGTTTTATTATATGTATAGATAGAATATATGTATAGAATACCTATCATATAGATAAAGTCGTAATAAAATCGATTTTTTTAATTAGTCTAGTGTGTATGTTTGTACACTAGCAAAAGTCATTGAACTGCCTGCATAATGATAAGAATCGTATTACTATACGTGTCAATAGAAATCTAAGTCGATGCTTATGTGATGATCTAAGTAAAGTATGACGTCAGAAGCTATATTTGCATCAATATGCGTACACGTGGACAAAGTAAATATGTAATATAAAAAACCTAAAGTTATAAAAACGACACGTTTGTCTGTATTTATGTATAAATTTTATATAAGTGAGATTTTAAGCTAAGGTAGTAATTGGTAAAGTTAAAACCAGGTATATATTTTTAAAAACTAACTACATCCGACGGCTCTGTTTGTTTGTGTGTTTTTGTTAAGTCCAAGTAGTTTTTTTAGTAAGTATGCAATACAGAAAGTCAATGTTCATTTTAGAATACATTCGACCAACTAAATGAAACATTATAATTTTAATTTAGATAACAGAATACAGATCTGCTAAATCATTATTTAAAAAAAAAATTACTTAATGTGTATATATTTGTTATAATTGTGCTTAAAGTAATGTAAAACAGTTTTTGTATCACGTCAAGTTAACTTTTTATATAATATGCTGTGTTTGGACTTTGAATACAAATTTAAATTTAAATTAAAAGAAAAATTTCACATTGCACATACATCTCGCGGCAAGGATGGAACGTGTTTGTTTTTACTTTTTTTTTTGGAACTCTGTTTTTTTTAAGTTTTTATATTAATCGCATATGTTACTATATGTTACTATTATTATTAGTACTTGGGCGTCCGAGTTTCACTCGGAGTTCTTTTTTTGTTATATCGTATTTTTTAGATAAAAAACTTAAAACTTGAATAAATACAAAAACAAAAATAAAAAAAACTTTGAATTCCAAATGGGATTCGATCCCGGACATATTGTGTTGTCTAACTTACACGTTGACCGCTTGACCACGATGCTTACAACCGAGTGTAAGAAATTATCGACCATATTCTGCGTAGAATAATGCAAAAGAAAACCGCATGAAAACTCGAAAACACGCTTTTTCCCAGACATGAGATTAATCTAGATCGATTTTTCGCTCCCAAAAGCCCCAACATACCGAATTTCAGCGAAATTGTTTGAGCCGTTTCCGAGATCGCTGGTATAAAAAAATAAAGAAATAAATATATAAAGATATAAATATACAAGAATTGCTCGTTTAAATATATAAGATATAATATTAGTCCCGCTGAGTTTCTTTGTATGAAGCTTCTTCTTTCCGAACTGGTATTAGACTCATGATGTTCAGTAAACAACTGTAATAATTTAATGCTGAATAAAATATTATGAAGTAGCGGCTCACCCTCGCTTCGTTCGGCTTCGCCTCTAGACAAATAAAAACAAATCTATCCCACCGTACATTTTTCCGGGATAAAAAGTAGCCTATTTGTTATTTTGATGTATGAACTTTATTTTTTTTAAAATTCATTAAAATCCAATCAGTAGCTTTTGTGTACTAAGCTGTGTAAGTTACTATAGTTTTTTAACTATCCCACAGGAACTCTTTAATTTTCCGGAATGAAAAGAATCTAAAATATTGACCTGGGATATAGTGTACCACCATGCAAAATTTCATTTAAATCGGTCCAACAGTTTCGGAGATTAGCCCGTACAAACAGACAAACAGACAGACAGAGAAACAAAAAATTTGAAAAAAAAAACTGGATTTGTTCTATTTATCTTCTTACATTCCCCTGACTCGGTATTTAGCATTTTTTCTATGTACAGACATTCGATCTCTACAGTTTTATTATATGTATGTATAGATTTTGACTTTTGAATACTATTATGGACAGTATCTACTTATTCATCCAGTGGAAGTCGTCAAAATTGTAACTTGAAAAAAATTACATACAGAGTTAGAATATAGCATTTTTTATTTTATTTACTAACAATATAATGCCTGCCCAAGTCGCTGTACAGTAAGTTACTATTTCCTTGCCTATGTCGAAAATTCATTTTTCCTTCTCTAAAACGTCTTCTAACTCAGAATATTATAATGTAACTTACTGAATTATTTCATAGTTAAATTAGCCAAATTATACCTTAATACACATATAAATAATAAATAAATATATATGTTGGGACGTTAACACACAGTACCATCTAATTCAATGGTAAGCTACGAGGCTTGTGTTATGGATACCAGATAGTTGATACACTACACATATATAACTTTAAATACATACATATCTATACATATAATAAAATTGTAACTAAGCCGAATCTGTTTTAATCGATACAGAGGCGGAATCTACAATCTTTAGAATTTTTGTCTGTCTGTCTGTTACCGCATCACAAAAAAATCACTGGAGGGATTTTGATGTAATTTGGTATGATCGTAGCTGGTTATCCGGGTCAACATATAGGATACTTTTTACTGCGGGAAAATATCTCATCTCTGAAAAATTTATATTAAACGTTAAAACGTAAGTAGGGCGATCCCGAGCGGAGCGAGGGTGAATCGCTAGTTATAAATATATACACCCATGACTGGAGTACAAACATTCATGCTCATCATATGAATGCCTCCAGCGGGATTCGAACCCGCGACCGCTGGCAAGCAAGTAGGTACTGGCATTATAAACTTAGTCAAACATTCATTCAAATTGTAGCCAAATACACGTAGCTATATATCAATGTTTAATATAAAAAGTTTAATCGAACTCGCAGTAGTAGTTAAATTGCGTGAAGACACGACTATATTATTACTGTAAATAAATGAACAGTCGTATTAATATCACGATTAATAAAGAATTTATGAACTAAATTTCATATGGGCCTTGACTTACTTCTTTAGTTTTGGAGGTTATCTAGACATATAATAAAAATTCTGAGTCGAATCTACACATTAAATATTTTTTGGAAAATCTTATTGAAATAATCATTATTATCGATACAGAGGCCGAATCTACAGTTTTTAGAATTTATTTTCAGTGTGTCTGTCCGTCTGTCTGCGACCGCATCACGAGAATATCATTGGACAGATTTTGATGAAATTTGGTATGATGATAGCTTGTTATCCGGGTCAACATATAGAATACTTTTTCATGCGAGAAAACATTCCATCTCTGGTTCTCATCTAGTTCCATGGTAAGCTACGAGGCCTGTGTTATGGATACCAGATAGTTGATACACTACACATATATAACTTTAAATACATACATATTTTAAATATAAACACTCATGACTAGAGTACAAACATTCATGCTCATCACACAAATAAATGCCCCCAGCGGGACTCGAAACCGCGACCGCTGGCACAGTAAGTAGGATCACTACAAACTGAGCCAAACGGGTCGTCAATACATTTATCTACATCTATACAAATATTATAAAGAGGAAAGATTTGATTGTTTGTTTGTGTGTTTGTTTGCATCGAATAGGCTTCGAAACTACTCACCCGATTAAGATGAAATTTGGTAAGAAGATAGTTTGAGACCCTGGGAAGGATATAAGATAGTTTTTATCCCGGAAATCATCCTTTAAGGAGGTGAAAATGTGGATGAAAGTTTGTATGGGGAAGCTAGCTAGGGACGAACCCGAGCGCAGCGAGGTGAGTCGCTAGTACTTAATATAATAAATGCGACAATCCATTTATACGTATATTTTTCTTTAATTCAGCAACGAAGTAAGAAATTGAAGTGATAATTTTCATAGAGCTCTTAGGCCGGAGTGAGACCGAAGTTACTTTATAGTTATTTTGATCAAGTGATTCCTGTGGGATAGAAGGATCTTGCAAAAAATATAACAAAAGGAAAAAGCAGAAATACCTTAAGTTTGTATCGATACTGAAATCTACAAGTTTCTACATCAGATATTCAACCTTCCACTAATTCACTGTAACACTTTACAAATACTTATAAAAAAAATTGTATTATGAATAATAATGTTTATATAAAAATACAAACACATTGCGTTTGTTACCGGCAGGTACGTAAACGACCTTTAATTGACCTAATTTTTAGAGCAACCTGTAATGAAATAAATACGCTATCGCTGGTTGATTTATATGTTTTTTTTTTGTAAGCATATTTGTACTGTAAACAATATTTTTTATAAAAACTGAGCTTATATGTTATATTTGCTCACTCTCTGCGTTAGTGGAACATACGAAGTGTATGTATTATTATATGTATTTTCCCTTTAGTTACTTTGCCTGGTAGATGAGGCCTTCTAGTAATTCTTATGAACCGGACTGGAGCAAAGATAAACAAAAATATTGACTTAAAGATCAAATTAGTGTACTGATCAGTAGTATGCAGTGAAGTATAAAACATGTGTCTCCGAGTGAATAAAAAATGAGTATTTTTACATTAAATATTAGAAAATATATGACTATTTTAATTTATGCACTAGCATCTCACCCTCGCTCTGCTCAGGTTTGCCCCTAGCTACGTTTTAACATTTAGTATAGATTTCTCAGGGATGAAGTATTTTCTCGCATGAAAAAGGATTCTATATGTTGATCAGGATAACGAGCTATCATTATACCAAATTTCATCAAAATCTGTCCAGTGGTTTTCTCGCGACGCGTCCCCAGACAGACAGACAGGCAAACATTCTAAGAACTATAGATTCGGCCTCTGTATCGATAATGATGACTGTTTCAGTAAGATTTTCCAAAAAATATTTATTGTAAAAATGTGACTCAGAATTTTAATATATGAATTAGATTAAATGATACTTCAAAAGCTGTGAAAATGAAATGTTGACATTTAGTTGAAAAATTGTGGTGCAAGTTTTCTCTATACGCTGTAGTAAAGTCTGAGCTATTGTGTCAATATTGCTAGTGATTCAAAGTCAGTGACCTGACCAAATAGTTCATAAAAAGGGCAACGCCTGGATAAACATTTATTTTTCTTATACCTTATTCAAATTCGCGTCCATTCGATTTTAATCTTAATAAATATTCCTTTATGTTGAGAATGAATATTTTTGGTTTTTTTTTTATAAACTATACAAATTCTTATTAAATACATATTTTACGTCCATTATATTTATTATATATAGGTATAATTTAAGTGTATGTATTTAGGTCTAGTGCTAGCGCGCTCGCTTAGGAAACCGAGTGAAGCAGGTTCAAATCCCGGGACTCACACCTCTGATATTCATGTGCGAATCATTTCTAACATGATTACTACTTATCCTACGGTGAAGGAAAACATCGTGAGGAAACCTGTGTGTCTGAGAAAACCTAGCAAGTTTTCGAAAGACATGTGAAGTCCGCCAATCCGCACCTGGTGGTGTACTATGGCTTGATTCCTCCTCGTATTGAAGGGAGGCCCGTGCCCAGCAATGGGACGTTAAAAAATGCTGAATACAATAATACATTTATTCAAAAAAAAAAACCTTTTATTTTGCAGTTAATGTAGAGGTACTCAATTTCACTCTCTGAGGACACTCTGCTCTTTTTCACATAACAGGTGTGAAGTCAAACCACTTAGTTTTCTTTCCCTATCCTAAAGTAAGAGTGAAAAATATCAATCTAATTTTCATTTATACATAAATATAGATATGTTGTTGGTAGATTAACACACAGCACCATATAGTTCCATGGTAAGTTACGAGGCTTGTGTTATGGAAACCAGATAGCTGATACACTACACATATATAACTTTATATGCATGCATTTTATAAATATAATCACCCATGAATCGGGTATAAGCATTCGTGCTCATCACACAAATGAATGCCCCCAGCGGGTCGAACCCGCGACCGCACAGCAAGTATACAGCAAGTACACTATAAACTGTGCCATACATATCATATCATACAGAATTTCAAATAAACTGAAAATTAGTTCTTTTTTGATACCGTTAACAAAGAAAAACTTTGCTAGCGGCCAACAACTTTGTATATATTTTACATAATTTAAATAAGGCTAAAATTTATATTTTTTTAACTCTGCCTCAGTAAAACGAGATAAGATTTATCTATACATATTATCAAATTATAACTCAGTCGAATCTGTACATTAAATATCTGTATATTTTATTGTGCAATAAAGTGTTAATAATAATAATATTTTTTTGGAAAATGTTATTGAAATAGTCATTATTATCGATACAGAGACCGAATCTATAGTTTTTAGAATTTTTGTCTGTCTGTCTGGGATCGCATCACGAGAAAACT
Source organism: Argynnis bischoffii washingtonia (assembly GCA_033884665.1). Taxonomy (NCBI): domain Eukaryota; kingdom Metazoa; phylum Arthropoda; class Insecta; order Lepidoptera; family Nymphalidae; genus Argynnis; species Argynnis bischoffii. Next base: position 366,121 of record CM066610.1, read on the forward strand.
ACTGGACATATTTAGATAAAATATGGTATTATGATAGCTGGTTATCTGGATGAACATAGGATACCTTTCACTGCGGGAAAATATCTCATCTCTGAGAAATGTATACTACTTGTTAAAATTAATGTAACGGTCGCTAGTCCATACATAAAAGACATAACCATAAATTAAATCGATATGTTTGTTTATATTATGTAATTTTGAAATAGCGATCATAGATAGAGCCCGTATTGTAGCCTGGGGCAATAGCGAAGTTTGAAGCGCAGAAGATTCAGGCGTGAAGGATGTAGATAACTTTATCTTAGAAAAGGAATTTTCCAGACTATGGAATAAAGGGTAAAAGAGGTCACTTAATTGATCTGAACTAGTTTAAAAGAGCAATGTGATATAGGCTACTATTTGTCTTGGAAAAAGCTTAGGGTTGAAGCAGTATAGGGAACAGAAGTTTTTTGCGAAGCAAGTTCTTCTTTGTTATACTTATAAGAATATATTATGAGAAAATGGAAGATCGCTCTAAAGTGCAATTTAGAACTTTTAATTAAAAAATGAATAAAATCAAATACCATTAAAGAGTATGAAGTGATTGAATTCAAGTATCAACTCTCGAGTAAAACAAATATTAGTAAAAGCTCGGTTTTTTCAGCGCTGAAACAAAAGCTTAGTTCAGGACGCTTTCAGTCCCGTGAAAGCAGGCGAGGCGAGCGCACGCCGCCGAGTGGTTAAAATTCAAGTTTGAAGAGCTTTTTGGTAAGTGTATTGCAGAAAGTATAGAACTTCGTTTAATATTATTTAAATTAAGCTTCAAATTATTATTTTATACCTTTTTTAAATAATAGTGTATATGAAAACGTTGATTGTTTCTAAAAACTCTATGCAACATCAATGCTCCTGTTTATAATAACATATGTTTTTAATTTTGCCTCTTTAATGATTTTTAGTATTACGGTTTATATGTATTTAACCACCAATGCTTAAGCATATTGTAGGTTTAATTTTTTTTATAATTATGACGTTATATATATATATATATATATATATATATATATATATATATATATATATATATATATATATATATATATATATATATATATATATATATATATATATATAATATTTATTACTCTAGTTTTGGGATGCCTTACATCTATTTTGAATAAATTAGAAATATTTTATATTTTTTACCTTTACCTTTCGTATATTTTTATACTTTGAAAGAGATTTGATTGTAGAGATTTTCTAGTAGCATGCTTTCTCACTGCTATGACTTTTCAGACATCGCACATGTTTACTGTAAAAGATTCAAAGAAATAATAAAAAATAAAACATGACGAAATCTAAAAAACAATGTTATTTTAATTATTAATATGTTATTTTAATTATTAATATATTTTAGGGATAGTTAAAATTATTACTATTATCGCAAAGGTGCTTAGTTGAACTCAGATCGGTATTGAGACAGAGGTTGTATGTTTGATGCTTGAATGAAGCAAATATTTACTATCTAGGTCTAGTAGAAAGTGTGGTAACTAATGACTTCTAGATCTAAATGACTTTTTTATATTCAACGAAAAATTGATAGGATATTATTATTATATATAAATATATAATAATAATAAACGTGAAGCCAAATAATAATGTTTTATAATAGTATACAAATATTTATAGAATACCTTTTTCTATAATAAGTAAAAAAATGTTAGTAAATAAAAATAGCTAAGGGGTTTTATTATAATAAAGAAAAATACTAATATGGTAGTATTATGCTGTTTCTCTTTAAAATACAAAAGAATATAGTATTATTTTTACATCATGTTTTTTTTCATAAATTATAAATATAAATAAAAAATATTAATATAGATTATAAATAATACTATAAATTATAAATATAAATATATATCATAAATTATATACATTACATGCATTTTTTACCTTTTATTATAAAAATATTTTAATCTTATCTTATACATATATTTAAACGAGCAATTCTTGTACATTTATATCTTTATATCTTTATTTATTTAAACCACTGATCTCGGAAACGGCAATAACGATTTCGCTTTAATTTGGTATGTGGAGGCTTTCGGGGGCGAAAAATCGATCTAGATTAGTCTCATGTCTGAAAAAACGCGTGTTTTCGAGTTTTCATGCGGCGTCTTTTGCATTATTCTACGCAGAATATGTTCGATAATTTCTTACACTCGGTTATAAGCATCGTGGTCAAGCGGTCAAGGCGCAAGTTAGACAACACATATGCCCGGGATCGAGTTCCGGTCGGAATACAAAGTTTTTACTTTTGTTTTTTTTTGTATTTATTCAAGTTTTTAGTTTTTTTTAATCTAAAAAATACGATATAACAAAAAAGAACTCCGAGCGAAACTCGGTCGCCCAGGTACTGTTACATAAAAACGTGTAATAAAAAATGTACATTATAGTCATATGTACGCTAGCAAATGTTATTATTTGCCTACAGATAACTATGTGTATTATTTTACTTTAATAAACTTGAAAGGTTCGTTGATGGTTTAAACTAACCGTGATTTAAAGGAATGGTCGCTTATGGTTATTTACAGGATACGAAAGCACAACCGGATAGCCTATAGGGTATAGAAGCTTTAGTTTGGCGACACGTTTGGCTCAGTTTGTAGTGACTTTACTTGCTATGCCAGTGATCGCGGGATGGAGCTCCGCTTCAAATCAGTATGAGATATAGATAGAAAAGTAACCTATGTCATACTTTAGTCCTCCAATTATTTCCACACTCTGTTTTGACTTGAAAGGAGGACAAACAAACAAACACACTTTCATAATTATATTATTAAGTCGAGATGATGGTAAGAGACCTGATGGCATGTCGCTGGTTCCTTGGGAAAGGGGATGGGCCCCTTCTGTGGGACGCTACATACGTTGGCACATTGGCTCCGTCCCATGTCAGGGAGATGGCGTCTTAAGTGGGAGCCGTGGCGGAGATGGCTGAGCTTCTCAAGTTACATAAAGACGCCTCCCTTAGTTAAAATTATGTTTTTATTCCATTTGCTGTAGAAACCCTTGGCCCATGGAGTCTAAGTGCTAAACACTTTTTAAAAGACATAACACCTAGTCTTATTGCCTCTACTCCCAAAGACTCGGCATTGCCATTCAACGGGGAAATGCGGCTGGCATTCTTGCCACTATTCCACGCGGACATGACTTGTACAGTAATAACTAAGTGTACATTTGTTTTGTATATATAATTAAGTATATTTGTAACTTTCTTTATTGTAAATAAGTGTTCTATACATATAATAAAAAAATTAGTATGGATAATAATCTCCTATACATTATATTTTTTGTTATGTATTAAAATTAAATTCTAATTCTTTTAGCAGACAATACTTAAGTTTTTCTTCAGCAACAAATATATATTATACGTATAATATATGTATATATGTACATATGTACGGTTACACGTGGAAGTTTTTGCATGGAATAGAAAACGGTTAAAGATCTGTTGTATACATACCGAGAAAAAATAGTGACATCGCTCTTGTGTGAAATTGTATTTCTTGGCTTTGAATCTTTTTCTCAGACGAAGTCTACGGGTCGAAAAGTGACATAATAATTACATATACCGCTCTCTGTCATCACATAACTGAATCTCATGGGAAATTAATCTTTTGGAATAAAACATATAAAGATTATTATAGAAGAAAAAATCGGTCAAGTGCGAGTCGAATTCGCACACGAACGGTTCCGTACCATGGTACATGTACTTTTTATTAATATGACTTTTACTCTATGTATGTAGTATATCAATTTCGATGATCGATTACGAACGTTAAAAAAATTTTTCTTGTGTTTTTATTTATATTTATTATTTGTTGCTATAGCTGTAATAGAAGTACATAAGTACATACTCTATGAAAATTTTCAACTCTCTACCTATTACGGTTTACGAAAAACAGCCCTCTGACAGACGGACGGATAGCGGAGGCTTAATAGGGTTCCGTTTTCACCCTTATAAGTATGATATGATAAAAATAGTTAACAATATATTTGTAAAACAGCTCAACGGATACGGATATGTTGCGATGGATAATTATTAGTATTCGAACAATAATGTGACAATCTAGCCTTCAACGCGGACAATGTCAACGCATTCGCGTGAAAAGCGACACAATAGGAGCCGCTGTGGCGGACACTTTGCGTCATTTCCCTCACTTACTATTACTGTTTTGATCTAATTATATCACGAGTGTTATCTACTTAGATGGTATAAAATAAAATCATTATTTCCGGTTGTATGTTTGTGAGGTTGGATAATTTAAAGAAATGAAACCATCTTTAAGTATTATAAAGAGGGAAGATTTTTTGTTTGTTTCTTTGTTTGTACTGAATAAGCTCTGAAACTACTGGACCGATTTAGATGAAATTTGGTAAGAAGATAGTTTGAGACCCTGGGACGGACATAGGGTAGTTCGTATCCTGGAAATCATCCGTTGAGGGGGTGAAAATGGGAATGAAGTTCTGTATGCGGAATCAACCTAGTTAACCCTAGTTTTATGTGAACTGATAGCCTCTAGTCATTCCAGCAAAGAGTGGGACCTTTAAATAGAAGAGTAATTTTGATGGAGAGGTCACTTTCACTTGCGGGTGGTGATTGGGTTGAGACTGATATAGGCTTCTTTATTGTTTTAACACACTAACGGACCTATGGCTTATAATAAGGACATAAAGTTATAATAGGTGCATATTATAAATATACATGGATATCAACAGGCATAGTCGGGTGATAAGATGAAACTAGTAAAATGTACGACAAATTTTACTGTCCAATGAATTGTATATTAATTTGTATTGACGTTGTTATTGGTAAATACTGGTTGGTATAGAATAATATTGATTTGCCTTAAAATATAGTAAGTTTTAATTGAAATAACCACTCAAAAAAAAATCAAAGTTGTGAACTTTGCTTATGCGACATTATTGCGGTTTTATTGAAAGTTATATTATTTGCTATGATATTTGGTAAAATCTATCACATTTGAAGAAAATCCGCTTATCCGTTTAAATAAGTAGGTTAGGTTAGGTTACCCCCAACGTGCGTTAACCTTGTGGTGGTGGTGGTGGTGGTGGAGGAGGTGATGGTGATGGTGGTGGTGGAGCAGGAGGAGATAGTGGTGGTGGTGGAGGAGGTGATGGTGATGGTGGTGGTGGTGGTGGTGGTGGGGGGGGGGGCTTATTAAGGTCTGGCAGTTCAGCCGGGCGCGAAGCCAAGAAACGCACAGTTAGGTGGCCTACGTCGGTGGGCGGTATACCATGCGGGTTGCTCTTGGTACTTTTCTGATAGCAGATTGGACTGTGAAGCAACACCATGGTTGTAGTGGTTTGCTTCGGCTTTCGACCTACCGTTGAGGCGTCGTAGTTGATTGCCTAAGCGATCCTGCGACGCCCCATAAAGACAGGAGAGGTCTTGTTGGGTTTTAGTGGGTAATACTGGCTTTTCTAGCCGGTGAGTCCCACATAACCACCTGTATGTCTACAGGTGGTATGCGTAAATGCATTTAATTTTTTTTTGAATTTTGATACAGGCCTATATATAGAAATCCAAAACACATAGTCAAAGCCTTGTAAAGTTTTTAATTTAACTTTTATATGTATCTGTTTTAGCGCTCGGCCCTGTTTAGTTCAGTCGATAAAAATGATCTATGTTTTATTCTAAAATATATAAGCCATGCCATTAATTCAGTTTGACTTTAGCTCATGTAATACGTTAAGCTCATTGAGCTACATACAGCATGAAGAAGCAGTACACTCATACATACACTCATAAACTTTTGCATTTACAAGCATTATTGAAAATATAGGATTTATATCAATAAAATTTACTTATCTATACATAAAAAAAGAAACTGTTTTCATTTTTTTATTAACAACACTAAAGCAATAATAGCTACTGCAAAAAAAAAAATCGGTTGAAAAACAGAGGATAAAAAGGCACTTAATTGTTTTGTCTTTGCCTATTTATATATAGATTAAGTTAATATATATAACCGCTGTAAAATGAAACTTTAAACAGAACACATTATGAAACGTCGCTTCCTTATTTAAGATAAATACTATTAATATATATAAAACTATTAATATATTTTTGTTCAAGTTTTCCTTTATGACGATGGTCGATGCTTTCTGTCTATTGCCGCTTACTAAGATAGGTCTGTCTTAGTGGTCTGAGGGCTTGCTCGCGAAGCTTCATCTCATTAGTCCTAGATTCCACGGGTGGTACAGAAATGTTCTAGCCAATACATAGGTTATAAGCCAGTTATCTCCATGAAATAACTCATTGATCTATTGCTTCGTTTCTATTTAGAATACAACCATTAAACACTCTTTCGTATTAATAATTTCCAATAAAAATTAAGTTTTATTTTATTGTATTCAGCCCTTTTTAACGTCCCTTTTCGGGGGTACGGGCCTCCCTTTAATACAAGGGGGATCAGCCTATAGTCCACCACGCTAGCCAAGTGCGGGTTGGCGGACTTCACATGTTTTTTGAAAACTTGATAGGTTCTCTCAGACATGCAAGATTCTTCACGATGTTTCCCTTCACCATTAAGACAAATGGCAATCATGTTGGAAGTGATTCGTACATGAAAATATCAGAGGTACGAGACCCGGGACTTGAACCCGCTTCACTCGATTTCCCAAGCGAGCGCGTTACCACTGGGCTACCACTGCCTTTATTTTATTGACTGATCTCTAAAAAGAGGAAGTACTGGTTTTGTCTATATTTTTTGCGTTATTGGATATTTTAGCTATTTTTGAATCGACTTTCAAAATTCCTTTTGAAATGGTTAGGTTATACCTCTCATGAGTGCTCGAAAATAACTTTCACAACACGTTCCATCTTTTAAGGATGGAAAAATCATTTAAACGTTGTTTTGAAGTTGGCGTACCTTTATATGCGTATTTATTAATTCGCTGCTTCGATAATTCGTTATAAATACTTGGATTTTTAATTCTAAAAATATCTGATATTGTTTAAGCACATAGATAATTTTTTCCTTAACCACCCTCGCACTTTTTGCAAAGGATTCCTATAAATAAGCTTGATCTTTCCTTGTTACCCTTATAAGTTACATAAATTCAAGACGATTAAGGGCTTCTTATATTTTACTATATTTAGCCGTCGCAGGAAGGAAGACTAAGGAAAATAAGCAATTTATATGGTTCTAATTACATCTTGACTAAGTACAGTCGCTATAACAGATTAGATAGATAAATAATGTATCACATATACATAGAGTAGGGTTCAAAATATAGGTTAGTCACAAAAAAGCATACAAAGATGGGCCTTATTGCTACGAACAAGGTCTGACAGACAATCTTTGGTGATTTTTGTTGCATTTCTATGTAGGTGAATTCTATTAATACTTTCTTATATTTACTCTAATATTTGACATTTTAAATAAAGACAATCTCTCCCTGACCATGATTGCTTTAAAGCATTCGAAACATCGGGAACAAAAAATTAAAATAAAACCTGAAGAAAAAATTTGAAAACGTAGTTTTATTTAAAATTCTATTAATATAGAATATTTTAAATATTCATATATAAATATATACATATATTATATAAAATGAGGTCTGTTAATAATACCATTGAGTAGAGTTTTGCAGAGTTCAGTACTTATATTATGAGTACTATAGATCATCATATATAGCTATTGACGTAGACTGACAGACAGCCAGACAACTGTAATTTAAAGTATACTATGGAAGACAACTAATTGCCAAGAGACAGGACAAGGCCAGCGGATGTAGTGACGGTGTGCACATCACATCTCGACATGCGCGATTTATAGGAAAAATAATAAATCATTTTCCTTCATTATGGCTCGTATTAATTATTAATATTTCAATAAACAAGTTTATGGTGTTAAAAAGTTAAAAAGTCATACCTTGCAATAACAATTTTGTATTCAGTCTTTTTAACGTCGCACTGTTAGGCATGGGCCTCCCTTCAATACGAAGATCGATCACGCCATAATCCACCACGCTCGCCAATTGCGGGATGGCGGAACTTCACGTGTCTTTCGAAAAGTTATTCGGTTTTCTCAGACATGCAGGTTTCCTCAAGATGTTTTCCTTCACCGTAAGGCTAGTGATAATCATGTTGGAAATTATTCGCACATGAAAATATCAGAGGTACGAGTCCCAGGATTTGAACCCGCTTCACTCAGTTTCCCAAGCGAGTAAGTTACCACTGGGCTACCACTGCTTACATTATACTAGCGGCTCAGTCTCGCTTTGCTCGGGTTCGCCTCTAGGCAAACAAAAATAAATCTATCCCACAGGAACCGTACATTTTACCAAGATAAAAAGTAGCCTATTTGTTATTCTGAAGTCAGAACTATATTATTATAAAGTTTCATTAAAATCCAATCAGTAGTTTTTGTGTACTAAGCTGTATAATTTACTATAGTTTTTTAACTATCCCACGGAAAATCTTTAATTTTCCGGGATGAAAAGTATCTAAAATGTTGATCGGGGATATAAGGTATGCTATGCAAAATTTCATTTAAATCAGTCCAACAGTTTCTGAGATTAGCCCGTACAAACAGACAAACAAACAGAGAAACAAAAAATTTGAAAAAAAAAACTGGATTTGTTCTATTTCTCTTCTTACATCCCCCTGACTCGGTTTTTAGCAAATTTTTTTCTATGTACAGACATTTGACCTCTACAGTATTATTATATGTATAGATAATGCTATTTATATAAATGAAATTATAAAATTGTTATTATAAGATTTGTTCGTATAAAAGGTCCTATATAGGAAAGGTATGATCCCCCTCGTATTGAAAGAAGACCCATGCCCAGCAGTGGGACTTTAAAAAAGGGGCTGAATATATATATATATATATATATATATATATATATATATATATATATATATATATATATATATATATATATATATATATAGGTTAGAAATGAGTATTGCAATCTGCTTTCTGAAATTTTTTTATTCATGGTTAAAGGTAAAAAAAGAGATTTTCGCGATTTTCAGCAAAACGTTAAGTTTTATCATAAAAATACTTCAGACAAAAATTGTAGATCATAAAATTATCTATAAAAAAATGTACAAATACTTTTTTTCCTACGAGCCACCGTTTCTGAGATATAACGTCAGAGGTTGACCTTGAATATTTTTTTTTCCATACAGGAGAAAGATGGGGATCTTTCAAATTTTATTTATAATAATATTTTAAAAGATTTCACCAATATTCAGCTTGCTGTAAATTTATGTAGCTTCGAATGTCTAAATTGACCGGACTATGGTTATTTAATATTAGTTGTTACTACATAATGACGCTTGGATCGCATTGGAACTCTCCATATTAATTTACTTTTTGCCTTGTAACGTATAACGATTATTCCCAAAATACTATAATTAATTCAGTTCATCGAGTATTATATTTTAAGTAGTATCCCACGATAACCACTGTGGAGTTGCTAATGCAATAATTGGATGTAATACTCATTCGTCAGTATGTTTGTACTCCTTTTTTTTATTAAATAGCTTCAAAAGAAGTCTTTATTTCTGTAGGCCAAATCTATAGTTTTAAGAATTTTTGTCTGTCTGTCTTTCCCAGACGTATCACGAAACGACCTCTGGACAGATTTTGATGAAATTTGGTATGATGATAGTTAGTTATCCGGGTCTATATATATATAGTTATATTAAGTAATATTATTTCATAGAACATTAATGGCAATACAAACTTCTAATATACCATATTCTAATGGCTGATTTTGAAAAATAAAACAACTTATCATTACGCAACTGCCACGTTTTAATTGATCAAAGTAGTTCAGTTATGAAGAAGGAATGAATTATGTACATAGATTAATGTACGAGAACTTCGTGTAGCGAATATTTCAAACGATCGCGCCAGGAATGCAATAAATACTAATAATATCTAGATCGCTCTGTGAGTGAATCCATTCTTATTCATTTACATACTAGTATATTTTAATATGAATATTCTTTGATTTGTCGTCATAATATCGATCGATGTTATATAATAGTGTTATATTAATATTAATAAACTAGCGACTCACGCTCGCTTCGCTCGCGTTCGTCCCTAGGTACGTTTTCACGGTTAGCTATGTTTATACATAAATGGTAGCTTGCTACTTTTAAGATATTCATTTAAATTATATAGCGATTTACGTTACGTACGTACGTTATTGCGTACGCTGTACGCGGATTTTGTTCACAATTTCATGGGTTTTAATTTTTTTTCGCGGAATCCTGATTCTTTTTCTAAAATAAAAGTAGCCTAAGTTACTCCCTATAACATCAGCTATCTACCAGTGAAAGTCCCGTCAAAATTGGTCCAGCCGTTTCGGAGATTAGCTGGAACAAACAGACAGACAGACAGACAAAAATTGTAAAAAATGTTGTTTTGGTATATACACCGTGTATACATCCATATGCATTTAGAATAAACGGGTATTTTAATATTCCAAACAGACACTCCAATTTTATTTATCTGTATAGATGTATAGATAATAAATATGTTGTAACATTAACGTGTGAGGTTTGAGTTATGAATACCAGATAGTTGATACACTCACTACACATATGTAACTTTAAATATATACATATTATAAATACAAATATAAACATCCATGACTAGAGTACAAACATTCGTGCTCATCACACAAATGAATGCCCCCAGCGGGACTCAAACCCGCGACCGCTGGCACAGCAAGTAGGGTTGCTACAAACTGAGCCAAACGGACTGTCGTAATATTAATTAGGATAGTGACTTTATTTACTTAAGCATATGTGTGGTGGGTACGTAGAATATTTAGCTATTAAATCAATACTAATATTATAAAGCTGAAGAGTTTGTTTGTTTGTTTGTTTGCTTGTTTGTTTGGTTGAACGCTCTAATCTCAACAATTACTTATCCGATTTGAAAAATTCTTTTTGCATTAGATAGCCCGTTAACTGAGGAAGGTTATAGACTATATATCATCCCGGAAAAATGTACGATTCTCGTGGGACAGATTTGTTTTTGTCTAGGGACGAACCCGAAGCGAAGCGAGGGTGAGTCGCTAGTTTCGGATAAACTTTGGCTATTATTCTTCAAGCTTTTATATGATCAATAAAAAATTTATTAGAATTCCTCAAAGCTGTTCTGTACTGATGTGCGATTAATATGAGAAAATAATTCAGTACTTTTAACGTCCTACAGCTGGGTAGAGGTCACCCACAGTGTTAGGGGGAGTAGGCTGTAGCTTAGGTGGACGCTGGCTAGATCTGGTCGGACTTCACACATTTTTCGATGAAAAATTAGAAATTTTGAAACAGGTTTTTTCTACGATATTTTGCTGTATTAGTAATTTTAAACCATATTAAAAATGATTTGCACATTTCAATTAAATAAAACTATGTTTTCCTATTTCTTCGCGAATTTATTTTGACTTTTGGTTACTAAAGTTTCGAATGCTTGACACTTTCTTTACAGCATTTATGATTACGGGAGAGTCCGTATCAATTAACCCTTTAGTGTACGCGTTATCAATGATTAATTATACTTTATAATCATTGCTGAAAGTGAATTTTTAACCGACTTCCAAAAAAAACTTTTTAAAAACAAATAAAAACCGACTTCCAGGCACTGAAAAATAAAAAATAAGTAAACGGGGGTTTTCATTTAGAATAGATACTTAATCAGATTTTTTCGTAGTCGGTGCCAGCCAATACAAATCAAAGCACACCGACTTCGAGAAAATATGATTAAGTATCTATTCTAAATGAAAACCCCCGTTTAGTTATTTTTTACTTTTCAGTGCCTGGAAGTCGGTTTCAATTATTTTTTTTTAAGTTTTTATTGACTATACTCTTCGAAACAGAGACCACCGTGCCACACGTACAAAGCACCATGGTAATATATTATTCTAGTACTTTGTTTATTAGTTATAATTTGTTTTCTTGCGATTTATTCGAGCTGACCGGTTGCAGCTGCCGGCGACAGATTTACGACGTGCTACAATCTATTAGGCTGTCTCAAATTTTACCGGCAAAATAAATCTTCCCTGATATGTAGCATCTTTTAAGTGTAAAGTGTTTATAACATCATAACTCACTATTAAAACCACATTTTAAAATCTTACCAATATTATAAATGTGAAAGTTTGATGTTTGGATTTGATGTTGGATTGAAAGATTGATGTTTGGATGTTTGTATGTTTGTTATTCAATCACCCCAGAACGGTTGAATGGATCTGGATGAAATTTGTCACAAAGATAGATTATAGTCTGGAATAGCACATAGGCTACTTTTATATCGGAAAATGTACGGTTCCCGTGGGATAGATTTGTTTATTTTTTTATTTTAGAGGCGATTCGAGCGATGCGAGGGTGAGCCGCTAGTATTGTATTAAATAAAAATAATCGATCAAGACAGACTCGCACTTTACACGTAACATTATGTACTAGCATAATATATAATAACAATTCGTAATATTAACAAAACAAGTATCCAACATAATCATACTTCTTTTGGGTATTGTTAGGAATATTTTAATACAAGAACTATACGGGAATATTACTTTGGTATTTCCTTTAAGTGTTTAGTAGCTGGGAGTTCTTTTTTGTTATATCGTATTTTTTAGATTAAAAAAAAAACTTGAATAAATGAAAAAATAAAAACAAAAGTAAGAACTTTGTATCCGATCGAGATTCGAACTCGGACGCCTGTGATAGTTAAACTTGCGCTTTGGTCGCTTGACTTGATTTGATGCTTATGTCTGAGTGTAAGAAATTATCGACCATATTTTGCGTGGAATAATGCGAAAGGAAACTGCATGAAAACTCGAAAACACGCGTTTTCGAGTTTTCATGCAGTTTCTCTATATATAATCTAGATCGATTTTTCGCCCCCAAAAACGCCCACGTACCAAATTTTAGCGAAATCGTTAGAGCCGTTTCTGAGATCACTGGTATATCGCGTTTAAAATATTACATAGATATCCATTATATTAAAGTGGAAAACATTTTATTAAATCAGCAAGCACATTAATTAAAAAATAATAATTTTAGTAACTTAGAAAGGGCTCTTATATATCTTTTCAAAATATATTCCTTATTATTTAATATTTTATAGAGAATTATAGAGTTATATGCTTAAGTTATAATAACAGTTTGAATGAAAGTTCCTTATTTGTCGCGAAAATTTGTCGTATTTTTATTTTTTTAATGTTCGCTGTAAAGCATTTGAAAAGTTGGGAACAAAAAATAAAAATTTGAAAAGATAGTTTCTTTGAAAATGTTGAACATTTGCGAGGATTCAAAAAAGTATTACACTAACACTTATTTTTTAAACATACATATATGAATAACTATAGACTCCCCCCGCTCCGTTCGGGTTCGTCCCGGTTTTAACGGTTAGTATAGATTTTTCAGAGATGACATATTTTCCCGCAGTAAAAAGTAACCTTATATGTTGACCCGCATAACCAGCTATCATAATACTAAATTTCATTAAATCTGTTCAGTTTTTTCACGTGATGCGTTTTCAGACAGACATACAAAAATTCTAAAAACTATAGATTCGGCCTTTGTATCAATAATAAGATTTTCCAAAAAAATATTCAATGTACAGATTCGACTCAGAATTTGATTATATGTATAGATGAGTTAAAATTAAATAAATCAGCTTTAATAGATTTTCTAAAAAGTAAATGTTACAACAATTTAAAACTACCTGCTTACAGATAGCAAGTACGGTGAGTATGCTATAGCATTACGCATTTCTACGCAACAAGAAACACATTACGAAGAGGCACCTCAGCCAATTAGTCCCATAAATAGTCCGCGTCAATAAATCGTTGGTAGTTCGCTGGTCGTAAGTCCGCTATAGGGACGGCGCGCGGACAGATTTACGCGCCGTCGATGTATTCATTGCTGATATACGCCAGAACAAGCGAGCTAATACTATGCTATAGGGTTACTTACAAGATGTTCGCTGGTATTTTTTAACCCTTAATTATAAATAGCGCTCGTTTTACCTTAGGAAGAATAATAAATAAATCTATAAATATGTTGGGACATTAACACACAGCACCATCTAGTTCCATGGTAAGCTACGAGGTCTGTGTTTCATTCATTCGTGCTCATCACACAAATGAATGCTCCCAGGGGGACTCGAACCCGCGACCGATGGCACAGCAAGTAGGGTCACTACAAACTAAGCAAAACGTGTCGTAGAACATTACTATTAGATTGTTCTCGCACTCATTTGTTGCGCTAAATGGCTTGTCTCATTGAAATTTGTTATCGTGACGTACATTCGGTCAGAACTTGCCTTGAATAGCGAAAATCTTTGAGAAAGGTGGACAGAGAAGATAAGAAATATGACGGAATCACTTTGTTCTCTTTGGATACTGCAAAATGCAAAGAATGTACCTATATAATATTAGAATGTAACATCTTTTTTATCTTCTAATAATTTTTGAAGGTATACTTCTTTTTGCGCGTTAGGGGGAAAAATATGAGAGTGATTTTTTACGATGCGATTTAGATTACAGCATGAAGTTTATATTCAAGATATTTATCTCATTATATACACAATATCGATAAAAACCAGAAAAAAAACAAGTTTTTTTTAGTTTCACCTGTCCCGTTGTCTGTCTGTAATTAAATCTTGTAAGTTAAATTTGGCCCATTTCAGAGGGTCTGATTGAGCTGAAATTTGGCACACACGTTTGGCTGTCGTGACTGCACGATTACTTAAATGTCGCTATTTTTAATCCAATATGGCGGAAATCCAAAATGGCGATTTATCATTTCCATTGTGGCCCTTATGATATGGGCATCAAATGAAAGGGCTTGATGAGCGAAGGACAATAAGCAAAGTGACGTTATATAAACCATTATGGCGGACTATGTTTTTTTACGCACCTCCATGATATGAATATCAAATGAAAGCGTTTACTAAGAAGAATACGATTTATTTTTTGTTTAAATGCTTTAAAAAACAAAGAAGTATAACTTCTTACGTGCGTACACAAGTACACACACACTTTTTTCCCCTATATTTTTAATCTGCGTGTTTAGTCTACTCATTCGTATTACTATACAAACTTTTTAACTTGCAATGTTGACAAAAGTAATTTTAAGAAAAAAAAAGTTTTTTATATGATATGTAAATCTCGCGATAAGCTTTCATATGATATAAATTGTGTAATATAATAAGTTGATGGGAATGAATTAATTTAAAGGTTAATTTTTTAGAGCGTTAAATAAAAACTTGTTTGTAAAAATATTTCTTTACTATTTTTTTATTTAGCAGTAGCGTCCACCCTAGCTTCGCTCGTGTTCATCCCTAGTGAAAAATGAAAACAAATCTATCTCACGGTAACCGTATATTTTTTCCGGGATAAAAAGTAGTCTATGTGCTATTGCAGAATATATAGATAGATTATCTCTGTGTCAAATTTCATCCAGATCCGTTCAACTGTTCTGGCGTGATTGAGTAACAAACATCCATCCATCCAAACATTCGCATTTATATAGTAGTAAAATGTAGAGCGAGAAATTGAAATAAGAATGCTGACATAATGAATTAAATGGCTAGTATGTCATTCGGTCACTAACCAAGTTAATTACAAATATACAGCGTTTTATGTGCGACCAGTAATATATGGCCTAGTATAGAAAGTACTTTCTCTATAAACACAGGTCACGGTAGAGAGGCGCGTCACGGCCCATCTGTCGAGAGTGTGAAGACACACTCCGATGCACTAGGCCTAGCTTCTAATACTTTCTAAATATTATCATATTCGTAACCGACTTTAAAAAAGCGGGATCATATTCATATTCTGTTTTTAATTGGACTGTTTTCTGTTTATAAAACGATTAAAAATTTTCGATGAAATGTTTAGATAGTTATGGTCAATATTGAATAACGGCTTAAAAAAACTGATCCCTAAGAGACTTTAATTCACATTTTATCCATATTTGTTACTAACTAGCGGATCAGAACAGGACAAACAAACACACTTTCACATTTATGATATTATTAGTATGGATAACAATATAATTTAAGGGATTTTCACTTTACTTTTAGGTACTTACTCGTACGGAATGACTTGTTTAGAAAAGCCTAAAAAAACGATATATATATATATATATATATATATATATATATATATATATATATATATATATATATATATCAAAATTAGTATATTTTGAGGAAATTAAAAAAAAATACCTATGTATTAAGGTTCATAGCAAATGTCAGAAGACTGAGAAGAAGATGAACACAATGTACGGACGTCGTCAGACAGACTTGGTACATTCCTATCTGGACCCTTTAGTTACAGAATCCTAAAATTAATATTAGTTCATATATTATTACGTGGGGTTTTACTCGGTGGGTTTTTCTTAAAGGCCATAGGTTATTAAAATTAAAAACTCTTGATACACTCAATTATTATTACATTTATGACAAGTGCATTATCTTCAACATATATATGTACATACGTGTATATTATGTAAATTCCACTTTTTTTTACCGTATTTTTTTAAATAATAAATGAATACTAAAATTTATCTCAATATACACTAATAAAATATAGTAAATGTAAAAGTAAAGGGGTTGCAGTCTGTTTGTTTTTAGCAAAGACATAATACGTAGTTGGCATCATGGCGAGGCGACGTTAAAGGCAACCTTTTATCCCTTAGTATTATCGAGCAAAGCCGCGGACAAAAAATAGTTTTTCATATATTGTTCAAGGCAAATAAGGACTCAAAACATATATTTTTCAAGTAAAACAATTATTTACACGAAACAACTGCCTATAATACTGCTCACATGTGTATTTTTAGTTTTAGTCCACAACTTCTAAGCAAGACTATTGTTTTGTATGAAGAAGTGCACATCTCGTGGGACCGGGGAGCTCGAGTATGTACAGTTTATCTCCTTGACAGGTCTTAATAAAACTAGATATGTTTAAAAGAAACCCCATGTAGATTTGTACTTACAACTATATATAGTATATATAGTATATATATATATATATATATATATATATATATATATATGCTGTACATATAATGTACAGCATAGAGCAATTTACAATTTTATTATATTATAGCGATAATTCGGTGGCGGTTAGTTTTAATTTTAACAAATATTGTAAAGTATTTTGGTGCCAATTTTCAAAATTTGAATTCATTTTGTTATTTGTGGGTAGGCTGTCTGTAACAACTGTATAATGCCTTTGAGATATCTAACACCTTAGTCTCTCCCGTGACCATGATTACTGTAAAGCAATCGAAACGTCGGGAAACATAAATCAAAATAAATCCGCGAAAAAATCCGAGAAGATAGTTTTATTTAATGTCTAATATTCGCGTAAATCTAAGAAAGTATTATCCAAATATTCAAATGAAAAAAAAAACATTCAGCATTAAATTATTACAATTTCTTACTGAAGGTTAGTCTACTACCAGTTACAATAGTATGTCGTTATTATATCGTTGGCTCACTATTACATGGTTCTATGTTAAAATGTTAGTACCTATTTAGATGAGAATGCTACAAACATCTATGTGTCATAAGTCATTAGCTACACTTTTGCAAACGCAAACCACTACATGGCAGCACTTTACTAGAAAATATACAATTTTACATGTTGTTTCTTTTACGAAAAGAAATAAAGAAGTTCTATGTTAAACATAGAAACATTTCAATTTTAGTTTTTATTCATTTTTAAGATAGCGAGGTTCTGTGTTTATGGATAACTAGCGACTCACCCTCGCTTCGCTTCGGGTTCGTCTCTAGACAAAAACAAATCTATCCCACGGGAACCTTTCATTTTTCCGGCATAATATATAGCCTATAGCCTTCCTCAGTTAACGGGCTATCTAATGCAAAAAGAATTTTTCAAATCGGAATAGTAGTTTCTGAGATTAGCGCGTTCAACCAAACAAACAAATAAATAAACAAACAAACAAACTCTTCAGCTTAATAATATTAGTATAGATTTTACTGCTTTGAAACAAATTACCTTAAAATTTTCAACACTTGAATATTATTGAATTCAAAAAATCGACAATGTGTATAGCTGTATTGATAGAGTCCCGTTAAACCTTTATCTCTCTAAGATTTCTATTGCTGGTAAATTCAGTTAAACTTTATTTTATCATGCACTAAGTAGCAATGACTTCTGTAATTTTTAAGAAGCCTGTTCGGGGCTAAAATATTGACTAGTTCCTCTTTTCAAAGTGACAGAGCTTCCATTTACGAAGTCACAATTCGAAGTGAGTTTTAAATGTTCACACACTGCAGAGTCATAGACTGTAGCTAATTTGAGACCCCAGAAAACCTGAAAGAATGTAAACACAATTTTTATTGTCTGTACCAAAACAATTAATAAGACCTGTATTATGAAGGGCTGAAATGGATAACGCACGGTCTGTGTATCGATGGAGAAAATATACTGTTCCCTTGTAACTTTTTTAATATTGCTTAAATTTTACTTTTAGCGACTAATTTTGGCTAAATAAGCATATTTTTATTATAATAAAGATGTTTCATTATGTTTTTTAATGCTACCGATACAAACAGTCTAAGCTGAACGCTATTTAATATGCTCGACCCTATGGTCGATCTATATGTGAGTTCAAATTACACTGGAAATATCTAAATTTCTGAAACAATCTTTATTTTTATTTTGTTGTGTCAATATAAGCTTTCAGTCATCATTGTTTTACGTGCGCTAATCTCAGAAACGGTTCAACCGATTTGGGTGCAATTGTCACTAGTGTATTGATTTATTTTAGTCGGTTCATAAATAAAAAAAAACGTGTGTGTGTACTTATGTACGCACGTAAGAACTTATTCTTCTTGGTCGTAACAGAACAAAAATAGCTAAAGATTTCATCCCGTATGTCACAACTCTCTGTTTGTAAAAGGAATGCAGCTAACTTCATCATGTTGCTTTTTGGCTGTCGGTGTGCGCGCGCATAGTGAACATTTTACTCTCATGTTTCTTTCCAAAGGTGTCAAAAGAAGTATAACTTAAACCTTAGAGATGAACTCGAGCGAAGCGAGGGTGAGTCGCTAGTTGAAAATAATACTGGGAAACCCATTTTTTTTTACCATTTTAGAAATATATTACGGTATCTATTGATATTTATTTGAGGATTTTTTTCTTTTCGGTAAAATACCGTGGTTATATATAATACATCTCTTTTGTACTGTAATAAATTTTATTTTGTGTCCTAATTCACTATATAAATTTACTTATAACACATTTATTTATACATTTCTAAAAAGTAGATTTATAATATTAAAAATATTTTAATACATACTAATAATATACTGTACTACAACTGTACAGCATTCACTATTAAATAAATAAATAAATATGTTGGTGGGACATTAACACATAGCACCATCTAGTTCCATGGTAAGCTACGAGGTTTGTGTTATGGATACTAGATAGTTGATACACTACACATATATAACTTTAAATACATACATATTATAAATATAAACACCCATGATTGGAGTACAAACGTTCGTGCTCATCACACAAATGAAGGCCAGCGGGACTCGAACCCTCGACCGCGGACACAGCAAGTAGGATCACTACAAACAGAGCCAAACGTCTAGTCGAATTTACACTTATAAGTAACTAATTTAAACAGTTTAAAATCAATTAAACAATACTATTAAAATATAGGTCTCGGGGCGATGAACCTTAAAACCAGTAACCTCTCACATGTTTGAGAAAAATATTATTCTTAGATTATTGAATGATTTATAACGATATTTATCAAAACACAAGATTAACTATTATTAACATAGTTAAAAACAAAATCTGTACACACTGCCGTACCCAGTACATGCAATTTAATGGGAATAATTAAAATGCCATACAGAGTATTATTAAATTCACCATGGAATAGGGAAGCAGTTCACGGACTCGTTTGAGGTTGAACATGTTTTTGTACTTTTCCTTCACCAAAACGTACGTGGCTAGAATTTCTGATTAAAATTGTTTAATAATATAGTTTGTGATGTGATTGATAAACGTAACTGTTATAATAATATCACAATATAACAAAAAAATATCATCTTAAAATCGATTCTTTAGGGGTTGAACTTAGGCTTCAAATAATTTTTTCAGACGTATCTTAAACTGTAGTGGGTAGCTAAACCTTAAGAGATACATCAAAACAATGTAATAAAAAATTATACATTTTAAAAAGGCCTACAGAAAAGTTCGCAATAGCATACGTCTATCTCCTAAGGTACGCTCACAATATCTATCTAAATAAAACGTACTTAGGGGCGTAACCGAGCAAAGCTAGGGAAGTCGCTAGTTTATTTAATAAAAAATAAAGACTTTTTAAGAAAAAAATAAAAACCGACTTCAAAAAAAGCACAAAAAAGTAAAAAATAAGTGATTGGTAGTTTGCATTTATAATAGATTCCTATAAACAGATATTTTCCAAGTTGGTGTATTTTGATTTGTATCGGCTGGCAAAATTGGCATTTCCTTAAAAAGTTTTTTATTATTCCCTTTTAAGTCAAATCAAACAAAATGAAAACTACTGGCCCAAACCATGTTAAATTTTTATATATTATAACTATTCCGCATCAAACTAAAGAAGAATCACGTAAATCGGTTCATAAATCTCAACGTAATCGGTGGACATACATAAAAAATACCAATCGAATTGAGAACTTCCTCCTTTTTGAAGTCGGCTAAAAAAGTAGCCATTATACGTACTTTTAAATTGAAGGCATGTCAACTTCAAAGTGACTTTAAAATATATTATTCCACCTTAAAGAGAGATAGTTACAACGCGCTTGCTTGGATTGCCAAGTGATGTGAGTTCAAACGTCGATTCTCATTTCTATCATGTTTTCATGCGCAAATAAATTTCAACATGATTACTTGTTGTTCTACGGTAAAGGAAAATATCGTGAGGAAACCTGCATGTTTAAAGGAACCTACCTAGTTCTAGAAAGACATGTGAGGTGTGCCTTGTATTTAGCTTAAAGGTTCTTGTCCAGCAGTGGGACTTTAAATAGGACTAAAATTATTATTGGGAGTGGGATCTATTTCAATTTTACATGAAACTTTTCTCAACCTACAACATAATCAATAACAAAACAAAAACCATGAAAATCGTTTCACAACTGCATAAGCAAACAAGCCTACATTCAAACTAAATAAATTTAGAGAACTCTTAAAAGCACTAATAATAATAATGCCATCCCGACTGATTTCAGCTATGGTGGCTAATCTCATTGAAACTAGCCATCTGCACAGGAGATATTATAGTGCACAAGTGCACGCGCAGACACAAGTGCACTCTTTATTCCTGTCACTCTCATACTCCAATGGGACGACTACTCGATATGACTAATGGGAGTTAAGGCGCAGGACTTACGGCTTTCCATGCTTACTGAGAATTTCTTGATAGAAAAGCTCAATAACTGAACTTGACGTTACCCGGGATTCAAACCCAGGTCCTCCAGATCTGGGGTCGTATATACTAGCTAGTAGACCACCGAGGCAGTTAAAATCACTAATAGCTGGATGAGTAATAAAATGAGGTTTATTGTGCAGACCGTGACCGACTTAGCGACGCCGCGGCGTCAATGGGAACAATTAAAATAAGATATTTGCTTTACTTGTTACCTCATTAGGCAAAACTAACATTAACCTCGTATTTATAAGTTATAATAACGCTTATGGAATTCCTTGTAATATAATAATAGTGTATGTAATAGTCCTGACCGAATTTTGGTCATTCTTTATTTACAGTATGTGGATACGTTATTCCCATGGATATGTTTTCTTGAAAATTTGATAATAGCTAATTTTTTTGCTCACATTTATAGATGTAATAAAATTCTAACTGAGTCGAATTTGTACATTAAATATTTTTTGGAAAATCTTATTGAAATTGTCGTTATTATCGATACAGAGGCCAAATCTATAGTTTTCAGAATTTATGTCTGTCTATCTGGGAACGCATCACAAGAAAACTACTGGACAGATTTTGATGAAATTTAGTACGATGATAGCGGGTTATTCGGGTCAACATATAGAATACTTTTTACTGCAGGAAAATATCTCATTTCTGCGAAATCTTCACTAAACCTTTATATAATTAAATAACATAATTAACAATAAGATCTAAACTTATATGTTTAGTAAAAGATAGGAGTCGAGAGCGAAATGATTTATGATTGTACAATACAAATATGTAGGCATATTTCTTGTTTAACTGCTACACCACCGATGTAGTGGCTACCAAGTACGGCTGCATATCGAGAGGTCCTGAGTTCCAAACCCAGGTCGGGCCAAGTTTAGTTATTGAGTCTTTATGTTTAGTAAGTCTCAGTAACAACCCGGAGTTGGGAAGTTGGCGGTGTTTCACCCCCGTGCCTCGGAGAGCACGTAAACCCGTCGGTTTTGTGCCTTAACTCTCACTAGTCGTGTCTCGTGTCGACCCACCGGAGTATGAGTTTGAGAGTGCTTGTTATAATATCTCCTGCGCAGATGGTCATGCCTAGTCTACGCCGAAGTCAGTCGGGAAATCATTATTATTATTATTATTATATTTCTTGTTTTTACTATATACACTAATTTTTTTTACTTTTTCGATTAATTTTAAAAGCGCTTATAAAAAACATAAACTAACAACTTCTTTGTAAAATGTACTATGTATATAAGTAATAAACACATTACCTTGGAACTGTTCGACCATCATGAGGAAAATGATTTGTATGATATTGTCATCTTTACACCGCGTCCTCACCCACAGCTCAGTAGTCGACGTACGTAATTATTTAAAAATAACTCATACTTCCTGCTTCCTTTTTATTTAATTCATTTTTTTAAATCATGACTTGAATAAATAAAAGAAAATGAGATTTGGGATATAATTATATACGTAAAGAACCCTCGCTTTGTTTGGGTTCGTCCCTAGATACGTTTTAACAGATAGTATGGAATAGTTAGATATATAGTCTGTATATGTAGTTATATATCGTGTTTTCCCATGTGATTGAGAAAATTTACCGCGATAAATGTCTATGTTACTCTCCAGCCCTCCAACTATCTCCACACAAAAATCCCCGCCAATCCATCACTCCGTTTCGACGTAAAAGAAGGACAAACAAACAAACATACTTTCACATTTACAATATTAGTATGGATATATATATATATATATATATATATATATATATATATATATATATATATATATATATGCATACGTTACGATTGACGGATATGATAGTATAAGTAGATTATATTGAAAATGAAAAGCTTTATAGACCAGTCTTTAAGTAAAGACATTTTAGCTTTATTTACAAGGTTTTCAGTAAGTATACTAGCGACTCACGCTCGCTTCGCTCGCGTTCGTCCCTAGGTATGTATGCACGGTTAGCTATGTTTAGGTTATATTCATTTAAATTATATAGCGATTTACCCTCGCTTCGCTCGGGTGCGTACACCGTACGCGGATTTTTGTTCACAATTTCATGGGTTTAATTTTTTTTTCGCGGAGCCCTGATTCTTTTTCTAAAATAAAAATAGCCTAAGTTATTCCTTATAACATCAGCTATCTGCCAGTTAAAGTTCCGTCAAAATCGGTCCAGCCGTTTCGGAGATTAGCCGGAACAAACAGACAGATAGACAAACAGATTGACAAAAAATTGTAAAAAATGTTGTTTTGGTATATGTACCGTGTATACATCCATATGCATTAAGTAAAAAGCAGTTATTTTAATATTACAAACAGACACTCCAATTTTATTTATCTGTATAGACAAATATAACTAATATCCGTCGTCTCAGTACTTATTTTTCCAAATGACTAATTCACCGAAAAAGTTTATCTTACAACATTATTGACTTTTAAAAGTCAATTCTACTTGTCTAGTTCACTAAGCAATCTACGAATTTGACTTTGATTTACCTGTTATAAACTGTTTTTTCAATTTGTTTAATTCACTTTTATTTTCACTCCCTTCAGGGATGATTTCTGGGATAAAGACTATCCTATGTCCTACCCAGGGTCTCAAACTATCTCCATACCAAATATCATCTAAATCGGTTCAGCGGATTAAGCGTTAAAAGGTAATAGACAGACAGAGTTACTTTCACATTTATAATATTAAGTATAGATTTTAGTTGTTATATAATTTGTGAATAACAAGACTTAAAAGATTCTATTTTTATAATATTCATTACAAAATATATTCGCAAGCGCAGTAGATTTGGCGTTAAATCCGGCCGGATACATAACCCGATGAGGTCGATGGAACGGTCAAATACCATATTTTTTGTTTATATTTTATTACTTTTTTACATTTTTTGTGTATACTAATTGGTTGAAATTGCTGTTATATGAGCTATTTTTATAAGTAAGACGTTTTTAAATTTAAGGAAAATAATAATTGTTAAATGAATAAAAAATGCGAACCATTTAATATTTCGTACAAAACAAAGTAATTCAGTTCGAATTTAATCTCGAGGGCTCAGGAAAGATGTTTGTTAATGTATGTATGTGTATTCAGCCCTTTTTAACGTCCTACTGCTAGGCACGGGCCTCCCTTTAGTACGAGGGGGATCAGGCCATAGTCAAGCCAAGTGCGGGTTGGCGGACTTCACATGTCTTTATAAAACTTGCTAGGTTCTCTCAGACATGCAGGTTTCCTCACGATGTTTTCCTTCACCGTAAGGCAAGTGGTAATCATGTTAGAAATGATTCGCACATGAAAATATGAGTGGTGCGAGACCCGGGATTTGAACCCGCTGCACTCAGTTTCCTAAGCGAGCGCGTTACCACTGGGCTTCCACTGCCCAAAATTCAGATATTATTAAACAGTAAAAAATACACGAAAGTGACAATATGATTCTATGACATAAAGCTTTAGTAGGTCATCCTATTAATATCATAAATGCGAAGTTTTGGATGAATGTTTGTCACTCAATCACGCCATAACGGCTAAACGGATAGGGATGAAATTTGGCACAGTGATAGGTTATTGTCTGGAATAGCACATTTTTTATCCCGGGAAAATGTACGGTTCCCGTGAGATAGATTTGTTTTTGTTTTTTACGTGGGACGAACCAGAACGAAGCGAGGGTAAGTTGCAAGTTTCAATATAATTTTTTAATGTTCTTTTCAAAGATTGTGGAACAACGTTTGTCTAAGTCCAGTGTTTAGTAATATGATTCTATGTTTTTTTTAAACTATAAAGTCCCTTATCAAAATCTTTATAATGAAGAGCTCGAGAAGCTATTTTGCAAACCGATGGCGGCGAATTTGTAAAATATTATTTAATATATATATATATATATATATATAATCTATTTTAAGAGATTGCTCTAAAATAACGCACTTTCCTGCTCCGTGGGTGAGCCATAAAACCGGTCGTTTAACAAGTTTTACGATAGAGTTTCAAAAAAAAAAAAAAAAATAATATTATGAATATTCATTTTATAAAATAACAACAATATATTACTAAATATGATATAATACATTTTAACAAAAACGTTACATTGTCTCCAAAATTATTTAAAAGCAATTATTTTCCCAACATCGACATCGATTTAGAGATCTATGTTTTTTTTAAATTTATATAAAACAGAATTATGTAAATCAATTCATAATTGGCAATAAAAAACCCAAAAATACAGACGAAATAATTTACTCTTTTTGAAGTCGATCAAAAACTAAAATTTTATGAATTTTGTTCAAACTAGTGATAATGGTTCTCAAGTTACTTCTTGTTATATTGCAAAAATTTTATGTGGGAGTTTGATAGGAAAAGAATAGGCACCCTTTTTTAAAATATACACTTCGCATTCAACCCTTTTTAACGTCCCACAGCTGGGCATGGGCCTCCCTTCTGGGGGAGCAGGCCATAGTCCACCACGCTGGCCAAGTGCGGGTTGCCGGACTTCATATTTCTTTTGAAAACTTGCTAGGTTATCTCAGACATGTAGGTTTCCTCACGACATTTTACTTCGCCGTTAAGACAAATGGTAATCATGTTGGAAATGATTCGCATATGAAAATATCAGAGGTGCGAGACCTGGATTTTGAACCCGCTTCACTCGGTTTCCCAAGCGAGCGCGTTACCACTGGGCTACTACTGCCTTTATTATAATAATAATACATTATTCAATTATTAAAAAGCAAGAATTTATAGAACAACTAGTAATAAATAAATAATTGAAAGTACTTCAAAATAATACTTTTATACTTTAAAATATAAAAATAATAAAGCAACTATCATAATTACAAAAATATTGTAAAAACGATATAGACATTACCTGATAAGTATCTCGGATGATTCAGAATACTTATAGTGCCGTGCTGACAACCGAGCATCATCTGATCCATCGACACCGTGTAGGAGTCACTGATAATAACTGTCAAATGACATTTCTACAAAAATACGAAGGTAGTGTTAAAAATTTAACTTGCAACTTTAACTGCCTCGGTGGTCTAGTGGCTAGCATGTATGGTCGTACATCTGGAGGTCTTTGGTTCCAGTCGCGGGTCGGGTCAACTTTGGTTATTGAGTATTTCAGTTAATTAATTCTCATTAACAGCCTGGAAATGGGAAGTTTGCGGTGTCAAATCCTCGTGCCTCGGAGATCATATAAAGCCGATCCTACTCGTTAATTCTGACTGTTCGTGTCGAAGTTTAAGAGTACACTTTGTATCCACTGTAATATCTCTGTACACTATAATTATATAATATCTCCTCCACAGATAGGTAGTCTCAGTGAAATTGGCCGCCGTGACCAAAATCATTTATCTTGATAAAAACTGCCACTCTCCATATTCATTTCTCTCTCTTATATTAAGCAGAATAGTTACATTTAACGAAAAAGTATTATTTTGACAATTTTAGGGAATGGATTTTTTTGTGGATATATATATAGAAGTTCTTTCAAGGTACAGCCACTCAATAAAAAAATCATTCAAACTGGTCCACATTAGACACGACATATTATGTTAAATCGACACCTAAAAATATACCCATAATGACCCCTCCTTTTTTGAAATTGGTTAAAACCATCTACAAAGTATAGCTCATTGTTCTTAAAGACGTTAATAGGAAGCCTGGATAAGAAAGTATCCATTATAAGATGTTACGAAGCCACAGGCGAAAGCATTGAAAGCCTATACTTCCTCATAGACCTTCAACTGCTATATTTATTACTGCGTAACAAAATCTCAACGGGATTAACCGCACCAGACAAATCTCATCGTCCAGTGAATATAGTGCGATACAGCGATATAAATTAATGTTAATTTAAATATATTCTTAAAGTGATATTGTAAATATAATACATAATGAATCCCATAATAACAATGATCCCATTAATGCCAAAGTTCCGATAGATGTTTGCTACTCAATCACGCCAGAACGACTCAACGGATCTGGATATTTGGCAGAGAGATAGAATATAGTCTGAAATAGTACATAGGTTACTTTTCCTGGAAAAATGTACGGTGCCCATAGGATTTTTTATGCGATTCAGTGACAAACGAGTAGACAGACCACAGTGGAAAGCAGTACCTGTCGCCCATAACACCTACGGTTCATGCACTTAGGTTTTAAGTAACAAAAATGCAGAACCACAGGTGCGTTGTCACTGTGAGGACTAAGATGATATGTCTCTTGCCTGTAATTGCACTGGCTACCTTATCCTTCATACCGGATTACAGCAATGCAATCATTGTTGCTTGGCGGCAGAAATAGATAAGGATAGGATAGATTATGATAGCCCATAGGATAGATTTGTTTTTTGTTTGACAATAGAAAAGATCAGGTATAAGCTATATATAAAATACCATAAAATAGCCATTAATAGGCCATTAATGTGTTATTTGTATAGTCATAGCGCATTACATCAGTGGGCGCAAGGCTAAGTAAACGTAGATCACTTGATATGTGTGTCTCGTCTTCATGAGTTACGCACGTATTTTAGTCACATGCATACTTAATGTGTACTAGAACATTTTAATTACGCGTCATTGTTAAATTTAGTAGAATCATTTGCATTCACACTAGACAAGTAGTCTGAGGCGAGCGAGTCATTTTAGAATATTTCTTTAATGCTTTAATCTATATATAATATTAGTATATTATAAAGCTGAAGAGTTTGTTTGTTTGTTTGGTTGAACGCGTTAATCTCAGGAACTATTGATCCGATTTAAAAAATCTTTTTGCATTTGATAGTCCTTTAACTGAGGAAGGCTATAGGCTATATATCATCAAGGAAAAGTGTACGGGTCCCGTGGGATAAATTTATTTTTGTCTAGAGACGAACCCAAAGCGCAGCGAGGGTGAGTCGCTATGTTTCAATAAAAAATACTTCCGCATTAAAAAAGAAAATTATTAAAATACAATTCTTTCTTAGATTTACGCGAATATCTCCATCCTATTAATATTATAAATGCGAAAGTTTGTGAAGATGCATGGATCTTTGGATGTATAGATGTATGGATGTTTGTTACTCTTGCACGCAAAAACTACTGAATGGATTTTAATAAAACTTTACAATAATATAGCTCATACATCAGAATAACACATATTATGCTACCTTTTATTTCGAAAAAAGGTATGGTTCCCGTGGGGTAGATATGTTTTAGTTTTAAATAAAACTATTTTTTCCGTTTTTTTTCGTGGATTTATTTTGCTTCATTTTTCTTTCAGATTTACTAGTTTCTCTCGTGACCATAACTGTTGTAAAGCATTCGAAACGTCGGGAACTAAAAGTCTGATGAGATATTTTACCGCAGTAAAAACTATCCTATATGTAGACCCGGATAACCAGCTATCGTAATACCAAATTTCATCAAAATCTGTCCAGCGGTTTTCTCGTGATATGTTCCCAGACAGACAGACTCACAGACAAAAATTCTAAAAACTATATATTCGGCTTCTGTATTGATACTAATAACTATTTCAATAGCATTTTCTAAAAAATATTTAGTGTACAGATTCGACTCAGTTAGAATTCTATTATATGATAGTGCCCTGTCCATCAGTCGTATAGTGAATTTAAATATTTACACTAAACGGAAATCGAATTTATATTATTAATTATTTGTACCTAAAGAGTGCAATTGGAATTGTATTCCTATACACGCTCGCCCGAATTATTAGATAATCCTGAGAAAATTTTGTTCTAAATTGAAATCGTTGTTTAATTTTATAGCGAAACTTCTGGAAACATTTTAATAATAAAATATACGTATAATATAAATATGTTTAGACATTAACACATAGCACTATCTAGTTCCTAAGCTACGAGGCTTGTGTTATGGATACCAGATAGTTGATACACTACACATATATAAGTGGGATTTGCAAGATTAGTATGCGTGAAATGATAATTTAAGAATATAATAACTTTTAAAAAAAAAATAAAAACCGACTTCCAGGCACTGAAAAGTAAAAAATAACTAAACGGGGGTTTTCATTTAGAATAGATACTTAATCAGATTTTTTCGAAGTCGGTGTGCTTTGATTTGTATTGGCTGGCACCGACTATCTTTCGGATGCATCATCAGATCGACTCCAGACCTTCATTAAATAGTAGTGCTTTAAAATACCTAATGAAAATGTTAACAAACGCACTAGTCGCCGCTACAATTTTCGAAAGTTCCCCTCGATTTCTCTGGGATCCCATCATCAGATCCTGGTTTCCTTATCATGGTACCACTTATCCGCGAAAAAATCCGAAAAGATAGTTTTATTTAAATGTCTAATATTCGCGTAAATCTAAGAAAGTATTATGGTACCACTCTTGGGATATCTCCTTTCCAACAAAAAAAGAATTATCAAAATCAGTTCATAAACGACGAAAAAATGCCCGAACAAACATAAAAAAAAAAACATATATACGGTCGAATTGAGAACCTCCTCCTTTTTTTGGAAGTCGGTTAAAAAGGAGATGTACCTATGTTAGAATTTTAAGAATGGAATGAAATGAAAAAGATAAATAAAAGAAAAGAAGCATGTTGTGTCATAATGACGACACGACGGACGTGTGAATATTGTATAAACTGATTTAAAAAAAAAATTAGTAATTTGTGTCTATAACGCTTTTATTAGTATACCCGGATCCTACATATATAACTTTAAATACATACATATTATACATATAAACACCCATAACTAGAGTACAAACATTTCTGCTCTTCAAACAAATGAATACCCTCAGCAGGACTCGAACCCGCGACCGCTGGGACAGTAAGTAGGGTAGGGTCACTACAAACTGAGCCAAACGTGTCGTCGTATATTTTGGTTTTATAATTTCAACGAAATCCAAATTTTTTGTTCACAGTCCATTATTCAATAGTTTATTAGCATGCAAGCAGTGTACAAGTGTTGCCTCATGACTATGCAATTGCGTAGCACTGGACGAGTATGTGTAAAGTGGTATAGAAGTTGTTCTATGATTTATGTGGAATCGTTTGACGACATTATTTCATAAAGTGCCTTTGAATTTGAGATATTTCAAGTACCTTGTTTGTTATATGTTTATATACCAGCGGCTTGCCTTGGCTTTACTTGGCTAATTTTTACATGTCAATTTCAAAATATAGATAATATAATTATTTTAAAAATTATCAAAAGTTATATTTACTCTCCATGACTTTTCCCTATAGGGATGAATTTTGATAAACTTTTGAGTATGTTTTAGTAATCACTTCGAGATCGAATATCAATTTGAAGTAATTTTGTGGGCTTTTTTTTCTGGGACATGTATGGGAGTCCATTATAAGAATAGGATGTCAAAATTAGATCTTTTTAGCCAGAATCCTGTTTGAATTTTTAATTGGACTATTATTATAACGCGAAAATTTGTAAGTGAATGAAATTACTTAGATATACTAACCTGATGAGTGAAAAAATAGCTTACCTCATTTAGCCAATTTTAAAAAGTATTGTATTGTATTGTTTTACTAACATAGTTCTTAAGTAATTATATTGTACTACCAAACTATGAGCTTATACTATAAGTTTTTTTTAAATTTATTTATTTATTTATTTATTATACTATTTGGACGTTGACTTCCATAATACTTTAATTCGGTATAAACATTTAATAATGGCATAAAAACGTTACATGCTGTTTGTTCCGTAGAAAATTACGTTCGCGTCTGTTGGAACAGATGCTATTTATAACAATTTAAAATAAACCTTCTTCCTTAGTTTTACGATTTAAATTTATCTGACAATAAATACATTAGCGTTAAGATAAGGATTTAGATGGATTATTATCAATGGCCGTTTTACAGTTTATTCAGCGCTTGCATATTTGCAAGAATTTAATTTCGTAATTTATGTTTGATTCCACGAATAGAATGCAACTTGGCGAATCTCTTCCGCTTAATCGTTGATGGATATTTGAAACACAAATACTTATGTTATTTTATTACACTGTTTATTTATCTGCTATCTAAATTACGAA
Organism: Argynnis bischoffii washingtonia; assembly: GCA_033884665.1. Lineage (NCBI taxonomy): Eukaryota > Metazoa > Arthropoda > Insecta > Lepidoptera > Nymphalidae > Argynnis > Argynnis bischoffii. Next base: position 397,672 of record CM066610.1, read on the forward strand.
AAAAAGAATGGGAGAGTTATTATTATATATTATTTTTATGGTAACACTCCAGAGTGTAGGGGGGAGCCACTGGGAGGCGGCCCACTCGTTGGAAGATGTGCTATGCGGGTTGCTCCTGGTACTTCTCTGATAGCAGTAAGGACCATTGGAGTAAACCCAGGCTGTTGTGGTCTGCTTCGGCAGATCTGCCATCGGAGCATCGTGGTTTCGTACGTAAGTAATCCTGCGACACCCCATTAAGACGGGGGAGGTTTTGTTGGGTTTTAGAGGGTAGTACTGGCTTTTCTAGCCGGTGAGTCCCACATCACCTGTTTGTATACAGGTGGTATGCGTAAATGCATTTCCCAACATTAAAAAAGGCTTATTATTTGGTCAGAGATACACTGGGAGCTGGCCTACTTCAGTAGACGGTGTACCATTCAGGTTGCTCTTGGTACTTCTCTGATAGTAGACTGGACCGTGAGAGCTACCGTTTAATTGTTGTGGCCTTCTTCAGGTAGCCGTCGGGGCGTCATGGTTGAGTGTGTAAGTGATCCTTTGATGCCCCATTAAGACGGAGGAGGTTCTGTTGGGTATTAATGGGTATGGTAGTACTAGCTTTTCTAGCGGGTGAGTCCCACTTGTGGCATGTACAAAAGCATCCTTTCATGCTTTAAAAAAGAGTTTTAATTTGGTTAACATTAAAGATATTTTAGCTATTATTAATTGCGTTATAACGTCGATACAATATATATGTATATCAGTACATTTTAAGTGATATTCATATCCATACACCTTATGAAAAACCAAAAACAAATCTACCCCACGAGAACCGTACATTTTTCCGAAATAAAAAGTAGCCTATGTACTATTCCAGACTATAATCTATATCTGTGATAAAGTTCATCCAGATTCGGTCAACCGTTCTGGCGTGAAAGGGTAACAAACATCCAAACTTTCACATTTATATTAGTAAGATTAAATTTTTTATATGAAATTGTATTCAGCCCTTTTTAACGTCCCACTGCTGGGCACGGGCCTCCCTTTAATACGAGGGGGATCAGGCCATAGTCCACCACACTGGCCAAGTGCGGGTTGGCGGACTTCACATGTCTTTTGTAAACTTGCTAGGTTCTCTCAGACATGCAGGTTTCCTCACGATGTTTTCTTTCACCGTAAGGCAAGTGGTAATCATGTTAGAAATGATTCGCACATGAAAATATCAGAGGTGCAAGACCCGGGATTCGAACCCGCTTCACTCGGATACCGAAGCGAGCGAGATACCATTGGGCTACCACTGCCTGCCATTTTATATGAAATTAAATGAAACAAAATATAATGTATTATTTTCTTTACTCAATCTTTTAAAACTATTCGCTTGTTATATTTATCAATGTACATAGAAACAAATGTACCGCAGAATAATGATGTATTCCATTCATTCGTCATCGCAGGCAAATCGAGTCGGCCAAATCGTTTTATTGAGTGCTTTCGAAATATGAGTTTCGTTCTAGGAATAGACAAATGTTCTGTTGAATTTATTCAGTCCCGTGTTCGAGTTAAAATTACTTTTGTAGATTTATGTTTGGTTTAGCTTTTTATTCTATATTTCTAATGTTACTACTTTTTATCTAAAAAGGGATGTTGGGTTCAAAATAACTTTTAATGTTATTAATTACTATATTACATACATATCTGTTTTTTTTTCTAGGAAGATTGGTTTTTCTAGGTATATTTATTAAAAAAGAATCATAAAAAGTGGACTTTTCCTGAAGTCCACTTTTTATGATTCTTATGAAAGACTTTTTATGATTTTTATGAAAGACGTAACAAAAGTATCTTATGAAGAATATGTTATTGTTTACTATCTTATTTATTAATTTATAAGTTTATTATTCTCAAATTTTCTTAATTTCTTCTCTTCAAGAATATAGAAAGATTAACTTTATAAAGTAATACTTTAATTGTACATTTAATTAAGGCAGCTTTAAAGCTTATATGCTTAAATATATAATACAGACACATATGTTATTGTTCCAAACATATGTGTTGCAAATAACCCTCCATTTACAAAAACTGCTTTTTGCCACTACGAGTGACGTAGTTAACTTTTTATAACATAAAAAAATAAATCCCAAAAACACTGTGTTTATATTTTAGTTGTTTATCATGGTAAAGTTATTCGGACATTTCGGCACCATGTGGCTGATATGACGTGGTATGACGCTCGTCGATACTGATGTCCAGGATCGTAGGACTGGATCCCATGTGAGATTCCTTATAATAGACGAATTGTAATTATTTATTTTTTCGCACTGCTATACATATAATAAAATTCTAACTGACATGAGTCGAACCTGTACTTTAAATATTTTTGGGAAAATCTTATTGAAATAGTCATTATTATCAATATTAGGCCAAATCTCTAGTTTTTATAATTTTCGTTTGTCTCTATGTCTATCTTTCTGTTTATCTTTCTGTCTGTCTGGGAACGAAAAAACCACTGGAGGGATTTTGATGAAATTTGGTATAATGATAGCTGGTTATCCGGGTCAACGAATAGTATACTTTTTACTGCGGGAAAATATTTCGTCTCTTAGAAATCTATACAAACTTTAAAACGTAGGGACGATCCCGAACGGAGCAAGGGTAAGTCGCTAGTATACTATACGAGTATATTTCTATAATGTTAAAACTTCTATCTTTTCTACTTTGTCTGAAATCATCAACATCGAAAAATAGTACATTGTTAATATTATATATAGATTTACTTACGTTAGTCGTAACCAGTTAAGTGACTATTCAATAAATACTATAATTTATGTATGATAGACTGCATTAATATTATGTTACTAGCGGCTCACCGTCGTTTCGCTCGGGTTCGCCCCTAGATGATTCTTTAAACTAAGCTTATCACAATATATTAGTGAAAACCGCACCCAAATCCCTTAAGCCGTTTCTGAGATCAGCGCGCGCAAACGCACAGACGACAAACAGACAAAAAAACTAAAAATCATTGTTTTGGGTTCTATTGCGTTAATAGAGACCCCTAATAATAGTTTTTCTCAAATATCTTCCATGTACAGACAGCAATGAGTTACAATTTTATTATATGTATAGATATGATTCATTTAACTTAAATATGTTTTGAATTTATGTAATGTTTGTTTACGTCTTAACAAATTTGAGTATTCAAAGAATTTTTCGAATAAAAAATAACTTAAATTTGTCAATTGGTTTTCTAGAAAGAAAAGCGTATTTTTCTATGTTTGTGTTTACTACCTACCTACCAGTTTGTGACCAAACATCCTGTTTTAAATACGTCGTTAAATCTTCTCAAATATACGTAACATAGCTGAAGAACAAAGCCATATAGTATATACTTATAGCCATACTAATATTATAAATGTGAAAGTTTGTGAGTATGGATGTATGGATGTATGAATGTATGTTTGTGACTCTTTCATACGGACCAGAACGGCTGAACGAATGTGGATGTTTTTTTTTATGACATTCAGTGACAAACGAGCAGAAAGACCACCTGATGGAAAGCAGTACCTGTCGCCCATAACACCTACGGTTCATGCACTTAGGTTTTAAGTAACAAAAATGCAGAACCACAGGTGCGTTGTCACTGTGAGGACTAAGATGATATGCCTCTTGCCTGTAATTGCGCTGGCTACCTTATCCTTCAAACCGGAACACAACAATGCAATCATTGTTGCTTGGCGGCAGAAATAGATAAGGGGGTGGTACCCATCCAGTCGAACTCCTCAGGCTTGACAGAGTCCTACCACCGGTGGCACAAAGATAGATTATAGTCTGAAATAACACATAGGCTATTTTTTATCCCGGAAAAATGTACGGTTCCCTTGGGATAAGTTTGTTTTTATAATAATTTAATATAATAGTAAGGAAATTGGCGTCTCAAATAGCACAAAAAACTCTCTCTGATCTCTTTGAGTGTCGAAGGATAGTCCCACCACAGCTCAGGAAGTGTTGTGTTCTAATTTGTGTTGTATAATATCTCCTGCGCAGTTGGCTAGTCTGTGAGATTGGACGCCATTGCCAAAATCGGCAAAGAGGACATTATGCTAAAATATATGTATACATAAATAATATAGAATACATAGACTATATAGTCTATATATACATAGGTATGATGAGTTTTATATCCCTCACTTGAGAAATGATTGATTCCCTATACAAAGTTCCACTCCCCCCTTTTCACCCTCTTAAGCGATGATGATGATGTAAAAACTATCCTATGTCCTTCCCAGGGTCACACATATAGAACCTTAAATACATACATATTATAAATATAAACACCCATGACTGGAGTACAAACAATGAAAGCCCCCAGCGGGACTCGAATCCACGACCGCTGGCACAATAAGTAGGGTCACTACAAACTGAGCCAAAGATGTCAAAGCATTAAAGCATTCGAAACGTGGGGAACAAAAAATGAAAACAAAATAAAACCGCGAAATAAATCTTACGAATGATATTTTTTTAAATATCAAATATTCTCGTGAAAAAGAAAGTAAAGTAAGAAAGTATATTGTATTTTATGGTAGTGAGTAGTCCTGCCTTAAAAATATGTTCCTGGTATAATCGCTTAGATAAGCCTAGTTCATACATTCGCGACCTACATGTTTGTCAGTTGAGGAATATTATTATGTATGAGGAAAATTATGGCATAAACTGTAGAACAATAACAGTGCTGTAAACAAAATTATTCAATAATGAACGATTTGACAGTTGAAAATATATTTTCAATTTATTGTCAGACTAGCGATTCAGCCTCGCTTCGCTCGTCCCTAGCTTGCTTCCCAATACAAACTTTCATCCCCATTTTCATCCCCTTAAGGGATAATTTCTTGGATAAAAAGTATCCTTTATTCTTCCCAGGGTCTCAAACTACCTTCTTACATCTAAATCGGTTCAGTAGATCCAGAGATTACCCCCTACAACCTCACAAACTTACAAACTATACCTCTTTATAATAATAGTATAGATAACTGATTGACGACACGTTTGGCTCCTTTCTCTTGTATAATTATATATTTATAATTTAGCTACAATTATATATATATATATATATATCATATATCACATTATAAAACTGAATAATAATACTAATAACAATACTAGTTATGGTATGTGTGTCGATCAAAGGTTAAAGCGGAGTCTTGACAATGGCCAGCAGGTGTTTTTATTTGCGACGTCGATCGGATGTAAGTATGACGTACTGCGCACCTTTAGGCTTTGGTTGACTAAGAATAACAAATATTTAATTGTCACATAGAAATGCTATCACTCTGTTCTCCATTTCCTAAAATCCTTAATAATGTTAGCAAAGTTGATATAGCGACTTCAGAATTATCTCAAAACGTTATTATTCTAATATTAAATAATTAAATTAAAAAATTTAACAACCCTCTACGCAAAAAGAAACTTATAGTTTAAGGACCCTTAAAAAGTAAATAATTTTGGAAAAGAGCTGATACTCTTACACTGGACCGATATTAACCAAACATAGCTAAGAACAACCGCAAGGCAACTGGCTTTCAAATGAAAAAAAAACCGCATCGAAATCGGTCCATCCGTTTGAGAGCTACGATGCCACAGACAGACGCACAGACAGACAGACAGACAGACATCGACGTCAAACTTACAACACCCCTCTTTTTGCGTCAGGGGTCAAAAAACATGAAAATTACTTATTAGCGAGGATATAGTGTAGAGTGAGATACATGCAAAAAAATCAGGACGAATTGAGTATCACATTTTTTTAAAGTCGATCAAAAATGTATGTGTGTTCATTTGTTTGCCGTACATTGTAAAGTAACGGATACTTTGCATTTAGATAATTTATATGGACTGCTGAGTGACATAGGCTAGTCCGTATTTAAATGTCAGTCAGTATAACAAGTAGTTCCCTCGGTATATTAGTTTTGCAAAAAGTAAAATAGACACTAGTATATATTTTATTAATAGTTAATAAATAAATAATAATATAACATTTTGTTTTTTATAATACTGAATTGTCTGGAATCACAAAGTGAACATTCATCTCTGTGGCTACTAACCTAAGTAAAAGTCATCAATATTTATATTTATCTATTATAATTCTATACTAAACAAGTGTCGCTATAATGAATTCAATCTTTTTAACATCCCATTACTGGGCACGGGCCTCCCTTGAATTTCAAGTGGATCAGGACATAGTCTACCACGCTGGCCAAGTGCGGATTGGTGGACTTTACTTTGGATAGATTTCACGATGTTTTCCGATGCCATAAGACAAACGGTAATTATGGTGGAAATGATTGGCACATGAATAGGTATATTAGAGGTGAGACTCGGGATTTGAACCCGCTTCACTCGGTTTTCCAAGCGAGCGCGTTACCACTGGGCTATCAGTTATATGTTATTTACGTGGAATTAGAGCTGAATCTAATAAAAGAAGTCATGTATGTCTTTTTGTTTGTTGTTGTTGTGTTATTATTTTTCAATAAATATGATATCTACATTAAATTATTATGTCAATGTTTTAGTTGGACCAACACATATTGGACATATATTTTAGATACTTGTACTGTATAACACTTGAGCCACCTCTATTTGCTTGTTCTATGATAGTTTGTGCGCATTTCTTCTATTTAATAGTCCTCCAGACGATATTCGGTGACTGACTCATTGTGAGGTTTAGGTTAGTCGGGCGGCTTTATTTGGTGTAGGTTTGGCTTCGAATGCGTGCATTTTTATCGACTTCAAAAAAAGATGTTTGATTTCGCTGTAAATATTATATAAAACTAATAGTATAATTCAGGCCTAATATCTAAAAAGATATCCCACTGCAGGACAAGCGTTCATTGCGAGGTTAATCGAGCTGGACTATGGCTAATAAGCTGGTTGTTTTATTGGACTACATATGTACGTCTTTAAAAAAAACTACTTAAATTCTCTTAGACAAGCAAGATTCCTTACAATGTTTTCTTGCAGCGTATTAGGAAGTTATGTTGAAATGATTTGAACGTGAAATTCCAACTCTCCTGAAGATAGAGAAGAGTACAATGCAGCCAAACGTGCCAGCAAGAGAGCTGTAGCCAGAGCCCGCAGTGATAGCTTATCACCATTATATGATAAGCTAGAAACTGCGGAGGGGCAAAAGCTCATATACAAGCTGGCACGTGCCCGGGATAAAGCGACGCAAGATATCACAAAATGTCTTTGCGTCAGGGACTCCCAGGGCACGCTGCTTTGTAACCATGCCTCTGTGAAGGAGAGATGGAAAGACTACTTCTGCGAGCTGCTGAACAACCAGCACCCATATAGTCTTCCACCCGAACCGCCCCCTAACCTCGGACTTGTTGCCCCAATAACACCTGACGAAACTCGGGATTGTCTTCGCCGCATGAAGAACCGAAAAGCGGTGGGACCTGACGACATACCGATCGAGGCGTGGAAATCGTTGGGCTCTCTTGGTGTGCTCATGCTTACTGATTTCTTTAACTGCATCTTGAACACTGGAAAGATGCCAAACCAGTGGCGCTTTAGCTTTGTAACCCCTTTATACAAAGGCAGGGGCAGTGTTCAAGATTGCGGTAGTTATAGAGGGATCAAAATCATGTGTCACACCATGAAGCTCTTCGAACGCGTGATCGACCTCAGGCTCCGCCAAGAGTGTTCTGTCTCTGAGTGTCAATATGGGTTCCAGCCAGGATCGGGCACCATGGACGCCATTTTTGCCCTCAGAACTTTGATTGAGGCTTACAGGGAGAAAAGGAGAACTCTGCATTTGGCATTCTTGGACCTGCAGAAGGCCTTTGACTGTGTGCCTCGTCAATGCATCTGGTGGGCGTTGCGATTCAAAGGCGTGCCTGAGACCTATATTGACATTATCAGAGACATGTACCGCAATTCCGCTTCCGTGGTTCGAACCGCTGTTGGCGATACCGAGCCCTTTCCAATCACTGTAGGGGTCCACCAGGGCTCCGCTCTTAGCCCGTTCTTATTCAACGTAGTACTAGATGTTGTCTCGACATGCATCCAGGACCAGCCTCCATGGTTGATGATGTATGCCGATGACATAGTGCTCGTTGATGAGAACCGTCTAGAGCTGGAGCGTAGAGTGAACCTGTGGAAGGGTACGCTTGAGAACGGCGGTCTTAAACTAAATGTGGCGAAGACCGAGTACATGGCTTGCGGGAGTCCGGACTCTAGCACCATCCAAATAGGGCTTGAACCAGCCGTTAAGTCGGAGAAGTTCAGGTACCTTGGATCCGTCCTGCACGAGTCCGGAAGCATCGATCACGACGTTCAAGCCCGTATTAGAGCTGCTTGGGCCAAATGGCGGGAGGTCACAGGTGTGGTCTGCGATCGCAGAATACCGCCCAAGCTCAAGGGACAGATATACAAGAGCATCATCCGACCAGTCCTTCTATACGGAAGCGAGTGCTGGCCATCGCTGTCTCGGCACACTCAGGAGCTTCACGTCACGGAGATGAAGATGCTGAGGTGGATGTGCGGCGTAACGCGGGCTGACCGCATACGCAACACGTTCATCCGAGGCAGTTTCGGGGTCCGTGACGTAGCGGATAAGCTCCAAGAGCGTCGTCTGAGGTGGTATGGTCATGTCGCGCGTAGGTCTGAGGACTATGTTGGAAGAAAGTGCCTTGATATATTTGTCCCTGGAACAAGACCTCCCGGGCGCCCAAGAAAGCGATGGCTGGATGTCGTGAAGCAGGATATGAGAGCCAATGGACTTACACAGGATGACGCGAAAGACCGTGCAAAGTGGAGTAGGTTTAGCAGGAAGGCAGACCCTGGCAATAGCCGGGATTAATAAATGCCAGGCAGAAGAAGAAGAAGAAGAAGATTTGAACGTGAAATTATCAAAATTACGAGACCCGGGTTTGAACCCACATCATATGGTTAATCAAGCGAGCGCGTTACCAATGGTATAATATAATTTTGAATCTATTATTGTGAATAGCTGTACATTTTACACTGTATAGTTTTTATATTTTTATTAATAACTAGCGACTCACATTTTAACGGTTAGTATGGAATTGATAGACCATACATTATATACTATAGGTATAGAAAAGTAAGTACTTTAAAATATTAAAATATCCTTTACTTGAAGAGAAGTACGATTGATTTCCCATACACATTTCATCCCTTATTTTCACTCCCTTAAGGGTTGATTTCCTGGATAAAAACTTCCAGAATCTCAAACTATCTTCATACCAAATTTCATCTAAATCGGTTCAGCGGATTACGTGTTACAAGGTAACAGACAGACAGATAGACATACAGAGTTACACATATATATTATTAGTATGGAGAGCTAAGTTTAATCGTAAACTTAACGTGTCTCAAATAAAGCGTAGTTATTAAGAATATACATATACCACTTGCATACATGCAGGTGGTTATTGAGACTCACTAGTGAGACAAGCCAGTACTACCCACTAAAACTCAACGGAACCTAGCCCGTTTTCATGGGATACCGCAGGATTTCCTATGCACACAAGCACGACGCCCAAACGGCAGGCCTGCCGAAGCAAAGTATAACAACCAATGGTTTGCTCCCACGGTCCACTCTGCCATCAGAGTAGTACCAGGAGCAAACATTGTATACCGTCCACGGAAGAAGGCCACTTCACAGTGTGTCTTTTGGCTTCACTCCCTGCTGGATTGTCAGATGCTAATGAGATCCCCTTCCCACCCCCCTCACCCTTCCTCCACGACATATTAGATGAAACCATAATATTTAATATAATCTAAGTTAGATTAACCCATAATATTATTTCTCGCAAAAACTTGCGATCACCACTTACTTTTACTCGTACGTAACTTAAGCTTCCTCCTTTCATCACTTCCTTAATAAGAAAATTGAGCTTTCGTGTCGATTCTCGCTGCCGACAACTTTATTATGTAGGTGCTAATTTGTGAAATGTCGTTGCTTTAAATGAAGGAAGTAACATTTTGTTAATGAAGTTTTTATAGCGTAAATGTTTACGAGTGTTTTGTGCGGTTTTGGGATTTCTGTTTTAATTTTATAATTAACTAGCGACTCACCTTTGCTCCGCTCCGGTTCGTTCCTGCTTATGTTTTAACGTTTAGTATAGGTTTCTCAGAGATGAGATATTTTCCCGTTGTAAAAAGTATCCTATATGTTGATCGGATAACCAGCTATCATCATACCGAATTTCATCGAAATCTCTTCAGTGGTTTTTCCGTGATGCGGTCACAAACAGACAGACAGACAGACAAAAATTCTAAAAACTATAGATAGATTCGGCCTTTGTTTCGATAATAATGTCTATTTCAATAATTCAAAAAATATTTAATGTACAGATTCGGCTTAGGTACAATTTCATTTGTATGGATAGATTTATAATGTTATTGAAGACTAGCGTTTCCCGCGACTCTTCTCACTAAGCTGTAGTAGTACCGAAATGAATACGTTGGGACATTATCACACAACACCATCTGTTTAGATAGTTGATACACTACACATATATAACATTATATATATATATATATATATATATATATATAATACTGAATGCAGTACAATCCTTGAAAGGTCGAATCCAGCTATGTATTGAAAACAACGGCCATCGTTTTAAACAATTGAGCAGTTAAGGTTTAATAAGTAAATAACAAAGAAAAATAAAAAAACATTTTGTTAAAAATGAGTTCTTTCCTTAAGTTTGCCGTATGTCATGACTTCCCAGAATGCGTTCCTTATTAATAACACTATCGAATGGTGTAATGATACAGTATGTGTTTTTTTTCACAATCAACAGGTTCGATTCCTGGCTAGGAAAATTGATTTTTCAAAAATCCAATGATGCAATTTTAGTTTTCATGAAAATCGGGCCCAAGACTCCTTTGAGTACTTTTCGCTATTCCTCATAGTTTTGGATATAGCCATGCACGCCTACTTGAAAAATTCATCCTGAATATATATATATATATATATATATATATATATATATATATATATATATATATATATATATATATATATATATATATATATATATATATATATATATAGTACAATCATTCGTGCTCATCACACAAACGAACGCCCCCAGCAGGACTCGAACCCGCAACCGCTGGCACAACAAGTAGGGTTGTCTTAAAAATGGTATATATGACATTGTTTCCGTTGATATCTTCAAAGATTCCTATTTTTACTAATTTGTTTTCATACATATTCAAAATATTATATATATTTTTGTCGTGAGTGTAAAATCAAAAGTTTTTATGAATTTATTAGTCTTACAAATTTGAAATATAAATATAAAATAACCAATGAAGTTTCACTTCTAACAGATTTCCATAGAAACCAGTTTTTTTTTAAAGGAAACGAATGAAAAACATGCGAATATTATTATGTGACTGTAATTCTATTGTTAAAAACTAACTCGTTTTTTTTCTGTTGCGAGTATTAAATAAATAATTCTACAGAATTATACATCGTCCCACATATGACTTCGCGCTATTTATTTTCTTCAGAAAACCCATTGCAAACAATATTGTGTGCTAGATTTAATGAATTCTGACACTGACGGAGAACAATGGATAACTGTCATCTGTGATCTAGGCTGCGATTCTGTTCCTACTATGCACTAGTGATGTTGGAATATTTTGTCTGAAGTGGAATGAGGAGTGTTAGCAATATTATAAAGTTTAATATGAGGAATACCGATTATCTGTCGCTTGGCCTTCATTAGCTATTCCGTGAAAACCCTGTTTTCTCCAAAAAGAATTTTCCGTCAGTAATTATTCAGCATTAAAACCAGTTCAGCTATTAGTATGAACAGACAGACTTTTGATATGATTTTAGATAGATTTTTGCAGCAGTACAACAAATACAAATATGCTAAGTGATGCATAAATTTTCTTTATCATTGACTTGCAAATTAAGTTAAAATTACAGATATTTGATCATTACGGATGTAAAGGTCTATTTAGTTAAAATGTAGAGACCAGGCTAGCTTAAATGTGATTTAAGACAGATTATATGGTAATAAATAATAATCAACAAGGCATTGGTAGCCAGTAGTACGGCGCTTGCTTGAAAACCGAGTGAAGCGGGTTGAAACCCCGGGTCTCGCACATCTGATATTTTCATATGCGAATCATTTTTTTATGGTGAAGGAAAATATCATGAGGAAACCTGCATGTCTGAGAGAACCTAGCAAGTTTTCAAGTCATGTGAAGTCCACCAACCCGCACTTGGCCAGCGTGGTGGACTATGGCCTGATCCCCCTCGTACTGAAGGGAGGCCCGTGCCCAGTAGTGGGACGTTAAAAAGGGCTAAATACATATACAAATGATAATACTTGTGATACACATGTGCGATATTTATTTGCCTTCGTAGAGATAAAGAACCTGCGTCTGATCTCTCACCGGTCGATTATCGTCCCACTACATTATAAGAATGAATGTAATAGACCATAGAGAATGTACGTGTCTGTAGATATATTCATCCACAATAACTGTTGCACAGATGGCTAGTCTCAGTGGGATTGGCCGCTGTGACCATATTCGGTTTGGTGCTAATCTTAAATCATAAAGATGATCGATCATCCACGTGTCTGGTAGCTTACATTGTCCAAGTTGCTACCATTGATAGTTAAGGGGGATGAAATGAAAGTGGGAGGGAGGGAGGGGAAAAAGTAACAAAGAGAATAACGCGGTGAAAGAAAATAGGGAGATAATGCTCACACTGTTTACTTCTATGTTGTCAGTAGGTTCGATTTTTACTAGGATTAAATATTTAATGCAAAGTCAGTTTATTCTTATTTGTGTAAGTAAAAATAAAGTTTTGAGCACTGCATGCACTGGATGGCTTCTTCACGGATTTACACATTTAATTTATATGTAGGCGACTCAAAAGTACTTGTAAACGTCTATTTGAATATATTACATTTTGCTTGACATTTCGGGAAAAATGAGGGAGGTAGTTTTGTACTTCTCTGGCCCACAAATTATTTCTCTATAAAGAACTTACATTCGAAAACCAGCAGAGTACAGTCATACTTTCCCATTTACAATATTAGTGAAGATAAATTATTGTATTCTTTTGTTTATTGTATAATTTTTGATGACACGTTTGGCTCAGTGTGTAGTGCTTGACGTGCCAACGGTCGCGGGTTCGAGTCTCGCTGGGGGCATTCATTTGTGTGATGAGCACGAATATTTGTATTCCAGTCATGTGTGTTTATATTTATAACTTGTATGTATTTAAAGTTATATATGTGTAGTGTATCAACTATCTGGTATCCATAGCACAAGCCTCGTAGCTTACCATGAAACTAGACGGTCCTGTGTGTTAATGTACCGCCATATTTATTTATTTATTATTTACCCTTACTGCATTTATAAAAAATATAAATTTTAAAACTTTGCAAAAGTAGGGTTTCTTCATAAGTCGCATCTCAATCAGTCTATTTCTAGAACGATCAAGACGCAATATTCTATAGGGAGGGTCTCAATCACTATGTAGTTCACGCAGAGCTGTGTCAATACTCTGGAGATATTGCTCAAACAGATTTAAATGTCCACACGAATCTACTACTTTATCGCAATGTAATAAAGCCTAAAATCGCGTACACAATTGTTTTGAGATTGCAATACTTATAAATCACTAAAATGGACTTTAAGTTCTTATAATAAAGTTTAAAATTGATTATATATTCAAAATATATGTTACAGAATAGGACCCATCGGATACAAAGCAAATCGTGATACGTATAAACATGATGTATGTAACAATAGTGTAAAGACGTATTATGTGGTGACAGGTCAATTGTAAATATATCTTAAATTGTAATACTATTGAAGTGTACTGTTGTAGGTTAAATAAAGCACGACTGTAATATATTTTAGTAGTAAATAGTCATTTATCTATAGATAAATAAATAAAATTTTAATTGACTCGAATCTCTACATTAAATATTTTTTGGAAAATCTTATTGAAATAGTCGTTATTATCGATAAGCCGAATCTACAGTATTTTGAATTTTTGTCTGTCTGTCTGTACGTCTTTCCGTCCGTCCATCCGTCTTTCTATCTGTCTGAGAACGCATTATGAGAAAACCACTGGACAGATTTTGATGAAATCTGGTATGATGATAGCTCGTTTTCCGGGTCAACATATAGGATACTTTTTACTGAGGGGAAATATCTCATCTCTGAGAAATCTATACTAAACGTTAAAATGTAAGTACTGATATATGTGTGTTAAGCATATAAATTACTTCAACTGATCAGTTAAGACGACACGAAATCTAGCACAAAAATAAATATTTATAAAAATAAGACTTCAAATGTGTATTCAGCTCTTTCTGACGTGTTACTGCTGGGCACGAGCGTCCCCTTAAAGTGAGGGGTAACTATCCATAGTGTAACCTGACCAAGTGGGCGTTGGCTAACTTCGCATGTTTTTCGAAAACATGCTAAATTCTGTCAGACATGCAGTTTTACCCGTAATGTTTTCCTTCACCGTAAAGTATGTGGTAATGATGTGAAAAATGATTCACACATAATATTAACAGAGACCCAGGATTTGAACTTGCTTCACATGGTTTATAAAGCCAGCACGTTACCATTGAGCTACCAGTGCCTTACTTCAAAATTGTTTGAAAGTAATTATTCATCTCTATGACGACACGCTTGGCTCAGTTTGAAGTGAAACTACTTGCTGCGCCATCGGTCGCGGGATCGAGCCCCGCTGGGGGCTTTTGTGTGATGAGCACAGGTGTTTGTACTCCAGTCATGGGTGTTTATATTTATAATATGTATGTATTTAAAATTATATATGTGTAGTGTATCAACTATCTGGTATCCATAACACAAGCCTCGTAGCTTACCATGGTACTAGATGGTGCTCTGTGTTAATGTCCCAACATATTTATTTATTTATTTATCTCTAACAACTAGTAGATTTTTGCAAGACAATCTAGATGATTCCATATAAATTTTCCTGTAATAAATATACAAAAAATATCTTCTTAAAAATACAGTATACATTTTTTCTGTATGTTATGCGATTCTGTATTTTCGCCAATTGCAAACCGATTTCCATATTCATTTGCATAAGAATTTCCAACTCTTAGGCTACAACAATGGAATGGTTTTGAATTAAGTTTATGTACTTTTTTAGTTTGTAAGGCAATTTACCTACTATTAGGAAACACTAATAAGAAATACAAACAACATATTATATGATGGTAAACTTATTTTATCTGTTTTGCACATAACTTGATAAAAGCATTTACATTGTTATATTCAGTTTTCGAGGAATTTTCAAGTCGACACGTATATTATATATATATTTTTTTTATGTTTGGCCACTTGTAACTTTTTACAATGTAGTCCGATAGTTATTTTTGTATTGGATTTGAAAAATATCCACCCCTAAGTATAGGAAATAGGGATGATTGATTTTTCACATACTGAATTTTTAAAAATACATTCTTCTTACTTTGCTACTACTATGTCTACACTAAAAATGGAAAAATAAAAACTAAAAAAAAATAATATATATATAAAAAAAAGGTGTACTTTGATTTTTCAGGCACCAACTTCTAAAATATCTGATTAGGTATCTAATATCTATAGTAAATGAAAACTACCAATCAGTTATTACTATTTTTTTACTTTTTAGTGCTTTTTTTGAAGACGGTTTTATTCTTTTTTTAAAAGTTTTTAATTATTAAAATTGTATCTCAAGTACTTTGACTACTAATTTTTGCAGTTCACAGAAAAATGTTAGAATTTTATATTTCAATTAAATGAAACGATTCATCAAATATAAATATATCTAAACAAAATCGATCAAAAAGTACTAGATACACAATCAGCGACAAAAAATGTACTCACCGAATGAGCGCTCATTTGAACATTTGAGCGGACTTTTAATTTAAAATGTAAAACAACTTTAAGCGTTGCATTTAAGATTCAATTTACATTGTTATATAATTATTTTAACTAGAATAATTACCTAAACACAATTGGTGACAGTTTTAAGAGAACTTTTGCATGGGATTGTGTATCTAGTACTTATTTGATCGATGTATACAAAGAGATTAGAGAAATTACAGTAGTTATCTCCTTTGTCTCTAAAAGTGTTTCGTCACACTCATCCTATGATAACAATAACCTACATTTGCGATCTAAATTCAATAGTCGCGATACGTGATAGTGATAATCTGATGGGCCAAATTGTGGCGAATTAAGTGTTCAAAGGTCATTAAAATGTTTTTTAACCGACTTCCAAAAAAAGGAGGAGGTTTTCAATTCGACCGTATTTTTTTTTAATGTTTGTTCGCGGATTTTTTTGCCGTTTATGAACCGATTTTGATAATTCTTTTTTTGTTGGAAAAGAAATATCCAAGAGTGGTCCCATGATAAGGAAACCAGGATCTGATGATGGCATCCCAGAGAAATCGAAGGGAACTTTCGAAAATTGTAGCGGCGACTAGTGCGTTAGATAACATTTTCATTAGGTATTTTAAAGCACTACTATTTAATGAAGGTCTGGAGTCGATCTGATGATGGACCTGAAAGATAGTCGAGGGAATTCCTCAACGATTTACAACAATTGCCTGGTGTTTGGGCTTGATTAATTTGTATTGATCTATTCTAAATGAAAACCCCCGTTTAGTTATTTTTTACTTTTCAGTGCCTGGAAGTCGGTTTTTATTTTTTTTTATGTTACTAAGAAATTAGAACGTCTAGATTATAATTTTTCGTCGCACTTCTGTCTTCACTTCTTGGCTGAGTAAGGCTTATTCATTTTGTAGATCCATGATATTTAAGTGAATGATATAATTTAACTCCATTTGAATAATTTCATTACAATTTTTCACTTTATACTGTCTGACGACACATTTAGCCTCTAATCTCTAGTCATGGGTGTTTATATTTATAATATGTATGTATTTAAAGTTATATATGTGTAGTGTATTTATCTAGTATCCATAACCCAAGCCTCGTAGCTTACCATGGAACTCGATGGTGTTGTGTGTTAATATCTTAACATATTTTATCATCTTAAAAAAGCTCCATCGTTCTAAAATGATGCGGAATTATTAACGTAGCTCTATTTCAACCCAAATAGCCAAATGAATAATGTCACTGTCACTTTAAATAAAAAAAGGTACTTTTTAATCACTACAAAGTACAAATACTTTGTTTTTGTTAAGGGACCGACACGTTACAATTAAGGACCAGCATCTATTCTAGTTTTTCAGATGGTTTCCGTGGGCTATAGGATGTTGTAATATATTAGTTACTAGCGACTCAGTCTCGCTTCGCTCGGGTTTTTTTTCCAAAATTAAAGTAGCCTAAGTTACTCCTTATAACATCAGCTATCTGCCAGTGAAAGTCCCGTGGAAATCGCTCAAGCCGTTTCGGGGATTAGCCAGAACAAACAGACAGACAGACAACAAATTTAAAAATTGAGTTTATCTTGTAATATGTACCGTATATACTTTCATATGCATTTAGCAAAAAGTTGTTACTTTGACATTACAAACAGACACTTCAATTTTATTTATCTGTATAGATTGTCAAAGCGATGTTATAAAGAATACCTATTATAAAACCAATTACGATACGTTATACATAAACCGTTCATTGTACTTTTACGTAAACGCTGACGTACTTTATATTTTATGCAAACGTTACAACCTACAATCCTATATTTGTATGGAAACCAATTTCAGTTATAATACATGCGCGTGAGTGGTTATTATTAAGCGATTGCAGTAAATAAGTGATCGCCAATTAGTTGAAGTTGATTTTGCTAGAGCAAAGCTAACTAAGCATATTGGTACCACTCATTTGACTATGTTATGATATCTATACAGATAAATAAAATTGAAGTGTCTATTTGTAATGTAAAAATAACAGCTTTATACTAAATGCATATGGAATTATATACGGTTCTTATAAGAAAAACTCAATTTTTAAAATTTTTGTTTGTCTGTCTGTTTGTTCTGGCTAATCTCCGAAACGGCTGGACCAATTTTAACGGGACTTTTACTGGCAGATAGCTGTTATTATAAGGAGTAACTAAGGCTACTTTAATTTTAGAAAAAGAATTAGGATTCCGCTTAAAAAAATGAAAACGTACCGAGGAACGAACCCGAGTGAAGCGAGACTGAGTCGCTAGTAACTAATATGTTACAACCACAGAATTGATGAAAGATAGTAGAATGGTAATCACGCGTAGTTTGTATGGGAACCACTGTCGCCACTCATCCCTTCTTGATATTTTTACTACACGCGCAAGTCAAATAAACACAAGCATTCGCACACATACGCAACCCTTAACGCAGCCCTGTAATTGGTCAACACATTAGTGTTGCGTCTGTGTTGTGTAAAATCAAATAAAATGACTAGTGGTTGAAAATAAAAAATGCTAACGATATTTTTTATTTTTTAGAATTAGGGTTTCGTTAAAAAAAAATAAAACGTACCTAGGGACGAACCGGAGCCAAGCGAGAGTGAGTCGCTTGTTATTAATAAAAACTAGCTTTCTCACGCGGTTGCACTCGCGTAACAAAATGTTTAATGAATTACGCTATTATAATTAATGTGAAAGTTTGTATGTTTATTACTTCTAATTGTTGGTAATAAAATTTGCCAATGAGGTGCTGCTGCCTGTGTATATATAATTTAATAAATAAAAATGAAACCGAGAGACGCACCCGAGTGAAGTGAGGTTAATTCGTTAGTAATTATTATAACCTGGAGGTAACTGGTATAAATCACAGAGGTTTTCATCATGAATATATATAAAGATGTAATTTTGTCTGTTTATCTGATTATTATATTTAAAAGCAAATTGAAATAATATTTTATATTTAGTTCTATATATAAAATATTTTGAACATTCAGGATTCTGTTTTGTTATTATGTCATAAAAGCATTCTACAGGCGTTTTAAAGTGAAATTGTTTTAATAGAACACGCTGTATGCCAGCAAAGGCATTTTTTATAAAAGGAAATTAAATTTTTAAAGTAATATTTTTAGTAAGGCTATTGCCATTATTTTATTTATGCCTATACGTAATCTATACTTAATATTATAAAACTGAAGAGTTTGTTTGTTTGGTTGAATGCGCTAATCTCAGAAACTACTAATCCGATTAGAAAAATTCTTTTTGCGTTAGATAGCCTGTTAACTGAGGAAGGCTATAGGCTATATATTATCCTGGAAAAATGTACGGTTCCCGTGGGATAGATTTGTTTTTGTCTAGGGCGAACCCGAAGCGAAGCGAGGGTAAGTCGCTAGTTTTAAATAAACAAGTAAAACATGTTATTCGTTTATCGTTATATGTCTAGATCGTAATATTTATAGACCAGTATCGTGGGTTCTTACATGGACCCCATTTCTTTATTAACATTACAGAAATTATTAGTGACTAAATAGAATAATTATCAATATATTGGTTAACTAGCGACTTACCCTCGCTTCACTTGGGTTTGTCCTTAGGATGATTTAGGGGTAAAAAGTATCCTATGTCCATCCCAGGATCTCAAACTATCTTCTTACCAAATTCATCTAAATTGGTTCAGTAGATCCAAAGATTATCCCCTACAACATCACAAACTCACAAACTTTACCTCTTTATAATATTTATATAGATAAATAGTATTTAAATAAAATAGCTGTTTTTTCGCAATACAATAAAAGTTTTATTTCAATATATTTACTTTGTCATTATTTTTTCATTCCAGAAAGATTTTTAAGAACAATTATATTGTTTTTATTTTTAAACCTAAAATACATAAGGACTCAGCCCTTTTTAACGTCTCACTGTTGGGCACGGGCGTCCCTTCAATACGAATCGGAACAGACCATAATCTAACAGGCTGTCCAAGTGCGGGCTGGCGGACTTCACATGTCTTTCGAAAATTGCTTGCTCAGGAATGGTTTCCTCGCGATATTATCTTTCACCGTAAGACAAGTGGTAATCATGTTAGAAATGATTCGCACATGAAAATATTAGAGGTGCGAGACCCGGGATTTGAACCCGCATCACTCAGATTCCCAAGCGACTGCGTTACCACTGGGCTACCATTACCTTACTACATATATGTAATAATATATTTTTTTTAACTCTATTTTAAATAAATACTAAATCATAAATACAGTTATAGAATTTAGACGTAATAAAATGGGATTTTTATCGCATGTGTAAATAGCAGGTATTAGTTTTTATAGCTTATTCATTAGCCGTGATAATAGTTGGAACGAAACAAGATATGGCACTCGGCTTCGCTTGCTAGGAACATAGATAAAAAATATACATTACAAAAATAAAATATTAAAAATAATAATATCTATTTATTTATTTATTTATTTATTTAGGGTAACCAACAGAACATACACTTAAATCATTCAAAAATAACATATCTAAATTTTACAAATGGTAAAGGTTGTTCTACTTAAAGGCTACCACGACAAGCAAAAACATAAATACTTTGTAGTTATAGATAGTTAGTGTGTTAAGGTACATTGCGACATTAACACACAGCACCATCCAGTTATATCTATACATATAATAAAATTGTAACTAAACCGAATCTGTACATAAAAAATTTTTTGGAAAATTTTATTGAAATTGTCATTATTATCGATACAGATGCCGAATCTATAGTTTTTAGAATTTTTGTTTGTCTGTCTGTCTGTCTGTTATCGTATCACAGAAAAACCACTGGAGGGATTTTGATGAAATTCTACAAACCGTAGATTCGGCCTCTATATCGATAATAATAATGACTATTTCAATAAGATTTTCCAAAAAATATTTAATGTACAGATTCGATTCAGAATTTTATTATATGTATAGATTATAGTAATATTATACTTTAAAGTTATTGAAGAAAAACTTTAATAGAATTATTAAAGAAATTGAATTATTTTTCCTTATGGCAGTTGTCCATTCTTATTAGCTGTTTTTAAAAAAAAAATAACTTTTGGTAAAGTTTTAATTTATCATAATTTAACTAAACCACTTCTATCTTTAGCTAATATAAATCTAATACGGAACCTTCAGTTATTAAAGAACCCGAATTGTATTGTATCAGCCCTTTCTAATGTCCTACTGCTGGGCGTGGGCATCCCTTCAAAACGAGGGGGATCAGGCCATAGTCCACTACGCTGGCCAAGTGCGGGTTGGTGGACTTCACATGTCTTTCTAAAACTTGCTAGGTTCTCTGAAACAGGCAGGTTTCCTTACGATATTTTCCTTCACCGTAAGGTAAGTGGTAATCATGTTAGAAATGATTCGCACATGGAAATATCAGAGGTGCGAGACCCGGGATTTGAACCCGCTTCACTCGGTTACCCAAGTGAGCGCGTTACCACTGGGCTATCGCTACCTTTTAACAATCAGTATAAGAATCAAAATTAATTAACGATTGTAAATCAATCGCCGACTATTTTTCTTAATAGAGTAACAATTACAATTAAGAGATAAAGCGTTTTTGCTCTCGTTAGTCGAATCAAACTTGCTTGTGTTAAATCGATAACTGTGATTGCGCGAGCGCAGTATAGTATAATTAGTAGTAGAATTTCGTTAAATATTCTATACTTGTATTATGTCGACATTTTACATATGTACGTATTTCAAATGTGTTCACGAAGCATCAACGTTTTCATATTTTTTACAGGATGACAATAAATTTATTTCAGTTGCTTTATGAAGATTTTTATGGTTTTTAGTAAATTAACGAACAGGATTTTTTACTATAACATTTTTTGTTCACAGGTCATCACTGTCAGTGGATTACGAGTTGGATCATTAAAATTAAAGTCGGGTTCGACTGACCGGTTGCGCCCGCGCACTCTACGCCGCACCGCCATACCTTCTCCGCGAGTCGCGCGAGGCGCACGCGTCGTTCCTTATTAAATACTATTTTGTAATTCACTTGTAATACTTTCAAAATCGAGTGTTTATAAAATTCTAACTTATACGGTTTTCTGTGAACGTTTTGTGTATAAACCGACAAGTGTTAAGTAAGTGCATTCCTAACCAGTGTCGTTGTTAATGTTATACTACTGTGTGTGTGTTGGCTAACTGGTTTATAGCTCTGCAACGTGAACTAGATAAATAAACACAAATTAATATAGAGATATGGTAGTTATTTAAATACATAATGTAAAATCTCCAATAAAAGCTTATTTTTCTTAATAAAAATGGCTCGAGGTACGCTAAGTGAAAACGAGCGCCACTGCTTAGATGCAAGCGCAAAAAGCCAGCCAGAGCGGTTGCAAGACGCGGAAAAAACATTTAGCGATTGCAAATCTAATGGGCTGAGAGTTCGTTTCCTCGATGAAGAAGGGAAGACAGAACGGACGGTCAGCACTGACGCGGTCGACTGCACCGTGTCACGAGTCAAGAAAATTCATATTTTAAAAAACAGGAGCTCGAGTGAAACTAGCATTCTTCTTAGGAATCCATCGCTTATCAAACGACGCTTGACTTCTGAACGTCGATATAGTGACGGACAAACTGACACCCTCAACAATAATTCCCTTAGTGAAAATCTGAATGGGAAATCGCATACCGAAAACACGAAGACTGGAGACCAAGCCAAAGAAAGTCAAAACTTTAAGAAGAACTGCAACGTGTACAGTGTGAATCAGGCGAAGACCTTGACTCCTGAACGAAAAAAGCTACCTTTAACAATACCTAGATTGATAGCTCATAGAGAGAATGAAGGAAAATCTATCCTTCCAGCTGAAGTATGTTTGGCAGATGGAGCATCTGGAAAGGATTTTACGGCTCGTGCAATCGGCCGATTGTCGCGTGGTCTAGGCAGGCTACTGCGACGCACTAACAGCGTACGCATCAGCGAACCAGACCCTGTCTACAAGGTGGCATATCTTGGGAACGTGCTCACTGGATGGGCGAGAGGTGAGTTATCATTGTTTACATTAAGATAGCTAAACGTTCAAAATTAACTGTATCTGACCTATGGGGCTATCGGTCCGATAGTGTTTATTTATTTCTGTAAAACTCGACTACTTCATCCGTCTGTTTATTCGATAAAGTAACATTTATATTGACTTGTTAAATACATGAATATTGCATTTTTAAGCCATAAATGTTTATCATAAAAATTATCACTGTAATTTATTGTTTCTGAACGACTTTGATGAAGTAGAAAAACTAAAAGTAATTTGTGTTAAAGCGATAAAAATACAAAGTCATTTACACATGAATATTACAAAGTTTTCAATAAATTGTAAGCGTAATGCTTTTTGTAGGAGCTCGACACGAGTGACCTACGCGAGGTCTCTGCGCGACACCTGTAATACTTGTTAGGATTTTATCGTAGAGCGTTGCAATAAAATCACGTTCTCTACCACAGTATTGATAAGTGTAGTCGATTTCTAAAAATAACTATATCTGTATGTTTGTTTACACATAACTCATTTCTTATCCTTGAAAAAATTTTTGGCTAAAAGCAATAATTCTGGTGTACAGTCGGTTTTATGATATTACTTAATCTTGTTTATTTAATGATTCAGAGCAAATTATGTCTTTAAATACATAAGTATAATTCTATTTAATTAACAGTGCTCTAAAGAAGATAGCTTGAATAAACATAAAATGGAAATACAGTAGGTTCTATATAAAACTCTAGGTAGAATTTTATATTAAAACTATTAAATTAAGGATTTACTACGTATATTTTTCTTAGAAACTCTCATATTGCCGTTTTATTAGGTTACTTCAGAAACATTATAAAAATTATAGTCTTACTCGGAAATCGAACTCTAATACCTCGCTAATGCACAGTGAATATTATTAAATGTACTTTAGTTGTTTAATGTGTATGTTGCGAGTTATTAATACTTTAAATCTAACCAAATCATAAAAAAAAACTATGTAGTATACCATAAGAGTTGTAAAAGATTTTTTCTTTAAAAATACCATGTTCATTCATAAATAATAAATAGTACAATTGTCATTACATATAAATAATAAATAAATAAATATGTTGGTACATTAACACACAACACCATCTAGTCTCATGGTAAGCTACAAGGCTTGTGTTATGGATACCAGACAGTTGATACACTACACATATATAACTTTAAATACATACATATTATAAATATACCCATGACTGGAGTACAAAAATTCGTATTCACCATACAAATGGCTGCCCCCAGCGGGAGTCGAACCCGCGACCGCTGGCACAACAAGTAGGGTAACTACAAACTGAGCCAAACGTGTCGTATAAAACCTGAATTTAATATATCTATTACTATATTAAATACATATATATATAGTAACAAATATATACTACATCTATAATAATCTATGTATGTTTATGAAGTTCAAAGTCTTGGCTGACTGATTGAAATGTCAACGCACAGCCTAAGCTGCTGGTCCTAGAGACATGAAATTTGGAAGGTGTGTTCTTTATGAAAAGGGGTTATATATTAAAAAAAGGAGTTTTTGGAATTACACCCCTAAGAGGGTGAAAAGGGGGTTGAATAATCTGTGAAACTTTTTATTTTTCTATTAAAATTATGAGACACGTATAGTCGTATACCACAGTTTTTCCAAAATCATCCCCCAATAGAGTCAAATAGAGCTTCGAAAATCCTACACGGCATGGTAAACGGGCGCATAGGGTGCAGGGTGGCGCAGGGAGTGTGAGGGAGCGGGGGTGTTTTTGTAATAATTACTTATAACAAAGTCAAAAAAAATGTTTTTTTTCCGTAGTTTTAAAGCGAGCGAAAACGCGGGTTCTGCTAGTAATACATATTCTTTTTATTCATTTGTATATGTTTTCTTCAAATAATACGGAAGAATCTTTAGCACTGAGCGAATAGTTGTTTCAATAATTATGTTTTAACTTAAAAACTAGCTTAAAAATCGCTTTAAAAGTAATTCATCATCAGAGGTGGCTTTTTTTAAATATATGGCATACCCTTAAGATACCTACATACGTTAATATCATGAAAATCAGTTAAAAGTTGACTTAAATATAGCATTATATGTACACAAACAAACATACATCTAAAACGAGTAGTTCTCTTTATTTGAAGTTGGTATAAGTATTAAAATCGAAGCTATAAGAAAATTTAAAATTTTGTGAAACCTTCACGAGTTAGAGGGTTTAAAGCAAAGGCCGCGATGCGTAAGTAGTTCAAGGTGTTATGCGAGTTGAGTATTGGATCTTAATAAAATGTTTTTTTAATATCGAATTAATTTGTTAATAAGTAGAAATCATTTGTCTGTATTTCTATGTATATCCCTCTATTACGCAGCTACGGAGCAAAATGACCAATGTGACAAACAAACACACTATAAGATTTATAACATTACTATATATATATTTAAAAGCCACGTTTCAACGGTTAGTATAGATTTCTCAGAGATGAGATATAAAGATGCGATATGAGATAAAAAGTATTTTATATGTTGACCCGGATACCCAGCTATTATCATACAATTTTTTTTCTAAATTCGTCCAGTGGTTTTCTTGTGATGCGTTCCCAGACAAACAGAAAAACATTTTAAAAACTATACATTCGGTCTGTATAGACAATAACGACTATTTCAATAAGTTTTTCCAAAAGTATTTAATGTACAGATTCGACTCAGTTACAATTTTATTATATGCTTAGATTATATACATTATATGATTAAGCTAAATTATACTATAGTACCACACAGATTTTTCAGACATACACTTTTAATTGCTAAATGTAGTTCTTATATGTTTTATATCATAAAGAATTTAAAAGATTTTATTGAGGAAAATCTAGGGTTTATTTATTTTAATTACTTAGTAACAAATGATAATTTTGGGTTATTTCATTTTTTAATGTTTTATACCAATTTACAATATTAAGTTATTTTAAACTAGCTAAACGGCTCACCCTCACTTCACTCGGATTCCCAAAAAAAAAAAAAAAAAAAACAAATTTATCTCCCGGAATACGTTTTTCCGGCGTAAAAAGTAGCCTATGTGTTATTTTGATGTATGAGCTATATTATTGTAATGTTGCATTAAAATCCATTTAGTGATTTATGCGTGAACGAGTAACAAACATTTATAGATCCTCACAAACTTTCGCATTTTTAATACTAGCAGCTAACCTATCCCAGGAACCGTACATTTTCCCGGGATAAAAAGTAGCCTATGTGTTATTCCAGACTATAACCTGTCTCTGTGCCAAATTTCATCCAGATCAGTTCAGCCGTTCTGACGTGATTGAGTAACAAACATCCATACTCACAAACTTTCACATTTATAATATTAGTATAGATTAGTAATATTAGTAGGATTACTATGATATAGTCTTAATTACTCTCTATGAGAATTGAGTCATATATTAACACTAGCGACTTACCCTCGCTTCGTTTCGGGTTCATCCCAAGACAAAAAGAAATCTATCCCACGGGACCCGTACACTTTTCCGGGATGATATATAGCCTATAGCCTTCCTCAGTTAACGGGCTGTCTAATGCAAAAAGAATTTTTCAAATCAGATCAGTAGTTCCTGAGATTAGCGCGTTCAACCAAACAAACAAACAAACAAACTCTTCAGCTTTATAATATTAGTATAGATGGTTCGGAGTGAAATGACAACATTCCACCGACTTTCTTCGCATCCGTCACGCTATTATCATTAGCTTAATCGAAAACTAGAAATTTTATGTCAACAGTTTTTATGTATAATTAGAAGAAATTTAATTAATTTATTGTTAATACTTGTTTATATGGAGCATATAAATATTTAGTTCAACATACCATTGTATGAAAGTTTTTTCTCTTTATACTATAACTAGCGGATTACCCTAGCTTCGCTCGGATTCACCACTAGGTACGTTTTAATGATATGTAATAGATGGACTATATATTACATATATATAGTAGTTGTTGTGGGTTGTATTATAATGTGTTTTCCGCTTGGGAATGAGATAATCTCCCGTGGTAAAAAGTAGCCTATGTTATTTCCTAGCCCTCCAACTATCTCTATACGAAAAATCACCCCAATCTGTCACTCTGTTTCGATGTGAAAGAATGACAAACAAACAAACAAACTTTTAAATTTATAACATTAGTTTGGATAACGTTTGCCTGCATCTCTTGCGTAATTTACGTATATATACATATATAGATATGTATATATATATATATATATATATAATAGTCGATTCGCTTCTAAAGGTCATAACGTATGTTAGATAGCCTTCCTCAATTAAAAGTAGTTCAAAAGATTAAACTTTAAAGTAAACAATCTCTTTGAAATTTATAATAATAACGCAAATTCAGAATCATAAAGCGAAATACTAAATGGCCACCCATCTAGTTAGTGCTACTTCCGAAGTAACAGATTCAAATAATAACACAAACTTTCTTCTGTTTTGGGAACCCGCTACCTCTGACATTGTAGTCAATGTCATTGTTTTATCTTAATTTGCAATTATTTAGTCTATACGGTAGTTCTCACGTAACGTTTACAATTTACAAGATAACACGTAGCCTACATAGTTAAAAATAATGAAATATATACCTCCATTTATCTTTTGATATGAGTGTTTCATCTTTATTCTTAGATTTTATCTTATTCAGCTTCTAAAAATACGATAGGGCTTTTGTATTTACGTATCTATACAAATAATAAAATTGTAACTAAGTCGAATCTGTAAATTAAATTTTTTTTTGGAAAATCTTATTGAAATAGACATTATTATCGATACAGAGGCCAAATGTATAGTTTTTAGGTTTTTTTTCTGTCTGTCTGTCTGTTACTGCATCACGGAAAAACTACTGGAGGGATTTTGATGAAATTTAGTATGATGATAACTAGTTATCCGAATAAATATACATATAGGATACTTTTATTGCGGGAAAATATTTCATCTCTGAGAAATCTATAAAAAGCCATATGTGATACATGCAAGCGACCAACGGGGCTGTTAACTAACAAGACTAATAATAATAGTGTACCTGTGTACTAAAGTTTATCCAAAACACAAAAATACGTACAAACTTATTTATACATGATTGATAATAACTGTTTCATACACAGATGGTAGCCCAGTGGTAAAGCGTTCGCTTGGGATACCGAGTGAAGCGGGCTCAAATCTTGGGTCTCGCACCTCTGATATTTTCATGTGCGAATCATTTTCTAACTTGATTACCACTTGCCTTACGGTGAAGGAAAACATCGTAAGGAAACCTGCATGTCTGAGAAAACCTAGTAAGTTTTCAAAAGACATGTGAAGTCCGCCAATCCGGACTTGGCCAGCGTGGTGGACTATGGCCTGATTCCCCTCGTATTGAAGGGAGGCCCGTGCCCAGCAGTGGGACGTTAAAAAGGGCTGAATACATACAATACATACACAGATCCAAACATATAAGTAATTTTTATCCCGATGAAATTCAATTTGTAAAAGTGTTATTTAGAAGAAGCCCACTTCAGTATTAGAGCGAGTATGTTCACAAGGAATAAAATATTTAGGTTGAAAAAATATTAAACGTAATTCTGTCACTGTTATTACGTACAATTACTTTCTATAAAATGACCACAAATTGCTTTAGTTACGTATAAATTTCCTAGAATGTTATTCTAGTTACTCGTATGATGTATATAAATTAATTCACTAGTAAACTTAATTGCTTTAGGCCACCAGTGTTATAATATATGGTTAGTTTTATATTGCATACTAGTTTTTGTACACGGCTCTGCTTGCTTTGTAAGAATATTAAAAATTAGCGGTTCCCTAGATATATTTTAACAGATAGTATGGAATAGATAGACTTTATAACGTATTACTGCTCCGCTCCCTTGAGTAATATATATATAGGCTATAGCCTTTCTCAAACAAACAAACAAAATCTCAAGCAAACTTTGCCTTTTTATAATATTAGTGTAGATAATATATGTATTCGAAGGAAGGTTCAGATGAGTTTCTATCGATATTGATCGATGTTGGTAGCAGAAAACTATAAACAGAAGCGAAAAACATGTTTCAGAATATGAATTAGCGCATAAATACATGTTGTTGTGTTTTTGCAAAAGCCAAAAACATATTATCACAGTTCCATTACGTTTGCCTCAGGAATATACAAAGAAACTATTTTTCGCTATTATTTAAATATCTTAATATATTTAAATGAGCAATTCTTCTATATTTATTTATCTATACTGGCGATCTCGGAAACGGCTCTAACGATTTCGCAGAAAATTGGTGTGTGGGAATTTTCGGGGGCGAAAAATTGATCTAGATTTGTCTCGTGTCTGGGAAAACGCGTGTTTTCGAGTTTTCATGCGGTTTTCTTTCAGATTATTCCTCGCAAAATATGATCGATAATTTTTTACGCTCGGGCATAAGCATCGTGGTCAAGTGGCCAAAGTGCAAGATTGACAATCACAGGTGTCTAGATTCGAGTCTCGGTTGGATACAGAGTTTTTACTTTTTTATCTAAAAATATACGATAAAACAAAAAAGAACTCCGAGCGAAGCTCGGTTGCCCAGGTAGTTATATTGTAGGTTGCCGGGTATATATTTAAATAACAATTTATAATGCACTAACTACAAAGGAAATCGAATAAACTGTAACCGGTTTCGATTTGATTTTGACATTCAATCAATTTTTAAACGTCGACTTCAATGAGGAAGTAAACCTACTCATATATTTGACGATATATTTGGCTCAGTTTGTAGTGACCCTACTTGCTGTGCCAACTGTCGCGGGTTCGAGTCCCGCTGGGGGCATTCATTTGTGTGATGACCACGAATGTTTGTACTCCAGTCATGGGAGTTTATATTAATAATATGTATGTATTTAAAGTTATATATGTGTATCAACTATCTGGTATCCATAATTACTTACCATGGAACTGGATAGTGCTGTGCTAATGTCCCAACATATTATTTATATAATATAATATGAAGTATCAAACTATTTATTTATGTGAACTCATATTGTATATTAGACATTTCTTTTTAAGCGTGGTGGGTGAAACCCTTAATCCTAATATTTGAGATGATTTCACACGAGATACAAGGCACGCATTTTAGCAATGAGTAATTATATTTATCTCGACATTTGTGTACTTAGATGAAGTTTAATACCGAAGATCAAGATCAACATGCGTCACTGCCATATCTTAGATAACATTGTTTGACAAAAATATTTGTATACTTCACGCGATTAGCCAATCTCTGCGAGTTATTAAGCTGTTTAACAAATACATTTTGGTGATCGTTATCTGTTAGTTTAATTTGCAGCTACATCACAAGCTCTGCTTTTCGGATCTCTCTTGCTATTACTACATTTAGTACTTCAAAATTAAATTAAAAATTTAAAAAAACCTCTTAGACCGATTTTCATCAAACATAATTAAGAACAGTTCCGAGCAATTCACCTTTCAAACAAAAAAAAAACAAAATCAAAATCGATTCATCTGTTCGGGAGCTAAAATGCCACAGATAGACACACACAGACACGTCAAACTTATAACACCCCGTCGTCGCGTCGGGGGTTAAAAGTCATTGGAAAAATAATTATTTTACATTTTTTTTTAAATCTATACTAATATTATAAAGCTGAAGAGTTTGTTTGTTTGTTTGTTTGTTTGATTGAACGCGCTAATTTCAGGAAGTACTAATCCGATTTGAAAAATTCTTTTTGCATTCGATAGCCCGGTAACTAAGGAAGGCTATAGGCTATATATCATCCCGGAAATATGTACGGTTCCCGTGGGATAGATTTGTTTTTGTCTAGGGACGAACCCGAAGCGAAGCGAGGGTGAGTCGCTAGTTTTAAATATAAGTGTGACCTGCGGTGACCTTGCTATTCAATAAGTAAAGAGTGCCTGTATTAATGTTTGTGTACACGCGCTAGAAGTGAAACTTCTGTAGGTTATCGGTACTCTTTATGAAATTCAATTTATGTTTTAAATAATTAGGATAAGTGAGATACTAAAAAAATATAAAATTAAATAAAAATATTTTTGATTTAAAAAGGAAAATAATATTTTACTATTCTCATAAAAATAAATGGAAAAAGTACTTTTGCTTATATATTATTTAATTTATTCTTTGAAATATAATAGTTTAAATAATTCTTAATTGACTATTTATTCACTTCCGTAACAACCGTTTCCGTTGCAAAAATGATTACGCCAATACTTTTTTTCTCATGGCTCGCCTAAAGAAGTTTTACTTCAATAATAATTATGAAAACTGATTAAGAAATTGCTAAGGTATAAGTTTTAAGTTGTTTATTTTGAAAATTGCCCAAAATTATGTACAAAGAGATGGACAACTACTTTAAAATTCTCTCTATCTCTAAATCAAAAAGGATATAATAGTATTATTCATCAATATTAAAGCTTCAAATTTGAGGAATATATGTTGGGGCATTAACACACAGCACCATCTAGTTCCATAGTAAGCTACGAAGCCTGTGTTATGGATACCAGATAGTTGATACACTACACATATATAACTTTACTGACTAGAGTACAAACATTCGTGATCATCACACAAATGCATGCCCCCAGCGGGACTCGAAACCGCGACCACTGGCGCAGAAAGTAGGGTCACTACAAACTGAGCCAAACGTGCCGTCAAATATATTAGGCTTCTTCAAGGTTGCGTCATCATTCTTTACTCCTTATCATACCTATCTAGTAATCTTGCAGCATTCCCTTAAAATCATAAGGAAGCATAGTACGTACTATACTATCAATTACAGCTATGTCAAGTCGGAATTGAGTTGAATACATATGTTGTCAGAATTGATTGCATCAAGGACCGTACTAAGAGGATTGTGAGTTTGCGCGACTAATTAGTACCTGTATGCATAATTTACTCTAGAATTAACGAAACAAAGAAGAAATATCATTATTATTTTTCGTAACTGTTTATTTTGATGACAAAATATTTAATATTTGCTTTTAATAGGTTGCCATTCACTTCCTGAAACATATTTTGCAATTTACAACTAAAAGTATATATACAGTATATGTATTATTTTTATGATAATTCAGTCATTTTAGTTGTTTTAGTTATATACAAATAAAATTTATTATCCTGCTCATTATTATAAAATAATATGATATAAAAATTATTATAGAACTAGCGAGTAGCGATTTATCCTCGCTTCGCTCGGGTTCGTCCTTGGGTACGTTTTAACGGTCATACGGTACGGTATAGATTTCTCAGACATGGATATTTTCCTGCAGTAAAAAGTATTCTATTTGTTGACCTGGACAACGAGCTATCATTATATCAAATTTCATCAAAATCTGTCCAATAGTTTTCTCGTGATGCGTTCCCAGACAAACAGACAGAAAAAAAATCTAAAAAGTATAGATGTGGCCTCTGTATCGATAATAATGACTATTTGAATAAGATTTTCCAAAAAATATTCAATATACAAAATCGAATAAGTTAAAATTTTATTTTACGTATAAATAATAAAACCATATACTCGTCAATACTATTGTAAAGTGATATCATGCTAAAATTTTGAACTACATTGTACTAGTAAATATGTAAATCTTTTATAATGTACATAGTCACCTGTGGAGTGCGTACTGTGTACCACCTGAGTCCCCCTCGTATGACGGAAGTGCATTTAATGTACATGTGTGAAAGAGACACTCTCACTCAATCTATCTCACTCACTCTGTTTTAGAGATCCTCCATAAAATAGCTCTACATCGTACACTGATATGATTCAAATTTTGATAGTGTCTTTAGTATGTTAAATATATATTTTATTTATTTAGTAGTTATACATATATGTATATGTATGTATGCATGTAGTGTAAATGATAACTAAGGTCTATAATATAAACAATAAGGAAAATGTGACTAATTTAATAATAAAGTAGTTTGAATAGCTGATTCGCCGACGTTGAGAGTTAGCTTGGGAAGAATATTTAATATAGCTATACAAATTTTTATACATGTATATATGTATATATATATATATATATATATATATATATATATA
Organism: Argynnis bischoffii washingtonia; assembly: GCA_033884665.1. NCBI lineage: Eukaryota > Metazoa > Arthropoda > Insecta > Lepidoptera > Nymphalidae > Argynnis > Argynnis bischoffii. The sequence continues at coordinate 430,710 of CM066610.1, forward strand.
TATATATATATATATATATTTAAAAAGTAATGTAACGTACATCAGTACATCAAAAAATACAGTAATAATGAAAATAAATATAAAAATAGAACCCCCGTCGATATTTTAACTCGATCCCGACAAATTTTTTCGTGTAACATTCCAACCGTCATTGTTACGCTCCCACGACCTGCTCTGAGGCGTACGCTACTTAAATACGGACCGATTTGCCTATAGCTTATGTGATAGAGCTCATTTTCCTCTGCATCATTACTTGTAGTTTTTTTTTAATCTGGTTTCATGGTATTTGACAATATTACAAAAGAACAGTGTTCTTATATGACTAGCGCTTTAGCCTGACTCTATTTCAATGAAATTCAAAGTTACTCGTAGTATAAAATAATAAATAAATAATATTTTTTAATTTATTCTAAATATATTTGTTTTTTTTTTTCTTGCAGTTTTGTTAAATACTAATTAATAATTAAGTTATCTACAAAAAAATTGTTTATGTCAAAAATTTTTTATAAAATTAACGCCTGTTCGTAAATATTTATTACTGTCTATTACTGATTGATAAATGAATACCTTATAAAAAACCTGAAAAGGGAAGTCAGTTTTGTTTCTACTTGTTAGGCATATCACGTTGAAATATTTTTATTATGTAGAGAACGGAATGATGGCACTGTGCTATCTCTATCATAGATCATGCGATTGCGTAGACTTATATAACGACATTCTAAAGGACTATGTACATAGAGATATTTTCTTGGACATTTTAGAGCTAGTAATTAGTTAAAGTCTGTATGTGTGTTTGTCTGTTACTTCTTTATACCGAAATGGCTGTACAGATTTGAATGAAACTTTGTATACAGGAAGTCTATGACGTAGAGTTCTACATAACATGTGGTGTCACCTGGGTGCCAAATAGTTGAATAACATAATATGTTACTTTTCGGCAACTAAGTATGCATTTAAATGACACAAGGGTAAAGAGAGTAGTTTAGTCTACATATGTATATTATTTATTTAAATCGTAGTGCTAGTATAATATATCGTAAACATATTCTCGCTTTCTTGACTTGTATAAACACGAGCTCATATGAAATATTGTCAAGTTCACAAGATATCGTTTGCATCTACTTGAACCGCTTTGAGTGCGAGATTTGACATTCGAGGTTAGCGATTACTAAAGGAACTCCCACGATCTGCTCACACGAAAACTCAATATTGAAAGAAGAGGTGGTTTTCACATTTCCATATTACTTGTAATATTATATACTACTAGCGACTGACTCATCCTTGCTCCGCTCAGGTTTGTCCATTTAAGTTTTAAAGTTTAGTATATATTTCTCAGAGATGAGATATTTCCCTGCAGTAAAAAGTATTGTATATGTTAACCCGGATAACCAGCTATCATTATATTAAATTTCATCAACATCTGTCCAGTAGTTTCATAATGATGCGTTCCCCTGTATCGACAAAAATGACTATTTCAATAAGATTTTCCAAAAAATATTTAATGTACAGATTCGACTCAGAATTTTATTATATGCATAGATTACTGTGTTCTATAAGTATTTATATATTTTTTACTTTGATATTTTTATCATCCTTTCTGGAACCCTTTAAATTATTAGCTTTCGTTGAATTTTATACTATTTTACTGTCTCAGTGGTGTAGTGGCTAGCATGTACGGCAGTACGGAAATCTTGTGTTCAAGTCCCGAATCAGCCCAAGTTTATCTGTTGAATATTTCTATTAAGAAAGTCCCGGTAACAGCTCGGAGTTGGAAAGTAGGCGATTTTTGATCTTCGTGCTTTATCTGTCCCCATACCATACCTTTGGAATTTTAGAGTGAAAGAAATAGAGAGTGCACTGGTCTCTGCGCGTACACTTGTACACTAAAACATGTCCTGTGCAGATATCTAGTCTCAGATGGCCGATGGGCGCAATTAGTTGGGAAGACACAATATTATCATATAGGCAGATTTTAAAGCTAACGATTCATATCAAGCTCTATCAAGCCTGAGGAGTCCGACTGGAGGGGTACCACCCCCTTATCTATTTCTCCCGCCAAGCAACAATGATTGCATTGTTGTGTTCCGGTTTGAAGGATAAGATATCCAGCGCAATTACGGGCAAGAGGCATATCATCTTAGTCCTCACAGTGATAACGTACCGGCGGTTCTGCAGTTTTGTTACGTAAAACCAAAGTCCATGAACCGTAGGTGTTACAGGCGACAGGTATCGCTTTCCATCAGGTGGGCTGTTTGCTCGTTTATCACTGAGTACCATAATCTTATTGAGACTAGTCATCTGCGCTGGAGATATTATAGTGTAGCGCGTGTCCGTGCAGACACATGTGTACTCTCTATTCTTGTCATTCTCATACTCTGGTGGGACGACACGAGACACGATCAGTGACAGTTAAGGCGCAGGACCGACAGCTTTACGTGCTCTCCGAGACACGGGGGTGAAATACCGCCAATTTCCCAACTCCGGGTTGTTACTGAGGCTTACTAAACAGACAGACTCAATAAATAAACTTAACCCGACCCGGGACTCGAACGCTGGACCTCCGGATGTGTAGCCGTACACCTATGCTAGCCACTACACCACCGAGGCATTTAAGTTATCAATTTCATATAAACGCTTCAAATCTAAACAATATAAACTTGTTTCTGAAGTGTTCATGTCAAAAACACTCTGAGGTTCAAAGGCAAAATTACATCATAGAACTATTAACATTTACAATGTTAGCTCAAGCGTGAGATAATATTCACGTTTAGATATATAATGTTTTTTTTATTTTTATTATATAATGTTGTGATTTTAAGTGGATTTAACAGTGTAAAAGCTCTTGATATATAATAAAATAATAATATTCTACAGGATAATACAGGGATAATAATATCTATTTCTATACTGTCTCTATCCTTTGCTGTATTAATGTAAGGATACATACTTTATTTACAATAAAGAAAATTACAAATATATTTAATTATATGTATATTATACTAGCGACTTACCCTGGTTTCGTTCGGATGTGGTGCGAGGTACGCGGATTTTGGTCACAATTTCATGGGTTTTAATTTTTTGCGCATGGTAAAAGTACTAATTAAATTAATAGGTTTTTTATATTATAACTATTTATTATTAAGAATGTTGTTAGTATTTCTTAACATATAATTACTTTTATCGTGAGGAAACCTGCATGGTTGAGAGAATCTAGCAAATTTTCGAAAGACATGTAAAGTCCACCAACCTGCACTTGGCCAGCGTGCTGGACTATAGCCTGATCCTTCTCGAATTGAAAGGAGGGCCCATCCCCCGCAGGGGGACGTAAAAAAAGACTAAATACATACATTTATGTTTAGTTTGTTGAAGTTATTATGGTTTCTAAACCAGATTAAATTTTTTCTTACCGGAAACAAAAGGTAATCAAGAGTTCTTTGGTAAAGAACTAAGCAGATTATACCTACGTGTAAATGCAGCTCTACATAAGTGTTTTATTCATTAGCCCACGTATGAATAATAATAATATTATAGTTATATAAGATGTAATGAAGGAAATTACATCATACCTTTAGTTCATTAAAATTAATATTTAATGACATCCGATATTATAGAGTTCGATTGTTTGAAAAATAAAAAAAATATTTTTGATAATGTATTTGTTAACAAATATAAGGAATTCCTTACAAAAATATTTTTTGTATTTTTTTTTTTGCTTTAAAAAAATGTTTGCTTATTACTTGTGTGTCACACATCGGATACATGTACTTGTACATGTAATTAATAGTTAATTAAATTAATGAGATATGTATGTATATACATATAATTGGACAGGAAAATAGAGCCATGAGGAAATAATTATTTATGTATTTAAAATTTGTTATATTTGTCAACTAGTGAAATGACTTTATACTGAACTAGCGACTCACCCTCACCTCGCTCGGGTTCGCTCCTAGGTACGTTTTAACGGTCAGTATACATTTCTCAGAGATGAAATATTTTCCCACAGTTAAAAGTATCCTAAATATTAAGCCGGATAACCAGCTATCATCATACCAAATTTCATCAAAATCTGTCTAGTGGTTTTCTCGTGATGCGTTTCTAGACACATAGACAAAAATTCTAAAAACTATACATTCGGTCTCTGTATCGCTCGCTCGGGCATAAGTATCGTGGTCAAGCGGCCAAAGCGCAAGATTGACAATCACAATCGAGGTTAACCGATGAATTACAGAATGATAATCCTGGTCGGATACAAAGTTTTTAGTTCTTTTTTGTTTTTAAGCCAAATTAAAAAGAAAATTGTACTTTAGGGATAAAACTCCGAGCGAAGTTCGGTCGCCCAGGTACTATGTATAGATGACTGATAATTGTATTTTTTCTAATTAAATTACAAAGTAGCATAGAATCTTATCTGCATATGTTATAGAAGACCTAAAGCATTACCAATTTTATGTTACAACAATTTTAGATTTTCTACGCATTATGTATTCTATTCCTTTAGATCGTTTTTCAAAATTCCGTCATTTCGGATTTGTTTTTGTATTTGTTTTGATGTGACACTTATAAATATTTATAAGATTCCACAAAAGTCAACGTATTAGAATATCTAGGTACTAGCAAAGTTGAAGTATTCAATGTAGAGTCATTTCAGGATGGTGCAGAGTTAGTCATTTGGTTAAACTTAGATAACTTAATACTTAACACTTGGTAAAGTGTAAAGCTCGCTCGTCCACTTAAGTCTGTACCCTATTTAATAATTCATACAACCTTCATATATACTTTAGTATAAACTTGATCCTTAAGAAACTCATGAGATTTATTCAAAACGTTTTAATGATAGTTGTTATAATGATAATGATACCGTATAGATAATGTACCGTAGTAAAAAGCCAAGCCTCTCTCAAACCCTTCAAATATATCTACACAAAAAATCACGCTAATCCATCACTTTGTTTCGACGTTAAAGACAAACAAACAAACAAACACACTTTCCCATTTATAATATTAAGTATGGATGTTTTCTATAGCATCATAGTTATTTCACTCTCAAAACACATTTTCAATAGATCTTTTTGCTGTAAATATTTTACTTTAGTGGAGTAGGTACATAATAATATTATTCAAAGAGTTAAACAAACAGTTAAATTTACACGCGGCCACGCCTTACCTCAGGTTAAGTTATTTGAGAGGAACGACTAACATTTATTATCTAACTTTATAACTTTAGATTTGATCTTTCAGAGATTTAGCATAACAACGAGTGGTAAAAATTTCTATCAAACTTCCATTGTAAGTGGGTTAAGTCAATGAATTTGAATACAGAATTTAATATTTTCTTAGATTTCCACGAATATTTAATATTTTAAATAAAACTATCTTTTCGGATTTATTCACAAATTTCTTTTGATTACTGGTTCCCGACGTTTGTTAATTCGAAAACAAATGTTGTAAGGTACTTTGGTGCTATTTTTGTATTTTTGAAAATCATCGTATAGCTCTGTGGTTAGGTGATGTATATAACATCTATATAATGGACCTTTGAGACGTCTAAAACTTTAGTCTCTCCCGTGACCATGATTGCTGTAAAGCATTTGAAACATCAGGAACCAAAAATTAAAATAATCCGCGAAAAAGTCCGAAAACATAGTTTTATTTAAAATCGAGATTTTTTTTATAATTTTCGTAATTAGAAATAGAAAACGAAAAACAGTAGACTACAGCTAACTTTAAGCCCTTCGCTGTTACATTAGCAGTACTGGGTAGGTTAATACACAGCTCGCGAGTCGCAAGCTTGCAACTAACACCTTGCATCATTTTGTAATTAGATTCGCTTGTGAAATTCATTAACGTTATCGCGTTTTAAATGACTGGATAAAATTTGCTTTACGTTGTAATGCTCAGTTTAATATATTTTTTGAGAAATGTTATATTATTATAAACTAGCGACTCACCCCGCTTCGCTCGGTTCGTCCCTGTGTTAATTCCCCATACACTTTCATCCTTATTTTCACCCCTTTTAAGAATCATTTCCGGAATGAAAAATATCTTATGTCCTTTTCAGGGTCTCAAACTATATTCTTATCAAATTTCATCTAAATCGGTTTAGTAGTTTTTGAGTTTATTCGTTACAACAATATAATTCAAATAAATACAAGAAAAAATATAGAAATCTTTCCTCTTCCTGAGGATGAAAAGAGCGATGAAAGTTTCTATGGGGAATCATTTCTCAATCATATATATATATATATATATATATATATATATATATATATATATATATATATATATATATATATATATATATATATATATATATATAGTTTATTCTAGACTAACAATGAAAATGTACCACTTATAACTAACATCTGATTTACCCTGATTTGATATATGTATATACCCACGCCCCATTTTTTTGACTGTGCTTAGTAATATACAATGTAATATGTTAATTAAGTAGCTATAAAACGAAATATATAAAATTAAAGATATTTTAGGAAACATGCAAAAAGTATATGAGATATTATTTTACTTATGCATTGTTTCGTGTTATTTTTATTAAAAAACGTGTGAAATCAATTTCCTAGAGTACATTCTCAGTTGGAGTTTTTTTGTGATTTTTACATAAATGAATGAATAGGTAGTAGAAATAATACGTCAATATGCTTAAGAAACGTTCATATATATTTAAATTTGAGAAAAAATCCACTCCTGCAGGTGTAATAATTAATTATTTTTTAAATATAGTTCATTTTTAATTCAGTATAACTTTTTGGTAGGACTCTGTCAAGCCTGAGGAGTCCGACTGGATGGTTACCTCCCCCTTACCTATTTCTGCCGCCAAGCAACAATGATTGCATTGTTGTGTTCCGGTTTGAAGGATAAGGTAGCCAGCGCAATCATAGGCAAGAGGCATATCATCTTAGTCCTCACAGTGACAACGCACCTGTGGTTCTGCATTTTTGTTACTTAAAACCTAAGTGCATGAACCGTAGGTGTTATGAGCGACAGGTACTACTTTCCATCAGGTCTGTCTGCTCGTTTGTCACTATATCTCATAAAAAAGCCCTTTTATTAACGTCCCACAGCTGGGCACGGGATTTTCTTTACTATTAGGTGGGTCATTCGAAAACTTGCTTGCTTCTCTCAGACATGTAGGTTTCCTCACGATGTTTTCCTTCATCATAAGATAAGTGGTAATCATGTTGGTAATGATTCGCACATGAAAACTTCAAAGGCGTGAGACCCGGGATTTGAACCCGCTTTAATCGGCTTCCTAAGCAAGTTACCACTGGGTTACCATTGTCTTCTTATACACCTTTTTGACTAAAAGTAATTACCCTATACATATAAACTATACATATATAACGCTATATAACGTGGGATCATTTCAAGCACTAATTGTATAGAACAAAAACTTGATTTTGAATATAATTTAATTTATTTCTATTCTAATTCTAATTTACAACTACTTCTTAGTATACATTTGATTTAATGTACGAAGCTATTAAGAATATTGTTGAGTTAATGATGTTTTAAAAATAATAATTTATATTGAATCAAAATATACTAATCTCTACAGATAAGTAAAATTGAAGTGTCTGTTTGTAATGTCAAAGTAACAACTTTGACATTACAAACTAAATACATATGAAATTATATGCGGTACATATAAGAAAAACACATTTTTTTAATTTTTTGTCTGTCTATCTGTTTGTTTCGGCTAATCTCCAAAATGGCTAGATCGACTTTCACGGGACTTTTACTGACAGATAGCTGATGTTATAAGGAGTAACTTAGGCTACGTTAATTTTAGAAAAAGAATTAGGGTTCCGCTGAAAAAATGAGAACGTACTGAGGGACGAACCCGAGCGAAGCGAGGGTGAGTCGCTAATAAATAATAAATAATTAATTAGTAGCAAATATCATTAGAATTTAGTATGTAATAAAATTAGTTATTACAGATATTTCGTAATTGGTTTTCAAACTATATCGCAGTGCAAGTTTAATTATATTTTGTATTGACTAAGTGTTAGACACAGGTTTTTTTATAGAATCTGATTGGAATCTGCTTTGATATGTTAATTAAAATCTATACATATAATAACATTTAGTAACGTAGCGAATTTTTTTGTAGTGATAACATATTACTCGGGTCCATGTGTAAAAAAACTTTAATTCAGGATTTTTTTTCATTCCCACGGCAAAACACAACTTGTTCTATTGAGTTGTTCTTAGAAATTTACATGTCTAAAGCTGGCTAAATCTCAAGAGATACATCAAAACAATGTACTAGAAAATTGTAGGTCTCAATAAGGTCTACAGAAAAATCTACAAATCATTCTCCTAAGGTACACTCGCAATAACTATTTTATGTATCTATAATAAAATATCTATTTTAAACGTATTTAGGGTCACACTCGAGCGAATCGAGGGTAAGTCACTAGTAGTACATTAAATTGCTTTGAAAACAGCAAGAGTATAATTTAATGGTATAAGAAGCTTTTAAATTTGTAGTGAAGATCATTCTATTAAAATTTCATAAAATAAATAAAACCTTTGAAAAAATATGAGAGTTGATCTCTTAATACTAACAGGTTTTACAAGTGTAATATTATTTTTATTCAATATATTATGCACTTATTTTTTTGTTACAGACGAGTTTTATCGCTTTTTAAAGAGCTTAGCATATTTATTAATTATCTATATTTAAATTCGTCTAAACTGTAGAAAATAATGCTATATGTGAAAGTGTGTTTATTTGTTTGTCCTTCTTTTACATCGTAACAGTGCAGTATGGTTTTCTGTACGGAGATATTTGTGTATCTCGAAAGTGAAAAGGGTCGTAATTATGATACTACGACTTTGAGTCTGTCTGTCACCACGGCTGTATTGTTGTATGGGAGCCCCCTTAAATATTTATTTTATTCTATTTTTTAGTATTTGTTGTTATAGCAGCAACAGAAATACATCATCTGTGAAAATTTCTACTGTTTAACTATGACGGTTCATGAGATACAGCCTGGTGATAGACGGACAGACAAACAGACAGACGGACGGACAGCGAAGCCTTAATAATAGGGTCCCGTTTTACCCTTTGGGTACGGAACCCTAAAAAAGAATAAAAATATAAATTAATTATAATGTTATTTACTTTTCAATATTTACTTAAATCCGTGAAGCCTCTATAACAACGTAAAGAAATAACGATGACGCAGTACTCACAAATTTTTGCATACAAATTTCATATAATATATAGTTTTTTTCTAAAATGTTTTATTTAATTTTTGAACCAAATTTTTATTATATACACCGAAACGTTATTAAAAAAAATGTTTTCGTCAGCTTTTTTTTCTTAGCAGTATGTTAAACACGTTGAGTTCAGATACGCGTATACATAGGTCAAGTGTAACAGAACAGGATGTAACGTGTTTTAAACGAAATAAAATATTTTTTACTACAAGACGGCGTTTGAATGAATATGTATGAAAGGAAAGAATATATTATAATAATTTGATATGATTAATTACGAAACGTAGAAATTGATTTACATATTAAAACGACTTTACAATTTTTTATCAGTTATATTATACATAAATATACATATACAAAGAGGACAGATATATAATAATAAAAATTATTAATTATACGTACGTCATATTTAGATTTAATACAAACAAAAAGTATCAATTTTTTTTCAATTTTGTTCCCCATTTTCTGATTTTTTATAGCAATTAACTTTACTTGACACTAGCGACTCACCCTCGCTTCGCTCGGGTTCTTCCTCATACAAACTTTCATCCCCATTTTCGCTCTCTTAAGGGATGATTTCTGGGATAAAAGCTATCCTTTATCCTTCCCAGGGTCTCAAACTATCTTCTTACCAAAATTCATCTTAATTGGTTCAGTAGTTTCGAAGCCTATTCGGTGCAAACAAATAAACAAACAATCAAATCCTTCCTCTTTATAATATTAGTGTAGATAATATTCTAAAATAATATCAATGAAGGGTAATGCGCTGAAAGTCGCCGCGAGAGGCGCTAGTGTAGTGTGAGAACTCTAGAACTGTCATATGACACTGAATGTTTGTCCTTTGCGTTTTCATCGCAGATCTACATAATTATTCATGATTATTGTAAACATTGTGCCATTCTTCACTATGACAGACACAGTATGGCTCAACAAATGTTATCCCTTTAAAAGAAGAGCTAAGAAAAAGTCAATATTTTATCTGTTTGATTATTACATATTAATTATTTAAAGCAAAATCCTGATAAACTGATGCCGCTCTACAATTATTATTATTATTATATTAAATTTATGATTCCGCCATACTAACAAATGCCTTTTTAACGACAGCAATAGGACCTTACACGCCAGTGGCGCCAACTGGTGGTAGAGACAGATTCCTTTAACTGTTGGGTGACTTAAAAGTTTATTTATCTTTTGTCAAATAAATTGATACATAATTTAATTCACTCAGATTGATATTGTTATGCACAAGTAAGAGTAAGCACAGATAAGTCGTGTATAATAAAGTTCAGCCAAGCAAGGTCGCATTCTAGTGTATTTTGATAAAGAACAATAGTATTACGTACATATTGTGTTTTAGCAATCGATCGCATTACGCCACTCGGAACTTCCATTGTATATTTCAATAGGTTTACAATACTTGTTTAGTTGATACAGGTGGCTCGAAAATTAAAAAAAGGCTTGAAATTAAACTTATTTACTGAAATTGGAAGTCATGGATTAGAGTAATGTGTTGGGTACGTTATATTTAATGCTGTGATCTTATTTACTGACTTTTCGTTTATTTGCTGAGGTATTCTTTCATTTAATGAGAACCATTTAGTGAAAGTCTATACATATAACAAAAGTGTATCTGATCGCCGTCTGTACATAGACGATATTTGAGAAAAACTATTATTGTGGGTCTTTATTAAAATAATAGAGTCCAAAACAATGATTTTTAGAATTTTTGTCTATTTGTCTGTGCGCGCGAATCTCAGAGACGGCTTAACCGATTTGGGTGCTACTTTCACTAATGTATTGTGGTAAGCTTCACTTAAAATTTAGTATTTATTTTATTTCAATTGGTTTATTAATAAAAAAGTTATGTCCACTTAAAGAATCACCTAGGGACGAACCCGAGCAATGTGAGGGTGAGTTGCTAGTACTTGAATTAAAAAACAATCAGTGTATGTTATTTTCTTATAACTTAATGATATGGCGTTTTTTCAAAGCTAGACGGACAAGCCATCATATACGTAATATGTAGTAAAGGTAAATATAGTATATTCCATTATTTATGTCTAAAATAAATAAGAATAGAATTTCTGAACCCCTAACCTTTGTCTTTATACCATTTTTTTATCATATCAAATAATCTAAAAATCTAGATTGGGTTCAATTTGATACCGTTGAAATATGTATGAATGTTAGCCGCGCCCTTAACTTATTATTTAAATGTTATTCAAATAGCGTGATCATGTTAGATTTGTGTAAATACTGGTTTTGTTATATAGTGATGTTATATATTATTACATAATTAATGTATATTATATATTTATATACAGGAAGTTTCAACATTTTATCAAATTGTAATTAAATTAATTATTTACTGGGATTCACTGTAAGTAAAATAATCTCAACTAAGGAAAGAAACCTATAACCTTAGTCTCTCCCGTGACCATGATTGCTGTAAAGCAATCGAAACGTCGGAAACCAAAAATCAACACAAATCCGCGAAATAATCCGAAAAAATGGTTTTATGGAAAAAAATTCAAACATTCGCGTATATCTAAGAAAGTATTAACGAAAGAATTAAGAAAATCTACTATGGACCATTTCTGTCTATATATATATATATATAAAAATCAACTGCCGTTCGTTAGTCTCACTAAAACTCAAAGGTTAAAGTATAAAAAAAAAATTGAAACCCCAAAAAATATCTGGAAAATGAAAAAGTTCAGAAATGTTTATTTTGTACCTATGTATATATAATATATAGTCTATCTATTTCATACTAACCGTTAAAACGTACCTAGGGACGAACCCGAGCGAAGCAAGGGTGAGCCGCTAGTTATTTATAATTTCTCAATGACTAAAAGACTAGATTTTCGTAAAATAATTATTTTTTTGAAACAATTTAAATCAAAAACATTTTTCTTTCATAGCCTCGCAAATCTCGCGTTTCATAAAATCTCGCATTTTTCATGAATGAGCATATTATTCCATCATAGTAATATTTAAAAAAAAAAACATATATTTTTCAAGAGGTCTTTGAGCCGAGACAAATTAGCATGCAGATATGTAGGTATCGTGTATTCGAAACGAAAAGCTCAACGTAAATAAACGACATCCCTTTGTGTCCTGTCAGAGTATGACTTCTGGGCAACAAAAAAAATGCTATTGTACTTTTAAAGTAACAATAACATCATTCGTAATACTTTTTAGGTCAGTCAGTAAATGAATGCATTCGTTTTTTGCAAACTGTAAAAACTTCGAGAACATAATGATACTTATGCTTAAAGGAGTTCTCCATCTGCATTTAATAATAGCTTGAGGTATCATTTTCTTATATATAAAATGTAGAGTCGAGAAAGAGATAGAGAGAGATAGAGATAGAAAGATAGAGAGAGAGAGAGAGAGAGAGAGAGAGAGAGAGAGAGAGAGAGAGAGAGTTAAATGTGTTTTGTTAATCATGTTTAAAGATAAAGCTTTTTTTAGTTAGATTCTTATAAACAATTCGACTAAATGTAATAAAATACAACATATTATAATATGTGTATGATTTATGTAATAAATATGTTGTATGTTGTATATATGTTTTAAGATGATAAATCAAATCAAAATATAATTAGTTCAAATAGATAGGTAATTTATTCAAATAGACTTTTACAAGCACTTTTGAATCGTTTGAAATGAATATGCTATTTTAGAGTTCCCGGTAATCTGATACTTTAACCCAGTCAAGGTAATTCCGTTTCACATCATAAAAGTAACGAGACCATGATAGCTAACATATGGCTTACTATAAAACTGCTTCGTGTCTCTACCCTCGCTGGTGTAGAGACTGACCTTACGTGTAAACAATAAAGCGATGCGTGTATATAATTAGATCAATGACCGAGTTATGAATGACTATAAATACTTGTCTATTATTGTACTGGGCCTTACACGCTATTATAAAGGTTTTACTTGTTTATATTTTTTTCCTTTTATAACTTTATATAAACGTAGAGTACTGAGTGGTTTTCATTCAACTCATTAAATGTAATGTGAATAAAATTGTAGTTTACGTTATATCAAGTACGTTTTAACGTTTAGTTACAAAATGTATACCAAATTTCATCAAAATCTGTCCAGTGGGTTTCTCGTGATGCGTTTTCAGATAAACAGACAGACAGACAGAGAGACAGACAAAAGTTCTAAAAACTTTAGATTCGGCCTCTGTATCGATAATAACTATTATTTAAATAAGATTTTCTAAAAAATATTGAATGTACAGATTCGACTCAGAATTTTGTTATGTCTAGATGTAAAAGTACTAATTTAATATATAACTACAAAAAACTAATTAATAAATCAAAAAATTATTTCAAATAACCTTAAAATTAATGATTCCCTTTGCACAGGGTTGGATTTTTTTCTTAAAATTGAAATCATCCATCCTGCATATATATTAAATAAAAATAGTTCTAAAAACCAATTCATATCGGTGGTCATTTCTATTAACATCACAAGTAAAACGTACATCAACATCAACATTCTTTCCTTTATGAAGTCGGTTAAAACTCGTTATGCTTCTATTTCAAAGATTTCACAGTATTACCGCAACATTAATGAAGGTAACGATTAAGATAAGTAAACGGGCCGGAATAAGGAGTTGCAACGGGAACCGATGTAATTAGTTTGTTCTGCGCTCTTAGGCATAGTGCAGTTATATTCAGAATGGGACCAATTATATTTTAAACTATATTTCACTCCCGACTCGGTCTGGCTATCTATATTAATATAATAAAGCTAATTAGTCTGTGCGTTTGATTATTTGTTTGTTTATACGCGATAATCTCTGAAACTACCAGTCATATTGGATTTTTTAATGAATATTATAGGTTTTTGTATTTTAATACAAATAGAATCTAATTTGTACATAAAATATTTTTTGGAAAATCTTATTGAAACAGTCATTATTATCGATAACGAACACGAATTTATAGTTTTCAAATGTTGTCTGTCTGTCTGTTTGTCTGGAAACGCATCGCGAGAGAACCACTGGACAGATTTTAATGAAATTTGGTATGATGATAGTTGGTTATTCGGGTGAACATTTAGGATACTTTTTCCGTGGGAAAATATCTTATCTCTGAGAAATCTATACTAACCGTTAAACATAGGGTCGAACTCGAGCGGAGCGAAAATGAGTCGCATGTTTTAAATAAAACTATCTTTTCGGATTTTTTTCACAAATTTATTTTGATTTTTGATTCTTTTTGATTGAATTCTTTATAATAATCATGGTCGTGGGAGAGACTAAGGTTTTAGACGTCTTAAAGGTCATATTTTTCATGTAAGTAGATATCCGGAGGAATTATCATTCTAAGACGAAGTTATTTTTATTGTAGTAGTTACTTTGCGTTATATTTAATTATAATCGCCGTTGTTATTCTACTCAGGAATGTTGATAAGATCGATGGCAAGATCGAGTTTTTTAATATCGATTGCATAATATCATCGGGTTTTCTTAATATCGATTTTACATATTTATAGTTATATCATTTTGTTTTCATAATTTACAAAAAAAAAAAAATAGGTAACTGTTTCGGCTGATTTTTACGCAAAAAAAAAATTGCAATAAAAAGTACCTATCCTATATGTTGATACGGATAACCATCTATCATCATACCAAATTTCGTCAAAATCTGTCCAGTGGTTTTCTCGTGATGCGTTTTCAGACAAAAATAAAGACAGACAGACAAAAATTATAAAAATTATTATTGTAAACTACATTGTATATATTATAAACTCATTGTATCGATAATAATAACTATTTTATTAAGATTTTCCAAAAAAATATTTAATATACAGATTCGACTCAGAATTTTATTATACATAGGTATGTATAGATAATTATGCCAGTTGTTAAAGTGTACATAAGAAATTTAGATATTTTAAAAATGAAATATGTATGTAATGGTAGCTCACGCCTTCCCTTATCTTAATTGCACTAATAATTAACTTGTTGTCTAGTTTTAAGCGTTTGTTTATATATTTTTTCACACATTCTTTAATGAGATAAAGGCCTGTAAACAATAAATACTCCATGAAACCGATATTTTATTTGATGCTATTACTGAATTCGCTTTTTAACCAATTTTTAAAAACGTTGTCTTGAATTTTGTTGTATATGGTTGTGTGTATGTTTTGTGATATCATTACAAATCGTAAACTAATATTATTGATATGTTATGTATATGATATTTAATTTCATCCCTTATATGTTACTTTACTCAGCAATATTATTATAAGAACAAATTATATGTCATTTTATAGTTAACTAGCGACTCACTCTCGCTTCGCTCGGGTACGCTTGCTTTTTTCAAATCGGATTAGTAGTACCTGTGATTAGCACGTTCAAACAAACAAACAAACAAACTCTGCCACTTTATATTATTAGTATAGGCTTCCCTATGAATCAATGTTGTAGAAATGCATAGATGACAAACAAACAAACAGAAAAATTCATTTTTTTAATTACGTATATAAAAGATACAAATGTTTATATCAGATAAATTACATAATATCAGATTGTAAACTAGTAAGAAAGTAAAAATTCAATATCAACCAAACACAGATCGTATTTCTTAGAAATATGAGTAGGCAACCGATACTGATGGCTTCAACTAAGATTATTTTGAAAGCAGTGTGAAAGGAAATAGCCTATACAGTTACACGGTGAAGAAACCATATATGTTGGGACATTAACACACAGCACCATCTAGTTCCATGGTAAGCTATGAGGCTGGTGTTATGGATACCAGATAGCTGATATACTACTCATAGATACATATATATAACTTTCAATACATACATATTATAAATATAAACACCCATGACTGGAGTGCAAACATTCGTGCTTATCCGACAAATGAATGCCCCTAGCGGGTCTCGAACCCGCGACCGTTGGCGCAGCAAGTACAAACTGAGCCAAACGTGTCGTCAAAACCATACTTTTACAACATTGGTTAATCTACGGTACTTCAGCTTATATTTCAATCTGTACCATTTACATAGAGAAAGAATCGAACTGCCTCGATGATTTTTTCTGCTTCTAGATAGCTTAATTACACCAACGAATCATCAATTAATAAATAACTATTAATATAATGACTTTTAAGACGTTCCTTATTCTCTCTCGTGACTATGACTGCTGTAAAGCATTTAAAACGTCGTGAACTAAAATATAAAATAAAACCATGACAAAATCCTAAAAGATAGTTTCATTTAAAATTTGAAATATGTGAAAAAGTATTACTCATTGAGTTACTTAAACTTTAGGGTTATCACCAATAACGCGATTATGGTTTTAGAAGGTTACTAGCGGCGTATAGATTTCTCAAAGATGAGATATTTTACCGCAGTAAAAAGTATCCTATACGTTGACCCGGATAACCAGCTATCATCATACCAAATTTCATCCAAATATGTCCAATGGTTTTCTTATGATACGTTCCCAGATAGACAGACAAAAATTCTAAAAACTATCGATTCGGCCTCTGTATCGATAATAATGACTATTTCAATAAGATTTTTTATAAAATATTTAATGTACAGATTCGATTGTACAGAATTTTATTATATGTATACATTACCTCTATTGTGTTGTTTCATTGTTTAGTTCTAAATATCCCCTTATTCGTATTCTAAACAAAATGTCAGTTTTATTCAGATATGCGATTTGTTTGCGGTTTGTTGGAATACAATTAGTGCTATAATGACGAATTGCAACAATAAATCCTCTGTAACAGCTACATGTAATTGAAATCTAGTAATTTCAAATGAATACTTATGACGTTATTTCGATTTTAATATATTTGAAAAATTTGTATGTTTTTCCCCGACTGCGGTAAACCCAAAGAAGGGTGATGTTTTCGACCTGTTTGTATGGATGTATGTTCGACCCCATGTTCCCTCGTAATTACTAAACGGCTTAACCGATTTTGATGATTCATACGTCATCGACTGATATCGTGTAATGTGATATCTATACTAATATTATAAAGCTGAAGAGTTTGTTTGTTTGTTTGTTTGTTTGTTTGATTGGTTGAACGCGCTTATCTCAGAAACTATTGATCCAACTTGAAAAATTCTTTTTGCATTCGATAGCCCATTAACCGTGAAGGGCTATAGGCTATATATCATCCCGGAAAAGTGTACGGGTCCCGTGGGATAAATTTGTTTTTGTCTAGGGACGAACACGAAGCGAAGCGAGGGTGATTCGCTAGTATAGGTATAAATGAATATGCTTCTTTTACACATACTTTTTAAAAATTCAATACCAGTATAAAATTTAGGATTAGAGATAAAAACCAGATTAAGGGTTAGGCTGAGTGCTTAGATGATTTAGTATATCCGGTATATCAATGTTCATATTTACCCTGTGAGAAAATCAAACCCATTATTGTTGGCATGGGAGAGATGTATCTAATATATTCTTAATTATTTGAGTTTTGGAAAGTTTTAAAATAACTAGAAACTATATTTAATTTAAGCAAAAAATCTCCTAACGAGTCCATCTGTGACAAGTAACTTAGTTTTATACTTGGCTTAAATTCATTCAATTTTCCACAATGGTAGTGATTCGGAAAAACTTTTGTGAAAAAGTTCATTTGAAGTTACCAGTGATGTAGAAAATTTGGGGGAGCTTCGAAGTTTAGCTATTCATAGTAATGAGTATTCACTGTACTGTGACCTCATTTTGTAGAAACTATTGAGTAATAGTTTATCGTGAAAGCTTTTTGATGGTGGCTGTTGAAATAATGCATAATATTTACGGATTTTAAAGATAAATGTAATTTTTAAACATAGAAATGTAGAATAATTTCTTTTTTGAATATTTAACGACACATTTGGCTCAGTTTGTAGTGCCCCTCCTTGCTGTGGCAGCGGTCGCGGGTTCGAGTCCCGCTGGGGGCATTCATTTGTGTGATGAGCACGAATGTTTGTACTCCAGTCATGGGTGTTTATATTTCTAATATATATATATATATTTAAAGTTATATATGTGTAGTGTATCAACTATCTGGTATCATATTTTCTATATATCTATACATGTAATAGAATTCTGAGTCGAATGTGTATATTAAGTATTTTTTGCAAAATCCTATTATAGTCATTATTATCGATACAGAGGCTGAATCTATAGTTTTTAGTATTTTTTGTCTGTCTGTCTGGGGTTACATCACGAGAAAACCACTGGACAAATTTTGATGTGGTAAGATGATAGCTAGTTATCCGGGTCAACATAAGATACTTTTTACTGCGGGAAAATATCTCATCTTTGAGAAATTTATACTAAAGGTCAAAATGTAACTAGGGACGAACCCAAGCGGAGCGAGGTTGAATCGCTAGTATAATATAATATGTAATCAATGAATGTTAGTATTTACAATAGTTATGAACAGTATGCGAAGATTTTCAGCATTTCGTCACGACTGCGACTGTATATTTTTCTTGTATTGTTTTCACGAAGGTTTTACTTTCTATAAGCATTTCCGCGCTAGCCCTAGCATATATATACAGATATATATACAGATAAATAAAATTGAAGTGTCCTTTCGTAATTTCAAAGTAACAACTTTTTACTAAATGCATATGAAAGTAAATACGGTATATATAAGAAAAACACACTTTTTAATTTTTTGTCTGTCTGTCTGTTTGTTTCGGCTAACCTCCGAAACGACTGGACCGATTTTCACGGGACTTTCACTGGCAGACAGCTGATGTTAGAAAGAGTAATTTAGGCTACTTCAATTTTAGAAAAAGAATTAGGGTTCCGCTTAAAAAAATGAAAACGTACCGAAGTTTATAATAATTTTACTATAATGTATTTTAATTATTACTTTTTCAAGGCTTGCAACTTCAACGCATCACAGTCCATTTCTGGCGTTACTCCAACAACAAGGCCGACCTGTTGTTTTATCTGGCTATATTTTATTTTTTACAAAATTCACTTTTGCAACTATTTTTCGACATTGACATATATCGTAACTTGTAAAGAACACGCTTCGAAAGCCTTATCATTACGATTGTGATATTGATACTTGATTGTTTAAATAATAATCGATTTTATACATGATTAAAATGATATTATAATAAATTTTTGTTAAACTTTACATATAAACTTATGTAAATTTTATGTATATGAAGTGTAAATAAAAATAATAAGTTGAAAGCAAACTTGTTTTGTGTAAACACTAGCGGTTTTTCCTGACATCGCTCATAAAGTGTTAGTTTTATATTAAGTAAGTGGATTTCTTCAAATCATAATTTTTAGAAATTAAATATATATATATAAATGTTTCAAAAATTTCTCTTGTATTAAAGGACGGTCTCATATTTAATTAAAAAAACCTAAAGATCGAAATAGTTACTTTTAAAGCGTTTATTAATGATTGTTTTATTCCTTAATTAATTTTACTATTAAAGGTCATTTACTTATTTACTATTAAAGGTAACTGTACTACGTGCCTATTCAGATTTTTTTTAAATAAAAACATTTATTTTCCGCATTATTTAAATAATAAAAATAACAAGTATAGTGTTTGTAGGAACAGTCATATGTCGATCTGTTGTGTTAAGTGTTTATTTGTATGTGTTGTTGTTGTGTATGTGTGATGACAGCGGACATATCTCAATAACCTCCTAAGCGGATTAGAAACATATAGACTAGTTTCAAAGGCCATATTTAACTCTTTGACATAGATATAAAAAAAATACAAATAATTAGATGTATAATAGCTAGGTCACTGCTGAAGGGACTTCAAATATTATATACTTAAACATATATTCATTTGTAGCTTTGTGCATAAATTCCGTATCTTTTGTATAATACTATACTTTTTGCCCGCGGCTTTGTTTGCGTCGTAAGTAGGGCGGGGATCAAAAACAGCATATGACCGTCCCCAGGACGCGACCTATATCTTTGTTAAATTTTATCGAAATCTGTTCAGAGGTTTAAGAGTCAAAAGGTAACAGAAAGGGTTACTTTCACAATTATAATACGTATTCTTCTTTTTTATATGTTGGGGAGACATTAAAACACAGCACCATCTAGTTCCATGGTAAGCTACGAGGCTTGTGTTATGGATACCAGATAGTTGATACACTACACGTATATAACTTTAAACACATACATATTATAAATGTAAACACCCATGACTTCGTGCTTATCTCACAAATGAATTCCACTAACGGGACTCGAACCCGCGACTGCTGGCACAGCAAGTAGGGTCACTACAAACTGTCGTCAATTTGGATAAAAAATTAAATTAAAAACAAGACGTAATTTTCGTTCGAATCAACACTCAAGTAAGCTCTCATCGCAGCGAACTTTTCTAGTATAAGTAGGCCACTTAACAATGCTTTTTATTGCTGCCATAGTTATTATTTTCATTCATTAAACAAAAATATAAACAAAGGAAACGAAATCGTCAACTTAATGAACTCTATTTTTTCATATTTAGTTCCGTATTTATTATAAAATATTTGTTTTGTGGCTTTTCTGGTTTTCCATGTTTTTTTGTATTTTTCGAGATTTTGTCGACTTTTGGTTCCCGACCTTACGAAAGCTTTACAAGTCAACATGCTGTAAAGCATTCGAAACTTTGAGAACTAACAGTAAAAATAATTCTGCGAAAAAATCCGAAAACGTTTTTTTTTTTCTGATATTAAGTTGATAAGAAATCCCATACAAATATTTTGCGATAATTTTAATTCATCATCTTACTATATAAAACATTTTTTTAAAAGATATAAAGATAAAGGAGAAACACCGTAGCTCTAATAATAAGGTTTTTAATATTTATATAAATAAGTAAATTAAGAAGAATATGATAAAATAAAAAGAATATATAAAATTGATTAAATCGAGAAGAACATTTACAGCACAACATTTAACACGAGAGTATTGGAATGCGTCCTGCGTACTTTCACTCATCGCGAGGCTGTAAAGACACGCTTGAGCAAATTGCGTCACTAAAATAATATTTTACTACATTAATACTGTTTGTTGTAAAATTTATTAATATTTTATTGTTTATTATTACTTAAAAAAGGAAAAATATAAAAAACTAGCGTTATGTTTTAACTTTTAGTATAGATTTCTCAGAGATGAGATATTTTTCCACAGTAAAAGGTATCCTATATGTTGACCCAAACAACCAGCTATAATAATACCAAATTTTATCAAAAAATGTCTAGTGGTTTTCTCATGATGCGATCACAAACAAACAGACAGACAAAAACTTTAAAAACTGTAGATTCGGCCTCTGTATCGATAATACGAGTTACTTACTTAAAACGCCAATATTTGACGTTTAAGATATAACTATCTCTTCGGATTCTTTCGGAGAGTCTCTCCTGTGACCATGATTGCTGTAAAGCATTCGAAACGTAAAGAACCAAATACATCCGAAAATATCCAAAAATATAGTTTTATTAAAACCAAGTTTATAATATAGAAATTGTATTCGACATTGAATTGGTAAAATTATTATTTCACTCTGACATAAAATCCGCTTTAATCGTTGAAATGTTGAGCAATATGTTACATCAGCATTGAGCACCCCACCATTCTTCATACTACTGTAGTATCGTAGACTATAATGCATGTCTATATAAACATCAACAAGGAAAAACATTCTAAGTACATATATCATTCTCTGTATATTAAATATTTTTTGAAAATTTTGAATTTTTGTCTGTCTATCTATCTGGGAACGCATCACGAGAAACCCACTGGACAGATTTTGATGAAATTTGGTATGATGATAGCTGGTTATCCGGATCAACATATAGGACACTTTTTACTGCGAGAAAATATCTCATCTCTGAGAAATCTATGTGACCCTTTACATATCTAGCGACGAACCCGAGTGGTGCGAGGGTGAGTCGCTAGTTTATATATATGTATATACAAGATTTAATTATTTATTATTATTATATAGTACTTTAAAGTCTAAATACGTTAATATTTTAAAATATTGCACCATAAAAAGAAAATAAGAAAAACGTAAGTTTGTTTTATCAGTACATTCTAGGCGTGCTTGGCCAGTTGTTGACGCGTCCGTGACATTTTGAATGATATTTTTAATACTTAATATGTACTCCGACTCCGAGAATAATATTATGGGAGTGTATAAAGTAATATAAAGAAATTAACATTTTGCGTTATTTTTTAAATATTTCATATGTTATTTTTAATATTAGTATTATGAGGTTTTCATTATTTTCACAATGCTACTTAGCATTAGCCTTTTTAGGGTTTCTTACCTGAAGGGTGCCAACAAAACCCTATGCTTCCGCTGTCCGTCCGTCCGTCCGTCTGTCAGAGGGCTGTATCTCATGAACCGTAATAGGTAGAGTTGAAATTTTCACAGAGTATATATTTCTATTGCCGCTATAACTCGACTCGCATTATGACTCGCACTTGACCGATTTTATTTTTATTCTTATTGCATACTATAGCAACGTTAGCGATAATATTGAAAGCGGGTAATTATAATATCATTTCAGGCTTAAAGATAGAGCTTATAAGCTCACTCATGGTATCTGCAAGTAGGATAGACTGTAATGCATAATTAGAATTATTCATTTGTTCACTCATAATTAAATTAATTATTCAATAAACTCGTTTTAATTAATTATGAATAAAGTATAATTATATTCAATTCTCTTGTTAATGGCTAAAAAGCACAGATTACTTCGCCAATGTCACATAGATATCCAAAACATACTATAACTTTACACAAATGAAACCACTAAGTGTCACATTGAATATGCCATCAAGGTAAGATAGTAGAGGAGAAGTTTGAGATGCTTTGTTATTCTAATATATTTATATATTACTTATTTTTAGTTATATTTAAATACTAGCGACTCACGTTCGCTTTGCTCGCGTTCGTCCCTAGGTACGTTTTCACGGTTAGCTATGTTTAGTTATACATGAATAGTAGCTTGCTACTCCTAAGATATTAATTTAAATTATGTAGCGATTTACCCTCGCTTCGCTCGGGTGCGTACGTCGTACGCGGATTTTGTTCACAATTTTATGGGTTTAATTTTTTTTTCGCGGAACCCTGTTTTTTTTTCTAAAATAAAAGTAGCCTAAGTTACTCCTTATAATATCAGCTATCCGTCAGTGAAAGTCCCGTTAAAATTGGTCCAGCCATTTCGGAGGTTAGCCAGAACAAACGGACAGACAGACAAAATTTTTATAAATTGTGTTTTTCTTATAAGTACCATATATAATTCCATAAGCGTTTAGTAAAAAGCTGTTATTTTGACATTACAAACATACACTTCATTTTATTTATCTGTTTAGATAAATATAAATATAAGCAAACACACAGATAGATCATCATATTAGTAAGGGATAGTACGAATCAGAATCTTTAAATAGAAAGTTCTGAAGATAAGTAGCAAGTGAAAATCATACCCTTTAGACCCAAAAGGAGTTACAAGCGCTCATTACATTGAGAGCTTTCACTTGAACTTTGACAAGTGCTGGCTGGTACTTTCACTCGCTTTGCTGTATTAACTTCGTTATTATAGCTTACATATAGCTTTTATAAACATATTTATACTAATATGTAAAACTAGATTTTTTTTTGTTCAAACATACGATTTCTGGAACTATCGGTACTTTTTGCATTTTTATAGCCCATTAATTGAGTAATATTATACATAAGATTACGATGCTTAGAAGCTTTATAATTATACATAAATGAACTATGTACTTGAACAGAGCAAACGTAAATGTATAATAATTTATTACATACTTTAATGTTGTTACTTGAAAAGTTTATAAAGTTATAAAAATGTAGGCTTAAAAACTATAACGCCACATGTAATTTACTAAAATTTGGTGCACTTCTGATTTAAAAACTTAATTTTATCAAATAAATATTATGTCAAACACTTTTAATTAAGGACAAGTAACTTATATCCGTACTTAATATTATAAATGTGAGTGTGTTTGTTTGTTTGTGGGTTTGTTAGTTTGTTTGTTTGTTTGTTTGTCCTTCTTTCACGTCGAAACAGAGCGACGGATTGGCATGATTTTTCGTGTGGAGTTAGTCGAAGGGCTGGACAGTAACATAGGCTACTTTTTACCGCGGGTGATTATCTCATTCTTACGAGAAAACACGTTGTAATACAAACAAAAAACAACTCATCATACCTATGTATATATAGTCTATCTATTCTATCTTAACTGTTAAAATGTACCTAGGGATGAACCCGAGCGAAGCGAGGGTGAACCGCTAGTACAATATAATTTCCAAATATCATTTGAATTAATTTAAACTGTATTTTACCTTCTTACAGAATATGTGATATTTATACTAATGATGTACCGTTTCTAAACAAATAGTTGATACAATAGCTTGTATTATTATTTATTTTTGTAATTTTTAGTAACTACGTATTCTAAAGTGAAATTTTTGCTAACTTTTTCAATAAAAATGATTCGAAACTTTCATATTATAAAAACGTTTCACATAATGGTCCTTCGCGCCGGATTAGTGACGGACACGCCACTTGCCCGATAAAGTTACAATATACTGCGTTCTTCTCACGCAAAAACTATTTAACGCGTCATATTTTTGTATTCTGTTGCATTTGGGGAAATAATAATACATAAATAAATATTTTGGGACATTAACACACAGTGCCATCTAGTTCCATGTTAAGCTACGAAGCCTGTGTTATGGATACCATATAGTTGATACACTCACATTTATGACTTTAAATATATACACATTATAAATATAAACAAACACCCCTGACTGGAATACAAACATTCGTGCTCATCAAACAAATGAATGCCCTCAGCGGGACTCGAACTTGTGACCGCTGGCACAGCAAGTAGGGTCACTACAAACTGAGCCAAACGTGTCGTCAAATGATTTGTTTTGAATAATCTGACATTAAGATAGTATAATTTAAGTTATGAAATGACATTTGCAATATGAAAAATACTGACAATATCCAACCACTGTATTTTCTGCCTTTTTTCTTATTTGTATGCTCTAAAATATATTATTAAAAATTTCAACTAGCTCCTTATGAAGATTTCAAAAAAGAAAAATATATAATATTGATATGAACACATATGTTAAGTAAGCAATAGAGTGTCAACTGAACACTAAAAATATATACAAATTGAGTCTAAAATCATCGATTTTTCCCATTCATGGGAATCCCATACACTTTCTATAGAAAAAAAAAATTATACAATACATATATAACAAAAACATTCTAATACCCATAGTTCTATAGAAAACCTCGCAAATAGAGTTTGTGGCAAAACAGCGCTGTACAGGAATTCGTTCCCGTTACACTAACGGGAGGCAGAACGCAGTATTAACCACTTAATCGCAACCTCCGATGTGTTGGTTGCATTTAATAAATTAAATTGAAAACTAATGTGGGCAAAGACTGGGAATAAACTAGTGTTTTCTCACGACTTGCTTTGTTTAAAGAATATCACATTTTTTTTTTTTTTTTTTTTTTTTTTTTTTTTTTTTTTTTTTTTTTTTTTTAGTTGACGCTGGGGAAACCCATCATGGGGACCTTACCGGCCGTCAATGGGTAAGGTACTGTGAGACTCTTACTCACTAAAACCCACAGCGGAATCCGTCGCCGCAGTGCAGTGGGGCGTTGCAGGATCGCTTGCGCATACACTACAACACCCCTGCGGACAGCCCGTACCTCGCGGGCCTGCCACGCCTAAATCAGGATGCCCTCGATTCACAGAGCATCCCGACCGCCCCGATGACGTACAGGGGAGTCAGGGAGACCCCCCCGCAGTAGCTCCTCTAGGGTGGCGGGAGAAGATGCGCATAACGGCGCCTCCTCTGCCCCAGCCGACGGCGACGAATTGGGTCTGCTAAGGCGTTAGCTTCGCGTTCCCTCTCCGCCGTCTCCTTCAGTGAGATGACGGCCTCGCTGAAGGAGATCATCGCCGACCAGGACCCCTCGTCGCGCAGCATGGCCTCAACCACGCTGCACAGCGAAAGGTCTCCACCCACTACCGCCATCAGGGCATGGCGCTGGGGAGCCCAAGCGGCGCATTCCACGAGGGTGTGGTGCGAGGTGTCCTCGGTCGCACCACACTCATGGCATACGGGCAACGGTTCCCGACGCGCAACCTGAAACAGATACTTACCAAAGCATCCGTGCCCAGTAAGCATCTGCGTCAGCCTGAACGTCAGGACACCGTGTGGCCTCCTGACCCAGCGAGACAAGTGCGGACGAACCGCGCTCACCGTCGCCAGGCCAGCCGCCGGATTCCCCAGACCTTCCCACCAGCGCCGGATCAGGGCCTCGTCTGCTAGGCGCCTGATCCGATCGACTACCTCCCGCGCTGGACGTTCGCGCGCACGCTCGCTTGCCCGGAACTGGTACACTTCGGCGAGCACCTCCGCCTGGAGTTCCCAGGGTGGATCGCTCGCCAGAAGCGTCGCCGCCGTGAAGGACACCGTACGGTACCCCCTTATCGCCCTCACCGCCAGGACCCGCTGCGCCTTTCGCAATTGGGCCCTGTTAGACGCGGAGAGGGCGTCGATCCAAACAGGAGCACCGTACAGTGCCATGGACCTCACTATGCCGGCATAGAGCCGCCGGCAAGGAGATCCAGGTCCCCCGACATTCGGCAAAAGCCTGCCGAGGGCCGAGGCGGCGCTCATCAATCTCGGGGTAAGCTGGGCGAAGTGGACACGAAACGTCCAGCGACCGTCCAGGGTCAGGCCTAAGTATTTCATTTGGGCCCGAACCTCCACCATCCTACCCTGGACGCGCAGACAGGCGTTGCGGGGGGCACCCCTCCGTGGGCCATGGAATAGGAGGGCCTCCGTTTTTGAGACAGAGACCCTCAGGCCCAACATCTCTATCCGGTCGACGACCAGATTAGTGCCAACTGTGGCCAAGCGTGCCGCCTCCTCGTAGGTACGACCCCTGGCCGTTACCAGGGTGTCATCAGCATAAGCAATGACACCCAGCCTAGGAAGGAGCGGACACCGCAGGAGCCAATCATACCCGAGGTTCCACAGAACTGGGCCGAGAACCGCCCCCTGTGGAACCCCGCAGTCGACACGTCGCCGACCGACCACACCATTTGCCCCCATCCACACGACCTGTCTGTCGTGGAGGTACGCGTCCAACACCCGCCGGAGATAGAGAGGCACCTCATGATATCGAAGCGCCTCTCGTAGAGTCTCGAACGGCAGGGTGTTGAAGGCGTTAGCCACATCCAGCGAGACGGCTAGGAGCACGTCTCCCTCCTCCACCGCGGCCAAGGACCGAACCTTCAGGGCGTTCAAGGCGTCCACGGTTGACCGACCCGCCCTGAACCCAAACTGAGCCTCTGACAGGCCCGGTCCCACCTCCTCCAGATGCTGAGTGACACGGGCAGCGAGAATTCTCTCGAAGAGTTTGCCCATCTCACTCAGCATCACGATTGGCCTGTACGCCGAAGGGGAGTCAAGAGGACGCCCCTCCTTGAGCAGTAGGCACAATCTACCCTCCTTCCAGATCTTCGGGAACTGCCCAACACGAAGGCATGCGTTGAAAAGCTCCCGAAGATCCCCTCCCAGGTATTCCAGGGCGATGCACAGAACTCGCCCTGGAATTCCATCCGGTCCCGGAGCCGTCCGTCTGGCCCGCAGCTTGTCAAGGGCCAGGTCAAATTCCCCCTCAGTGATCGGGGGGATTTCCCCCACTCCCTCGAGAGATGAGGGAGGAACCATCACTGGAGGGACGTGCCCAGCCGACTCCGGAAACAGCCCTCCCACCAGCCGTAGGAGAACATCAGGCGACGTGGTCTCCGTAACCGGGGCGCCGTGCGCGCGGAGCTTGTTCCGCGCTCTGATGTAGGGGCGCCCCCACGGATCCCTGTCGAGGCCCGCCAGCAATTCCTGACGGGCCGCTGCCTTGGCCTGGCTGATGGCGAGCTGCAGGGCCTTCTTCGCAGACTTGTAGGCCTGCTGCAGCTCGCTTTCCAAATCTGGGTCCAGGCCGTTTCTCCTACGGCACCGAACGTATGCCCGCCTGGTTCTGCTGCAGGTCGCCCGAAGCTGTGCGATTTCAGGCGACCACCAGTACACGCTTCTGCGCCGGACAAAACTCCGCCGAATCCGCGGCATGGCCACATCGCACACCCTGGTGAGGGCGTCGCGCATGCGACTAGCCAGCTCCTCGACATCGAAGCTGGCGCCCACCACACTCCCCTGGGAGCACCATGCCTCCACGATGGCCGCCTCTCGGGCCAGCTCCGGATCGAGCTGACCAAGGGCCCACCTCGGAAACGCTCGAGAGGGCCCTCTAGGGCGGACCACCGGCACCGGACCGGTGGAGATCTCAAATCGGATATAATTGTGATCCGACAGAGTCTCTACCTCCTCCTCTACCCTCCAGTTCATCACATTGCGTGCGACGGCGGGGGTGGCAAACGTTAGGTCCACCACAGACCCCCCCCGCTGCCGCACACACGTGAAAGCCGTCCCCACATTGAGTAAGGACAGCCCAGAGAGTAGAGCCCACACCTGGACAGCTCGCCCACGAGCGTTCGTGGTGGGGTTCCCCCAGGCCAGAGACTTGGCATTAAAGTCGCCGAGGACGATAGTGGGCCTCGGCGACACCCTGCAAACCGCAGCACGGACGGAGTCGAGAAAAACCTCGAACTCCGCCAGGCTGCGGTTGGGGGAGAAGTACACGCCAATTATCGCGTACTCTCCCCACCCTGCCACGACAAATCCCTGGCCCCTCTCGATTGCCGAGAGACGGGGGCCGGTGCTGCTCCCAGACACAATTGCCACTAAGCCCTCAAGGTCCCCCACCCAATGTGGCTGGGAGGGGACAAAATAAGGCTCAGCGGCCACCGCCAGGTCAATCTCCCACTCGGCCATGGACTGCAGAAGCAAGTCCTGCGCTCCAGCCGAGTGATTGACATTCCCTTGTAGGAAGCGCGTGAGTCCAACCATTATGAGGACATCACCGCTTCCTCCTCAGCCTGGCGGCTTCCATCCCTAGGGGCGGCTCGGGTCTGATGAACCATCCTGCCCTTTGTGACGGGTGGCCTGCAGTCACGGCCACCCATCACATGCCCAGAGGGGCGCCCAGCATCCGCGCAAACTGCGCAGCGTGGGGACTTTGCCGCACAGGCAGCGGACCTATGGTCCTCGCTGCCGCAGCGGAAGCAAAGGCGCCCCCTTTCCACCCCCGATGGGCATAGGGGACGGGTATGCCCTATCCCCATGCACCTGAAGCAGCGTAGTGGACGCTGCTCCAGGACTTCCACCTTGGCCGACGACCACCCGACCAGAAGTCGGCTCGCGTCGGCCACCTTCTTGGCTGCCGTGACCGGGCACCTCACGACAGCCGAGCCCATCATCCCCTTCCCGGAGTGGATCTCACTGACCCAGACGGATTCCACTAGGCAGCCGCCCGCACTAGCGACTGCCTCGGCCACCTTTTGTTTGGTGACCGCATCGTCCAGGCCAGAGACCTTTATCTCCCCCTTTTTTGTTGGGCGCGTGACCGTAGCCACCCCGTCCAACACCTGGCGAAGTTTCTCCGCCAGGCGATCCGCCGCCTCCGCGGGGACAGAGGAAGGGAGCTCCAAAAGTCGAGCCCCCGTTACAGCCCTACGCACTGAAAGTCCCCCAGTGATCCCAAGCTGAGGGAGATCAATCCCCTGCTGCGCCCTTTCGAGGACCCTCGCATAGGTCACCCCTTTTGCCTCCGCCTCAGGCTGCAGCGATATAATGACCGCCGCAGTGCGCGCAGGAGCGGCTACCTTAGGTTTTGGTGGCGCTGGGGGAGTCCTCTTTGATGGGGGTGCCACCGGAGTTGCACCCCCGGGAGGGGATGACGTTTTCCCCTTCCCCTTCCCCTTCCGCACAACGGTGGCCCAAGTCTCCTTATCCGGGGCCGACACAGCACTCGGCCCAGCCACAGCTCTCGGCGTAGGCACAGGAGGAGAAGGGACCGGGGCAGCCCGTGCAGACGTCGAAGGACGTGCAGAGGCCGCTACCCCCCTCTTCGCCGGCTTACGCTTACCCGACCCCGAAGCACCCTCTTCCACTGCCACAGCCGGCACAGGCGTCCGCCTCACTGGGACAGGGGCTTGAGATGGTGCAATCACCTCCCTACGCCCGTCAGCGGCAAGAGGAGGTCTTGCCGGAGTCGCGGGCAGAAGCCTGTCCTCAATCCCCGCAAAGCGAGCGTCCAATATGGAGCCGACAGTAGCGACTATTGAGGCTCGTATCTCCTCAAGCCAGTCGCTACCGAAGGCATCCGAAGGGCCAGACTTGGCCGTGGACAGCTCCGCCCTCATTTCTGAGAACTCGCGGCGATAGGCTTTGAGCTCCGACTTTAAGCTTTCGACCTCCTTGCGCAGGCGTATGTTGTCTGCCTGCACCTTACGGGCCTCATCCGCTGTCGAGCGCCCCGCAAGCGCCTCCACCACCTCTCTCATCGTAGCAGCAGACTCCTTTAGTACCCGTAGCATCGTACCGTCTAAATTGGTAGACTTCTTGGCCACCTCTAATACTGCCGCCACACTCTTGTCGGCAAGGTCCTTCAGCTCGTCGGCCGTCTGATCAGCCGGATCACGTAGAGCCGGAGCCTGAGAGGCCGACGACTCACATTCATTAGGCACGCTTGTGCCCGCCTTACCGTAAGCTCGCTGTCTCAAGCGTCTCTCAAACGCAACCTCTCGAGCTTCCTCCTCCATCTCTTTGAGCTCCCGACGTGCGCGAGCAACTCCTGCACCATCCCCACCTTTCTGGGACCTTCCCCTCCTCGCCTTTACAACCCTGGCGCCAACCGTCAACTCCGTCTCAGTCTCAGTCCCGGAAGGCGACGCTAAAGGCGATAAAGGGTGGGTCCGCTTTCTCCTCACGGATGAGTCGGTATCCGTCCCTTCGGACATGTCCAACTCCTCCACTCCGCCAGTCACTGGCACCAACGTCTCACCGCCCATCACAGGCTCCACGTCATGGTTTTGGTTTTTTGGTTTGGTTCTCATACTAGATCCCACGAGTATGGGGGAAATAAGCCGTCCATCCGTGCGGTGCCCCCTGCACCCGGATAAGCCTAAACGTAACCCGCTAGAGTGTCGGCCGGTACTCTAGCGGGGAAAGCAGTAGTGACTGAACCGCCCATCAGCCATGCATCCCTTCGCGCTGCTACGCCACTTGGGATTCGGGGTAATTTTTTATAGAGGTTTTCTTCCTCGCAGCCCGGGCGGTTAAGCCAAGGCTCTCGGTCCTAGTTCCCGGCCGCTAGACATGATCAACGACACCGGGAACCGAGATTACGAGATTTGAGGGGAGCATTGCACAAGAGTGCTAGCCCGGCTGCGCAGTTAAGCACCCGCCGGACTCGCTCCACCTCCGCACTTTTCTGTCAGGGTGTACTCCCTTAGGGCGTGGGGTTAACAAACCCCTAAAGGCACGCCCATGCCTACTGGTTTTGGTCCGCGCCGGATTGCTCCGGTACCACCCGCTCAGTGCGGGTGGCGTTCCCCTATCCGCCACCTGGGGACGCGCCCGGTAGGAGCCCAGCTACTCCCCCGGGTAAAGAATATCACATGAAATTTAGGATATATATAATAAAATTTAACAAAAAGCGAGCTTAATGGCGCGAAACGAGAGTAAGTAGCTAATGATAAAAGTAAAAATTAAAAAAAGCTACATATTACTATGTATATATACAATATCAAAATAATATCGCCAGGGTATTTGCGAGATAATTTTTATTATTTAATGTTCGCTGATGAGGTTTTTGTATATTATCAAACTAATAGAAGCCGCGGCTTCACCTATATTCAAAGTAAAAAAAAAAAAAAAAACTCTTTTTTCCCTTCCCTTTACGATAATGTATGGGAGTCTGCCCGATTTGTAGACATTTATGGTTACTGCTCAGTTCCCTTGAGTAGTAGCATGATGATATATAGCCTATAATAACCTTTCTCGACAAGCTTATCTAATGAAAAATAATTTTTCAAATCGGATTAGTAGTCCTTGAGATTGCCGCGTTCAAACAAACAATCAAACTCTACCTCTTTATAATATTAGTATAGCTAACTATCTACACATATAATAAAATTCTAACTAAGCCGAATCTGAACATTAAATATTTTTTTGGAAAATCTTATTGAAATAGACATTATTATCGATACAGATGCCGAATCTATCGTTTTTAGAATTTTTCTCTGTCTATCTTTCTATCTGTCTGTCTCTCTGTCTTTCTGTCTGTCTGTCTTTCTGTCTATCTGTCTGTGTGAAAACCACTGGACAGATTTTGATGAAATTTGGTATGATGATAGCTGGTTATCCAGGTCAACATATAGCATACTTTTTAGTCCTAGAAAATATCTCATTTCTGAGTAATCTATACTAAATACTAAAACGTAACTAGGAACGAACCCGAGCGGAGTGAGGGTGAGTCGCTAGTTTAAATTAAAAATTTAATTTCCTTTTACAATCGATATACAGTTAGCAAGACTACGCCACTTCTCCATTTATTGTTCTTAGGTTTAGAATGCAGTAGGTTAATTCAAAGTTTAACTTTACATAGAATGCCCGCATTTACATTTATGCGAATACTTAAACTCTAACCTCGATCTAGGATTCTTAAGCCAATGAACTCGCATAATTTCCTACCGGCTATAATCATATAGGTACATACATCATCTTCAATACACATATTATAAGAGTAACTGACTGCTGTCTGTACATGAAAGATGTTTGAGAAAAACTATTATTGGGGGTCTTTATCAACATAATAAAACCTAAAACAATGATTTTTAGAATTTTCGTTTGTACGTTTGTGCGCGTTAATCTCAGAAACTACTTAACCGATTTAGGTTTTTTTATGCGATTCAGTGACAAACGAGCAGCCAGGCCACCTGATGGAAAGCAGTACCTGTCGCCCATAACAACTACGGTTCATGCACTTAAGTTTCAAGTAACAAAAATGCAGAACCACAGGTGCGTTGTCACTGTGAGGACTAAGATGATATGCCTCTTGCCTGTAATTGCGCTGGCTACCTTATCCTTCAAACCGGAACACAACAATGCAATCATTGTTGCTTGGCGGCAGAAATAGATAAGGGGGTGGTACCCATCCAGTCGGACTCCTCAGGCTTGACAGAGTCCTACCACCGGTAAATTACTAATATATTGTGGTAAGCTTCACTTAACATTTAGGTAGTATCTGCATTAATTCAATCAACGAAGCCGAGCGAAGCGAGGGCGAGTCGTTAGTGTAATAATAAACTACTAAACTAGTCTTTCTGATTGTCTGTCCTCTAAAAATTGTATTCTTTTGGAAATTTGAGCATGAGAATACCTCGAATCCTGACTTAGAGGAGGGCTTTTTTATTTATATCTAAGAGCTAAAAACCATTTTGCTGAAGCCATGGAGTTTAATATGTTATATATTTAACCATTTTCGATTTTTCAGTTAAAAATTAAGATAAATATAATGCTATACGTACTTTCCAGTTTCGAAACAATTGGCTTGAAACTTCTAGCTCTAATAGAAATCGAACTAGTTATCTAGGTCTATGTAGAATGTTCCCACATATGTATTTAAAACATAATCTATAAAAGTATACGCTTATCTTTTAATTATTATATACATATATTCAGTATTAAGATATTTGCTTTAATCAGTAAAAAAAAAAAATGATTTTGTAACAAGCGTACTCAAAATGGCCTTAGATGCTAAGGTCATATTATTTACGAAATATAGTGTATATTATTATTATTATTTAATACGTTGATATTTGTGTGTTTATCGACTGTTTGTTTGTTTATGCACATGCTTTATGTAAATTTCAAGTATTAAGAAACGATTAAAAAGTAAAAAATAATCTAATATATAATAATATTACATCTATACAGATAAATAAAATTGAAGTGTCTGTTTGTAATGTCAAAATAACAACTTTTTACTAAATGCATATAAAAGTATATACGGTGCATATAAGAAAAACACAATTTTTAATTTTTTTTGTCTCTCTGTCTGTTTGTTCCGGCTAATCTCCGAAACGACTGGACCGATTTTCACGGGACTTTCACTGACAGATAGCTGATGTTATTAGGAGTAGATTAGGCTACTTTAATACTATAAAAAAGGAATTAGGGTCCAACTTAAAAAAATGAAAACGTATCGAAGGGCAAACCCGAGCGAAGCGGGGGTGAGTCGCTAGTCAATAAATATAATAAGAATGTTCTTATAAACGATTTCAGCGTGTATATACTATATAGAGCATAAGTAAGCGCGTCATACTTCGACGCTCGGCCGACCGACGGTTTTGCTTGCTTTCCGAGGCATGAGGTAATGTTAGTCTCCTAATTACGAGTTATTACGGAGAATTTATCTATACTGAGAATACACGACCTAGGACTTGAATCTAGGACCTCCAGACTCAACCATACGATCTATAGGTTACAACTCCAAAAGGAAATTCTACTAATATTATAAACGAAAGTATGTGAGGATGTATGTTTGTTACTCTTTCACGCAAAAACTACTGAATGAATTTTTAAAGAATATTTTTAAAGATATATTAATATATAATGGAACTACGCATGCGGAGCCGCGGGATAACGTTAGTTCTTCACAAGTAATTACAAGTAGTTTGAAAGACAAGCATTACTATAATGGACTGGCTGGAAACTTGTTTTATGAATAAAGTAAAAGAACTTTACACTTAACGCTATAACTTCACTCTTTTTCTCTTGAAAAATTGTTAGTGGGTATGTCCTTCTATTACGTAGCAATGAAGCGATTAATGTATTTTCTTTTATAAAAACTACTCAATGTATTCTATATATTAATACGTGAAGCAAAAGCTTTGTACCCCCTTTTACAAAAATTGCGTGAACGGAGGAGTATGAAATTTCCCACACTTATAGTTTATATAGAGAAGGAGTGCAGAATGCTAATATTTTTTTTTAATTATGCATAAAAAATACATAAAATCAATAAAAAAAAAACATTACACACACTACCATGTATTTGACTCACACATATATACTCTTGTTTTTTGTTAAACTCTGTGGTCAAATTGCGAATAGATTAATATTGTAATATACTCGAGACAATAAATATATAACTTAACGAATTATGGTTGATTTTCAACCACGAGGCGATCACCAATTAAAATAAAAAGTTGTCATTATCGTCTCCGGTTACTAAATTATTTCTATCACGTTGATGCGTTGTCACGTTGGTACTTAGAAAAAGAATTCACGAATAATCTATATAAATAAATAAAATTGAAGTGTCTGTTTGTAATGTTAAAATAACAGCTTTTTACTATATGCATATGAAATTATGTACTGTATTTATATGAAAAAACTATTTTTTCAAATATTTGTCTGTCTGTCTGGTTTTTCCGGCTAATCTCCAAAACAGCTGTACTGATTTTGAAAGGACTTTCACTGGCAGATAGCTGATGCTGACTTCGCTCAAAAAAATTAAAACGCACCTAGAGACCCGAGAAAAGCGAGGATAAGTCGCTAGTATTATAATATAGTTATAGTTTAGAAATCCAATTCATCTCTTTGTATAAGTATGCAGTATCGCTACTACTGAGTCAGTTAATAATTCCCATTTAAAGCAAACTTGGAGAGCTTTAACCCTGTTTCACTGTCATTTAGCCTTCTATTAAGTTCACTCATTGTCTTTGCAATATGCACTTTATACGAAAGTAAATAAAATAAATAAATATGTTAGAACATTAACACACAGAACCATCTAGTTCCATGGTAAGCTACGAGGCTTGTGTTATGGAAATCAGATAGTCGATACACTACACATATAAAACTTTAAATACATATATATTATAAATATAAACACCAATGACTGGAGTAAAAACATTCGTGCTCATTACACAAATGAATGCCCCCAGCGGGACTCGAACCCGCGACCGCTGGCACAGATTGGAATTTGTTTAGTCTGTGGATGTAAAACATGAAACTGTCTCTATGAATCACATCCTTTAATTAAATGATGTCAATAAATATATTCTTTAGCCAACAAGTCTTCCTTTGAGCTTAATTTTTTTTTTAATTATTTTTATTTGAATTCAATATTTTATTATTATATCTTATATAGTAAGGTATACTTCTAGTAAAAATCTTATACGATAAACTGGGTAGTTTTTACTGCATACTTTAAGAAACACTGTATTCTCATCTGTAAAAAAAGCTCTTAGAAAAATAACAAATGGCACTTTGCAAGATAAAATATTTAAAAAATTTAGAAGCTCTGATGTTTTCAGAAAGACGTGTGAAGTCCACCAACCCGCACTTAGTCAGCGTGGTGGACTATGATCCCCTCGTATTGAAGGTTGGCCCGTGCCCAGCAGTGGGACGTCAAAAAAGGCTGAATACAACATATTTCATTTTGTTTTTTTTGTAATTTTGTTTTAAAATAATATAAATCGTAAATAAATGAGTATATTTCGTAGAAAATAAAACAGTCACATGAAATGAGTCAGCAAGTAGAGCAGGTATTGAGAACAATATAACAGCTGATTACATCTTAATCATACATTTTGTAGGGCAAAGTAGGTACTATGATGTCATAGAGTTATTGAAGACTACATACAACAAGTGACCTAATTATTAAATTACTGGTGATCCGCCTCTGATTTCCCCAGGGGTTATTTTATGCCAACATATATATTTTCTAAATAACTTTATGTATCGAGATAAAAAATGTTTCAGTATTATTTTAAAGGTTTTTAAATGTCGCTCTTTTAATGATGATGAAAGGTAATATCTAGTAATATCTATATTGTACTAGCGACTTACCCTCGCTTCGCTTGTTCCCTAGGTGCGAGCGAAACCTTAATTATTTTTCTAAAACAAAAGTTACCTAAGTTATTCCTTATAAGATCAGCTATATATCAGTGAAAGTACCGTCAAAATCAGTCCAGCCGTTTTGAAGATTAGCTGAAACAAACAGACAGACAGACAAAAAATTTAAAAATTGTGGTTTTCTTTTAATATACAATTTCAACTGCGTCTAGTAAAAAGATTTTTTAGAAATTATAAACAGACACTTCAATTATATTTACTGTATACATATTTATGTATACAGTAGGCAAAGACAAAAAAGTTCAATACCTTTTTACCCTTTGTTTGTCAACCGATTTTCTTTTTTCTTGTTAGCTTTCTTGCTATTGACGAGCTTTAGTGTTATCAATAAAACTTTTTGGAGACAGTTACTTTTTACATATATACCTATGTATAATTAGGTAAATTCAATTCACATATTTTAAGTTCAAATTTTCAATAATCTTATGGTTGAATATCGATTTTTGAAAGCCCGTTATTTTTAAACTATGCAGGCAATTATTAGTATATTAGCTTTACAATCGTACAGGACTAAAGTAGGTCTAAGAATATCAACAACTATCGTGGATTACGGTCACGCGTCAGACCGGTAGTGGTGGCGCCTAGCTTTCCTTACATAGGCACATATGTATTATTAGATATTATTGTCATTTACATTATATAACGTGACCTTTTGATTCATATGTGAAATATTGAATTTTGTTTGATAGGTTTTAGCGGAAGCTATGTCAGTTAACCGACTTTCGAGAAAGACCTATGAGTCTGCGTAGGAAATTATTAGTCATTTTTAGTCTCGTCATACTGAATAAGTCACGAGATCTAAATCTTAGTGAATTCAAACTATTTTAAATAAATCTGAATAGTTCAGCTAGTAATGAAAATTTTAATAAGCATACATAAATAAATATGTTGGGACATTAACACACAGCACCATCTAGTTCCATGGTAAGCTACGAGGCTTGTGCTATGGATACCATATAGTTGACACACTACTCATATAACGTTAAATACTTTTTTATATCTATTCTATTTTATTATATTTTCTATTTTATTATATTTTCTATTTTATTATAAATATAAACATCCATGACTGGAGTACAAACATTCGTGCTCATCACACAAATGAATACCAGCGGGACTCGAACCCGTGACCGTTGGCACAGCAAGTAGGGTCACTACAAACTGAGCCAAACGTGTCAAATATACAATCTTACTTTTAACCTAATCTAATCATAAAAAAATATACAAAAAAGCTCTAAATATGCAGGAAGAGAATATTTTAGAGATTACCCCCATACGTGATGGTTTTACATACTACAGTATTTCAATTTCCGGCCCACGTTTCCACTTTCGACCAGCATTATTTGCTTGGAAAGTGCAAATTTGGATTGCAGATACAGAAACACACCGTGACTGTATTATCAATGAGAGCGACGAAATCGAGATGTGAAGGTTGAAAATTAAAGATCGTAATATGGAACGAATTGTACACTAATGGCTTGCTCCAAATTTGTACACGCATATAAATATATTGCTAAACGTATGTGTTTACTATATATATGCTAGTATGTGTATGTATGTTTGTTAACCAAACCAAAGTACCTTACAATATTTGTTAATTTTAATCATTTTTATAATTTTAATAAGTTTTATAATTGAAATGTTTCCTGTTCCATACTTTTATACCTCTTTTATATATGTATTAACTTACATTATATACCTACGAGTAAAGTGATTCTAATTATCACTGACCTATGTGCTCTTGGCCTTGATATAACAATTTAAAGTAATTAACCTCTGTATATGAATCATGACGCCTTCCGGACAGACTCTGCTTCATTCATTTGACATATCATTTGTTTGTTATGATTTTCAATAACCTTAAATCGGTATTGGATGCTTGAATTGAGCTTATAAGAGTAAACTCAACAGAATTGAAATTCAATAAAAAATTCTTTAGCACTAGCGACTCACGCTCGTTTCGCTCGCGTTCGTCCCTAGATACGTTTTCACGGTTAGCTATGTTTAGGTATAAATAAATAGTAGCTTGCTACTCCTAAGATATTCATTAAATTTGATATATATATATAGCGATTTACCCTCATTTTGCTCGAGTGCATACGCCGTACGCGGATTTTGTTTACAAGTTCATGGGATTTAATTTTATTTCGCGAAACCCTAGTTCTTTGTCTAAAATAAAAGTGGCCTAAGTTACTTCCTATAATATCAGCTATCTGCCAGTGAAAGTCCCGTCAAAATCGGTCCAGCCGTTTCGGAGATTAGCCGGAACAAACAGACAGACAGACAAAAATTGTAAAAAATTTTGTTTTGGTATATGTTTCCATATGCATTTAGTAAAAAGCGGTTATTTTAATATTACAAACAGACACTCCAATTTTATTTATCTGTATAGATTAGCAACATACCCACGCTTCGCTCGGATTTGCCTCTATACGTTCCATTAGGTCATAGTCTATCTGAGTACTAAATTTCATCCAATTCCAACACAACAAACAAACACTTATAAAAACTTTCGCATTTAAAATCCATCCATTAAATTCTTACATTTTTTTACTAAACGTCAAGAGCTTATGTAGTAGGAATGACAGATATATGCCTGTCAGATTTGTTTTTTTTTTGTATAAATTTTAAATAGATAACGTGTTTACAACAACTCAGCCCGAGAAATTAAATAAAAAAAAATCGATTTTCATGTTCGATATTGTAACATAGTAAATCTTCAAAACATTATCGAGCATCTTTTTGATATTTCCATTTTAAGTATGGAGGAAAACACTAAAATAAATCAACAAAAACCTATTAGACCGTAAAATGTAGCTACGCGAGTAATAGCCTTTAAAAACCCAACCAGTCTTCTATAGTGTAAATTGTTATTCAACAGTTGCATAAGTCTTAGGCAATACAAATACAAAATAAGTCCGCGACTCCACTGACCCGGTTAACTTTCCGAATAAGTCACACTCGTAAATTATGTCTTCACAAGATGAAATCACGAAATTGATCCATTAATATATTTTTTTAACTGCCTCGGTGGTGTAGTGTGCTAGCATGTACGGCTGCACATCCTGAGGTCCTGAGTTCGAGTCCCGGGTCGGGCCAAGTTTAGTTATTGAGTCTTTCTGTATAGTAAGCCTCAGTAACAGCCCGGAGTTGGGAAGTTGGCGGTGTTTCACCCCCGTTACCGGAGAGCACGTAAAGCCGTCGGTCCTGCGCCTTAACTCTCACCGGTCGTGTCTCGTGTCGTCCCACTGGAGTATGAGAGTGACAGGAATAGAGAGTGCACTTGTGTCTGCGCGTACACTTGTGCACTATAATATCTCCTGCGCAGTTGGCTAGTCTCAATGAGATTGGCCGCCGTGGCCGGAATCGGTCATGAGAACATCATCATCATATATTACTAGCAGAACTCGCGTCTTCGCTCGCACTAAAATACAAAAAAAAAACTTAGAAAAAGTAGATTTCATACAAACTTTATCCTCTGTTTTATTCCCTTATGGGATGAATTTCGAAACATGCTAAAACACGTATTTATTTTATTGTATTGAAGAGCATTAATACCAAGTATCAAGTAATTCTGATTATAAATATATTTTTGGTTCTATAACGTGTAAATGAGATAATCTCCCGTGGTAAAAATTACCCTATGTCACTCTCCAACCCTTCAACTATCTCCATACAAAAAATCACGCCAATCCGTCACT
Source organism: Argynnis bischoffii washingtonia (assembly GCA_033884665.1). Lineage (NCBI taxonomy): Eukaryota > Metazoa > Arthropoda > Insecta > Lepidoptera > Nymphalidae > Argynnis > Argynnis bischoffii. The sequence goes on from CM066610.1 coordinate 471,595, forward strand.
CTTTTTCGACGTGAAAGAAGAACAAACAAACAAACACACTTTGACATTATTGGTATAGATAGGGATTCCACACTTATTATTATTATACAATTTTTATGCACTATTTTTTATGTTTACATTTTTCTATAAAACCTAAGTATTAATCAAGCGATGAATGAAAGTGAAATTAGTTGTTTTTTTTTAATTAAATAATTTATGCTTCTAAACCAATAAGATTACTAATTAAATTCATTTAAAACACGTTTTGTCATAAAGCAGGCTCTCTCCTGTCTAGGCAAAAAAATCAACATAATGTATTCCTTGAGAGTACCTACATATCTACCAGATACCTATACTTTAACTAGCGACTTACCCTAGCTCTTCTCGGGCTCGTGCATAGGTACCTACGTTTTAACGATTAGTATAGATTTCTCAGAAATGAGATATTTTTTCGCAGTAAAAAGTATATGTTGACCCGGATAACCCGCTAAAATTTCAATAAAATCTGTACAGTGGTTTTCTCGTGATGCGTTGCCAAACAGATAGACAGACAGACAGACAGATAGACAGACAAACAGGCAAAAATTCTAAAAAACTATAGATTCGAACTCTGTATCGATAATAATGTCTATTTCAATAAGATTTTCCAAAAAATATTTAATGTACAGATTCGACTCAGTTAGAATTTTATTTAAATAAATATTTTTTTAAATTAATTATTTAAACCTGTTTCTTTACACCAAGATCGACATGTACTTAAACAAAAAAAAAATAATATTTCTATTTCTTTTGACGTCTAGATTTCTTACCGACTGTTTCTGACCATGGTTATTTTGTTTCAACAGGTTTAACTGGATAAATTACCGATATATGCGAAATTGATTATAGATAAGGAAAACTAGTTTTTTTTACGACGCCGATTGCTTTTTAATGTTAATGTTTTATTATTTTGTTTTAATTTATAGTATTTCTAGAAGTATATATGACTATGTATTTCTAATATTATTCACTGTAGGCCACTTGAATGAAAATTCTTAATCTAATATATTTAAATGAGCAATTCTTGTATATTTATATATTTATTTATTTATACTGGCTATCTCGGAAACGGCTCTAATGATTTAGCAAAAATTTGGTATGTGGAGATTTTCGGGAGCGAAAAATCGATATAGATTAGTCTTATGCCTGGGAAAACGCGTATTTTCGAGTTTTCATGCGGTTTTATTTTTGAATTATTCCACGCGGAATATGGTCGATAATTTCTTAAGTCAAGTCAAGGCGCAAGTTAGACAATCACATATGTCCGGGATCGAATCCCGGTTGGAATACAAAATTTTTACTTTTGTTTTTTTTCTATCTATTCAAGTTTGTAGATTTTTCTATGTAAAAAATACGATATAACAAAAAAGAACTTTGAGCGAAGCTCGGTCGCCCAGGTACTGTAATGTTATATGTATATGTATAGGGTATCAACTAACTGGTTTAAGATTATTCTGTTTAGCAAACGTCGAAAAGCTAGCTGTTAATATCATTCATTATTATAAAAGCTAAAATATATTATATAAATAAAACTCCTTAAAAAATCGGTAATCTTACAGAATATATGTAGATAGCTTGAGCTATATCGTTACTTAATTTCAACCAAAAATAAAACTTACTTATAGTTTGTTTACTACTGGACAGACAAATTATAAAAACAATTTATTTAAATATATATATATATATATATATATATATATATATATATATATATATATATATATATATATATATATATTAAAATAACATACTTTGTGAGAAAGGCCCAAGATTTCAGGTAGCACTTTTTAAAAAAAAATAAATCAAACCAAAAATAACAAATACATATAAACAAAAATAAGAAATAAACCTAAACATACACCAATTAAGTTTTTATAATTTACAAATTTTACAGGTACTTTGTATTAAGAATATATTAAAAACGATATTGCCAATAAAAACGTTAACCTTATACAGACGGAATCGAACACGCGACCGCAAACGTACACGTAACCACGTAACAAACAGTAAAAATTATGCCATTTTATAGTATTAGCTTAACATGGCAAACATGTCATCCTATACACTATACATCGATCATGTTAAATATCTTAAACAACTTGAAAAATAAAGGAATCGTGTCTTTAGTATATAAATCCTAACAATAAATTCATTGAATACATTTAAAATAACAATGAAGAAAATAATATTTCTAAATGATGAGGTTTTCGTATAAATATCAGCATTTTTTTTAAATATAGTGTCAAGTTTTAATAAGTTTTTAGTTCTTTAGCTATAAAAAAAATATTTTACGTGCAGCCACGGTATATGCCTAGTTCTCCTATATCAATTTACATAACACTTACAATCGCCGTGTTGCCAAATATGAGTTATTACGAAGATTTTGAAAGGCAATCAAGTCATTGACCCGTGCCATACAAACCTTGTTTATATTCACTTCGGATATTACTAATCAGAATTACTATATCGACCGTAGTGTCATCTAATTTATGAACCTATCATTAGGCCGGCCGCATACTATAAGATTTTTTCTATCAGAAAATTTCTGATGCCCGCCAGAAGGCTCATATGTTTTGGTCTAGGCCGAGTATACTATCAGAATTTCAACGTGTGGGCATCAGAAATTTTCTGACAGAAAATATATTATAATACGCGGCTGGCTTAAACGATTCAATGGCTTTCGAGCAATGATTTTCGCGCCATATTTCTATGTACATACATACATGTATTTCAGAATTTTTATATTAAGAAATAGAAGAGTCTGGCGTATATTTTATTAGATACTTTGATGTTTCATTGAGAACATATAATACAGTACTTAACATAAACTTTATATACTTACATAGTGGTAATACTGACTTAATTAATAGTTTACTTTTTCTAGATGAATAATTGATAGAAGTTAATAATAATTTACTTTTTCTAGAGATCTGTTCAGTTAACCTCTATTCAGCCCTTTTTTAAGATTCAACTGCTGGGCACGGCCTCCCTTCAATATGAGGATCAGACTATAGTCCACCAAGTTGGCCAATGAGGAAAGACTGACTTCACATGTTTTTCGAAAACTTGCTAGATTTTCTCAGACATGTAGGTTTCCTCACGATGTTTTCCTTCACCGTAAGGCAAGTGGTAACCATGTTGGAAATGATTCGCACATGAAAATATCAGAAGTGCGAGACCCGGGATTTGAACCAGCTTCACTCGGTTTCCCAAGCGAGCGGGTTACCATAAAACATGAGCTACTTCATGGGATATAAAATATTTATATTGAAAAATCGATTGAATTAAGTTGTATATCATTAGTTAACTTCGTTTTTAGTATCTCTTTGTATAATATTGAATTAAAATGTATTTGTGACGATTCCCGCATGCCACTGATCTCAAAGATGTAATTAAATTTCTGTAATTAGAGTCTGGTATTGTGTCTGTAGCGATAGGAAGCGATTGTTATTTTCTTCAAATGAAACTGTCAATTTTTTTTTATTGAATTCCTACTAATATTATTAATGTGAAAGTTTAGATGTTTGGATGTTTGAGTGTTTGTTACTCAATCACGCCAGAAGGGCCGAATAGATCTGGATGAGATTTGGCACAAATTATTTTCTGGAATATCACATAGGACAATTTTTATCCTGGAAAAAATTACGGTTTCCATGGAATAGACTTGCTTTAAGTGATGTTAGTATTTGATATAGTGTAGCTAACATGTATTCAATGATTTCATCCATATTATTTAAAAAAAATACCATTAGCATACGACCTTTTGTATTACAGAATCTTGAGATTTGAGATTTGGCATTCTTAAGTAAATGTATAAAGGCAGTGTAGCCCAGTGGTAACGCGCTCGCTTAGGGAACCGAGTGAATCGGGTTCAAATCCCGGGTCTTGCACCTCCGATATTTTCATGTGCGAATCATTTCTAACATGATTACCACTTGCCTTATGGCGAAGGAAAACATCGTGAGGAAACCTGCGTGTCTGAGAGAACCTAGTAAGTTTTCGAAAGGCGTGTGAAGTCCGCCAACCCGCACTTGGCCAGCGTAGTGGACTATGGCCTGATCCCTCTCATATTAAAGGGAGGCCCGTGCCCAGTAGTTGGACTTTACCAAGGGGCTCAATGTAAATATATGTATAATTATAATAAAAATATATTTATTATCAATAATCCACACTATATACAATACTAGTAATTATTATCGATATAGAGGTCAAATCTATAGCTTTTTTTATTTGTGTCTGTCTTTCTATCTTTCTGTCTGGGAATGTATCACGAGAAAACGACTTGACAGATTTTGATGAAATTTGGTATAATGATAGCTGATTATTCGGGTCAACATTTCGGATACTTTTTATTGCGGGAAAATATCTCATCCCTATACTAAACTTTAAAATATATATAATTTTACGATGAATTTGCTATCATCTAATAATCCTACATTTTACAAAGTCTTTTACCTACATAGTACCTACGGTACGAGTATCTGAGCAATGTTATTTCAATGCAAAGCTAACAGCATCTGCTTTCTAAAACGTAAACTCAGTACAAAATAGAAACGTACATATGTAAGTTTTTATCGAGGCACTAAAATTTTTACAGAGCAATAACTATATAACGCGTGGATCGCTTTTACGTCCAAACAAACGAGGGTATAACGTGCTTATCTAAAACGATCTGATTTTCCAAAGCTCTCAAGTTTTAAGAGATTTTCTGTAACAAACATATACTCATAATCTCCCTAATAATATAAATGCGAAAGTTTCTGAGGATGTATCGATGTATGTATGTTTGTTACTTTTTCACGCAAAAACTACTAAATTGATTTTAATGAAACTTTACAAAAACATAGCTTATATATCAGACTATCACATAGACTACTTTTTATCCCGAAAAAATGTACGGTTTCCATGGGATAGAGCGAAACAAGGGTGAGACACTAGTGTAGATATGTAGTTGAAAAGCATATGTTTTTTTTAATATTTGAAAAACTGTTAAAGTATACAGTCTGAAAGGATTTCCCGTCATCAATACTATGAGTCAGACGGTAGTAAAATGTTATTGTACATTATTAGCCCATGCATAAGTGTATCATTGGTTCAATAGGTAGTATGTACTATGTAGTGCTGCGCAGTTGACAAGTCTCAGAGAGATTAGCCGTCATGGTCGAAATCGACCGGAATTTGTCATTAGTCCATCAAAGAAAATGATGTTATATTTTTAAACGTGTGAAGTGCGTAGCTGAATAAGAAATCTATACATATAATAAATCTGTAGAGGTCGAATGTCTGTACATAGAAAAAATATCTATGAACCGAGTCAGGGGGATGTAAGGAGAGAAATAGAGCAAATCCAGATTTTTCTAATAATCGAATAATAACCGAAACTGTTAGACCAATTTAAATGAAATTTTGCATGATGGTACCTTATATCCCCGGTCAACATTTTACATACTTTTCATTCCGGAAAATTAAACAGTTCCCTTGGGATAGTTAAAAAACTTACCTACCTTATACCGGAAAAATGTACGGTACCCGTGGTATAGATTTGTTTTTGTTTTCCTAGAGACGAACCCGCGCAAAGCGAGGGTGAGCCGCTAGTTTTGAAATTATTAATTAAAATTACAAACATTATTATTATTTTCATTTTAATCGGCCAAGTTATAAATCCAAAGGTAAGCTCTTGTAATATCTCGTAAAATTTACTGTTTGAAGATAAATAGGTATAGAATAATGTAGGTGTAATATATATAATGGCAGTTCAGTTTGAACTGCCTCGGTGGATTGGCTAGCATGTACGGCTGCACATCCTGAGGTCCTGGGTTCGAGTCCCGGGTCGGGCCAAGTTTAGTTATTGAGTCTTTCTGTATAGTAAGCCTCAGTAACAGCCCGGAGTTGGGAAGTTGGCGGTGTTTCACCCCCGTGCCTCGGAGAGCACGTAAAGCCGCCGGTCCTGCGCCTTAACTCTCACCGGTCGTGTCGAGTAGTCGTCCCACTGGAGTATGAGAGTGACAGGAATAGAGAGTGCACTTGTGTCTGCGCGTACACTTGTGCACTATAATATCTCCTGCGCAGTTGGCTAGTCTCAATGAGATTGGCCGCCGTGGCCGGAATCGGTCAGGAGAACATCATCATATATAATGTAGGTGTAATATATATATTCGTCACCATAGATCTATTTGGGACAATACAAGTGTGAGTTGGACTTACGAGGGTTCTGTATACAATATATTTCTACGAACGCACATATAGCTTAGGCTTAGAACAGGGTTACAGAACCCCAAAATGATACTACGTTTTATATATTTATAATATTTTTTTCTTCTTTTGCAAAGTATTTTAATTGGCATGCAATAATTGCATAATGCGCCCTTCCGCTCGTTACTGTATTTATAGTTTTCCACTTTGATGCAATTTCTAATTTGCACTTATTGTTCGCAGGTAAATATACGAGCCTTGAGTTGCTTCATTGAGTAAAACTACGTGTAAATAAAAGGACCTGAGGTAAAAAATCTAGTACATAGCGGTCTAGTGCACTTGACGGCCCTACTGCTGCACTAGACAAAGCTGAATGTTGCACGCAACAGTATATATTGGTTATTTGTTATTTCAATGCATCTTTAAAGGGGCAATGAAATCTTTCGATACTCAGTTTGTAGTGACCCTACTTGCTGTGCCAGCGGTCACGGGTTCGAGTTCCGCTGAGGGATCATTTGTGTGAAGAGCACGAATCTTTGAACTCCAATCATAGGTGTTTATATTTATAATATATGTATGTATTTAAAGTTATATATGTATGTGTAGTGTATCAACTATCTGGTATCCATAACACAAGCTTACCATGGAACTAAATGGTGCTGTGTTAATGTCCCAACAAACATATTTGTTTATTATTTAATCTTTAAAACGAATGAACAGATTTTCGAGATCGAGATAATAAGCGAAGCTTTATATGAAAGCTAGTATATAATATTTATTCAGCCATTTTTAACGTCCCACAGCTGGGCAAGACCCTTTCAATACGAAAGGGTTCAGGCTGTAGTCCACCACGCTGGCCAAGTGCTGGTTGCAAATTTCACATATCTATTTATTTACTTATTTGATAATTTACAGGGTTATAATATAAATAAAAATACAGATTGAGCATAAAGTTATTAATATTTAGGGCCAAAATTAGATCACTCTATTGTGATTACTTATAGAATGGACAACAGAGTACTTGTACATTGAAAAAAGATAAATAAAAAAGTCTGAATAATTAAATTGATTATGCTAATGATATGCACATCAAACATAATGTGTTTACATGTATGTTCGCGCATGTATGTGTGCGTATGTGTGTGTGCGCGTGTGTATGCAGGTGCGTGTATGTGTGAGTGCACGTGTATACACGTGTGTGTGCGTGCGTGTGTTTGTAAGTTTATGTGTGATGTGTGTAACGTGTACCTGTGTATGGTAATTACAGACATAGCTACAGGCAGCACCTATGTATTTATATATAGGTGTATGAAGATATTAAGAGATTTTTTTAAACGTGTTTAGAGATTAAATACGTCTAAATCGTTGTAATATTTGTTTTAAGTTTTTGTCAGGAGCGGTATAATGCCATTTTTAGCATATAGTGATTTTGTTGATGTTTCGTGTACTAGGATGGTATGTCGTGTTATTAATTTTCGTTCATCGTAAGACAAGTGGTAATCATGTTTTATATGATTTACATATGAAAATATCAAAACTGCAAGATCCGGGATTTGAATTCGCTGTGCTCGGTCTCTTAAGCGAGCGCGGTACCACTGGGCTAATGCCTATTATATATAAGCACACAAATCTTAGAGAATATTTTATTTGAGGAAAGCGAAACAGATCCTTAGCATTGATTTTATAAACATATGTTTGTTCTGAATGTCATCTGTAGTTCTGATATGAAAAAAAGCGGAGTGTTTGAAGACACATTTGGTTCAGTTTGTAGTGCTGTGCCAGCGGTCGCGGTTTTGAGTCCCGTTGGGGGCATTCATTTGTGTAATGAGCACGAATGTTTGTACTCCAGTCATGGGTGTTTATATTTATAATATGTATTTAAGGTTATACATGTATAATATATCAACTATCTGGTATCCATAAGACAATCCTCGTAGCTTGCCATGGAACTAGATAGTGATGTGTGTTAATGTCCCAACAACATACATAATATATTAATTGCCGAAAATGTCATGATTTACTTAGCCTTTGCTTATTCTATCTAGAAAGCTAGATCTTATTTGAACTAAAAGCACATAATGACTACATAACCTTCAAATAATAAAACTATACTATTGATTTACCAAACCTATCCTTAAACTAGCCAAAGTGCACTTTTAATCGAAGCGTCAAGGTTTCTGTTTGCATAATTTTAATAAATTGCGTAGGCGCAGGTCCCGCCTTATATGGATACCTGTTGCGGTATGCGTTTGGCATGCTGGCCATTGTCCATTCATGTGTTAAAATTCCATCTAAGGTATTCTAGCGCTTTAAATGATAATCTAGTTTAGTGGAAGTGTTTCGGGAACGCTTCGCCGCGATTGTGCTTTGAATTTTTGCTGTTAAGGTTATCGTTTTATGTTAGTGCTAGGACGACATTCCGTATATTATATACACTATATATATACCCTCACTTCGCCTGGGTGCATTCCTCTGTACAACTTGTATATATCTTATAATATTAAATAAGCAATTCTTGTATATTCTTATATAAATTTATTCCGTGTATCTCGGAAACGACTGTAACGATTTTGATCAAATTTTGTATGTATAATATGGTTTTGCTTTTTAAGTTTATCTTTATAGTTGTCTTTTCGGAAAAAATGCAATTTTTATATTTTTTCCAAAAAAACGCCAAGTGAAGCTGGGTCATCCAGGTATTATTATATGCAGACACTGCCACCTTATGGTAATTTTTAACCCCTGACGCAAAAAGAGGGGTGTTATAATATTACTAACAATACCTTATGTGTTACTCCAGGTCTAATTCTAGTCTAAATGTATTGTATTCAGCCCTTTTTAACGTCCCACTGCTGGGGGTGGGCCTCCCTTCAATACGAGGGGTATCAGGCCCTAGTCCACCACGCTGGCCAAGTGCGGGTTAACATAGTCCCAATATATACTACATTTTATTCAAATTCGCAACCGTGCGTGGACGAGTAACGAACATATATAATACATATATACACACTCATACAAATTTTCGCATTTACAAGTAGTAGGTAGTCCGATACAGAATTTCTAAAAATTTTATTGTATGAACTCACACATTTTGATTTTCTTAAGTATTCAATACTTAGCGATATAACTAGGGAATTTACGACCAATCGTCGTAACAAAGGGCAGTTATAAAGCAGTTATAAAGCAGTTAGAGTCTGATGATATTAAATCTTCGAGTCGTTGACACCGCGCCCCCGCTCTATACTATTGTATTGTATTTGCGACTTAACTTGCCTTTTTCATTAACTTAATAAATACATTGAATTTTAAAAATATATCGTTATTTTTTAATTTTACGGCTTCATATAGGGATAATAGTTCAGAATAGGTCACAAAATTGGCTAACATATACATTGAACTAACGTAGTTGGTTAAAAATATTCCGAATGATTTTTTCCGACTTGCATTGTGCGAAAATCGAACGCATGACTTTCTACCACGCGGGTTGCTTTAGTACTTATCTGATAGCAGAGTGGACTGTGGGAGCAACCCCTGGGTTGTGTGGTCTGCTACAGAAGACCTACTGTCGGGGCGTCGTAGTTGAGATCGGCGCCCCATTAAGACGAGGGAGGTTTGGTGTTAGTGGGTAGTACGGGCATTCTTAACCGTTGAGTTCCACATAACTACCTATATGTATGTTGGCGAAAATAACTTTTTTGTTAAGAAGCAATGTGCGTAGAATCTCATTAGTGCCGTCATTATTTAAAAAGTTTACATCTTTATATGAAACTAACAACTTACCCTCCCTTCACTCGGGTTCGTCCCTAGCTTGATTAGCCATACAAACTTTCATCCCCATTTCCAACCCCGTAAGGAATGATTTCGGGATAAAAAGTATCCTATGTCATTTTCAAGGTCTCAAACTATCTTCTTACCAAATTTCATCTAAATCGGTTCAGTAGATCTAGAGATTATCTCCTACAACGTCACAAACTCACAAACTTTACCTCTTTATAATATTAGTATAAATAATAACTGTTATTAGCTATTACTAGGTAGCTTTAATGATTTTGGTGTTAAAACCTCTATTATTAAATCATTACATAACAAAACTCATCATTTATTATCAAGAGATCAAAGATTATAATAACATGATCGTGATCAAGCCGTTTCTACGACTTTTTACTCGTAACCTGTTTTTATGAAGCACGAACGAAGTCACGAAAAACAGTTAATTTATTCACATAGTGGAATTTATTTAAACTACAATACCATCTGTTTCAATAGAATTTAACTATTATGATAATTATTCCAAACACGTCAAACTTTTTGAATAAATTAATGTAAATTCAATTATGTTAAATATTTATAATACGTGGCTTTTTCCACATTTTTGAATCAATACATAAATTTTAATAAAGGCAAACTAACCTTCATTTTAAGGCTTAAGTAAATATTTAAAAGTATAAAATCTCGATTTTGTTTAGAGTTGTTTAGAGTTGTTTAGAGTTCCGTGACTAAAGGATTAAGGCACTTTTTTCACTAAAAAACATAGAAAAAAGCTTTTTTATATAACACTAGCGACTCACCCTCGCTCCGCTTGGGTTGGTTCCTGCTTACGTTTTATCATTTAATATAGATTTCTCAAAGATGAGATATTTTCCTGCAGTAAAAATATCCTATATGTTGATCCGGATAACCAGCTATACCAAATTTCATCAAAACCCCTTCAGTGGTTTTTCCGTGATCCGGTCATAGACAGACAGAGAGAGACACAGACAGGCAGAGTGATACAAAAATTCTAAAATCTATAGATTCGACCTCTGTATCGATAATAATGTCTATTCCAATAAGATTTTCCAGATCCAAGATGATTTACGCAGTAAAATATATTTTACATCCTTTCTAGAGTCTCAAACTATTTATTCGTTACAGACATACAAAAATACAAATCTTTCCTCTTTACAATAGTAGTGTAGATGTACATCGTATGATATGTAATATGTAGGACTTATTACATAATATAACATACAACTACATAAGACCAGTTTAGATCGTGGCCAATAACACCCTGGTGTAATACTAAAGCATTTAAGCTCGAAACACATTGTGTTCCACGTGCCTTCATTCGGACTACTTTATATGCGATAGCGGTCCATCACGCTAATTGAACGGACTTGGATGAAATTTTCTATAATCAAGAAAGTTGTACATGTAATTTTATCAATAAAATCAGCAATATTGACAATCTATATATATAATAAAATTGTAACTAAACCGAATCTGTACATTAAATATTTGTTGGAAAATCTTACTGAAATAGACTTTATATATAGAAGCTAAATCTAGAGTGTTTAGAATTTTTGTCTGTCTGTCTGTTTGAGCTAAAAGTTAAAAAATATCTAGCTCTTGCTAGTATAAAATAAAAATATTATAAAAGAAAACAACATATTTAAATAATTATTGCTCATGGCGCCGTTTACAAGTATGTGTATAAAACACCCTATTTCCGCGAAATTGAAACAAACGTACATTCACTTGTTACATTTCATGATTGTAATTATCCCATTAATTTTATAAATGCGAAAGTTTGGATGGATGGATGTTACGCAATCACGCCAGCACGGCTGAACGGATCTGGGTAGAGATAGAGTATAGTCTGGAATAGCACATAGGCTACTTTTTATCCCGGAAAATTTTACGGTTCCCGTGGGATAGATTTGTTTTTTTTTTTTTTTGAAGCTAGAGAGAGTAGCTAGTATTGATATATAACAAGATACCTAAAAATGTTCATTAATCTATACTAATATTATAAAGAGGTAGAGTTTGTGAGTTTGTGATGTTGTGATGTTGTAGGGGGTAATCTTTAGATCTACTTAGCCGATTTAGATGAAATTTTGGTAAAAAGATAGTTTGAGGCCCTGGGAAGGACATAGCGTAGATTTTATCCCGGAAATCATCCCTTAAGGGAGTGAAAATGGGGATTAAAGTTTGTATGGGGAATAAACCTAGGGACGAACCCGAGCGAAGCGACGGTGATTCGCTAGTTATATTATATCTTCAATAGAATTCCAGATCCTTTTTTATGGATATATAAGACAAATATTATGTTATTGTGGTAAGGAACCCACACTTGACCGATTGTATTCGACATGTTTTTTATTTTTGTTGGATTGATTTGATTAACGCTAAGTTCTATATCTCTAGATATTATTCTAGGATTTAGACTGTTTCAAAGAATTTATAATATATCTCATTATATTGTTTTTTTTTTAAATACAAAAACACTCAAATTGTACATATATATTATACTTATGTAAATTTTTGCATAATTTTATACTTATATTCTAATCAAGTCACGTTTTTCGAACGCAACTCGACCTATAAATAATATCTCAATGTAAAAATAACAGTTTTATGTGAATAGACATAAGGTTCAAAATGTATTGAAAATTTTGTTTAGACAGTAACATAGAATTCAATCGTAACGACATATCGCTGACGAAAGGTCGTCGCACCCATTTCTGTACTGTATGAATAGAGTTTAGACGTGGACAAGTTGACTTAATTATTATTATATATTATTAATTTAAAAATATAATAATGATTTTTTTGCGGATTTATTTTGAATTTTGGTTCTCGACGTCTCGAATGCTTTACAGCAATCATGGTCATGGGAGAGACTAAGGTTTTAGACGTCTCAAAGGTCTTTATATTTAGTTGTTACAGACAGCACCTTCCCACAAGATTATATTGATTTTCAAAAAAACACATTATACTTATAGTATTATATATATTTTTTTATACTGAGTATATATATATTATATATACTCAGTATAAAAAAAGGGGTCATGAGGACTGCCGACAGAAGGGCAAATTTAAAACTATAAACAAACAGTTGTTATTTTTGGATATTCAAATTAATTGTTTGATCTTAAATTAAAATTTGTAAATTAAAACTGTCTGCTGGCTTTGACATCTATCGGCACTCTGAGTGTTAGCGTTAACACGTCACATGACCATGTCGATGACGATTTACATGAATTTACTCCCCATCCAAACCTGCCTATAGAAATTTTCACTTCAAAAATTTCATTTGTATACTATTTTAAAATTTTATATATTATTTTTAAACATAATTATTTGGCTTCATATTCAGTCCTTTGAAACTTTGCCTATAATATTCCTTAACCCGAGACTCTTCTATGGTTTTTCTAGACCCGCCCAAGAGTAAATGTCACTATGATATATTTAGAACCCATTAGCCGTTCAATATAATATCATATTATGTTGACACGCCGTACATTATGTATGAAGTATAAACAAATATTTTACTCCTTTATTATATTAGTGGGCGACCGAGCTTCGCCTGGCGTTTTACGGTTATGATATAAAAGTCTGTCTGGGAGCGCATCACGAGAAAATCACTTGACAAATTTTGATGAAATTTGGTATGATGATAGCTGGATATCCGGGTAAACATATAGGATACTTTTTACTGCGGGAAAATATCTCATCTCTGAGAAATCTATACTAACCGTTAAAAAGTATCTAAGGATGAACCCGAATGGAGCGAGGGTGAGTTGCTAGTACTCGTAAAATATAAAATTGCAATTACAGTATTAATACTTAAATAAACTAATCAGACAAACTGTAAATGTGAAACATAAATTATAAGCTTGGAAATTTGTGGGAATGAATGTTTGTTCGTAATTTTCAAACAAATTAACACGTTCTAGTGAAATTCTATTATAACTAACTTCCAAAAAAGAGGGTTATATTATGTTCGTGTGTATGTATTTTTTAATGTATTTTAAGTATTATATTGTAAAAAATATATATTAAAAAACACTTTGAATATTAAACCTTGGACATTAATATTAGTTTTTTACAAAATAGAGCCAGTAACTTGTCATTGAGTTAAGAGCGAATGCTAAAAAAAATTATTGATTTTTTGCTAGTTAATAGGCATATCACTGTTCCGCATTTTATCAATAATTTGCTAAGCTTAGGTAGGTTTGTGAATACGCAACACGTAAAAAATACGTTTTTACTATTGACTAATATTGCTCATGCCTTATTCCAATCTAAAGGATATTATATCTATATGTATTCAGCTCTTTTTAACGTCCCACTACTGGGGGTGGGCCTCCCTTCAAGACGAGGGATCAGGCCATAGTCCAACACGCTGGACAATTGCGTGTTGGTGGACTGCACATGTCTTTCAAAAACTTGTTAGATTCTCTCAGACATGTAGGTTTCCTCACGATGTTTTCCTTAACAGTTCCTTTATATCTATATAAAACATGTAAAAAATAAAAATAGAGAAACTATTTTAATTAAAACTATCTTTTCGGATTTTTCCGCGGATTCATTTTGATTTTTGGTTCCCGACGTTTCGAATGCTTTACAGCAATCATGGTCACGGGAGACACTTTAAAAAGCTATTAATATTATAACTAAATATTATGAGCAATTCTGAAATACATATCCCATTTTCCCTGAAGCATTTGCAATTAAACTGCTTTATAATTAATCGTCCAGTGAGTCGATACTTGTATTTGTCGATGTTTTCCTGTAAAGAGTCACCTATATTATATTCCTAGTACTAATTGACCTACTAATTGCAATGTTATGTATAAAATATAATATTGTTTTTGAATTACCTATATATAAAAGAAAATAAATATATTCAGCCTTTTTTTTTTAACGTCCCACTTCTGGGGATGGGCCTTCCTTCAATACGAGGGGGATCAGGCCATAACCCACCACGCTGGCTAAGTGTGAGTTGGTGGACTTCATAAAGTTCATTCAGTTTTTCGAAAACATGCTAGGTTTTTTAGACATGCAAATTTATTCGAGATATTTTCTTTCACCGAACCGAAACTTTCCCTTGAAAATATCAGAGGCGCGAGACCCGGGATTTGAATCCACTTTACTCGATTTCCCAAGCGAGTGTGTCACCACACAGAAATTAGTGATTGAATTAAATAATATAGATATTAGTGATAAAGAGATATAAATGGTGTGTGCATAACATATATTGTATGTATGAGCGTTACATAAATTCTAATTCAATAGTACGTAACCTATCTAAAAATATTTCATTTTTTTTCAGTCAAAAATAGTTTTGACTAGTTAAGATGTTTGACTGTGGCATATATGTACATATATATTAAAAACAGGGTAGCCTTAAATTCTCCGGCCAGCGACAGCTCAGTACATAAGTTTTTTATCATATAATATTGAGATTTATATTATATAATATTTATTTATATAATATATTTATATATTTTTTATTTATATAATTTTTTTTTTATTTATATTTATATGATATTATACATATGTATATTGATGCAATTACTAAATGACCTCAACAATAAGGAACATAAAATTGGCTTATCAAATAAATGCGTTATGACCTATAGTTATCTTAAATAGCAAAAACTCAAGGTGCAACGCGTAAGTACGATTACAAAGGAAATAAAACATTTTTTTTTTCGCGAATTTATTTAACGATAAGACCTCAGGAGTCTTTATTTTGACACACAGTTATGTTGACATTACAAACAGACACTTCAATTTTATTTTTCTGTAGGTTCGGTCAAATTATTATTATGTAATGTATTTATATATAAGTATTACTTAATATTATGTTTTATTCAATTTGATGAAGCCAAGTTAAAAAAATAATAATATATGCCCTTCTCTATTGGTAATTTTTTCCTTTTTTTCCTCAGACAGCCTCGTTATTATTCCTATTTTATAAATGTGATGTATACCTACGTGTCTGCTGCTTCTTCAGGTTAAAACTACTGAACCGATCCTAGTGATAGAAATATTTGGTGCATCAAACTACTTTTTATCCCGTAATAAATAAATAAAAAAAATCATGGGATTATATAGAAGTACCATTAAAATTAGTAAAAAATTGGCGAAAAATTAGCTTATAATATTTTAGCTACAATTTAAAAAAAACACACTTTAAAAAGTCGTTCAATTATGCAATGTAGATATAATTTTGATCCTTTAACAACTTTGTAATGTGGATGGATATGAATTTATAGCTTTAGCCTTTCGATCTAGTTGACATTCGAACTGGGTCAAGTATGAAGACACGTTCTATCAACTTCATCTTACAGTGTTCATAATTACAGTGTTATACTTGAAAGATATCTGACCTTATACAAGGACAATGTAGTAAAAAGATAAAGTAATATTAATCTTTGTATTTCTCATACATATTACTTCAGTTATTTTGATTCTAATCTATACTAATACTAGTGACGCACCCTCGCTTCGTTCGGGTTCGTCCCTAGTTACGTTTTTACGTTAAATATAGATTTCTCAGAGATATATTTTTCACAGTAAAAGTATCCTATATGTTGACCCGGATAACCAGTTATCATTATAACTCATCAAAATCTGTCCAGGGTTTTCTCGTGATGCGTTCACATATAGACAGACAGACAGACAAAAATTCTAAAAGCTATACATTCGGCCTTTGTATCGATAATAATGTCTATTTCAATAAGATTTTCCAAAAAATATGTAATATACAGATTCGGCTTAGTTAGCGAAATCGTTAGAGCCGTTTCCGAGGTCGCCGGTATAAATAAATAAATATACAAGAATTGCTCGTTTAAAGGTATTAGATTTAACCACTTGACGGAAACTTTCTCTAAAGGCACGTTCTTATGCAAAAACCAAAAAAAAAGAAACAAAAGCAATTGCGTAAGTTATAGTCTCAAATTATGATGTTGCGTAATGAATGAATGGTTACGTGAAGCTTTGAGATTTTTTATAAGTAAAATATATCAAAATCGCTTGTGACCTCCAAACGTGGTCGTCGTGCGAAATAATGAGTATTTTAAGCAAATTTTTCGCGATGTGTTATTTCGTGGAATGTAGAGTTAATGTATATTATACATAACGTATGATTAGATAACCTTAATAATGCCGTTTATTTAGTACGAGTATATATATATATATATATATATATATATATATATATATATATATATATATATATACTCGTACTAAATAAATATATATATATATATATATATATATATATAGAGAGAGAGAGAGAGAGAGCAGTTCAAAGTTTTTTTGTAAATATTAATGAAAACTAGAGAAGTCCTCTTTAGTGAGAAATCGTATTAACTTTTAATATAAGGTTTTCGTTCCTATTGTTCTTCATATTGCTGGGAGACACACATTACGAGGACGTTGCCTTGTAGAGAAAAGAAAGTTAGCTGAAAAAGATATCAATTGTATACTGATGCACACAATTTGCATGTATTCAAATACTGATACATATTTCCTAACTAGGTAAAACAAAAGCATGTCATTCTCGAGGTCTTCGACTATCACTATGCAGAAAAACCATAACAATTGAAACTTCTTGTGTATATGCATTTTGTGTATATGCATTTAGTGCTAACGGAACCCTATTACTAAGCCTCCGCTGTCCGTCCATCCGTCCGTCTGTCTGTCAAAGGACTGTATCTCATGAACCGATTACGGTTCATGAGATACAGTCCAGGTAGAGTTGAAATTATCACAGAGTGTGTATTTCTATTGCCGCTATAACAACAAATAATAAAACGCCAATATGTCAAATTTCTTTTTTTTTTTTATTTCCATGCCTGTTAAAAAAATCATATTGGCACGGAACTCCTCGTTTGCGAGTCCGACTCGCACTTGTCCGATTTTATTTAGGACATGTTCTGGTGTATTTTATGAAAGGACAAACAAAAAAACAAGCATCTCCACATTTATTGAACTCCAAACACATTCTCATATTTATTTACTTCGTCTTATTTGGAACATGCTGTTATTTTCACGATACTAAAGTTTCAAGGAGTTAATCAATATTTGGTCTATATACTAAACTGATTTTCATGAGAATTATACTGCTGGGCAGTTTTTTTTTCTATTTTTTTGTGGTTTGAAATTGATATATTAGATAGGCACACTATACCTATATTACATATATACACTATAATCTATACATATAATAAAATTCTAACTGAGTCAAATCTGTACATTAAATATTTTTTGGAAAATCTTATTGAAATAGTCATCATTATGGATACAGAGGCCGAATCTATAGCTTTTAAAAATTTTGTCTGTCAGTCTGTCTGAAAACGTATCACGAGAAAGCCACTTGACAGTTTTTGATGAAAGTTGGTATGATGATAGGGTCAACATATAAGATACCTTTTACTGCGAAAAAATATCTCATCTCAGAAATCTATACTAAACGTCAAACCATAACTATATTAAATAAAAATCAATTTCCATAGGTATACACTTAAGCTATATCTTCACTGACTTAATGCAAATATTTATCTCATCCGGTTAACGAACTTAAATGATATTAATGCACTAAAATTAAAAAAAAAATAGACATAACTATAATAAAAATGTACTTAGTTATGAATGACTGCACACAAATTAAACCTAACTAACGCAAGGTGAAGGAACTCGCAAAATTTGCATCGGGTTCTGATTTTAATTTTAAATATTTTTTGACCGACTTCAAAAAAAAAGAGATACTTAATTCAGCTGTATTTTTAATTATTAAACAACAATGTACCAGCATCTGAGTAAAAAATATAAAACATCCACTTCTAAGGATGGATCATGGAATAATTACTTTTAAGTAATATATAAGGCTGGTGTATTAGAAACTATTCTTTGGTTTATTCTCGTTGGTCTAGTGGTTTGCATGTACGATTCCAATCATATCATCATGTTCACGCATTCAAATCCGATGCGAGTTCCGGGATTTGAACACGCTTCACTCGGTTTCTCAAGCGAGCGCGCTACCACTGGACTACCACTGCCGAACTGCCTACTTTAGTTTAGTTATCACGAAATACTTAATAGCGATTCGGAGTTGGGAACTGGGAAGTTTGCAGTGTGTCACCCCCGTGCCTCGGAGAGCACGTAAAGCCGTCGGTCCTGCGCCTTAACTCTCACCGGTCGTGTCTCGTGTCGTCCCACCGGAGTATGAGAGTGACAGGAATAGAGAGTGCACTTGTACACAACAGTGTACGCGTACACTTGTGCACTATAATATATGCAGCGCAGTTAGTCTTAGTGGTTTCACACCAACCACAGTCACAACCAATCTGGTTGTCATAACTGAAATTGGTTAGGAGGATATTATATTTTTTATTATAATTATACTTACTAACTATATACTATACTATTAAATAACTATATAATATACTAGCAACTCACCCTCGCTTCGCTCGGGTCCGTCCCTAGTTGCGTTTTAACGTTTAGTTTAGATATGAGTTATTATCCCGCAGTAAAAAGTATCCTATATATTGACCCGGATAATCAGCTATCATCATACCAAATTTCATCAAAATCTGTCCAGTGGTTTTCCCGTGATGCGGTAACAGACAGAGAGACAAAAATTCTAAAAACTATGGATTTGGCTTTTGTATCGATAATAAAGTCTATTTAAATAAGATTTAAAAAAAATATTTAAGGTACAGATTCGGCTTAGTTACAATTTTATTATATATATGTATGTATATAATGTATATGTGTATGTACCAATACGGATGTATTAGAATACACGTGTATCAAATAATCAAAAACTCATCAACAACAATTAAAAAATCCGTTCCGTAATGAATTATTACTGGTATTATAACAGGTTTTCTATCAACATTTTACCAGTTTTAAAAAATTTGTTTCGTAAGCTCAATTGGACATAGTTATGCAAAATGGATCCAGCCCACGAAAACGTATTTTTTGATTTACTATCATAAATGGTACCTACATACTAACTTATGTAAAGAAAGTAGATAAAATACCCAATATTTAAGAGGAATTTCAAAAAAACAACTATGATCTTGTAATTTTGATAGGTATACCGATGTTACTAAAACTCCCTATTTTCTCAAAAGTCAGTTTTTATGGTTGGATATATTTTGCATAACTCCGTCCACTTTACATTACGAATATAATGGCGTAGATTTGACTTATTTCATTTGCACATACATATACGTCTCTATAACAAGTGTATTTAATTCACGAAATTAAAAAAACCTCTAATTGTTTTCTAATTTGTCTGTATGTTTGATGATTTATCTACACTTAATAAGTAATACGGGTTATTACGATGAATCAAGTTTGATGATTAGTGATTTTTTTTTTATTTATTATTATACCATTTTCGTAAAATTAATGTCATCCGCCTAATATCTATACATATAATAAAATTCCAACTGAGTCGAATCTGTACATTAAATATTTTTTGGAAAATATTATTGAAATATTCATTATTATTATACAGAAGCCAAATCTATAGTTTTTAGAATTTTTGACTGTCTGCCTGTCTGTGACCGCATCATAAAAAAACCACTGGCCAGATTTTGATGAAATTTGATATGTTGATAGCTGGTTATCCGGGTCAACATATAAGATACTTTTTACTGCGAGAAAATATCTCATCTCTGAGAAATCTATACCAAACGTTAAGACGTAACTAAGGACGAACCCGAGCGGAGCGAGTGTTTACTATAAACGCTAAAGTGTTTACGTACAACCCAAACGCGTATGTTTTTTCGTTTGTCTTTGTTACTCTTTCACGCTGAAACGGCTGAACAAATTTTGATGAAATTTAGTACACAGATACACTATGACCTGGTAACGCAAAAGCTATTAGATACTTAGTAACGCACCCGAGCGAAGCGAATGTAAGTCGCTTGTTGTAAATAAAATTAATTTCGTTATATTGACGTAATAAATGTATTTAGTACAATTCTGTTAAATTACGTATATATAAATATAAACATGTTAGGACATTAATACACAGCACCATCTAGTTCCATGGTAAGCTACAAGGCCTGCGTTATGGATACCAGATATAGCATTACATACATACATATTATAAATATAAACACCTATGACAGGGCTCATCACACAAATGAACCCACGACCGCTGGCGCAGCAAGTAGGGTCACTACTGAGCCTTACGTGTCATCAAATATTAAAATTAATACTGGATGAGATATATTGAATAAGACATATCAAATGCAAAATATTGTTGCATAGTATTACGTGAAGTTAACTGGCTTTGCCTAGTACTAAGTATATAAAGGCTTGAGTTCTCGTCTAGGTTAATTAGTATTGGCTATTAAAGTACTATTTTCCTCCTATTATGATCCTTCTAGATCATTTCTTTATACAATAGAAAATAATTTCTTATTTATTTATTTTTTTAATAATCGATAAAATTATATAAATGAGCTAAAAAAAACTGTTTTTTAAAGCAATTTCTTACATATTGTTATAGTTTATTAACCTCAGCAAACACTTTGCAGGCAATCCATGACTGAAATACGTGTAAATGAGAAAAGTTCGCGTCATTTAACACGGGAAATTCACATTTCCTTATTTTTATTGTTAAAACTGCAGATACGGATAAAATACTTAAGCGCTTCCTTTTTTCCTTTCCCTATTTACGTGTTATAAGCAAAATTGTTCCCTAGAAAGGACAAACGGGCAGATTAGCATGCAGACAGAGGGATAAAGAATCTTTTCTTTTATTCATAATCTTTTAGTTTGATTTTTGTTTAACTATGTTCCTGTTACAATCTTTTGGTAGTAGTATAAAAAATATGATTTTCTGAAGTTTTAAGTTTTTGAAATATAAAACCATAAGAGAATGAAAATGGAAAGTAAAGGCAACAAATCGGGCATCGAAATATAAAATGCCATAGAGTAAAGCAGAGTTATGCCGCTATAGTAGTGTTATAAACCACTTAAAATTATATCACCAATGAACTTTTTATATACCTATTACTAGAAACAAGGTGAGTTTCTCTCCGACTCTATATGTATATATGTCCCGAACAGTTACATTAATATTTTGAGATTTTCTACATTTTAATCTACTATACATAAAATAAAATTCTAACTGAGACAAATCTGTACGTTCAATATTTTTTGGAAAATCTTATTTAAATATTCATTATTATAGATACAAAGTTCGAATGTATAGTTTTGAGAATTTTTGTTTGTCAGTCTATCTGGGAACGTATCACGAGAAAACTACTAGACAAATTTTGATGAAATTTAATATGATGATAGCTGGTTACCCGGGTCAACATATAGGATACTTTTTACTGCGGGATAATATCTCTGATAAATCTATACTAACCGCTAAAAAGTACCTAGTGCTGAACCCGAGCGGAGCGAAGTCGCTAGTATACTTATTTAATTGTATTAAAAACCATAAACCATAGGGTGAGCACTCACGCGTACAAAAATTGGGTATATCCGTTTTAAAATCAGCCAAAAAATCCCTTTCCTTACATCAAAGTACATTAAATGTGTATCAGAATCTATTTCTTGAGAAAATGTTTCACTACAACAATTTTATGTATACAAGAATATTTGAAAGAGAAATTAAACCATACTTTGCTTTAATCATTAGTTAAGTAGTTTTTACCCCTAACTAGACTTGTCTAATAAGTAATACTTTCTTATATTTACGTGAATATTTGACATTTAAAATAAAACTCCCGTCGGTCTCTCTCATAACCATGCTTGCTGTAAAGCATTCGAAACGTCGGGAACCAAAAATCAAAATAAATCAGCGAAACAATCCAAAAAGATAGTTTTATTTAAAATGTCTAATAAGTACTTAAATAAACGTCTTGATTATATATTAATTTATACTATACGCTACCTTTATTTTCTCGAATACAATAGGAAAAAGGAACATACACACAAACACATTTTTTTTACATATAATATTAATGTGATTATTATCATACTAATCATTTCCTGTAAGGTTCAAGTAGAGCATACTTCCACTGTGGTAATAATAATCGGTCATATTTCGTCTACAGCGTCTGGTGAAAGCGTCACCCACTTACGTACGCACCGTCGCGTTATACCGCCAATATACAGGCACTTGTCATATCATCCACTGGATAAAGGGAGATATATGTTGGGATATAAATACACAGCACCATCTAGTTCCATGGTAACATATGTATATAACTTTATATACATACATATTATAAATATATACACCCATGACTGGAGTACAAACATTCGTTCTCATCACACAAATGAATGCCCCTAGTGGGACTTGAACCCGCGACCGCTCGCGCAGCAAATCACTATCAGGATCACTACAAGCTGAGCCGAATGTGTCGTCATATTAAAATAAATCATATCATTCAATCACTCGATTGTAACGTAAAAAGAAGACAAACGAACCGACATCTTTCCAAACATTTATAATATTAATTTGGTTTTAAATATATGGTCGTTGCAGCAATATTCGATTGAATAATCTATTTTATTAAAAATAGAAAATAAAAATCGTGCTTAAAATTTATGCCTTTTTTTAATGTCAATACTTTCTTCTCTTTTTTATTCGAATCTGTCACAAACGTAATTTATAAAAAGTAAATGAAAAAGGTCTTAATTAAAAATATAAACGTATAAAAGGATGTCTGTGTATGTTTGTGTGTATATATATTTGTGCCTACAAATATAACATACATAAACAATATAGACCTTGTTTCACTCAGACGTGTCCTTCGTTTTTGATACAGACTAATGTCCAAGGGGAATAGCTTGAGATGTCACTATACGAATGTAGACTGATCCATAAGCTCTATATATTACCTATTTATGCAAAAAATCTTTTTCAGTACTTTATATTTAGATCAAAGATTGATTAAAATTATCATATTGTTGGACGACTGGCTTTTTGATTGACCTGATGGTCTACTTATGTCATTATCCACTTGTTCTCGCAAGCGTAAACCCTCATAGCCAATGAGTATAAGAGAATATATCCGATCCAGGCCCCCTTAGATAATTTAAATTTCTATATAATGGCTAAAAGACAATCAAAAATGGAAATAACATATTCTAAATACGTGACTTACGTTTAGATTTGCCATTTTCATGTATAATTTTAGAAAAAAAATTGCGTTAGCGATTGTAAAAATTCATTTTATATAAATCCACAAATCCCTTAAGTTGAAAGCTATTCATCGATCGAGATCACATCTATTAAGCTCTAAACAAATTGCTTTTCTACAAGCGATATCGTTAATAGAAAACTAAAAAAGTGTATGGAGATGACATATCAAAGCATTATGTTACGTGATTAATATTTTTCATTCCCATAGATTTATAGTTTTATCTATACTGATAAATAAAATTGAAGTGTCTGTTTATAATGTCAAAATAACAGCTTTATACTAAATGCATATGGAATTATATACAGTACTTAAAAGAAAAACACAATTTTTAAACTTTTTGTCTCTCTGTCTATTTGTTCCGGCTAATCTCTGAAACGGCTGAACTAATTTTAACGCGACTTTCACTGGCAGATAGCTGATATTATAAGGAGTAAATTAAGCTACTTTTATTTTAGAAAAAGAATTAAGGTTCCGCTCAAAAAAATTAAAATCTACCTAGGGACGGACCCGAGCGAAGCGAGAGTAAGTCGCTAGTTATAAATATAATTATTGTTAATTTCAATTTGTTTAAGTGACCAGATATGTATTAAAACTTAAAAATATCTGAGCTTATTTTCATGAAACATCGCTGGTATACAATACATCTAATTAAACATATAACATCCCTCGTATTAAAACAAATCAAGCAAATCCATGGACAAAAGCTAGTGTGTACATAATGATGATATAAAGTCCAGCCGGATCATTTCCTCTAAGAACGACAAACGGACAAAACTTTCACTTTTATTGTTAAGTGTATTACGTTCAAAGACCTCTTACTAACTCTCAGTGTACATGTAACATGCCTTAATTTGTGACTTAAATAAAAAATACTGCAAGATTTACTTTAAGTACTTATCAAACACTTGTTAATCTTTACTAATATCTTGTATACCACTTTATGTTCATTGGAATGTGCATCTTGGAAGGATCGACTTTTGCATAGGAATAGTTTGAGTAAAATATTGACATATATATCCGTATATACATAAGTAGGCAAAAACAAAACAGTTTAGTGCCTTTTTCTCTTTGATTTTATCAATCAAGTTTCTATAAATAAATATATGTTGGGACATTAATACACAACACAATCTAGTTCCATGGTAAGCTACGAGGCTTGTGTTATAGATGCCAGATAGTTGATACACCACACATATAATTTAACTTTAAATACTATTATAAATATAAACATCCATGACTGGAGTACAAACATTCGTGCTCATCACACAAATAAATAGAACTCGAACCCACGACCGCTGGCACAGCAAGTAGGGTCACTACAAACTGAACTCTAAACGTATCGTCGAAAAACATGAAAAACTTAAGGATGAGCGCTTGAATCCCGAAGTTTGAATCTGCTTGATTTGTTTTTCAAATGAGTTACATGGACTTCAGTATATGTATAGCTCATACTTCAACATCTCCGGTCTAGTAAGAGGTTCGCTACATTAGCATCATTAAAAAAAAAAACGGATGCTGATAAATTACTTGTAAATGCTACCTATATTTATATATACATAATATATCAATAGCGGATGTTTAAAATTATACAACACTTCTAAAACCCGTTATGTACTATAAATATACTAAAGACCTAACTTTATAATGCTTTTGTTTATACATCATTTTACATAGAAAAAAAATACTTTAAATTTTTTGTATGTGAAATGTGTGAGAATTTTATTTTTTTATCTAGATAAGTTTTATCTAGATAAGATAGATTTGAGTGGCATTACTCTATTGATTGAGTTAATAATATGGTTAGTGAACTAAGATGGAGATGATAATAAAAAAGTAAGGTAGCTACAAGTACATAAACCGTACTAAAATTGGTCTATCCGTTCGGAAATTATACTATCACAGACAGACAGACACTTTGATAAAAATTATACAATATCTTTGTAGAAATTATTAATATAAACAAGTTACGCCAAAATAAAAAAAGCACCAGTGTATAGTTTAGATCACTATATATATGTATGTATTATAGATATGTATTATATTTATTAATCTTTTTCTAATTTACATATTTTGTAGGTATCTATCAAGAATTATTGTGTTATGGAAAATTTGTTGGCAAGTACTTTATCTATCCACGTCAAAGATATTAAAATTTTTAATTTTGTGTATATTTATAGGTAATGTCAAGGTCTTCTAGTAATGTTCCGGATTCGAAACCTCTTTATAAATTAATCGAGCTAGTTTTTAGAAAACTTCCTTATTTACTAGTGATGTACCAGAAATTATTAAGAAGAGAAAAGATTCCACCACGAGGGAAGTATTTTTTTAAATCTATATACGGGTGGTATATAGATTTAAAAAAATCTTCCCCTCTACATCAATAATTCCCAACCAGGGGGGTGTAGAGAGAGTTTGTTTTGTATTACTCAAAATTAAAATAAATATAAATCGTTACAATGTGTTTTATTATAATAAAAAAAATAAAGGGGGGCATGAAAATATTTTTTATAATACGGGGAGGCTCAATAGAAAAAAGTTTGGGAAACCTTGCTCTAGGTGAAATGGCGATGATAAAAAACAATTGACAAAGTTAACAATTCATTATATCAACAACATGAACAAATATTTAGATTGCTTTACTTAAGAAAAAGAGAACAAATTACTTGGCATTTTATAAAAACGTTTAAATATTATAAGAAATGAGTTTAAAAAATTAACCACTTTTAAAAAACTTGTAAGCTGAATACAATTATTGAATGCGACAGCACTTGCACAAGCGGTCACTGCGTGATGTAACTACTTGACTAAACTAAACTCAACGAAGACAAATATTTGTATAGTAACCACACTAATTTCAACTTAGGACAGTCCTGACAGATTATTTCAGTTTTGATATTATTTTAAAATATTATTAAATTTTATTATTAAAAGTGATAACAAAGTTGGTTTTTCATAATCTTCATGTTACTTTATAAAAAAAATATGACCATTTTGTCAAAAAAGGGACCATTAAATCTGCAATCGACGAAAAAGCTTTGCAAACATATAAGTAATGAGATAAAACATGAATAGAAACCTTATCCTCTAATGAGGATAAATTGAATTTCATTTTAATTTTTTTTTAATAAACTATACAGACTTTAACATATACAATAGAGCATCGTTTATCCAGCGGGGGGTCGCGACCCTTAGGTCTAGGGGGTCTAGTTTGTTTTTAAAAGGGGTCGCAGTCTGTTGAAAAATAATAAATACAAACTACATATAGGTACAAAAGATTTGTTTATTAAAGGTTTGTATTTTAGTGTAGTATTATAAAACTAAATATTTAAATGTACTTTATACTTAACTTTTTGGCTTTTTCGTGGGTCGCGACGTAAAAATGGTTGAGAAACGATGTAATAGAGGAAGCTTCGTCTAGGACAAAATAAAAAATATCGTAATACGTAAACTGAGTCACAGACGACGGTCGTATGGAAACCCTAGTGCATATGCAATTTCCTTATGCAATATGAAATAAGGCCACACATGTGACGGAAGTGGGTGGTTATTACGTGTATTGCTAGAAAACTCATCATTTCCATGACTTTAGATAGATTGCTACTTACTTTTGAGTGACAGGGAATAAACTTCAACCATAACAATGCAATCATTACAAAATTTCATAATTATCTAGTTAAATTTCCGAACATAGTATGTTTTCTTCATTTTTAGAGTTCCGTACCCGAAGGGTACCAACGGAACCCTATTACTAAGCCTCCGTTGTCCGTCCGTCCGTCTGTCAGAGCTGCAGTTCATGAACCGTAATAGGTAGAGTGTTAAAATTTTCACAGAGTTGTATATGTCTATTGCCGCTATAACAACATATAATAAAAAACCAAGATAACGAATTTCAAAAGAGCTGCTACGCAAATTAAAAAAGAACGATTATGGTACGGGACCCTTCGTGTGCGTGTCTGACTCGCACTTGACCAACTTTTTTATGAATGGCTTCTTACCGTCCCAGTAGAGTACAATTTTAGTGTACAGTAGTAGAGCCTTGGTAAATAAATGAAAGTGCTTAAGGCTTACGAATCTACCTCTATTATTTCTAAATACCAAAACTTAAAACCATGCAAAAGACATACGAGATTTTATGAAGAAAATACTTCAAGCGAGGAATTTTTATAATACTTTCATAGATTTACATTAGTTTTAGTCTTATTTAGTGTTGCCATTATTATATTCATAATATATAACTATAAAGAAAAATAAAATATTAAAATATAAAATCCGAAAAGACAGTTTTATTTAAAATGAGTATTTTTTAATGTATAATAATATTTTGTTGAAGACTATAGCAAATATAAGGTGGAATTTAATATTCTAGTAAAACTTAAATACCAAAATTAAAAACTATGCAAAAGACATACGAAATTTTATGTTAAAAATTCTTCAAGCGAGGAATTTTTAATTTATATAACTTTTTGTTGAAGACTATAGGAAATATAAGGTCAAATTTAATATTCAAGAGGATTACCACGAGGATAAATGCTTTAAAATCTGTATTTTCTTTGGAAACAAATGACTTTTCCTTAACACAACACGGATACTTGTATCTTATGCAATTAACTACGACTATATAGTGTAATAAAATTACCATACCAAATACATAAATTACTGAGTTTAAAAGAACATCATGCAATATTTCCAAAATTATTTTTATACAAAACTTAAATAAGTTTTAGGTTAAATTTTTAGTTTAAAGTTAAATAACTGAAGTGATTATTCGTTTTTACAAACTTTTATTTTACTGGCCCTGTTGGTATGTTAGTATGGACAAATCTTGCGAGTTAAATTAGAACCACTTCCTGTCTTTAGATTAGGTTGAAATTTGGTTTAGTTACGTAACTTCGGTGACAATGCAATAATATGGTACCATGAAGCTGGTCTCAAGATGGAGGCGGAAGGTAGCCATAGGAACTCCTAAACTAAACAAGATTAATCCATCGAATTTCGACTCGTTTGAATAGTCTTGACAAGCACTCTTGTGCTACATTAGAGCATTTACCTTTTTAACCAAAAAGTTAGTTTAAAAAGTTAATAAGAAGCATAATACGTTATTAAACTGTTTATTATAACAATAAAATATGGCCATAAATGATTATATGACGTGGAATGTCATTTTATCCACCTACAGGAGTCGAACTTTCAGTTTCACTATAGAAAGGGACTGAAAAACATTGACTAGGTTTACGTATATGAAGAATTAAAATTTTCCGGCCAGTTTACTTTTATAAACTTAAAAAAAAACAATTACAGTGAATTGAAAAAAAAATTATCAGACACGATCAGGGCAGGTTAATTATTAGTTATGCAAATGATCTATAACCGTAAGTTACGATAAAATAACACTTAAGCGATGTGTAGTAATATTATCTCTCTCACAACACAATCGGTTAATGTCACATATTGTTTGCCGCAAGCCAGAGACAAACAGTCGCGCAGATTGATTTAAGATATGTAACTTGATAGCCATATACACGTAGGTGTTGGCCCACGTGAATACTTGGCCTAAATAGCTCATAAACATAATTAGGTATTGTTATAATACTACCTCGTTATATCGCCTTAAGCCATTAATTTTTAATTCTTACCGCAATTACTAAGAGGACCTGTCTGCAGGAATTTTTTATTAGGAAGATATTTTTCTCTATATCTTTATCTATTTCCAAAATCAAGAGATATAAATCGTCGATTTAAAATATTATTACCAATAATATTAAATAATATATAAAGAATACTATAAATACTTTTATTAATATAAGACTAATTATTTTTTCTTAATTTACAGGTGAGAGCTGCATCGAGAAGCCACTAGCTACACTGTGGAGGAACTACCAACAGTCCACGAAACCGGATGTAGTGATGAAACTGTCAGTCACAAACTCCGGGCTTAAAGGATTTACCAAAGAACACGGTCTCACAGAGTACTGGTCCCACAGGATCACTTACTGTGCCAGTCCACCACACTACCCCAAGCTATTCTGCTGGGTGTACCGCCATGAGGGCAAAAAGCTGAAACACGAACTTCGCTGTCACGCCGTTCTATGCACCAAAGAATCCGTATCAAAGAAAATAACTGAGGAGCTTCAAATTAAACTTAAACAGGCTCTAGTTGAATTTAAAAAGGACAGAATTTCCAAACAAAATGCAAGATTAAGCCTTGCTAACAGTGTTTACGAAAATCCCAGCATGCCGCGTAGAAAAATAATGCTAAGTGTAGGGTCGATGAATTACCGACCACCCTTGGAAAGGTCCAAATCTGCTCCTAAACTCGGGGCTATTGAGGAGCTCTGTTCCGAAGAAGATGAAGAAGAAGCAGAATTGAACGAAAAGAAAGAATTGAGTGTAGATTTCACCACATCACAAACTTTGGATAGACGGCGATTTGACAAATCATCCCGCAAGTTGTCGTGCCCCGAAGGCGTAATAGATACATTAATAGATAAACAAGAACAAGAATCAAGGGATAAGCTTATTGACTTACTTGTTCAAGAAAGTAAATTGAAAACAGAAATCGAAAACGATACTAGTCAAAATACTGAGAAAATGGAATCGATATTAGAAACATTGGAGTCTATTGAGGAGACTGTTGGAAATGTCACAATATGTGAAGAAAGAAAGAGTTTGATGCTAGCACAAAGTAACTACCTCGTCACTGACAGCGACGATGGATCTGTTTCTTCTGGATGCGAAACAGCAAGCACAGTGACTTCCTCTGACGCTGAGCCTACGTCACTACCTTCACAATTCACAGAAGAAATGCACAAAGAGATTGATAGCGATGAAGAAAGAAATGGCTTTGAAAGAGAAAGAGAACGCAACTTTGAAAGTACATCAATGAGGACTTACACAAATTCCATACACGCTTTAAACAGCGAAAGTAGCACTATTACTTCAGATGAAGTAATTTCTGTGCCAATCGGTGAGAAGAACGCTTTTCGTCGACGTTCGACATACCCCCCTTTGAGGGCCGACAACATTCTTAGTTTTGAGGGGAAATTCGACAATATAATTGATAATTTGACAGATATTGAGAGCTTGAACTCAAGTACCGAGACTGAGGTTTATAAAAACACAGGCGACAACGACAGTGCCTGTAGCGATGAATCTGGTTATTCAGAACTTTTGGAAGGAAAAGAGAGTATAATTGGAAATACTATTATGGTTTAGTTGACAAAATTGATGCCACGCCAATGCACGGTACCGCTAACTTTTACAGCAGCTTTACATTGCTATCTAAAACTTTTAGATCTAGACAGTCTATCAGATTTCAATGTACGTATATATATTTCGCAATAGCAATGTAGAGGAGCTTTTTATAAAACTTAGTAAGCTTAAGATGTATATAACAGGGTACATATGTATTGTACTTTACCCAGTTGGTATATTTTATTGTATATAATGTAATATAGGGTGTAAAATTAAATTTTACGAATAGAAATTTGATATTTAATTATTCTTTATGTTATACGTCGTGTACTCTCGATGTTTGCATGAAAATTTAGATAAAATTTACAATGTAACACAGTTATGTTGGTAGTACTTACACATTCCACTCTTATACACTATTCGGGTCATTCGTTTTTCTGTAGTGAGGACAATTTAGAAAGATAATAAATAATACAAAATATATTTATCGTTTCATTTGAATGTCCTTTTTTAACATATCTGAGCATATTATGTACTTAATCTATACATACAATGAAATTTTTTAGGCGAATCTGTACATTAAATATTTTTTGGAAAATCTTATTAAAATAGTCATTATTATAGATACAGAGGCTGAATCTATAGTTTTTAGAATTTTTGTCTGTCTGTCTGTCTGGGAACGCATCACGAGAAAACCACTGAACAGATTTTGATGAAATTTGGTATGATGATAGCTGTTTATCCGGGTTAACTTGTAAAATCAATATATTTGCTAGCATATAAACTTAAATAGTAACTTGTTGAATAGATTCTTTTACCCTACAGAGAGAAAAAAAAATATTTTAACTTATTTGTTTTTAAAATATAGGCCCATAATGACTTTATCTGGTATAAAGTTACTTATTTAAAATATTTTAATACAATAAAAATTATTCATATACACCTACTCATAAATGAAATTAAATGAGATGCCACATATATAAATAATTACTGAATCCAAATCAATATACTTTCCTCTGTCTGTTGAAAAGTGTAGGAAGGAGGAACTTTATTTGGCGCTGATTTACACTGTGCTAGTGTTTAAATTTATCAAACCAACTTTAATCTAAATTTAATTATTTAGTGCAGATCTTTACAAATATTTTTGAATTGCACTTAATTTAGTGTTAGTGTAGTTAGTTCGTCAGGAAGGTACTGTCGGCATGGAAAGCAGATCAGCTGAGGAGTATCGGAGAGGAATGCTACATCGAGGTTGAACCTGGATGAATTATATAGAATATAATATGAATATATATTAAAACATAATATATTATACAATTTAAACTTTGTCGATATCATCCATCGTTTCAGTGCTTATTAGCCCGAAGTGCCAATTTACCGAAAGAGTTTTTATTAAAGAACTAGAGACTCACCCTCGCTTCGCTCGGGTTCCTCCCTAGGTACGTTTTAACGGGTAGTATAGAATAGAAATGGGCTTACTCTTGACTCGAATCGAATAAATCTTAGCTCGAAAGCACAGATAAAGTCTACAATCTAGCGAGTTTCCAGGAAAACAAAATCAGGTATATAAAAGTATTTATATATATAAAACTGTCTATATCCATACCAAATTTCATCTAAATCGGTTCAACGGTTAAGCGTGAAAAGATGACGGACAGGAAGATAGGCAGGCAGACGGACAGACAAACAGATAGAGTTACTTTGGCATTTAATACTAGTATGGATATATAAAGCTGGCTTTTCTTGTATGCTGGTCTATCATCATCGGCTTGAGCTGAACGTTAGTAAGTCAATCGCGAGTAGTTAATAAAAACAGTAATTGCGAATGTACCTTAGGAGATAGACATATACTATTGCGAAATTATCAGAAATAACTTTTCAAGACCCACAATTTTCTAGTACATTGTTTTGTTGTATCTCTTAAGGTTTAGCCAGCGTTAGCCGTATAATTTTCTAAGGACGACTCGATAGAACCAATCATTGCGTTATCCCGCGGGAATGAAAAATGTGCCTGTAGTAAAAGGTATCCTAAATGTTGACCCGAGTAATAAGTTATCACTATATAAAATTTCATTAATATCGGTTCAGTACTTTTCGCGTGAAACGCGCACATCGATTTGACTAAGTTAGTTTTATTATAGGTATAGGTAAGAATAGATATTGCGAGTGTACCTTAAGAGATAGACATATACTGTTGAAGGTTTTTCTATTGGTTTTTTCAAGATTTACAATTTTTTAGTACATTGTTTGGATGAATGTCTTAAGGTTTAGCCAGCGGTAGTTTTCTAAAGGGGATTCGATAAAACCAGTTATTGCAATTTCCCGTGGGAAAGAAAGATTTTCATGAAGTAAAAGGTATCCTAAATGTTTACCCGAATAATAAGTTATCACTCTTCAAAATTTCGTTAAAATGGGCTCATTACTTTTTGCGTGAAACGCGCACAGACAAACAGACAACATTTTTAATAACTATTGTTTTGGGGTCTATATTATATACATAATAACATTTTTTTTTAAATATTTCATGAACAGATTTCGATAAGTTACTGCTTTATTATAGTATAAATTATTGACTTTTAAATGTCAATTCTATTAGTATTAAACACACGTGTTACGAGCGGCGTTCAATAAAAAGTGAAAATGAGTATGTTGCCGGTAACATTTATTAAATGTTATTTTATTTATCGATATAGTCGCCTTCTAGCACTTGGTATATTTTTTTTAAGCTTAAAATTCATTTCTTAAAAAACCCTTCATCCTGAGCACCTACAAATTCCTGTACTGCAGCGATTACTGCTTCATCATTATCGAATCTCTGTCCTCATAGATACTCTTTTAACCTTGAAAATAGATACAAATCACTAGGGACAAGTTCCACAGTATTTTTTTTCAAACACAGATACTTAATAACCGCGCACAATTCATTTTTTTTCTATTTTCGACAACATGCTATAACAGACTGCAAACAAAAGACTTCCATTTTTAAAAAACAAAAGATATGCAACTTATTTCCTTTGTTAAATTTAATCAATATACCAGCTTTATCAGCCAGTATGAGCTTTTTTACGGTGCCAAAGAGTACTCTCCAAAGAGTATTCTCACTTTATAATGAACGCCCTACGTACTTTAATACAGTCGAAAAACCATACTTTATCTATATATTTATATAAATTTTAGAAATAAAGGTTTGATTTAAAATAGAAGAAAAAAGCTCTATTATAAAGTACAATAAGTATTGGTTGTTTGAACAAATAAGAATTAAGGAAACGATATTTTCATCTAAAATCGTAGTAGCCGGAAATCCTGCTAAGTATCCTGGTTATCATGTCTTATATAAATAAATAATCTATACAGATAAATAAAATTGGAGTGTCTGCTTGTAATATTAGAATAGCCGCTTTTTACTAAATGCATATGGATGTATACACGGTACATATACCAAAACAACATTTTTTACAATTTTTGTCTGTCTGTCCACTATCTAGTACAGTACTATCTAGTTCCATGGTAAGCTTCGAGGCCTGTGTTATGGATATCAGATGGTCGACACATACGTTAACTTTAAATTAATACATATTATAAAAATAAATACCCATGAGTCATCACACAATTGACGCCCCCCGCGGGACTCGAAACCGCGACCGCTAGCACAGCAAGCAGGGTCACTATAAACTGAGCCAAACGTGTCGTCAATACCTTAATTAGGTTACCACATTATAACATAATCATTATATTTACTAAAACGTACTAACATTTAAGTAAATTTAATAAGTGAAGTAAAAAATATTTCATTACAAATCAATGAAAATCTCACATTCATTAAAAAAATGGCTAATGGTTTAAAAATATCTGGATTTTCATTAAATATAGCTCAGAATCTAGATTTAAAAAGTTTCTAGTCAAATAATTACGGTTAAAAAAAAAACGAAAACAAACAAAACCTGCTATTGACTAATTGAAATGAAAACACGTTTTGACGACACGTTTGGCTCGATTTGTAGTGACCCTACTTGCTATGACAGCGGTCGCGGGTTCGAGTCCCGCTGTTTGTCACAAATGTTTGTACTCGTCATGGGTGTTTATATTCATAATAGGTATATATTTAAAGATATAATATATGTGTAGAGTATCAACTATCTGGTATCCATAGCACAGGTCTCATACCTTACCATGGAACTAGATGGTGCTGTGTTTTAATGTCTCAACATATTTATCGTCTTAACCACATATTTACAACAGTAGTTTTTAGACTAAACGAATTAAATGAACCCTGACTCTAAGATTTAATTATAAGCCAAAAAAAAGAGTTCCCTCCACCATAAGCTTAATGGTATCTTATTGTACTATCATTAGGACTTCAAATACAATAATTTCATCCAAATACAACAATTAGAAATAGGCTAAAATCGATCATCAAGATTTGAAAACATAGTTACAAGTGAATAATAAACGTCTTCATATCTCATCAAAATTGGCCTTTCCTATACTTTTCCATAAGCCCCAAAGTTTATCTTTCGGATACAGAGCCTAAAAAGGAAATAAAAACTTACAATAATTTATTGCTTTTGCAAGAATATAACTTCCTTGCAACTTTCTGCCTTGGCAAGACCGTTGACACCACATCAATATATTAAGCTCTATAATAAAAGTTAATTGATTCTTTAAAAGTCATAAAAAAAAACACTTATCTTTAATTATAAACATGTATGAATATAAAGATACTATGTATGTCCGTATTTAACGTGGAGTTTCCTAAAGTATTTACCACATCGTAATAAAAAGGTCAGAGTTGTGTGAGATTAATTAGTGAATACGACAGTTCAAAAATAGCGGGCAATTTAATTTTTGTATATCGATACTTCTATACTAATGTTATAAAGAGGAAAGATTTTTTTGATTGTTTGTTTGTACCGAATAAGTTCCGAAACTATTGAACCGATTTAGATGAAATTTGATAAGGACATAGGACATAGGAAGATTGAAATTCTGGGAAAGACATCGGATAGTTTTTATCATGGAAATCATTCCTTAAGGGGGTGAAAATGGGGATGAAAGTTTGTATATGGGAGTAACGTAGGAAAAACCCGAGCGAAACAAGGGTGAGTGACAGGAACAGAATTAATTAGAAATAATTTGTGTGGTATCTATACAGATGAATAAAATTGAAGTGTCTATTGTAATATCAAAATAACAGCTTTATACTAAATGCATATGGAATTATATACGGTACTTATAAGAAAAAGACAATATTTATAATGTTTGTCTGTCTGTGTGTTTGTTTCGGCTAATCTCCGAAGCGGCTGAACCAATTTTAACGGGATTTTCACTGGCAGATAGTTGATATTATAAGGGATAACTTAGGCTACTTTTATTTTAGAAAGAGAATAAGTTTTCACTCAAAAAAATTCAAACGTACCTAGGGACGCACCCGAGCGAGGCGAGGATGGTGGACTATGGCCTGATTCCCCTCGTATTGAAGGGAGGCCCGTGCCCAGCAGTGGGACGTTAAAAAGAGCTAAATATATATATATATATATATATATATATATATATATATATATATATATATATATATATATATATATATATATATTTATATTTGATTGAGCTAAATATATATATATTTATACTAAGCAAGTGTCGTGCGAGGTGCGAGAGTGGTTGGTAACGTAAGTGAACGTCACACGTCTTTTAAAAGTAGTTCAGATGTACAGCATCCCTCTCGATACTTTTCTTTACTGTATTAGTAAGTGGAAACCAAAGAAAAAGAGTTTCACACAAGAAAATCTCAGAGGTTCAACTTCGCTTTGAGTCGAACGTGACTACAACATAATAATATAAAATTAATAACCACTAGCAACTCACCTTCGCTTCGCTTGGATTCCTCCCTAGGTACGTTTTAACGGTTATTATGGAATAGATAGTCGATCGCTTGCTCTGTGAAAACCAAAAATAAATCTATCACATAGAAACCATACATTTTACTGGGATAAAAAATATCCTATAATCTATCTCTGTGCCAAATTTCATCCACATCCGTTCAGTCGTTCTGGCGTGATTGAGTAACAAACATCCATCAAAACTTTCACATTTATACTTTTTATTTATATTAATATTATAAAGAGGCAGAGTTTGTTTGTTTGTTTAAACGCTTGTTTGTTTTGCTAATCTCATCAACTAATAATCCGATTTAAAAAAAATTGCATTAGATAGCCCCTTTATTGAGGAAGGCTATAGGCTATAATATAACATCCCGGAAAAATGTGCGGTTCCCGCGGAATAGATTTGTATTCGTCTAAGGACAAACCCAAAGCGAAGCGACGGTGACAAGGATGAGTCGCTAGTATATAATATATAGGATTTAAAGAGTTTATTGTCATTGTAAACCGAAATAACATCTGTCACGTTTTGCTCATTGCGCACGCACCTGTGCGTAACAGTACACCCCTTCGTATAAAAAAAGTTGGCTTTGGCCCTTCGATATTATTCCTACAGTGTTTTTTATTTCATACTAGTGACCTCACTTCGCTTCAGGCCTCAATAGACTCAGTACCAAAAACCTCATAAAACCTCACTACAAACAATTGCGATTACGATTTTTTTTAACTTCACTTTTAACTGACAACTAATTTGACGACATCTTTGGCTCAGTTTGAAGTAACTCTACTTGTTGTGCCAGTGGTCGCGGATTCGAGTCCCGCTGGGGGCATTCACTTATGTGATGAGCACGAATGTTTGTACTCCAGTCATGGGTGTTTATATTTATAATATGTGTGTATTTAAAAAGTTATATATTATGTGTAGTGTATCAACTATCTGGTAATAAAAAGTACCTTTTAAGTTGCTGAAATTAGTAAAAAGCGCAGCTGTGTACGTTTTTTTGTCGCTTTATTATCCTAGCCTGCAATAAACTCGACTGTCGGCATCACGCATACCGAACTTTCTAAGAAATTCGTTCTTTTCTTTACAAATTGGGATTGCTTGCACGTGTAAACTGATATTGCTTGACCATGATTAATAAGTAGGGGTCATGGATTGTCTATACGTTATCATATTCTTAGTTGCTCACAAGCTTTCAAACTGTAAACATGGCTAGTAAAAGAAAATCACTGTGTATTGACGAAAAAGTTTTACTGATTCTGATTTTTCTTCTCTCCATTTAACGACAACTCTCTATAACGCCATAAAATGCACAGTCCCTTCAGTGTCGTTATATAGAGTTTACACTGTATATGTAAAATCAATAATAATTTAATATTATCGAGTATCATAAAGCGAAATAATGTGATAAGATAGAGCTAATACTAAAAAAAATAACTTATTAATTAGTATTTATCACTGGTTATTAAAAAAAAATATTTCAAGGGTAGAGAGTTACAGACAGATGATTCTATATAACAGTTTTAAAAACTTCAGTGTCGCGGTTATAATTATAATACTGACACTCTTGCTTCACATTTTAAATCAGACCATTAGATCCTCCTCACGGAGTGGATGGACTGAAAAAGAATCTTTATAGGTGTTAAACAAAATTTTTGTTAGTAGTTTTAGTCATCTCTCATATAAATTGTGGGTTATTATTGCTGGTATTTGATTATCAAATTCAAAATATTATATTCAGCATTAAGTTACTACAATTTTTTACTGAACGTCATGAGTCTACCACTTCGGAAAGAAGAAGCCTCAGACCTGACAAAAGCTGGCGAAAGAATATCAGCGGAACTTATTAGTCTTGCAATCTTGCATTTCAATCTTGCATTAAGATAACAGAACAAAAGCCGTAAAAAACCAGCTTACTCATTAATTTATAACTTTTAACAAAGAATTCCTCACATTTAATTCATAATTATTTTTAAATTCAGTTTTTACGACACATTTGGCTCAGTTTGTGGTGACCCTATTTGCTGTGTACGATTAACTGTTCTTGTCGTTAATTGTCATATGTTGACAACTTTTTTAGCATGTATAAAGCATGCTTCAGACATGCCTTTTGAAGTAAAACTTCTTTACGCACGGTTGGCTTGGTGGGGTAAGCTAGTGAATGCGTGAAGAGAGTGTTACAAAAAGTGTGATCGGGCGAGGCGAACGATTGTTGCCATGGTACCCGTTGTTATTGTCTGACAAATGATATATAATATTATATTATTTCCTTAAATGATATTATATAAATATACGATTGTAATATGCCTAATATGCGCTTTTTAATTTTTTTTAGTATCTTACCTATCCTAATTATTTAAAATATAAATTGAATTTCATAAAGAGTACCGATAACCTACAGAAGTTTTACTTCTGGCGCGTGTACACATTCATATACGCATTCTTTAATTTTTTATTTAATTATTATTTTTAGTGTAATGAAATACACTCTCGGTAATGTATTTGATATCTAAGGAATAACATTTACCGAAGTAGTACATATTACTCTTCAGACCATAAACTATGTTTATACAAAAAATTACTACGATTCTTCGTCCGTTGCCGCGTGAAAGAATAACAAACTTTCGCATTTATAACATAAGTATAGATTTACTTTTTACTATATCGAATGCCATTGGGTTACTTTGACACGCGTTACGAAAAAAGTTATGTAATTTATATATATAATAATATGTATACATATGTATGTTTGTTGGTTAGCCACTAATGTTGAAAAACACTATCATAACCATTTACATATATAATTATGGTGAGATGGTGTTGGCAAGACTGTGGAGAATTCTAACATATGTAGTACTATCAATATCTATATTAATATTATAAACGTGAAAGAGTGTTTGTTTGTTTAAGCTTATTTCACGTCGAGTGACTTGTTCACAGAGAGACGGATTGGCGTGATTTTTTGTATGGAGGTAGTTGGAGGGCTGGAGAGTGATATAGGTGTGTTTTAACTGTGGGAGGATACCCACAAAAACTCATCCTACCATACTAACCGTCAAAACGTTCCTAGAGACAACCCGGGCGAAGCGAGGGTGAATTACTAGTATTACACAAATCTTAAATTTATTAATCTGAGTGTTTGTGAATAATGTAAGTATATGACAGTATATGCCATATAAACCTGAGAAAAAACAGGGTGGGTCTCTAACGAACAAAAAATTTTTTTTATTGTAGGTATAAATATACCGTTTAAGCATTTAAATGTGTTAAAATTGACGAAACGAGCTAAACAAGTCGAATATACCTTGGTACAGGTTTTTAATACCTGTTTCACGATTGTTATAAATGTGTGGTATTAGAAATAAAAAAAAAAACTTCTTAGAACTAATGATATCCCTTTACTGCGCTCGCGTCCCAACTAATATTTGCAATTCACTGATATATTACATCGTGGATGTGAGAAAGAAAAACAAAATTAACAAACAAACTGCTGCTAAGTACTAGGATTACTAACTAAAACGAAATATGTCTATGTTATCTTATAATATTAAATGAGTATCTCTTGTATACATATTTATATATTAACTACCCTCGCTCGGGTTCGTCCCTAGTTACGTTTTAACGTTTAGTATAGATTTCTCAGAGATAACATATTTTCTCGCAGTAAAAAGTATCCTTTATGCTGAGTTGAGATGGATAACCAGCTATCATCGTACCAAATTTCATCAAACTCTGTTGAGTGATTTTCTCATGATGCGTTCCCAGATAGACAGACAAAAATTCTAAAAACTATAGATTCGGCTTCTGTATCGATAATAATATGACTATTTCAATATGATTTTCTAAGAAATATTT
Source organism: Argynnis bischoffii washingtonia (assembly GCA_033884665.1). Taxonomy (NCBI): domain Eukaryota; kingdom Metazoa; phylum Arthropoda; class Insecta; order Lepidoptera; family Nymphalidae; genus Argynnis; species Argynnis bischoffii. The sequence continues at coordinate 512,691 of CM066610.1, forward strand.
AATGTACCTACAGATTCAACTCTGAATTTTGTTATATGTATAGATTTATTTCTTATATCTCGAGAACGGCTCTAACGATTTGGATCAAATTTTGTATTTAGATAAGGTTTAGCTTTTTGACTCTATCTATATAGGTGTCGTTTCTGAAAAAAAAACGCATTTTTTTATATCTTTTCCGAAAAACATCTAACGAAGCTCTATCGCCCAGGTACTAACATATTCAAGTGGTGTTTATTTTGAACCTATTTGGGCATTTTACATGGACATTCGATATATTTCTCTTATTCCTAATTGTCTTATTAAATTACATTCGAAATGATTTAATAATAGAGCCAAGAATAAAAAAGTGGAAAAATGTGCCAATGAGTGGAACTTTTCAACAGCTTTCAAAAGACTCAAAAACAGACTGAACTTGAGGAGTCACAGACGGGAGTAAAAGTTTTAACCTTTAAAATTTAACTTTTCAATAACATTCGTAACAGAGTATTATCCAATTAAAGGGTTTGAATAATTGATTAATCGTATAAATGCCATGGACCCCGCGAGGGGCCTGATTTCCATTATTTCTGACCTCGTGCTCAGTCAACGCCCCTAAGGTCGCAGCAATTTAAAATGGTTAAATGGCAGTTAATTGACCATTGCGGTCCAGTGAAAAGTGCACAGTGCAGTGGTTTTTAGGGTTCCGATGTGGAATAGCAGAGTCTATATATAAATACGACACGTTTGGTTCAGTTTGTAGTGACCCTACTTGCTGTACCAGCGGTCGCGGGTTCGAGTCCCGCTGGGGGCATTCATTTGTGTGATGAGCACGAATGTTTTGTACTCCTTAAAGTATTTAAAGTTATATATGTGAAGTGTATCAACTATCTGGTATCCATAACACAAGCCTCGTAACTTACCATGGAACTAGATGGTGCTGTTTATTAATGTACTAAAATATTTATTTATTTATTTAAATAGACAAAGACAATACAGTTCAGTACCTTTTTCGCCTGTACTTGTCGAAAGATTACATATATAGAAGATTAAGAAGATATAAGAAATGTATTTTTCACTTCTCTTTTATTTTATTGTATTTTATTTTATAGACGTACTTTGCTACATTAAATTATATATAAAAATTAACAAAGTACATGTATGTAAATATAAATATGTACTTAAAAATTTAGCATAATGTGTCGTGTCGACTGTCGACGTCATGAATTTGTCAGCACGCGCCAATATAAATGGTTTAGCGTTCATTTATACATAATAACTAATTTAAAATGCATGTATTATTAGAGCATCATCATACCGACGCAGTTTCTTTACTTTATTGCATACAATATTTGTAAGGCAATAATTGTAAATTGTTACATTTATACTCTGTATGAGTTATTTTGATTTATTATAACTAGTACCTGGGCGACCCAGCTCCGCTCGGAGTTCTCTTTTGTTACATCGTATTTTTTAGATAAAAAAAAACTACAAACTTGAATAAATACAAAAAAAAACAAAAGGTAAAAATTTTGTATTCCGACCGGGACTCGATCCCGGGCATATGTGTTGTCTAACTTGCGCCTTGACCGCTTGACCACGATGCTTACATCCGAGTGTAAGAAAATATCGATTATATTCTGCGTAGAATAATGCAAAAGAAAACCGCATGAAAACTCGAAAACTTTTTCCCAGACATGAGACTAATCTAGACCGATTTTTCGCCCCCGAAAGCCCCCACATACCAAATTTTAGCGAAATCGTTAGAGCCGTTTCCGAGATCGCTTGTAATAAAATAAATAAAGATATAAAGATATACATAAATATGCAAGAATTGCTCGTTTAAATATATTAGATAAAATATTATAGATATAGATAAATAAAGCGTTACCAAAAAATGATAAATAATGCCTATAGGTACTTGTATACAATAATAGCATTCAAATGATGTCTATAGTCTGCTCGGTCTCTATAAACTGCCTCGGTGGTATAGTGGTTAGCATGTACGTCTGCACGTTCGAAGGGCCTGGGTTCGAGACCCGGGTCGGGTCAAGTTTAGTTATTGAGCCTTTATGTTTAGTAAGCCTCAGTAATAGCCCGGAGTTGGGAAGTTAGCGGTGTTTCACCCCCGTGCTTCAGAGAACACGTAAGCTGTCGGTCCTGTGCCCTAACTCTCACCGGTCGTGTCGAGTAGTCATCCCACCGGAGTATGAGAGTGACAGGAATAGAGAGTGCACTTGTGTGTGAATGTTATGAAAAGAAATAATAATAATAAGTATAATTTCGCTTTTTAAATAAGAGAGGAGTGGTCTATCCCACGACCACGATTGCTATAAAGCATTTGAAACTTAGGGAATCAAAAATCAAAATAAATATTAATATTCCAATAGTTTTATTTAAAATGTCAAATATTCGCGTAAATCTAAGAAAGTATTAAAGTATTATATGATTTTGCTCTTATAAATATCAAACAGACAGACAAAAATTTTATATTATAAATCACATTTTTCAGAGAAACCTAGTTAGGTCTTACATATTATAACCCAAATAAAGATAAGTTTATTCTAATAATTTTACTCTATACTCTAATATATAATTCAAAAGTATGTTATTTGAATTAGCACACTGATATGTCATCTTGACATGCTTTAAGGAATCCATATGAAACCGTTTTGTGACTAAATATTTTCAACGGCTATAAAATAACACATACCACTATATACATATACTATACTAGCAACTTACCCTTGCTCCGCTCGGGTTCGTCTCTAGTTACGTTTTAACGTTTAGTATAGATTTCTCAGAGATGAGATACTTTCTCGCAGTACAAAGTATCCTATATGTTGATCCGGATAACCAGCTATCATCATGCCAAATTTCATCAAAATCTGTCCAATGATTTTCCAGACAGACAGACATTTTCTTATATAACAATGATAAGAATTTTGAGTATTTATTTTGAAAAGGGTTAAATAGAGGAAATATGGTATATATAATAGTTATCTAATAACGTAGACACGACAAACTAACATACTAATAACGGATGGGTAAACAGATATATGTACAACGTAGGCTTAGTACATACATGAATTTGTTAATAATGTTTTGAATAGCACTATAAGGTAGGGTTCCCTGTCACCATTGGTCTAGTGCCTAGATCTGTAGGTCCTGGGTTCGATTGCCAGATGGGGCTAAGTTCAAACGTACGTACGTAAGGTCAGTCCTGTGCTTAATCATTTACTGATCGTGTAATCATTCCATCGGTATTTGAGAGTGAAAGGAATCGAGAGTGCACTTTTTGCGCATACACATTACACTATAACATCTCCTGCATTGAGACCGCCCACAGCCGAAAGCGGACAGAAGGTTATCATTATTATTTGACGGCACATTTGGTTCAGTTTATAGTGACCCCACTTTCTGCGCCAGTGGTCGCGGGTTCGAGTACCTCTGGGGGCATTCACTTGTGTGATGAGCACGAATGTTTGTACTCCAGTCATGGGTGTTTATATTTATAATATGTATGTATTTAAAGTTATATATGTGTAGTGTATCAACTATCTGGTATCCATAACACAGGCTTCGTAGCTTCCAATGGAACTAGATGGTGCTGTGTGTTAATGTCCTAACATATTTAATAATAATTATAAATTTAATTATAACGAACCCTAAAAAACTAACAGAAAATGTAACTATCGATAGCACTGTGAACCTCCAATCTATACAGAACTAAAGTCAAAGTTTTTCTCATTTCATCAGAAATTACGAGTATTTGCTCCGTCCGGGAAGACTTTGAAACTTTGTTGGAGTAATAAGTTTTCTTTGATAAGTTAGCACGTATAAAATGAAATTATATATATTTTTGCCACCGTTCTTTTAGAATATCTATATCGTATTACTGATCGTATGGTGTATTCATTTACTATAAGAAAACGACGATTGAATTATTACAATCATCACTACGTTTGGTTGTTTATTTGTTTGTTTGTTTGTTTTTTTGTTCTCAGGAACTATTAATCTGATTTGAAAAATTCTTTTTGCATTAGATAACCCGTTAACTAAGGAAGGCTATATATAGGCTATAACGTAATATTCCCTGCAAAATGTACAATTTCCGTGGGATAGATTTGTTTTGTCTAGGTATATATAGGTAGGTATAAAATAAAGTCTCCCACCGCGTTTGTCTTTCTGTCTGTTTGAACGCGATAAATTCATAAACTACTGAACGGATTTTCATACGGTTTTCACAAATAGATGGTGTAATCATGAGGTAGGTTTAAGTGTAAAATGTATGAAGTTTTTGTATAAACTGGTTGAACTATGACGATGATTGTTGAAGATTTCGGAAAAATCATGCCGACTGGGAGCTTTATTGGCGTGCGCCGCGTAAACTAATAAAGTTATATGACAACAATATGTTACAGAATTATTCCTCTTTATATTATTTTCCTGTTAAACTGCAGCAATACTATGTGCATTTACATAGTATGCTATAAAGCATTCGTAACGTCGGGAACAAAAAACTAAATAATAAAATTGAAATAGACAGAAAAAGCTGTCAATTATTCTTATGAATAATTCCATGGGAAACCTTTTCCTCAGCAAAAGTATGCTATACTTAATCTTTCTGAGTTCTTTATTAGCCAATGAAATTTTGCTAAATTCAATTCAGTTTCAGAGGTTTGCCAGTACAGATAGACTGACAAACATTTTCAAAAATTTTCATTTTAAATATTCAAAAGGAAAAGTTTTGTGTGGCTAATTTTAAATATTCAAAAGGAAAAGTTTTGTGTGGCTATAATTATACGAGAATGATATGACCTCGTCATTTTATTATTAAGATAGATACTTCAATTTAATTTACAAGTACAGATTGTACTTATATTGTACTAAGTCTATAAATAAAATAAAATTGTAACTGATTCAAATCTGTAGGTACCTAGATCAAATATTTTTTTTGGAAAACCTTATTGATATAGTCATTATTATCTATACAGAGACTGAATCTATAGTTTTTAGAATTTTTGTTTGTATGTCTGTCTGTCTGTCTGTCTGGGAACGCATAACGAAGAAAACCACTCATTAGATTTTGATGAAATTTGGTTTGATGATAGCTGGCTATCCGGGTCAACATATAGGATACTTTTTACTGCGGGAAAATATCTCAACTCTGAGAAATCTATACTAAACATGAAAACGTAACTAGGGAAGGTGAATCGCTAGTAGGTAATAAATTAAAATGAAAGTCTGAGTCTTTGTAAAACCCATAAGGAAAATGTAAACAACGAGTTGGTATAATCGATATTTCTAAATATAAGGAAATATTTATATTTAGAAAATTATTCAAACCATATATTATTACAGCTGGTATCTTTCAATTATGTTATTGATTCGTAAATTAGAATACGGCTTCAAGTAACAGGCTGAAGTACTACCTTGGCCGGGCATCGAAGCAGGTCGTTGCTGTGGAGACCACGTCACAACATTAAGTTAGGGAATGACTCAGACTGAGAAATGAAGCATTCGCATTAATCGATATTGACATATAAAATTTTAAAACAGTAAATTTTCTCTTGCACCGTTATATCATTACTAATTTGTGCCCGCAGCTTCGCTCGCGTGGTAACTGGGACGGAGATCAAAGGTAGCCTATGCCCCTAGGATGCAACTTATGTTCTTGTCAAATTTTATCGAAATCTGTTCGGCGGTTTAAACGTGAAAAGGTAGCAGACAGAAACAAAATTTTTGTTTTTTATTTTTTTTTTTTTTTTTTTATGTGATTCAGTGACAAACGAGCAGACAGACCACCTGATGGAAAGCAGTACCTGTCGCCCATAACACCTACGGTTCATGCACTTAGGTTTTAAGTAACAAAAATGCAGAACCACAGGTGCGTTGTCACTGTGAGGACTAAGATGATATGCCTCTTGCCTGTAATTACGCTGGCTACCTTATCCTTCAAACCGGAACACAACAATGCAATCATTGTTGCTTGGCGGCAGAAATAGATAAGGGGGTGGTACCCATCCAGTCGGACTCCTCAGGCTTGACAGAGTCCTACCACCGGTGATTGTTTTAGCGACTTCAAAAAAAAACTTAAAAGTAATTATTCCTCATTTTATAGTTTTTTTTTTTTTAATTAATGTGGATGGTCCTACCAGGTTTATCCTACTTATTAATTAAACAAGAATTCTAATAATCGATTCAAGATGGGCGAAAATATTGAGTAAGCAATATAGGTACCCAAAAAATATAAATAACTAGTGACTCACTAGATCTAGACTCACGTGATTTCTCAGAGATTCTCTTTTCCCGCAGTAAAAAGTATATGTTGACCCGGATAACCAGCTATCATCATACCAAATTTCATCAAAATCTGTTCAGTATTTTTCCCGTGATGCGGTAACATACAGACACACAGACAAAAATTCTAAAAAGTATAGATTCGGCCTCTGTATCCATAATAAAAATAATAATGACGATTTCAAAAAGATTTTCCAAAGAATATTTAATGTACAGATTTGACTTAGAATTTTATTATATGTATAGATTACAAACGAATTTCTTGGTTATTCTTCTGTCAATTAACATCAAGGTCATAGTAAAGATATTTTTTTGCCCGACTTAAAAAGAAGGTGATGCTTACACACTTTCTCAAAGTGTGCACAATACAAAATTACAACCATGTACATTTGTAGAAAAAAACAAACATTAACACACAACATACGTGTACATAATAGATTCTTAAATTTACGCGAATATTTGACATATTAAATAAAACTATATTTTCGGATTATTTCGCGGATCTATTTTGATTTTTGGTTCCCGACGTTTCGAGTGCTTTACAGCAATCATGGTCGCGGGAGAGACTAAGGTGTTAGATGTCTCAAAGGCGTTATATATACTTGTTAAAGACAGTGCCTACCCACAATTTCACAAAAAATGATTTAAGAAAACTGTACGTAAAACCTAATATGTACGTGTACATATTAGGGTAGGAAATTACTTTTAAAGTGATATAAGCCAAAAAGAGAAAAAATAAAAAGAGGAGAAAGACGGAATTGCTCGCCATATTAACCTAATTAAAGTACGCGTAAATTGCTTGCTCCTGAAGAGATTCTGTAAAGTATACGTAGAACCGATTCCATCACAAATAACATAACCATTCTAGCCTACTTATACTTGAATTATAAAACCATCCAAGTGAGAGTCAAATTCCGTACCATTATCTATAAAAACGGCAAAAAACTCATGTCTCTTGTATGGGAGCCGCAGTTAAATATTTGTTTTATTTCAAAGTGAATATATTACTAATTCTGTGAATATTTCAAGCTTCTACCTGTTGCCGTTATCAATATTGAGCAAAAACGAACAAAAAAAGTCACGTTTCTTGTATGGGAGCCCCTTTAAATATTTGTTTTATTCTGTTTTTTAGTATTTGTTGTTATAGCGGCAACAGAAATACATCATCTGTGAAAATTTCAATTGTCTAACTATCACTGTTCATGAAATACAGTCTGGTGACAGACGGACAGACAGACAGAAATACGGACGGACAGTGAAGTCTTAGTAATAGGGTCCCGTTTTACTCTTTGGTTACGGAACCCTACTAAAAATTTAATATTATAATTACTAAAAGATACAATTTCATACAAAATGAGCAAAAGCGTGAATCCGCTTCGGTTTTATCTTTATTAATTCCATCGATGTACCAAATTTGGTGTGTTTTTTGACAGTTAAAGCCGACACAGTATTGTAATAACCGTTAAGATATTATCATCTCTACTATGAACAAACATAATGACATATATACATGAAAGTTATTATTTTAGACAGTTACTAGCGACTCACCCTCGCTTCGCTTCGGGTTCGTCCCTAGACAAAAACAAATCTATCCCACGGGAACCGTACATTTTTCCGGGATGATATATAGCCTTTAGCCTTCCTCAGTTAACAGGCTATCTAATGCAAAAGTAATTTTTCAAATCGGATTAGTAGTTCCTGAGATTAGCGCGTTCAACCAAACAAACAAACCCTTCAGCTTTATAATATTAGTATAGATTCACACTCTTAGAGGTGGAATTTTACTTCAAAATCCAATAGAATGGTGGTGGTAGATGTCACTTGTGATGAAAAAGTGCTTCTATAAAATTTAGACACGCAAAAGTAAGGGTTAAAGGCAGAATAGCCAATGAGATGTACATATATGCAAAAATTGAAAGCGTTTGTTAGGAAGTGAATTATTAATGTCACATTTTAAACAAAATCTATACATAGGTACATACATAGTTTTACGTACATATAAAGTTGAAGTGTCTGTCTTTGATTTTAAAATAGCTATGTTTTCTTAAGTATATAGTACCTAAACAACACTTTTTTAATTTTTTGTCGGTCTCTCTGTCTGTCTGTCTTAACCTTTGGAAGGGCTTAACCGAATATAATGGAAATGGGGATCCCTGAAAGATAGAATTTGTAGGGTTACATATAGCATGTGTGTAATGTGTATCTTTGTATCCAGGCAATGGTAGCCCAGTGGTAACGCGTTCGCTTGGGAAACCGAGTGAAGCGGGTTCAAATTCCGGGTCTCGCACCTCTAATATATTCATGTGCGAATCATTTTCTAACTTGATTACCACTTGCCTTACGGTGAAGGAAAACATCGTGAGGAAACCTGCATGTCTGAGAGAACCGAGCAAGTTTTCGAAAGACATGTGAAGTCCGCCAACCCGCACTTGGCCAGCGTGGTGTACTATGGCCTGATCCCCCTCGTATTAAAGGGAGGCCCGTGCCCAGCAGTGGGACGTTAAAAAGGGCTTAATACAATATCCGTGCAATGGTAGCCCAGTGGTAACGTGCTTATTTGGGAAACCGTGTAAAGTGGCTTCAAATCCGGGTCTCGCACAGTATATTTTCATGTGCGAATCATTTCCAACATGATTACCACTTGCCTTACCGCTTACGGTGAAGGAAAACATCGTGAGGAAACCTGCATGTCTGAGAGAAATTATAAGTTCTCTAAACACATGTGAAATCTGCCAACCCGCACTTGGCCATCGTTGTGGAGTATGGCCTGATCAACCTCATATTGAAGGGAGGCCTGCATCCAGCTGTGGGATGTTAAAAAGCGTTGAATACATACATACAATTTGTATCTCTTAAGGTACACTCACAATAATTATTTTTATCTGTTGAAAACATATCTACAGTCCCTACGGGATGTCAAATTTCGACCTACAACAAGACCTTTCGACAGACAAAACACCCAACATTTAATTGACGCCATTCCAATGAGTCTAAACATGATATCTCTGCAGTATTTTAGTATAGAGTTGAGTATCTTGCAGGTTCCAGGTGATGCTGCAGCCTCAGGCCAAGGTCACCATATCATTGCATTGTCATTGAAGTAACGGGATACCCAGTTTCGAATGAATTAGATCTGTTGAAGATACTCGAATCATTTCACCGTCAAGAAAAGAGCTGATGGCCTGCACCAGAACAGATTTTATTTTATTCATTTTTTAGTTATTTATCTACCATAAAATATATGTTATACAAAATAAAGTAACAGAATGTCGACAGGATAACTTATCTCTTTAAGAGATTTCTTCCAGAAACCCTTCTGGAGTGAGAAAATAAAGTAATTTAGTGCGGTGTAGGTACAGTACAGCATTAAAATTAAAAGATTTTCTTGATTTATAGCTAGGAACACTCTCGACCAAGTCATCTTCCAAACAAAAAAAAACTAAATTAAAATCAGTTCATCCGTTTAGGCACTACCATGCCTCAGACCGATACACAGACCCAACGTTAAACATTTTTACGTGGAGGGGAGCTAATTCATCTATTTTATTTGTCATCCATGGTCGAAGGTTAAAAATATCAATTATCTAAGTTGGTATTAACGCCATCTCTAATAGCTATTGGACCTACCATCATTGAATTAATGAACTAAAATTATAATATTATGATATATATATATATATATATATATATATATATATATATATATATATATATATATATATATATATATATATATATATATATATATATATAATAAATTCGAATGAAACACTCTTTTGTATAAAATATTATTAATTAATTATTTTCACACTGAATTTAATGTAACTATACTCGTGTAAGAGTGAAAATACAAAATTTTTGCTTTCGTTCATGCAGCGCCATCTATTATCATGTATTTAAAGCATTGCAACAAGGCAAAACTTTTTTAACAGTTTTTATACATCCCAATAGATGGCGCTAATTTACCATTTGCTATTTCATCATATCCTCCGCTAGATGTCACTAATTGAAAAAAATAACAGTACATACATACAACAATTTACAAATAAAACTTGATAATAAAAACATATTAAAAAAAATGCCTTACTTATTGTAGATTTATAATATATTATAAGACTGATAAGTAAGTAGATATATAATGTTAATAAGCATGAAATAAAATTCTTATCATAGATTACTGTCCCTTATCAATTTTGATGAAAGCTGCAATTACGTTAAATTGCTATTAAAATATTTAAGGAAAAATGTAGATACGTTTAGACGACTAAGCGTTGAATAAGATTATTTCAGTAACAAGGCAGTGGTAGCCCAGTGGTAACGCGTTCGCTTAGAAACCGAGTGAAGCGGGTTCAAATCCCGGGTCTCGCACCTCTGATATTTTCATGTGCGAAAAATTTCTAACTTGATTACCTCTTGCCTTACGGTGAAGGAAACTATCGTGAGGAAACCTGCATGTCTGAGAGAACTTAGCAAGTTTTCGAAAGACATGTGAAGTCCGCCAATCCGCACTTGGCCAGCGTGGTGGACTATGGCCTGATTTCCCTCGTATTAAAGGGAGGCCCGTGCCCAGCAGTGGGATGTTAAAAAGGGCTGAATACAGTACTTTTATATATCATTCTCCAAAGCGACTGGACCGATTTTGACGATTTTTTGTCTGTGTGGTTGACTGGATTCCTGGATGGTTTAGATTCAGAAGTGGACCCCGTAGATGGCGCTGCAGTCATTTTCTAGGGTTTCTTTTAAAGACCATACATATAATATGAACAGGACAACATCAGTCGGATCTGCTACTTAAAACTCAAATATTTATTTCTACATTAATACTTCACAAGAATGCTGAAAAGTCTATAAATATAATGCAATAGTGCTTTTATCGGTTAAAAATAGTTCTGCAAATTATCATTAAGAAATTTAAAGCAGGGGTCATGTGTATCCATAAATATTCCCTTCTCAAATAAGAATTATAATTATAAAATATAATGTATAAAATTGCTAGTTAATGCTATAATCTATATACATATAATAAAATTCTGGGTCTAATGTGTACATTAAATGTATGTATGTATTCAGCCCTTTTTAACGTCCTACTGCTGGGCACGGGCCTCCTTTTAATACGAAGGGAATCAATCCATAGTCCACCACGCTGGCCAAGTGCGGATTGGCGGATTTCACATGTCATGGTTTTCTCAGATATGCAGGTTTCCTCACGATGTTTTCCTTCACCGTAAGGCAAGTGGTAATTATGTTAGAAAAGATGCGCACATGAAAATATCAGAGGTGTGAGCCCCGGGATTTGAACCGTCTGTTGAAAGGCAGTGGTACATTAAATATTTTTTGGAAAATCTTATTGAAATACATTATTATTATCGGTACAGATGCCGGATTTATAGTTTTTAGAATTTTTGTCAACCACTGGACAGATTTTGATAAAATTTAGTATGATGATAGCTGGTTATCCGGGTTAACATATAGGATACTTTTTACTGCAGGAAAATATCTCATCTCTGAGAAATCTATACTAAACGTTAAAATGTAACTAGGGGCGAACCCGAGACGAGCGAGAGTGAGTCGCTAGTAGATAATAAATACAAAACAAAAGAAAATATTCTAAATTAAAGGTACAAAATGTGGGATTCTGTAAATGTCGAAATACAATAAAACAACAAAAAGCTACCTGACACAAATTTAAAGAGTCAAAACCTGAGTCCGCGTACGTCCATTATTCTAAGAAACTACCGAATTATCATTGTTTTATTCTTTATATTGTGCGAGTGAACGTTAACGTAACGTGACTTACGATTAGGTACGATTTGGTGCCAGATAGTTTTTTTTTTACTCTGTACTGAGAGCATTTGGTACCCTATTTGCTAGTTTTATCGTGTGGTTTTAAATATATCCATTTATTTTACAGCCAATCGACAGTCCAACTGATATATAGATTTTATTCTAGCTCGAGTATTGTAAAGGTGTACAATTATTATTTTTTTTTTTTTTTATGAGATTCAATGACAAACGAGCAGATAGACCACCTGAAGGAAAGCAGTACCTGTCGTCCATAACACCTACGGTTCATGCACTTAGGTTTTAAGTAACAAAAATGCAGTACCACAGATGCGTTGTCACTGTGAGGACTAAGATGATATGCCTCTTGCCTGTAATTGCGCTGGCTACCTTATCCTTCAAATCGGAACACAACAATGCAATCATTGTCGCTTGGCGGCAGAAATAGATAAGGGGGTGGTACCCATCCAGTCGGACTCCTCAGGCTTGACAGAGTCCTACCACCGGTAAAATAGGTCATATTTAGCTTTATATAACTCTGCCTGTATTCTTATCGATGTTAAAGATAACATACTTATTGCAATATTTCCAACGTATGAGTCTTATAACGTTTAGTAAAGATTACTCAGAGATGAGATATTTTCCAGCACTAAAAAGTATCCTATATATTGAATCAAATGACCAGCTATCATTATATCAAATTTCACTAAAATTCCTCCAATGGTTTTTCCGTGATTCGGTTACAGACAGACAAAATTTCTAAAAACTATAAATTCGGCGTCTGTATCGATAGTGATGACTATTTCAATAAGATTTTCCAAAAAATATATTTAATGTCAAATTCGGCTTAGATATAATTTTATTATAGATATGTTTAGATGAAAATATTATAAAAACATATACATGGATACCTATCATATATTATAGAATATTTTAAAATTAATAAAATAAAAAGTTACATGTATAAAATCAAATTCTCAATCAGCTTCAAAATTAGCTTTAAGCTTTATAAAATTTGATCTCCCTAACAAAAAATGTCGAAATCCTTTGAAACGAAATCAAAGTCACAATTAGTTCTAGTTTTTTCATGTAATAAATTTCATATTGAACATGCCAGTAGCGACAGGTGAGACAAAAGCACAAAAGCTTTTATGAGCCCAGAAGCTTTGGAGGTAAATATTTTGGGTGACGATTGTTTAAGCACTTTACCTCAGCAGGTGGTTTTTATCATACTGTGGAATTTGTGCAAACGTTTCGTACACAATGGATGGAGATACGCCGAAGGAAATAAATTGGATGGTTTAAAAAATGTTTTTACTATGTAGATACTACTTCTGTTTATGCCGCTATACATGAATTTGTTTGAAAGCATGTAGATTTATTTATCTTTTGATGTAAATAGCTCATATTTTATTAATTACTAGAGACTCACCCTCATTCCGCTCGGTTACGTCCCTAGAAAATTTTTAACGTTTAGTATAGATTTCTCAGAGATGAGATATTTTCTCGCAGTAAAAAGTATCCTATATGTTGACCCAGACAACCAGCTATCATCATATAAGATTTCATCAAAATTTGTTTAGAGGTTTTCTCGGGATGCGTTCTCAGACAAACAGACAGACAGAGAGACAGACAAACAGACAGACAAAGATTCAAAAAAATATGGATTCTGCCTCAGTATCCATATTAATGACTATTTCAATTCCAAAAAGATTTTCCAAAAAATATTTAATGTACAGATTCGATTCAGTTAGAATTTTATTAGATATACATATGTATAGATTGCCAATGTTGTTATTGTAAATATAAGTTTAAGTGAAAGTTCTTACTATAAGGAAACTACATCAATCCAAGAAAAATATCGCCATTACTATATACCGTGTGATCTCTAAACTAATTAACAGTGTCAAGTTAGTATTATGTGTTTTTTAACATAGATTTAAAACACGTTTAACTTTAAAGTTGATTTGTATCATAAATTCAATGTCTTAAGAAATCTACATAATGGGTCTGTCAAATTAAAAATAACCGTGTCGTTTTAAGAATTCTGTATGAATAGTCAGGTGCGCCGCCCACGTACTATTGTTGCGTTACGCAAAGCTCCTCGGTATAACAATACAGTATTTTAATATAATAAATAAACTTTTGCTACCGACTTAGAACAATAAAGCTTTGACAATGAACTTTTAAGTTCTATATCACTTTATAAATTCATTGAAAGGCGTTTTTGATACTTTTTAACCAACTTGAAAAAATAGTAGTTTTGGAATTGATTATATTGACAATGTAATTGAATTTTCCAACATGATTACCACTTGTGTTGCGATGAAGAAAAACATCGAGAAGAAACCTGCATGTCTGAGAGAACTTAGCGAGTTTTCGAAAGACATGTGAAGTCCGCCAACCCGCACTTGGCCAGCGTGGTGGACTATGTCTGGTGGTCTAATCCCCTGTTGTTGAAGGGAGGCCCGTGCCCAGCAGTGGGACGTTAAAAAGGGCTGAATACATACAATACATAATAACTATAAGTCACATTTTATGATATGTTAAGACTAAGTTATAAGCTCTAAGCCCAGCCCTGTTGTATTTCGCTACGCATCAATTAGGGCGCGTAACCTGAAATTTAAGTGGAGCGCAAGGCCTAGTTCTTTTAATTTGACAACATCCGTAACACTTGTACGAAGTAAGTGGTAAAGTAGTCAATGAATACTGTTAAATATTTACTATGTTGTGGAAAATGCAATTGAATATACATGATTCTAATAAGTTTTTCGTTTTGTTGAAAATCTTTCTAACGTTTAAAACAAAACTATCTTTTCCGATTTTTTCGCGGATTTCTTTTGATTTTTGGTTCCTAGTTTTATTTTAAACGTTTACGTTTTGACGTTTAGCTCAGAGATGAGATATTTTCCCGCAGTAAAAAGTATCCTATATGTTGTCCCGGATAACTAGCTATCATAATATCAAATTTTATCAAAATCTACCCAGTGGTTTTTCCGTGATGCGGTAACAGACAGACAGACAGACGGACAAAAATCCTAAAAACTATAGGTTTGGCTTCTGTAACGATAATAAAGTCTATTTCAATAAGATTTTCCAAAAAATATTTAATGTACAGATTCGGATTAGTTACAATTTTATTATATGTATAGATGTCAAATATTCGCGTAAATCTAAGAAAGTATTATCTTTCTGACGACCAATTGATGTTGACAGATGTGTTTGGTCAGTATATCTGTATATATTTATATTTATTCTAGCAGAACCCGCGACTTTGCTCGCTAAAAGTACAAAATAATCTCAAAAAAGGTACGTTTCATACAAACTATCATCCTTTATTTTACTCCCTTATAGGATGAATTTTGAAAATTGCTAAAACATTTATTTATTTAATTGTATTGAAAAGTATTAATACCAAGTTTCAAGTAATACTGATCATATTTATTTTTTGGGTTGTATTACATCGTGTTTTTCCGTGGAAATGAGATAATCGCCTGCGGTAAAAAGTACCCTATCTCGCCCTCCGACTATCACCACACAAAAAATCACGCTTATCTGTCATTCCGTTTCGACGTGAAAGGAAGAAAAACAAACAAACACACCTTCAAATTTTTATATAAAAAAATATATTAAACATGTAGGTATATGGATAAATCCGTCTGTTACATTCTTTTAATTTTTACATCTAGGTACGTAAGCTATATATGTATCTATGAGCGTAAATAAAATAGGTCTTAAGGCTTGTGTCACATGGTAAATTGGAAATTTAAAATTGCCATATACTATACTTATATGACTTTCTTACTAATCATTTTGTGATTTTATTGAATAAATAGTTAAAATTAATGTTAAGACTCGCTTTTATGAAATACTAGCAGAACCTGCGGCTTCCCCCGCGTTTAATCTACAAAAAAAATTTTTTTTGCTTTATGTTATATAGGGACTCACCTTCGCTTTACTCGGGTTTGTCTCTATGTTTTTGTATAATATTAAATTATTTGGATATTGTTCATGCAAAAATATTAAAATCACGATTAAAAAATAGGAGGGTGAAAAACACTTTACGACCTATTCTCATACCTACCAAATATATAAAAAAACATCAAAATCGGTCGAGCTGTTTCGGAGGAGTGCAACCACAAACATTGTGACAAGAGATATTTATATTTTAGACTAGGGGTTCACCTTCACTTTGCTCGGGTTCGCCCCTAGATGATTCTTTAAATTGACATAACTTTTTTATTTTGGAACCGATTGAAATAAAACAAATACCTACTAAATGTTAAGTGAAACTTACCAAAATACCTACATTAGTGAAAACCGCACCCAAACCGGTTAAGTGGTTTCTAAGATTAGTACGCACAAAGGCACAGACAAAGCGTCAAACAATCAGACAAAAAAACTAAACATCATTGTTTTGGGTTCTATTGCGTTAATAAAGATCCCCGATAATAGTTTTCTTAAATATCTTCCATGCCTACAGACAGCGATCAGTTACAATTTTATTATATGTATAGATTTTGAAAAAAGACTTACTTTGTAATAGATATACTCATAATCATTTTACTTCGTGTGTATTATTTATCAATACAATGGTTTTAAATGCTACAGTTTCTTAAAACACCATACATAATTATTTACATTAAACAATTAAAATTGGTAATACATTCCAAAATTTACAAATAGACAGTATTTACGACCTTTTATGTTATAATTGCTGTAAAAAATCAAATATCTTAAGACGTGCAACATTGTAAATATATCAACTGGAATGAACAATAACACATGTTTGACTCATAAAATAGCAAAAACTAAGAAAAAGCATTTGAAAAATGACGGATAATCGAACTGTCTCTATTAAAAGAGAGTCTCATTACACTTTGTTTTAGAAATTACTAAATATTTTGACCGAGAACGGACACGCTTTGATAAAAAACATATGTAACCTATAGAAAATACAGATGTTTTGTTAGAAATAACAAATGAAGTCGTTAACGATTGGTGCTAAAATACTTATGGTGGTATTGACTAAGTACTTTGTTCAAACTATTATTATGAAATAGAAAAAAACATACAATATGGGTTTTATATGGCATGTCAGTCGACATGATTTTCTCTGGTACTTCAACAATCATCGTCTTATTCCAGCCAATTTACGCTAACCTTAATGAATTATACACCTAAACCATCCTCATGAATCCGTCTGTCCATTCGTGGAAAACTGTATGTAAATCCGTTTGGTAGTTTTTGAGTTTATCGCGAGCAGACAAACAAACAAACTCAGCGAGACTTTGTTTTATAACATGTAGTGATTAGTATATTGCAAACAAATTGTATTAGGGATGTGTTACTTTATCCATAAACAAAAAGCCGAATTAAAAAATTATAACACCTATCACGACACGTGTGGCTCAGTTTGTAGTGACCCTACTTGCTGTGCCAGCGGTCGCGGGTTCGAGTCCCGCTGTGGACATTCATTTGTGTGATGAGCACGAATATTTGTACTCCAGTCATGGGTGTTTATATTTATAATATGTATGTATTTAAAGTTATATAATATGTGTAGTGTATCAACTATCTGGTATCCATAACACAAGCATCGTAGCTTACCATGGAACTAGATAGTACTGTGTGTTAATGTACCGCCATATTTATTACTAGCGACTCACCCTCGCTTAGGGTTTATCCCTAGACAAAAACAAATCTATCCTATGGGAACCGAACATTTTTCGGGATGATATATGTATAGCCTATAGCCTTCCTCGGTTAACGGGTTATCTAATGCAAAAAGAATTTTTAAATCGGATTAGTAGTTCCTGAGATTAGCGCGTTCAACCAAATAAACAAACAAACAAACAAACTCTTCAGCTTTATAATATTAGTATAGATTATTATTTACAATCACTAAAATGGCCATACACATACCTACACACTTTCAAAGTTAATTAATTTCTTAACAAATCATTTAAATTAGGTGAATAAGATGATACCTCGGTACTTGGTCAAGTATACCATGTAGTTAATGAAGCGCTGCAACACGCTTTAATTATTCATCGTCTAATCAAGTGTTTTTTTTTAATCGCTGTAAATCAGCTGCTAGTGTGACATGCATTCCATAGCGCGCGATCTCTGAAGCGCAACGTATTTGCATTCCAAGTGCAAAACTAGGCTTGAATATTGTGTGCATAATGAGCATCATCCTATGTATTAAGAAATTAGATGACTAAATATATTACAAAATACGTATTTAAATTTTATTTCAAAACTAGCAGCTCACCCTCGCTTTGCTCGGATTCGCCTCTAGATAAACAAAAACAAATCTATCCCACGGGAACATGTACATTTTTCCGAGATAACACGTGATTCTATAGGTAAACCCGAGCGAAGCGGGGGTGAGCCGCTAATTTTGAAGTAGTTTTGAATATCTTTTTGATATACAAAGCTATATGTAGGCAAAGACAAAATATTTCAATGCCTTTTTCTTACCTGTTTGACAATCCGGTCGGCTGTTCTCAGCAGAACTGCTTTCTGAGCCGGTGGTAGCTTCCTCACGGACTGACTATACTAACTCTCTTTAATTTGACGATTCAAAAATGCTTGTAATAAGTCTAACTGAATAAAGTTTAATTTCATTCATTCATTTCGTTTGTTTAGTTAATAGCTAATAACGAGTATTTTTAGTATTATCAATAAAAAAAATTGGAAACAGTTCGTTTTTTATATTGCTAAGTAAATTTTATTCATAGCTTTTGCTCAAATTTTTAAACATGATTATGGTCGACTCGAGCACTAGTAATAATAATAAGTGTCACTTATACCTAAAATAAAAAAAATACACTTTCGAATATTTATCCATGAAAAAATATATAATGTACTAGCGACTCACCCTCGCTTCGCTCAGGTTCGTCCCTAGGTATATCTTAATTTTTTTGAGCGAAACCCTAATTCTTTTTCTAAAATAAAAGTAGCATGAGTTGTTTCTTATAACATCAGCTATCTGCCACTGAAAGTCCTGTAAAAATTCGTCCAGCCGTTTCGGAGATTAACCGGAACAACGGACAAAAATTTTAAAAATTGTATTTTTCTTATAAGTACCGCATATAATTCCATATGCATTTAGTATAAAGCTGTCATTTTGACATTACAAACAGACACTTCAATTCTATTTATCTATATAGATTACAAAAAGCAATTAACAAACATTCTTTACTTAATACATACATACATATATACTCTAACTCTAAAATTTCTTCAAGAAATGAATACAAAACAATAACGTAAAGGTCTTATTTAACTTCAAATCTTAAAGGGTAGCTAGAATTAGTTTCACTTCAAACATGTCAACCGAATGAAAACAACAATACAGTCAAAACCCCCAAATAACCCTAATAAAGTAATTGCAGCAAAAGGCTACTTTTATTTGTTTACTTTATAACACCTGCAATTTAGGGCCGTGTCGAAAGACCAATCGACATACACCGTTAATAACTTACATAATTATTAAACATACAAAAATTCTTCAATTTTCAACTCTATCCTGTTGCATTAAGATTTACATGAACGCTATTATTAAGTTTGTATTTATATCACTTAGGTTATTACAAATTTACTAATTTTGAACTCTGTGTCATTGAAATAAAGTCTATTTTCAGTTGTGTTGAGTACCGCCAAGGAAACAAGTAGAAAAAAGGTTTTTTTGTATCACTCATTTAACCGTAGCGACCGTAACTACAACATTTAACTTATGTCGGCTCCATAAGCAAAAAGTGCAGCATTGTGTGGGATGCACATAAATAACTAGGTTTTTCACATGACATCTCTCGCCTGAAATCACTTGTTGATTATTTCAAAATGGATGAAAGGATAAAAAACCATAAATAAGTAATTATATTATAATTTAGTTCATTTCAATTTGGCATTTTAATTAGATTTTATTGTAGACTTGCGACTAACTTGTCCCTAGGTACGTTTTAACGGTTAGTATAGATTTCTCAGAAATGTTTTATCGGAGTAAAAATTATCCTATATGTTAACCTAGTTAACCAGCTATCACCATACTAAATTTCATCAAAATCTGTCCACTGGTTTTCTCGTGATGTGTTCCCAGACAGACACATAAAAATTCCAAAAACTATAGCTTCGGCCTCTGTATCGATAATATTGACTATTTCAATAAGATTTTCCAAAAAAGAAATTTAATGTACAGATTCGACTCAGTTAAAATTTTATTATGTGTATATATAAGTTTAGAATTACCAATTTTTAGGGTATCTATACTAATATTATAAAGCTAAAAGAGTTTGTTTGTTTGTTTGTTTGTTTGTTTGTTTGTTTGTTTGTTTGGTTGAACGCGCTAATCTCAGGAACTACTAATCCGATTTGAAAAATTCTTTTTGCATTTCTTAGCCCGTTTACTGAGGAAGGCTATAGGCTATATATCATCCCGGAAAAGTGTACTGGTCCCGTGGGATAGATTTGTTTTTGTCTAGGGACGAACCCGAATCGAAGCGAGGGTGAGTCGCTAGTATGTTATAAAGTTATTTGAAATGTTTAAACGTCGTTATTTAAAAAAAAAAAATAGCTTCATTCACGAAAATTTACTATGCGAAAATATTCAACATACATACATATCTACTCAAACATCAATGTGTACTTATTATATTGGTCTATTCAATAATGTAGATGATGACAGACAAAAAGACGCATATATACGGAGCAAAAAGTAAAGTCTTAAACCCTCTTCATGTTAATATACTCGTTATTATAAGTGCGAAATTTCAAAGCATAATAAAGAAAACAAACAAACATTTACATTTCTATACATATAGTAAAATTGTAACTGAGCCGAATCTGTACATTAAATATTTTTTTTGAAAATCTTATTGAAATAGACATTATTATCGATACAGAGACCAAATCTATAGTTTTTAGAATTTTTGTCTGTCTGTCTGTCTGTTACCGCATCACGGAAAACTACTGGAGGGATTTTGATGATATTCGGAATGATAGCTGGTTATCATCCGTATTAATATTATAAATGTAAATGTTTGTGAGTATGTATGGATGTTTGTTACTCTTACATGCCAGAACGGCTAAACAATTCTGGATAAAATTTGGCACACAGATAGATTATAGCCTGGAATAATATATAGGATACATATATTTTTATCCCGGAAAAATGTACGATTCCCATGGGATAGGTTTGTTTTTGTCTTCCTAGAGCGGAACCCGAACGAAGCTAGGGTGAGCCGCTAGCTTACAATAATAATAAAAGAACTTCACGTACAAATCCTCGAGAAATGAGAAATTATTCTAAAGAGGTTTGTTATTTTCTAACAACAGAAGACTCGAAAGTCATATGTCGTGACTTTAAACGTTTGACGCCAATTATCTTTACTCATTTTCAGTTGGTGTTTTTTTTTTCATACAGTATATTGTACACTATTTTTAGTATAAAAATATTGAAACCCCCTGTAAAGGCAAATTATATTATTCGATTGTTTTATTTGAATTCAATTCAATGAGAGAGAGAAGTTTAGTATATATAGGTACATAGATAAATAAATTTCTATATTTTTCACTCAACAATGACAAATATCCATACAAGCTTTTATTCTCTATTTGAGCCCTTTAGGAGATTAACTTTTAAAAGCGTTAGTGCTTCCCGTGACATAAGAAACCCTTGTATAAAGTTAAATGCTTCTAGATATTGAAGCTATGTATAAACAGTCAGTCACTTAATATTAGTTTTATTAATTAGATACATAAAAAATATCTATACATATAATAAAAGTGTAACTGATCGCTGTCTGTACATGGAAGATATTTGAGGAAAACTCTTATTGGGGTTCTTTATTAAAACAATACAACTCAAAACAATGATTTTTAGAATATTTATCTGTTTGTTTGTACAATTGTGCGCCCTGATCTCAGAAACGGCTTAATGACTTCGAGTGCGGTTCTTTAATATATTGTTTCACTTAACATTTAGTATTTGTTTCATTGCAATCGGTTCATAAAGAAAAAATATATGTCAATTTAAAATCACCTAGGGACGAACTCGAGCAAAGCGAGGATGAGCCGCTAGTATATTAATATAAAAAATATTCTTAAGAGCTACAATTAAGCAGCGCGTTGAAATCTTTAACAGGAACTAAGTGACAGAGAGAACTTTCTTGCGAATACATACTATGCTATTTTATAACGAGCTAAGTTGCTTGCCATTTGAACAATTTAAGTGTAAAATTAAAAATGTATTAGTGAATAAAGCTTATTATACAGTCACGGAATACTTTGTAGACATCAATGTGTGGAACTAGTGTCTGGTTGGGTCTCTCGTAGGTTAAATATATAATAATTTTTGTATTACAATATTGTACACAATTATTATTTTGAAAGGGCTACTGTTGAGTTTCTCACCGGCTTTTCTCAGCAGAACTGCTTCCCGAGCCGGTGGTAGCTTCAATACGGACTGACTGTAAACAGTCCATGTGGAAGCTACCACCGGCCGACATTTAATTTTTTAAAATATAAAATTTACGATTCAAAAGTGCTTGTAAAAGTTTATTTGAATAAATATCTTGATTTGATAAGTATAAGAGGTTCTAAGGTAGCCTATGACTGATCCCAGATTACAATCTATGTCCTTACCAAATTTTATCGAAATTTGTTCAGCAATTTAAGCTTGAATAGATTTACAACTTTAAAATATGAATAAAACTTTGAAACATTTAATATTTTAAAATTAAAATATCGTGTAACATACACAAAATACAAATATACAGATAAATAGAGTGCATCCTAAATTTTTAAAGTCGATTATGATGATGATGATGTCGTCTTGAATGATTTCGGCCACTGCGGTCAATCTCACTGAGATTAACCAGTTGGCTATATTATAGTGCGAAAGTGTACACACATACAACAGTGTTCTCTCTATTCCAGTCATTCTCAAACTCCGGTGGGACGACAGTTCGATATAACTAATAAGAAATCAGTCGTAAGACCGACGGCTTTACGTGTTCTCTGATGAAATGAAAATAATAATCATGTACGGACATATAAATAATGAAAAATAATGATAATGACTCAACTGACGGAATATAAATGGACTTAATACTAAGTTGCAGCTTCAACTTGAACTTGCAGTGCCTTGTTTAGCCACTGGACTGCCCACTAGGTCATCTTAGATCTATTTATACTAGATGTAAAGTGATTTTACTCAACACCGTATTACAGCGCCTAATGAACATCTGGCTCAGTGGTTGTTTTTCAATGTAACAAGCTGAAGGCACGTGTTCGATTTTCTTTCTTAGGTTTTGTACATAAACCGAAAAACCTTAAAGTTTTACTTAAAATTAGTGCTATTTATTATTATTATTTTTTGAAATTGTAAACTCTTCCGATGCCATCTCTTCCTTTTTTCTAAATTATTATATACGTGTATCTAGTTATGTTCAGAACGGCTAAAATGATATATGTATATTTTAACGTTAAGATTTACTAAGGATCCGAGTATGATATACAGTCTAGTTTTACCCGACTGCGACGAAGCCCAAAGAAGGGGTAAGTGTTGTCTCATATGTACGTGCATGCGTGCGTGCGTGCGTACGTGTGTATGTATGTATGTATGTATGTATGTATGTATGTATGTAAGTCCGATCCTATGTTCCTTTGTAATGACAAAACGGCTTAACCGATTTTGATGTTTTGACGTCGTTAAATTCGTTTTGAAAACACAAATGTCATAGACTGTATAGAAATAATGAAAAATGCAAATGGCGGATTTCAGTCTTAAATATTTTTTTCAAACCTATCGGGTGGGGTATCGAAATACAGGTTTTTAAGTGGCGATCACAAAAACACTTCCAACTTATATCTTTAAAAGTAATTTGCAATAAGAAATAGCTAAATATAACTCCAAGTCTAAATGGCCCAAAACTAAAAAGTTGAAAATAAAAAAAAATTATTTATTTAATTTGTCTTAATATTGTTTTGAAAAACAAAGCGCGGGTAAAAACGTTTTTTTTAGAAATTAATTTAGAAAAACTGCACGAGTAATAAAAAATGTTAAAGTAGGTATATGTGATTTTATCTAGATTGAAATTATCTTTATGATTTCAATGTGAGGTCACATTCCGCCTTTTTGCTTCAAAAATGTGCTACACCGTTACTAAGTAAAGTGGGCCGCGGTGGATCGCGGGGTCGATTTATTATATGAATTTAGCATAGCATATAGCAATATTCATACATACTAGCTTTTTACTGCAGATTCGTTTATTTTCCATATTATGACGACACGTTTGTTTGTTTGTAGTGACCCTACTTGCTGTGCCAGCGGTCGCGGGTTCGAGTCCCGCTGGGGGTACTCATTTATGTGATGAGCGCGAATGTTTGTACTCCAGTCATGAGTGTTTATATTTATAGTATGTATGTATTTGAAGTTATATATGTGTAGTTTACCAACTATCTGGTATGCATAACACAAACCTCGTAGCTTACCATGGAATTAGATGGTGCTGTGTGTTAATGTCTTAACATATTTATATTTATTTATATTTACTTTTCATAGTTTTGCATTTCATACAAGACGTACCTAGAATAGGAAGCTTAAGAGATTGAGATGTATGTGTTTTGAAAATAACTATCCTAATAACTAATATTTTTTGCATTTTCGTTTATTTCCGCCTATGGTAAGAACGGCAAAATTAATTTAAATTAGGCCTTTCGCGGTAAAAAATTATATAGAGAGCGTAAATCTATTTTTATGGTCATTATATACGAGTAAAGTCACAGGCTGTAGTGTTGTATTGTATTCAACTCTGTATAATGTCCCTTTGCTGGGCTTGGGCTCCTGTCAATAGAAGAGGGATCAGGCCATAGTCCACCACGCTGGCCAAGTGCGGGTTGGCGGACTTCACATGTCTTTCAATACTTGCTAAGTTCTCTCAGACATGCAGATTTCATGATGTTTTTTTTAGTAGACGTAAGAGAAGTGGTAATCATGTCAGAAATGATTCGCCCATGAAAGTATGCGAGACCCGGGATTTGAATCCTCTTTACTCTATTTCCCAAGCAAGCGCGTTACCACTAAGCTACCACTGCCTTCAGGCTATTCTAGGCAGTGTAATCAAAATAACCATATATTCAATGTAAGAATCGAACTGCCGACCTCCAAAGTAGTACACAGTTGTGAATTAAACGATATCATTATTTAGTACTTCCATATTACTGTAAAATAAAGGTATTTAAGCATATGAACTTCATATCTAGAAAATACGATTAGTGTCAGATTGGAAGCATTTGACATCTACCGCTATTAAATATAACGCAACTGTGGAATCGGACCGTTCGTTTGAAATTGCTAGATAAGGTTTATTTAAGCTAAGCTATAAATACATATTATACTATACAAAATAATAATAATTGGTCTGTTTGTGCATGAAAACTATTAAAATCAATAGTATCTTTATTTTATTTTTTAATATCATGTATTTATAATGTGCTATATAATAATACTAGCGATTTACCCTCGTTTCGCTCGGGTTCGTCCCTAGGGTCCTCGGGTTCGCCCCGGTTTATAGGTTTCTCAGAGATGAGATATTTTCCCGCAGTAAAAAGTATCCTATATGTTGACCCGCATAACTAGCTATCAGGATACATCAAAATCTGTTCAGTGGTTTTTCGTGATGTGACAGACAGACAGACAGATAAACAAACATGCTAAAAACTATAGATTCAGCCTCTAATAATGTCTATTTCAATGAGATTTTTCAAAGAATAATTAATGTACAGATTCGGCTTAGTTACAATTTTATTATATGTATAGATTATTTTGTATCTAATTTTACAGTTGAAAATTGTAAAACGTTTTTGTAGTAGACACATAAAATGCAGTCGCTTGCGAGCTTTTGCTTCAAAAGTCGACTAAGACACCTACTTACTAAATTTCAGCACCTACTAAATTTCAGCAATGTAGGTAGCATCAATAGTCTTCGAGTAAAAAAATTATAACATACAGTCAGACGGACAGATGGACGTGATGAAATTATAAGGTTCTTTGCCCTTTTAATTTGCCCTTAAAAAATCTAAATTTTTGTTAGTGTGACCTTTTAAATAGACCAATAGATCATTTATTATTACAAAAAAATATTGAAGCAAACCAAAGGCATGTGATTAGTGTAATAAACATCTACATTGTATGTACTTTCATGAATATAAGTGGATAATTAGTGACATGTATTTGAACTACAATTTTATATTTAACAGATACAAAAAAATATTAATTGATCTACTTTTTATACGATGTGTCATTATAGGATGTCTGGCAAAGAGGTCAATGTTCTTCTTCTAAACCTGAGGTCCCCAGCTCTGTTCCCGCTTAAGGCAAATCGGCAGCTTGTTGCAGTTCGCTTGCCTGTTTTTATAGCTTTTCATAGCTTGACTTATTAATATCCATACATATAATAAAATTGTAATCAAGCCGAATCAGTACATTAAATATTTTTTGGAAAATCTTATTGAAATAGTCATTATTATTGAAAAAGAGGCCGACTTTAGTTTTTCGATTTTTTGTCGTTTGATAGCATCACGGAAAAACCACTGAACAGATTTTGATGAAATTTGGTATGATGATAGCTGGTTATCCAGGTCAACGTATAGGATACTTTTTACTACGGAAAAACATCTCATCTTTGAGAAATCTATAGTAAGCGTTAAAACGTAAGTAGGTACGAACCCGAGCGCAGCGAAATTTTTAAATAGCGATAGGACCTTATCTGCTAGTGGCGCCAACTGGTGCTGTCAGATACGATAACCCTTATTGAATAAAGTTAAAACAAATATGTATATAGATTTACCCTTTGTACAAAGCCGCTGGTAAAAACTAGTCTAATATATAAATATCTCGTGTCACGGCGTTTGTGGTCGCACTACTCCGAAACGGCTCGACCGATTTTGATCATTTTTTTTTGTATATTTGGTAGGTATGAGAATAAGTTGTAAAGTGTTTTTCACCCAAGATTTTAGTACTTTTATATGAACAATATAAAGCATAAGCAAATAATTTAATATTATATAAATGAACCCGAGCGAAACGGGGGTTAGTCGCTATATAACATAAAGCAAAAGTCTTTATTGTAGATTGAACGCGGGCAAAGCGGCGGGTTCTGCTAGTATGTTATAAATATTTCAGACTATGTCGAAATATTGTGCAATGCCTAAACATCATGTAACGGTGAAATTTTGGACCGTTTCTTTTTATTTAATGTGTTGACTTCTTTATTTCAACTTCCTACAGAAAGAACGTAGCATCATCACCTTTCCTAATTTGTTAGCTTCTAAATTTATTATTAACGCGTGAGTGCGCTTGTATTATTAATTTCTTTTGATCTAAAACGGTACACCGAATAATACTTAGATTTACGCGAATATTTGATATTTTAAATAAAAACTATCTTTTTCAATTTTTTCGCGGATTTATTCTGAGTCTCTGACGTGATCATGATTGCTGTAAAGCGTTTGAAATGTCGGGGACCAAACATCAAAAAAAAAACCACGAAAAAAATGGTTTTTATTTAAAACGGTACACCGACTTCAGGTCTTCAGGTCACCGACTTCTTTTATGCAGGACTTCTTATTAAATTCGAAAAACTTCTATTGTTTCAAAAATGTTTGTTGTTGCTAAAGGATTATATATTAAATGATTTCAAAGAACATAACAACTTTGGATATAGTTAAGGCTTTTTCAATATTGAAGAATTATTGTAATATATGATTTTATTTAGTAACTAGCGACTTATCCTCGTCTTTGAGGTTAGTATAGATTTCTCAGAGATGAGATATTTTCCTGCAGTAAAAATGTTCCTATAGGTTGACCCGGATAACCAGCTATCATCATACCAAATTTCATCAAAATCTGTCCAGTAGTTTTCTTGTGATACGTTCCCAGACAGACAAAAACTATAAAAACTGTAGATTCAGCCTCTGTATCGATAATAATGACTATTTCATTAAGATTTTCCAAAAAATATTTAATGTTCATTTTATTATATGTAGGTATAGATAAAATATTCATTTAGACATATTATAGGTTATTTACTTTTGCTTGAACTTGCTTTGAACTTTGAACTTTTAATTTAATGACAGGCTTCATATTGAAATATTTATATAGACTTTTTGCTGGTTTACTTCTACGACATAATTTTAGAAGTGACAATTGAAATTCTTCAATATTAGTAGTACTTGTACCACTGCTAAGTGCAAGTCATTTTTGTTTTATCTATTGATCATTATTATATATTATGTATAAATTTTTGTTTGTTGGTTCATCATTTTGTAACGGTTAATGAAATAAAAAGATAGCATGATTTGAAAAAAATATATATTAAAGAAATTTATTTTATAAAAAAGAAATGTATATAAATTTCTAAATATATCTAATATAAATATTTAACATAATATATAAGAAAGTTTATTCAAATAGAATCAATAAAGACACAAAGATGCAGTTAGAATTCCTTGTTACAGTATTCAGAGAAGAAGCAGGGATTAGAAAATTATATGATCTGTAAACTAAGTTTAATCTTCCATGTAAAAACTGTACTTAACTAAAATCTATCACTATACTTATAAATAATATTGAAGAGTGGTTCAAAATAATTGCAGCCTTTTTAGTCCATTAACTTATTTCTGTCTGTTTGTACCCGCTAATCTCTGGAATGGCTATACCAATTTGAATGGGACTTTCACTGATCCAAATCGAAATTTACTATTAACTTCTGTACGTAACGGAAGTTCAATTTCTCTGATCTATAATGTGTAATTAGCCTTTTTATTAACACCTCACTGCTGGGCACGGGCTTTCCTTCATACGAGGGGTATCAGGCCATAGTACGCTGGCCAAGTGTGGGGCTATAATACTAGGAGATAATCATATAATAAATCTCACGCTAAAGTAGTTTAAATTAAAGTAGTTATATGATGAAGAGGCTATAACAAAGGAATAAAAAGCAGAACAAAGCAAAAATTGCCGATGTGTGTCAGTGGGGCGAATCATTAGACCCCGAATTCGATGAGACACGCTCCATGGCCCGTGTGATGAGCGGATGCGATTGAGTATAATGTTTCAAATGAATTGCTTAGTTTTTTTTTATTAATACGATTCTAATTAAAAATAAGATATGTGAAGTCTGCCAACCCATACTTGGCCTGCGTGGTGGACTATGGCCTGAACCCCACATATTGAAGGAAGGCCCGCGCCCAGCAGTGGGACGTTGAAAAGGGCTGAATACAATGCATAAATGTGAAATTCACAATATAACTGGCGGACCCGGTAGGTAGACATAGTCGCAGACCTATTTAGATAAAAAAAACAATTTACAAATTCATAATAATAAAAATACTAATCTTGACAACAGCCCCATCAGGGTATATCGGGTCTAACCATAGCTGAAAACCATCAAGGTAAGTGAGTACAGAAAAAAATCTTTAAAATCAGATAAACCGGAGGAAAGGGAGTACGAACACACATATCAGAATTTTATATATAGAGATACTAGGATTTAATGCGATTTTTGGAAGCAATCTATTTAAAACGATTACTATTGGCTGACTACACAAATATAACTCGCCTAGTTTTCGCCAACTGTAAGAACAGTATCAAAGGCAAAGAAGAAAGCTATTTTTTTTTCTTCGCATTTTTTTCCTCGTACCTCGCTCCATCCTTTGACTTGATATTAACTAATCTGGTGTATAAGAAATCGATTCGCAAGCAATCCATCTCTGTAATGACGGGCCGCCGTAGTTACATATGGGGCTAATACAACGGTGCTGGGGCCTGTGGGCTGTGTTTTAACCGAATGGACGGCTTAATATGTATATGTTACAGTCAAAACTATTTTTTAGTCAAAATTACTTTTAACTAAAGTGGTTGGTCAAAAGTAATTTTGACTGCAGGCTTTGTTTAATAGCAGTTTTGACTGGCATATCGGTCAAAACTCTTAAAAAGTTAAGGAGGTAAGGAGGTTGAAGGTCACTCGGAAGAACCTTTTCTTTCTTTCTAGGTGAGGTTAGGTTAGAACAGTGACCACAACGCACGAGCCGAGAGTGTCATAAATGACTAAATGCAGTCAAAACTACTTTTGGCCAACCTCTTTAGTCAAAAGTAGTTTTGACTAAAAATAGTTTTGACTGTAACATATACTTGTATAATTATCATATTAATCATAATACTGTGAAGGCGGAACTTTGTCGAACGGCTGGACGATTTTAATGAAATTTAATACACAAATACCTTGGGGTAACATACAGGCTACTGTGAAGCAAGCGAAAGACTAAGGATGATCTATAAGGATCCCTTGGGATCCCTTGGGATATTTGGTTTTTGTTTTTCTAGAGATGAACGCGAGCGAAGCGAGGGTGAGCCGCTAGTACCCATGATATATCCCCCTTCCCATCATATACTTATCATACATTTTTATTGACAGCAAGAACGAAAGTTTAAAGACCTGTTGGTATGTAACTAGAGTTTTGATTCCCAATTATTACCGTGGTAATAATCGGGATGGGCACAGATGATGTATAGCTTGTGAGAGTTATATTTATTTGTCACAGTCAACCATCATTTTTGATATTATAAATGAGATAGTTTATACATTGGTTTACTCTTAAAGTTAAGGAGAAATGGATTTATGATTTTTACATATATACATATAGTCTATGAATCGAAATTACCATAGGTTACTTTTCATCACAGTACTCGTAGAATATTGCTTAAGTTAGAAGTAGATATGATCAATGTTTATATTTTTGGTGCATTTGTTATCTTATCTTATATTCTTATTGCACTTAAAAAAACCGTAAAACCAAAAGAGAAATTTAGGTTTTTTTTAAATATATTACAATTTGCATTTAAAATTAAACAGTTATTATAAGATTTTATTAATTTATTATATACATATACAGACAGACAGAAATTCTAAAAATTATAGTTTCAGCCTCTGTATCGATAATAAAGTCTATTTTAATAAGATTTTCTACAAAATATTTAATGTACAGATTCGGCTTAGTTACAATTTTATTATATGTATAGATATATATAATACATGGAAATATGTAGCGTTCAAAGATTCCACTATATAACATTGTGTGGAAGGTTAGTGACATACAAACATAAGCTATGATAAATGTATGGCGATTATAAATGTTGGACCAGAGCGATATTTAGAAGATACGAAAGAAATACTGTGACAGAAAATATTCAATAGATATTTTATTCAAAATGTTGCTCCAATTTTGAAAGATAGTAGGCGATAATGAAAGCAATTAATGAAATTAATTATAAACTATAGATATTTATTACTGTTTTATGTAAATGTAATTTTGTTGGATAGGTTTTTTTGGTTCCGTAGCTGTAGTCTTTTTTTTTATGCGATTCAGTGACAAACGAGCAGACAGACCACCTGATGGAAAGCAGTACCTGTCGCCCATAACACCTACGGTTCATGCACTTAGGTTTTAAGTAACAAAAATGCAGAACCACAGGTGCGTTGTCACTGTGAGGACTAAGATGATATGCCTCTTGCCTGTAATTGCGCTGGCTACCTTATCCTTCATACCGGAACACAACAATGCAATCATTGTTGCTTGGCGGCAGAAATAGATAAGGGGGTGGTACCCATCCAGTCGGACTCCTCAGGCTTGACAGAGTCCTACCACCGGTGAATCTGTCCATAACCCTCTGTATGTATGTTACAGCCATTTTACTCGCACACTATGTTCTATAGGTATGTGTCATATGAAGGCCTTCACAATACTATAGGCGATGGAAATAACTTAGAATAGATGAATTTTCATTGGTAACTAACTAAATATGCTGTCAAATTTTTGAAGTCGATTGCAAATATCTATATACATATAGGCAAAGACAAAACAGTTCAGTACTTTTTCCTCCTGTTTGTGAAAATGATTATGGTTGTATTTATCACTAGTAATATGAATTCTTGATGAAAATACAACAATAAAATACTTAGTAAAATATTTTTACTGTTAAGGATTGGTTTCATTCAGCTCATCTGATATAATGGAACTTGGAAGTGGTACGTGGATTTCTTCAATGGATATTAGTAAAATTTTGGAATTAAGGCTCATTCTGTTTCATATTTGACCCACTTTAACAATTACTATTTAGTTTACATATATATTGTATAGCAGCTCACCCTCGCTTCGCTTCGGGTTCGTCCGTAGACAAAAACAAATCTATCCCACGGGAACTGTACACTTTTCCGGGATAATATTTAGCCTTCCTCACTTAACGGGCTATATAATGCAAAAAGAATTTTTCAAATCGGATTAGTAGTTCCTGAGATTAGCGCAATCAACCAAACAAATTCTTCAGCTTTATAATATTAGTATAGATTTGCTATTTGGTTTCTGAAAACTATAATAATGTTAAGTGAGTCTATAATACATAAGAATAGTTTGTTTTTATAATATACTCCCTAATCTCGCTTTTAAGGTTTCTTTTGCATTTGTAATATTATATAAAGGCTCACTTTTGGCAAATTTTATGACTAATACTAACGACTCACCCTTGTTCCGCTCGGGTTCGTCCGCGGGTACGTTTTAACGGTTAGTATGAAATAGATAGAGTATATATTATTGGTTCGCTCCCTTGTATAGTAAGTACCACGATGATATATAGCCAATAGTCTTCCTCAATAAACGGTCTATCTAATGCAAAAAGAATTTTTAAAATCTGATTAGTAGCTCCTGAGATTAGCGCATTCAAACAAACAAACAAAAAAACAAACAAACAAACAAACTGCCTCTTTATTATATTAGTATAGATTGGGCTATCTGTGAACTATATTTTATCCAAATCCGTCTAGCTGTTTCAGCGTGAAAGAGTGACAAACATACACACAAAATACTACCATTTTCACATTTATAATATTAGTTTGATTAAAAATATATTTGTATATTATATAAATTATGGTGTTTCAATAAAAACTTTAAAAAATAAAAATAAAAACCAATTTTCAAAAAAATTAAAAATTACTAAAAAGTAAAAAATAACTGATTGGTAGTTTTCATTTACTATAGATAATTAATCAGATATTTTCGAAGTTGGTGCCGGCCGATACACAAAGCACAGTGACTTTTTTTTAAGTCGGTTTTTATTTTTTATTTTTTTTATGTTTTTATATCTTCATTTTTAGTATAGACACAGTAGTAGCAAAATAAGAACAAAGTATTTTTCCATTTTATTTTTCCACCTTTAGGGGTGTTTTTTTTTTAATTTAAATAGGACCGATCTAAAAGTATAAACTTTCAAACAAAACAAAAAATGTCCAAATCGGTTAATAAGTGACGAAGATCTGAGGTAACAAACGTTAAAAAAAACAGCCGAATTGAAAACCTCCTAGTTTTTGAAGTCGGTTGAAAAATAG
Source organism: Argynnis bischoffii washingtonia (assembly GCA_033884665.1). NCBI lineage: Eukaryota > Metazoa > Arthropoda > Insecta > Lepidoptera > Nymphalidae > Argynnis > Argynnis bischoffii. The sequence continues at coordinate 546,200 of CM066610.1, forward strand.
CCCAACTTAAAAAAAATTACCATAACCTACTCAATTTTAATTAAAAGTGATTTATGCAAAATAATGGAAACCAAATTAAAAATTAATTTCATACAGTTATGTTGTAACCGTTAAGACAAATAAATTGTATGCCGACAATATAAATCAGACCGGTCTTCATAAATTTCTTTCAATATACCTATAATATAGTCAATCTGTAGATATATTCATCATTTTCATTGGATTTTATAAGTATATTTTATGCCCATATCTACTAATAAGATATGTATGTTAAATAAACATGTTAGTCCGTTTGTTCGTAAAATTTTTATAGAAAACTAGCGATTCACTCTCGCTCCGCTCGAGTTCGTTCTTAGTTACGTTTTAACGTTTAGTATAGATTTCTCAGACATAAAATATTTTCGTGCAGTAAAATATATTGACCCGGATAACCAACTATCATCATACCAAATTTCATCAAAATCTGTCCAGCGCTTTTCTCGTGATGCAGTCACAGAGATACAGACAGACAAAAATTAACTACTATTTCAATAATATTTTCCAAAAAATATTTAATGTACAGATTCGACTCAGTTAGAATTTTATTGTATGTATAGAAAAAACTCAAAAAGTTCTATAGAATAAAAAAGCTCAAAGCTTTTTAAAGTAATAAGATATAATCCGTATTATTATTCAATTCTAACGTCTTAGCCGGCAACTTATTGCCGTCTTCAAAAAATACTTTTTTGAGAAGGACAGTTGAAGGTGATATTTTCATGTGTCAATCATACCCCGGGATTTGAACCCGCTTCACTCGATTTACTACTGGGCAACGACTGCCTCGCCTTTCTTTAAAAGTAAATAAATATAATCCATACAAACAGAATTATTTGCTTGGATAGCGGGGAAAGCGGAGGACCGCGACGTAGTTACTTGATAGCCCTAATTTCACGGGTCAAATTCTATATCTAATAAGGTCGTATTTCACTTTTTGATTGAAAAGCCATAAATAATACAACAAGTTTTTAAGCTGATTATTATTAGCATGAGTTAATATTATCTCCTTGCTTCACCTTTTGTAGTATTTTCATCATTTTGCAGTTTTTTTATTAGTTTTACAATTTCGGTAATATTTTTTCTTGAAATAAAAAAAAATCTGTGCGTATATGAAATATTTTTTGGAAAATATTGTTGAAATAGTCATGATTATCGATACAGAGGCCGAATCTATAGTTTTAAGAATTTTTGTTTGTCTGTCTGGGAACGCATCACAAGAAAACCACTGGACAGATTTTGATGAAATTTGGTATGATGATTGCCAGTTATCTGGGTCAACATATAGGATAGGCTCTTTTTATTGCGGCAAAATATCTCGTCTCTGAGAAATCTCAACTAAACGTTAAAACGTAATTAGTGACGAACTCGTGTAAAGTGAGGGTGAGTCGGGTTCGCTCGGGTTCGTCCCTAGTTGAATAATACTTTCTTAAATTTTCGCGAATATTTGATATTTTAAATACAACTATCTTTTCGGATCTTTTCGTTTTTTTTTCGAAACTTCGGGAACGTAAAATCAAAATAAATCCGCGAAAAAATCCAAAAAGATAGTTTTATTTAAAATTTCCATTGAATATTTAAAAAACTTTTGAAATGTTTTATCGTCTTCAATATACAAGCTTTTTTACGATAAATTTCGATTTCTACTTTAGATTATATCTTTTTAATTTATTAAATTATACTTTGTTAAATTTATTGTTTTCGAAAAAATAATAAAAATTAATTATCAATTCAAATTAAATTTTTTAAAAAGAAAGTCAAAAAATTTAAAAAGTTTAGATAAAAATGAAATAAAACTGTACAACTCTTTCCAATATTATACTAAAATATACATTAATAAAAAAATTCCTTCAGATATCTAAACAGCATCCTAAATATTGTAATATACATATTATACTTATATCTTTGGTTTTAGAAGGTAATATCTATATTAATAGACCGATATTATAATATTGTACTTTAACAAAATTATAGTTTAAAAGAAATTTTTACACCCTTATTTTTTTTTATTTATATAGACAGCCCTTGATTAATATTCATTAAAAAACCAGCCAAGTGCGAGTCGGACTCGCGCACGAAGGGTTCCGTATCATTATCTATAAAAACGGCAAAAAAATAATGTCTGTTGTATGGGAGCCCCACTTAAATATTTGTTTTATTTTAATTTTATTATTTATTTTTAACGTGAATATATAACTAAATATTTTGTGAATATTTCAAGCGTCTACCTGTTGCCGTTACCAATATCGAGCAAAACCGGGCAAAAAGATAACGTTTGTTGTATGAAAGCCAACTTAAATATTTATTTTATTCTGTTTTTTAGTATTTGCTGTTATAGCGGTAACAGAAATACATCATCTGTGTAAATTTCAACTGTCTAACTATTGCGGTTTATGAGATACAGCCTGGTGACAGACGGACAGACAGATAGACAGGCAGACAGACGGACGGGTAGCGAAGCCTTAGTAATAGGATCCCGTTTTGCCTTTTGGGTACGGAACCCTAAAAAAGAGTTATGAGAATCAACTTACAATCGAGAAAACATCGCGTAACATATGAGTGAGCACCTATGGATAAAATTTAGAGACGAATTCAATACGCTATTTTAAAAGACGGTAAAAATAAATTCATATCTATAATGTATATAAATAATTCATTACAACACCATATTGACGATTTCACATCTTTGAAAGACAGTCTTTGTTTTTAAAGATTAAATAATATTTAAAAGAAAAAAATAATATTACTGTATTTTTTTATTAATTTAATTAATGTAAAATTGAAAGCTTAAATAAATTATGATGTTTTATATTCGATATCTAAGGATATAATAAATTATTTCACTAAGCGAAATTCGAACTTGCGATCACTGCGCTAATACAGTTATCAGAACTAAATATCTAGATCAGTTGAAGAAAATTTCTACATAACATAGAAAAACTTATCTCACGTAACCAAATTTTCCACAACAATTAATATTAATATTATAACGAATAGGACCTTGCAAGGGCCCATAAAGAAAACTGACGAGTGTCCCACTTTTGAGCCCACTTACAACTACTCTACAAATCTATCAACCTGAAATAAACTCTATATCAAAATAATAAAGATTATAATAGGTGAAAGTATAGTTTTATAGGTCTGTAGGCCTGTGTGTATCTGTGTGAGTGGCATGTCGTGGTGTGGTGTGCGTGTACGCATCGGAGATAGTATGCCGCAGGGGATCTCAAGGAAAAGAGAAATGCGCCGCTTTAAAAAGAATATAATAATTAATTATATCTATTTAATTTAATAATTCATATATTATTATAATTATTTCCTTTTTCATATACCGTTTATAAAATTACCGCACAATAGTCAGCCACGATTATACCTTTAATAACATCCTATAGAATTACTGTTTCTGTATCTCTAATTGATGCCTAATTCAGGTACAAGTAAATTACTTTAATCGATTTCGTAAAACGAGTTATTATCATGTATGATTTACCATCTCATTAATGCGTTACCTTAAAAGACGTATTGCGTATACTAATTGCAAAAACAATCAAATTGTGCAATATTATAATAGAAAAAATATATTTTTTAGGTTATATTTATTTATAAATTTAAACATGCAATTTATTTTACTAATATCAATGTTTTAACATTATAAAAATACAATATGTAACGCTTGAAAGGTCATGTTGTAATAACGGTGCGGGCCTCCGTTTGATAGGCTCGGTACCAGCGGTGGTAAAATTTTGGTGGGAGTGAGTGGGGTGCGCGTGCGCAGCCAGTCGGTCGACTATACGCGGCGCATGCGCCCGCCATCCCGGAGTGAAGTGAAGTGTCATTACCCACCAACCAATAGCCAACCAGACCAGTGTACGTTAATCCTTTATCGAACTGGAAGCGAAAATGTCATTGGCATAAATAAAGTGACGTGATGTGTTAATAATATAAGTGGACCTGGACGTTTTGTCGCTTTAAACGAGTACTTTCTTCCCTTTACCCCTTGTAAATATTCAACACGAATATTTTATTTGATCTTTTATTTTTGCCAATCACATATCTCTTTTTCTGTGTAGCCCTCCTTCACTAACCGCATGCTATGATTTTCCCCGTAAATCGTTGGTTTTTGGGCTGATAACTAGAAGGTCGCTCGACAGGTTTTTTTACAGTTTTAACGGCGACGCCTGCGCCTCGGTGACACGAATTACGCTCTTTTGTTATATTAACATTAACTATTTGGCTAAATCGAGAATTTAACGTTTCCCCCAAAAATACAATTTTTAAAACTAATTTCTTATTTAAAGTTATTTATTTAAATATTGCTATATTATTATACTTAACTGTACGACTGCTTTATATACATATACACCTATTAATTTAATGTAAGACTTGCGTATAACCTATTCTATCAAATCAAAACATAGGTGAGTATCCCATATATGAAAAGCAAGTAGACATAGGGTAATTAGTAAATCTCGTTCTTTTTCTAGTCTCCTGCCTAGACTCTCGATCCGAAGACAGTGAAGTGGATTTCAAGTGGACTGAGTGTATCATGTATACCTGGATTTAGCAAACATATACAATTGCGACGATTTTGTATAAAAATATCAGGTGAGTAAACTGTACATTTTACTGTTATTAGTTAGTTTGTTTGTTTGTTTGGTTGAACGCGCTTATCTCAGGAACTACTGATCCGATTTGAAAAATTCTTCTTGCATTTGATAGCCCGTTAACTGAGGAAGGCTATAGGCTATATATCATCCCGGAAAAGTGTACGGGTCCCGTGGGATAAATTTGTTTTTGTCATTTATATAATGAATGTACCTAGACTATTTCATATTTTATTTGTTTTATTAATAAGTTCTTAAAAATTAGGTCTTTTTTTTCAATATTAATTTAAAAACCTTACCTGGTTACTATTTGACATTTAACGTCAAATAATTTTAATTATGTAATGGCTTATAGTTATATGCCTAAAACCTGATCATAAAATATTCTTTCCAGTATTGATAGATGATTAAATATTTGAAACATATGTTAATTAGAATATCTCAATACAGTTTGAGATGAGCTGTACATCATTCTTTTTGCTTATGACCCATTCATAATTCATAGGTTTAATAAGTAAATCACTATATGTATATAATATACCGTTGAGTTGAATGTTTTAGGATATTTCGATACGGTTGTCGACCCACAGGTGACTGACCTGTTATAACAAAACCAGTCAGGATTCGAATTAATTTGATAACGTTGAATTACCAAATGATAGTCTACTTTGCCATTTAGCTATAGTCAATGTAGTTATCATATATTGCGCGTTTACGGAAATTTGTAAAGATGTATTTTGGTTGTCATTTTTATGGGTATAAAAAATGTTTTATCCTGTACGCTTTAATATAAAATCTACGTTTCATTTTTATGACACTAGTGAATCACCCTCGCTTCGCTTCGGTTTCGTCTCTAGACAAACACAAATCTATCCCACGGGAACCGTACATTTTTCCGGGATGATATATAGCATATAGTCTTCCTCGGTTAACGAGCTATCTAATGCTAAAAGAATTTTCCAAATCGCAATAGTAGTTCCTGAGATTAGCGCGTTCAACCAAATAGACAAACAGACTCTTCTTCTTTATAATATTAATATTAAGTATAGATTTCAATTTACGACTCATAAAGTAAATGTAATGTGAAGAAATTTGAATTAAATTGAGTAAATGTTATGTAATATTCCCAGTATATACATCTGTAGGTGTGTGTGTATATAGTGAAAACATAAATATATTTTGTGGTTAAAAAGTAACAACAATACATTAATATTTTATAAAATTACTAAACGATGTTGAAACACAGGTGTTTTTCGAGTAATATATGATTGGGGACGTATCATTTGAATAAAATTTGCATGTATTGCCGCAAATAATATTTTTAGATAACATTATTTAATTTAATTTAAAATAAACATTATTGTAAGTGTAAAGATGCGTATTTAAGGACTGATGTAATTTAGAGAAATATTCTTAAAAAATCGGTCAAGTACGAGTCAAATTCGCACACGAAGGGTTCCGTACCATCGTACATGTACTTTTTATTAATGTGACGTTTACTCTACGTATGTAGTATATTAACTTCAGTGATCGATTAAGAACGTTTAAAAATGTATCTTGCATTTTTTTTATTTCTATTATTTGTTGTTGTAGTGGCAATAGAAATACATATTCTGTGAAAATTTCAAGTCTGTACCTATTATGGTTCATGAGATACAGCCCTCTGACAGACGGATAGACGGACATCGGAGGCTTAGTAATAGGGTTCCTTTGGCACTCTTCGGGTACTATAATCTGTACTAATATTATAAAGAGGCAGAGTTTGTTTGTTTGTTTGAACTCACTAATCTCAGAAACTACTTATCCGATTTGATAAATTCTTTTTGCATTGGATAGCCCGTTTATTGAGGAAGGCTATGGGCTAAATATCATCCGGGAAAAATGTACGGTTCCCGTGGGATAGATTTGTTTTTGTCTAGAGACGAACCCAAAGCGAAGCGAGGGCGAGTCGCTAGTGTATAATATATCAAAACTAAATAATAATAAATAATTTAATTTCAATTCTAAAAAGAAATACTAAAAAATCTAGTCAACCATCAAAGGTCGTGATGACACACTAGTCCTTCAGTTTTGTGACCCCATTAGTAAAATCTTAGTGACTCAGATAAGAAGCACGTTGTGAAGCAACGCAGTAGGCGGCACACGGAAGGCGTGTACTGTACAGTAAAATTTTGACAATAGTATGTAGAGTTCTTTGCTAGTAATCCTCAGAATTTTATTTTTTCTCCTAATCATAGATTTTTATTCGCGAATTTTTCCATAATTTAAAGTTTTTCTTTAAAGATTTTTCTTTAAAATCTCTAAAATCTTTATCAATATTTACCCAAAATAATACTGTATATTGTAACATGTGAATAAGTTTCAAAACATTTTTATATACTTATGTATAATATTAAATAAAATATAACTCTTTTGCTATCAAAAGATGAGTATGCTGTATGTATAAAAAAAATATTAACTAAAAGTATATAAGAAAAGTAGAGTGTGTATTTCGCAAAGCGTGACATTGCTCGTCGGAGAGCATACCCGACTAATTAGACTAAAGATAATATTCCATTTTTCCTTCAACATTTAATTACAAGTCTCTGGTCACGAAGTGACCGACATTTTATGCAGTGAGATATGGCCAAGCTTCTGGGTCGTCCCAACGGAGTATGATAATTTAATTAATTTGAAACGGCACTAAGATTTATGAGGCGTTATTCAAACGAGATGAATGTAGAGCTTAATTATGTCTGATATACATGAAAACTCGCCAAATTTAATATGTGATAGATAGGTTACAGGTATTTCTTGTATATATCATCTTATATATGGATAGTATATAAGATGATATTATATATAGATATAGATAGACAGTAGTATACTGTTTACAATTTACACATTTTACAAAATGGTGTAGTTATTCATTGTTTTTAAAATATATTACAGTAGAAATCAGTACGATTTTAATGAATGACTTATAAAAGAAATTCAAGCATTTAAAATTATAGTATTATGTAGAGCACTAGAAACTCGTCTTAGGCTGGAGCTATATACAATTAAACCGTAATGACATATAAACTGGGTTATTATGTAAATTTAATATTAACCTGTAATATAAATATTTTACTATAATTTCTGGTAGCCCAATGGTAACTCGCTCGCTTGGGTAACCGAGTGAAGCGAGTTCAAATCTCGAGTCTCGCACCTTTGATATTTTCATGTGCGAATCATTTCTAACATGATTACCACTTGCCTTACGGTGAAGAAAAACATCTTGAGGAAACGCGCATGTTTGAGAAAACCTAACAAGTTTTCGAAAGATATGTGAAGTCCGCCAACCCGCACTAGGCCAGCGTGGTGGACTATGGCCTGATCCCCCTCGTACTGAAGGGAGACCCGTGCCCAATAGTGGGACGTTAAAAAGGGCTGAATACTACTATAATTTCAAAATAAATTAAATCGTTAACTAATAATAAATCAATCAATTATTTATATTTCCTGCAAAAATATAGAGAATTCTGGGTTAATAAATTTATTACAATGAAAGGATTTCCTTTGTATTTTTTACTTATAATTAATTAAGTATAAAATACTAACTCAATACATTTGCATTCATACGTGAAGGTATTCACTAATATGAGTAAACTGACTCTATGAATACATTTAAGCCTATCTACGAAATAGTATGTAGAAAGAATATGCTATATTGTATTAAATCAATGAAAATGATCGAAAAATGATCTATAACAAAATCATTACAACGCATTCTCAAAATCACAAACGTGTTGTTCGCAAAAATTGTTAGAGTACAATTACAACTACTCGTAGTTAGATGCATTTCATCAAGCGTCAATGATAGGGTAGAAATAATGTACTTGTAAATACTTCTGCATAATAACATCCTATTTACTAAAAGATGATCGAAAAAAAAGATAAATAATAAAAAAAATATACCTATATAATTATTAATTTTTTTATTAAAAAAAAACATATTTCATACATCAAATTCTTCCAATTAAGCCAGTAATGAAAAGTTAAGAAAATTTTCCCCTGTAGATATATGTTAGATACTTTAACAAAAAAGAACTGCACATGAATGCTGCAAGCCTAGTACATTAGAAACGCTAGACCCAGTGGCTAGGTCTAAGTGACACACATAGCATAACTTTCACTTAGATGCGGCAATGACCACGCGGCGGTAATGTCAAGTGCGTGAACAGTTTTCACTTGACGGACTGTTATTGATTTGACTGATGCGTATTTATTTGCTACTACTTTACTAATAAACTTTTTTAAACTAAGTATTAATTTACTTTTTTTTTATTAATACTTATACTATAAAATATAGAGTATCAAAAAAAGCTTTCAATCGACACTAGGGCTTTTTTCTTTAAAATTAGCTTTTTAAACTCAAAAGATATATTGATTTTATAATAATTCCACAATTAAGGATGTATTTTTTAAATTAGTTCATAATTGCTCGAGATATAAAAAAATTTGCAACTATAATAACATAAACCCATATTATCGGAAGCTATTAATTTATGGAAAGTTTTCCTCATTTTGAAAAGGTTTTCTAAAATGCTGCATATTATAGAGCCTTAAATCTTACATAGAGACAAATCTATCAACAGTGGTTTTTCTAAATTACGGATCCGTTGAGGAGAGTATAAGTAGAATAGTATAAGTACCTACGTCAATTATATCGATGCTTTGATCTCTTTGAGGTATTTTTTATCAACCTAGTCAAAAAAATGACGAATGAATCAATAATATTATATGTACTTTGGCCTAAAACTAAAGAATTTTGTAATTTATAATAAATACAGGTACTTCTGAGATTTAGCCAAGGAGACGGGTTGGTCAATCTGACTGAGATGAATCATTCAGTTTTGTAATTTTTGTAACGTCATACTCATCACCATCTCAAAGGTTAGGATAATTAGGATTTTTATGTAAATAAGTGAATAATAACGTCCGGTTTGATCTAGGTCAAACCTAGATTCCTATATTAGTTCACAAATAGTTTATAATATGTATAGACATTTATGGATAATAATTATAATTTATATCCAAACTAATATTATAAATGTGAAAGGTTGTGAGAATGGATGGATGGATGTTTGTTACTCTTTTACGCCAAAATGGCTTGACGGATCTGAATGAAATTTCGCACAAAGATAGATTATAGTCTGGAATAGCACAAAGATTGCTTTTTATCCTGGATAAATGTACGATTCTCGTGTGGTAGATTTCTTTTTATCTAGAGCCAAATTCAAAGCGATTAAAAGATATTATATAATTCTATACAATTATATATTAATATTATTTGATAACACAACACAATTATGGGCGAATTTCTCAAACTAAATTTCTTCTTTTTCGGTTTATTATTTAATTTGAATATCTATATATTCAAATTAAATTAATAAACCTTCTACAACTACATATATATATACATATATATACATATATATATGTAGTTACAGATATATATATATATATTCCAGTCGGGAACTTATACATTATTTAGTTAGCATTCATATAGGATCTGAACACTATTAAAGTCTTTAATACCTCAGCGGCAGATGTTTTTGTTAAATGTTTCTAATATATACTATATTTATTTACGTAAAACATAATGTTTGAACACTCGCTACGTAAAACCGAGTGAGGATGTACATTTTATACACTGCTAGAGAAAGCACGACGAACGAAAAGCAAATTATAATGAATAACTATTTTATAGATATATATTATATTTATATAAAAATTAAAGTGAGTAAATTAAGAGAAATCTTATATTAATTACATTAAATTGCGTTTAATAGTTCAATAACTCTTAGAACATACACATTGTCAGAGCTAACGCGTACGGTAGGCGGATCACGCAAGGGGGACATTGGCCACCGCGCCGGTGAAATCGATCAGCTGATGCTAACCTTTCATATACTAGAGTCAATACAAAATCTTATCAATCTTTTGTTATATAGAGCTTTTTTCAAATTTGTTTTGTCAATTGAGTTCATGACAATATTTTTTCCGATATTGTAGAGCTTAATTAGTTGATTTTATCTTTTTAAGTATATGTAAAATATTTATAGATACAAGAATATATGTTATTTGAGTTCGACAAAAAATGTAACAGTTATTAATGAATGACAGTATATTTTGTATATTAATATAATAAAATAAGTACGCTTTGTATTTATTTTACTGACCGACTTCAAAAAAAGGAGGCTTAAATTCTTTCTTTTGTGTATATTACGCCTTTGTCTTTGTCAATTTTTAACCGATTTTTATTATTTTTTCACAAAATAAATTATACTTTAAGAGTTATTGCTAAGTATTTGATACGTAGTAGTAGTCTTAATAATATTACAGGTTTTAAATTTTTATAAATATGAAAATCTTATTAACAATTTTGTGTCTTAAAAATGATTTCATTTGTATGACAACGGATAAAAAAATTAGTTCTTATTTTTAATATATCGAAGTTAAAGAAAAATTACTTTGAAACCTATTGCTCTATAAATAAATAATAATTACAACAAAGTATCTCATCATAAGTTCATTACAAATAGCATTCTATTCTTTAAAGATAAGGTTTAAATTCGAAAAGCACGTGAATAAGTTAAGAGTACGGTGTCACGCAAAGAGAAAGCCATCACAAGATCCGCTTCGATCTATACTTGATATACTTGTAGAGGAAAATTGTCATATATATTACTAAACAAGGTTTTTCTTATTGCTTTGCTTAGACTTTTCCAACATTTCCACGTTTATAAGTTTCTATTTGTAGGAATTAAAATAATAATATTATCCATTTTACTTTTTTCGATTTACGTGAATATTTCACATTTTAAATAAAACTCTACCATGACTCTACATTTTTGGGAACCAAAAATCAAAATAAATCCGCGAAAAAATCCGAAAAGATAGTTTTATTTAAAATTATATGTATGTATATAGTATGTGTGAAAGTGTGTTTGTTTCTTTTTTTTACCTTTCATCAGAAAAACAGCTAATCTAATATAAGTAAAAAACACAAAAATAAAAATATTATACAGGAAAAATTTCCCATACACTCAAATGAAATGCCTACAGATATCCAAAAAAGTTTCGAAACGTACATTGCATACTGTAAAAATAAAAATATCTGTGTTCTCATTTAAAATCGATATAAGCATATATGAAATCCATAATAGTAAATTAGCAATTCTTTCTTCAGTACTTGCACAATCCAGCGCGTTGAATTCTAATGTATGCTGTTGGGGAGTGACCCATTTTTTTATAAATTGTTTCCTTTGATATCTCGCTTAGTTATTGTCTGAATGAACTGGGTTAGGTTAGGTCAGTATCTCTTTTGAAACTGCTTTGTTTTATATATTCTTAACAAATCGGACTGCTATATTATGTATAAGTTTCTATGTGTCACTAGTGTGTATGATATAGGTTATCGTATAATATGTATAATTTAAAATGTTATTTATGAGTATAAATCCCGTTATTATTATATGTAATACTAGCGGCTTGCCCTTGCTTCGTTCGGGTGCGTCCCTAGACATGTTTCAATTTTTTCGAGCGGAATCCTAATTCCTCCTAATCGTAATATATCAGTGAAATTCCTATTAAAATCAGTCCAGCCGTTTCGGAGATTAGCCGGAACAAACAGACAGACAGACAGACAGAAAATATTTAAAATTGTGTTTTTCTTATAAGTACCGTATATAATTTCAGATGCATTTAGTAAAAAGCTGTTATTTTGACATTACAAACAGACGCTTCAATTTTATTTATCTGTACAAATCATAAATGCGAAAGTTTGGAAGGATGGATGTTTGTTACTCAATCACGCCAGAAAGGCTGAACAGATTTGGATGTTTGGTACAGAGATAGATTATAGTCTGCAATAGCACAGAGGCTACTTTTCACTTCGGAAAAATGTAGGTACGGTTCCCGTGGGATAGATTTGTTTTTACTTTTCACAGACAATCTATTCCATACTTAGCGTTAACAAGCGCAGCAAGGGTGAATCGCTAGTAATGAATGAAGGTGAAATAAATACTTTTAAAGTGGTTCTAAAGATATTCAATAAGATTATAAAAGTTGACAAACTTTGATGATGTAAATTCAAGCGTATCCTAGAAAGGTCATAGGTTAATAATCAAATGTTTGGTATGCTCTGACTAAGACTAGTGTTGGAAATACCATCCAATATGGCTGTTTAAAATAAAACTTTAACATATTCTTACAATTTTCTTACTTTCAAAATAACGCGACTTAAAAACGATAATAATAAATTTGTTACTATATATCTGTTTTCTTCCTACAAAAATATTATTTTATGACTTTATGATGACCAACTATTGTCATACCAAATTTCATCAAAAACTGTTCAGTCGTTTTCTCGTGATGCGTTTCCAAACAGACAGACAAACATTTCTTAAAACTATATATTCGGCCTCTGCATTGATATTAATAAATATTTCAATAAGATTTTCCAAAAAAGATATAATATACAGATTCGACTTAGGATTTTATTATACGTACATATATATGTTTTATTTTATGATTAAATTACTGGAAAAAAACAATAATTTATTTAAAAAATCACTTGACACTATCACGAAAGGGTTATTACAGCTAGTATAAAGGAACACATGCTGGAGTGAACAATGAGATTCTTTATATTTTCGGTAACATGTGTATCCAAAGTTCGTACAGCCTGCAACTTTCTCCGTGACAGATGTCGAACCCTTCAATCAGTCAATATTTGAATTCAATTTGGAAAAAAAGAACATGTGTTTCTTACGGTGGGAATATTTCGTGTACCTGACGCTTATAAAATAGGCTGCATTTGCGTTTAGTACTAGTTTTTTTCATATTATTGTATTTTTAGATTAGTTTCTTAGATTTATTTATATTAGTTTCTTAGTAGTTTCTTAGATTTATTAAGAATATTTGAAATTTTTAGTAAAACTATCTTTTCGGATTATTTCGCAGATTTCTTTTGATCTTTGGTTCCCGACGTTTCGATTGCTTTACAACAATCATGGTCACGGGAGAGATTACGGTTTTAGACGTCTCTTTTATTTAAAAGGGCTGAATACATACATATATTACTTATAATATTATTATTAACTAAAGTCTAATAAAATTTACTTTAAATATCTTTTTACGCTACTATGAGTATTACCTGGCACCTGACACACCCTACTCTATTTATCAATAATAAACATCGAGGCTAATCAATAATGTTACAGTCAAAATATTCTTTTCCGAACTATTATTTATTTTGACACAAAAGATTAATAGCGTTGATAGCAACACTCGAACATTAATGTGAATTAATGATCCAATTTATTTAAAAAAACTATATGTTAATAAGCAGAGACAAAACTGTTATGTACCTTTTTCCCCTTTGTTTGTCAACCGATGTTTTTTGTTGTTTAGTAGCTATTGATGAGCTTGACATACCTAATAACAAAATATTTTTTTATATTCGTAAATATATATATATATATATATATATATATATATATATATATATATTCGTAAATATATATATATATATTTACGAATATTCAGTAATGATTATGGTCAAATGTCGATCACTAGTTCAGTTAAAACGCTGACATTTTTTGGGCGACTTGAAAAATAAGAAGGCTTTCGATTTGTCTGTATTTTTTTATGCATACTTGGAACTCACGCTCACTCCAGTCGGGTTTGCCCCTAGTTACTTAAAAAATGGGGGGTGGGGTAGGAGGGTGAAATACTTTACGATGTATTCTCATACCTACCAAATATACAAAAAAAAACATTAAAATCGGTCGAGCCGTTTCGGAGGAGTGCGACCACAAATTAGTATTTATTACATGACACATTAGTATTTATTTCTGTTAATGAATAGGCTATCTCATAATGACAATCTCATATTAATAAAAAAAAACACTCTATCTATAAAAAACCGCATCAAAATCCATTGCGTAGTTTTAAAGATCTAAGTATATATATAGGAACAGACAGCGGGAAGCGACTTTATTTTATACTATGTAGTGACTATGGATAATGCAAACATACATTTTCTTATTAACAAAATTAAATAGACATCTTAAATGGTATAAGTTTTTCTACGGTTTAAAGTAAAAGCTATTTAAAGCTACCATTTACTACCTACTTTAGTAACCTACAATAATCGACCACGTGTTGCATCGGACCGATTTTCTTTCCCGGATGTAAACAAAGGGTTGATGGGAACTAGGTAATTATAGGGTGGGGTTTTTAGATGCTTCATCTGAGCTAAGGGTTTTTTCTTGTATTTTTTGTTACTCGTCGGATATAAAATTAAATTTTATCTGGGGGTTTCCTGCTTCTATTTTAAATATTATCATTATATATGATTTATGCTGCGTGAAAATAAGTAAGAGCCAACCTTTCTGTTTCATAGGGATTATTTTAATCATTTAAAATATTTGCTGTCATATAAGGATTAAGAAAATTTTATTTTTTAAAATACATATTTAAATTTTTTATGTTTGAAACCTTAATTTTGAATTTTTTATCGAAATAACCTACATTCTATTATATTAAACGTATACCGAATAAGATTTTCCATTGGCAATAAAGGCGACACTTAAACATCAACTCGATTAAATCGATTATTTACCCATTCAGGAGACGAATTTACAAAAAAACTTTTTTGATTTTATTAATTCAAGTGTTTATTAAATTACATTGGCCTGAAAAATTGGAAACTTTCTGCTAAATAACATTCATCTGAGTGTTTAGAGTTTAGAGGTTTTTTTTTGTAAATATAATCTATATACCTATGATGATACCTTTCAATTATGTATATGCCACCGTAAAATTGTAAGAGCCGCTACATTGTAACCTATCTAGCGAGACTGTAATCTATCGAATCGACAGTTTACAATATCGCTAGATAGATTGTAATCTAGCGGAGTTTACAATTTTAGGGTGATATGTGTAAACGTTGGGCCGACTCTAAAAAGGAGAAAATACTCAATTGATCTGTATTTTTGTTAATAATGCGTTATTTTAATAAATAGCACACCTAAAGGTGAAAAGATTACTTTTAAAATGATTTAGAAATTGTGTATATTTTGTAACAACGAAATTATATTATTGCTATAGCAAACAAACTAAACAAAATATCGAAACTATAATATTTCATATCATATTACAGAGTTTTAAGTCTGTGTGTCTGTCTTGTTATATTACAATTATTTATAATGATATATCTCCATATAGTTTACTTCAACTTGATCCCACGTAATGCGACGTATGTCAATGTACGTAAAAGGCCTTGTACGGTCTCCGATGATTTCCTTACGTAACGAAAGTCAAGGTCCGCATAACTAGTTAATCAGTCGGCAAGTTTGCATTTTTATATTGAAAAAATATGTAAATATATATTTTATTACTGCTACATAGTAGTATACATATATTTCATATGAATTGGAAATTGTTCTTCCATAGAAGTATAAAAAAATGACTTAAAAATATCGCAGTCACGACTTGACACAGTCATTTTTATTATTATAATATGACTAGCGACTCACCCTCGCTTCGCTTCGGGTTCATCCTTAGATAAATTAAATCTATCCCACGGGAACCATACCTTTTTCCGGGGTGATATATAGCCTATAGGCTTTGTCAGTTAACGGGCTATCTAATGTAAAGAGAACTTTTCAAATCGGATTAGTAGTTCCTGAGATTAGCGCGTTCAATCAAACAAACAAACCCTGCAGCTTTATAATATTAGTATAGATTAGCGACTCGCCCCTCTCTTCGCTCGGTTACATCCCTAGGTACGTTTTAACGGATAGTATGGAATAGATAGACTATATATTAGTATATATATTCTCTTATTTTAGATATCATTGATTCCCCATACAAACAATTTCATCACCCTTTTCACCCCCTTAAGGCATGATTTCCGGGATATATTCTATCCTATTTCCTTCCAGGGCCTCAAATTATCTTCATATCAAATTTCATCTAAATCGGTTTAGCGGATCTTTAGTTTATCTATCACAAACAAACATACAAAAACATATTTTTTTTCTCTTCATAATAGTAGTATAGAAAATAAATATAGCTTATAAACATCAAATTATCTCGACAAAATCTGTACAGCCATTTCGAATGTATACTAAAACTATAAAAAATATGTTCTAAAGGCTTGAAAGAGGAGGATAGCGCTATACGAGGGAGCAGGACAAAAAGGGCAACGTCCTGATTTGTCAATAAACTTGACCCACATTTCATTGAGAGCGAGTCTCGAAGGAATCTTTGATTATGCTGCGGGCACACTTGATGAGATAGTGTTAATTAAAAAGATTATAAAATAATAAATAATTTTAATTAAATACTAAATAGTAATTTATTTACGATAAAATAAATTAAAATATACTTAATTATACATATAAAAAATGTACTCTTAATTGTTACTGTACAAGTCTTTTCCAGGTGGAATAGTTTCAAGAATGCTGGCCGTATTTCCCCACTGATTGGCAATGTCAATTCTTTGGGTGAAAAATGAGCTAGCTCTTCTATCAGCAAAAAAACGAGGTGTTATGTTTTTAAAGAAGTGTTTAGCACTTTGACTCTATGGGCTAATTTACGGAACTTGAGTAGTTCATCCCTTTCCATCGAAAAGACTAAATGCATCATTTATTGAAGTATTTTTAATACTTAAATGATGAACAATCATAGTCTAGTGATAAGGTAAAAGACATTTACCTATGCTACAAAAATAAAACAAATTTCATAATAGTCATGTATATAACATATTTAATATTTCATAATTTTATATTTCAATACATTTATTCGTCTTGTAAGATCTCAGCATAGCCAGAAGTCCTTGTCCAAAGTAACGGGATACACGGGCGTGTGATACACGCGCGGGAACTTCGTCAAATTAGTGTTAATTGTAGACAATTTATGTTTCACTACGTTTTTTTCTTCTTTTTAGGGTTTTATACCTCAAAAGATAAAAAAGGAACCCTTATAAGATCGCTTTCTTATCCGTCTGTCCTTTTGTCTGTCCATGTGTCACCACCGATTTACTCATAATTTTGATATTATATATATATATATATATATATATATATATATATATATATATATATATATATATATATATATATATATATATACCACCCATTAAAAATATGTAATAATCCATACTAATATTATAAATTCGAAAGTAACTCTCATCTGTCTGTCCAATTTAGATGAAATTTGGTATGAAGATAGTTTGAGACCCTGAGAAAGACATAGGACTTTTTAGGATCATCTCTTAAGGGGATGAAAATGAGGACGGAAGTATATATTGGGGAATTATAATTATAAAGATTTTTGTTATAGTCTATCAAAAATTTACATTTCTTTGAAATAAATATTTAAAAGTAGATCTTTATAGTAACCAGAAAACCTAAAGTAAAAATAATCCATTTTTATTAACAATCGGAGAAGATATTATATACACCAAAAATAATTGAAAGTCACAAATTTCCTTCTTTGCAGTTCATTAGTAATTAATTCAAAACCTAGACCTAAATAAAAAAGTTCTATTAGTTTAGTAAAGCTAATTAAAAACTTGCTTTTTTGTGTTTTTATAGTTCATATGATATTTAGACGGCAATAAAGCGGCCCTCGGAAACACCGTGTTCATAATGTCCTTGTCCATAATAACGGTACTAGGGCATGTATGACGATGCGATTTTGAGAGAGATTCATCCGTAACATTCGTACTAAAACATAAAAACGTACTAAATAATTTTAAAAGAGAGTTAAGTAAATTCTATACTTTATTTTTGTTATTTATTTGGCTATTTGGATTTGATTATATGACGACACGTTTGGCTTAGTTTGTAGTGATCCTAATTGCTGTGCCAGCGATCACGGCTTTGAGTCCCGCTACAGGTATTCTTTGTGTGATAGGCACGAATGTTTGTATTCCAGTCATGGGTGTTTATATTTATAATATGTATGTATTTAAAATTATATATGTGTAGTGTATCAACTATCTGGTATCCATAACACAGGCTTCGTAGCTTACCATGAGACTAGATGGTGTTGACTGTTGTGTGTTAATATCCCAACATATTTATTTATTTATTTTCATAAAAAGTTTTCTCTAAATTATTAATCTAAAGCCACTATCTTTTTGGATTTATTCGTGAATTTACTTCCCGTGCCCATGATTGTCGGAAACATAAAACTAATAAAAACTTTTTAAGAAAAAAATAAAAACCGACTTCAAAAAAAGCACTAAAAAGTAAAAAATAACTTATTGGTAGTTTTCATTTACTATAGATACCTAATCATATATATTTTCAAAGTCGGTGTGCTTTGATTTGTATCGGCTGGCAACTTCAGAAATGATTGATTCCCCATAGGAGGAATGATTTCCGAGATAAAAGCTATCCTGTGTCCTTCCCAAGGTCTCATACTATATTCATACCAAATTTAATCTAAATAAGCTTAACAGATTTTTAGTTTATCCATTTCTCCTTATAATATTAACTAGCGACTCACCCTCGCTTCGCTTCGGGTTCGTCCCTAGACAAAAATAAATCTATCCCACGGGACCCGTACACTTTTCCGGAATGATATAAAGCCTATAACCTTCCTCAGTTAACGGGCTATCAAATGCAAAAAGAATTTTTCAAATCGGATCAGTAGTTCCTGAGATTAGCGCGTTCAACCAAACAAACAAACAAACAAACCCTTCAGCTTTATAATATTAATTTAGATATAGACTATTGTTAATAATATTTTATGTTATTTCTATATAAACCACAATAAACCCCATTAGAATCCCGTACAATATACCATAGCTTCAAACGATAGTTTAAAGCAAGTTAGTTCTTATAAGGCAAAGCACGTGTCGCCTGTCGGGCATCGAACGGCCTTGCGCTACGTCACTAACTGTACCCCGGATAATGTACGCGGATGAAAATAACTTATTTATAGGGGACTTAAAATGAATTCTTTAGTCTTTACTGTAAATTTGTATGTTTAATCATATGTTAGAGTTCTAACTCTTAATATTTCGTATAGTATTATTGCGTACATGTGTTACACTAGTATTTCCCCCCGACTCCGCCCGCACTTTTAAACTTTGTTGAATTATTTCACACTTGCAGATTGTAGTGTGATGTTAGATAGCCTATAACCTTCCTCAATTAATCTATTCTAATATTATGAACAACAAAATTTTTGTTTGTTTGTTTGTTTGTACTGAATAGGCTCTGAAACTACAGAACTGATTTAGATCAAATTAGGTAAGGAGATAGTTTGAGACCCTGAAAAGGATGTAGGATAAGATTTTTATCCCAGAAACCATCCCTTAATGGGGTGAAAATGGGGATGAATATTTGTATGGGGAAGCAACCTAGGGACGAACCCGAGCGAAACGAGGGCGAGTCCCTAGCAGGCTATAAAACACAATAATAATCTCTTTAAATCAGAAATTGTTCAGCTTTATCTATACAGATAAATAAATTTGAAATGTCTGTTTGTAATGTCCAAATAACAGCTTTTTACTAAATGCGTATGAAACAATATACGGTACTGATAAGAAAAATTTTTTTTTTGTCTATCTGACTGTTTGTTCCGGCTATTCTCCAAAATGGTTGCACCGATTTTGATGAGACTTTCACTGGCAGATAGCTGATGTTATACCGAATAACTTAGGCTTCTTTTATTTTAATAAAAGAATTTGGGTTCCGTTAAAAAAAAACGTACCTAGGGACACACAGTAGCTAGTTTCTTTATATTTATTTACTATATTTAATTATCAACTTATCCTCGTTCGCTCAGATGAGTCTTCGGATGCTTAAAAATAGTCTATAAAATACTCGGTCATAATATAATAAATTTTATCCAAATTAGTCCAGCCGTTAGGTATAAAGAGTAACAAACATACGCACATTCAAACTTTCGCATTTATAATTCCATATATACTTTTCATATTATACATACAACAACACACCAAAATAACGTAAGTGGGGCTAGGATATGGGCTCGTTAGCGCTCGGCCAAGCGTGTTCTCAGTTAGCCACTACGTCACTTAACTGTACCGCACGTGGGCATGCACTCATTGTGAATTATTAAAGCAATGGTTTACATTCTAAGTTATATTTTCAATACATAGTGTTTATAAACATATATTATTATATATAGCTATTGTTAACTGTATTTATATATTTACGGTTCGTTTTACGGTTAGTATAGAATTCTCAGAATTGAGATATTTTCTCGCAATAAATAATATCTTATGTTGACCCGGGTAACCAGCTATCACCATACCAAATTTTATCAAAATCCCTCCAGTGGTTTTTCCGTGATGCGGTCACATATAGACAGACAGATGGACAGACAGACAGACAGGACAGACAAAAATACTAAAAACGATAGATTAGGCCTTTATATCGATAATAATATCTATTTCATGAGATTTCCAAAATAATATTGAATGTACTGATTCGACTCAGTTAGAATTTTATTATATGTATAGACGTATATGAATGTAACCATAACCTGCATTATTTTAGTCCGTCATATAACACTATATCTATAAAATAAACAAATGTCCTGAGTCAATAGTAGTACTGAAAGGCACAGAAATGAAAACCTAGCAAGTTTTCGAAAGACAAGTGAAATCCGCCAACCAGCACTTGGCCAGTGTGGTGGACTATGGCCTGATCCCCCTTGTATTGGAGGAAGGCCCGTGTCCAGCAGTGGGACGTTAGAAAAGGCTGAATACATACAAAGTATATCACACATACAGGCTAACTTAGCATGCAAATAATAATTGTTGCAATAAAAAAAAAGCTTGTTACTCGAATAAGTTCTAAAAACAACAACACCAACTATAGCTAAGAACCATCCAAAGGAACCAAACACAAATTGTTTTCTTCTAAAATCTATCAAGCCGTTTAAAACGAAACGTAAAGAAGAATTATGAACACACGAACACCGAAATCTTGTATATTACTAGCGACTCACACTAACTTTCCTCAGGTTCGTCCCTCGGTACGTTTTCATTTTTTTTAAACGGAACCCTAATCCGTTTTCTAAAATTAAAGTAGCCTAATTTACTCCTTATAACATCAGCTATCTGCCAGTGAAAGTCCCGTGAAAATCGGTCAAGCCGTTTCGGAGATTAGCTGGAACCGACAGACATACAGACAAAAAAAAATAAAAATTGCGATTTTCTTATATGTACCATATATACTTTCATATGCATTTAGTAAAGAGTTGTTACTTTGACATTACAAACAGACACTTCAATTTTATTTATCTGTATAGATAACTTTAACTATATATAAAATATATCTACAAATAAACACATTCGTATAATACATCGGGATTTCTGGACTGAATCCGTCTTTACATCCGTGAGCTAAATTTAATAACGGTCAGGGCGTTCATACGTGAAAACAATCTGAACAGACAGACGGACGGAGGGATCTAGATCTGTAGTATACAGTTACCAGTATACAGAGTGTAGAAGAAGAAACTACAGAAGTATTTTTGGAACTTGACGGATTGAAATAAAAGGTATCTATATTTAGGCACTTCGTGATAACGGCTAAAGGTCTAATAAATGCGACTTTTTCTATAAAAGACCCTCAAAATAAAACTAAATAATTCATATCCGTAGTCCATACTAATATTATAAATGCGAAAGTAACTCTGTCTGTCTGTCTATTACCTTTTAACGCTTAATCCGCTGAACCGATTTAGATGGTATTTAGATGGTATTTGGTATGGAGATAGTTTGAGACCCTGGGAAGGTCATAGGATAGGTTTTATCCCGGAAATCATCCCTTAAGTGGGTGAAAAGGGCGATGAAAGTTTGTATGGGGAATCATTTCTCAAGAAAGGGATATACTATACTAGTTTATATATTTTTTATTCTATACTAACCGTGAAAACGCAACGAACGCGAGAGAAGCGCGCGTGAGTCGCTAGTAATATTATAAATGTGAAAGTTTGTGAGGATAGATGGGGTGTTTGTTACTCGATCAAGCCAGACCGGCTGAACGGATCTGAATGAAATTTGGCACAGAGATAGATTATAGCCTGAAATAGTAAATAGTTTACTCATTTTATCCCGGAAAAATGTACCGTTCCCGTGGGATAATTTGTTTTTATCTAGGGACGAAAAACATACACACGACATTAAAAAAATCACGAAAATAGCCTATTAATTTGAGTAAATATCGTGCAATATACACACAAATAAAATCGTTTTTGAATTTGAATCGTTTTTGAAATGTTCACTTTTCAATTAGAGTTACAATCTATACAGATAAATAAAATTGGAGTGTCTGTTTGTAATATCAAAATAATCGCTTTTTTACTAAATGCATATGGATGTATACACGGCACATATACCAAAACAACTTTTTTTTTTTTTAAATTTTGTCTGTCTGTTTGTTTGTTCCGGCTAATCTCCGGAACGGCTGGACCGATTTTGACAAGACTTTCACTGGCAGATAGCTGATATTATAAGGAGTAAATTAGGCTACTTTTATTTTAGAAAAAGAATTAGGGTTCCGCGAAACAAATTAAAACCCATGAAATTGTGAACAAAATCCGCGTACGGCGTATGCACCCGAGCGAAGCGCGGATAAATCGCTATGTAATTTAAATGAATATCTTAGGAGTAGCAAGCTACTGTTTATGTATAAACATAGCTAACCTTGAAAACGTACGTAGGGGCGAACGCGAGCGAAGCGAGCGTGAGTCGCTAGTATGTAAATAATTTTCAAAAGTAAGTTATATTTATTCAATATTAAGTTCAACATTTTGCAATTCTCTAACAGGTTGTTGCATTCAATGCTCTATTAATCGTTATTGTGGCAAAAAAGAATTATAATAAAATTGTCACGATGTCTATTAAGTGATTTCGTACTAATTCGATTGTTACAGTGTAACTGTTAAGTTAGAGTTTTTGCAATAATTTCATGTAAGTTGCTTTGTTTGGTATTGCAGCGTTTTTGAAGTTTTTATTTTTAGTACGTTTTATACAAAAATTAAACTATTTTATAACTATTATAATAAATTAGTATTATTGTTTCGGAATTACTTTAAATAATCAAGTCATATTAGGTTTCTGCTAATCTGTAAAGATTTTATTGGCAGTAACCTCAGACGGAGTCCGCCAAGATGAATAAATCACAAATAGTAGCGTGATTAGCTGTTTATATTACTATTCTTAATATCATACACATCGTTTACAGACAGACTATATATATATATATATATATATATATATATATATATATATATATATATATATAACTTCATAAGGCAAGAAAATTGTCGTCAATATTATAATAATTGTCGTTCCCGGATATCGAGTCAGTGACCACCCACTTAGTAACGCATCACCAAAAGAGCTTTAAAGCAAGACTTAAATAAGCTTAAAGCAAGACTCGTAATATTGCTTATTGATGTCATATGAACTGAATTAAACTGCTTCTTAATGGCAATTCTTAGACATTTCACTTTTTGAGCCCCCTTTTCTCCGCGACCGCAAAACCTCCTTTCCAACTAAGGTACATGATGCGCGGCCATTAAAATGACGCTTTGTACTCTTGACCTATTCTGCTTACCAAAAAGTGGCAAATTAGTAGCATTTACACGCACTAGTTAAGTTTACAATTGTTTTAAGTCAATCTCTTGGCACGGTTCAGCAAAATAAGAGAGTCGGCTGAAGTAGAGCAACTTAGTTACTCACTCATATGTATATATCCTTATATAAGTAAATTTTACATTAAGAATTAGTTATATATATAAAATGTTAGATTTACGTGTATGTTTGTCCCGGTTTTATTAAGCCTAGGTAAATCATCTTGACTCCAATGGAAAGTTAAAAGTAAAAAAGGTCCATATAAAGAATCCCTTGGCCCATGGAGTTGAAGTGCCAAACGATATAACACCTTGTCTTGCCTTCCCTGGTGAGAAGAGAGCTGGCTTATTTTTCGCCCAAAGAATCGGCATTGCCATTCAACGAGGTAATGCGGCTAGCATTCTTGCCACTATTCCACGCGGACATGACTTGTACAGTAGTAAACAGTCTTGCTGTGTCAGCGGTCGCTTGTTCGAGTTCCGCTACGGGCATTCATTTCTGTGATGAGCACGAATATTTGTACTCCAGTCATGGGTGTTTATATTTATAATATGTATGTATTTAAAGTTATATATGTGCAGCATATTAACTATCTGGTATCCATAACACAGGCTTCATAGCTTACCATGGAACTAGATGGTGCTGTGTGTTAATGTACCAACATATTTATTATTATATGTAATTTATTGTTATTACACGCTTTTTATTAGCTTCACCTGTATGTTTGTTTGTATGTTTGTAACCGACTTCTTTGGGCGCGATTTTGACCCACTTTAAACGGCCAGATTTCGTTCAAACTTTGTAGATTTATTGAGGACCGATGACAATACACTAATTTGATAAAATTATTCCATTTTTCAATTTGCAAAATATGATTTTTGTTAATTTATATTTACAATAACATTAATTCACTTTGTTCTTATACAAAAAAAAAAATTGTTCGGTTCATCATTAAAGCGTGTTTTTTTAGTTTTTTTAAACTATAATTTATTATTGAAATAAAAAGAACATACTACATGTAAACAATAAAATTATGAGTCATATCGTTATTATTAGGCTTTCCCTTATTAAATACTAATATGAGATACAAAAATAATAAAAACACGCAAATCGAAAGTGTTTTCCTTGTATTATAACTTAAAAAGCTGCGTCACTTAACTTTTACTGTTATTAATCAATAATAACTTTCCTCTTGATGCGTCACGATCATATTACAGATTCGAAACAGGATAGTGACCAAATATGACCTAAATACGCCTCGGAATGCCAAAGAAGCCTAATAAGGTACCATTTTTGTAAATTTTATAAAATTAATATGTTGTGGTTTTCTCAATATGTGAGGGCTTTTCTATATATACATATAATAAAATTATAACTGAGTCGAATCTGTACATTAATTTTTTTTTTAAATCTTATTGAAGTAGTTATTGTTATCGACACAGAGGTCGATTCTATTGTTTTTAGATTTTTTGTCTGTCTGTCTATCTGAGAACGCATCATGAGGAAACCCCTAGACAAATTTTGATAAAATTTAGTATGATGATAGCTGATTATCCAGATCAACATATAGAATACTTTTTACTGCGGGAAAATATCTGATCTCTGAGAAATCTATACAAACCTTAAAACGTAACTAGGGATGAATCAGAGAGGATCGAGGGTGAATCGTTAGTGATAAATAAATCTTATCAATAATACTTTCTTAGATTTACGCGAATATTTGACATTTAAATAAAACTATCTTTTCGGATTTTTTCGCGGATTTATTTTGATTTTTGTTTCCCGACGTTTCGATTGCTTTACAGCAATCATGGTCACGGGAGAGACTAAGGTGTTAGATGTCTCAATGGCATTATACAGTTGTTACAGACAGCCTACCTACTATTTTTTTTTTATTTTAAAATAGTAGGTAGGCTGTCTGTAACAACTGTATAATGCCATTGAGACATCTAACACCTTAGTCTCTCCCGTGACCATGATTGCTGTAAAGCAATCGAAACGTCGGGAAACAAAAATCAAAATAAATCCGCGAAAAAATCCGAAAAGATAGTTTTATTTAAAAATCTTATCAATATGTAGACCTCAATTCTTGCCAGTTTCACAAGACGTGAAAATTCTATTTATAGATGTTAAAATTACTGAAATAAGTTTTGTTTTAAGCAAAAATAAGTAAGTTAATGTTATTTTTTTAACTAGGATGATATTTAACAAGTCTAATGAACTATGAGTTAATAAAATTATATAGTCTTCTAAGTAAATAATATTAGAGTTCGCATAAATCCTTAAAAAAATAAAATATACTAATGGTATCGCGCTCGCTTGGGAAACCGAGTGAAGCGGGTTCAAATCCCGGGTCTCACACCTCTGATATTTTCATGTGCGAATCATTTCCAACATTATTACCCTTGTCTTACGGTAAAGGAAAACACTGGGAGGTAACTTGCATGTCTGAGAGAAGCTAACAAGTTTTCAAAAGACATGAAATCTGCCATCTAGCACTTCGTCTGCGCGATGGACTATGGCCTGATCGCATTGAGCTGAGCCCGTGCCTAGTAGTCGGAAGTTAAAAGGGATTAAATAATAGGTATTACTAGTAATTGTTACACAAACTCACAGACATTCATATTTTATTATATGCATATGTATAATTTACATAAAAGCCCGCGGTCGAAAGCCATTTTACATTTCCAGTAACAAAGGAAAAAGTTTGAACAAACTACTTGTAATAAATAAAAGATTATGAAAACAATAAATTCAAAAACGAAAAACAATCTCGATGGTAGAGATAGTCAGTCCATCTGGTTTGGAAAAATGTATTGGGGTCAGTGCACCGTTAGCGGGAGTTAAACCTGTTCCTTTTCGGCAGGACTTTATTGTAGAATAGTATGCTTACGAATGCCTCAAAGAAAAAATGAAAATGACTTCGCCAGACATAATTTTGTAATTAAAATATTTGAGTCCATTTGAATTTACATCAAAATTATTATTTGTTGATATACTAAAGATTCACCCTTGCTTCGCTTGGGTTCGTCTCTAGATGCGTTTTTAATGTTAGTATGAAATAGATAAACTATAACCGTATTAATATTATAAATGTGAAAATTTGTGAGTGTGGATGTTTGTTACTCTTTCCTGCCAGAACGGCTGAACGGATGGCTGGATAAAATTTGGCACAGAGATAGATTATAGTCTGGAATAACATATAGCCTATTTTTATCCAGCAAAATGTACGGTTCCCGTGGGATAGGTTTGTTTTTGTTTTCTTAGAGGCGAACCCGAGCGAAACGAGGGTGAGCGGCTATTTATATATAAAGGTATGATGAGTTCTTGTGGGTTGTATTATAACGTGTTTTCGCGTAAGAATGAGATAATCTCCCGCGGTAAAAAGTAGCCTATATCACTCTACATCGCTGTAACTTTCCCCATAAAAAAAAAACGCTAATCCGTCACTAGAGCTTTGACGTAAAAATTAACATTATAAAAGAAAAAAAGGGGTGGTTAAACTTTATAGGAAGCTTTTCTCCTGTAATTCACCATTGTCCGTCCTAGCAAACAAATCCTGAAGCTTATTACATATAGTATATTCTTATCATGACAGATGTACAAAAGTTGTATAATATATAGATATAATCTAATAAAAACTTACAGTTTTCTTTAAGAATCAAAGCTGGGACGAGTCACTCAAATTGATTGGCAAATCATCTCACACAATTGCATGTGATTGTACACGTGTGCCTAAACAGTTATAACTTGCCCTGAATAAAAACCATTAGTTAAGTATTGTGTTTAGATATTTAAATATTACATTATTACCATTTTATAATATTTTAAAGTAAAATTTATTTTTCTATACATATAATATAATTTAAACTGAGTTGAATACGTCAATTATTTTTAATTTTGGAAAATCTCATTGAAATAGTCATTTTTGTCGATACAGCGGCCGAATCTATTAGGTTTTAGAATTTTTGTCTATCTGTTTGTGACCGCATGACGGGAAAACCACTGGACAGATTTTGATGAAATTTTGTATGATGATATTTGGTTATCTGGGTCAACGTATAAACATCACATATTATAATAAACCTTAAAACGTAACTTAGAACGAACCCGAGCAAAGCTAAGGTGAGTCGCTATTTTAAGAATAAGGTTTTTTTTTTAATTTTTGGAAGATTCTGAAACATACAATTATTATTATTATTATTAACTCCCAACGCAAAAATCTGTGTATTTGTATGTCTGTCTGTGGCATCATAGCGCCTAAACGGATGAATCGATTTTAATTAATATTTTGTTTGAGAGATGACTTGATCGAGAGTGTTCTTTGATATAAATCAAGAAAATTCTGCCAACCATTTGCAATGTATCAGCTCTTATCTAAATGGTAAAAGAATAAGAGCAACATGCACAGATCTAATTCATTCGAAACTTGGCATCCCGTTACTTTGATGACATTGTATCAGTATGGTAACCTTGGCCTGATGCTGCAGTATCACCTGGAATCTGCAAGATACTCAACACTGTAGAGCTATCTGCAATGATGGGTTAGTTAGATTTATTGTTGGAAATTTTGAAAATTTTTAATTTAATTTTTCTAACAACATTTGAGATTAAACAAACTATCTAAAGTTTGTTATTAAATGTTCACATTTTTAAACTTATTTCACCCAAAGGCATATTCATTTTTAGATTTCATCTTCACGCTAACGTTATTATTCACTTCTGCCAGTTCAAATAACTTGAAAGTGTAGTTAGTCTAAATTATCTTATAATTATGTTTTTTCTATAAAATTTTATCATAAAAGTGATGCAGAAAATTCTAATTGACCCATAAATTGTTATTAATAACTTTATAAGTAAAACTTTGAGCTTTATCAATTCCTCGTTTATTTATATCACAACTATTTAAACACTACGTCCCTACAGTTGGGTGTAATGTGGCACACTCTTCTACAAATTACACATTACCCCACGATGGATGACAATATTTTTAAAATATCTAATATATTTAAACGCTCAATTCTTGTATATTTATTTATTTATTTATAAATACCGTTGATCTCAGAACGGCTCTAACGATTTCGTTGAAATTTGGTATGTAGGGGCTTTCGGAGGCGAAAAATCGATCTAGATTAGTCTCATGTCTCGAAAAACGCGTGTTTTCGAGTTTTCTTTCGCATTATTCCACGCAAAGTATGGTCAATAATTTTTTACACTCGGGAATAAGCATCGTGGTCAAGCGGCCAAGGTGCAAGATTGATAACCACAGGAGTCCAGGGTCGAATCTCGGTTGGATACAAAGTTCTTACTTTTTTTATATTTATTAAAGTTTTTAATTTATTGTATCTAAATTGTAATACAATATAACAAAAAAGAACTCCGATGATATTTAAAATATAACAAAGTCATATCTGTATTAATATTATAAAATATAAAATTAAAACTAACAAAATATGAAGAATCAAAATGCTCTATAAATAACGAATGATAACTGAGATACTATAATTAACAAGAATCAATTGAGCAACTATAACTAACAATATATTTACCTCATTCGGTAATCGAAATCCCGATATCTTGTTTTAATACAAGATATACGAAATGTTGAATCTATACTTGTTGATATTATAAAGTTGAAGAGTTTGTTTGTTTGTTTGGTTGAACGCACTAATCTCAGGAACTACTAGTTGGAATTGAAAAATTCTTTTTGTGCTGGATAGTCCATTTATCGAGGAAGGCTTTAGGCTATATATTATCTCGGAAAAACGTACGATTCCCGTGGGATACATTTGTTGTTATCTAGGGACGAACCCGAAGCAAAGCAAGGGTGAGTCGCTAGTTTACTATAATAATATAATACAATACTTATTTCCCTAATACGAATATACTATTATTATTATTATGGATCTCTAATATGAATATATATATTTATTTTACTTGAAAATACATAGTCTGTGACTTTCTTTCAAAAACTTCTAAAACCTATACTCTAAATATGTTTTATTGAGAACATACAACCAAGAGAGTTAATTAAGGAGTCAAAAATAGTCAGTGAGTCAGTTTAGTGAGTAAACGTACATAATAATACTTAATTTAGCAAATAATATACATAAATCTGAAGACACCATCGAATTCTTTAGTCTGCCTCTGTAGGTCGCGTCACGTATGACAGGTGACATGTATAGCGGGCCCGAGCCTATCGACCGCATTTTTGTTTTACGGTTTTTTTTATAAATAACGATTATAAAATGGAATCGTTTTGATTATTTTTAACCGACTTCATAGAAGAAAGTACTAAACACCAGATGTTTTTTGAGTGGCTTCGGTAAATCGATTTTAATTTTTTTAATGAATATATTTAAAAAAATCCGGATAGGGAATTATATTTTAATGATTTTGAAGTCGGTATGATTTTAGTATTTCCGAAGTTAATATATATCCAGTAAACGTTGTTCTTTTCATGGCTCAGTTTGTAGTGACCCTACTTGCTGTGCCAGCGGTCGTGGGTTTGAGTACCGGGGGCATTCATTTATGTGATGAGCACGAATGTGTCCAGTCATGGATGTATGATGATGATGTATTTGTTATACAGTTTTGTTTTACGCGTCTTCTTTACGGAAAAAATACTAGAACATAGTAACTCCTAACTTCATTTCACACTCGCCAATATACTGATATGCATATGTAAATGCAAGAGTGTATTATTAGAGTCAAAACCTATATAAAAATATATATTTGTAGATACCTACTAGATAAGTACATATATACAATACAAACCTACAATCTATTTTATGGATTAAATACTTCTGACTAATATTAGACAGAAGCCAGTTCGTTTGTTTGAACGCGCTAATCTCAGGAACTACTAATTCGATTTGAAAAATTCTTTTTGCATTAGATAGCCCGTTTATTGAGAAAGGCTATAGG
The DNA here is from genome assembly GCA_033884665.1 of Argynnis bischoffii washingtonia. Taxonomy (NCBI): domain Eukaryota; kingdom Metazoa; phylum Arthropoda; class Insecta; order Lepidoptera; family Nymphalidae; genus Argynnis; species Argynnis bischoffii. The sequence goes on from CM066610.1 coordinate 577,427, forward strand.
CTATATATCATACAGTATAAAGTCTATCTACTCCATACTAACCTTTAAAACGTACCTAGGAATGAACCCGAGCGAAGCGAGGGCAAGTCGCTGGTATATATACTAAATAGGTAAAGACAAAAAAGCTCAGTACCTTTTTCTCTTCTGTTTATCAACGAGTTTCTTTTTTCTTTGTTTAGTAGCTATTTACGAGCTTTAGTGTTATCAATACAAATTTTTGGTAAGTTAGTTCTATTTTATGTATGTATGTATGTATGTATTCATTTAACGTCCCACTGTTGGGCATGGGCCTCCCTACAATATCTGTTTTATATAGATAAGTAAATTCTATTTGTATATATTTTCCTCAAATTTTCACCATTGGACGCAACCTAGTTTAGTTAAATATTCAATACGAAGTCTATCATTAGTAATCGCTCTCATGTCTACTATTTATCCATTCCGATCATAATCGTACGGCAAGTACCTAAATATATATCGCATTAGTAAGTAACAAGTGATTAAGTTGTAATTAAAACTTGTTTGTTTGTGTATTAACATCTAAAATTACCGATGTAATTACAAAATTTTTTCGTGTTTAGTACTTTATGTGACTATTTTAGATATAGTGCACTATTTGAATATGTTCACGTCTTTTGTAATAAGTATAAAAATTAATAGAATTATGTCAAAAACCTCTATTAAAAATACAAATACTTACGTATATTTCATCGCAATCAAATATATATATTTTTAGTTTAAAATCGAATCTTACTAATATTTTAAAGGTGAAAGTTTATTTGGATGGATGTTTGTTACGCAATCACGCCAGAACGGCTGAACGGATCTGGATGAAATTTGACAGGGAGATAGATTATAGTCTGGAATAACATAGGCTACTTTTTATCCAGGAAAAATGTACGGTTCCCATGGGATAGATTTATTTTGTTTTTATAGAGAGCTGCTAGTATGTTATATAAACGGATAACAATATAAAAATACAAAACTACCTTTCATTTTATATATACTTTTTTATTTTATAAATTATTATCATTATAAAATTATATATTATATAATTATTATTATTATTTATTATATATCCATATATTTTTTTATATAAACTGTTAACTGGCATACTTGTTGCCTTGTTGATTACGAGTTGGAGTAACACATATGTAGATACCGAACAGTAACCTATGTGTTACTCCAACTAGTAATCTATCTACATATGTACTAAATTCCATCCAAATCTGTCCAGCCTTTTCAGCGTGAAGGTAACAAACATACAAACATTTACAAACAAACAAACAAATATACATATTAATAGTAGACCAATGTTCATAAAAAACAATTAAGCAACTCAAATCAGATGTGGATATCTCGCGCTTTTAAAAGCTCCCGTTGAATGCGAAGCCACAATTACTCAAAAACCCGTTACGGTATTAAATTAAACTTATAATATCGACTGTCTAGATGAATACGAGCCGCCATTTTAATGAATCACTAAGACAGTGCGAGAGAGAAGATGTTATCTTTTTACTCAATGTCAAGTTGATGTAAAATGTCTGTTTGTTTGTCACAGCTACTGGGTGTATACACTATTACTTTTATATAATACTAGCAGAATCCACGGCTTTGGTCGGGTTCGTCCTCATGTATTCATGTAAAATTTTGTATCATCAATATTTTTCTCAGCGCACGCCAAATAATGAATTTTATAGACAAAATGTTACCACTTTGGGTGTCATTATTGCAATTTTCTTAAGGATCTCTAATTTTTTTTAATTAAATTATCACAGCTTATGTTACTTCCTGATAGTAAAGCTTTCTACTAGTGAAAAAATGGTTAAAATTGAGCCAGTACTTTCGGAGTTTATTCGGTATTTCTCTTTATAATATGTATTAATATAGATGTACTTAAATATATATAAAACACTTTTTTTTCTATATGCCATAATATACTTTATTTAGAATTATGTATACCTAATTTTTGATATGTTAAAATGTGATTATTTCGAAAAATATAATTTATTGTTTGTATACTGTGCTTAATACGACTATCTTAAAAAAACGGGTATTTTTTTCGACGGCACGTTTGGCTCAGTTTGTAGTGACACTACTTGCTGTGCCAGCGGTCGCGGGTTCGAGTCCCGCGGTGGGCATTCATTTGTATGATGAGCACGAATGTTTGTACTTCAGTCATGACTGTTTATATTTATAATATGTATGTAATTAAAATTAAATACGTGTAGTGTATCAACTATCTGGTATCCATAACACAGGCCTCGTAGCTTACCATGCTTAGATACTAGATGCTGCTGTGTGTTAATGGTCCCAACATATTTATTCCTACATTTCAAAATACAGTAATATTAAATTATACCTTTTTAAAATAAATAGCTTTCTTTCCTACTAGTTAAGTGAAAAAATGGCATATGATTATTATTATTACACAAAATCAGCTTGAGCCCAGCAGGTGCGCCCGCGCCGAAATGTCAAGAGCCAACACCGAAGTTTGAAAAATAACCGTAATCATTTACTATTACATGGAGTTAAACACATTTTGCTTAAAAAAATAAACACCTACTTCGAATATATCTAAAACTATAAATCATTAATGATTATATTATACTACTTTTACCCGCGGATCCGCTCGCATTTTACGCCAGGCGGTTTAACGTAGCTTATTTCTGTTGCATGCATGCAATCATGCCAAATTACATCAAAATATGTTTAGTTGGTTTTAATTTACGGTAAGGTAAGGTAAAAAACAGACAAAAAATGTGACGTGTTTTATATGTATTGCGCGGGTTATTTAACACTTTTTTTTAATAAATGCGTAAAAGTTAATGAATAATTCTAAATAGTAACTTATAAATAAGTAATAATAAAATATACGTTTGTTATATTTAAAATATATTACATACATGAGTCGAATAATATTTAGTAACATAGTACGTATAATAAATATTGCATTGTAACAATATGAAATTGATTTTCAACGTAAATATGTGAAGCGTAAATTGTATCCATAACTTGCGACTTACCCTGGCTTCGCTCGGGTGCGTCCCTAGGTGCGTTTTAATTTTTTTGAGCGGAACCCTAATTCTTTTTCTAACATAAAAGTAGCCTAAATTACTCCTTATAATATAAACTATCTACAAAAAAAGAAAGAAAAAAAATTGAAAGTCCCGTCGAAATCAGTCCAGCCGTTTTGGATATTATCCGGAACAAACAGACACAAATTATAAAAATTGTGTTTTTCTTATGTAATTTCATATGGATTTAATAAAAAGCTGTTTTTTTAACGTTACAAACAGACACTTCAGTTTTATTTATTTGATTAGATGGAAATCTTACAAGACCCAATTTAAGAACGTTTAAAAGTTGAAAACATTAAGAAAAAAATGATATAGTTAATATTGAAAAGAAATAAGTATAAATTCCAAATTGTTTTTAAGTATTTCCATTCAACACCTTTTCGAGAACCTTGACATGAGGCAGGTGCTTTACTTATGTGGGGCCATAAATAAATATCTGTCTTCATTCGCTTCAAAATGTCTAACAAATTCGTATAATAAGATTAAATTAAGCAAAACCCTGGATAATCAACGTATAGTAAGTATAATACTTACAAATATTTATTCTGTTTACAGCCCTTTTTAACGTTCCATTGCTGGGCACAGGCCTCCCTTCAATACAAGGGGGCCACGCTGGCTAAGTGCGAGTTGGTGGACTTCACATGTCTTTCAAAAACTTGCTAGGTTCTCTCAGACATGCAGGTTTCCTCACGATGTTTCAAGAAATTCTGATCATAAATATTTTTTGGGTTGTGTTATAACGTGTACTCCCGTAGAAATGAGATAATCTCCCGCGGTAAAAAGTATTCTATATGTTGACCCGGATGGATATCCGGGATGTATATATAGCTGGATAGCTATCATCATACCAAATTTCATCAAAATCCCTCCAGTGGTTTTTCTGTGATGCGGTTACAGACAGACAGTCGATATATGCATCGATAATAATGTCTATTTCAATAAAATTTTAAAACAAATATTTATGGTACTTAAGATTAAATATAAAATATTTAAGGTACTTAAGATTCGGCTTAGTTAGAATTTTATTATATTTATAGATTTAAGTTTAGTAGATATTAGACAAGTTTACTGGACTCCTTTGAATAAAACTCTTTTCAGATTTTTTCACTATTTTTTTAAGGCATATAAAACCCATCATACCTATGTATATATGTATGTATATATTAATATATAGTCTATCTATGCCATACTAACCATTAAAACCTACCTAGGGAAAAACACGAGCGAAGCGAGAGCGAATCGCTAGTAACTTCTATACTATAATATTATAAATGTGAATGTTTGTGAAGATGGATGGATGGATGTTTGTTACTCTTTCACGCCGGAACGGCTAAACGGATCTGGATGAAATTTAACACAGAGATAGATTATAGTCTGGAATAACACATAGGCTACTTTTTATCCCGAAATAACGTACGGTTCCCGTGAGATAGGTTTGTTTTTGTATACACTATACATAAAAGACTCAAATTGCCTTTTTCGAAATTGGTCAAGAGCTGATTTAGTTTATTTCTTATTTATCAATAGATATAATTACATGTTTTTATTAATTGTTTACATCAAACATTTTAAGCAATACTATGAGAACTGTAGTTAATTACTAATTAAGTAGCTGTACGTATCATATAACGGTAGATAGCATTTCGTACTGACCGTTAGCGATAGCTTTTTATTGCCAAAGTAAATATTTGCCAGATTTCGGCATTGTTCTCACGATCAGACACTTTGCATTGACGATCGTTTTATTGAATGTCGTTTATCGCTTTAGTTAGTTCTTGATTCTTTGAAAGTATAAAAACAGTACATATTACTATTTTAAAAAAAAAAATACTTAGAAATTAAATTGAAATGTCTGTATAAAATTCTGCAATATCTTATCAAAGCCCAAATAATAAATAAAAAATCTATACATATAATAAAATTCTGAGTCGAATCTGTACATTGAATATTTTTTTGAAAATCTTATTGAAATTGTCATTATTATCGATACAAGGGCCGAATTCATAGTTTTAAGAATTTTCGTCTATCTGTCTGGGAGCGCATCACGAGGAAACCACTGGACAGATTTTGATGAAATTTGGTATCACGATAACTGGTTATCCGGGTAACATATAGATATGATACTTTTTACTGCGGGAAAATATTTTATCTCTGAGAAATGTATACTAAATATTAAAACGTAACTAGGGACAAACCCGAGAGTCGCTAGTAATTTATAAATCTGCATGCATCCGATAAATTTCGAGATAGACAGTTCAGTTAAAAATGAGAAAGGCAATTTTTTGACATAATAGGTGAATAAAGCGGGCAAGCTGAATTTAAAACTAAAAACATAGCAGTTACCTAAGAACCTCTTAAGCAATTAAAGAGTCATGAAAAAAAACCTTTTACACGATACCCCTATATTAAAGGACAAAAACGCGAGGAGACCTGTATGTTGGAGCTCGTACTCGGCCAGCGTGTTAGAATATAACCTTATAATCCTCACAAAAACGAGTATCTACTATTGTAACCGACTTCAAAGGAGGTTCTATTTATTACATATTCGACACATTATTTCAATTTAAAAGATATACTGAAACTAAGTTGCGTTAATAAACACAGAATGTATATGAAAATATAAATTATCACAGGCGAGTACGGAACACTATCAACAGCCTTTCTCTCTAATATGGCTCATAAAGCAGAAAGCTCTTACACTCTTGACCTAGAAACCGTGACAGCCACTTATCCATACCGTACTTAAGCCGCTCCGCCAATAAACAATAGGCAAATAATATATGTAATGAAACGATAATTTAGCATGAACAAGTTTTGATTAAACTTAGCACTTCTAATAGGTAATTTTGAAATAAAACTGCTAATAAATGGAATAAATGATACAATATTTGTAGTTTTTGGTTAATTAAAATAGCAGAAACTAAATATTTTAAGTCACTTTGGTATTTGTTTGGTTGTTTTATTTATAATAATAAAGCAAATTATGAAATCTATACTGATAAATAAAATCGAAGTGTCTGTTTGTAATGTCAAAATAACAGCTTTACACTTAATGCATATGGAATTATATACGGTGCTTATAAGAAAAACAGAATTTTTAAAATTTTTGTCTGTCTGTCTGCTTGTTCCGGCTAATCTCTGAAACGGATGGACCAATTTTAACGAGACTTTCACTGACAGATAGCCGATATTATAAAGACTAACCTAGGCTTCTTTTATATTAGAAAAAGAATCAGGGTTTCGCTCAAAAAAATTAAAACGTACCTAGGGACGAACGTCGCTAGTATAACATATAACTATTTGTATATATATATCATTAAAATTATAAAATTTACCCAAAAAATATATAAAAAGTTCAAAATAAAACAATATAAAAGTCTACTCAAAGCAGAGCGATGTGAACTCTACATTTTTTACGAGGCTTTAACGTGACCTAGTAACCAAACAAGATAATTAGCGAAGAGATGAAGCCGGAGCAGATCACATCTCAATCTCGCGCAGCCTCCACAAAAACTTAACAGACTCTTCAATCGACCCGAATCGATCGACGTGTTTTTACAATAACTAATGAGTGCTTAATTATTCGTGTCATGTTAAAAAATATTATGATAGATATTGATTGTAATAGCGTTATGTATTAAATAAGAAATTTTTTGTGAGCTATATTAGAAATTAATATATATAAAAATAATTATGATCTTTGTTACAGTTGATGAGTTTAATTGAACTATTAAGTCTATAGTCGCGAGTTCGATGTTGTTTGTTATTTTGCCGATTACAATAAAATTTCGTCTTTTTTTTAGGCAGAGTTCTGTAAAATAAAAAAAAAAGTGTGTATGTACTTATGTAAGCACGTAAGAAGTTATACTTCTTTGGCGTAACAGGACAAAAACAGTTAAAGATTTCATCCCGTATGTCACATATCTGTTTGTAAAAGGAATGCAGCTAACTTCATTATGTCGTTTTTGACTGTCGGTGTGCACGCGCATCGTAAGAATTTAACTCTCATATTTTTTTCAAACGTGCCAAAAGAAGTATAACTTCAAAAAAGTTTTATCGAAATCCATCCATCAAGCCGTTTTCAAGCGAAATGATATGCTATTAACATGACATGTAAGTACTTTTGAATGCATTATGGCAATATTTGACTATATATTAAACCTTTTACATTATATAAATTTGAAGATACATATAGATATACAGGTAAAGACAGACACACAGACACTTTATCGTAAATAAGACATTTTCTATACAAGTGAGATATCGCCGCGCAGATCGACCCAATATAGTAGTTATCGCATATCAGAATATCTTTATTACATATACTCTAGATGAGATTTCCTGTTAAGAAACTAGAACTAACGTTTAAGCTACAGAGATGACCTCCTTAAGTATTGCTCGAATTCTTCGAAAGGATAACAATCGTTATTCAAATATATAACCGTAAATATTCCTTTAAGGAATGAAAATAAATATTTTGAACCCTAAGCCATTTCCATAAAAAAAAAATATATAAAATGATATTATTTTATAATTTACTAGTGACCCACTCTAGTTCCGCTCGGTTTTGTCCCTAATTATGTTTTAGCGTTAAGCTCAGAGATGAGATATTTTCCGGCAGTAAAAAGTAATAATAATATATAGGGTACTTTTATTTATATAGGGTACTTTTTATTGCAGGAACGTGTCTGTTGCAACCGTTAGGCGTGATGAAGTACGTATACTTAATAGGGAAGACATCAACGCGATATTATTTTATTTAAGAAGCTCGCACTCAATCATCCTTGAACGTTTATATATAAACATAAAATTAAAGGTTATTAACTTTTAGATTGTATATTTACAATATTGTGCTTAGTTTTGTTATTTAAATATTTTCTTTCATACAAATATTATATACTAGAGATTCACCCTTGCTCCGCACGGGTTCGTCCCTCGTTACATTTTAACGTTTGGTATAGATTTCTCAGAGATGAGATATTTTCTAGCACTAAAAACTACCCTATATGTTGACCCGGATAGAGCTATTATCATACCAAATTTCATCAGAATCTATCCAGTGGTTTTCTCGTGATGCATTCTCAGAAAGACAGACAGACAGACAAGAATTCTAAAAACTATAGATTCGACCTCTGATTTAAAAAAAAAAATATTTAATGTACAGATTCTATTCAGAATTATATCATATGTATCGATCGATGTACTTTAAATGTAGAGTTAAGAACCTCTTAGGCTATTATATAAATACTTCAAATTAAAACGCATAACATTTAAAAACTGCGTAGAAAATCAGGTAAAGGAAAAATCATATTAGCATCCACTTGTGAAGTGTAAAAGCTGTCAATACAATAATAGCCAAACGTAAAATGAACTTTATTACACATTAATAAGAGCTTTGCGCAAACATTTTCTATTTGCTAAGTAAAAGTGGTATATATTTCAATGTCATCTGTTTGCAATCCGTGAAGTAAAAGTGAAACACAAATACACAAAAATTACTGATATACTATCTCTGTTAAATACTTGTATAAATATGTATACTGATATATCATGGGATTTACTACAATAAGTAAATATGTTGGGACATTAACACATAGCACCATCTAGTTTCAAGCTAATACTCGTATATAGTATTATATATATATATATATATATACACACACACAATATACATTTATATATCTTTAAATATAAACACCCATGACTTAGAGTACAAACATTCGTACTCAGTGGGACTCGAACCCGCGACCGCTGCACAGCAAGTAAGGTCATTATTAACTGAGCCAAACGTGTCGTCAAAACAGTAAATGTACCTAGATAAAAAATTATGCATTAATCTAGTAAAGCTCTTTCTTATTTATATAGGGTATGAGCATTTTATAAAAAAATAATTATAAAAATCGATTTACAATTGATATATCGCATCATATACTCAAAAAAATTACAGGTGAATTGAGTACCTCTACTTTTTGAAGTCGGTCAAACAATATGTGTATTCAGCCTTTTTTAACGTCCCACTGCTGGGCACAGGCCTCCCTTCAGTACGAGGGGGATCAGGCCATAGTCCACCACGCTGGCCAAGCGCCGGTTGGCGGACTTCACATGTATTTCGAAAACTTGCTAGGTTCTCTCAGACATGCAGGTTTCCTCACGATGTTTTCCTTCACCGTGAGGTAAGTGGTAATAAAGTTAGATATGATTCGCACATGAAAATATTAGAGGTGCGAGACCCGGGATATGAACCCGCTTCAATCGGTTTCCCAAGCGAGCGCGTTACCACTGGGCTACCACAGTCCTACAATATATGAAACCTATACATATATAAAAGTCGATTGCTGTTCGTTAGTCTCGCTAAAACTCAAAAACGGCTCGACCGATTTGAATAATTCTTTTTGTTTTGTTTGGGGTGTACCAGGGGTGGTTTAAGTATAAAAAAGTGGGAGAAACCCTTAAGAATAGCTGGAAAATCGAAAACTTCAGAACTGTTAATTTTTTATGGGAATCACTACTTCGGCTTACTTTCAATAAACGGCGTAAGTGCTACTATCATCTACAAAAATTTGTCAAGTTTAAATTGGAAAAAAAATATGTATACAATATAATATACCTAGCCCATCTATTCCATATTAATCGTTAATACGTACCTAGGGACGAACCCGAGCGAAGCCAGGGCAATCGCTTGTACTCATATAAAAACCATTTATTTAGCCCTTAGCGATGCAATAATAAACGACTGGTGACTTTATTCATTAAGTTAAATATGCACTGTTACATTCAATTGGAATTTATCTTTGCAATAAATTATAAATAAAAGTTTGTATCGAGTTTTAATAATACGCATTTTTTGTGTAGATGGTTATCTATTTCTTAACGTAAATTATAGCTTCAGCTGGATGGACAAAGCCACAACTTTAACTTGTATATCAGTATTTTGATCAATATTCGATAAACTAGCGGCTCACCCTCGCTTCGCTTGGGTTCGCCTCTAGACAAACGAAAACAAATCTATCCCACGGAAACCGTACATTTTTTTGGTATAAAAAGTAGTCTATTTATTATTCTGATGTATGAACTATATTACTGTAAAGTTTCATTAAGATCCAATTAGTAGTTTTTGTGTACTAAGTTGTATATGTTACTATAATTTTTTAACTATCCCACGGGAATCATTTAATTTTCCGGGATGGAAAGTATCTAAAATATTCAACAAGGTTATAAGGTATCACCATGCTAAATTTCATATAAATCGGTTTAACAATTTCGGAGATTAGCCCGTACAAACAGACAAACAGACTGACAAAAAATAATTTAAAATAAAACTGGATTTGTTCTATTTCTCTTCTTACATCTCCCGGACTCGGTTTTTTGCATATTTTTCTATGTACAGACATTCGACCTCTACAGTTTTATTATATGTATAGATTTATAGATTATTTTATTTTTATTTTCGGAAATTCTGCGTATTTTAATATATGTGTTTTAATGAAACGTAAGTGAAATAGACTCATACATTCTTAAGATGTTTATTTGAATTACTAGAAAGGTATCGAAAATGCTTTGAATATCTCATAATAATCTGTACATATAATGAAATTCTGAGTCGAATCTGTACATTAAATATTTTTTGAAAAATCTTATTGAAATAGTCATTATTATCGCTACAGAGGCCGAATCTATAGTTTTTAGAATTTTTATCTATCTATCTGTCTGTCTGTCTGGGAACGCATTTCGAGAAAATCACTGGACAGATTTTGATGAAACTTGGTATGATGATAGCTGGTTATCCAAGTCAACATATAGGATACTTTTTACTGACACCTCTGAGAAATCTATACTAAACGTTAAAAGGGAAATATCATATTTTAAATGCATCTTTGAAAACTTGAAATTAAATTAATTTAATTCTTTTTGAGAAAATATGAAAACAAGTCAATCAAAAAACAACAATTTACTCTAATGTCTTTTAGAAAATTTTATCAAAAACCAAAATTCTTTCATTTCTATAGAAAATTACTTCGTCACGTCAAGGGTCAAAGACCTTTTTACGTGAATTGGACGTCCCAATAACTTATAAAAAATATTATACATTTATTTTATAGTAGCGACTCACCCTCGCTTCGTTCGGGTCTATCCCTAGGTAAAACTTTAAATTGATCTGTTTTATTTATGAACTGATTGAATTAAAACAAATACTAAATATTAAATGAAGCTTACCACAATACATTAATGAAAACCGCACCCAAATCGGTTAACCCATTTCTGAGATAACGCGCACAAACGCACAAACAGACAAAAATTCTAAAAATCATTGTTTTGGGTACTATTGCGTATATGCGTTAATAAAATTAACTAATATTTTTTTTCAAATATCTTCCACGTATAGACAGCGATCAGTTAGACTTTTATTATATGTATAGATTTTAAATAAAATACATATAAATACATATAGCCAAATAATAAATTTTACCTTTACAAGGATTATAATATTAGGTACTGATAAAAAAATGCGATCAGATAAGAGGTGCCATAATATTAATACGAAACCATACGTACAAATTATTACAAAACGTTAACAAATCACACAATTTGAATCACCAATCTGACCACAAAAAAAACATAACAACAAGTTCTTTTTTTCAATCATAATAGTACAGTAGGATCTCCAAGGTCCCGAGGTCGACAACCCGTCCCGTTATTCCAGGGTAATCCCGTAAAAAAAGGACGATGACCGCTCACACCGCTTTTTTTGGTTATTATGCATTTGGGAAGCATTTTTTCTTTTTATATTTCTATGGATGTCGGTTTCTTTCATAGAAGATTCCTATCTTTTTCAAAAGTAATAGTTTGTTTATATAATACTAATGGCTCACCCAAACAAAACAAATCTAACCCGCGGGAACCGTACATTTTTGGATAAAAATGAACCCATGTGCTAGACTATAATCTATTTCTATGCCAAATTTCATCCAGATTTTCCTTAGTTTAGCCTTTCTGGCGTGATTGAATAACAAACATCCATACATCCAAATTTAACTTTTAGTAATCAATTTACTTCTTAACATACATGTAGATATATGTATCTTCTGTAAACATATTTTTGAGATGAACAATAAATAAAATATCAATTTGCTCTTTTAGCATATGTAATTTTTTTTTGATTCCTATCAATAGTACATAAGTATAAATAGCCATATTTTCAATACACGAAAATTTTCATAAAAAAATTAAACATCCATAAAATATTAATAAAAAATATAGATATTCATCTGCATAATGTATAGTGTCCAATAAATTTAGTTTATCTCATCTATTGTCTTGGCAATGACAGTTTCCACTTTTACAATTAGTTTACAAGTAATGTTATTTTTATGTTAATATGTCCTCGCCAAGGCCGCACAACGGACTCTCATTTGCATACGCATGCATGGAACGAATTAAACTAAAGCTAAACACCGTTCGTGCAGTTACGTTTGTTTATATTGACCATTCATTGCTGTTGCATTCTTGACTAGCCCCTGTACCACTAAGTTAACTAAAATATCGTTTGTGCTGAAATTACACTAATATTACATAGGTAATCTCTAAACATACACTAATATTACATAGGTAATCTCTAAACCTACACTAATATTACATAGGTAATCTCTGAAATAACTGATCTTGTTTTAAATCTTAATTCTGAATGAATCTTTCACTAATATTAAGCTACGTTACTGTTGAGTGTTATATGTTTTTATTCCAATAAAAATGGATTTACTGCCAAAAAATAAATAACCTTAATTGAATTTGAAAGGAAAGTGGCAGATTATAGTTGCTTTATCGCCTTACGCTGTTTAAACTGTTTGAAATAAAGCTATACAATACAAACAAAGACAAAAGTTTTCTAAGAACGCATTCGTGCAAAGCGAGAGTAATTCACTTCTCTTTAATAAATTGAAAACGACGAATTTTTGACACCCAATACAAGATTTGCTAAGAACTTATTGCTTAAAAGTATTTTTTTAGATTTAACGCGTATTCTCTTGGGAATGAAATAATCTCCCGTGGTAAAAAGCTTTCTCACTCTCCAGCCCTCCCAACTACCTCCACTTTAAAAATCACGCCAATCCATCACTCTGTTTTGACGTGAAAAAAGGACTAATAAACAAACTTTCATTTTTATAATATTTATATGTATTAATACTGCCTTTAACTATGTGTGTATAACTGGTCTTGTTTAACATATCATAATATCGATATTTTATAGAATATTTCATTATTAATAATACATAATAAATAAATATCCCAATATTAACACACAGAACCATCTAGTTCCATGGTAAGCTACGAGGCTTATGTTATGGATACCACATAGTTCATACACTACACATATATAACTTTAAATACATACATATTTTTATATACTTAATCAAGAATTTTACCCATTTCCAAACATATTCGTAACGGTACTTGTTTACTTTAACACAGGAGCCGAACCATTGTTCATACTTTGCTTTGACTTTATGCAAATAAGATAATTTCTTTTAAAGGGTAGTTTTTCTAACGTTTTTGAAGTTGCCGAAAGTCCTGACTTTCAAATATTATATTGCTTTATTGATGTTCTGTTACTGTTATGGTGTTATCTTTACGTCTATTTAAAAACCTCTAAAAGAATAACCGTCTGTTGTTACACAAATCTGTTTTACCCGACTTTGTTACGTTCATGAAATAATGAAATTATTTAATTTCGTAAGTTTATATCTAAATATGGCTAATAAAATGGACAGTGGTAGTCCAGTGGCAACGCGCTCGCTTGGGAAACCGAGTGAAGCGGGTTCAAATCCCGGATTTCGCATCTCTGATGTTTTCACGTGCGAATCATTTCTAACATGATTGCCACTTGCCTTACGGTGAAGAAAAACATCGTGAGGAAACCTGCATGTCTGAGAGAACCAACAAGTTTTCGAAAGACATGTAAAGTCCGCCAACCCGCACTTGGCCAGCGTGGTGGACTATGGCCTGATCCCTCTCGTACTGAAAGGAGGCCCGTGTCCAGAAATTTGACCTTAGAAAGGGCTGAATAATTAAATTAATTTAAAAAAAATATTAGTTAAAAAAATACAAAATTGTAGAGGCACTTTGAATAATGCATATATTCAACATATGTTACCTATAATATTATTATTGATAATTCAATACATCTAAATGAAAATCCATTGAAAGTTTGTGAGGATAGATGGATGGATGTTTGTTACTCTTTCACGCCAGAACGGCTGGATGAAATTTGGCACAAAGATTGATTATAGTCTGGAATAATAATACATAGGCTAATTTCTATCCCTAAAAAAATGTACGATTTCCGTAGGATAGGTTTGTTTTTTAGCTACTGGCGACTTATTAGCTACTACCTCGTTTCGGGTCCGTCCCTAGTAAAAGGTAATTAAAAAAGCAGGACATAGTTTCGAAAGAAATATTTAAAAAAACGCTAAATTCTTTCAGTTATCGCTAACACTTTTGTATGGAAGGTTGCGAGTTCGGTTACAATACAAATAAAAAATACTAAATAAAAATAAAAATTACTATCAAAAATGCGTACATCTCTAATTGTGTGAACTGTAAACTAAAACTGCCGTTATACTTTGCCTGCTAGCTAAAATATCTTAAATTAAAATATTTGTTCCGTTAAAATATGCGTCAATAAACCCTAGGTAGCAAAATTATTTTAGCCCTAACGGTTATTTTATATTAGGCAATTAGGATCACAGATGCCGACATCTAAGTCTTGACACTCTAGTTTTTACAAGTCTAGCTATAAGGGTTATTTTTCCGTGAAACACAGCATTTTATTAGTGATCTATTGTTTTTGGGATTACTTGGTAATGCAAAATAAGGACTCTCCTTCAATCGGTGTTGAGTGACAGTAGAGCTTAGTAGTGTTAGTGTTTGAGAATGAAGTTTGTTTGTGCTTTTAACTGACAGTTTCATGTGCTTTGGATTTAATTAAGGTAATTTATTTAAATTTCATTTAAACTCTACATAAAATGTAGAGACTCTAGTTAGATTAACTGTTAACTTAATTTTGTATTTGCGAGCCTTTTTCTTTATTTATATAGAGATATTTTTTAAACACGTTTTGGCTAATTAGTGTTTAAATTTGTATTTTAGCGGATATTTATCTAACGGTTAATGAAAACCAGACGTACCGTCACCATTCAAATGTCCTCTTAAATACATAAATTCTTTAAATTCTAACGTTACAACCTGCTCCGCTAATGACTTTAATAATAATCTGCATAGTAAATACTTTATTTAAGTAGGATTGAATTACCAATAAACATCGGTAATAAAAATATACAACCGCTTAAAATGATATGAATATTTTATTATGTTACGGAAAAAAATACTAATTTTAGCCCCACATATCCCATAAATATTATTAATATGAAAGTTTGTTCATGAAAAGTATTGTCAGAACGCTGAACAAATCGGGATGAAATTTAGCGTAAAGGTATATTATGGTCTGGAATAGCACATAGGTACTTTTTATCCCGAAAAAATGTATGGTTCCCGCGGGATATCTATACTAACCATTAAAACGTATCTAAGCACGAATTTGAGCAAAGCAAGGTTACGTTGCTAGTTTCACATATTTATCAACATCACATTTTGTATAAAACTCGATAATACTCAACTAAAATTCAACCCCAATACCAGTAAATATATACAACCTATAAATTTTTATACCATTTAAACATTGTAAGCTTTTAAAGTGAAGATCACGACAACCTAACAAAAGTCACTCACGTGTGACCAGAAAACTAAGTAGCTCTACAGTAAAACGTCTCTCTCGTAGAGCGCCCCAAAAAAAATTGCAAGAAACTTTACCATCACTTACGTTAGTAAAAAATTGTTTAAAATGTAAATATTCAAATTTTTCTCCATATAATTAGGCCCGCATTTTTTTTATTTTAATAATTCTTCTGTGTATTTAATATCTAATTTCGCTAAAAAAAAAAGAAAATATATTCATAAAAAGAACATTCTTAGCCATCCATATACAACACACGTGATCTGAAATATTCTCAACGTTACCTAAAGAAATATGCCAACTGCTTTAAAAAAATCCTATCACGATTTTAATTTTTGGGCCAACCCACACTCCCGCATCGAAAATTTGTCGCCCAAAGATTGAGACAGCGAATAACATAAACGTAAAACAAACGAGAGTGTAAGAGACAGAAAAACAGGGCCGACTAACGGTATCCACACGGAAGTATGTCAGTAGCGTAAACTCAGCTCCGATGTTGGAAGGTCGTAAGTCTGGCGGAATGTATGGAAAATGCAACCTTGACCGAAAGTGATAAGGTTGCAAATTGAATATGAAAGGTAGAGTTTTCGATTTTCACGGTGCTGATTCACTATAATGGCGCAGTCAGTTTAGCTGTAACCTACCTCAAGGCTAGGATCATATATGGGACAAAAAAAATGAAAAATTTTCATATTAATTTTCAAAAATAGCTTTGAAACAAGGCAATGTAAGTCATTTCAAAAACCAAGTACGCATAAAAATTTGTATAATATTTACATGAACTAGGTACTTAATGTAAAACTATAAAATTATAAAAAGTACAATTTAAATACAGCTATAATTAAAATCTATATCTAATTAATAACGGTACGTGATTAATATATGGATTATTTAAATAAGTTGTTTAGATATTTATCTATAATATGGTCTTTTGATTAAAATTAAATTTATGAATTAGACTCAGTACGACCGCATTGCTCTTTCGAGGCGTTACGATAAGATTAATAAAAGATTTCAACGGGATCGCGGCCAGTGTGAGTGGCATTACGCGACAAAATTTCATACAATATTGTATGTAATAATATAAATAACCCTCCTACTGGCGTAGTCGGGTAAAAAAACTTTTCAACTTTACGGTTATAGCTTTAAGTTTACTTACACTTTATTTACGTTTTTTGTTTTTGTTGTAAATATGTCTGTATTTGTGTCACATTTGTAATATAAATATAAAAGTTAGTGTGTCTGTTTGTGACTTTTTCACGTTATAATAATAGAATACATGTAATTGAAATGCCGAATCTTTTGTATTTTGAAAATAAGCTATATAGGGTACTTTATAAAGACCTACAACGTGAGCAAAGCTGCGGGCTCAAATTAGTACGCATACGTATATGACTTTATAGTTTTATAAATGAAGTAGGTTAAAATTTCTGCGACACTAGATTGTTTTGCCGAGACGCTAAAACTTTCACTTGTACCCATCAGAGCAGATAATGCGATGGAGACTTTCCCATAAATTCGGAACATCATCGATTATTGATATCGGCTATTGAGATTAAATTCATCTTACTTTCGACTTACCAGTCATTTTATTTACGTATCATCATTTTATTATTAGTTAA
Source organism: Argynnis bischoffii washingtonia (assembly GCA_033884665.1). Classification (NCBI taxonomy): domain Eukaryota; kingdom Metazoa; phylum Arthropoda; class Insecta; order Lepidoptera; family Nymphalidae; genus Argynnis; species Argynnis bischoffii. The sequence continues at coordinate 594,916 of CM066610.1, forward strand.
TTTAAGTTTTCTTTTTATTTTATATTTAAACTAGCGGCTCATCCTGGCTTCGCTCGGGTTCACCTCTAGAAAAACATAAACAAATCTATTTCTATGGGGACCGTATTTCTTTCCGGGATAAAAAGTACTCTATGTATTATTCTTGATATATGAGCTATATTATTGTAACGTTTCAGTAGTTTTTGCGTGAAAGATTAACAAACATCCATACAACCTTACAAACTTTCGCATTTATAATATTAGTAGGATACTATTTTACTAAAGAATATTTTTTCTAAAACACCTCTCGTTTGTATATTTTTCCGGACTATTGAACGCCATCTAGTGGGGAATGGTAACAATGTATCTTTATTATTGAAAATTACTTATTTATTCCTTAGCTTTTCAAGAGAAACAAACAGTACAATAAATAATTACATTACAAAAAATATATAAGTAATCCTGAAACCAACCAAGTTTCCACAGATATCTAATAAAGTTTTTGTATAATAAATTAATGTATTTACTTGAAAAGTATAAATTATTTTATAATAATATCATATTATAATAAACATAATATGCATATTATGAAAAAAAAATCTCTTTACTTATATTTTAAACTAGCGACTCACTCTCGCTCCTCTCGGGTTCGTCCCTAGGGACGAACTGCTGCCTAGGTAGTATGTACATATATATAGCTTATAGCTTTCCTCAATAAACGGGCTGTCTAACGCAAAAAGAATTTTTCAAATCGGATTAATAGTTCCTGAGATTAGCGCGTTCAAACAAACAAACAAAGAAACTCTGCGTCTTTATAACATTAGTATAGATAAATATTTAGAATATCACAAAACGTAACATTTGCTACCATTTATGTCTTGTCACAATCAAGTAACTCCACAATTCCTTCAATATCATTAAAATTTACACCTACACCTCTAAACGACGCAAAACACATTAATTGATCCGCATAATAAACTCAGAAAAAAAAATTGACACTAAAATTAGCAAACCATCAAGATATTTGCCACCTAAATATTAAGTAGAGGCACGTTCCATAGAAATAGTAGTTTTTTAAAATTGCGACAATCGCTACGGGCCAACGACCCGCGCAATCGTTTATGAACTGTTTTACGAAAAACACCACAAGGCCAGTTCAAGCCGAGACAAATCTTAATAATAATCGAGTTGATTTTTTACTAAATTCTTGCAAATTATTGCGTGCAACGATTGCAGTTTGGAAATATAGTGCGTGTTACCGCCTTTATACGTTCAGTGGGGACTGAGCAATAACTATTAACTCCAAAGGAATGGACATTACGTTACTTTGAAATTGAAAATATGTTTTGTATTATATTCACAATATACGGTTTTCATAGTCTTATTACAAATAAATAATTGACTAAACTTCTTTGGAAAGATTATGGAGTCATATTTTGGACATATCATTACATTATTGGATACGGATCAGTTAAACAAAAGTTAACTTTCATTTATAGAGACTGCATATTTTGTTAGTAAATAACTCAATATATAGTAGACTAGCGACTCACCCTCTAGATTGTTTTCCCATACAAACTTTCATCCGCATTTTAACCCCTTAAGGGATGATTTCCAGAATAAATAATTATCCTATGTCCTTCTCAGAGTCTTAAAATATCTTTTTACTAAATTTCATCTAAATCAGTCCAGTAGTTTTTGAGTTTATTCGTTACAAATATACAGAAATATAAATCTCTTTATAATATTAGTGTAGATGTAAATAAAATCAATTTTGGTTCGTCTTCGTGAGAAGGCAATCCTATCCTACTAATATTATGAACAGGAAAATTTGTGGGGACGGATGGATGGATGGATGTTTTTTACTCAGACATGTATCTCCCTTGGGCAAGAAGATCTCTGGTTATATACTACTTAATTCTCGTCTTATCTATTAACTAGCGTTTTCAATGCACCTTTAAAAATTATAGCCTATGCATTACTCTAATGTATATGCTATATTATTGTTAAGTTCCATTAAAATCCGTTTAGTATTTTTTGCAGAAGAGTAACAAACATCCATCCATCCCCAAAAATTTTCATGTTAATAATATTACTAGGATAGGATTGCCTTAAACAATCGAGCCTGAAGCCGCACTTTAGGTTAACAAGATAAGGATAAACAAGATTTTTTTAAATATAGTATTAATTAAATTCAATGGTTAATAAAAAAGTTGTCACTATGCGGCTATAAAATATAATACAGCATTTTATGTCCAATAATATGATGTAGTAACATATTTTCTAAATAACTAAATTATTCCTAGGTGTACGTGCACTTCATACTAAGTTTAACATGATTTATTTTAAAATATAACGTTTCATACTAGTCGTAGGTAACATGAATTCATTGTTGTTTTGCGTTGCAAAGAACACGGTCAGCTAACTCGAATAACTCGACTAATTGTGCATGTTTAGATATTAATTTGATCGCTGAATGCATCGCGCATAATGCTATCCGCCCATCATCGTCGGTTTCCTGCTTAATTAGATCATTAGCCATGTGATCTTGATCATTACATTTCTAATCTAATCTCTAATTTTTTTATGAATCTCCCAAATTCAACCATTATTACAACAAGACAGCACATGCCGACACCTTTTCTCAATTCACAGTTAAAATTATTCTATGACAAAATATGAATTGTAAAATTGTACTATTTCGCAAGGGAACAACGTAAAGTGGCTAGTATGCGAATGAAATAAAAATAGTCACTATCGTAGCAACACCGATAGCTAGTGAAGCGGAGCGGCGCGCGCCGGCAAAATGGAAACGATTATTTATCGATATCTCGATTTCGTATTCGAGTAACCTACATAAATTACAACACATACTTTTTGTTTCCAGACATCGCGGCAGGGTGGCGGCGTCTAAGTATGGCGGTGGCGGGGTGTCTCTTGGATCAGGCGTCGCGGTGAGGCGCGGGATGAAGTGCACGGGCGTGGCGGGCGGCGGGCCTGGTGGCGACGAGCTCCTGCTGAGCCCCTGCTGGCTCGACCCCAAGCTGGACGGATCCTCACCCCCTTGCCACGAGCTCCTTGACTCTCTTCTCACCCCCACACCCCTCGCTGAACTCAAACCTCTCCCCCCTTTCACTGGATACACCGGACACCTCTCTATCAATGGTATCTCCGGTCACCATTTTCATGCTATTGCACAACGTCTTCCAGAAGAAAATAATAACTACCCCACTCAAAGTGGATATGGCGCAGACCACGATGTAGTCTCCTCATCGACGTGCGCCGCTGATTCTGAACCTCCAGACTTAGAAGATGTTAAGCCTTTCCCTTTAGACGGTTTAGATACAAAATTATTTTCTGATACGTCTGTAGCGGCTGATTCATGTGCTAAGTCTTGTTCGCCGCCCTCGAAACTATTTGATGACAACAACAAACAGGACTCAGTTATAAGTTCCATAGAAGACATTGCAGCAATCATCGGATCTGCAATTGCCGATACGACGGTTCCATCCCAACCTGAAGATCCTGAAAGAAATGATTCTCGAGATAGCTGGATGGACATAGATGCGTGGATAGCCGGAGCTTACAGTCAGCATGGCGATAAAATTGTGCCACAAGACTTATCAGAATTTGGTCTTCCTGGTTCTCCACCTCCATCACAGTCAAGTCACCAGTCCAGTATAGACTTTCCTTGCAAGCCTAGCCAGGATTTTACAAAAACACAAGAGTTTCTTCAAAAAAACTTAGGGCAAGCTGGGACGACATTACAATCATTGCTATCTCAGAGCTGCTATATGCCCTTACTCCAAAATAGATTACAAAACGGTCCTCCTGTGAAACAAGAGGCGCCGAGTTCGACAAGTTACGGCATGGACGTCATATCTACATCATCGCCCCCCGGAAACGCTGTATCGACTACAGATGGTGTCAGTGGCTTACTTAATGGACGATACGCACAGCACTATGCTCTTGGCTTGAAGCCAGATGGTCTGTGTAGTCCAGATAGACTGTTGGGTTACCCTCATGCTCATACAACAACGATCACACCTTCAAATAAGAGTAAACGAAGTCGAGCCAAGGCAAAGCAAGGAAACAATGGGAGCAACCTTCACGGTTCACTGGCCTTCGCATCAGCTACTTCAGCTGAACTGAGTGGCTTGCTTGGCAAAGAGAAGCCGGTCCATCGTTGCGGCATTTGCAATAGAGGATTTCTGAACAAGTCTAATATAAAGGTACATCTCCGAACTCACACGGGGGAGAAGCCCTTCCGATGCGACGTGTGCGCGAAGGCGTTTAGACAGAAGGCACATCTGATCAAGCATCAGCAGATTCACAAACGAATCGGGCGGGACTAAGACGTGATCCTGCATCGCCAGCTCAAATGAAGCATTTCTCTAGCTTGTAATAGTGTGTGTGGTCGTGTGGACTCGTGGTCAGGTGACCAGGTGGTCAGGGCTACGTGGTCTAATTGTATGGACGATGTGTGCGCCTCTCTAGAATCTCATATAGGCTACTTTGTATATTTCCTGTACTCTTATATATCAGCGTGTTTTAACTTAGTTAAGAGCGTTCACGTATTATAACCCTTTAGATTAACACTCCTCCTAAGGACAAGTGCAATGTTAACTAGTTTTAAGTTCTTCAGATTTAATTTCGATGTAGATAGTGTTTATAATTTGTTAGCGATGTTTAAGTCTCGTTCATTCCAGTACATTAGTATAGTTATTATTCTCAAATGTTTCTTTACTTTGTGTTTATTGATGACAGTTGTTTCTTCACGCCTAGCAAAGCCCAGCTGTGGTCCACGAGATTTATTCCATTATTTAATACTTCCAATTTCTCGTTTGCGTGAATGCTTACTCTGATTACCTATTTATAGTCAAATATGATATTACTTAGATTTGTAATGTATTAGGTACTTGTATAATATGATGTGACAAAGCAAACGAGGCTAACAAAGACAGCGACATAGTTTATTTTAGTTCTATCATTAAATGCCAGAAATTATTAATAATTTTATGGCAATGCTTAATATTTTCACATGCATCATTAAATTAAAAAGTCAAATAATACAGTGATAAACTCGAAATAATTTTATAACAAATCATTATTCATTTTAAAAATTCATTAATTGATAAATGAAATATTTTTATAGCAAATATACAATTTACAGATAACAATTGGTTAGCTCAGTGCTTATTTTTTCAAACGAGCAATACTTATTGTAATACAGTGGAGAGCCGTTTTCTTCTATTTAAAAAGGTATATTTTTAAGATTTATATACATATATGTAAATAAAATACATGTTTTCGGCTTTTTTGAAGTAAAATATATATTTTAAACCAATAGGATTGATCGGTTGATATTTGGACAAATAAGCAGTGAGACGACATATTGTCTGATAAATATATTGTAAACGTAACGTTACTCTGATATTCTTAAATATTGACTATTTTTTGAAGTCGGTTCAAAAAATATGAAAAATCCTTCACACGCTAACGGAACTGCGGCGTCCGGGAAGCGGATAGAGAAAAACTTAGCCCGATGTTCTAATGTTCTAATTACTGCAATCCGCTCTTGCACAATATAGTTATTTAGGGCATTTTAATAAATAACATCACGTTATATTAAATTGGGCTACAATATAATACGTTCCCTACAAATAAGTCCCGAGCGAGAATCGAACTACCGATCTGTGAACAGGACAGTCAATTACTATGGCATTTATTTAGTAATAGAAGTCTACATTAATTCAATTATATAAAAATTCAGGGTAAAAACATATATTTTTATAAGTAATTGGAAATGCTCGGACTTTTTGATAGAGTTATCGGTGCGACAGTTATTTTTATGGGAATTTGATTAATATTAGATGTAATTATATGTATTATCAAAGATAAAATATATTATTTCGATTAGATTCGGATACTATAGCTAGTATATGTCAAAAATAAAAAAAATAACTCAGAAAATAAAAAAATCAATAAGATTCTGCCTTGAAAATGGTATAATATGACGAAATAAAATTATACTTTAATACGAATAATATAATTTCACAAAAAAATCTGTTCTTCCACAAAAAAACCATGACAAAACATAAATATCATCATTTTCAAGTCACAAGCATAATTTTTCTTTACATTCCTAATTTATACAGATTTATTTAAATAATACGCGTCTACAAACGTGGTGTTTACGCATTGCAGCGGCGATGTCGCGTACTGTGGGATGAACGCGCGTTTGTGAAACGCAGTTTTAAAACGCTCATTTATTTGTTAGTGTGTATTTTATTGGATGCTGGAGAAATTGAGATTACAGTTTGGAGGTGTAGTGTTTCACTCGCAGCGTATCCTACAGCGTTTGTGGACGTAAATAAAGTACCTTTTTAGTATTAAGTGAATAGCTCTAAGTATTTATTTTTAAATGTAATGTTGTAAATCCTTCTGTCCATTAACTTACAGGGCACTATTGAATAAATTAAATACTGCCTTATTATAATTCATTTTACAACGTTTATATGTTAGTAATTTGTTTGATAGTGCGCTCCTTTAACGTAATTTTTGGACAAATGTTATATTTTCGAGAGGTTTTCTTTATAAAATAAGTAAATTGTAAATTAATGTAAAATAAAAGGAGATTTTTTGTTAATGATATAACGTTAATTATTTCAACAACCTTTTATAGAAATAAAATAGTAAAAAAGTGTTTTAAATTAAACTATCTTTTCGAATGATTTCGCCGATTCATTTTGATTTAAAGTTCCCGACGTTTCGAATGCTTTACAGCATGTCTCTCCCGTAAACATGATTGCTGTAAAGCATTCGAAACGTCGGAAGCCAAAAATCAAAATAAATTCGTGAAATAATCCGGAGAGATAGTTTTATGTAAAATGTTAAATATTCGCGTAAATCTAAGAACGAATTAAGTAAAAAAAGTAATTTTATCTCAAAGTAGGTCATTAGATATCAGCAAACAAAGGTGCGAAGTGAGAGATCGTCAGTTCACAAAGCGTAGTTCCCGCGCGTCGTCTCGGAAGAAAGTCGGATGTGAAAATAGCCATAATGTACACACAACAAATTGCCATTTCGCGACAGGTGCAGGGCACATGGAGAAAACTACGACACGCACGCTTGTAGGGTCAGCAAAAACACTTGGACTAATAATAAAATAAATATATGTAAACTCGGACTGTTGTAAAATCGATATGTGTGTATGTTTGTTATATTTGCTATGTGACGGATTTAGATAGAATTTGTACATAGATTATGACTAAATAGAGTAACATATGAGATACTGTAAAATATTTAGGAAGGCAATCGAGCGAAGCAAGGATAAGTCATTAGTACATATACAGAATAGTATATAAAATAATAAAAAAGTAAATTACAGAATATAATAATAAAGTTCTAAACTATATTTTATTTTAGATTTTTTTCTTGCTTTTTTTATTTGATTTCAATAACTTATGAAATCTCAATTGAACTCTTGCAAGGAAATTACTTTTGTCGCTTGGACATAGAAGTAATTGTAGACAATCTATTTAAATATTTTATTTGCAAGCGTATTTATAGACTTATAACTGCAGGAGGCAATGGTACATTTGATTATTGATGTACAAACGTACAATTTAGAAAATCAGTTACTAAGTAGACAAATTGCAAACATGCTTCTAATTATATATATATATATATATAAAAATTTTTAACAAATATATAAATAAATCTAATTTGTCTTTATTAGTATCTTCATAAAAGGCATCTTTAATTACTAAATCGATTCTTAAAATTCCATATCTAGCACAAATCTACTATCTACTCGAGGGAAACCGCAGGCGATATCTAGGTAAACCATAATTAACTAACTAAACTAAAAAAAATAACAAGCACTACACTAAAGTAGATTTGATGAATTGATACCATTGCAAGTTTTGAGAAACATAAATAATAATTAAAGTAATAAAATTTAATGGACATTCAACGAATGTCGCTGCTGACGCTCCTCGTCGCGCGAGATTCTTTCTCCAACCCACTTACTGTGATTTCACCGCGCGATGCCGCATGTATCGTACACCTTGCGATGTTTCAACAAAAACATCGCACACTTAGTTTTACTTTAAACTATGTAAGTATTAATAGAAAATATAATGATCTATATTAATATTATAAAGCTGAAGAGTTTGTTTGTTTGGTTGAACGCGCTAATCTCAGAAACTACTTATCCGATTTGAAAAATTCTTTTTGCATTAGATAGTCCGTTAACTGAGGAAGGCTATAAGCTATATATCATCGCGGAAAAATATATGGTTCCCGTGGGAGAGATTTTTTTTTTTGTCTAGGGACGAACCCGAAGCGAAGCGAGGGTGAGTCGCTAGTAAATGTATAAAGAGAATTATTTATTTTCATAATATTATATTTAAACCCATACTAATATTATAAATGTGAAACTTTGTGAGGATGGATGGATATTTGTTACTCTTTCACGCAAGAACGGCTGAACGGATCTGGATGAAATTTGGCACAGATATAGATTATAGTCTGAAACATAGGTTACTTTTCATCCCGGAAAAATGTGCGGTTCCCGTGGGATAGATTTGTTATTGTCTAGGGACGAACCCGTAGCTAAGCGAGGGTGAGTCGCTATATCAAAGAATAAGAAACTTGTTATTGACATATATAAAGTAGCAATAAAACTACTGTTCAAAAACATACTCGTATATCTCACACTGCAATATTATTTCTAGAAAATAACTGAACTGACTTTTTTTTCATTTAAAATGTCAAATATTCGCAAACCATGCAAACCTAAATGGAAATGTCATGTCAATCAATTTCTAACATTTCTCAAGTAAAAGAGTCGTGAATCTATTTATTTTGACGGCACGTTTGGCTCAGTTTGTAGTGACCCTACTTTCTGCGCCAGTGGCCGCGGGTTCGAGTCCCGCTGGAAGCATTCATTTGTGTGATGAGCACGAATGTTTGTACTCCAGTCATGGGTGTTTATATTTATAGTATGTACATATTTAAAGTTATATATGTGTAGTATATCAACTATCTGGTATCCATAACACAGGCTTTGTAGCTTACCATGGAACTAGATGGTGCTGTGTGTTAATGTCCCAGCATATTTATTTATTATTTATTTTATTTTTTTTATTTTTAATTTGAAATACACTGTTTATTAAAAAGAAGATATTAATGTTGCTCCAATTAATTTAAAAACCAATAAAGTTTCCAATTAAATCTATACATATAATAAAATCAATACATTAAATATTTTTAGGAAAATCTTATTGAAATAATCATTATTTTCGATACAGAGGTTGAATCTATAGTTTTTCGAATTTTTGTCTATCTGTCTGCCTGTGACCGCATCAAGAGAATACCACTGGATAGATTTTGATGGAATTTGGTATGATGATAGCCGTAACCATATCCGGGTCAACAAGGATACTTTTTACTGCAGGAAAAAACCTCATCTCTGAAAAATCTATAATAACCGTTAAAATGTAACGTTAGTAAATACATACATTTGAACTGACAACAAATAATATATATCATACTAAAAGACTACTTGGCAAGTGCTGAGCTTGCAAATTAAAACATTAATTATCAATGAACTTTGTTTTGCACATCCTTAATTAATATTATAAATATAAAATTGTTTCATAATTAACATTTAAAGAAAGCAGACGACATGACCCTTACATGAACAAGTTATGGGCTGGAGAACGACGAATAATACAGTCATTATACACCTATATATTTGTTAAAATAAAATAAATACATATGTTTACATTTAAAACTGTGTTTTTATTCCTTAAATTTAACAAAATTAAAAAAAAACCAATACAAGTATTATTTTCATATATATGTCTTAATACCATCATTTTCATGTCAAACTCCCATAAATCTACCATTAATATATGCAATAACGAATAACGAAATTTTATCCAAAAAAAGTCATTATTTTAAAACTAAAGTGTTTTAAAATGTTATAGTGTTAAATTTTTTTACACATTAGGCTGCGCACGCGATGTGGGTAACAAGGTACAGGTGAAATTACTTATTTGGTATTAAGTCTTTATTGACAAATTTTACTTAACCCAACCATACACTGACATGACTCGCGAATTATTTTTGTTATGTGTCAGTTAAAAAAATAGTTTTTAATAAGTAAAAAAATAATTAGCCTTTTTTTAACATCCCATTGCTGGGCACGGGCCTCCCTTCAATACGCTGGCCAATATGCGGTTTAACGGACTTCACGTGTCTTTCGAAAACTTGCTAGGTTCTCTCAGATATGCAGATTTCCTCATGATGTTTTCCTTCCCTGTAAAACAAGTGGTAAAATGAAATGAATATAAAATATTTTTTGGAAAATCTTATTGAAATAGTCATTATTATCGTTACAGAGGCCGAATCTATAGATAGAGCTTTTAGAATTTTTGTCTATCTGTCTGTCTGTGACCGCATCACGAGAAAACTATGAGACAGATTTAGATAAAATTTGGAATGATAATAGCTGGTTATCTGGGTCAATATATGTTTTTTACTGCAGGAAAATATCTCATCTCTGAGAAATGTATACTAAACGTTAAAACATAACTAGGGACGAACCCAAGCGGAGCAAGGGTGAGTCACTAGTTGTTAAACAAGTATTACTATAAACCACATTCGTTAGTGAGTAAATGGTCACTAAATAAAAAAATAACACAATTCAATCGTGGCTCATATTATAAATATAAACACACATGACTGGAGTACAAACATTCGTGCTCATCACACAAATGAACTCAAACCCCAGTGAAACTCAAACCCGTGACCGGTAGGGTCACTACAAACTGAGCCAAACGTGTCGTCAAAAGTATGAAAATCATATTATTCTACGATATAACGATTATTTAATCATTTCATTATAATTTTAAGGATTCTGTTCTTCAATGAATCCAAAATGATATACTGACTAAGTCAGAGGTATCATATAAGGCATACTTAAACACAATATAGTAAATACCTCGGAATCGCTTTGAACCTGCAATGCTTAACAGTTGGCAGAGCGCTGTGGTCGCCACTGCGAATCCAGTGTTGGACTATTTAGCCACGACCGTGTCTAATTACCCTGTCTAACTGACTGCCTAAATTTTCTGACACAGATACATAAGACCTATGATAACAAACTTAGCTTTAAGCGTCATAAATAATTTATTCAGCTCTTTTTAACGTCCCACAGCTGGGCGTGGGCCTTACTTCAATACAGTCATCAGGCCATAGTCCACCACGCTGGCTAAGTGCAGATTGGCGGACTTCACATGTCTTCAATGCAGGAAAATATCTCACATCTGAGAAATCTATACTTAACGTTAAATAATTTTAATCAATTAGTTAAACTATGATAAATTACTCAAAATTTAGTAATAAAAAAATATATATATCTTGTGCCCAGATAATTAAGAAAGGCCATTAAAAATATAAAAAGTACAAGTCTGTTAGACTAGGATAATAATGAAATAAAATATTTTCATATCCTACAACATACAGTTACCATACAACACCTGTCCATAACCCACTTACCGAATTACAAAAAATAATGTTAATATAGTGAAATTTTGCCTTTAGCTCTAACGGTGCGAATACATCTCATGCGCTATCATAATCGTATAGTTTTATCACAATGGGTAAAACAATGACAATTCAATAGAAAGAGACCTCCTTCACATGCAATTAAAGCGTTATGATCGCGCTCAGACGCTATTAAGATGTTAAATGAAATAAAACATCGCGAATATGATTTTCACATTTGTATCTAAAGTTTAATATACTTGTCCCACATACATGAATATCAACTTAAATATTCGAATTGACCTTGTTTTATTTCATATCAATTTTGCCAAAAATGAACCTATTTTCCAAAAACTGATGAAAGAAAATAGAATGTATGTCTGTGGCATCTCAATGTTATCTTTTATCTATATAAATAAAAATGAATGTTGGTAAGCGCATAACTCAAGAATGGCTGGACCAATTCGGCTAATTTATTTTTTTGTATGTTCCTTAAGGTCCACGGAAGGTTTTAGTACTTAAACAAAAATTATATCCATGTTACTATATCCAAGCTTGGAAAGAACCCGAGCGAAATGAGGGTGACTCGCTAGTTTCTATGTAAAATGTAGAAATCAATTAAAATAGATATTTGAAGAAGCTCTTTAACAGCTTATCTTTCTGAATACTCTATAAAAGTACAAACTCTACGTAAAATCGTTAACTAAAATATGAATATGAGTTATGTAAGAGAGTTCATAGTTATTTTTTTTAATTTTTATAAATATATATTTTTTATTTACTAGCGACTCACCCCCACTCCGCTCGGGTTCGTCCCTTAGTACGTTTAAACGGTTAGTATAGATTTCCCAGAGATGGAATATTTTTCTGCTGTAAAAAATATCCTGTTGACCCGGATAACTAGCTATCATTATACCAAATTTCATTTTAAAACAACGCCAAAATAACCAGGTTTTGACAGAGTTCACATTTATTATCTTTACAAAAACTATAAAAATGGGTATCAAAAAAACTGACCTTTTGAATAAAAGTCCTTATACTTTTACTTTTTAACAAAAAAACTACATTGACTTCAAAATCCTTTTAGAATGTAATTATTAGATCCTTGGGGGTAAAATTTAGAATTAAAATTTGTACGTTACCACCCTTGAGCTTAATCGTCCAGATAAAAAAATTCAAATTGATTCTTGAAAATCAATATCAAAAAATAATACAACCGAACTGAGCACATTAAAAATAATTAAAAACAACATAATACATCATTTTGTACTGACATATGAACTTAATCTCATTCGTTAATTAATATATTTCGTTTAAGAATTTAATATAAGCATTACTAAATTGCAAGTACATAGTCAGAGAAATTCTTAAAATTACATACAATTTTGTTGAAGTAAAGATGAAAAAAAATCACTTGTGGCTGTTAAATTTAAATAATGCGAAATTTCATTAGCCTCAATAAATCGCTTCGGTGTCGTTGACCTATTTTCCAAACTGGTATGAATGAAAGGTCAACGCGACCTTTGCAGTGAAATGCCGCCCTTCATTCTTGAACTTGTGGCTTACGGCTTAGAGCTTAAGGTATTGCCTGAAACCGTGTAATTAGCTTTGAACTTGTACAACTAGTCAAATATCGCGGTTTTGTTTGAAAATTATGATTTTAATGGGAGAAAAAATTATAATTTATAGTTATTATTTAAGTAGCAAAAAGTAGCTACCTAGAGATATGAAAGTTTTATGTTATACTAGCGGCTCACCCTCGCTTCCCTCGGATTCGTCGCTAGTTACGTTTTACATAGATATTTAAAATAGTTATTTGCCAGCGTTAACCATATAATTTTTTTTTAATTTTTCTGATGTTTTAATACTTATTATTCTATTCCGGACTAAGAGACATCCAAAAAATCAAATATCATAAAAATTTGTCCAGCCGTTCTTAGGTTATAAATGGTGTAACTACCACGACTTTGTTTTATTCTATATATAGATATTGAACTAATATGGTTGTTGTATGATGCTAAAATCCATTGAAGATTGTTTGTCTCTTAGTCAGTCTCTTTTACCCACTTATCTCTAAAACGGCCGAATTGCTTTCAATAAGAAGACTTAAAATTCCTTAAAATAAAAGCAATCTTTTCTTCTACACCAGCTTATAAATTAGTATTTCTGTCCGCTTGACTTGTCTTAGACAAGACCTAAGCACCTTCACTTGTCGTAACTTACAAGGCATTATCGAGTTTTGAACAATACAACATATATATTAAAGACTAGCGACTCAACCTCGCTTCGCTTCGGGTTCGTCCCTAGACAAAAACAAATCTATCCCATGGGAATCTTACATTTCCGGGATGATATATAGCCTAAAACCTTCCTCGATACATGGACTATCCAATACAAAAAGATTTTTTTTAATTCCAACCAGTAGTTCCTGAGATTAGCGCGTTCAACCAAACAAACAAACTCGTCAGCTTTATAATATTATATAGATAAACAGTTTTTCACAGCAAGTGTTTTGGCTGTAACAGTGAAACTCTCACCTTGTCCTTGGTTCTTGAGCTCAGTCGTAAAGTTTAAGCACTTGATGAAGTTCATGTATTATTTTTACAGTATTAACTTTCTTGTCTTTTTATATTAGTGTAAATGAATATTGTTATTTATAAGTTTTTTTTTTTAAGTTTGTTACTTAGCAGTACTTTTGTGATAGCAAAAGTGTGTATGAGTGTGTAGGTATGTATGTCGTCCCACCGGAGTATGAGAGTGACAGGAATAGAGAGTGCACTTGTGTCTGTGCGTGCACTTGTGCACTATAATATCTCCTGCGCAGTTGGCTAGTCTCAATGAGATTGGCCGCCGTGGTCGGAATCGGTCAGGAGAGAACATCACATCATGTATGTTTGAACGTCTTGACGAATTTGTGTGAAATTTAATACATGGACTATGATTTTTTAAGGTTAAGAAATGCCTTAATCCTTATCACTTGCAACAAGTGGTAAAAGGTATGGGATATGGGAACCGGCGATATAGACGTCCTCCGTCCTCCTTTAAACCAGGACATTACTTACACGGTCCACACTGGTATCGGAGATGTACCAGCAACCTATAGCTTGGATTTCTATTGGGTTTCCGGATGTGAAGGACCCGATCAGAAGATAGACAATGACTACTGATAGTAATAAAATTTTACAAAATGTTGCGCTAACTGTATATAATATTACTAGCGACTCACCCTCGCTTCGTTTCAGGTTCGTCCCTATACAAAAACAAATCTATCCCACGGGAACCGTACATTTTTCTGGGATGCTATATAGCCTATAGCCTTCCTCAGTTAACGGGCTATCTAATGCAAAAAGAATTTTTCAAATCGGATCAGTAGTTCCTGAGATTAGCGCGTTCAACCAAACAAACAAACAAAAAAATATAGATAAATATAAAAGGCATCAGTACGAGCTCAAGCAAAGCGAGGATATGTCGCTAGTCTCTCATAAAGTTTCTGCTACTTCCACTGGTACTGATTATTTATTTATCCACCTACTGTTTGCCCTAGAAGAAGTCACGAGTTCGATTTTTGGATTTGTTAAATATTGCTATTTATTATTGTTTTTTTTGTATATTTATATATTATTTGAATAAAAACATCATATTATTATCCAACATAACATTTATTCAGAATTAATTAAATAAGCAGTCGCCTTGCCCTTAAACCTTACTTGCATTCACGACCTCACGTTATCGCAAAGGTATAGACTTACAGCGTAGCAAGTACTGAATACGATCGGACTTCCTATCTATAAAGATAAAGAAAATTGAAGTGCCTGTTTTTAATGTCAAAATAACAGCTTTATACTAAAAATGCATATGAAATTATGTACTGTACTTATAAAAAAACACAATTTTTAAAATTTTTGTCTGTCTGTTTGTTCCGACTAATAACTGAAACGGCTGGACCAATTTTATCGGGACTTTTACTAGCAGATATCTGATACTATAAGGAGTAACTTAGGCTACTTTTATTTTAAAAAAACCATTAGGATTTCGCTCAAAAAAATTAAAACGTACCTAGGGACGAACCCGAGCGAAGCGACGGTGAGTCGCTAGTTATATTATAAATTTATTAAAATTTGGATAAGATAAGTTCTAATTAAAAACATTTTTACATCTACTCGTATATTTGGAAGCCAATACAATGACCGCTGATCTCTCACCGCCGGTACCAACAAAACGTGACTTTTAGGTTAGTATGATTAATAGCTCGTTTCGCCGAAGAACATCGATGTGATGACGGCTGATGGTAATGGAAACATAATTATAGCTTATATCATGAAGGAAGATTAACAAATTTTCCGTTACAATATATCTATGAAGTCGTAGTATTTATGTAGGACTTGTTACTTGACTTCTAGAAGTCGTCATTCTAGTTATTTAATATAGAACTTAACCAGATTTTCTGGAACAAATTTATATAATAATATACATATATATACATAATCCATATTTATTAATACCTAAGGTTGTATAAAAATAAAATTAATATTTTTTAGTTATGTATAATGAATATTCTCGATTTTTTTTTCTTTTTTATGATACGCAAGAAAAATAGATCATATTATTCTTCTATTTCAAATATTCATACATAGAAGCTTCGGTGTCTTTGCACTCCATCAATATTAAAGATAAATGAACTTTACGTTAAGTAATAACAAAAAAAGTAGTTAACGACTTTAAAATCACTTAAAAATATTATTAAATCCTTTAAAAAAAATATAAAAATAGTTTTACAACAATTTGTGAATATTTCGAGTATATTATAATCACAAAAAATGTACACGAATTCAGAATGTCCTGTTTAAAGTCTAACAAAACAAATTTTACTGAATTTCGCTTATCAATTCTTCTCACAACCCATTTTTATCGAACTGAAATTAAAGTTCCATTCCAATGTATAGACAATTTTTATAGAATGTAATAGTTTAATGTCAGGGAAAATATGTGGTCCTAAGGACAGCCAGTTAAATTCCAACTTGGAAGTCTACATATTTTTTATAGTAAGTATTATATACATTTCTATAGTAGTTTACGTTTTAACGTTTAGTGTAGATTTTCAGAAATTTTCCAACATTCAAAAGTATTCTATATGTTGACCTGGATACCCAGCTATCATCATACCAAATTTCATCAAAATCTGTTTAGTGGTTTTCTCGTGATGCGTTCCCAGACAGATAGACAAAAATTCTAATAAAAACTATAGATTCGGTCTCTGTATAATAATAATAACTATTCCAAAGGGATTTTCCAAAAAAATATTTAATGTACAGATTCGACTCAATTAGAATTTAGAATTTTGTTATATTATACCTATGTATAAATATGAGTATTAAAAAGAGTGACTCTTGAATTTTATCTGTTATACATAATTTCAATAGTAACCGTTTTTACAAATACCATGAGTTAGCAATTATTTTTATGTTTCAAACTTAAAAAATATTATAAATATGTATATGTTTTCTAACATAAATTTTATAAAACACAAGCCATATATTATAAAGTAACTTGAAAAGCGAAAAAATCTAAATATCATCTATAAAAATACAAAAATCTTATGAAAATCAGTCATCTAATAAGATATAACCTTGACCATGTAAACGGAAGTTGTGCGCACAGCATGGCGTTGGAGCGGGACAGAGCTATGGAAAGTGGGGCAGTAGCACGCGTGCCACATCCGCTACGACGCTAAGGTTAAGGTTTAATTCTAAATGATAACACTCATATTTATCTGTCTGCCTGTAACTTGTAAGCTCTTGAATAATTTATATATGGACTAGCAGAACCCGCGGCTTCGCTCGCGCTAAAACTATAAAAAACTCTAAAAAGTTAGATTTCGTACAAACTTTCATCCCCTATTTTTAACCCCTTATGGGATGAATTTCGAAAAATGCTAAAATACGTATTTATTTAATTGTATTGAAAAGCATTAATACAAAATTTCAAGTAATTCTGATCATAAATATTTTTTTGGATTCTATTATAACGTGTTTTCCCGTGGGAATGAGATAATCTCCCGCTGTAAAAAAAAGCCTATGTCATTCTCCTGCCCTCCAACTACACTACACAAAAATCAGTTTAGTTTAGTTCTTTTGGCTTCAATGCGTGCCAGTTGAGGACACATTTTTTCGCCAATGTCACATTGAATGAAAGAGTCACGCACAAAAAATCACGCCAATCTGTCACACTGTTTTGACGTGAAAGAAGGACAAACAAACTGGTAGGCAGACGTTGCCTGCCAGAGACCTCATCGACGACAGCGTCATCTACTGGGCTTAATTATGTTTATGAACCATCTAGATGACCTACATTTCCACAAAAAAAAAATTCAAACCATTGGGCTGGTCTACTGGTGGAGCCAGAATGTGGACAATCTACGATAAATAGCTTCCGTGTCTAATAGTACTTTTTTTTTGACTTTAGACTCATTCGATTCCTTTCGACGAGGCCCATACATTACAGTTAATCAAAGAAATAGCATTAAAACTATAATCATTTAAGGATAAATCATGGTAAATAACCATTAACCCACGATACATAAATTGTGGCCTGACGGGTATAATTTCTGAGAGCTCGCATAAAGCTGGGCGTGGGATGATATATAAGTAATTTGGCATCATGAAAATATTAGATATTTTAGCCAAAAATTAAAGTCAAATAAATGGAGGCAAAGCTAGTTTAAAGGTTCAAAATGAACGTTAACTGTATATAAAGACAAAGACTAAATAGTTCAGCGCCTTTTTCTCCTCTGTTTGGCAACCATTTTCTATTTTTTTTTTTTTGTTTAGTAGCTATCGCTGAGCTAAAACTAAAGTTTTATCAACAAAAATTTTTGGTAATAGTTAATTATTTTTTAGTATCTAGATAGATAAATTCTATTCATACATATTTTCTTCAAATTTTCAGTAATGGATATAGTCGAATTACCACTAGGCGAACACTAGTATTTTTAAATTTACTACATTGTATTAATTTATTATTTATTATTGTATATTTTAGGTCTTTTTAACAAAAAAAATTAAACTGCGAAAAAATCAGTTTTTTTTTAAATTAAAATGTCAAATATTAGCGTAAATCTAAGAAAGTATTATGTAAAAAAAGTAAATCAGTTAGTTAATATTAACCCCTCGAGGACCGTATACACGCCGGCGTGTACGATAGCAATTGAATTCTCGGAAATTCGCACGGATTTCTTAGAATTTGTCCAGGAGGGGTTAAAAAATCGTGGTTCATCTCATTTAAATACAAATGAAAAATTAAGTATTACATTGCATCATCTCACAGCATCATCACTGGACATGTTCGAACATGTTTTTAGTCACGTTGCTAAAAGTACCGCTAGATTTACCAAAAAGAGTATCTCATTATATATTCTTTAGGATGATTGCGGATCCATTTTCCTTTTTGAGTCATACACAATTACAATATATTATGCAAAGTGTTTTAGAAGAAAAAAAAAGATAAACAGACACCTGATTAGAATGATCGATATAATTTTCCCAGTTTTAATCACTACTTGGACAAGAAGATTTTTTATAATCAATTTAAAAAATCGGTCAAGTGCGAGTCGAATTCGCACTGTACTTTTTATTAATATGACTTTTACCATATGTACATAATATGGAGTATATTAACGTCGATGATCGATTACGAGCGTTAAAAAAATGTTTCTTGTATTTTTATTATTTGTTACCTACCTATTACGGTTCATGAGATACATTCTTCTGACAGAAAGACGAACGGACGGATAGTGGAGGCATAGTAATAGGGTTCTGTTAACACCTTTCAAGTACGGAACCCTAAAATTACATTTAGAGTTAATTTCTATTATATTTGAGATTTAAAATTTGGTACCATCGAGCTGATCTGATGAGGACCAAGAGATGGATAGTAGAATTCTTCTACTTCTACTACTATAAATGTAAAAGTTTGCGAGGATGGTTAGATGTATGGATGTTTGTTACTCTTTCACACCAGAAAGGCTGAACAGATCTGGATGAAATTTGGCGCAGAGATATATAGTCTGGAATAGCACATAAGTTACTTTTTATCCCCAAAAAATCTACGGTTCCCGTGGGATAGATTTATTTTTGTCTAGGGACGAACCCAAAAAAAAAAAACTTATAAGAAACAAAGCAAATTATTTATAGGACAAATATATGTATATATACATAAAATTTTACATAATTACTGCGTTGCCGGAAAAGAAAGGAATTTTTATTTATATTCTACATTTTATTGTAGAGATCCCTCAGCAGAATTTATTGGCCTGTATGACTTATAGTATATTGACATTACAAAAGATAGCTTATAGTTTGGTCATAATAAGTATTATGTTTGATGTCAGAGTAACTTTATGTTCAATTTCTTCATTCAATAAAAAGGCGTATTAATATATAATTTCATTATTAACTCACGCTCTTCGCTTCGCTCGGATTCGTCCCTAAGTACGTTTTAATGGTTAGTATGGAATGGATAGACTGATAATATGTATATTATATATATATATATATATATATATATATATATATATATATATATATATATAAATATACACATAGATATGATGAGTTGTTGTAGGTTTTATTATGACGTGTTTTCCCGTGGGAATGAGATAATCTCCCGCGGTAAAAAGTAGTCTATGTCATTCTCCAGCCCTCCAACTATCTCCACATAAAAAATCACGCCAATCTGTTACTCTGTTTTGACGTCAAAGAAGGACAAACACACAAAAAGTCAAACTGTATATCGTAGAGAGAGAAAGTGTCAACTATACAAATGCATTCAAGTAGTTTATATTAATTTTAAGATTAAGTTCATATTTATAAAGTAGTAGTAAGAAAAAAGAAAAATGTGATTTTTTTCTTTTTTTCCATGTTTTGTTTTCCAATTTTTCTCTTTACAGAACCTTCCTTGGACTTCAATGAATATTTAAAAAAATTTACCGAATTGGTCCAGCTATTTTCGAGTTTTCCGCTTAGCAACATATTTAGCCATTTATTTTTATTTATAATATATAAGATACGCTTTATTTTTTAGTAAAAGTGGACTGACGACTCGGTCAAAGCTGTTGGAAACATGGCAAAAGACGGGCAGTCGTGGAAATCTTTAGAAGAGACCTATATCCAGCAGTGGACTTGTTTCAGCTGAGACGACAACGACGACGCCATTTTCACTAAAAAAAACTATATTATCTAATTTCGGAGGTCGATTTTGACATACTTCTAACTGTCGCTGTGGTTTGAAATTCAGATAAAAATATGCAATAATTTAGATCTACTGATAAATATCTTGATTTTCGAATTTCGAATCCATTTTGACACAAATTAACGGTTTTTTTTTATTTTTTAAAAAAAGCACCATAAATATTAATATACAAAAAACAGACATAAAATTGTATTTATATGTATAATATATATACATATTATTATTTTATATAGGTTATATAAAACACACCACGAGAAATAATCGAACCTTCGACCTTCTGATGTTTAATTACCGTGTAACCTATCACGGTTTGTCTTCGCCATAGCGTCCAACAGATTTATTTCCATCAACATTAACTAAGAATTGCCAGCGACTGCTGTTAGCTAAGTGAACATTAATATTAAAAATATTAATATTAAAAATAATAGGTATAATGTACACATAATCCTTACAAAAACAAAATACATAGTTTTAAAGTTTACAAAGCAGTCACGTTACGTTAGAAACACAAGGGCCGTATAAAAAAAACTAGTCCAATATATTTAAATGTTGTACCGTTAGTCGCAAAAATTCAGCAAACACGAAACGTAAGTGTGTCAGCGGCGAGAGCGAATGCGGGTACAGTTAGACTTTTACTTTTCTAACCCCACCACGAGGTATACGGTAATGCCTTACTCTACATCCACTGCTTGTGCGTCTGTATGTTACTAACCGAATTCGAAAACTTTAATTTCGCGATTTATTTTGATTTCTGGCTTCCGACATTTCGAATGCTTTACAGCAATCATGGTCACGGGAAAGACTAAGATTTTGAAATCATTTTGTAAAAACTAGGCACTGTCTGTAACAAGTTTATAATGCCTTTGAAACTAAAACCTTAGTACGACTATGATTAGCTAGTGCCCCACCCTTGATCCACTCAAGCTATACCTCGTGTTATAGACCTGCGTCGCACTGCGGTTTTTTATGACGTGATCTGTTATACTGAATGCCCTAGGCAAGTTAACGTGCTTCCATATTAGAAAAATGTGAGAAACGTATTCTTTTATTTCGAAAAATAAGCACACAAACAGAAAGACAAATAGACACGTTGTATACTATATAAGGATAAGAAAGGAAGTAAACATTGTTGCTGTAAAAAAATCATACTTACGATATTAAGTATACATTGATTGGTAAATTACTGTTGCAGGTTGGTTGAATAATGATCATCCTCCTTGATTGTATGAGGGTTCATTGCATAGGTAATGATATTTGTAGTTAAATATTTTTTTTCATTACTATATATATTTTATGAGTTTACTTATCTATACAGATAAATAAAATTGGAGTGTCTGTTTGTAATATTATAATAACCGCTTTTTACTAAATGCATATAGATGTATACACGGTACATATACTAAAACAACATTTTTTTACAATTTTTGTCTGTCTGTCTGTTTATTCCGGCTAATCTCTGAAATGGCTGGACCGATTTTGACGAGACTTTCACTAAACAGATAGCTGATGTAATAAGGAGTAACTTAGGCTACTTTTATTTTAGAAAAAAATAAGGTCCCATGAAAAAAAATGACCTAGGGACAAACTCGAGCGAAATGAGGGTGAGTCGCTAGTCGATGATATAAAATATACAATCAACTTTAAATACAAATTATAAAAATAATTTAACATATTATTTAGCTATTTCATATAACATGATATACAGTAACTTAACAAAAATATACAAATTGTACAAAGGAGGTCTAAATCCAACTGTTATCATACTTATAGGTAACCACGACATGCATAAACAGTTACACAGAACATTTAAACTTTAAAAATTAACAGTACTATAAATTATTAAAAAAAAACATCAAGTAATAATTGGTTATCATGAAAATTAGTTATATAAATGAAGGAAATGCAAATGAAAATGACGGCAGTGGTAGCCCAGTGGTAACGCGCTCGCTTGGGAAACCAAGTGAAGCAGATGAATTCAAAATTTTGAAAAACAAAATAAACCCGCGAAAAAATCCGAAAAGATAGTTCAATTTAAATTAAAAAAAAACTATTAACAAACATAGGAGGAAAAAGGTACTGAACTATTTTTGCCTATTTAATATTTACTAGTGATCGCCGCGTGGTTGAAAATCAACCATAATTCATCGATATTGAGGTTCTTTTTTCAAAGTTATATAGATAACCTATAAAATCTAAAATAATTTTCAAACGGGCCCATAGATTCAGAGATTTGCACATATGTACATATAGACAAACTTTTCATCTATATATTATGTAAGTACTCGTATAATATTGATGAAAGTTATCTAACATCATACTACATCATTTAGCAGTGAAGTAATTATATATAAAATAAAATACGCGAGCGAATCCGCGGACAAAAGAGAGTCAATAAATTTTGGCTTTCCGCAGTCCTTCTCTATATAAACTTTAACTATGCCACAGCTCCTCAGTACATGCAATATGCTTAAAAAGGGGTTCAAAGTTTTCTCTTCACGTATTAATATATAGATTTATGGATTTTGGCGATACCACGATACTAACAATACACGTGTGAAAATTTTCTTTTTTTAAGAATATATGGTGCTTTTCCTATATATACGACACCAACCTGCTTGTCTTTCCTTTATATAGAATGGAAACTAAGTATATGTCCTACGAGTTAGACTGGAATATCGGCTTGTTGTGATAGCTAGGGTTGTCGAGTGTGTAGTTTTGATTTTTTATTCATATTACGAAAAAAAACCGAAATTAAAAAAAATTGTAAATACTAAATGTAATTAATAAAAGAATATTTATGTAAACAGCGATTACAATCGATATAAATAATAACTTATTACTTATTTCATATTTGTCATTGATATAGTTAAAAATAATATTTTGGAATTTTTTACATAACAATTGTTGTAAAAAGTTGGTAAGTGTATGTTTTTGTTGCTCTTCACGCTGTAACGGCTCAAAAGATTTGTAAAAAAATCAAAATATAGACAGGTTTTATTCCCGATTAACTCATACATTATTCTCTATCGAGGTACCTAACATGTGTATATAGGCGGGCATATTAGTGACATATTATCGTTAAAAAAATTAAGTATTCTGATTACATTATTTTATTTTATAATAATTTCTGAAACAAAGTTCACTGAAAATACTCTTTATACATGAAGCTTTTAATTATTTATTTAATAGTTATTTTATATATTTAAAACTAGCGACTCACCTTCGCTTAGCTCAGGTTTGTCGATAGTTTGATTCCCCATACAAACTTTCATCCCCATTTTCATACTCTTAAGGGATTATTTCCAGGATAAAAAGTATTCTATGTCCTTTCCAGGGTCTCAAATTATCTTCTTACTAAATTTCATCTAAAAATGTTCCGTAGATCCAGAGATACCTCTTACAACGTCACAAACTTACAAACTTTAATTTTTATAATATTATTACCTATATGTACATTTGGGAGCAACCCTACGGTCAGTATGTCGGTTAGACTTAGTACAGTCAACATAGGAGACTGAGATTGGCCACCGGATGATATTAAAGTAATCGCCGTATTTATTTACATTCTATACTACGTCTGCTCGCTCGGCCTACATTTTTAAAATTTTTATTATATTTTTAAACAGGTCAGCCATCTAGAATTCACATTATAACATTAAATATAAATACTAGCGACTCACCCTCGCTCCACTCGGGTTCGTTTTAACGATTAGTATACCTAGATTTCTCAGTGATAAGATATTTTTCGGCGCTAATAAGTATCCTAAATGTTGACCTGAATAACCTATAACCTAACCTAACCTAACCTGAATAGCTATCAGCATACCAAATTTCATCAAAATCTGTCGAGCGGTTTTCTCGTGATGCGTTCCCAGACAGACAGACAGACAAAAATTATAAAAACTATAGATTCGGCCTCTGTGTCAATATTAATGACTATTTCAATAAGATTTTCCAAAAAATATTTAATGTACAGATTCTACTTACAATTTTATTAAATAATTTTTCATGTAAAGTGATCACATTTTTGTATTAGGTACATTATTTATACACAAATATTTTTTTTATATTTTGAAAACAAAAAATAAAAAATTCGTTTTTTAAAAAGAAAATAATGATGAGGAAAAAAAATTAATTTTCCAATAGCAAAAGACAAACATATAGATTGAGCTTCTATACTCATAAGTATTTACTACTATAAAATTAAAGTACCCGTTTGAATTTTATAAAAGATCTAGTGTTCTGAACACGCAAGTTTTAGGTAATATTAGGTGAAATTATGACCATAGTAATGCTAAGCTCAGTATTGAATTTTTGAACAGAGCTTTACTTTCCTCTAACTTTACTAACTTATATATAAGTAACATTTTCTTAGCATTACATGAATATTTGACATCTATAAGATAAATAAAATTGAAGCGTCTGTTTGTAATGTCAAAATAACAGCTTTATACTAAATGCATATGAAATTATATACACGATAAAAACACGATTTTTAAAATTTTTGTCTGTCTGTCTGTCTATTTATTCCGGCTAATCTCCGACACGGCTGGACCAATTTTAAGGGGACTTTCACTGGCAGATAGCTGATATTATAAGGAGTAACTTAGGCTACTTTTATTTTAGAAAAAGAATTATGGTTTCGTTCAAAAAAAAAACTAAAACTTACGTAGAGACAACCCGGGCGAAGCGAGGGTGGTCCCTTCTCTTCGGATTTTTTCTCGCATTTAATTTGATAATTGGTTCCCGACGTCTCCAATACTTTACAGCAATCATGATCATGGGAGAGACTAAAGTTTTAGACTCAAACGAGAGAAAGCCGAAGAGGTAGTTTATTTTAAAATGATATATACGTTTCTGTTATAGCTTACCTTTAAAAATATAATAAGGTTTTAGGTTACAGATGTAATGAATACATTTTATTTGCGTCAAGCCAAATGCGGACGTCATAATAACTGTTGAGCTAAAATTGATAAAATTGTCAAATCGGAGTAGGTCCTCCCACTGCAGGTCCCGTAAGGTGACGTCACTCACATTTTTTTACCTTTAGTAATATTTTGGTAAGAAAAAATATACTTATATAGTTATTTAGTCATTGTATGCATTTAAGTTTGTAGTAAATTTATTAAAATAAATACATGTAATAACAAAAAATATACATAAATATCTACATTTAAGTATTAAATATTATATTTGTACTGTAGTTTATATATTTAAATGTATATAAAGTATATTATTTTTTCTTGTGATGTACTGCCGCAAATATTTTTTTGCAAATTCATGGATTGGCTAACAGCATTTTTTTTAATTGTAATAATTAAAATCATAGCAACTGAAATAAAATAAATAATATGGAATGTTCAATTATAAAACTTATTAAAACCATACAAAATTGTTTAAAATTAAAAATTAACGAACATCGTAAGGCACTTTGGTGCCATTTTTACCCGATTACGGCGAAACAATTGTATTTTAGAAAATCACTATAATTTTAAGTACCTATTTGTACTTTTGTGTATTAGTTAAAGTAAAATTAATACATTTTTAGTTAAGAGTTACCCGTTGTTAACTTTTCTGCTTATTTATTCTATAATATAAAATATAATATAATATTATAAAGAGGCAGAGCTTGTTTGTTTGTTTGAACGTGCTAGTCTCAGGAACTACTTATCCAAAATATTTTTGAATTAGATAGCCCGTTTATTGAAAAAGGTTATATATCGTCATGCTACTGCCCAAGGGATATATTTTTTCCATACTAACCGTTAAAACGTACTTAGGGACGAACCCGAGCGAAGCAAGGGCGAGCGAGCTAGTTTTTAACAAATCCGTCACTTTTCCATACAATTTAATAATATAATATTATGAATATCTTCTTTTATTTAGAACTATCTATAAAGAGAATACCTTTCAGGATCCGTGGCCTTCATTTAAAGACATTCAAGTCCACACACAGTCCACAGGCGCGTGTCGCAAGTCTAGATTTTAGATTCAGTGAGTCTGAACGGAATTTCAGTGGCAAGAGAAATTACACAAACACAATGTTTTTCCTGTAGTTTTACTTCTATTATTTATATAATATAGCCTAGAATTAATTTTTAAGCATATCAAAGCTACATATTGTTAATTTTCTAATTATAATAAGTAAATATTATTGGAATTGTAATAAAAACCGAAGTAGAAATTAGCCCGACTCCAAATAGAAAAAAGTGCACTATTTAGATGTACATACCATTTAAATAGTGCACTTTTTTTGTGCACAGATGTTTTTTTTTTATGAGTATGTTACGCGATGTCTTTACCATATGTAAACCGATTTTCGTGAAACCTTCAGAGTGGTCCCATAAAAATACCTAAATTAGGCCTTACAAATATACCTATAGGAAAATTATTTCGTTGTTAAAACCTCCTATACATTTTTAAATTTATACATTTTGACTAAAATCTTTGTTCATTTCCAGTTAATTTTGATCATCAATACAAACATCCTGCCATACGAAAATCAAACCCGCGGCTTAAGTCAAACATACCACATCCACTTACACCATTCATACATAAATAATTTGCTGGAACAAAAGTATGGATGTGACCTTTTTCTGATATACGATTATAGCCGGAACTCAGCTGCCTACATTCCAAACCAAACAACATTAACAAAACTCGGTAACCCATCCATTGGCAGTAATAGCTTAGTAAAACGTAAATTGGATAGCTCTTAAATCGATACAACAAGTGTTTTTATAGACCCTCTCCAGCATTTTAACTGTATGTTAATTACGGTTAGTTGTTACAGTTAATTAATTGTAGTTTAAAGTTGTATTGAATTTATGAATACATCTGTTGTTATGTTTTGTTCTTGTGCTTAACCCGAATCAATATTTTAAGTTAATTTTTATAGTCACTTGCTACAAAGTTCTTTATTTATACGTGAAGAAACTATCTTGACTAATGTTCGCTCAGTGGTTGAAATTAGACTATAATATTTTTTATTGATAACGCCAAAGTTTGTTAATAACTACTGAAAAATCAGTTCGAAGTCGGACTTGCCCACCGAAGGTTTGCCAAATTTTGCAAAAAAAAATGGGAACTTCCGGTTGACCTAGAATTGTCAATTTTGGTTAAAAGCAAGGTCTTACAGCACAAGTAAAGGAAAAATTCCGAAAAATAAAATAATTTTGAAAATTAAGGTTCATTTTGGTACTTGCAAGTTTTCGTAAAAATCTAAATTTGCCCATATCTTTTTATTGTGTTGACTCAGGACCTTGATTTTTATACACCTAATATGGACTATAGACCTCAGTATTTGGTATAAATTTCAACTTGTTAAGTCCACTTGTTCCTGAGCAAATCGATGGTGACATACGGACAGACAGACGGACCGACAAACAAGAAAGTGATCTTATAAGGGTTCCTTTTTTACCTTTTAACGTATGGAACTAAAAATAACATAAAGAAATAAACATATTGGGGCATTAATACACTGCACCAACTTTTTTTCAAAGAAACCACAGTATTTCGTATTGCAAGTTTTGTAGGCGTATTGTAGACGCTGTATGTGACAACTATATAAGTAAATCTTTGAAACGTCTTAAACTTTAGTCTTTCCCGTGACCATGATTGCTGTAAAGCATTCGAAACCTCGGGAACCAAAAATCAAAATAAATCCTCTAAAACACCCGAAAAGATAATTTTATTTTAAAATGACCAATATTCGCGTGAATCTAAGAAAGTGTGAATATTTTTTTAAATATAAAAGCCATTATGTTTAATTTTTATATTTTTCGTAAAGCCACAAGTATTAAATGAACAAGAATAATAATGTAGACCTCACATATCTGCCATACATTATTTTCATTTATTTACAGCCAGTTATGCAGTGAACGTCGATAAAGCAGCCAAGTAGCACCTTTTCTAACAACTCGACCCACTAATATTGTTAATGTTTAGCTTTTACAAGAGCTAGTGCAATTTTATATACACTAAACCCTTTCTCGAAATATACAAATCATAACGGTAAAAACTACATCAAAATTAGTTTAGCAATGATACATACCTCGGCGACTATCACTTATGTGTCTATATAAAACTTTATGAACGGACAAACTTGTGCTTTTATATGTCTACTACCAGAACCTGCGGTTTCGCTCGCGATTAAACTGGAAAAATACAAATTTTCATGCAAATATGTCCTAGGAATAAAAAGTTTCATACAAACTTTTATCCCCTATTTCACCCTCTTGGGGGTTGAGTTTGAAAAATCCTTCCTTAGTGAATGCCTTCGTCATATGAGGAATACGTGTACGAAATTTCAATTTTCCAGCCTGAAGGGTTTGACCCGTGCGTTGACACATCAGTCAATCACTTTTGCCTTTTATATAATATATAGATTATTCGTAATTATAAATGTAGATACCTTTTCCATTATATTATACTACCCGCAACTAACCTGCCTTCACTCAGATTTTTTTTAAGACACTCAGAAAATCTAATAGCTTTTCCCTATAAACAATATTACCCTTTTTACCCCTTTTAAGGTAAAAAAAATAAATGATTACCAATGTAATTATATAAAATACATAGGTAATCGAAATTACAGCCCGTTCAAATAGCACGTGGCTGGGCGTTGATGGATCAATAGATAAATAAGGATCTATGTATAATAGATGAGTTCCCAAATACTCTTTATTTATTTATTTTATTCTTTTTTTTATGCGATTCAGTGACAAACGAGCAGACAGACCACCTGATGGAAAGCAGTACCTATCGCCCATAACACCTACGGTTCATGCACTTAGGTTTTAAGTAACAAAAATGCAGAACCACAGGTGCGTTGTCACTGTGAGGACTAAGATGATATGCCTCTTGCCTGTAATTGCGCTGGCTACCTTATCCTTCAAACCGGAACACAACAATGCAATCATTGTTGCTTGGCGGCAGAAATAGATAAGGGGGTGGTACCCATCCAGTCGGACTCCTCAGGCTTGACAGAGTCCTACCACCGGTAAAAAATTCTTTATTTTTATTTTTTTATTTATATGAGAGTGCCTCGAAATGTGCCTTTACTTAAATTGTAGCTTTGAAATAAATTAACGATCACGACGATTTTAGATCAAATGAACAGTTAGAGCTTTATAAAAAAGAGGTTTAAAATTCATTTAAAAGTTATTATTTTAACTTTATGAGCGCAATCTTTTTAAGTATGTATAACGTATTCACTAAAAAATATTTATGAATGTCGATCCACAGTATTCGAAGATATCTCGTAACACACAGACAATTTGAGAACCTCCTTCTTTTTGAAATTGATCTAAAAAGTTCCATTGAAAATAATCCAGCCGTATTAAAAATTAAAATACGTTTTAAAGTAGCGGTAAGATTTATAGTGTACTAGCGGCTCACCCTCGTTTCGCTTGGGTTCACCTTTAGAAAAACAAAAACAAATCTATCCCACGGGAACCGTACATTTTTCCGGGATAAAAAATCTAGACTATAATCTACCTCCTATCATCTCAAAAATTCATGTTCTAGCAACATATAAGAGACCAAGCTTGGTGCGCATATACTCTGCGTCCTCAATTCTATATGAATGATTAAAACGTAATGGTTTTTTTAATGGCGATGACGTCTGTGACCTGCTTACATGCGGATGGGATAAAACGATCAAATTATAAAAGGCAGTAGCAGCCCAGTGGTAATGCGCTCGCTTGGGACACCGAGTGAAGCAGGTTCAAACCCAAAGTCTTGTACCTCTAATATTATGTGCGAATCATTTCCAACATAATTACCACTTGTCTAACGGTGAAGGAAAACATCGTGAGGAAACCTGCATGTCTGAGAAAACCTAGCAAGTTTTCGAAAGCCCTGCAAGCTACAAGCAAAGTACTTGGCCAGCACGGTGGACTATAGCCTGATCCCACTCGCATTAAAGGGAGGCCGAGCCCAGCAGTGGAACGTTAACAGACTGAATACGATTAAGAGTGCATTCCACTTACGTTTGCCTAAAATCATCACACTTCACTCTCAGAAATATCATCTATCGATTTATTAATCGATCGAATCGAAATCCCGTAAAAATATTGTAAATGCATAAAAGCGAAATACTCACTGATTAATCACAAAATCTAAGAAAGTATGAATGCTAACGCTTAAAAGCTAAGCCTCATAGGGAGTAGTTATTCGCTTAGAAAAGGTATATTAAATGGAGAAGTTTCATGATGTTGTTAATATCATATTTGTATTCAGCCCTTTTTAACGTCCCACTGCTGGGCACGGGCCTCCCTTCAATACGAGGGGAATCAGGCCATAGTCCACCACGCTGGCCAAGTGCGGATTGGCAGACTTCACATGTCTTTCGAAAACTTGCTAGGTTCTCTCAGACATGCAGGTTTCCTCACGATGTTTTCCTTCACCGTAAGGCAAGTGGTAATCCTGTTAGAAAATGATTCGCACATGAAAATATCAGAGGTGCGAGACCCGGGATTTGAACCCGCTTCACTCGCTTTCCCAAGCGAGCGCGTTACCACTGGTATCATATTTAACGAAATAGAATTATAATATAGATCAAAACTAATAATTCAGTGTTATTTTTTTAAACCTATCAATAAATAACTGAGAAATTAATATAGGTAAATGTCGGTCGTTCAGGTCGTGTGACGTCACGAAATTATTAAGTATCATAACTTTTTCATTTATTGATATATTTTAATAAATTTTTTGTTTTATTTTACTTAATTTTTTATAATTAATACATAAAAAAATTGCCCCTAAAGAGGTAAAAAGGGGGATGAAAATTTGTAAGAGTTTTGGTGGGCAAATGCTAGTCTATACTAATATTATAAAGAGGTAAAGTTTGTGAGTTTGTGATGTTGTGAGTTAATAACGTTGTAGGGGGTAATCTCTGGATCTATTGAACTGATTTAGATGAAATTTAGTAGGAAAATAGTTTGAGACCCTGGGAAGGACATAGGATACTTTTTATTCCGGAAATCATCCCTTAAAGGGGTAAAAATGGGGATGAAAGTTTGTATTGGGAAGCATTGTAAATATTCCCCTCCTATTGAAGGGAGGCCCGTGCCCAGCAGTGGGACGTTAAAAAGGGCTGAATACCATTAGGAAGCAATCTAGGGACGAACCCGAGCGAAGCGAGAGTGAGTCGCAAGTTTCGTATGAAAGTAATTAAGTTCAGCAGTCCCGGAGATCATTGAGTACAACAAGATAAAATTAATTAACCGAGCTTTCATCCAAATATGTAATTATTGTCAAATCAATGTCAGACAGACATGTCAATAATATTTAAAAATATAGACATCTATTAGACTTAATATTATAAAGAGGCAGATTTTGTTTGTTTGTTTGTTTGAACGCGCTAATCTCATGAACTACTGATCCGATTTAAAAAGGCCAGGAAGGCCATATCATCATGCTACTACTCAAGGGAGCAGTGATCAATGTCAACAAATCGGGCAGACTCCCATACATTATTGTAAAAATATAAATAATAATAATATATATTATATAAATATATACTATTGTATAACATAAATTAAAGATTTTTGTATATTTAACGCGAGCAAAGCCGCAGGTTCTGCTAGTATAAAAAAACGAGAAAAAGTTTGCTCTTAATTTAATGAGCTATTCAACAGCTTAATAATGAAGTGATCTCAACACTATAGAGACAGTGACGACAGATACCTGTCCAATATTTCTTATGTACGCATTAGAATACTTTTATTGACTTAATAGGTGTGTTGCCACTTTTTTTTACTAATACGAAAATGAATGTCTGTTTGTTTGTAAATGAAGAAATGTTGTAATGATTTATTAGTTTGAACCCAACAGGTATATAAATAGTAAGGCATTAAGTATGTATGTATGTCACTTCAAGTACATCCCGGTAAAGCGAGGGCGGCGCGCTTGCAGTCTACGGCAAAGTAACGAGGTCAAAATAATACATGGTATATTTTAAGGATCCTCCAAAAATAAGATGTAATAAAACTTTTTTTTTTAAATTCGACGATCTATTTTTTGATCATATGCAAATAAATAAAATTGAAGTGTCTGTTTGTAATAAATGAATCACCGAAATTTATTTACCTACGCGCATAACTTCCCATCGACTGCATCAAATTGGATAATTATTTTTTTTGTTTTTGTTATTGTCAGGACAAGTTTATAGAAGTAAATTAAAAGAAATAGTTTTTTTACTAAAATAAGTTTTTTTTAAATCTCTGACCTAATCTCTGACCTGTGAGTGAGTGAAATAGTTTTTATCCCGGAAATCATTCCTGAAGGGGGTGAGAATGGGGATGAAAGTTTGTATGGTGAAGCAAGCTACGGATGAACCCGAGTGAAGCGAGGATGAGTAACTAGAATCAAAATAATTTTACTTTATGAATATAAAAGTATATACGATATTTATATATGTAAGAAAAAAACACAATTTTTTATTCTTTTTCTGACTTATCTCTGAAACGGCTGGACCGATTTTGACGAGACTTTCACTGGCAGATAGCTGATGTTATAACGAGTAACTTCTTCCTCTTCAAAAGCATCTCCATTACTGAAGGTCGGCAGTCATCTTCCTAAATTCTTCTTTGTTCAGAGCTAGTCTGAATAGATCTTCTACCCTCTTTATCTTGGACCATTGTCAGATTTCGCAGATCCAGAAGTAACATAATCTACTTTTATTTTAGAAAAAGAATTAAGGTTCTGCGCAAAAAAATTCAAATCCACGAAATTATATCTGTTTAAAACATACCGGGACGCGTCCGAGCGAAGCGAGGGATTATTGCTAGTATTTTATATTACGAAAAATAGTCAATATTAAAAAAAGCCTTGAAAATCAGAGCCAACTCGCGGGCACAAACTAGTTTATATCTTTTTCCACTTAGCACTTTCCAAGCTACTTTAACTTATAGTATTGAGAGTCGAAATAATGTAAATGAAGACAGTTATGTAGTTGTATATTGTGTAGCGGTTTTTTGAACAAAACAGGTCCATGACTATAAAGTTAGTGCGTGCCTCAAATTTTACTTCTGCAAATGTAATGGTACATCAATTATGTTATTTATTTTATTTCTTATACAATGCCTTTTATTCGAGGGAAGGAGTCGCAATTATTTGTTGAATTTAATTTTTTAAGCACGAATTGTACTTTGTTTTTAAATAAAACTGTCTTTTTTGATTTTTTAGCGGATTTAGTTTGATTTTTGGTTCCTGGTATTTCGAATGCTTTACAGCAATCAGGGTCGCGAGAGGTCAAAATAAATCCACGACAGAAACTGAAAATATTGTTTTTTTAAAAGTTTAGTATAGATTTCTCTGAGATGAGTTTTTTCCGCAGTAAAAAGTATCCTATACGTTGCACCGGATACATATCACATCAAAATCTGTCCAATGGTTTTCTCGTGACGCGGTCACAGACAGACAGACAGACAAAAATTCCAAAAACTATACATTTGGCCTCTGTATGGATAATACTGTCTATTTAAATAAGAAGATTTTTTTCAAAAAAAAATATTTAATGTACAGATTCGACTCAGTTTGAATTTTATTATATGTCAAATATTAATGTACATCTAGGGAAATATCATACTTTGTGACACAATCCTTTTGGATGATCTTTAACACGATTCGATTAGTTTACTTGTAACCAGCCGCGAAAAGAATATGAAATTATAAAGGGTAACTATTATTTTTCAAAGGGACAAGGGCGATTATATTTAAAGGGATTACCAAATAGAGAATTCATTATACCTAAAAATATACTGATACTACGTACGGCTAACAATGTTCAATTTGTTAATCTAATTAAAGAAAACATAAAGTCGGAAATATTTGCGAAGGATTTAAACGTTGACGATAGTACATGATAGATTTGAACCGGTGGTAGGACTCTGTCAAGCCTGAGGAGTCCGACTGGATGGGTACCACCCCCTTATCTATTTCTGCCGCCAAGCAACAATGATTGCATTGTTGTGTTCCGGTTTGAAGGATAAGGTAGCCAGCGCAATTACAGGCAAGAGGCATAACATCTTAGTTCTCACAGTGATAACGCACCGGCGGTTCTGCAGTTTTGTTACATAAAACTTAAGTGCATGAACCGTAGGTGTTATGGGCGACAGGTATCGCTTTCCATCAGGTGGACTGTCTGCTCGTTTATCACTGAATACCATAAAAAAAAAAAAAAAAAAAAGTATAGACTCTGGTACATTAGATAAATTATTACTGTTAATAAACGAGTTTAGGGATTGTTTTGCTTTTTCTACTAAAGAAATTGGTTGCACAAATATTACGGAAATGGAAATTAAGTTATATGTAATGAACGTAAATTTTAAGCCTAGTTAATTTTAACGTCATAAGCAAATCTAATTTTGATGGCAAAATGATAATTTGGTAACATCGAGAGTGGAACTCTTGAATCACTACTATATGATAAATTGTTGGTAAGTTTTTTTTTATGCGATTCAGTGACAAACGAGCAGACAGAACACCTGATGGAAAGCAGTACCTGTCGCCCATAACACCTACGGTTCATGCACTTAGGTTTTAAGTAACAAAAATGCAGAACCATAGGTGCGTTGTCACTGTGAGGACTAAGATGATATGCCTCTTGCCTGTAATTACGCTGGCTACCTTATCCTTCATACCAGAACACAACAATGCAATCATTGTTGCTTGGCGGCAGAAATAGATAAGGGGGTGGTACCCATCCAGTCGGACTCCTCAGGCTTGACAGAGTCCTACCACCGGTAACAGAGTCCTACCACAGGTGGTATGAGAATATGTCGTAAAGTACTTTTCACACTCCTACCTCCACACCCCATTTTTTTCAATATTATGTTACTAAAGTTTTCTAAAAAATTGTAATAATTATAATAATAACAGCTAAAATTATAAAAATAATATCCCGTTTTCAAGTATAAAAGTAATTAAAATCATAAAAATGTTTAAAAATTAAAAATAACAAATATTGTAAGGTACTTTGGTGCCATTTTTTAAGGTTTTTGAATTCATTTTGTTATTTATGGGTAAGCTGTCTGTAACAACTATATAATACCTTTGAGACATCTAACACCTCAGTCTCTCCCGTGACCATGATTGCTGTAAAGCATTCGAAACTTCGGAAACCAAAAATCAAAATATGTCCGCGAAAACATCCTAAAAGATAGTTTTATTTAAAATATTATATTACTTTTATCAATATTATATAAAGCCAACGTTTTTTTTTTTTGTAGATTAAAAGCGAGCGCAGCCGCGGGTTCTGCTCAGTCATAACTATAACATATAAACTATAAATAAAATAAGTATTATTATCATAATCATAATCACAATATATGTAATTATAATAAAACTACTATTATGGTCCCGGAATCGAACATTATACCGATAACTAACACTAAGCTGTACGTTAGTGTGTCGGTACTCGCCCGCGACGTCGGCAGTGGGTCAACAAACAAGGTCAAGCCATTTCTCTTCGGTAGGCATTGCTAGCCTCATAAGGTGTTATGAGTACGATCTTGTATAGAATACGTCTATAAGAACTTGGAATTACATCAGTTTTGATTTAGTTTTTGTTAATACTTTCTTAGATTTACGCGAATATTTTACGTCTATACATATGTATAATAAAATTGTAACTAAGCCGAATCTCTACATTAAATATGTTTTGGAAAATCTCATTGAAATATACTAGTATCGATATAGAGGCCGAATTTATTTTCCAATCGGATTAGTAGTTCCTGAGATTAGCACGTTCAAACA
This sequence comes from Argynnis bischoffii washingtonia, assembly GCA_033884665.1. Taxonomy (NCBI): domain Eukaryota; kingdom Metazoa; phylum Arthropoda; class Insecta; order Lepidoptera; family Nymphalidae; genus Argynnis; species Argynnis bischoffii. The sequence goes on from CM066610.1 coordinate 631,462, forward strand.
AACAAACTCTACCTCTTTATAATATTAGTATACATATTATGTAAATGATCATAATTCCTAGCTTTTAATCAATAACATAGAAGCTTACTAACCTAAGTTTCTTTATGACCTAAAAGTTGAATGAGAGAGAATGTTAATTTCATTATTATTTATTACGTCCACATTTTAAACATTTTTTTTTATATTTTGTGCAATAAAGATTATAAAAACGACTTATACCGGTAATGTTATGTTTAAAATTTACTACTTTATATACATAAATCCCATTTTCAGATCCCGTTCCTAGACAGACAAACAGACAGACTGACAGAAATTCTAAAAGCTATAGATTCGGCCTACATTTCAATACAGATTGATAATAATGACTACTTCAATGAGATTTTCCAAAAAAAAAATAACGTACAGATTCGAGTTGGAATTTTATTATATGCATAGATAAATCATAAATAAAATAGGACAGCAATTCAACACCTGACTTTGAAAATAACAAAGTTATCAATATTCTACACACATTCATTTATAGTTTTAATTTCATATTAAAGCGACTAAATTTCAAAATTACCGCTCAATCTCATTTGTGTCTTCCTCACAAAACGTGACACTGGCAGAATGTATTGCGTCTGTTAACGCAACTCTAAGCCATAGAGAAAAAAAAAATTAAAATAATTAATGCCACATTTGTCACTTGTCTCAATTAAAATATTATCCATACTATTTCAAAATAAAACTATCTTTTCGGATTATTTCGCAAATTTATTATGATTTTTTTTTTGGTTCCCGACGCGACGTTTCGATTGCTTTACAGCAATCATGGTCACGGGAGAGACTAAGGTGTTAGATGTCTCAATGGTATTATACAGTTGTTACAGACAGCCTACCTACTATTTTACAAAAATGATTTTAAAAATTCAAAAATGGCAGCAAATTGATGCCATTTTTGAATTTTTAAAATCGAAACGTCGGGAACCAAAAAAATCATAATAAATTCGCGAAATAATCCGAAAAGATAGTTTTATTTTGAAATATCAAATATTCGCGTAAATCTAAGAAAGTATTATTATACATACTAATATAATAAAGAGGTAAAGTTTGTAAGTTTCATTTTACCGATCAATCTCCTTTGTATCTTCTTCATTCTACGTGACACTGGGAAAGTAATCTGTGCTTAAATGGCACGCTTTGAAGCCATAAACAAAAGAATTGAATTAAAGGTTGTGAGTTTGTGAGGTTGTAGGTGGTAATCTCTGGATTTACTGAACCGATAAGAAAATTTGGTAAGAAGATAGTTTGAGGCCCTGGGAAGGACATAATTATATATACATGATACATAGGCTTTTATCCTGAAAATCATTCCTTAAGGGGATGAAAACGGGGATGAAAGTTTGTATGGGATATGAAAAATAGTTTACGTCCTATTCTGAGACCTACTGAATTGAATATACTCACAAAATTTCATAAGAATCGGTCAAGCCGTTTCGGAGGAGTTTTGTTACAAATACCATGACACAAGGATTTTATATATTAGATATTATAGTATAATAATCATAATGTATCTAACATTTAGCTCATTTATACAAGCAGGACACACTACTATAAATAGGGCGATATCAGACTATAAATAGGAAATATATTACGGTAAAGTTTGAACTGAGTGGGCGATACGTTACGTGTCTCTATTGATTTAACTAAGGCTATTTGATCATAATAGATGTTTTAGCTCTTTGTAACTAGCTCATGCCCACGGCTTTGTGCATAATCTGCAAATATTTATGGAGTTTGAAGAAATTGATGAATAATTTAGATTTTTATTTTTGTACTCTATATAAAATTTACTAAGGCCGTGGTAGCCCAGCGGTAACACGCTCGCTTGGAAAGCCGAGTGAAGCGACAGACAGACAGACAAACAGACAAAGAAAATGTGTTTTTCTTATAAGTACCGTATATAATGTCATATATATTTAGTAAAAAGCTGTTATTTTGACATTACAAACAAACACTTCAATTTTATTTGTCTATATAGATTAGACACTACATGTAATACAAAAATTAAAAACAAAGAAAAAATAATTTGCGAGAATGACTTATAGAGACGATCTAGAAGAGATCGATCTCTTCCTGCCAAATTGTGGTAGTGAGAAGTAGTATTATGAAGCTGGTATTATATTATAGTGTTTATATGTATGTATACTGTAATTATTTATAATATACACATACAATGCATTTTATTTATAATTTAAATTCATTATAACTGCCATAAAAATATAAACGTTATGCATCAAAAGCTAAATGTTGCTATCAAAAGAAACAGTCGCGTTACTTTTATTTATACCAGTAATTCACTCCGGTCAAAGGTGAAGAGCTTTCACTTGTTGTGTTAAAAAATGTCTTCACGTTTTCGATGTTATACTCGCATCTGTTAACTTAGAGTAGGTATCAATCATTGAATCATGATATAGTGTTCTCCTCCTTACATTATACAAAGCTATGTTTTTACATTTCAAAAAAGCACGTTTGGCTCAGTTTATAGTGACTCCACTTGCTGTGCCAGCGGTCGCAGGTTCGAGTCCCGCTGGGGGCATTCGTGTGATGAGCACGAATGTTTGTACTCCAGTCATGGGTGTTTTTATTTATAGTATTTAAAGTTATATATGTATTGTAGTTTATCAATTTTATGGTATATGGATACCATAGCCATAGCCGGAGCTTACCATAGAGCTAGATGGTGATGTGTGTTAATGTCACAATATAAAAAAAGCAGTCTATATTGCTCTCAGGACCATAAAGAACTATACAGTAATTACTTTTTGATTTATACGGAAGTAACCTTTTTTTAACGTTATTTTAACGTTAGAAAATGTATTTACGCATACCACCTGCAATGCTTACAGGTGGTTATGTGGAACTCACCGACAAAGCCAGTACTAAAACCCAACGGAACCTCCCCTGTCTTAATGAAGTGTCGCAGGATAGCTTACGTACTCAACCACGACGCCCCGACGGCAGGTCTGCCGAAGCAGACCACAACAACCATGGGGTTGCTCTCACTGTCCACTCTGCTATCAGAGAAGTACCAGGAGTAACCCACATAGTATAGCGACCACCGAGGTGGGCCGCCTCCCAGTGAGTTTCTTGGCTTCGCATCCGGCTGGATTGCCGGATGCTAATGAGCCTTGTCACCTCGACAAGGTGAAGTAATCCTTTTTTTCTTTTTTAATGTTGGCAAATGCATTTTCGCTTACCACCTGCAGGTGGTTACACCGGCTAGGAAAGCCAAGTGGTGGGAGTCACCGGCTAGGAAAGCCATACTACCATACGGAAGTAACCCCGTCGTATCAACTATTCATCAAAAAAAATCATGAAAATCGGTTCACATTTGTCAGATATTGTGTAACATACCACCTGGCTTTACCAGAAGATCAGCTTAATTAAACTAACATATTGTTGTCCAGCTTTAACATAATTAACTTTTTTATCGATATAATTATTATACAAATAGGTTAAAATCGATATACAAGATATCGAGACACATGTAGTTATTAGTGAAAATAAAAGCTGTTAAAGGTATTAAAATATTCAATACAACTTTTCGATTACATTATAATTTTACCTACGACTTAACATTTTAGCGTGTAGAAGGAACAAACGTTCATACATAAAAAAATTCACATTCTTAATCTTGTTTGTTTGTTTGTTTGGTTGAACGCGCTAATCTCAGGAAATACTAATCCGATTTGAAAAAATATTTTTGAATTAGATAGCCCGTTAACTGAGGAAGGCTAAAGCTATTATCCCGGAAAAATTTACGATTCCCGTGGGATAGATTTGTTTTTTTTTTATTTGATTTGTAGTATATAAACGTAAGCTCTAAACTTATTTTAAACATTCTTGTCTCTTTTTCATATAGATCTAGCAACGTATTAGCATTGCCTACACAGTGTTCCATCTGTGCCTACTCGACTATGCAAATGTAGGTGTAGGCGTTTAATTAACTAATGACCTAGATATTACTCGTAGACTAATTGTCAAGGATCCGCGACGTCATGACTAGATTCAAATGTAGTATGACGAAAGTTTTATTACAGCATTAGACGGCCTATGTTTTACAAGTTATTACCTTAGATCATTATCTCAACTTATGTAATACTAGCGAGTCATCCTCGCTTCGCTCGGCTATGTCCCTACGTTGATTCCCCATACAGACTTTTATCCCCATTTTCTCCCCCTTAAGGGATGATTTCTGAGATAAAAACTATCCTACGTCCTTTCCACTGTCTCAAACTATCAACTTACCAAATTTCATCTAAATCTGTCCAGTTTCGGAGCTTATTCGGTACAAACACACAAACAAAAAAATCTTTACACTTTATAATATTAATAAAGATTAGAGATAGATTAGTAAATAGAAGAATTTTTTAGTTTGTTTGAACGCAATTATTTCTGGAAGTATATGCATTTAGTAAAAATCTATTACACACGCTTTAACAAAGACTTCAATTTTGTTTACATGATATAAAAGTAATACTCATTTAATATTATAAGATTTAGGAAGCCTCATCTTATTAAGTATTACATCTGCTTGTCCATACCTCCCCTCCCTCCCCAGTTGACCCCGAGGCCCACTTCGCTGTGCCACATTCCTAAATCAACCGGATTGTAGCCTAGATATTTTGGTAAAAGACTTTCATTCAACTCGCGAACTCATAGCATAAGGGACGACAGAAATTTTTTGAATGTTAACTATAATTATTAATTGATATGGTTCATACTTAATTAACTTGAAATCATTTTTTTTTTTATTTGTTAAATAATACTAATAATCGTTTGATTTCAATTTCATCTCATTTTTCGAACTTGTAGATATTTTAGATTTTTATTAATTGTAAAAGAACGGTTTTCGTTACAAAAATATCAACGTTAATAACCAAAAAAAAATATATAGATGGTTATTTCAATTTTTATATTTCAATTTTGTCATTATATTTTAAAAATATTTTTATACTAGCGGCTCACCCAATGACAATGTAACGACACATGATGACAAAAACAAATCTATTACCGTACATTTTTCCAGGATAAATAGTAGCTTATATATTATTCTGATTTATGAGCTATATTATTGTAAAGTTTCATTAAAATCTATTTAGTAGTTTTTGCGTGAAAGTGTAACAAATATCCATACATCTATACATCCAGACATCCATACATCTTCATCATTCGCCCACCGAAGTGGGCCACCTCTCTTTGGCTTCGCGCCCGGCTTCGATCCCGAACTCTAATCAACTCCCCTGCCACGACAAAACGAACACACATCAAGGGCGATAGGGAGGCACCTAAGCAAAGCAAGGATAAATCGCTTGTATGTGCATATAATACACATTCTTTTTTATATACACAACTATTATTTTAACATAAATAAATAGGTAACAATATGTACCATCGTCTCTCGGACTATAAAGAATCACACTCCCAAAATTTAATCGTAAAACACACAGTGACAAAGCAAAATATAGTATAACTGTTCGAGTTTAAAGTCTAAAATATTTTGTTTTAATGCTCTAAATGGCAGGTCACCTACCACAGTGTTCTACAGCTTTACACCTAAAGTTGTCGAAGGAAAATGATTCTTATTGATTTGTAATGCTCAGAAATTCTAGCACTGATTTTGATGGATTTTTTATATAATTATAGATGATAAAAACGAAATTATATGTTTTTTTATCCTTAGTATATTTATTTAGTTACAACAAAAAACTCGTCTGTCAAATACAAAGAGACCCCTTTTCCTTTATATCAAAAATTCGGCAAGTATTGAAAAATAATTTAGTTTTTACCTTAATTTCATTTAAATAAGGTTTAATTTATCATAAAATGAATATCTAAGCCAAACTTTATGACGTCGTGTGAGTTTTTTTAACTCTCATTTGTATGCAAGAGCCCACCACGTGACACACTTTTAAACTTTTACTATCTTTGTGTTTAACTTCTAGTTAATTGCACTTAATAAACCAGCCGTTATCAATGACTTTGTAGTTTTGACTTTTGACTGATTGTGAATAAATTAGTGTTGACTTTTGATTTGATTATCCCAAATAGGAAACGAAGGGTTGTTAACTAAATATAATTTTTTTTTTTGCTTTGCGCGTGTTTGTCCTTATGTGATTTTCCATACAAATTTTCATTCCTATTTTTATCCCCTTAAGGGATGATTTCCGGAATAAAAAGTATCCAATATCTTTCCCAGGGTCTCAAACTATCTTCTAAAACCTTATAAAGTTTCATCTAAATCGATTCAGTAGATCCAGAGATTACATCCTACAATCTTACAAACGCACAAACCCACAAGCTTTATAATATTAGTATAGATGTGTGGGTGTCTTTCTATTTGTAAATCATTTTGATATTGTAACTCCTAAACTTTTTTTCATTTTAATACATTCTTTGCTTAATTTTAAAGCGTATCATTAAATTTTAGTAGCACGCACTACTATTATTAAATCCATACTATAATTAATATTATACAGCTAAAGAGTTTGTTTGTTTGTTTGTTTGGTTGAACGTGCTAATCTCAGGAACTACTAATCCGATTTGAAAAATTCTTTTTGCATTAGATAGCCCGTTAACTGAGGAAGGCTATAGGCTATATATCATCCCGGAAAAATGTACGGTTCCCGTGGGATAGATTTGTTTTTTAATCCCAGAAAATGTTCAAAAAGCTTCTATCATTAAATTCAAAAAAATTGTTAAAGAACATTTGTGTGCTAAAGGCTATGAATATATAATAATAAATAATAATAAATAATTTCATAGAAGATAGCACGCCTTGGGAATGAAGTGATCGCCTCCAGGCTACTTCAACTTTATAAAAATATTGTAAATTACAATTTATTAAAAAAAATATTAGTCCCGCTGAGTTTCTTTCGCCAGTTCTTCTCAGGTCTGAGGTTTCATTTTTCCGAACTGGTAGTAGACTCATGACGTTCAGTAAAAAATTGTAATAATTTAATGCTGAATAAAATATTTTGAATTTGAAATTTGAATTTGAATTTGTCTAGAGACGAACCCGAAGCGAAGCGAGGGTGAGTCGCTAGTTACAATATAATTAAAAACAAGTTATTTATATTTACTTGTAAATCATCGCTTTCCTATTTATAACACTTTTAGTTACTGACGTCTTTTCATATATACTTACATATATTTTTGATAATCTCTATATTTAATTTTATACAAATCAAACGTTTTTCCTTCAAAAAGATAAGATTTCTTGTTTTTATAAGGATTTATAAATAATCGTGCGGGAAGTTGATGAAATTGCTAATAGGTAAAGGAAGAAGCTGTCGAAACCGGCCAGCAACATTGTAACTTAAACTGAGCAAGTCTGATAAGTGCCTTGGTGTAATGGCTAGTACGTACGGCTGCACATTCGGAGGTCCTGGGTTCGAGAACCGGTTAGGGCAAAATTTGGTTATTGAGTCTTTCTGATAAGAATATCTCAGTAGTAAGAGTAGAGTAAAAGTAGAGTAAGAGTAAGAGTGACAGGAATAGAGAGTGCACTTGTGTCTGCACACGCGTTGCACTATAATATCTCCTGCGCTCTTAGCTAGTCTTAGTGAGATTGGTTGCCGCTATCGGTCAAAAGGACATCATCATCATAGCTAAACCTGTATATTCGATACATACATATACAGAGATCGTGATAACCTCTTTTTCTTAAAGTCAGTTAAGATTATTATAGACACTATAATTATATTACCTATATGTATTATACATGTATGTTTTAATTAAGAATTTACAACGACATAATAATTACTTTACAAATAATTATCATTGTCATCAATAAGGCTGTATTTAAAAAAATGTGAAATCACCATAAGGACATTAAGATGCTTCACAATTATCGAAAACTAGTGACTTACCCTCATTTCGCTCGGGTGCATTTTAAATTTTTTGAGCGGAACCCTAATTCTTATTCTAAAATAAAAGTAGCCTAAGTTACTTCTTATAACATCAGCTATCTGCAAGTGAAAGTCCCGTCTAAATCGGTCCAGCCGTTTCGGAGACTAACCTAGACAAACAGACAGATAACATTTAAAAAAAAAATTTTCTTATAAGCACTGTATTTAATGTATGTATGATTCCATATGCATTTAGTAAAAAAACTATTATTTTGATATTACAAGTATCACATCAATTTTATTTATCTTTATAGATATCGTGAACATATTTTATCAATAAAAAAATATATTGCCGAATTAAATACCTCGTCTCTTTGAAGTCGGTCAAACATAGCATAAATACGGTAAATACCCGTAAAAAATTTAAATAGTTTTGATAAATATGTTAAAATAGCTTTCTTATTCTATACTAGCGACTTACCCTTGCTTTGCTCGGGTGCGTTCCTAGGTAGGTATATTTAATTTTTTTGCGCTGAACCCTAATTCTTTTTCTTAAGTCAAAGTAGCCAAGTTATTCCTTATAATATCAGCTTTCTACGAGTAAAAGTCCCGTCAAAATCAGTCCAGCCGTTTCGCAGATTAGCCGGAACAAACAAACAGATAAACAAACAGACCAAAATTTAAAAAGTTGTGTTTTATTCAGTAAAAAGCTTTTAATTCGACATTACAAACATACATTTCAATTTAATTTATCTGTATAGATTATAACGCTTACACAAAAAATAAAATATGAAAAACTTTTTTTAAACATAAACTTCTATGCTCTAGAAAGTAAGAAATAACTGTACGTGGTTTTCCATTTGCAAAAAAATACCAAGTAAGATATTTTTGGCGTTGGTGTCATTCGACGCAAGTGTTCAAAATCGGGCAAGTGCGAGTCTAACTCACAGACCGAGTGTTCCGTAGCGTTAAAACATTAAAATGTTTTGTTTTAACATACTATGATTAATTGTTAGGATGAAAGTAAAATAAAGTACTTATTCATTTACGTCATATATAAGTTTGTATTTCATAGTATAAAATAATAAATAATTAGTTTTTGATTATGGAAACCTAACAATTATGAATTCATTTAGATATTTTCATAATATATAGGTAAATAATTATTATATACTAGCGACTCACCCTCGCTTCGCTCAAGTTCGTCTTTAGGTTGATTCTCCATACAAACTTTCGTCCCCATCTTCACCCCCCCTAAGGAATGATTTCCGGAAAAAAAAAATATTTTGTGTCCTTCCCAGGGTTTCAAACTATCTTCTTACCAAATTTCATCTCAATCGGTCCAGTAGTTTTTGAGTTTATTCGTAACAAACATACAAAAATACAAATCTTTCATATTTATAATATTAGTGTAGACTAGCGACTTAGCCAGTCTCCACTTGAGTGAATCCCCGAGTGCCTAACAGTGGCCTATGTGTTACTTCCAATCCGTACAGGGGTTTCAGCGTGAAAAGCAAACACGCATTTACACGTGCATACACGCACTTACATTACTTAGGAGGTTAAATATTTAACCAAGTTCCAAAAAGGAGTAGGTTATATGTTTGTCTGTAATGTATCTTTTTATATAAAGTATAGTCGTGAGTTCTGAAAAATATATTAAAAAATCGATCAAGTGCGAGTCGAATTCGCACACAAAGGGTTCCGTACCATTCTACATGTACTTTTTATTAATATAAGTTTTACTTTATGTATGTAGTGTATTAACTTCGATGATCGATTACGAATGTTAAAAAAAATGATTTTTTGTATTTTAATTTATTTTTATTATTTTTTTTGTCATAGCGGCAATAAAAATAGATACTCTGTGAAAATTTCAACTCTCTACTTCTTACGGTTCATGATATACAGCCTTCTGACAAACAGACGGACGGACAGCGGAGGCTTAGTAATAGGGTTGCGTTAGCACCCTTCAAGTACGGAACTTATTATTATAAAAAATAAAACGTCAAAATATTAAACAATACTTTATTAGACCCAAAATGACACCAACACCTATAAATGTCAAGTGCTTAAGCAAACAATCACACACAATCAAATAAACTAAACAACTTCCACATATTTCAAAATAATTATATAAGCATATAAAGAAAATATATTGTGTTTGTTCTTTTGTAAAAAATCTTGTTTTTTTTTTACATAACCAAATTTATTAAAAAATATTTTCATTATTTAATTAAATACCAGTATTTAATTAGAATAATGATATACGTTTATTATACATTCAATGATATTTTATACAGTGTTACCATCGTAAAGAAGGCGTTTTATATTGAGAACGATAATTTATTTATTAAAAACATGTTTTAATTAAAGTTAAAAAATAAAAAGCTAAATTTGATAGCAGTTTATGTAAAAAAAAACTTTATTTTGTTAATATATAATTTTATGATATTTTTATAATTTTGAATATATTATGAAGTTGTGGCAACACTCATATTTTATGTGTTACGGACTTATTAGTTTTATTTTATTGATTTTTTATTAAAACATGATAATTATTCATCATTATCAATCGATTTTAATAATTTTAACTAAAGATGTAAAAATATGTAAAAAAAATATTAATAGATTCTATATGATAATTAATACTAAATTTTAAGCGACAATTATTCAAAATTGCGCGCTAAAATAAAGTATTTCATTATTTTAAAAGCGAATAATTCGATTTAAGAAAGCAAAATCCTACAATTAATACACGATAACGAAATTTTGATTATTTGACGTCTTAAATATAAAAAAAAAATACGAACTGACAAACAAAGTTTTTATAACTTTATTATATGGAAGTGTTAAAATAAAAAAATAAATGTATTATTTCGGACTTCGATAGTCTCATACGAAATAGTCAATATTAAACAAAAATACAAAACACTCTAACCGTAATGTTGGTAAATTGTATTAAAATATAAAAAAATAATAATTCCAGCAATCAACGCCATCTATCTGAATATTCTTACAACATAAAGTCATGCCATCTATCGGCAAAATTATGAAACAAATCAAACAATAAAAATACTCTTTATAGTATATAACGTCTTAAAATACAAATATCGATTTTAAATCAAAACAAATAATATAAATGATAATATTTTCAATAACAGCATCAGCTTTTTTGCTGAAAATTGTAAGTATATCGAAATAAAACAAAGTGTAAAGGAAATTACAACGAATTGCAATTTCAAAAACGTCACATCGACTAAAAAACCTATATAATTATTATAAATGACTGTATTTTTAATATACGGACAAAAACCTATTAAATACAGTGCAGTCTTAAATCTCAAAAAATATATAATATAATATGATTTCTCTAAAATTAATATCAGATGTTATAGACTTAAAAAAATAAGATACACGGAGCGTCACTAACAATAAATGAAGTCAAACAAATCTGTCAAATAAAAATTTCAATATTTTATTTTTGAATAACTTTGTTTTTGTAGCTAATAGCTTCCAATAGCGTATTATAAACATAAATTACAATACCATATCTAGCTTCAACCATTATCTTCAACGCTTCGCATATTTTAAACTTTAGTCGACAAAGTACGCATAAAAAAAACTGACCAATCACAACTTAAATCAAAATTGAGTTATTATCTGGAATAAAAAAAAAAATAATTTACTTTGCAAACTTTCATTCTATTTAAGAATAAATAAGGTCGTTATTGCAAAAACATTTTTGTTGATTTGTCAAATAAGTTTTTTTAAAGTCAGTTTCTTATTAAGTGAAATATGTTTTATATTAAGTATTATATATTTACAGCATTAGTTTCTTTTCCAAAGCTTCCCATAACGGGTCGAGGGTGTCCTGTTTGTAAACAGCGCCATCTGTGAGTACGGCGGGCGTTTCCCCGAACATGACATAGTCGTGCGCGCCGGCGCCGGCAGCGCGGCGCCGCCCCGACGCGAGGCGCACGCTGCGCATCATGGCCGCTGATTTCATACGCTCTGTTTTGAATTTAATTATACAAAATATTATTATTATTATCTAATATATTTAAAAGGCAATGGTAAAAAAGGCTATGGTAGCCCAGTGGAAACGCGCTCGCTTGGGAAACCAAGTGAAGCGGGTTCAAATCCCGGGTCTCGCACCTCTGATATTTTCATGTGCGAATCATTTCTAACTTGATTACCACTTGCCTTACGGTGAAGGAAAACATCGTGAGGAAACCTGCATGTCTGAGAGAACCTAGCAAGTTTTCGAAAGACATGTGAAGTCCGCCAACCTGCACTTGGCCAGCGTGGTGGACTATGGCCTGATCCCCCTCGTATTGCTGTTTGGTATGTGGGGCTTTTCGGGGGCGAAAAATCGATCTAGATTAGTCTTATGTCTGGGAAAACGCGTGTTTATGAGTTTTCATACGATTTTCTTTCGCATTATTCTACGTAGAATATGGTCGATAATTTCTTACACTCCGTCATACCTATAGTCTGCGCTTATATGTAAGTTTCAAAATTTACTCTGTTCGAAACTTTCACAGGAAATGAATGCATGGTAAAATTATAACCTCGAAATATATTATTATAAAATCGAAATAAATCCGAAAAAAAAATCGAATTTTTTTTGTTAAGAAATACAAAAAGTGAAAAAAATAATAAGTTTTCATAAAAATAAATAAGTAACAAATATATCTTTGTCAATTTTTCGTTTTTATTTTTACCCGACTGCCAAGGAAGGGAATTTTTTTCCATAAAATACTATATTTTTTTGGATGTGTACTGTATTTTTATAGCTTATTATATATATTGATAAATACTGTATTTCACCAAAGAAATGTTGGCAACCCTAGTATGGAGTAGGCTGTGGCAGTATATAGACAACTGACCGTCAGCAGGCAGCGGGCAATATTTCATATTTCATAGTATGTGGCTGTGTGGCTGATCGCTACTCGGTCGGTAGCGGTAGAGTAGACGGTGGTGGTACAGACTACAGAGACAGACACTGAAGACTACTGTATAATCAGTAGGCTGAGGCAGTATATATACAACTTGTTGTGGTGAATGCGCAAGCGATCCCGCAACGCCCCATTGCACTGCGGCGACGGATTCCGCTGTGGGTTTTAGTGAGTAGGAGTCTCACAGTACCTTACCCATTGACGGCCGGTAAGGTCCCTGTTGCAGACAGCGAGAAAACGTAGCTATCATCATCAGTCCCCATGATGGGTTTCCCAGCGTCAACAAAAAAAAAGTATATAGGCAACTCAGTACTGACCGTCGGCGGTGGCCAGCGGGCAGTACTTGATGGTGTGCGCGCGGTCGCCGCGCGCGCCGCAGCGCCGGCAGCGGTAGGCGCGCAGCACGGGGCACGCCACGCGGCCGCGCGCGCGCAGGCGGTGCGAGCGGTAGTACGCCGGCCGCTCGCCGTTGTTCTTGCAGAAGCGGCACTCCATCTCCTGCTGCAGTTCACAGTGTTCATTCCGATTGTTATTGTTGAAAGTGCTTTGGTATCATTTTTGTATTATTTCAGTAGGACTCTGTCAAGCTTGAGGAGTCCGACTGGATGGGTACCACCCCCTTATCTATTTTTTCCACCAAACAATAATGATTGCATTGTTGTGTTCCGGTATGAAGGATAAGGTAGCCAGCGCAATTACAGGCAAGATCTATCTTAGTCCTCACAGTGACAACGCACCTGTAGTTCTGTATTTTTTTTACCTAAAACCTAAATGCATGAACCGTAGATGTTATGGGCGACAGGTACCACTTTCCATCAGGTGGACTGTCTGCTCATTTATTACTAAGTACCAATAAATATAATAGTAAAAAAAATCAATGACAAGTTTATAATAATATTTGAGACGTCTAAATCTTAGTGTCTTCTGTGACCATGATTGCTGATAAACATTCGAATTAAAAATCATAATAAATTCGCGAAATCTGAAAAGATATTTTAATTTAATTGAATATTTAGTTGTTGCTCCAATCATGTACCTGTGTACTTTTTATCCAAATTCACACATGTATTTATTTAATTGTATTGAAGAGCATTAAGTCTCAAGTAATTCTGATCATAAATATATTTTTGGGTTGTATTATGTTTTCCCGTGAGAATGAGATAATTTCCCGCGGTAAAAAGTAGCTTATGTTACTTTCCAGCCCTCCAACTCCCTCTTCACACAAAATCACGACAACCCGTCATTCTATTTCGACGAGAGAGAATGACAAACAAACAAACAAATAAACACACTTTTATATTTATAATATTAGTATGAAAGTATGGATTTGATGCGCCCTTATTCTCCGGCGTGAGATTAATAATGCGAACACTACCTTGTTACGATGGCTTATCAATACTAATATATGAAGTATACCGAAATGATGTGAATTTTCATAATTTGCAATTATAACGTTAGTGAAGCCTGCTGTGAAGATTTAAGGGGATTTCCCAACTCACATGTACCGACCTACGTTACGATGCTGGGCGCTACACTGTTACAAATCATATTTCTAAACCCATCTTTTATTAAATAGAATCGTATTAATAGTGCTGTAGGCATCAATCGGCTATTTAATTCGTTATTTATATTTACTAAATTGCTATATTTAATTAATACTAAATTATATTTCAAATATCTTAAAATAGATTAGCGTTTTGTTTCCGAACGGGGTTTGTATTATCTTTCCAAATCACTCGTGTGTTTTATTATTTTGTATAAATAATTACTATTTATTACAGTTATAAATTATTTGCATATTTACATATCCAATATTTAATTAATGTTAAACTTATATTCAATATTTAATAATATAACAGAATGTATTTTTTCTAATAAGTTGCTTTTTGATCATTCTGGCGTGAGTGCGGGTATTTGTATTTAAAGCCGTGTAATGGTGAAATGAGGGTTGAGTTGAATTTAGGCGGTGATAATAACGTTTTGCTATAACGATCCATAAGTGCTGTTCGCCACCTTCGTCTTGCTGTCTCGCTGCTCGTTTTAACACAGCGATTGCGAAATTAAAGATAATTCCAATCAATCAATTGTCGAAAAAGTCAATCAATCGTGTTCGGTCATCGCGACGCACAGTAGGTACGTGATCAAGAAGACGTACTAGAGTTTCTTGTAGAAAATCCAGTAGCACTTATGAGACAGCCCGACAATTCAAAGATTTGACGACACATTTGGTTTAGTTTGTGATCCTACTTGCTGTGCTAGCGGTCGCGGGTTCGAGTCCCGCTGGAAATATATATTTGTGTGATGAGCACGAATGGCTGTACTCCAGTCATGGGTGTTTAATAATATGTATGTATTTAAAGTTATATATGTATAGTGTATCAACTATCTGGTATCCATAACAAAAGCCTCGTAGCTTACCATGGAACTAGATGGTGTTAATGTCCCGACATATTTAAAAAAAAATATGTCACAATACTACGCATGGAATGTTATACACAATGAAGGGAAGCACCCTTCCACCTGCATCATTTTCATGAACTCAGTAAAGCCGAGAAACCTACGCGAGTTGCATTTTGTTCGTAGATAGATCTACGAACAGTTACGTTTCAGGTGTAATGGATAGAATGTGGTGATTATTTTGAACGCTGTGTATGTAGGCGATATCTACCGAAATACTACCTATTTTAAGTCTAAAATTAAAAATGTATTAGAGAATAAAGCTTATTATACAGTCGCGGAATACTTCGGAGATATCAATGTGGAGAACTAATATCTGGTTGAATCTCACGTAGGATAAATATATAATTATTATTATTTTAAAAGAGCAACTGTTGAGTTTCTCGCCGGCTCTTCTCAGCAGAACTGCCTTCCGAGCCGGTGGTAGCTTCCACACGGACTGACTACACTGACATTTAATTTATTTATTTATTTATTTATTAAGATTCACCAGTGGTAATTACAATGTTAAAGTAATAATTATGCTAAGTTACAAAGTTCTTATTGCTAAATGCATTACCTTTTAAGGTGAATACCGCATGCGAAAATAAGTGTGAGATAGTTATACATAAAAACAACAATTCTATGATCTAATGAAATTAAACAAATAAACAAAATCTACCAAACATATCAAATTGTTACATATAATTATTTATTTATAATATAGTTTTTTACATTTTTACGAAACTTTGGCAACGAATCTCTGAATAGGTCCAAGCATTTATAATCGTTTATAATTTTACATAATCGCGACACAGGTGAATTGTTCCCCAAAACAGTTCTGCGAAAAGGCTTTTCAAATAAGTTCCCGGGTTTACGTAGGCATCTAGGGACTCTAAAATTAAACATAGACACAAGAAACGGGTTGTCATAAACGCTGTTAATACTTTTGTATAAGAAATGTAGATCCAATATGTCCCTTCGGTCTTCCAGAGTTTGCATATTAAAATATGTAAGTCTTTCGGTATATGTTGCGAGTGATCTGGATTTCCCAACTGAGAAAGCTAAGTGGTAAAGAAAACGCTTCTGAATTCTTTCAATTCTGAGACAATGGTATGCATAGTGGGGTCTCCAGACGATACTGCCGTATTCCAAAATACTGACAACCAGACTTTTATATAGGTTTATTTTTGTACGACATTTCCTAAAAACTTTACAATTGCGAATTACAAATCCCAGCATTTTAGAAGCTTTGCTAACAATAGAGTCTATGTGCGGTATAAACGTAAGTTTACTATCAAATATAATACCTAAATCCCTAATAGTATCTACTGTACTGAGCGGGATGTTATCTAAGTAGTACTTAGTTGTAATATTATTACATATTATTATATTTAAATTCAAAATGTAAAATTGACGATTCAAAAGTGTTTGTAAAAGTCTGTTTGAATAAAGTATATTTTGATTTGATTTTTCATTTATTTTAAGACCCTTATTTAACCATTGTAAAAAAAAAATGTATTCAATCACTTTAAATGTCTTTTATTTAATAATAAATATTTAATTGTAATATTTGTAATTATTTTAAACCGCATCTATTTTATAAATACTTCTGCATAAAATAATTTTAATAATATTTAAAATCTAATCCAAAACAAAGACGAGCGCGAGATAATTAACACGTGTTGCAAACCGACAAAGGGCAAGCGGCGCCTCTGATGCCACTTGTGTCGGCGCCGCGCGGTACCTACTCCCTACGACCGCCGCGCGGCGCCGCACGTGCGACGGTGAGGCGTTGCCGCCGGACGGCGGTGTTGCCATCCGAAGCGACCGTTGTTAGCAGTGTTAATCTATACTGTATACATATAATAAAACTAGCGACTCGCGTTCGCTTCGCTCGCGTTTGTCCGTTTTCACGTTCTTAGGTACGTTTTCACAGTTAGCTATGTTTATATATAAATAGTAGCTTGCTACTTCTAAGATATTCATTTAAATTATAATATAGCGATTTACGTTACGTACGTACGTTATTACGCGGATTTTTTCACAATTTCATAGGTTTTAATTTTTTTCGCGGAACCCTGATTCTTTTTCTAAAATAAAAATAGCCTAAGTTACTCCTTATAACAGCAGCTATTCGCTGGTGAAGTCCCGTCAAAATCGGTCCAGCCGTGCCGGAGATTAGCCGGAACAAACAGACAGACAGACGATAGACAAACAAAAATTCAAAAAAATGTTGTTTTGGTATATGTACCGTGTATACATTCATATGCATTTAGTAAAAAACCCCTACTTGCTGTGCCAGCGGTCGTGGGTTCGAGTCCCGCTGGGAGTAAACATTTGTGTGATGAGCACGAATGTTTGTTCTCCAGTCATGGGTGTTTATATTTATAATATGTATGTATGTTAAGTTATATATTTATAGTGTATAAACTATCTGATGTCCATAACACAAGCCTCGTAGCTTACCATGAAACTAGATGGTGCTGTGTGTTAACGTCGCAACATACTTATTTATTTATATTTAATAAAAACTAAGCACTTTAATAAAATAATCAAAATTTTGGAAAGTCATGAAAGACAATAATGTAATTTTAACACTAAGCTTACCTCTTGCTTATCACCCTTCGTTTCACGGCTCATTTCGAGCTGCCTCAACAGTGAATACAACACCGGGTCCGGCAGCGACGAGAGCACGCGCAGTTGTACCTCTGTCAATACATTGTCGTCTGACAGATATGTTTGTTGTAACGGAGCTGGAGATGAAATATATATTTTTGTTACAGCGAAGATCAATGGAACGGAGTATACTGGGAATTAACCTAACTGACCGTGTCAAGAATATCATAATCCGTTCCAGAACTCAGATTATGGATGTCACTCGGAAAGCTGCCATGCTGAAATGGGACTGGGCTGGTCACGTCATCCGGATATCAGATGACCTTTGGGCCAAACAAACAACTTTTTGGATCCCCCAACACAGCAGACGACAGCGTGGTAGACCCAGACGGAGATGGCGGGATGAATTAGACTCCTTCCAAAGAGAGTGGCATACTATAGCGAAAGATAGGGAGCAGTGGAGGAAGAGTAGAGAGGCCTTTGCCCTGCAGTGGGACACTACAGGCTTATAATAATAATAATCAGCGATTAATCCTCGCTTCAATCTGATATGTATGCGTTACTCCAGATCATGATCTATCTGTGTACTAAATTGTATCGAATTCTGTTAAGCTATTTTAGTGTTAAGAACAAACACACAAACTTTTTTTAAACACTAATTCACAGTAAAATGGTATGTATATGTTACAGTCAGAATTCTTTCGTGGTCAAAAGTAGTTTTGACTGTAGCCTTGGTCAATAGCAGTTTTTACTGGCATATCGGTCAAAACTTAAAATGATGGCGTTGTGGTCAAAAACCTAACCTAGAAAGAAAGAAAGGGTTCTTCCGAGTAACCTTCAACCTACTTACCTCCTTAACTTTTTAGGAGGTTTGACTGATATGCCTACTGATAAATTATCTTCTACATACTACTTAGTGTCTATAAATATATTAACCACCTTGAACAGAAGGAGGTAAGACGTTTCTATTTCCACCAGGTCGCGGAAGACGCGTCGCGGGCGAAGCGTCGGGCGCCGGCCACGACTTCTGTCTCAGATACTGACTTGATGGACCCATGCCTATTAGGACTGAAAAATATGATATTTTCACTCATTGCTTTTAGGTATAGTTAGTTTTTCAGCTGATTTCAGTTCATGACAAGTATTAATTAAATTATTTTAATATTGTTATATACATGAAGCAAATGTAAAAAGGGATCTGTGTTAGTAGCGACATCTCAATTTGTGGCCATTTTCTAAATTCCATAATCTATACCTACATATAATAAAATTCTAACTAAGTCGAATCTGTACATTAAAATTATTTTTTGGAAAATCTTATTGAAATTGTCATTATTATGGATACAGAGGCCGAATCTATAGTTATTACATTTTTTGACAGTCTGTCTGTCTGTAACCGCATCAAGAAAAAACGACTTGACAGATTTTGATGAAATTTGGTATGATGATACCCGGGTCAACATATAGGATACTTTTTACTGCGGGAAAATATCTCATCTTTGAGAAATCTATACTAATCGTCAAAACGTACCTAGGGACGAACCCGAATGGAGCGAGGGTGAGTTGCTACTTGCTAGCATTTTATAAGGGTAAAAACCATAATATCTAGATAAAATACCTCATCACGCCAATACGTCGATCGTCGATCGCTTATTATTGGTGAAGTTATCGCGTTATGTACCAAATTATCAAACTTTCGATGCTCAAATTCCATGCCAGGGAGATAAGTAGAAACACTCACTCCGTTCTTTCTTGCTGCTCGTAACAATTGACTTACTTTAATGGCCACTTTTTTTGTAGAACGCAGAAATTTGTACAAGTTTAAGAACTTGTTGTTATCAGAAGTAGTAACTCTTTAAGTTACGTACCGAATAACCCTGTATTTTAGTGTGGAAATCGAACCCTTGGTGTCAGTCGTGGTTTTAAATTAAAGCCATCTTACCATCTTTGTTCGGGTTTCTTATAGTATCTTCTTCAGGGTCGTATGGAGAGTCCAAACCGTTTAACCTAAACTCTTGCATTATAGCGTCTAGGGAGTAACTTGTTGGCAACACTGAAAGTTAATTTTAATTTTTAGAAATAAATGTAATTTTTATGTAATTAAATTATATAAAACAGAATGTTTGATTATTGCTTGTATGATCTTACTCCCTTTTACCCATTCCATCCACATTATAAGTAATAGGGAATGTGCGTGATTTTTTTTATTTTTATACAATAGCTAACATCGTTATATAATTGTAAAAAATATCCAGACCCAAAAAAAAAACTAAAATTTAGTATAAAAAAAATATACCAATACGGATACTTTAAACGCCTACCATTTATATATAACATACAGAAAATACGCAATTTGTAGCGACAATATCAATAATCACCATTATGATATACTCTGACGTCATATTCGGTGTGACCAATGGCATTGCGTTTCAACTACTTGCTTTAAAATATCCATCCATAGTCTACATATATATTATTTACAGGCAGTGCTACCATTTGTCAAGTTTTTTCACTAACAGTAGCCTATACGTTATTCCAATCTATGTATTTAGTCACCTATACTTATGTTATAAAGAGGACAAATTTGTTTGTTTGTTTGTACCGAATAAGCCCCAAAACTACTGAACCGATTTAAATGAAACTTTGTAAGAAGATAGTATGCGACCCTGGAAAGGACATAGAATAGTTTTTATCCCGAAAATCATACCTTAAAGGGCTGAAAATGGAGATGAAATTTTGTATGGGGAAGCAACCTAGGGACGAATCCGAGCGAAGTTAGGGTGAGTCGCTAGTAGTCTTTATGTTTAATAAATTTTATCCAAATCTTTCCAGACGTTTTAGCGTAAAAATGTAACAAACGTACCTACATACATATACACACTTTCACATTTATAATAGATAAAATATATTCATAAGAAATAGACACTTACTATTTGAAAAACTAGAAGACCTTCGTCGTCCTGAGGCATCTGGTGTTTGCAACTGAGTCCGGAAATCACACCAAGTCTCTTGACAGTCTTTTGGATATTCATTGATCAATAAACGCTAGAGAAACATATTTTTAATTGAATAAATTAAAAAAAAAACATATTATTTTCTAACATTTTATTTATTGTCTATCTAAACAGGTAAATATTACGGGAAGCTTTTATTATAAATTATTTTAATATAATAAATTGTTGGGTTTGATTTAATTTAAAGTTTATTTTCGTTTCTTTAAACCATTTAAATAAAAGCTTGTTTTAAAAAATGTTTTTAAAATGATTCTATTTTTTAGTTATTCATATTTTTTTCAGCAAACCCTTTTAAAAAAACATAGTTCGCCATCTTTGAGAGTTCGCCATATTGGATTTAGAATGACGTCACTATACATTGACATCTATACTAAACGTGTATGCTACATTTCAGCTCAATCAGTTGAGGATAACAGCTTTAAAATTCAGTTGCAATATAAGATCCGAGCAAACAAACATTACAACTTAAATGAAAGCTTGTAGAATATATTATTATTTTTATTATTCATATTTTATTTTCAAAAATTGTATATTAATTTATGAAATTTTCCTTATTCTTTTAAGAAAGTAAACGATATGAATGGCAAACTTTTTTTGGTAGAGTTTGTTTGTTTGAATGTGCTAATCTCAGGAGCTACTAATTCGGTTAGAAAAAATATTTTTTCATTATATAGCTTATTTATTGAGCTATGATATATCATGCTACTACCCAAGGGAGGGGAGCAGTGATCATAAATGTCAACAAATCGGGCAGAATTCCATACATTATTGTAAAACTGATGTTTATAATACTATATTAAGGTGCTTTAAGCTCAGAAACTACTGACCCCTTTTTAAAAATGCCTTTTGCATACAACCAAAGAATTTTTTATTGTAGTTTTAGCACGAGCAAAGCCGCGGGTTTTGTTAGTAGTAGGCACAGTTCAGTTCAGTTCTCTTGTTAATGGCTTCAAAGCGTGCCAGTTGAGCACAGATTATTTTGCCAATGTCACGTAAAAAGGAGAAGACACGAAGGAGATTGGTCGGTATTAAGTGACATTATTAAACTATATATATTGATAAAAAAGTGTACAAAAAGGGGAGAAACTCCATGGACCTTGTATCTAAAACAAAAGACAACACAATTACTATATACATAAAAACCTAAATTAAAAAATAGTAATAAATTACTTAGTAAGTTAGTTCTAGTTATTTTACAAAAATGTTAGTCTATAATCTAATTCTATTACACTTAATATATTTACATAAAAATTTACATAAAGGACTAAATACAAACATTAATAAACAATTAACATTAATAGGACGGGGGACTTTGAGGGGGAGAACATCATAAATAGGATGGAGGAGTCTAGGACAACTAAAGAGGATATGAGAGGGAGTACCTTCATCAAAGCCACATTCACATAAAGAATGATCCCTGATCCTAATCTTCGCTAGGTGAACAGGTGTGCATGCATGCCCAAGGCGCAAGCGACAAATGGTAGTTATTACCCAACGTTCTGCAAGTTTTAGGCGGTGAAACCAAGGGCGTCTCGGAATCTCAGCCTGAAGGGCTGCATAGTGCTTACCTTTAAAAGTTTTTGATATGTTCCAGTTATTACTCCAAGCTTTTTCTAAATAATTTTTGGCAAGAGATACCAGATCTTGAACTGAATTATTAAAATGCTCAAGCGTACCGCAAACAACAGCAGATTTTGCACAAGAATCTGCAGTTTCATTACCTGGAATACCAGAATGGCCTGGGATCCAGACCAAGCAGACCGACAAGCCCTTCTGATGACATAAGAACAGAACTTCACGAATCCTTAAAATAATAGAACATCTTAATTTGCTACGAAACGGATTCTCCTTGATAGCCAGTAAACAACTGAGAGAGTCTGTCAGTATAACTATCTGTTTGAAGTCATGGGAGAGGGTGAACAGGGTTGCTTCTAGTAGAGCAACAGCTTCGCCTGTAAACACCGATGATTCTGGAGGGCATTTAAATTGTAAGATAATTTTGAATTTAGGAATCCAGCAAGCTGCACCAACACAGCCATCATGTGATAATTTAGATGCATCTGTAAATATAAGGAGGTGATTCGACCAATTTTGATGAACTAGACTCTGAAATTTTGTGCTGGTGTCAGGAGCTCCCTTGATCAGACCAAGATCCAAGATAATAGAGGGGGAGAAAATGAGAGCATTATAAGGAGTACAAAAAAGGGGGTTTAAACGAAAACGGGATAAGGGGTGAGGAAGCTTGGTGAACTTGAGGAAACTTTCTAAGAGAAAGGATAAGGGTCTTTGAGAGGAATTAAAGTCAGCAAGCCGACTTAACCTGGGCCAAAGAGGGTGGGACGATAACTGTAACGACTTAGCGACAAATCGATCGGATAGGTATTGGCGACGTAATGGGAACGGGGGGTCAACACATTCAACTTGAAGAGCATTGGTAGGAGTAGACTTCATTGCACCTAGTACTATCCGCAGGCATTTATATTGTATTCGATTGAGTTTTTCTGTGGGAACCTTATTAAAGGGGTCTAAAACAAATGTACCGTAATCAATATGACTACGCACAAGGGAATTGTACAGCAATTTCTGAGTATATGGGTGTGCACCCCACCACACACCGGACACCGCTCGTAGAGCGTTGATGTTCTTTTCACATTTTTTAGTTATGTATTCAACATGTGCAATTCCATTCAGCCGTTTGTCGAGAACGATGCCTAGAAATTTTGCCTTTTCTACTAGACTAATAATATGATTATCATACACGAATTGGAAATTTGGGATTATCCTCTTTCTAGTGAATACAACTGCCTGACACTTGGCCACTGATAATGACAAGCCATTTTCAGAAAGCCATTGACCTAGATATTGCAAAGCAGAATTTATCCGGAAATTAATGTCCTCTACGGATTTAGAGCTGCAATAGAGGACGATATCATCAGCATATTGAAGTACATTACAAAAACTATTTACAGACAATTCGAGGTCATGAGTATATATATTATACAGAAGAGGGCTGAGGACCGAGCCTTGGGGAAGACCTTTCCAGATAAGTCTGGGAGGTAAAGTAAGTAATTGATGTTTAACAGATAAGGTTCTACCGGTCAGCAAATGGCTTATGAAATGTGTCAACCTCAGTGGAATGTTCAGATAATGCATTTTCTGCCTGAGCATCGGAAGAAGAACATTATCATAAGCAGAAGCAATATCAAGAAAAACACCAACCAGATACTCTCCTTGGGCATAAGCTAAACGAATGTCTGTAGTGAAAATACTGAGACTATCTATTGCACTCAGCCCCTTTCTAAAGCCAAACTGAGAGGGAGCTAAAATATTTCTGCTTTCCACTATCCATTCGAGGCGAGTTTTCAAAATCCGTTCAGTTATCTTCGCTAAAGTAGATGATAGTGCAATGGGTCTGTAGGAATTTGGATCAGATGGACATTTGCCCGGTTTAAGGATAGGTATTACTATTTGGGATTTCCATGATTCTGGGACAATACCTGACACGAATAAAGCATTTATTAAGTTTAGGAAATACTTTTTGGATCTATTGTTCAACCTTCCAATAAAGGAATACGGAATACCATCCTCCCCTGGACTAGTATCCTTTAAATCCGTTAAGGAGCTCTCAAGTTCTTCAAATGTAAAAGGACGGTCCATTTCGCTACTTGCAGAGGGTGTCACAGGGTGCGAAAGAGAATCGTGTGGGGGCACAAATGGAGGGGCTAATTTATCAGCAAAGTCATTAAGCCATACGGAAGGGTTATTGGAGTTAGGACTAGGGCCAGAGTTAAGAGAACGACGAAATCTCTTAACATTAGTCCACACTAGGGATGAGGGCGACCGAGGATCAAGAGATTCACAAAAGTTAATCCAACCAAGTTTTTTCTTTTTATGAGCCAATCTTCTAAACTTTGCTTCATTGCGCTGATAGGTATTAAAATTCTCCACTGTCATAGAAGCTGCATATGACATCTCGGCAGATTTACGCCGATTAACAAAATCAGTGCATTCCTGATCCCACCAAGGATTGGAAGGCAATTGGTTCTGTGTGGAGCGCTTCTTCGGTATATGAAGATCTGCAGAAGAAATGATAGCAGAGACAAACCGATCATAGCAAAAAATGACGTTCTCACTATCAATAGATTCAGGAAGGGAGTCCACCATGTGATCAACAGAACAAGCGAAATCGAACCAATTAGCTTTATTTAAATTATGTTTAAGAAGGGAATTGGAATTTGAAGAGGAAGGTATATATCCAGTGACTAAAGAAATCAAGATAGGAAAATGGTCACTACCATGGGAAGAGGGAAGGACATTCCATGACAGTTGTGCAGCGAGAGAAGGGGAAGAGAGGCAAAGGTCTACAGCTGATCTAGGATTTTGATTGGGATAGACCCTTCTAGTCGGAGAGCCATCATTGAGGATACACAGATTAGTATCATCAATCATGTCAACCAAGTGAGGAGAGAATCTATCACAAAAATAACATCCCCACAGTGTATGATGGATGTTAAAGTCTCCCATAATCAGTACAGGACTAGGAAGCGAAGAGATAATAGACAAAAGCTCAGGAAAAATCGTAGGAGAAGGATGAGGAATATATACAGAGAGGAATGATATGTTAAAGGCCCTCACAGCAACAACGTTAAACTGTTGGCTGTGAGGTGGAATAGGGATAAGGGAGTAGGGAGTGGAGTACCGGATAAGAATGGCACTACCAGCATACCCGTCACTTCTGTCCTCCCTTAAACAGGCAAAACCTGGAACTCGGAAACGGGAACCAGGGGTTAACCATGTCTCCGAGAGGGCAATAATGACAGGATTGTGTGAGGAAATAAGATGAATTAATTCATGTTTTTTTGGATGAATGCTTTTACAATTCCACTGAAGGAAGTTCAGTGGGGCCATTTTTAACTATATTGAAAATTTGCATTAATTTTTGGGCAACGTTGGACGGTAAAGGGACATCATCACAGGAAGATATAATAGAAATGAGGGTTTCGATGAGAGCTAGAAGGAGATCATTTTTAGGACTGGGGGAATTATCATTATTATTAAGGGCACAGCCATTAGGGAGAGGGGAGGAGCAATTGTTAACAATTGCTTGATGAGCTTGTCTATCATATCCATTCGCTAAAGGAGCTCGGGGACGTGGAGAACGGTAAACTGTTTGGCGATATGATCTGGAGGAAGAGGGTTGAGGTTGAATTGTACTAGAGGGAGTATTAATGTAAGTGGGAAGGGAGAACATCTCCTTAGCAACATCAGCATATGAGCGCTGTACAGAAGGAAAACGGGAGGATGCTTCCATATAGGAGACATTCTCTTGCGACATTACCATCTTAATTGACTGTTGTCTAAGGAATTCAGGGCAATCTTTATCTGTGGCAAAATGTTTGCTAGTGCAATGTATACATGAAGAATTCTCCTTAGTAATATTACATGCATCCCCAGTATGTGGTTGGGAACACCTGTAACACCTTGGCTTAGATCTGCATTGAGATTTAATGTGACCAAAGCGGCAGCAATTAAGGCACTGTATAGTAGGAAGTTTATATGTCTCAACAGGGAGGGAAGTGTGGTAAGAGTACACTTTTTCTGGTAGCATTTGTCCCCTGAATGTCATAGCGACCGACTGAGTCGGTATCCAGGTAACAATGCCTTCGTTTACATTCTTTCGATTCAGACGTCTAGCTTTCATGACCTTACCACAGCCAGGAGGGAGTTCTAATGATTCAATGAATTCATCCATAGCCCAGTCAACAGGGACTCCTTTGATAAGACCCATACGAGTAATATTAAAGGTGGGGATAACTGCTACATATTTGCACCTACTGAGAACTGGATTTATTAAAAAGTTATTAGCAGCCTCAGCAGAAGAGAATTGGACAGCGATTTTGTTGCGACCGACATTTTTTACTCCATCATTAATTATATTAGGTATTTTATTATTATGCAAAAATTGACCGAACTTGATGGCTCTTATGGTTGTTCCAGCTGCAGGATCAGGAGTTTCCCTGGAGACATAAACTATAAATGGACCCTTGTCATCATCATTATAGGAAGGAGGACCTTCGGACATAGAGGGATTTATATACACATTTTGGATTGACGGGGTGGCAGTATCTGGATTGTGTATAGTTTTTTTAATTGCCGAATTTGTATCAGGAGTTGAGACTTCCCCTTGACGTTTACGAGAAACACCCTCAGAACTTAACAAAATGGAGCCTCCGGGGTCCGGGGGCTCCGACGGTGGATCACCATCCATGCTTAAACCTAACCTACCTTTATTAAAACACACACAAATAAATATATAAACCAATCACCAATAAACCACTTAAATCACTACGAGGATTAACACCTTCGACACTTAATTATAATAAAAACTTAAAAGAGAGATGAGAATTTATATTAAAAAAAAACACCGATCTCACTAACACGTGCGTAAGCCTAAACAACGTGACATCCTAGTAGTAGGCACAGCAAATCACGCTACTATTTTTGACTTTGACATTTATTTTGACGGATAATAATTCTTTACTAATTTATATATCTATACATATAAATAAAATTGGAGTGTCTGTTTGTAATATTAAAATAACCGCTTTTTACTAAATGCATATGGATGTATACACGGTACATATACCAAAACAACATTTGTTACAATTTTTGTCTGTCTGTTTGTTCCGGCTAATCTCCGGAACGGCTGGAATGATTTTGACGGGACTTTCACTGGCAGATAGCTGATGTTATAGGGAGTAACATAGGCTACTTTTATTTTAGAAAAAGAATCAGGGTTCCGCGAAAAAAATTAAAATTCATGAAATTGTGAATAAAATCCGCGTACAGAATACGCACCCGAGTAAAACAAGAGTAAATCGCTATATAATTTAAATTAATATCTTAGGAGTAGCAAACTACTATTTATGTGTACCTAAACATAGCTAACCGTGAAAACGTACCTAGGGACGAATGCGAGCGAAGCGAGTGTAAGTCGCTAGTTATATAATATTTCTTTAATAATTCTAAAAACTATTTGTTTCCGTGGCCTCAAATTTTATATATAGGCTTCTAATAAAGAGATCATTTAACGAAAAAAAAATATGAGGTCTCAACTCGATGGCATACTTTGTACAGTTGAGCCAAATCAGTCCAATTGTTTTCTCGTGATGCGTCCCCAGACAAACAGACAGACAGACCGATAGACATACAAAAGTTCTAAAAACTATAGATTCGGCCTCTGTATCGATGCTAATAACAATTTCAATAAGATTTTCCAAAAAATATTTAATGTACAGATTCGCTTCAGAATTTTATTATATGTATAGATGTACATTGTACTTTGAAATGGAGCGATGCGAAGAGCTGACATAATAAGGGCAACAGTGGCTATTAGGTACTTATAATTATATCGACATTCGACGGCGTATTATCATGCCCACAGTGCGCACGTACCTTAACTGATAAAGTTGGGTATGCAAGTCAGTCAAGAGCGCACCAAAGGGTAGGTACAGCAACAAAACCTTAACCCTGACTCACAAAATTAGAGCAAAACCTATCCAGTCCTAACAATCGCTGTAGTCGAAATCGGCCAAGAGAGATACATACACATATGTATATACAGAATACATGTAAAAAATAAAAATTCCTAACAAATATTTCTTCAAAAAATGGCGTCGACTAAACACTAATTTAATTTT
This sequence comes from Argynnis bischoffii washingtonia, assembly GCA_033884665.1. Taxonomy (NCBI): domain Eukaryota; kingdom Metazoa; phylum Arthropoda; class Insecta; order Lepidoptera; family Nymphalidae; genus Argynnis; species Argynnis bischoffii. Next base: position 660,084 of record CM066610.1, read on the forward strand.
TTTTTTGTATAATTGAACATCTGAACACACTCACGCACTCCATATAAAATATTTTTTTAAACTAAACTATTATACGTGCGTTTTAATTTTGTTATCCAAAACGCAATGAACAAAAGAGATTTGAAAAAAGGTCAATTCAATTACTAATTGACACTTTCTGAGGGCACTTTTGAAACTAATTGTGTAATTCTTGAGTTTTTATATATTAATGCAATTTACAAAGTAATATTTCATATATACCCTCACGTTTACATAATAATTTAACGTTGATTAAAAAAAAAAATATTCTCACATAATCTATTAAACGGTAATAATTTAATACAAAAAAACATATAATTATATTATATTGATAAATATATCATAAATATTCATTACAAATACAATAAACACTTAAATCAAAATGTGAAATTACTGATCATATACAAACAAACATGTTAAGTAATAAAAATTACTTTAAAAAAATTTAAAAAGAAATACTCACAGCGTCTGAAGGGAACCCATGAATATTGTAATTATTTGTCAAAACCATAGTTGATGTCACAAATTAAAATTAATATATTTTATTACTAGATTAGAATAAGAATTAGTTATGCGCGTGCGATCCCTAAAGGTAGACAAAACGTTAATGATGTCGCCGAAGTCGATCATCGATGCCTGATGGCGGCTTGGTCTGTGTTATTTATTATGTAAGCAAATGTAACTAACATTGACATAGAGTAGCTTTCTAAAATAAACTATCTTTTCGAATTTTTACGGATTTATTTCGATTTTTGGTTGCCGACGTTTCGAATAAATAATCAAAATATTTGTTTAGAATATCAAATATTCGCGTAAATCTAAGTATTATAGAGTAGCTTTGCTTAAAAATTTAATTGAATATCCGTGAAAGTCCGTACATTTGATGTGATTTGTATTTTTTTTTATTTGTTTAAAGCAAATGTAACATTCTATTATTCATAAAATATTAATAACGAAACTAATAAATAAAATATAAATATTATAATGTATACAATAATGTTTACGATTTCGGTTAATTTTATTATATTTTATTTTTTTTAGTTAGTTTTAATTATGTTTCTTGAATAACTTATTACAGGTAGCGATAAATAAATATAAGTATCAAATGCAAACTGTAATAATAAAAATTTTCATTTTACAATTAAAAAAAAATCTTCATATTAAGTACTTTTTTTGAAAATAAAATATATTTGACGAAGTCTTTATATTAGTTAGTAATGTTTATAAATTACTCTGTGCACAAGTGAGCTTCCATCAAATGGCGGCAAACTTAAATGTATTCGCGTGTTCGTTAAATGGGTTCACATTTCGTTTTACACTTGACACCTTAAATAGGTGTTTGAAAAAATATTAAACAAGAGTGCCGTTTCAATCGTTTAACTAATTAAAAATAAGAATAATTTCTCTTCATATCGGTATGTAAACTTATGTTTAAAAATATATAGGTACTAGCAAAACCCGCGGCTTCGTTCGAGCTAAGACGACAACAAAAAAACTTTAAAAAGGTAGGTTTCATACAAATCCTATCCTATATGTTGACCCGGATATCCAGCTATCATCATACCAAATTCCCTCAAAATCCCTCTAGTGGTTTTTCTGTGATGCGATAACAGACAGACAGACAGACAAAAATTCTAAAAGCTATAGATTTGGCCTTTGTATCGATAATAATATCTATTTCAATAAGATTTTCCAAAAAATATTTAAGGTACAGATTCGACTTAGTTAGAATTTTATTATATGTATAGGTAGATATAAAGTCAAAGCTAAATTCTGTCCGCGAGAATATGTACTTATACGGCTTCATTTGTATACTAACGAACCAAGACAAAGTCTTACAATAGTTTTATTTTCAACCTAATCAACACCATATCACCTTGTAATAAAGTCACAAATCTTCAAATTATCGTCATACACTTACGACCATTTCGTAAGCTTTATAATAATTATTGTAAAATCAACCTTATTTTGAAAGTATAAATCACTATTTCCCGTTGTTGCTTTGTGAGCTAAATCGTTATGTTTTGTTTGTTTGCTTTTTTGAATATTGCCAAACGTTCTTAGCGGATTTAAAATTGTTCAAAATTTGATTTTTATATTATTTAGTACCTAGGTTAAATCTTAAAATATTAACTTAATCTACATGTACTTACCGAAAATAAGACACTCCGAAAAAAAAAATCTTCTTTGCCCATTATTTTTGCAAGTTTTAAATACACATAACACATTGCAGTGTTGTGAACGTGTTTACGCTTGCAGTGTTTCAATAGAACTTTTTATTTATCATCTATACTAATATTATAAAGCTGAAGAGTTTGTTTGTTTGTTTGTTTGGTTGAACGCGCTAATCTCAGGAACTACTGATCCGATTTGAAAAAATCTTTTTGCATTCGATAGCCCGTTAACTGAGGAAGGTTATAGGCTATATATCATCCCGGAAAAGTGTACGGGTCCCGTGGGATAGATTTGTTTTTGTCTAGGGACGAACCCGAAGCGAAGCGAGGGTGAGTCGCTAGTCCATGATAGAACTAATCTAAATATACGCTTACTTTGCAAGTGAGCTTATATTTGCTGAGACGGATTACTTACGCCGACCCGATATCTAGTAGTATTGTTGATTGAAGTACATTGGTTATTTTAAGAATCACTGAAAAAGTCAACTTAATCTGTTTGTATTATACTTTGACTGATATTTTAAAGTATGTGTATGTATGTTTGGTACTCCTTAACACTTGAATGGCTGGGGATTTGGACACAGGATATACTATACCTAAGTACTTTTAGTCATTTAGAAATGCACGGGAGATAAGTGTCGCTAGTGTTGTCTTAATAAATACTGTGAAACCTGGATAAGTGGGCCTTGGATATATGAGAAACTTTGTTATTTATAGTGAAAACTAGCGACTCACCCTCGCTTCGCTCGAGTTCGTCCCTAGTTTGCGTCCCCATACAAACTTTCATCCCCATTTTCAACCCTTTAATATAAAGATTTCCGGAATAAAAAATATCCTATATCCTTCCCAGGGTGTCAAACTATCTTCTTACCAAATTTCATCCAAATCGGTGAAGGAAAACATCGTGAGGAAACCTGCATGTCTGAGAGAACCTAGCAAGTTTTCGAAAGACATGTAAAGTCCGCCAACCCGCACTTGGCCAGCGTGGTGGACTATGGCCTGATCCCCCTCGTATTGAAGGGAGGCCCGTGCCCAGCAGTGTGACGTTAAAAAAAAAGGGCTGAATACATCCAAATCGGTCCAGTAGTTTTTAAGTTCATTCATTGCAAACATACAAAATATAGCTAAACAGTAAGCAAGACGGTGCGGGGGGAGGGTCGGCGATTGCATCAAGCGAAGCAATTCGCTAGAATTTTATTCTCGCGTCCGTATTTATTTATTTACTCCTAAGATATTCATTTAAATCATATGATGTAAAAGAGTAAAATAATGCGCATGAAATGCTTAGTCTCTAACTTATTTAAAATGATAAGGATTGTTACCGAATTTTTGTAAATAGCTTTTACATCACCGCATTATAATTGTCAATTTTTAAAATATTATAATGGATACAGTATGTTATCCTTAAGAGATAGACATATGCCATCGAGGACTTTTCTGTAGACCTGTATAAGATAAACAATTCCACCATACATTATTTTGTTATATCTCAAAGGGTTTAGGCAGCTTCATATGTCATTGAAAGCTCCCAGACGGCTTATTTTTTTCCGACATCTCTAACAGATATCGTTAAAAACAAACGTGTGTGTGTACTTATGTACGCGCGTAAGAAGTTATACTTTTTTGCCGCAACAGAATAAAAATATCTAAAGATTTTATCCCGTAAGTCACAAGTCGTGACACGACTCTCTGTTTTTAAAAGAAATGCAGCTAAATTCATCATGTCGCTTTCTGACTGTCGGTGTGCGCGCGCATCGTAAGAATTTTACTTTCATAATTTTTTCCAAGCGTGCCAAAACAAGAATAACTTCAAAAATAGTTTTTTTTTTATGAGATTCAGTGACCAACGAGCAGACAGACCACCTGATGGAAAGCAGTAGGTACCTGTCACCCATAACACCTACGGTTCATGCACTTAGGTTTTAAGTAATAAAAATGCAGAACCACAGGTGCTTTGTCACTGTGAGCACTAAGATGATATGCCTCTTGCCTGTAATTGCGCTGGCTACCTTATCCTTCAAACCAAAACACAACAATGCAATCATTGTTGCTTGGCGGCAGAAATAGATAGGGGGGTACCCATCCAGTCGGACTCCTCAGGCTTGACAAGAGTCCTACCACCGTTAAAAGTTAAAATTTTACAATATGTCAGTTTGTACATATTTACAAAATAAAAAAGTTTGTCTATTTGTCGATCAACATCTATTATCTCTCAAGCAAACAAAAATAGCATTTCCAATTTCCTTGTATGGGATGAGGCATCTGAACTAGCGACACCTATTACCTCGACATTAAACTACTTCGTGACTTAAGGTTGTAAACACTAAATAACATATGTAGATGTCACTGTACGATATATAGTAGCTATTTAAATTAAAATTTCTTTGTGTTTGAACGGATTTAACCAAAAATCTATACAACTGATTTATATTTATTAGATATTTCAACAGAAATGCTATAGGCTATGTTATATTTAAACTTTTTAATGAAATTTGGAATTAATTAATTGAATTGGATCATTATTTTTAACAAACCCTAGCCGTATATATAGCACTAGCGACACCCTTCGCTTCGCTCGGGTTCATTCCTAGATACTTTTTTACGATTAGTATGGAATAGATATACTAATATATATATATATATATATATATATATATATATATATATATATATATATATATATATATATATTATGGTTTTCCTACTTTTGACGCATTTTTGTAGATGGGTAATCGAAAATAGTGAATCCCATACAAAATAAACAGTTCTGATCTGATATTTATATATTATAATAATTACCATATTATATTTAAGGATCAAAAGTACCAAGGATAAAAATAAATAAAAACAACAATTTATTACGGCATTTATTATAAGCCTCAATACAAAATTACTATTAGGATCTCTTTCCAATACTGATGATTACATATTGCCGATAATAACATCAAGTTATAAGGAACCACTAAACAAACAACACTTACAGAAAATATATTGTCAGTTAGACCGAGAGACAACTGTAGGAAATAGCACTTTAGCAATGTTTTATAATATACATACGTTCACAAAACTAGAGAAAACAAATATTCCATATATAAAGCTCATACATTTATTATTTAATTTAAACAAACACATTGCCAAATGATGTGAAAGAGATAGCGTAATCAAAGCTATAAGAAAAAAAAAGACAGCTAGTGTTTGCCATTTGCGAGTAAGTTTTGTATGAATAACGTAATCATGGCGTCTTTATTTGTTAAAGATTAAACCAAATAAAATATAATATGGGTTTGTTTAGCTCGCTTTGAAAAATAGTGCAATTACGGAATACACGACGGTATTTTAGTTATAAAAACTAATGTTAAAACATCGGTTGGCAAAGAACGTGTGTATTCATTACTTATTCGAAAGCGACTGAGACCAATGGAGACAATTGCCTCAATTTGTTCGCTTTACTTTTAACCTATCTATTATCATTTTTATTATTATCATTGCACTTTAGTCAATATTTAACCTGTCGAGAGTCGCGGGCACACCGGTGTGCCAGTTAACAGTGGATTTCTTCGAAATCAACCAGGAGGTGTTTAGTTATATATATATATATATTGACGCTTACATTAAATTGACGATTCAAAAGCACTTGTAATAAGTCTAATTGAATAAAAGTTTATTTCATTTCATATAAACAGCATGTATACGACAGTCGTCTCTCAGACTACAACTATCACAGGGGTAGATTAATAAGCAGTGCGATTAACTAACACAATTAACTATTGATTTAAAATGTCTACACTTGTGACTTCAGCTTTAATAACTATATGAACAAAAAACATTTTAGAAGTTTCATTCAAAAACCCAAGTCTAAAACCAAGACTTTTCATATTTAAAACATTATAAAAAAAAACCAAAATAAAAGTATTGTTGATATTTATTACATTTTATTATTTAATTATTTATATTAATACACAGTATTAACTAAATAAAACAAAAGAGAAAACAATAACGAAGTCACAAGCACACATACAATACAGACAAGTCGACCGGAGTGAAGTTAGCAAGTAAACTTCAGTCATCACAACATCATTCACCATATATTCCTACACCCGTCAATTGCGAGGCCACTTGTGACCAACTTCACACCGGTGACTGACAGCTTGTATTGTATTATGTTAATTATATACCTAGTTGGCATCAACAAAGTACTCCTGAGCAGCCTTGGTGTCCGGCTTGATGGTCTTTGCTCCGGGGATCCAGTTGGCCGGACACACCTCACCGTGCTTGTCTGTGAACTGGAACGCTTGGACCAGACGGAGAGTCTCATCTACGGAGCTGTTCGATTGGAAAAACAAAATAAGTAATTATGATGTATAGATTAGTATATCTTATATATAAACTAGCGACTCACCCTTGCTCCTCTCGGGTTCGTCCCTACGTACATTTTAACGTTTAGTCGAATCTGTACATTAAATATTTTTTGGAAAATCTTATTGAAATAGACTTTATTATCGACATATAGGCCGAATCTATAGTTTTAAGAATTTTTGTCTGTGTGTCAGCATCACGGAAAAACCACTGAACAGATTTTGATGAAATCTAAATAAAACTATCTTTTCGGATTTTTTCGCGGATTTATTTTGATTTTTGTTTCCCGACGTGAGAGGGAGAGACGGGAGAGTCTCTCCCGTGACCATGATTGCTGTAAAGCAATCGAAACGTCGGGAAACAAAAATCAAAATAAATCCGCGAAAAAATCCGAAAAGATAGTTTTATTTAAATGTGTAATATTCGCGTAAACCTAAGAAAGTATTGATGAAATCTTATATGATGATAGCCGATTATCCGGATCAACATATGGATACTTTTTACTGCGGGAAAATAACTCTTCTCTGAGAAATGTATAATTAGGTAACATTAGGTACGTTCGGTAGTCACCGATGTGAAACCGCGAGCCAGAGCTAGTTAAAACGTACATTATTACATATAGTAAACATTACACAATTTGTATAAAGATAACAATCATTATCAGTAAGTGTAAATACGTGATACACGCCATTGATACGAGTGACATACATAATATGTAGTTTATTATCACTAGTGCTATTGAAAAAAAAAACATAAGGAATAAAAATTGGTTGAATTTAAAAATTTTCAATTTAACTTTACTCGCAGCCATATATATATATATACAGGGTGGTCCGTTTATAATGGTCCAACGATTTTTTGGAGGTAGAGGACACCCTAACGATTTATTTAAAACAAACATTAGTTCCGCGAAAATCAATAGTTTAGAAGTTATGATTTCTTTCCTTTTTTTTGGAGAATTGTCTACTCCAATCATACAAATCAATTTTATTTAAATACCATTCTACTAAATCGCATGAAATTTGGCATGTGTGTAGAGAAGTCATGTAAAAAGCACACAATGTAAGATTTGTATGTTTTTTTCTTAGCATTTTCTATTGTTTTAAAATTGTTGTTGATTTATTTATTTTTGTGGCAAAAAAAAATCCCTTTGAAAAATCACTGTCGTAAAATTGTTACGACTAGAAATTTGCTTACGACTTTTAAAACTACCTTAGGATATAGTGATAGTCTAGGCAAAAAATAGTAGTGATGTAACCACTAACATCTTCAGAAATTCGCATTATAATAGACCAAGTTGTTTTTTTTTAAACACAAAATTTAAAATGTTTTATTTAGGAGATAACTTAATAACTACTACACTCTATTTCAATAAGATTTTCTTAAAAATATTTAATGTATAGATTCGACTCAGTTTAAATTTTATTATATGTATGGATAGTACAAAATGAAACCCACCGTCCCACGGGCAGGTCGTTGACGGTGATCTGGCGGAGGTTCTGCTTGCCGTCGATGATGAAGAGGCCGCGGAAGGGGACGCCGGACTCCTCGTCCAGCACGCCGTAGTCGCGCGCGATGCGCTGCGACTTGTCGCTGAGCAGCGGGATGTTCATGGGGCCCAGGCCGCCTGGAATCATGGGCTGATCGTGTTAGGGTTATTTGATAGAAGGCAATGGTGGATCAGTAGTAACGCGCTCGCTTGAGAAACCGGGTGAAGCGGATTCAAACTTTAAAATACCTCTCGAACCTCTGATATTTTCGTGTGCGAATCATCTATACAGATAAATAAAATTGAAGTGTCTGTTTGTAATGTCAAAATAACAGCTTCATACTAAATGCATAATATGAAATTATATACGGTACTTATAAGAAAAACACTGTCTGTCTGTCCATTTGTTCCGGCTAATCTCGGAAACGGCTGGACTGATTTAGACGGGACTTTCACTGGTACATAGTTGATACTATAAGGAGTAACTTAGGCTACTTATATTTTAGAGAAAAAAAATCAGGGTCCCGCTCAAAAAAATGAAAATGTACATAGGGACGCAGTTTTCAATATGATTACCGTTTCTCTTACGGTGAAGGAAAACATCGTGAAACCTACATGTCTGAGAGAACCTAGCAAGTTTTCCCGCACTGAGCCAGCGTGGTGAGCTATGACCTGACCCCATCGTACTGAAGAGGCCAATGCCCAGCAGCGGGACGTTAAAAATAACTAAATACATACAAATTTGATATATAAATATGTTGGGACATTAACAGACAGCACTATCTAGTTCCATGGTAAGCTACGAGGCCTGTGTTATGGATACTAGATAGTTGATACATTACACATATATAACTTTAAATACATGCATATTATAAATATGTCTTAGACGTTTACTTTGTAACCATTTGGGTACAATATTCTTGTTTTTCTGCTCCACTATGATGACACATGATTTTATTTTAATTTACGAGTCCACGTTGACAGAGTATTCATTTTATAATGTTAATTATAATTTTGATAGAACACTGTATATCCGAAACATATCGAAGTAATTAACAGATATATACTCAATAACTGAACTTGACCTGACTCGGTACTCGAATCCGGGACCTCCGGATTAACAATCCAATGCTAGCCACAAAACCATAGAGGCCAAAATTTATACTAATATTATAAAGCTGAAGAGTTTGTCTGTTTGGTTGAACGCGCTAATACCAAGAACTACTAATCCAATTTGAAAAATTCTTTTTGCATTTGATAGCCCGTTAACTGAAGAAGGCTATAGGCTATATATCATCCCGGAAAAGTGTACAGGTCCCGTGGGATAGATTTGTTTTTGTCTAGGGACGAACCCGAAGCGAAGCGAGGGCAAGTCGCTAGTTTATAATATAGATGAGTCATGAGATTTACCCTAATACATTCTCAGATCAACGCGAGTATTTGACATTTAAAAACAAAACTATCTTTTCGGGATTTTTGCGGATTTACTTAGATATTTGGTTTCAGACGTTTCGAATGCTTTACAGCAATCATGGTCACGGGAGAGAATGAGGTTTTAAACTTACCCTGTTTACGAGGAGTGTTGATCCACGCGAGATGAGTGAAGTGGGAGTCTGTGGAAGCGGCGATCACTTCGCACCCGATCTTGCGGAAATCATCTGCGCGCTCCGAGAACGCGATGATCTCGGTGGGGCACACGAACGTGCTGCACACATACAAAAAGACAATTATAGGATAATATATAGTGTCGTAGAAGTAAATAGAGGCCAAACAATAACCTTTTAAAATAGTACACAAACGACAATTTATATATCTAATCACAATCAGTGATATGTAATAATAATAAATATAAAAATAATAAATATCTTGGGACATTAACACACGGCACCACCTAGTTCCATGGTAAGCTACGAAGCCTGTGTTATGGATACCAGATAGTTGATATACTACACATATATAACTTTAAATACATTCGTGCTCATCACACAAATGAATGCCCCCAACGGGACTCGAACCCGCGACCGCTGACACAGCAAGTAGGGTCACTACGAACCGAGCCAAACTTATCGTAGAAAAATGGCTTCCTTATATTCCTTTTAAAAGACTTCATACATGAAAATCGTTTAATCGAGACGGATCTCTTTAAATGAAGTATATAAATCCAGGGTCGTAAGCGCGACATGACATATGTTATTGAATGAGATAACAATACTATAGCAATATTGTATTTTGTTTGAAATTCAGATTATAGGCTTACACTATCGCAGTAAAGCCGTTTGTGAAGTTGTGACAGATATAAGGCCATCGTTCACGTAAAGCCTAAGCAGTTTTAATAACGTTTCATCCTTGCCGCGAGATATACATAATTATGTATGTCTCCGGCTGCATAATACTATATGCCTTCGTCAACTTGTTTTCGTCTTTTCAGTTAGCTTTTATGCAGTCGAACTTTTTTTAATATACTAGCGACTCACCCCCGCTCCGCTCGTGTTCGTTTCTGCTTACGTTTTAACGTTTAGTGTAGATTTCTCAGATATAAGATATTTTTCCGCAGTAAAAAGAATCCTATATGTTGACCCGGATGACCAGCTATCATAAGTGGTTTTTCCGTGATGCGGTAACAGACAGACAGACAGACAGACCAAATATTTAAAAACTATAAATTCGGCCTCTGTATCGAAAATAATGTCTATTTCAATAAGATTTTCCAAAAAAATATTCAATGTATGATTTTAGTATACATATGTACCTATAGATTTTTTTATTTACAGCATTTTAGTTTTTGCCAATTAAAACATTTTAAGTAATAAAAAATAAAGGTTATTTTACAATTTTTTTATCCTAAACTACTTTTTAACATATAAATTGTATGTAATTTTATGATCGCCTTTTAAAAACTTTTATTTTCACACCCCACTCGATTGGTTTGGAATTTTTTTTTTAAAGCCACGAATTGCCGTTCCGCCATTTTAATTTTTTAACTATTTTTATATAGCCTATGACACTCGCGATATCGATACGAGTCTAAGACATATGAACGCGTTCAGTCTCTAGAACGCCACATGGGAACAAACATACAAAGACTGACAAACACATTACCCTCCTTTGCGTCCCGCAGTCGGATAAAAACGGTGTTAGAGTAATATTGGAAATGTTATGAAACATAAAGGGATTATAACGCAATATTTGTATGGCCCCTAATAAGAATTCTTCGGGCTTAGGCAAGAAAACATTCTACAAACTTAATATTAACGCGAATATTTGATATAATAAAACAATCTTTTCAAAATAAATAAAATCAAAATAAATTCGCGAAAAAATCCAAAAACAAAGTTTTATCTAAGTCCTCCAACCCGCACTTGGCCATCGCGGTGGGCTATGGCCTGATCCCCCACGCATTGCAGGGAAGGCCCACCCCCAGCAGTGGGACGTTAAAGAGGGCTGAATACAATGACTAATAATTTTATGCCTAAGCACGAGTTACTAAGTAATTAAAAATGTAATTTTATTAATATATTGAAACAAGAAATTCATTTAAATACAAATTAACCTTTTATTCGCATCAATGAATAGATTACGGGCGTAATTTGACTGAATTTAATTTTGCCTTGAATTAAAGTATGGAGAAAAAAAAAACTATTACGATAAACGGTCCAAAGGTTAATTCAACGGAAGCATAAAATAATGATAATAAAGACGTTTTAATTTTATTAAATTGTTGATTAGTTGAAAATATCTTCCAAGACAGACTTGTTTTTTTAGGGTTCCGTATCAAAATGGTTAGTTAGGTAGAGTTGAAATTTTCAGTGTTTATTCCTATTGCCGCTATAACAATAAAAAACCAAGATGGCGAATTTCAAAATGGCTGCCTTGCCAATATGGCACAGAACCCTTGTACTATGGCTGAATCCGACTCGCACTTAACCGGTTTTTTTATTACGTGTAAAGGTCACAAATGCCCGTAAAATCTTTGAAAGAAAAATTGATGCTGTAACTCGGAATTCCTAAAATAATATAATTCATGACAAAGGCAAGAGTAATTTATTTTTACATATAACAATGATATCACTTACATTAAGTAATGTTTAAATATTTAATAGCCTTGTGTTATGAAAATTTTGTGAATATATGTTAATATTCGTCCCTAGGTAGATTCCCTATACAAACTTTCATCCCCATTTTCACCCCCTTAAGGGATGATTTCCATGATAAAAACTATTCTATGACTATCCCAGGATCTCAAAGTATCTCCTTACCAAATTTCATCTAAATCGGTTAAGTAGTTCCAGAGATTACTTCCTACAAACAAACTCTACGTCTTTATAACATTAATACGAGTATGATAGAAACGTACAACTTCCTCCACCAACCAAACCACGACACGCTAAGTTATAGCATAAGATCCTAAATGAGATTGCCCTTCACCTATCTGCTTACTGATGGAAAAATATTTAATTAAGCCATGATCATTGTTTAGGTACCCAGTGGTAACGCGCTCGCTTGGGAAACCGAGTGAAGCGGGTTCAAATCCCGGGTCTCGCACCTCTGATATTTCCATGTGCAAGTCGTTTCTAACATGATTACCACTTGCCTTACGGTGAAGGAAAACATCGTGAGTAAACCTGCATGTCTGAGCAAAACCTAGCAAGGTTTTGAAAGACATGAAGTCCGCCAATCCGCACTTGGCCAGCGTGGTAGACGTGATTCCTCTCGTACTGAAGGGAGGCCCGTGCCCAACAGTGGGACGTTAAAAAGGGCTGAATACATACATACATACATACGTACATACATACATACATACATACATACATACATACATTGTTTTACACAACACGTGCGATAATACTTTGAGGGCAAACGCAATTCTTATTATGTTAACAACCATTTGTTTGCAAGTCCCAACTATGATACTGAATCATATTAAATTAAACTTTAACTATATTCCAACTTGCGAGTAGTTCATACATTAAAAATTTATAATTCGATTGCACGATATTTAATACTAAATACTTTTCTCCCGGTAAGCAAACGAGATATGGGCGACCTTAATTCGGATCGTAGACTAGCTAATAAGAAAGAAAAAGACGGACCGACTGACACAATGAAGACGAATGAACGACGAAAAGGCATAACAAATAGGAAAACCAGACAGGACCGACTTCAAGAAATACTTCAACAACCGACTGCAAAATCACTCCACCCTATTATTCAACCCTAAAGGGTGAATTTATTTTTTACAGAATAGGGAGCCATCGATCAAATAAGATAGACAATCCCATGCAAAAGTTCTCTTAAAACTGTCACCAATTGTGTTTAGGTATTTATTCTAGTTGAAATAAATATACAACAATATAAATTGAACCTTAAATGCAAAGCTTAAAGTTGTTTTCACAAAAAAAAATTAAGCGCACTCAAATTTTCGAAAGAGCGCTCTTCGCTTTGAATTCGGTGTGGACATTTTTTGTCGCTGATTGTGCATCTTGTTATTGTTTTATCGTTTAACTCTTGATGCCTTAATCTTTAAAAAACCTATATTCAATAGAAAAAGATTATTAATATCGATTCAGAATTGGCGCAAAATATCGTGTGCATAATAACACACAAAAAAATTATTTACTGTTTTTTGGAGTAGTTTGTAACAATTAATTTTACGACATTTTGAAGTCGGCTTTGAAGTTGAGTTTTGAAGTTGCTAACGTCATTTGAAGTACAGTTTATGGCTATCTGGACAGACCTACATACCTAAGGGGCCGGTCACGAATTCGATTACGGCACGGGGTAATTTTTTGTAAGGGCCATCCAATAATTTGGGTGAATTTGTTTGAAACGCGGCTTTGAGGACCCAACACGCTTTCTCTAAAACAGGCGGAAAGTGAAGTAGAAAAGCTCGGGTATATTTTCCATCGGGCATTTTATTGTCTCTAAACATCTCGAAAACCACAGCATCAATGGCCAATTTATTAGTAATTTCTCTGTACTGGATTCTTCCCTAGGTACGTTTTGACTAGATAAGACTATTACATACATAGGTATCATATCAAGAGTTGTTGTGGGTTGTGTTATAACGTGTTTTCCGCGTGGAAATGCAGCCCATGTCACTTTACAAACCTCCAACTATCTCCACACAAAAAATAACGCCAAACCGTCACTCTGTCACGGAGAAGGACAAATAGATAAACAAACAAACAAACACACTTTCACATTTATAATATTAGTATGGATATCGACGTAGCTACACGAGCGGAGCCAGGGGAAATACCTATAGCACTGCAAATACAAATACTCACAAGTCCAAAGGATAGAAGAACAGCACAACATATTTGCCCTTGTAGTTAGAGAGCGCGATGTCCTTAAACTCGCCGTTCACCACCGCAGTGGCCTTGAACTGGGGGGCGGGCTTGGTCAGTTGCAGGGGCATTTTGTTGAAACTGGAATATAGATAATAAATTCAAATTCATGGTCAGTTGCAGGGGCATTTTGTTGAAACTGGATTTTTTTTTATGCGATTCAGTGACAAACGAGCAGCCAGACCACCTGATGGAAAGCAGTACCTGTCGCCCATAACACCTACGGTTCATGCACTTAGGTTTTAAGTAACAAAAATGCAGAACCACAGATGCGTTGTCACTGTGAGGACTAAGATGATATGCCTCTTGCCTGTAATTGCGCTGGCTACCTTATCCTTCATACCGGAACACAACAATGCAATCATTGTTGCTTGGCGGCAGAAATAGATCAGGGGGTGGTACCCATACAGTCGGATTCCTCAGGTTTGACGTCCTACCACCGGTAAAAAAATATAGATACTTAGTAAATTCAAATTCATGGTCAGTTGCAGGGGCATTTTGTTGAAACTGGAATATAGATAGTGTTAACTTTTATTTATTTAATGATATATTATATAATTAATATGGATTTGTATTACTATTATATTCTATATTGATTTATTTTATTGGGACTTGTATTGACTATCTAATGTCAGTACTGTCAACTTTAAAACTATAATAGATAATTTTGTAAGGGGGCGCTGTAAAACGGGTGGGATTTAGTTTATATAATTTCTTGTTAGTCGTTAGAGAAGGCATTCCGATTCATTACTTTGTATAGTGCAGATATCTGAGTCTGAATTCTGAATATAATTGCTGTTGAAATTGCTGTAGAAACTGTTGCTTATTAAGAATATGAGAATAAACGAGTGAAATGGTAAAGTGTTGTTTAAATTGGAAGATCATCCTGTCGCAGCGTTAATAGCTTCAGAAGTGGGTATGTAACTTTTGCATTTATTACTATTTTTTTTTTTTGTGTATATTAATACGATTGAAGTTTTTACATTACTTTAACTTTTAACATTCATATTCTGTGAAACATTTGATCAAGGCTACTCTTTGATAATGTGACACGGAGGAATGAGTATAGGTTAATTATTAAAAGAAGCAAATTTACAACAGAAGTTCGCTTAATAGCTTTGAATATCTAACTTGTGGTGCACGTGGTTGGGGCGACTCTCTAACCGTGCAAAACAAGTGGGTAGCTATTCAGTGAATTTATTTTATCATATATGTATTTGTTAGTGAAACTTATATATTCAAATTTTGTGGAACATTTGATCAAGGCTACTCTTTGATAGTGTGACACAGATGAATTATAAGTTTAAATATAGAACGATTGAGGTTTGGTTAAGAATGTTAAAAGGTTTAACTTGTAGTGCACGTGGCTAGGGCTACTCTCTGGCCGTGCTAAACAAGCAAACTGTAATTAACCAAGTTTCAAGCAAAATCATTATCTGGCAATTACCAATTAGATATGTTTATCGTAAAATAACATTCTAAGTACAAGTTAGTCCAAATTATTTCACATGTTTTAGGGAATGGAAAGTAACGCGGTTCATAGGCGCCTTTCAACTCCACGACGATCTGAGAGCTGCCACCATGATGAACGTGATGAGTATACCAGTGCGAAGAGATCAAGAGATCGGGGTGACAGAAGATCAAACCGTCCACGTGGTAGCCGAAAGAAGTCTTGCAGTTCCCATGCGAGTTCCGAGAGATGTTCAAGTCAGCGAGGTCGGCGTCACAAGGATGTTCGCAATGAAGACCGAAACAGAAGGCTACAATCACATCGAAGCAATAGGGTGCGTAGTCGTAGTCCAATACAACAAAGTTCTTTACACCGTAAAGCTGAATCGCGTCGTAAGCATTACGATAATAATTCTACCAATTGTGACAATTCTTCAGTATTATTTGAAAAGTTCATTAAGCTTTTAGAATCTAGTAGTACCTCTAAACATTACGAAAAGTATGCAGTAGTTAATAATACTATACCTGAATTCGATCCTTCAAAAAGCAGTCAAACAATCGACATGTGGATCACCAAAGTAAATGAATGTGCTACTATTTATAATTGGTCTGAACGAGAAATCATTCATTATGCTTTACCTAAGCTAGCGGGTATAGCACAAAGATGGTACCAAGGTTTGTCTACTGTGTTATATTCCTGGGCAGAGTGGCAAACAAAACTTAAAACTGCATTCCCTAGCACTGAAAATTACGGTCAATTATTACAAGAAATGTTGAATTATAGAGCAAAATTTGGTGATTCACTTGAAGATTATTTTTATGATAAAATTATTTTGTTAAATAAATGTAAAATTAGCGGAAAAGAAGCGGTCGATTGCATACTTTTCGGAATAGATGATCGATCAGTGAGGACAGGAGCCGAGGCTGTACAATATACAGACCCCGATAAACTTTTAGTGTACTTAAGGAGTTTAAAATCTATTAAAAGGTCTGAGAGGATAAAAAATCCTCCTCCTGTACAAGCAAATAAAATCAAACATTTTAAAGTAGATTTCAAATCCACTTGCTATAATTGCGGAGAGGAAGGGCACCGGAGCTTTAATTGTAAACAACCGATTAAGAAATGTCAAACTTGTTTAAAATTAGGTCACTTAGCGAATAACTGTCCAAACACAAAGTTTATTAAAAATAATTCCAATGTTAGTGAAAAATCAGTAATGCTTGTTAATAACACTAAAGACCCTGACTCTAAATATTTTAAGACTGCTGTCATAGATTGTAAAGAGATTTCTTGTTTCGTAGATTTAGGGAGTCAATGCACAATTATGAATTTAAAGGATGCCATAAACATTATTAAAACCTGGTCTACCGATGATTTACCTATGTTGAGAGGTTTTGGGGATGGGACAGTTAAGGCTATAGGGAAAGCTAAAGTTAAAATTTCTATAGACTCTGTGGAAGCTGATACTCCGGTACTTATAGTACCAGACGGTACATTAGATATACCTTTATTGATAGGTCAAACGTATACAGAACAAGACCATATTGCAATAATTAAAACAAATAACTTTTTGCATATAACTAAGCGTAATTTAGGAGATAAAATAGAGATTTTTACCAAGGGTAACGTAAAAATAAATGGATTTTGTGAAGTTGAAGTATATACTAATCCTACTTTTACCGGAAATTTATTTATAGAACAAAAACTAAGACAAGAGCCGCGAAAAGAATATGAAATTATAAAGGGTAACTATTATTTTTCAAAGGGACAAGGGCGATTATATTTAAAGGGATTACCAAATAGAGAATTCGTTATACCTAAAAATATACTGATACTACGTACGGCTAATAATGTTCAATTTGTTAATCTAATTAAAGAAAACATAAAGTCGGAAATATTTGCGAAGGATTTAAATGTTGACGATAGTATAGACTCTGATACATTAGATAAATTATTACTGTTAATAAACGAGTTTAGGGATTGTTTTGCTTTTTCTACTAAAGAAATTGGTTGCACAAATATTACGGAAATGGAAATTAAGTTACATGATTTAAGTCCTGTTGTATACAGACCATATAGATTATCACATTCTGAAAGAGAATCTGTAAGGGAAATTGTTCATGAGCTAGTCATGCGGTATAATTCAAGAATCTCATTCGGAATACGCTTCTCCAATTGTGTTGGTTAAGAAAAAGAACGGGGAGAATCGTATGTGTATAGATTTTAGGGCTTTAAATAAGCGAACTACGAAAGAACATTATCCTATGCCCTTAATAGAGGACCAACTTGATAATATCGGGGGAAATAATTATTTCACGAGTTTAGATTTAGCTTCTGGTTATTACCAAATACCTTTAGCAGAAAATTCTAGGCATCTTACTGCATTTGTAACACCAGATGGGCATTATGAGTTTAATCGCATGCCATTTGGTCTTGCTAATGCTCCATCTGTGTTTCAACGCACAATAAATAAAGTTCTCGGTAATGCTAGGTTTAAACAAGCATACGCTTATATGGATGATATCATAATTCCATCTATAGATATAGAAAGTGGGTTGGATAAACTTCGTAACGTCTTAATATTACTTAGGGAAGCTAGATTAACATTAAAATTGTCAAAATGTAATTTTTTTTGTAAAAGTATAGATTATTTGGGTTTTGAGATTTGCGCTGATGGTATCAAACCTGGCTTAAAGAAAATTGATGCTGTTCGTAATTTTCCAATACCTCATGATCAACATAAGGTTCGCCAATTTATCGGACTGGCAAGCTATTTTCGAAAGTTTGTTAAAGATTTTTCCAGAATAGCTAAACCCTTAACGCAGTTACTAAGGAAAGAATCAAAATGGCAGTGGGGTAAAAATGAACAGGAATCTTTTGAAATATTTACGTACAGCATTAATACAACGATCGATATTGACGTTTTATAATCCCACATTTGAGACTCAAGTACACACAGACGCTAGTAAAGACGGTATTGGTGGCATTTTGCTGCAAAGAGAAAATGTTTCATTGCCTTTCAATGTTGTGGCTTATTATAGTCGTCAGACTTCCCCGGAAGAAAGAAATTTTACATCGTATGATTTGGAAACGCTTGCAGTAGTCTGTACTATACAACGTTTTAGAGTATACTTACTTGGGGTACCATTTAAAGTAGTTACTGACTGTAACTCTCTAAGAGCCACTTTTGAGAAAAAAGATTTAATTCCAGGAGTTGCTCGGTGGTGGAGTGCTCTACAAGAATATGATTTTGAAATAGAGTATAGACCTGGGGTGAATATGGCACATGTAGATGCTCTAAGTAGAAATCCATGCAAAATGCAGAATTCAATGCCAGGGTACGATATGTGTTCTAAAATTCGAACTATTACAATTGATTGGGTTGCTACAGTTCAACAAAACGATTCAGAAATTCAACGAATTATAAATATTTTAAATGATAAAAATTTAGACAACATTATTGATGTTAAAAAGAATTACGTTATTAAAAAGGGTCTTTTATATCGTAAAACCGATTCTGGTGACAGATGGGTAGTCCCGAAAGGTGTTAGTTGGCACATACTTAAAGCTAGTCACGATGAAATAGGTCATTTCAGTTTTGATAAAACTTATCAAAAGGTTTGTAGCGCATATTGGTGGCCTAAAATGCGTAGGTTTATAAAAAAATATGTAGAGAGTTGCTTACAATGCGCACATTCTAAGGGGCAAGGGGGTAAAAAGCAGGCGAGCTTCATCCTATCCCTAAAGTTGATCGTCCATTCCACACAATTCATATTGATCATCTTGGACCGTTTGTTCGTAGTAAAAAGAAAAACTGTTATTTATTAATTATTATTGATGCATTTACTAAGTTCGCTATGTTAGTACCTGTGCGAAATACCAAAGCATCTTCATCAATTGCCACATTAAAGAATTATTTTCATTTATTCGGAGTACCTAGTCGTATAATTTCGGATAGGGGTAGTGGCTTTACATCTAAAAGTTTTCAATTATATCTTTCTGGTTTAGGGGTAAAACATGTTATGAACGCGGTTGCAACACCTAGGGCCAATGGCCAAGTTGAACGTTATAATCGGACTATATTAGGTGCACTAACAGCTGCAAATTTAGGTAAATCTGAAACTGTTTGGGATGAAGTCGTGCCTGAAGTACAATGGGGATTAAATAATACAATCAACCAAGGTACAGGCAAAACTCCTGCACAAGCTTTATTCGGATTAAATTTATTCGGTGTAGGAGATTCATGTTTAAGGAATAATTTAGAAGTAGATAACAGCGAAAATGAATCTAACAATTTACAAACAATTAGAAAAGAAATTTCAGATCACATAACTAAAAGCCAAGAAAAACAAAAAAATAATTATGATAAACATAGGAAAAGAGTAAAGTTTAATATAGGAGATTTAGTACGAATTGAGAGAGATATTCCGGCTAGTGGGCATAGTCGAAAATTAGTACCGAAGTATCAAGGACCGTACAGAGTCACGCAAGTATTTAATAATGACCGTTATGAAGTAAGGGACACACCAATATCGAGGAAAAATAACAGGTCGTTTAAAAGCATAGTTTCGGTAGACAAAATGGCTCCTTGGCTAGTTTTTAATAGGAACGATGATGACAGTTATACAGAGTCTGACACTGAAACCAAAAGTAATAGTGAACTTGGACAAAATGGTAAAAATAATGATGATGTTGATAAGAGATCTTATTGTGATAATAATATAAGTGATTCGGACATAAATGATTAAAGTATTTTAGCTTAATGCTATAATAAAGTGGTGATTATAAAGTGGTGATTATATAATGAATGTACAATGTTAAGAAAAAAAATGCTGAAATATTATAATATAATCACATTAAGAATATTTTAATTGTTATTGTTAGTAGTTATTTTTAAAAAAAAAAAAATATAAAATATGTAATGTGCTGGAAATGACGGTTTGATTAAAATATTATCATAGTTCTATCATAAATGAATGATTTGCTGATATTGTTTTTTTTTTACTTTGCTGAAATTATTGCTGTTGTTTTGCTGGAAACTGCTGATGTCTTGCTGGATTACGAATGCTGTGGAAGTAATAGAACCAAGAAAATGTTCTGTTACTTATGCTGTTGCTATGTTATGCTGATGTCTTGCTGGATTACGAATGCTGTGGAAGTAATAGAACCAAGAAAATGTTCTGTTACTTATGCTGTTGCTATGTTATGCTGATGTCTTGCTGGATTATTAATGCTGTGGAAATAATAGAACCAAGAAAATGTTCTGTTACTTATGCTGTTGTTATGTTATGCTGTTAAATTTTATGCT
The DNA here is from genome assembly GCA_033884665.1 of Argynnis bischoffii washingtonia. Lineage (NCBI taxonomy): Eukaryota > Metazoa > Arthropoda > Insecta > Lepidoptera > Nymphalidae > Argynnis > Argynnis bischoffii. The sequence goes on from CM066610.1 coordinate 681,226, forward strand.
GTACTTATAATTTTAAAGGTAATTTAAAATGTAATTGTTAATCTCACGGGGACGCGAGATAGCAGGAAGGCCGACTGTTAACTTTTATTTATTTAATGATATATTATATAATTAATATGGATTTGTATTACTATTATATTCTATATTGATTTATTTTATTGGGACTTGTATTGACTATCTAATGTCAGTACTGTCAACTTTAAAACTATAATAGATAATTTTGTAAGGGGGCGCTGTAAAACGGGTGGGATTTAGTTTATATAATTTCTTGTTAGTCGTTAGAGAAGGCATTCCGATTCATTACTTTGTATAGTGCAGATATCTGAGTCTGAATTCTGAATATAATTGCTGTTGAAATTGCTGTAGAAACTGTTGCTTATTAAGAATATGAGAATAAACGAGTGAAATGGTAAAGTGTTGTTTAAATTGGAAGATCATCCTGTCGCAGCGTTAATAATAGTAAATTCAAATTCAAAATATATTATTCAGCATTAAATTATTACATTTTTTTACTGAACTTGGATTGTCGTTATCACCTATAATTAAGGTACTACTCTGTTATATCTTCTGTGTATGTTACAATGTGTTTAGTTTGTACTTTGTTGGTGGTCTAATAACAAATTAAAAAAATAAAAATATATTTAAACTTCATGAGTCTACCACCAGTTCCAAAAAAGGCCCAAGACCTGAGAAAAACTGGCGAAAGAAACTCAGCGAGCCTAAAATATTTTATAAATATTAGCGGTCACCTTTTCTTTTGGTCTTCAGAGACCTTAATGTATATTTAGGTTTTTCGCTTATAAATTAAATATTTAGGTGAAATAAAAAAAAACTAATAAATAAAATAACATAAAACGTTTTAAGTAAAAAATGGAATTCAAAAAATAAATACATAGCCTGAAACCATCTACAGACTATTCGACGTCATACGTTTAGTAGTTTTTATGTCATGGCGTGACAAAGGAAATATGTATTATCATTATCTATACATTTATAGATAACTAGCGGCTTACCTTAGCTTTGCTCGGGTTCGCCTCTAGAAAAACAAATCTATCCCTCGGGAACCGTACATTTTTCCGGGATAAAAAGTAGCCTATGTGTTATTCCAGATATAATCTATCTCTGTACCCATTCAGATTCGTTCAGCCGCTCTGACGTGAAAGAGTGACAAACATCCATACTCACAAACTTTCACATCTATACTAATATTATAAAGCTGAAGAGTTTGTTTGTTTGTTTGGTTGAACGCGCTAACCTCAGGAATTAGTGATCCGATTTGAAAAATTCTTTTTGCATTAGATAGCCCGTTAACTGAGGAAGGCTATAGGCTATACATTATCCCGGAAAAATATGCAATTCCCGTAGGATAGATTTGTTTTTGTCTAGGGACGAACCCGAAGCGAAGCGAGGGTGAGTCACTAGTTTATAATATTTATACATACAGATGAAATCCTTACTTCACTAAATTATTAAATATCGATCAAGTAAAATACTAGAAACTTAAGTTTCACGTCGCACTGAGTTTGTATTTTTTCCAGACTAACAAAAAAACTACTGTACGAATTTTCATACGGTTTTAACTAATAGATAAGAGGGATTGTCAAGAAGAACTACACGTTCACAAAATTATCACCTTGGTATAGGTAATCAAACCTTGTACCACCTTAATATGAATTAACAATAACTTTCATAGAAATTACTATATAAAAGCATATGAACGTATAAAAAAAACGTTGGCTCAGAACATTAATGTCTTACATGATTTCCTTATCAAAGGTTACCGACGCTACACTACAATAAGTGATTGGGTACAGTTATCAAAACGATACTAAGCATTACTCTAAAATATTGTCATAATATTCGATTATTTCTAGAGCCAGTGTTCTATCTGTTTGATAAATGGAGTAATTTATTACATTAAATATATATAAAATATATTTTGATACTTCACGTCTGTTACATATATAAATAAAATTGAAGTGTCTGTTTGTGATTTCAATATACTTAGGTGTCTTCTCAAGTACCTACATTATATGATACCAGTTCAAACAATACTTTTTTAAAATATTTGTGCCTTTTTCAAATATTCGCATATAAATCTAAGAAAGTATTATACCTATATTATTTTTTAACACTTTTAAAGCGTCGACACACGTTTGGCTCAGTTTGTAGTGACCCTACTTGCTGTGCCAGCGGTCGCGGGTTCGAGAGCCGCTGGGGGCATTCATTTGTGTGATGAGCGCGAATGTTTGTACTCCAGTCATGGGTGTTTATATTTATAATATGTATGTATTTAAAGTTTATATATGTGTATTACAGTGTATCAACTATCTGGTATCCATAACACAGGCCTCGTAGCTTACCATGGAACCAGATGGTGCTGTGTATTAATGTCCCAACATATTTATTTATTTTGTTTATTTACTTCGCGAATATTTGACATTTCAAATAAAATCAAGTTTTCGGATTTTTCTCGGTTTTATATTGATTTTTGGTTCCCGACGTTTCGAATGCTTAACAGCAATCATGACTCTCCCCTGAAAATGATTGCTGTAAAGCATTCGAAACGTCGGGAATAAAAATGTAAATAAATCCACGAAAAAATCCGAAGAGATAGTTTTATTTAAATAATAATTGTTTCCAAAATGTTTTTATTCGACTTGGAAGTTGCAACGAATAGTATATTCGGCCATACGCCGAATATCCGGTGGGCTTTTTGGCCGAATAGCCTATTCGGTCACAAGTATTCGGCAAAACTTCTGGCGAGAAAACTTGTATCGACGTGTTTGTTTCTTGTTTGGCGCAAGGAAGTTCTATTTATTCAGAGCGTTCTTTCTCTGAAGCTGAGACTATCACTTCTAAATTTTAATTATGATAATGCCAGTGCATAGAAATTTATGTGAGTTGTTTTGATTAATTTTTGTAATACAGAAATTGATTATGTGCCTATGACTACTTTAATGATAACTGGATTAAATTAAACATTAAAAAAAAACTCTCGACATGTATTTCGCCATTTTATGGTGGCGGCCATCTTGGATTTAAAATTTATCATAGTAAATTTACTATATAGTATTATACTAGTCGAGCCCCTTCAATTGATACCTATATTGAGGGAGTTGTGAAAAAATATGTAATCCGCCATCATTTTTCCTCCGATTTTCATCAAACATAGAACACTCCCGACTAATTCACCTTTCAAACAAAAAAACAAAATCAAAATCGGTTCATCCGTTCGGGAGCTACGATGCCACACACAGACACGCCAAACTTATAACACCCGTCGTTTTTGCGTCGGGGGTTAATTATAAGAAATAGGAAAAAATTGCCGAATAGGCCGAATACCGAATAGTAGCCGAATATTCGTTGCAAGTCTAATTTTTAATGAGAGCACTTTAGCTTTAACGAGTTTTACGAGCAAACAAAACAAAATCGGGTACTTAAATGTTTTGTTTTAGTCTATTTATATATGGATATTAAACAATAATCATAAATACTTTAATCGTGTCAATCAGAAAAAAATTACGCAGTCACGAATTTTAAGCCACTTATCTCACTAATCTGGCTATAATCAACAACGAACGACTGATTTTGTCGCGTTTGTGATTTATTTTATTCAAGATAAGTAATATTTATTGAGATTTTTTCACCTGTCATTGTTTTCTTACAGTACATTATAAAGAACTATAATATTATATTATACTAGCGATTCACCCTCGCTCCGTTAGGGTTCGTGCCTACGCTTTACCGGTTAGTACCTATGGATTTCTCAGAGATATTATCTCGCAGTAAAAAGTAACCAGCTATCATCATACCAAATTTCATCAAAATCTGTGCAGTGGTTTTCTTGTGATGCGTTCCCAGACAGACAGGACAAACAAATATTCTAAAAACTATTCATTTGGGCTCTGTATCGATAATAATGACTATTTTAATAAGACTTTCTAAAAAATATCTAATGAACAGATTCGATTTAGTTAGAATTTTATTATAGGTATAGATAAATGGACTAGGAATATATATCAATATCAATTTCGCGCGACGCACTCGGTGTTTAATAGCCATTAGCCACGTCCTGAGAAAGCTAGAACACGGAATGTCCTTTAAAAATGGGGCATCTCGTTACACTAGTGTTCGAAAAAAGATTATAAAACAAAAACATACAAACAGCACAGCAAAAATGGTAATTTCTAATAATAAAATCCGTATTTTAATATTAGAAAATTGAAAGTTTGTGAGTATGGATGTTTGTTACGCTTTCACGCCAGAACGGCTGAACGGATCTGGATGAAATTTGGCACAGAGATATAAGTCTGGAATAACACATAGGCTACATTTTATCCCGGAAAATGTACGGTTCCCGTAGGATAGGTCTGTTTTTGTTTTCCTAGAGACGAACCAGAGCGAAGCGAGAGTTAGCCGCTAGTAATATTTCGATAGCTTCAGTAACGGGTAAAACTTGTGTGAGCCATGCTGCATGACCCGACGTGCACTTCACGATATCGCTACTACCAAACCATATGATACTGAGGACTGAAGATCTTATCCTATTACCAGGACAATAACCAAGAAGATCTGTTAAAGAAGACCTGTTGTAAAAAGATAAAAGGGACAGCTTAAATGATTAATCTATATACATATAATAAAATTCCGAATCGAATCTGTACATTAAATATTTGTTTTTTGTATGGGTTAGTTTGTATGGGGAATCAATAATTTCTCAGAAAAAGTTTTTCATTTTTTAAAGTACCTACATACTTTCCTATCCCTATGTCATATTCATATAGTCCATCTATTTCATACTAATTGTTAGAACGTACATAAGGACAAACCCGCGCAAAGCAAGGGCGAGTCACTTGTTACATATAACTAACAATAGATACTACATATCCTATTAAAATGTTTTACCAACCTAATCTCATCCCAAAAAAAGTATTCAGGGTTCACCAAATGCACTGTATGTTTACAATTTCCCGTAAATCTCCATAACTGGACAAGTAAATTTTCTCCATGGTAAAAATATTCCGTTAAAACACCATTGTTAAGCATGTTCGTTAGAATAACTTCTAGGTTAGTGACCCTGGGAACGAATAATCTAATTTTCATACATTACGATAGTTAACCTATGGGCTGTGACAACTTAAAAATATTAGTCGAGATAGCGATGAAGTCAAGTCATACTTTTCGTCATTATTTCATTACTAAAAAAATAATGTGAAAACTACATGTCAAAATTTTATTACATGGGTTTATGTTACTGAAAAGCCCGTGATAATAGTGGTAAAAAAAATTACCCAAATATTGGTAAATCTTAACTAGTATATCTTAACGTAGAGAAGGCTAAGGCGGGAGGGAAGGGCTTAGCCCACGGTATCCAAGTCGGGCCTGTCACATAATCAAAGACATATATATTCTTGTCTTTACAAGAAGACATCAAATTAATTATTATTAACGTAAGTTGGGTAAAAAATCAAAGGTACCATTTTTAAATATAATTTTTTCTCAACTCTTTTTCCTTGATCATTCACAGAAGTCATTATGAATTCTGCATTGATTCAATGACAAAGAACAAGTTGATACAAGAGTAATTTTAAAATCATTAGTGTTAGCCGTAAACTAGCTAAAATGTAATAACTAATCTATACTAATATTATAAAGCTGAAGAGTTTGTTTGTTTGTTTGTTTGGTTGAACGCGCTAATCTCAGGAACTACTAATCCGATTTGAAAAATTCTTTTTGCACTGGATAGCCCGTTAACTGAGGAAGGCTATAGGCTATATATCATCCTGGAAAAATATACGGTTCCCGTGGGATTGATGTATTTTTGTCTAGGGACGAACCCGAAACGAAGCGAGGGTGAGTCGCTAGTAAATAATACTTCGCATGTCGAATGCATAGGTATATGTAAATACCGTTTGTTCTATAGAAGGCCTTCTTGGATTTTTATTGTAGAAAAACAGAACACATAATTGAATAGCTTCTATGGCGTCTATAAAAACCCCATTGCGTTACATGGTAATTCATTTTAATATAGGCACACTGTACAGTCTACTTCGTATTGTTAATGTTTAAGAAAATTTCAACGTGTATTAGGTACGTTAAAAGCCATGATTTTTGTTCAAAGCAAACAAAAATGCACCGGCACAAGCGTGCGTCAAACTAACTTTATATTATACTTTTTACTGCGGAAAAATATCTCATCTCTGAGAAATCTTTACTAAACACTAAAACGTAACCAGGGACGAACCCGAGCGGAGCGAGGGTGAGTCGCTAGTCTATCAAATAAGAGAAGAGAGATTATCATTGAAATTAGTCTTGCTAGTAAAGTCGTTTGACTTCGAAATCCGTTATTATATAGGGTGATTACGTACTTCACCCTTCAATCAATTTGATCCATTAATTAAAAAAAAACAGGTGATTTGCCTTCTAAAATACCTATGTATAGCAGATCGCGATACTTTAAAATGATTATATAAGTGACGGGGCAGACAAAAAATGCTTAATGCAATGCTATCTAATCAAAATTGTAGGTACTTACGTAATAATTACTCACCGACTGTCTGGTCTTTAAAATATTTAATGGTTTTTTAGGGATTATTATCCTGAGGAATTACGATAAGACGGAAACGATAAGTAAAAATAGTCAGCTACTTAAATAATATACGAGATACGTTTGCAAGTAATAAAAGAGCACGATTCTAGTCTATATATATAAAAATCAATTGCTGTTCGTTAGTCTCGAAAACTCAAAAACGGCTGGACCGATTTTAATAATTCTTTTGTTGGGTGTGTGTCAGGGGTGGTTTAAATATTAAAAAAAATAGGGAAAACCCATAAGAACAGCTGGAAAATTAAAAAGTTCATAACTGTTTATTTTGTATGGGAATCACTATTTCGGATTACCCATCTACAAATATAACATATACATATATGTGTATATAGTATATCTATTCCATACTAACCGTAATTTTACAATAACAGTGTATTTAAATGAAAATATTGGATAATTGTAACAACTAATTAATATTGTCAGGTTCGATTACCGGACCGAACGTTAATGTAAAGTATGAATCTATACTAATATTATTACAAGGAGGCAGTTTGTTTGAACGCACTAATCTCAAGAACTACATTAGAAAAACGATTTGAAAAATTCTTTTTGTATTAGATAGCCCGTTTATTGAGGAAGGCTACAGGCTATATATCATCCCGGAAAAATGTACGGTGCCTGTGGGATAATTCGTTTTTGTCTAGGGACGAACCCGAAGCGAAGGTGAGTCTATATGTTTGTATAAAGCTACGTTAATAGACATTGGTTATCTAGTGATTAGAATGTACGGGCAAATCCAGAGGTCCTGGGTTAGAATCCCGGGTCGGGCCAATTTTAGTTATTCAGTATTTCTGTCAAGATATTCTTAATAACAGTCCGGAGTTTGGAAGGTGGCGGTATTACACCCCCTGCTTTGAAGAGCACGTAAAGCAGTAAAACAGTTGCTCCTGCACTTGATCTCTCACCGGACATAATATCATCCCATAGGAATTTAAGTGACAGGAACAGGGATTACACTTGTGTCTGCGCGTACACACGCTGCACTACACAATATCTCCAGCGCTAATGTTAGTGAGATTGGCCGCCATGACCGAATCGGTCAACACATTCATAGATATTATTAATTATCTGGTATAACAAAAATGCGGAATAAAATACCATAGACTAAAAAGTGCTTCAAATACTGGAGGTGACATAAAATTAATACTGCCTCAGAAATAAATTTTAGAAGACTAATGCCAATCTTGTTTCACAATTATTACTTATAAAGTAAAAAGATTCACCAACTTGAAAATTAAAAAAAAAATATTTGATCCTCAAAAAACACATCCAAATACCTATTTTTTAAAGTCGGTCAAAAAAAATCATTTTTTAAGACAGTTACCTACTGGCATTGAGGCCACATGAGAAATTGACACGTGGATTTGACCTTCAAGGTAATTAGAGTGGAAAAATTAATAAAACTATAATAGGTTCCTACTACCTAGTATACATATTATAAGGTAAGTATTTCCTTTTAAAATAAATCAATAATTTTTTAAGATATAATTTTAAATGTAAAAAAATTATAATATTGGAAGTTTTTTATTCAAATATAAAATGTTTCTTTGTCTGGAATTATAGTGACAAATCAAATACACTACCATTTATATAACTAGCGACTAAACCTCGCTCCGCTCAGGTTCATCCCTAGTTTTAAGGTTTAGTGTAAGATTTCTCAGAGATGAGATAATTTCCCGCAGTAGAAAGTATCCTTTATGTTGACCCGGATAACCAGCTATCATCATACCAAATTTCATCAAAATCTGTCCAGTGGTTTTCTCGTGATGCATTCCCAGACAGATAGACATAAAAATTCTATGAACTATACATTCGAGGAAATAGAATATAATATTTTCTAAAAAATATTTAATGTACAGATTCGACTCCGTTAGAATTTTGTTGTATGTACAGATTATACTTACACATTAAAAAATGTAAGATTAAGAAAGTTGGTAAATCAATTTTAATAAAAGCTGATGTAAAATGTTTTAAAGATTAAGTCGTATAAATGTTAATTCATAATTGCCAATAATAACTAAATATGACTGTCCCTTGTAAATTTCTCAAAAACAAAGCCCTACAAAGATTCATCTTTGCAGTCAACTAAATGTCATATGCAATAAGTAAAAAAAAAACTATTAAAAACAGTAAAATAAGAAAATCCAAGTAATCACATTTAAAAATATATAACCCATATCAATAACCTTCTAGGGTAATTTAGTTCTAGAAATTTAAATAATAAAATTATTAGGAAGAACATTCATAGCATCAAAACCATTCTTGTGTAAATTAAAAAAATATGATGCAATCGCTAACAAACTTTTTATTATCTGTAACTATATTCAATTCATTTTAAAGTAATATCTTTTAATCCGCAGAAACTGATATTATAAATGTGAAAATTTGTGAGGATGTATGGATGTCTGGATGTTTGTTACTTGTTCATGCAATAACTACTGAACGGATTTTAATGAAACTTTACAATAATATAGCTCATACATCAGAATAACACATAGGATACTTTTTATCCCAAAAAAATGGACAGTTCCTGTGGGAAAGATTTGGTTCCGTGCATATTACTCATAAAATTAAAATGTTTTACACCTACAGTGACACAATACTACATAATGAGTTCTTGCAGAATGTTTCTTAAGCAATTAAATAACATGAATATGCATGTCTATAATTAATTTACTCGCGTTATCTACTCATATGTACATATGAAAGAAAATGATATTATTATGCAATTTTAAAACAAAAGAACCTTAATAACATATTAAAAAAATATAGATTTCTCCTCTATCAGAAATATTATTAAAAGAGAAAATGAAAGAAGACTAAAGTACATTTAGGTTTCTAATTTTTGAAATATTTATTGTGGTATATGGTGTACTATAATATTTAACTAACTTCCTTATTCTATTATAATGTATGTATGACATAGTAAGGAAGACGTAAATCACAATATACAAATCTACTGTTATATGGGAAAACCTGTTTTTACTACTTAATTAAAATATAATCTCTAAAGATATCAAAAAAATATTTAAATAGGTACATTAAGTACTATAAAAGTAATATATTAACAATATCAAGTCTACAATAAAAGAATGGGGGAAAACCTCATAGAAAAAGGTCGCATCATGGGCATTAAGTGTTCGGGTTTTATAAGATCCATGCTATCGACTTCATCACCTCTGCAATAACACTTGTGTTCCATAGTCATCTTTATACTTGAGATTTTCTGTTAAATTTAGTCTTTGGTTATTGCTACTTTATTTTCATTAATATGTTTTATGTCATATTTTATTTAAAAGTATAATAATCTCTTGAATAAAAATTATTAAAATTTACAATAAATAACGCTTTAGAAAATATACAACAACTTCTTATATAAAATAATAGAAGTTCAATAATTATTAGCATTTTATGCTTAATCATGCATACACTCAAGAATTCTCGATAAACTAAAATAGATAACCATGCACAAAAGTTAGCAGAGTGCAACTCAATAAAATATATTAAAACTATTGGATTTAAAATTTATAAACATGAACCACCTATAAATACATGATGTCCCACCACCAGATAGTAAAATTTAGCACTGGAAAATATCCAAATATTATATTATATCAATTATTTGGCCTCTACCAACTTATATAGTTAATTAAAGCAAGTCATTTTGAGTATCCTTTTCGAGTATTTTGCAATTATTCCTGTCATGCTATCACTAACCTGTCGATTAGTAACTTTTTAGCGACATTTTCATTTATTTCATTGTCGGATTCACTGCGCTCCCTTTTCCTATTCTCTTGCATCATGTTAACCTTTGACCCTACATTACAATTTACCATAAAACAACGGTAAATATAGAAAAGAATAAAGGAGACGTTCAAAATTATACTAAATGTTAAGAATTAATAATGAACACAAAAAATGAGGGTGGATGTACAATAAATTAGCAATACCTCTTTTGTTGTAGTTCCAAGGTGAGCAAGTAACGGTTATCTATAACTAAGAAATGTAATAACTGCCACGAACCGACGGCGTTACTAAAATCTTTCTAGATAAATCTTATTCAATTCTCACAATACAATAGAAAGATCGTAACGATTAAATTTTATTTAATGTATTTTTTTTCTGTTGATTAGCCTAATGATTGAATATGAATAAAAAGATTCCAAAATTTAAAATGAAGTAGTAATAACTTACATGAAAAAACTGAAGCTTTAGAAAATTTACACCGACACCACACGACAACGGCGTGAAAATGACAAATGAATGCCGGTGACCGGTTTATGTCGGCGATGGCGATGGGCAAAGGCAATCGTCGTCAACGGCTTAGTGTTGCCAGTATCCTGCACTATTACTATTTACTATGATCTTAGAATAATTTTGACATAAAAAGCCCTGAGCAATAGTAGGTAGTAGGTACCATTTATTTGTCATCCATGGTAGGTACATAGCGAAATAAAATCTAGTCATCTTTAGTGGAGTAAATTTTGCTTTGCCAGTCTTATGAGCAGTAAAATAAGAAATACCGTAACTATAAATATGATAATATGATAATCGCGGTCTATTCTTTATAAAAATACTTGTTTTTGAATATTTCATGGTTGTTTAAATTAACATGGATGGAGTATTTAAATTAGAATTAAAAGAAAAGAAAAGCAGTCCTCATGACTGCCGAATGTCGATAGAAGTGAAAATTTAAAACTATATACAAACAATTGTTATTTTTGAATATTCAAATTAATTATATTTTGATCTTAAATTATTAAAATTTGTAAAATAAAACTGTTTACATTTATTTGGTTTTGATATATATCGGCACTTTGAGCGTTAGTTAATACGTCACGTGACCACGTCGATGACAACTTTAATATGAATTTACTCCCCATCCAACCTTGTCTATAGACGTTTTCACTTCAATAATAATACATTGGATTCCATTCCTTATTAATGTTTAGTCTACTTGTTAAGTAAATTGTTAAATGAGTCATAATATTTTCCATGAGTCGTAATCTATGATATTAGATTATTTTTGTTTCGTTATACTATGATTGAATTTAAAATTAAAGAAATCATAAAAATTATAATAAACGGATAATAGAATTTAATTTTTCCATCTTTCGTGGAGATTTTTGTAACCTGATAACCCTGAAATGAAATACAGAACATTAAATTTCACGGATCAAATTTTATAACTAAAGAGGTACTTTTAAAATGAATATATTTTACAATTAGTTTTACTATAATAATAATTATTCTTTTAAAATTTATTCTTTTAATTTGAGGATTTTAAATTGAGGTTACAAATAATATTTTATCTACTAAGAAAAGCTTTTATTTTTGTCCTAGTTACTGCAATAACTAATAGGTGGCGTAAATCATAAACTCTGACAAGGAGACCTGTATACCTATTCTTTCTTGAATTTCATTATCATATTATTTAATAATTTAAAATATATTCTTTCAAATAGAATTGGTTTGTAAGTATTGAAAAAAATCTGACTTATCTACACATGAAACATTAATAGGATCATCCTACGCGTTCTATTTACATACCTTTACGTCTAAAAAAAATATTTAATAAAAAAGAACTAAAAAGACGAGAACAAAGGAAGGAAGGACATATATCGGACATACATAAATACATACAGGTCAAACTCATAACCCTCCTTTGGGCTTCACCACTGTTGGGTAAAAGCTTAAATTATAACGACTTAGTTTATAATCGAGAAATAGAATAAAAGTACGAGTTATTAATTCTTTTAATTTATTTTTTAATATTAATTGATATGAAAACATGACAAAATATTTTTAAAACCTAGCGTCTATTTAATAGATACTAGGGGCCGCCTTCATCCCGAGAGTCGCGGTCTCAAAAATTTAGAGATTATCGACAATCTTTTCACTATATATGATCTGTGATTTTTTCATATTTTCGAGACTCAAGACTTGTTAGGCACTTCTAGTATCGAATCTAATTCTAATGAAAGAAATGGGTGCGTAAAGGTTACACGCGCGGTTGAAGTAAAACTTTGTTGGCAAATGTCGCAAATAAATTAAAAACAAATCAATAATTAAATAAGTCATATTAGGTATTTTACAGTCATATATTTATAGAATATCATATAAGTACGGAAAGAATATAATATTATATATTTGTCAGACAATAACAACGGTTACCATGGCAACAATTAGTCATTTTTTTTATTTCTTTTTTGCGGCTATGATGTCACTGCGAAACAATTAGTCATAATAGCTTTTATTTAATTTATGCACATTCATCCCACAGTAATAAATACAATATAAATATAAAATACCTATTCATTTTTTATAAGTTATAATTTTACTTCTTTTTACCAAGTTTAAAAGTTATTTTACATTTTATTAAACATATCTTACATAACATATTATTCAGTATTATTTTTCACTTCCTGTGTAATGTATTTTGTCTCATTCTCTCGTCTGCTTAATCCTATATATTTATGTGTTTGTCTCTTTTTCGTGTCGCATTTCCATTTCATTGAGTTTCAAATCACTACGATTCTAAAGAAGTTTCACTCCTAATAATCTTTTAAGACTTATGTCAAATCTATACAGATAAATAAAATTGGAGTGCCTGTTTGTAATATTAAAATAACCACTTTTTACTGTACATATACCAAATGTACATGATGGACTCACGGTACATATACAAAACAACATTTTTTACAATTTTTGTCTGTCTGTCTGTCTGTTCCGGCTAATCTCCGAAACGGCTGTACCGATTTTGACGGGATTTTCACTCGCAGGTAGCTGCTGCTATAAGAAGTAACTTAGGCTACTTTTATTTTACAAAAAGAATCAGGGTTCCGCGAAAAAAAAATTAAAACCCATGAACTTGTGAACAAAATCCGCGTACGGCGCGGCGTACGCATCCGAGCGAAGCAAGGGTAAATCGCTATAAAATTTAAATAAATAGGAGTAGCAAGCTACTATTTATGTATAAACATAACTAACTGTGAAAATGTACGTAGGGACGAACGCGAGCGAAGCGAGCGTGAGTCGCTAGTAATATGATAATTTTAAACATTTTATCTTATTGTTCCGTTTTTGTATCTTTTTATTTCGGTTACGTGGCAGCACTATTAAGTCTGACTTAGACTTGAGACCCTGGGAGAGACATAGGATACTTTTTTATCCCGGAAATCATCCCTTAAGGGCGTGAGAATGGGGATGAAAGTTTGTATGTGGTAGCAGGCTAGGGACGACCCGACGGAAGCGAGGGTGTGTTGCTAGGATGCAATAATCTATTTCTTTGCATATTATTAGAAACTTTTCACTAATAGGGAATATGTGTGTGCAAATATAGGTGGGAAATTCAAAGTAATGAAAACGCACTCCATTGGTTATACTGAATATGACGTCGAGTATTATCATAACAGAGCGGTTAGCGATTATGTCGCTACAAACTAAGGTCGTAATTTTTCTATGTATGATACTGTGACGTCACGCCAAGCGCGGTAAATGGCGGGTATTTCAAACATCCGTACCAGTATGATGTTTTTAATTTTTTTTTAAATTTAAATTTTAGCTATTATACATAAAAAGAAATCGTGTGTGTGTACGCACTTCAGAAGTTATAGCTAAAGATATGATCCAGTACGTCACAACTCTCTGTAAAATGAATACAGCTAACTTCATCATGTCGCTATTTGGCTGGTAGTGTGCGCGCGCATCGTAAAAATTTTACTCTCATATTTTTTTCCAAACGTGCCAAAAGAAGTGTAACTTCAAAAAAATCACTCATATACCCTATTGTCGCATTTTCAAATGTTACATATGTGGTGATTACAAATTGACATACAATATATTTTTAATTACTAGACAAAATAATCATAAATAATAAAGTTCCTCTTAAAACGAAAAATGAGAAATATAACATAATATTTCACTGCATTTACGAAATATATATACTCGTAAAAAGTAAAATATAATTCAAACGGCAAGATGAATGGGTGACCACTTACAGTGTTTACAGCTATGACCGATGTGTTTGTTAACTTGATAACTGATTCATCTCGAAGACAGCTTTGTTAATTAGCTGATATCTTTTGTCTTTTCTTTAGGAATTGTAAAAATTTGCGGTGAAGATTAGTTCCTGTATAAAATAAAGAATGAAATATTGCTTTTAATTACTAAATATCTTAAAGTATTTTTTTTATGGGATTCAGTGACAAACGAGCAGACAGACCACCCGATGGAAAGCAGCACCTGTCGCCCATAACACCTACGGTTCATGCACTTAGGTTTTAAGTAACAAAAATGCAGAACCACAGGTGCGTTGTCACTGTGAGGACTAAGATGATATGCCTCTCGCCTGTAATTGCGCTGGCTACCTTATCCTTCAAACCTTAGGCGATTTATTATCGAAAAAGAATTAGCGTTCCGCGCATAAAATTGAAACCTATGATATTGTGAATGAAATTGTACTTAAGGACGCCGATCGTATAATCCAAGCGAAGTATGGGTGAGTCGCTAGTCTTGTACTAAACATTGCTCATTTAAAATATTAGCAAGGATTTTCCTTAGGAGAATACAGTCTCGATTTTATTAGTTTTTCGCCCGTGACTTCGCTCGTGCTTTCAATTTACTTCGTAAACATAAGAAAATTATGGCTCACGCTTCCACGAGCCTGCAAAGTGCTTGAAGCTCACGTAACTTTAGATGTACTTTTGTGGCGATTGAATGGAAGCTTTCGATCTATGGATGAAGTTGAATTGGCTATTTTTTAATCTGGTTTGTTTGATTAATAAAGTAGTTCATGAGCTGCGGCGGAATTATTTCCAGGGGGGTGCATCTGCTTCTTCACATTAAACTACTAACTAAACTTTAAATGGTTAACTTTATAGTATTCATATCTTATTGATCATCTTTTTTCGCAGATATCTAAATTTAAATGGGGATTTTACCAATACAATTTTATTTCTTAGGGTTATGATAGAAGGGGGGGGGGGGAGGACGGGGGGGGGGGGGGCTAACGCTGTCCTTGAAGTGGTTACATTCAAATGAACTCACGCAATTATCAATATCCGACTTCAAAAGAGAAGGATGCGAGTAAGTAAAAATGTACTTTTTGTTATACGATGGCGTCGTTAATTGCGAAGCAATTTTAAAACACCTACATTGTGTACTGTCAAGAATTTTTGATTTTAATATTGGTGTAGGTACTTTTTAGTAAAAAAAAACTCGGATTTCTTAATTCTTTTCTATCACTTCTCGGCCTATAATAAAAGCAAGTCTGGCCATCTTTATTGAATGAATTATTATAGAACATACATCGGCTACAAACATTGTTTTACTGTAGTTTATGGCAATAATCTAATGTTATGTAATTTTTCATAGGAATCATATGGTGCATCAGACAAAAAATACCTAGCCTTTACCTACATAATTTTGCTAAGTTACTGCCTAAAAAGAGCACAAGCCAAAAAACAGTTGCGCTTTTAAAATACTAACATTACTAAGTAAATAAGTAACTATAGCAAAATTATTTTTTTAGTATGGCAATCTATTAAAGATGAACAAAATCGATCTGTCATATAACGGGAATGTCTAAAATCTGTACAAACAATAAAATTTTGAGTTGAATTGTACATTAAATATTTTTTGTAAAATCTTATTGAAATAGTCATTATTAGGCATCGATAAAAAGGCTGATTCTATAATTTCTAGAACTTTTGTCTGTCTGTCTGTTTGTCTGACTGTTCGCTGTCTGTCTGTCTGTCTGGGAACGCATCACGAGAAAACCGAAGGACAGATTTTAATGAAATTTGGTATGATGATGGCTGGTTATTCTGGTCGACATATAGGGTATTTTTTACTGAGGGAAAATATCTCATTTCTGAGAAATCTATACTAAACGTTAAAACGTAACGTAAGTGATTCTATAAATATCGAACAGAATGCAATAGAAATCTTTGTTGACTCGGAAGCTGGAGCTATTCGTACACATTTGTATAATATTTAAACATGGCGTTCATCTACGGATGTTTTATTTACAGTATATAAAAAGAGAGTTGGTATTTTTATATTCATTCTTTCTACTAAATCTTTTAAAGTTGTTAAAGCAGTAATAGCTCAGTGGTAACAAGCCCGCTCTGATAATCAGGTGAAGCGGGTTTAAATCTCGAGTCTAGCACTTCTTAAATTACCATGTGTAAAACATTTTCAATATGGTTTCCATTATGTGCAAAGATGTTTTAGAGAACCTAACAAGTTTGGAAAGATATGGGAAGTCCGCCAACCTGCACTTGGCCAGTGTGGTGGATTATAGCATGATTCCCGTCGCATTGAAGGAAGACCAGCCGTGAGACATGAAAAAAGTTTGAATGCGATGTATGATGAATGTGAAAGTTTGTGTGTGTGGCTGAACGGATTTCAATGAAATTCGGCACAGAGATAGATTATAGTCTGGAATAAAAAAAAGGTTACTTTTACTCCCGGAAAAATGTACGGTTCCCGTGGGATAGGTTTGTTTTTGTTTTCCTAGACGCGAACTCGAGCGAAGCGAGGGTGAGCCGCTAGTACATAATAATTAATATTATATGAATCCTTAATGTTTAACATGGAATATAACTAATTACTATTATTAATAATGAACCTTGCTTCTGTAATTTGTAATGTAAATATTAAATTATTATAATCAGTCACTTTTGTAGCTTCTCTAAAAGGGATACTTCAATCAACAAAACACACAAAGAGCAAGCGAGTTGATACAATCCATCATCTGGGATAGCGCCGTCACTTACCACTAATCGATGACAGAAGTCGATATAATTACATTGGAGCTAACGTAGATAGGCTACTTGTTAATTTTATAATATTAAATGAGTTATTCTTGTAGGTATGTACATACATTTTATTTCGTGTATCTCGGAAACGGTTCTAACGATTTGGATCAAATTTTATATTTAGACAAGGTTTTGCTTTTTTAATTTAAAAAAACATTGATTTTAGGGTTTTTTTTCTGAATAAGACGCAATTTTTCACAAAAAACGAAAACATTTTTGTTTTTCGGATTTTTCCGCCGAGGGAAGATCAGTCGCCCCAGATATTTAAATAAAAAGGTTCTCAATCATATATAAGTAAATACATATATCACACGCCTAAAGCCACGAAAAATTCAAATCCTACTAATATTATAAATGCGAAAGTTTGTGAGGATGTATGGTTGTATAGATGTATGGAGGTTTGTTACTCTTTCACACAAAAACTACTGAATGGATTTTAATGAAACTTTATATTAATAAAGCTCTTATAAATAAAATAAATAAATCACACAAGACCATCTAGTTTCATAGTAAGCTACGAGACCTGTGTTGTGAATACCATACCAAATATGGATAGTTATACACTACACATATATAACTTTATATACATACATATTATAAATATAAACACCCATGACTGGAGTACAAACATTCGTGCTCATCACACAAATGAATACCCTCAGCGGGACTCGAACCCATAACCGCTGGCACAGCGAGTAGGATCACTACAAACTGAGCCAAACGTGTCATCATCGTCTTATATCAGAATAACACATAGGCTACTTTTTATCTCGGAAAAATGTACGGTTCCCGTGGGATAGATTTGTTTTTGTTTTTCTAGAGGCGAACGCGAGCGAAGTGAGGGCGAGCCGCTAGTTAGAAAGAGTAATATTCCAATGTGAAAATAGTCTCTATCTGTCTGTTACATTGAAGGTTAATTAAAACATTAACCGATTAATTACCGTAAATAAAAGACACCTCAAATAAAGTCATCAAAATTAATCAATGGGTAATGAAGCATAACGGATTAACACGTTTTCTAAAATCTTTATTGCCTTATAAGTATTTTGTCGAAATGGCTGTTTGCATCATTACATATTATATATTATTATTTTGTTCTGTATATATTGTTTTTAGTAACAATAACAATTATGTAATAATTTTATGTGCATTTCTAGCTACCTTGGCGGCTAGCATTTACGGCCGTAGGTCCGGAGGTCCTAGGTTCGAGTTCTGGGTCGGGTCAAGTATGAGTATAACTTAGAGTTTTACTGTAAAGAAATTCTCAATAGCAGCCCAGAGTTGGGAAGTTGGCGGCGTTATATCTCGATCGGTCAAAAGGGCACCATATATATTCTGCTTTAGTGGTAGGTGGTTCTCAAATCGGTTTTGTTTTTTGTGTGTATGATAAGCGGATATATCCGCCATTTCAGAATCGATATTAGTATAATTGTTTTTTTTTTATTTCAAAAAAAAAAAAACATCTTTAAAGGTATTCCAAGTTATTATTCTACAAACTAAGTCTTTTATCTTCTTCTATTCAGCCCTTTTAATTGTCCCACTGCTGGGTACTTGCCTCCCTTCAATACGAAGGGAATCAGGCCATAATCCACCACGCTGGCCAAGTGTGGGTTGGCGGACTTCACATGTCTTTTGAAAACTTCTTCTTCGTCTTTTGAAAGGTTCTCTCAGACATGAAGGTTTCCTCATAATGTTTTCGTTCACCGTAACACAAGTAGTAATCATGTTAGAAATGATTCGCACACGAAAATATCAGAGGTGCGAGACCCGGGATTTGAACTTGCTTCACTCGGTTTTCCAAGTGAGCGTGTTACGGCTGGGCTACCACTGCATTATAACTAAGTGTTTCATACTTAATTTTATGACATCTTGTTTACTATTTTAGCTAAAAAATAGATAAATAAATAAATATTTTGGGACATTAACACACAGCACCATCTAGTTTCATGATAAGCTTCGAGGCCTGTATTATGGATACCAGGTAGATGATACACTAAACACATATATATTTAATTACACATATATTATAATAAAAACCCATGATTGGAGTACAAACATCCGGAGGAGCTAATCACACAAATGAATGCCCCCAGCGGGACTCGAACCCGCGACTTCTGGCACAACAGATAGTGTTACTACAAACTGAGCCAGTCGTCGCAAAAAAAATATTAGAATTTACTTTTAATTAAACAAAGCAATAAAATTGAACAAAACAACGACTAAACTCTAATGAAATTTCGAAAGCAACTAGACATAATCTAAAAACGTAATCCGAGAAAACGGTATAAAATCTTAGAAATGCCAATCGGAGCGTGATATCAGATGAGAAAATAACCGAATCGTTTAGGAAAGCGCGTCAAATTAAATGAGGACCCCCCAAACTCAATATCCTTTCATTTTCCACGTAAACGCTTTGGAGGTGACAACGATAGACGATTAATAACCACTGATATACGCCTGATGGGATGTAATGCTTCGTTGAGTATCATATGTCGTGTGAATTATTTAGTTAGCATGTTCAATTTAGCGGTCAGATGTAAGGAGGCTGGAGAGCTTTTCCAATAATAACAATGATTCTAAGATAATAATACGAAATGTGAGACATGAAACTGTTAAGCTCTGAAAGAAATATTATGTAAACCTATTAATCTATACATATAATAAAATTCTAACTCTCGAATCTGTACATTATATATTTTTTCAAAAATCTTATTAAAATAGACATTATTATCGATACAGAGGCCGAATCTATAGTTTTTAGAATTTTTGTCTGTCTGTCTGTTACCACATCACGGAATAACTACTGGAGGGATTTTGATGAAATTTTGTATAATGAAAACGGGTTCGCCCCTTCTTACTTTTTAACGTTTAGTATAGATTTCTCAGAGATGAGATATTTTCCCGCAGTAAAAAGTATCCTATATGTTGATCCGGATACTCAGCTACCATCGTAGCAAATTTTATCAAAACCCCTCCAGTGGTTCTTCCCACAGAATTGATGAAAGATACTAGAATGGTAATCACGCGCAATTTGTATGGGAACCACTGTCGCCACTTATCCCTTCTTGATATTTTTACTACACGCGCAAGTCAAATAAACACAAGCATTCGCACACATACGCAACCCTTAACGCAGCCCTGTAATTGGTCAACACATAGATAATTAGTGTTGAGTCTGTGTTGTGTAAAATAAATAAAATGACTAGTGGTTGAAAATAAAAAATGCTAACGATATTTTTGTCGATAATTTATGTCAGTGTATTAAAATAAATTTTATATAATATTTGTTATTTTACAGTTATTAAAAACACATTTTATAAACGAATTAGATTAGTTCAATTTAAAAATAAAATAAAACAATGTTTAACTTATAATAAATGTATTTTTAATGTTACATACGTGGTAAGTGAATTCTTAAGTTAGTTCTCTTTATCACACTCATTTTACATGACAAAATATTTTACAATATGTTGGCGCGAAAATGAGAAAACACAATGAACAATCATATAAAAATAATAATGACTATTTAAATAAGATTTTCCAAAAAATATTTAATATACATATTCGACTCAGTTAGAATTTTTAAACGTAAACGTAAGAATATTTTAGGTAATATATAAAATTGATTTTTTCTTATTTCTAAAATAAACCTGTATATAAACTTTAAATTTGCCATAGAAAGCATTCAATCATATTATTATACAAAAATCATTGCCTTATCGATTATTTTGTCTTACAACAAAAGCCATCACTATTATAATATACAAAACTAAAGTGAATCATCGCAAAGCAAGCAATGAAAAGTGTGGGTTTCGCAGAGAACGCTATCCATCGCAGACAACGATCGCGCGTTGCTTTGATTATGCGCATGCATAGCGAGCAATGTATACTGTTTGTTTTAGCTTATTACAATAGTATCGTTTATTTTGAATTTTGTAATCGTTGCTACATTTTTGAAATTAAAGAGATATTCATTATTATTTTTGACTTACCGATGAAAAGATATACCTCCTCGATCGATACTCGAAGTTTGACTTTTTGTCTTGCAAGTAATATAGCACAACACGGCATTATAACACTATTTATCGCAGCTCCGTACCCGACGCACTCTAAACACGAACTACAAGCGGTGCACGCATGAATCGGTTCAAGTATGGTTGTTTAACCATAGTTGCGGCGACGCTGTCACGCCCACATTACCCTTCCAGCCTTTTTTACCTATTCCGTGGTTCTTCCCTGATGTGGTCACAGACAGACATACGAAAATTCTAAAAATTGTAGATTTGGCCTTTGTATCGATAATAATGTCTATTTTAATAAGATTTTCCAAAAAATATTTAATGTACAGATTCGACTTATTTACAATTTTATTATATGTATAGACGAAGGTAATATAATAAATATGTTGCACTCGAAACATGTTACGTTAAGTTAAAGAAATACGTATATCCATTTTTTTTCATCCCTTAAAGATGTAAAAGGGGGTGCTAAAGTTAATATGAGCTAAAAATTATTTATGATCAGAATGATTTGAAAGGTAATTAATGCACTTCAATACAATTATTTGAATACGCGTTTAAGCATTTTTCGAAATTCATCCAAAAAGGGGGATAAAATAGGGGATAAAAGTTTGTATAAAACTCTTATTCCTTATTTTTAGGATTCTTTAACTAAAAGCTCCAGATAGAAATATACTAAGTTTGTCTGTCGACTGCATTCATCTTCTGTGTTCTGACTACTGCTATACTTTAAGAGGTTGTATCTTTTGAATCTTAATACGTAGGAAGTCTCCTAAAGTGGCTAGCAGCAGTTATTTAGAATTGAATATTGAGCTTAAAATCATGTAAAAGAGGCCTTTATCTAGCAGTGGACGAAAGCGGTCTAATAATGATGATGATGGTTACCCAAAGTGGTATTCGAATTTAGGACTAAATACGTAGACACAAGTATTTCCAGATAGTTACACAAGTGTTTCCGGATAAAAATAATGTTTCGGATGTATTCTCTCGCTATATTCCATGAGCAATCAATTGGTATCGTTCTAACTGGTCGTATTCGCACTTCGCAACCTGTATTTTCGATGCATTCCGTAATTATTTTCAGTTGTAGTTACTTTTTGTAATTCACTTCAAATAGCTTGCTTTTAACGCTTTGTACATTGAATGCGTTTTACGTTTTCCTATTTCCTATTTTGCAGTCGTCGGCCAGTGATTAGTATTTTATTGAATTAAACTCTTAGAAGAGAATTTAGGCAGTACTTATTCAGATTAAAAATGACTTAAAAATTGGCAAAGTCGGTCGTACTTGTGTAAAAGAGGGCAATTGCGAAAATAATTTTGTGTTACGTTTTTACGTCTATATCGTTAAAGAGTTTTGAGAAATTTTGGTATGGAGATACATTAGAGTTTGTGACTTTATGTAGTAAAAATTTGAAGGAGGTGATAGGGAATGAAAGTTTTATTAGTAATGTTGGCATATTTCGATGTTATAATGTAAAGATTTCGCGCTGCGAGCTGAAATACAGCTTTCCTAGTTCAGCTACAGATGCTTCATTCACTTAAGAGCGATATTGTTTTTTGGCTTAAATTATTTTGTAAAAACTTGTAAAAAATTTTTTTTGGATAATAAAAATTATATTATAAAAAAAAAACAGAAAATCGATTTTTTGTAATGAAGTCGTCAAGCGAACAGATTGTGGGTCGCAATTAAAATAATTTAAAGAATTAGTATTTTCGTGTTTTTTTTTTAATTTTTGAAAGCAGCTCAGCGGTGTGAATTCCGTCAACCCGCACTTTGCCAGTATGGTGGATTATGACCTGATCTCCTTTATATTGAAGGGAGGCTCCCTTTTTTTTTCCGAGAAAAAAAGATATTTTTATCTTTTATAATACATTTTTCCCTTTATATATTGCAAGGGTTCTTGCCCTTACAGTTTTTGCATTGAATATTAGGAACTTTTAAAAGTGGAAGTTTTTACTTTTTGTATGAAAGCATGTTACGCGAAAAATTGGGAAGTTCAACACGGTTTTGGATTTCATATTTAAGATCACATTCGTAAAGTAATCGATTTTGCACAATAGCTTAAGTTCGCTTAAAATATATTTATCTACTCAACAGTTAATATAATTTTGCTTCAAAGCTATGTTATTTATTTAGGTGATTACAGTAAATAAGAATAACTCTATAGACATAAGCTATATTTACATGCTTTTTAGGGTCCCGTACCCGAAGTGTGCTAACAGAATCCTATTACTAAGCTTCCGCTGTCCTTCCGTCCTTCTTACAGTGGACTGTATCTCATGGACCGTAATGGTAGAGTTACATTTTCACAGAATGTGAATTTCTATTACTCCTATAACAACTAATAATAAAAAATCAAAATGGCGAATTTCAGAAGGACTGCCATACAAATTAAAAAAAAACGATTAGTACCTAATTAAATCATGGAAAACGATTTTAAGCAATGCCCAAATGTCGCATCGACTTTAAATGTTGTATGTGAAATCCTATGATAGTATATTAAAGCCAGGATATAGGCTTCAAGGACCACTGCAACCCGCGAAATACATACATTACCTATACCTACAGCTGATCAAAGGAGTATTTTTTAGTTTGTTTAAACTTAATATTTTACTTAATATTTATAAATATTATATAAAATAATTAGTAATTACTCTTAGATAAAAACGAAATTCTACTCACTCATTAAAGAGACTAAACTAATTTTATACCGGAAATTTGATAGATAGATTCCTCAGAGGGTATCCGTTGTATTCAGCCCTTTTTTAACGTCCCACTGCTGGGCACGGGCCTCCCTTCAGTACGAGGGGGATTAGGCCATAGTCCACCACGCTGGCCAAGTTCGGGTTGGCGGACTTCACATGTCTTTCGAAAACTTGCTACGTTCTCTCAGACATGCAGGTTTCCTCACGATGTTTTCCTTCACCGTAAGGCAAGTGGTAATCAAGTTAGAAATGATTCGCACATGAAAATATCAGAGGTGCGAGACCCGAGATTTGAACCCGCTTCACTCGGTTTTCCAAGCGAGCGCGTTACCACTGGGCTACCACTGCCTTTATGTATCCGGGTATCCGTTATGGAAGAATTTTGAGTTAAAAAGGCGTTTAAAGTTACAGTGACCAAAATATCAAAACATTCTTTCTAATCAAAACTAACAAGTATTCTATTGTAATTTAAACTTATGCTGTACGTTGTTTGGGGATGAAGAATAGGGGATGATGTTAATCTCGAGAGCGGAGTGATGAAACATAACTAAATTACGCGAACAAAGCCGCGGGTAAACTCTAGTTAAAGTATTATATAAAAACGTAGTAATATGCGTAATTTATTGCTGATTGAGCAGAAAATTCACTTTATTGAGATTAATTGAATGAGGTTACTGGTTTTGGGAGTTCATATTTATAGCATTATTGTAGTGTCAATATATTATATTATTGAAATGTATTTACATAGGTCAAGCACATTGAATGATAAAAAAGCAAAATAAATTATTTACCCATGGAAAATTTTGATTTTATAGGCAAGAAAAATAAATTCATGTAATTGGTGTCTGAAATCCGCCATTTACATTTATTACACACGCGTTATTAAGTTAAATCTAACGATGTATGAATCATCAAAATCGGTTAGACCGTTTAGTAATAACGAGGGAACATAGGATCAGTCGTACAGACATATAGGTCAAACAAATAATCCGCCTTGGGCTTCGCTGTAGTAGAGTAAAAAAATATATCAGCCATAGTAAATTATGTGAGTCCTAATAATAATAATATAATATGTTGGAACATTAACACACAGCACCATCTAGTTCCATGGTAAGCTACGAGGCCGGTGTTATGGATACCAGACAGTTGATACACTACACATATATAACTTTAAATACATATATTTTATAAATATACACACCCATGATTGGAGTACAAACATTCCTGTTCATTACACAAATGAATGCCTCCAGTGGGACTCGAACCCGCGACCGCTGGCACAGCAAGTAGGCTCACTACAAACTGAACCAAACCTGTAGTCTAATACGAGAAGTCTGGAGGCTACTTTACCAGAAAGATAAGAATAAAACGGTAAATCAGCTAATATTGTCGCTATACTAATATTTCACGACACATATGGCTGACCATGGAACTAGATGGTGCTGTGTGTTAATGTCCCAACATAGTTAAATACGTACACTAGTGGCAGTAGATATGTATGTTAATTTCAGTTAAATTTAACATGACTTGTACAAATTATTCTCTGTTTAACGCTCTATTACTGTTGCAAAAGTTCCAATTAGAACCATATTTAACTAATGTTATTGTTTTGTCAACTCAACAAAATATTTTGCAGTTCCAATTTAAAGAGGAAAGTCAAAATAACTAGATTTTATGAATCGGAAATGAAATAATTTTTGTTTAAAACTGAGTGAGGTATGTTTTACGGTACGGTACAATGTTTGAGTGGAATAACAGGTCAACTGTCCAAAAACAAAAGTAATTTATAGCATAGTTGTTTACTGAACTAGTTATTGTCCTAGACTTCGTTATTTAGACCTCAAATACATTGTTTATACCTTTTAAAAATAAAATAAAAAAATATTATAATGGCCCCCGACAAAAAAAAACAAAACTCTAAAATGTAAAAAAATAAAATTTCTCTCTTGGCCTTTTAACTTTATTAAAAGTACCTATTAATATTTTGATGATGAGCGCCGCCGCGTCGGGGACCATTGTCTAAGAACTATCGTCAAGAAACTAGTTTTCAAATAAAAAAAACGCATCCAAATCGGCTTTAAAACGCATCAAAATCGGGTTTAAGAGCTACGGTGCCACAGATAATAAATAACACCCCTCTTCATGCATCGGGGGTTAAAAAGAGCCATCCATTTTTTTTATTCTCTGGTAGTTCTATTATATAGTAGTTAATTGTATTTATAATTCTATATGTTTGTCTGTCTGTAACATTTTCATGCCTAAACCAATTAAGCAATTTCAATGAATTTTGGTATAGAGATGGATGGGGCATTGAAGAAGGACATAGGCTTGCTGTAACTTGAAGGGGATGAAATGGGGTTTGAAAGTTTGTATTAGAAATAGGTCATTTCTCAAGTTAAAAACATAAAAACTCGTTATCTATACTAATATTATAAAGAGGAAGGATTTGTTTGTTTGCTTGCACCGAATAAGGTCTGAAACTACTGAACCGATTAAGATGAAATTTGGTAAGAAGATAGTTTGAAACCCTGGGAAGGATATAGGATAGTTTTTATCTCGGAAATCATCCCTTAAGGGAGTGAAAATAGGGATGAAAGTTTGTGTAGAGAATCAACCTAGGGACGAAACCGAGCGAAGCGAGGGCGAGTCGCTAGTATCCCAAATTTAGGTGAGAAATAAAGAATGATACAGCGTATTTGACCAATCAAGTTAAAAGAGGGTATGATTACAATTTGTTTTAAATTACTTATCCACTTTTCTATACCCATATGTACATATTATACATATTTTTTTATACTATACTATCCAATAAAACGCGCCCGGAGACGCATCGTTATAAATCATTAGTTCTAATATAAAATGAAAATATGGCATTTTAACAAATAACTCCATTTAATAACCTGTGTATCTATAATTGCGGCCATGTAAAATTGACATTCAGAACATGTCACTACATATATTCTCGCAAGTCACGAATTTTTGTCCGTTTGTCTGTTTGTAGTCAGTACTTGAAATTGATTTTAATGACACTTTTACTGTCGGATAGAGCAGAGTGCTACTTGTCAAGTAAATGAAATAGGGTCAGGGGAATACTCTTAGATCCGCGCATAAAACATTTAACCCATTTGACGATAATATTGGTTAATTATAGGTAATGATGATGATGATGAAGGATGTAATTTAATTATAATGTTTGACGACACGTTTGGCTCAGTGTGTAGTGACCCTACTTGCTGTGCCAGCGGTCGCGGGTTCGAGTCCCGCTGGGGGCATTCATTTGTGTGAGCGCGAATGTTTGTACTCCAGTCATGGGTGTTTATATTTATAATATGTATGTATTTAAATTTATATATGTAGTGTATCAACTATCTAGTATCCATAACACAAGCCTTCGTAGCTTACCATGGAACTAGATGGTGCTGTGTGTTAATGTCCCAACATATAAAAAAAAAATGTCGTATTATTAATTATATATTACAATCCATCTTTCAAACTACTTTAAACCTAAATAATTTTACTGTTTTTTATATCGAGCCAAGCTTCATTAAAAAAAAATCGGTTTATACTTGGTAAAGATATGGCAAAATGTATATAAATGTGCGTATGGCACAAGAATATACACCTGAATTGAGTATGTCCTTCGTAATACTTTCTAAAAACACATATATTTGACATTTTAAATAAAATCTTTTTGGATTTATCCGCGAATTTAAATATATTTTTTAATATAATACGACCTGCTTTTGAAAAGTAATTGTTAATGACCATATCTAATAATTTATCTTAACGTAAGGCAAGTATTTACTTTACAAAGAAAACAGTTGTGAAACTGCTACTAACTGTCGAGTTAAATTTCAAAAAAAACTAATAAATAAATATGTTGGGACATTATCACACAGCATTATCTAGTTCTATGGTAAGCTACGCGGCTTGTGCTATGGATACCAGATTAAATACATACATATTATAAATATAAACACCCATGACTGGAGTATAAACATTCGTGCTCATCACACAATGCCTCCAGCGAAAACTGAGCCAAACGTGTCGTTAAACTTCGACATCTTACTGGCTAGTTAAAATTTAAACTCTCTTATTTAACCGTCGCAAGAAAAAAAAGAATAGTCTTTTAAAAGTAAATTTTTATCTCATAGAATCTTTGCAGGTAGAATCTTTGCAGGTTCCAGGTTCTAGCACTTAATACATGTAAGTGGCGCATTAGTTACAGTGACAGAACACTTTGCGACCATTACGTCTTCGTTGAATGCTTAAAGGCTCTTATCTTTTAAACATTTAGAAGTTTAAAATTCTAGGTGATCTTTCACTTTTTTAAGTAGAATTGTAATTAAACGGTTTTATTTAGTTTGCCCTGTTTGTTTGCTGACAAAGTCTAAGTCTTTGAGTATTATGGAAGTGTTAGCTTAATACTCAACAAGACCAGCCAAAATTAGACTAATTTTAGTAAGCACTAACTAAATTTTACTATGGAAATGAAAAAAATATTTTAGTTTTAAATAAAATTAAAATAAGGAATTTTAATGTGTTTTGTTATTTTCTATTATATTAACAAAACCAAGTCCAGTAGTAACGAGCTCGTCTGGGAAACCAATTAGAGTGCGTTGAGATCCCGGGTTTCACCTCTAAGAGTATATTCAATATTATCATGTGCGGATCACTTATGACGATAGTCTTACAGTGAATAAAAACATGATTACAAAATTTGAATATCTGAGAGAACCTAGCAAGCTTTAGAAACACTCGTGAAATCATAACCCATACTTATCGAGCGTGGTTGAATATGGCCTGATCTCCCTCACATTGAAGGGAAAATCAAACTCAGTATTGGGACGTAAAAAGGGCTGAACATAATTTTCTATTAGTGAACTCGATTGTAGAAAATTAACTAAACTAAGAAGAAATCTGGAAGACGATATATATCCGACAAAGACAACTAAAACTATCTTTTTGGAATCATTTATGGTTCCTGATGTTTGGTTGCTTTACAACTCACAAGATTGAGAGAGAAATCAAGGTTTTAGATGTCTAAAAGGTATGTAGTTGCAATAGACAGTACCTACCCACAAAAATAAATCCGCCAAAAAAATATACTTTTATTCAAAATATCAAATGTCCTTAAATCTAAGAAAGTATTCGTTAAATATACAATCAAGTACATATTTGTCACTTATGGGAATCAAACCGGCAATACATTCATAAATAATATGAATCTCATTATCCTGTCGAGAGTCGCGGGCACACCGGTGTGCCAGTTAATAATTGATTTCTTGAAAATTAACCAGAAAGTGTTATTTTAAGTACATATTTGTCACTTGTGGGAATCAAACCGGCAATACATTCATAAATGATATGAATCTTATTATTTAGCAACGATCTTTAAACACTATACAAGGTATACAGTATATAAAAGCTTAGAAAGCTTAATTTTGTAGGATACCCGCGCTACGCCGATAAGTTCAATTTGCTTACAACACGTACGCTGCGTGGGTGACTTTTAAAAATGTAAAACTTCATGAAAGCATTTTCTTCAAGCATAGTTTTTTCATAGTGTAGAATATTTTCAGCATTTTAGTTGATATACAGTTTTTTAACATCAAAAAGGCCTTTGTTAAACATTTTGCTATTTATAAGGGTTAAAAATAACTCGTTGGTACAATTTTCAGTATAATATAATATATTTCTGTAATTTAAGATTTAGAAGAAAAATAACACATCACTTAATACCTTCACGTTGCCAGTGAGCGTGTTTATTCCTTTTTCACGCTCTAAGGATGATGTGAAATTGTAAAAGGTCGATTTTCTATCGATATGTCAACACGAGCTATGTTGCAGGTAAAAACTATTTTACCACTTTCATTTTCCGGAAAGGCTGCGAAATAATGATAATGCAATAGTCAGAGCACTTAATGATAGCTTGGACTGTGCATTGTTGTCTGTCTGTTCATCAACAGGAACACGAAAAATGACTAATTGAAAATTAATATCACATTAATTTATATAATTATTAATTTTTTTTTTGCCTCTGTATATAATATTATGGGTTTTGAATTGCCTGCAATAAATGATAATATCGACGCCAGATTTCCTATCGTCGACCCTATTGCATCTAACATAAGGCGCTTTATTATGTATATTTATTATATCGAGCTATCTACTCAACCAATGAATTTACTCAAATACAACTTCGTCACGCACTACGTCAATCATACATCATCTAACAACCTAACGCAGCTCTCCTTCTAATCCACTTCTTGCACACGACACCTGCACTAGACAAATAAAAACGATTGTAATTCTGTTAAGACAGACCTAATATAAATCTTTGAGAAGATGGATGTCTTCTTTAGTTCATCGCTAACAGATAATTAGAATTATTATTGTTATTATTTTGAATATAAAATTTTGAGTATAAAATATATAGTATTTGCTTGTGAAACTTTTCTACCCCATCGTAAAGTACCCCCCGCGAAGAACAGAAATAATCACCTTCATCTCGCTATGGGGGTCGTGCACTCGTTATGGCGGTACTTTATATTAAAGTACTTAACATTGATAGAAATCTCGCAATTTATTCCAATAATAAAACTGTCAACAGATTTATTGAAGTAAAACTTCTTCATAAGCTGTTGAATGCGTTACGAAATAGGGTACGTTTGTTGCCATGGTAACCGTTGTTATTGTCTGACATATGATATATAATATTATACTCTTTCCTTAAATGATATTCTATAAATATATGATTGTAATATTCCTAATATGCGTTATTTTTAGTATCTCACATATCCAATTATTTAAAACATATATTGAGTTTCATAAAGAGTACCAATAACCCACAGAAGTTTTACTTCTTGCGCGTGTACACATTCATACATGGACA
This sequence comes from Argynnis bischoffii washingtonia, assembly GCA_033884665.1. Lineage (NCBI taxonomy): Eukaryota > Metazoa > Arthropoda > Insecta > Lepidoptera > Nymphalidae > Argynnis > Argynnis bischoffii. Next base: position 712,279 of record CM066610.1, read on the forward strand.
CTTAAATTTTATATATATATATATATATATATATATATATATATATATATATATATACTCATATCATAAAGCTGAAGAGTTTGTTTGTTTGTTTGGTTGAACGCGCTAATCTCAGGAACTACTAATCCGATTTGAAAAATTCTTTTTGCATTAGACAGCCTGTTAACTGAGGAAGGCTATAGGCTATATATAATCCCGGAAAAATGTACGGTTCCCGTGGGATAGATTTGTTTTTGTCTAGGGACGAACCCGAAGCGAAGCGAGGGTGTGTCGCTAGTATATATATATTCCAAGAAAATGTTACCTCTCAAACTTAATAATAAATATAAACATAAAAAGGCAGTGATAGCCCAGCGACAAATTTTGGTATTCAATAGTTAGTATAGTATACTATTTAGTATTTACATTGTGACAAGCTACAGGCGTCGAAGTAATATGTTATAAGCGTCGGTAGTTAACAACTATCTTAACGCCCAACTTTAGTATAGGTGTTACAAATTATTCAATGTTTACGTAAAAGCTTCTCTAAGCTTAGTCTTAGGAAAAATTTCATCCTACATATAATAAAGTTCTGAGTCGAATTTCTACTTGAAATATTTTTTGGAAAATCTTATTGAAATAGTCATTATCATCCATACAGAGGTCAAATCTATGGTTTTTAGAATTTTTGTCTCTCTGTTTGTCTGTCTGGGAATGCATCAGGAGAAAACCACTGAACAGATTTTGATGAAATTTGGTATGATGATAGCTGATTACTGACCAGCATATAAGGTACTTTCTACTATAGGAAAAGAACTCCTGTGTGAGAAATCTATACTAAACGTTAATAATATTAAAAGCTCTCACACGCTACTTAAATATTACAAATTAATTTTGCTTTCGAAAAATCGTATTTTTATTTCAGCCTCAAGTGTTCTTTGTAGATCGATTTTAATGAAGGAAGGTTGTAAAATCGACTCGTATATTTTTTGGATGACGACCTATTTGGCTAAGCATATTTCTGTCTATGTAGATCCCGAGATATCTAAAAAAACTATTATATATAGAGCTTTTCATATAATTTTCTTTGATACTGGCTTTTATAAGAAAAGAAATATATTTATATCTATGTTAAAATATCTAGTAAATTAATTTTAACTTTAATACATACTGACTAATAAATAATTAAAAATAGTAACGTTTTATAAGGTTTTAAACCTAAAAGGTCACAATAGAAGTAACTTTACCATATGTGTAATAAATAAAAAAATAGACTGCCTCCTTTTTTCAACGTCGGTTAAAAGCATTAAAAGCTTTTATGTATATTTGTTGCAGGTTTAAGTCAAGATGAATGTGAACTTACAAGTATGAGTAGATACATTGTTCTACATAAAGTAACAGCAAAACAATGTTAAGAATGTAAAGTGGTCGTTTGAGTAATTGATAAAGTGTATAATAAAAGCCAAATGACACTTTTATAAAGCTAAATTTTTTGTACGTATTTGTTGTAATAATAATATGAATAATTAGCGGCTCAACATTGCTTCGCTTGTGTTTTCTTCTAGAAAACCAAAAACAAATCTATAACAAGGAGACCGTACATTTTTACGGGATAAAAAGTAGCTTATGTTCTATTCCAGACTATATAATCTATCTCAGTGTCAAATTTCATCCAGATCCATTCAGCCGTTTTGGTGTGATTGAGTAACAAACATCCATCCAAATATCTAAACATGTAAACTTTTATATTTATAATATATGAATAATGAACAAATGAATAATTGCGGCGTAACTATAGAGCTAATGAAAAATAAAAAGAACTTTAAAAATACTAATATAAAAATACTCCAGACTAATATTATACAGAGTATAAATAAAATTATACAGAACAGATTTCGAAAAAATTTAGCAAGAACATAGATTGCATTCTGTGGACGGACGTAAGTTACTTTTGATCCTCGTCCCACTTACTATGCAAGCGAAGCCACGGGCAGAAACTAATTTTTAATAAATATCCTAACTTTAGCAGTGGGAATTTTGCAATTGAGGGTTGTACTTACAACCCATTCATTAAAAAAATAATTAATCATAAAAATTGCGTAACATAGAAACAAAAAACATACCATATAATTTGGCTTTGCTATACAAACTTTCATCCCCATTTTCACTCCTTTAAGGGATGATTTCCGGGATAAAAACAATCCTATGTCCTTCCCAGGATCTTAAACTATCTTCTTACCAAATGTCATCTAAATCGGTAGTAGTTTCAGAGCCTTTTCGGTACAAACGAACAAACAAAAAATCTTTCTTCTTTATAATATTAGTATACTATATATAGATCATATAATATATAAAATCAGTAATAAACCGTTGTAAAGATGAGTCATGTTATATTAAAAACAATCTAGATTAAAACAAAGTTCTCACGTAAATTGAATTTATTACACTAAATATAGAGCGAACAAATAAACTTCTTGCATAAAATATCCGTTGCGTTTGCTCAAGACGCTATAGTATACACTCATAACTTATTTCTAGGAAACGTAATAACCGCTTTAGCTTTGCTAAATAATATACTTAGAATATTTTAATAAATATTTTAATTAATATGCTTTTTTTTAAATAAAACTATCTTTTTGGATTTTTTCACGGATTTATTTTGATTTTTGGTTCCCGACGTTTGAAATGCTTTACAGCAATCATGGTCACGGGAGGTAGGTTTGAGACGTCTCAAAGGTCATTATATAGTTGTTACGTCTAACATTTTAGTCTAATAAATAAACAAAATAAAAAAATTAAGAGATTAGACTCCTCTAACAGGTTAACCATAAGGTAAAAAAAATAAACCATAACATATCCCATACAGCAGGGTTTCCCAACCTTTCTTCTATTAAGCCTCCCCAGATTATAAAAAAATATTTTTATGTTTTTATTTTTTTATTATAATAAAACTCATTATTCTAAAGATTTTTATTTATTTTCATTTTAAGTTATACAAGATAAACTATCTCAACGCCCCCATAGACTCCCCTCCCTCCCCCACCCCCTTTCATTGGGAACTCCTTCCACATAGGACTTTGACCAATTATTACATAATAAATGGGATAGGATAGACATGATAGGGCTAATGAGTTGTTGACGAACTTACGTATAGAACTGCAGGCAATAACTAACTTGTGATGTAGGCCCTTGTAATTTTGTTAGGCGAAGTCGACAATAAGTCCAATTTTGCATATATCACGTACACGGGGGTCTTTGGAAATATACCGAACGTCAGATGACATTTTACCGATAGTTTTTTTTAAGAAATCGGTGAAAGAATGTCAAGTGAATCAGAATTTCGATATTTTCGTAATTTTTTTTCACATCGTAACGACTGACATAAAATTTTGTATGTAGATATCTACATAAGTCGATTTATATTGAATTGAATTTTCTGCCTGCATGAATATACTCGTACAGTATGGTCAACATATGTTGCATAAGGTCTGAGGTTCGACTCTCGGGCGTAAAAGTTATTGGGTTTATAGTGGGTTATGGGACAAGCATTTATGGAACTAACTCTTTGTTGGGAAGTCAGCGGCGAGCATATAAAGCGGTTTGCGGTCAAGTTTAAAGATATTTATTACGAAAAAAGAACATAGTTCACTTAATATTAGGAAAATTATATAATAAAAAAAACTTATGCAACTAATCATGCAGAAGTGCTACTTAATCGGATCTCTCAAAGGTATGTGGTTCTTTAAGTTTTTCTTAAGTTTTACGTTTTAAATAAATAATAACTATCCTTTCGGATTTTTTCGCGGATTTATTTTGATTTTTGGTTCCCGACGTTTTGATTTCTTTTTGAATTCATTTTGTTATTTTGTGGGTAGGCTGTATGTAACAACTATATAATACTTTTGAGACATCTAACACCTTAGTCTCTCTCGTGACCATGATTGCTGTAAAGCAATCGAAACTTCGGGAACCAAAAATCAAAATAAATCCGCGAAAAAATCCGAAAACATAGTTTTATTTAAAATGTCAAATATTCGCGTAAAACTAAGAAAGTATTATATTACGTTTTACGTCTGCGACTCTAACATTGTTTATCTATCGGTTTGTTTACAAAAATCCGGTACCTCCAATCCACAGACATCATAAAAACATTTGAATCAACTGTGTAATTGAAACTAAACACTCGACACAAGCCGCTCTCGTAATTTAAAACTTGTATGAATCAAGAATGCTGAAAGATTTATGGGTTAGAGCACGTTTAAGCCCCGACATACAATTCCGTGTAAATTTTAGAACAACAAATCGTTATTTCAGGACAAAGCAAAATTCATTTTGTTGTGATGGATAGCGTCAGTTGACAGGTGAAGCGTGGCTTCACAGTTATAATTTCGTTCGGGAAAAAATATGTATGGAAAGGAATCCTTTGGTTGTTTACTGTAGGGGTTGTGAATGAAGAGGGTTTAAAGACGAATATTTATTATTGTCGAATACAATGTTGTTACGCGGCTCCGCTTGAGGAAATTGTTTTTCTTTGGTTCACGCGAATTCGCTGAAAGCAATTGAATTGTTTTCATTTTGGTTTTGTGTTTTTATATTTTAAATTGAATTTGCATTATATTTTTGCAGTGAAAATTTGTGTGTGTCTGTTTGTGTACATATGTTAGTTACTTACGGTCTATTTGGCTGAAATTTACTACACAGGCAGACTATATATAATCTAGATCTTATATTATTATGTAGCACCTTTATGGCGCAGTATAAAGAAAGCTCGACGCCTATATTTCTATTCGTAGAATGATATATTTAGGAAAATTATTGTTAAAATAATGAAATTTGTTTACTAAAACAAAAGCAAGCTGAGTCGATTTTTAATATAGTATAATTGTGTTGAATCAAGTGTTTTTAAATTATATACTACTGGCGACTTACCCTCGCTTCGCTAGGATTCGTCCCTAGGTACGTTTTAACGGTTAGTATGAAATACAAATCTTTGAATTTCTCGGTTTATGTATTATATATATAAACCTTCCTCTTAAATTACTTATCTATTAAAGAATCGCATCAAAATCCGTTGCGTAGTTTTAAAGATCTAAGCAAACATAGGGACAGACAGATAGCGGGAAGCGACTTTGTTTTAAACTATGTAGTGATAGCAATCCTAATTCGATTGTTTTTGAAATTGTAAAGCACTTTAGTGCGATTTCTCTTTTGAAAAAGTAAAAAACCCCAAGAAAAAAGGATTTATTTCAAAAATACAATGAACTATTATTAATACACGTGCTGTTCTTATCTTGGAATGCAAAGTTTGTGTAGATAAACCTAGATTATGTATAACTTCTATTAGTTATATGTATGTACATAATCTACGTTTATATACAATAACCCGTAGTATAATAGCCACCAAATATTTACTATATTTGGTGGCAACCTGAGTGGTATTCATTAATATGTTTTATGGTTTAAAAAAAAATCGTCTGGAAAAACAGTGAAGGGTCCACCACGTAGATGGGGATACTATAAGTTACTTTATCTCTTTTGGGTGTTAATTTTGTGAACTCAATAAAATTGAAATTATAAAAAATGCTAATAAAAATTTTTGGTTTTCGACGCTTAAAAACTCTACCACAATTACGGGAGATACGAAAAGATAGTTTTATTTTAAAACTAGCAGAACCCGCGGCCTTGCTCGCGATCAAACTACGAAAAATACGAAATTTCATGCAAATAGGTATGTCGAAGGAATACAAAGTTTCATACAAATTTTTATTCCCCATTTCATCCCCTTGGGGGTTGAATTTTGAAAAATTCTTCCTTTTTGGATGCTTTCGTCATAGGAATACGTGTGCGAAATTTCAATTTTCTAGCCAAAGGTGGCCTATGCGTTGATACATAATACAGATAGATAGAAGATGTCTAAGATAGCTAATTTCCCTAAAACACGAATAAACAGACGTTCGTTCTAAGTTGTCGAATGATGCAGAAAGTTTATTTAGGTAGAACGATAGTAGGTTTTAAAGAAGTGTTCCAGCCTGTCGCTTACACTCTTGCCAAATGGATTTTTCGTGTTAGTTGTCAATAACTGAAGTAATTCCACTGTGTGGTTACTCTCAACAAACTATGGAGATTATTTAAATTTTATGTACTTGTGTACATTTTATCACATGAAAAATATAAATGTGAAAATGGGAGCCAAGTTCAATTTTAAAAATATGCGTGGTTGTCAACTTCACCGACAAAAGAATTGAGATCTAAATGGGTTCCAAGTTCTATAGATAAAACTGATATTTATAAATTAAAACATATTTGAGTTCAATACTTGGTTAGTTTTTACAAGTAAAGCAAGTTTTTAGAAGAATGAGACTCTTGATTCCTTCAACCGCGCAACTTTTGCTTGTCTATGGCTATTCCTTATCTACTGGTTGTACCTAAGCTGTGTAAGTCTTAGTGACTTAACAGGCTTAAAGGAAAGAGAGTTATTAGTTCGACTCGTATATCTTGTCTTATAATAATTAAGTGAATAATCTTACTACTATATAAATGCGAAAGTGTGGATGGATGTTTGTTACTCAGTCACGCCAGAACAGCTGAGTGGATGTAATTTGGCACTGATATAGATTGTAGTCTGGAATAACACTTTTTATTCTGGAAAAGTATTAACAGTTCCCGTGGGATAGATTTTTTTCTTTTTTACTGGCAACAAATACGAGCGAAGCGAGAGTGAGCCGCTAGTATATATATATATATATATATATATATATATATATATATATATATATATATATATATATATATATATATATATATATATATATATACCGTTGTTATTGTCTGACAAATGATATATAATATTATATTCTTTCCTTTAATGATATTCTATAATATAATATACATTATTTTTAGTATCTCACCTATCCAAATTATTTAAAACATAAATTGAATTTCATAAAGAGTATCGATAACCTACAGAAGTTACTTCTTGCGCGTGTACACATTCATACACGCAGTCTCAATTTTTTTTTAATGGAAAATAGACGAGATGTGAAATAGTCACGACGCGACATCTCACATATTCCGTCAAGAATAGTTATATTTCATTGAACAGACGCTTCATTATAGGGTTTAACCGACTTCAAGGGGGAGAGTTAACGGATTTCCTATTCGGTTGATTTGATTTTCCTTTGATGCTATAGTTAAAGCCTTCACTATTAGTTGAGGCTTAACGTAATTAGATCACGATGTTTGACAATACTAGTGTATACATACTATAAATATGTCGCCCTGAAACACGTTTCAAATGGCTGCGTATTATTCAGTATTACTATGGTAATTATGTATTATTTGTTTATAAAAAAGCCAACTCAGATTTCATATTATTACTATCGACACACCTTCGCTCCGCTAGGGTTTGTCCTTTGGTACGTTTTAACAGTTAGTATAGGTTTCTCAGAGATGAGATATTTTCCCGCAGTAAAAAGTATCTTGCATGTTAACCAGGATAACCAGCTATCATCATACCAAATTTTATCAAAATCTGTCCAGTGGTTTTCTCGTGATGCGTTCCCAGACAGACAGACAGACAAAAAATCAAAAACTGTAGATTCGGCCTCTGTATTGATAATAATGACTATTTCAATAAGATTTTCCAAAAAAAAATAATGCACAGATGTTGACTCAGAATTTTATTATAGGTATGTATAGATTTTTAATATTACTTCATGGAAAAAGTTTAATTTTGTCTTCAAACCGTTAGTTTTTAAAACAGAAAATCTTACAGCTCTTTACAACTATCGTGTTTAACGTAGCATGGTAATTGATGTGTATCTATGTATATTGCATATCTATATCTATACATAGTTTAAAACAAAGTTGCTCTCTACGTCTGTCTGTTTCTCCGCTTACTTCTTCTAAATCATACAACAGATTTTGATACGCTTTTCACTACTAATAGAAAGAGCGATAAATGAGAAAGGTCTTAGTATATAATTTCCAAATATTTTGTATAAAATGACTGAGCTTAGACGGTGTTTTGTCAAAAATTGTAGGTCTTAAATAGGCTTACAGAATATTATATATATATATATATATATATATATATATATATATATATATATCATGTACTTAATTGTGTTTATAGTACCTATATTTATATGTGTATACGTATGTGTCAACTTTCTGCAAAATTTAGCCTAATGCTTTCTACACTACTACTTGCTTATTATGTGTTTCTTATTTGTGGAAACTTATTGGTAAATGTGTGTTTTTTATTGTAAACTAGCGAGACACCCTCGCTTTGCTTGGGTTCGTCCCTAGGTTGCTTCCTAAAACAAAATAATTAATTAATTTGGTTTGATTTTTTTTTGTGGGACCCAATTTTTTCTCTAAAATAAAAGTAGCCTAAGTTACTTCTTATTGTATCAGCTATCTGCCGGTGAAAGTCTTGTCAAAATCAGTCCAGCCATTTTTGAGATTAGCCGGAACAAACACACAGATAGACAGAGAGACAAAAATTGTAAAAAACATTGTTTTAGTATATGTACCGTGTATACATCCACTAGCGACTCACCCTCGCTTCGCTTCGGTTTCGTCCCTAGACAAAAACAAATCTATCCCAAGGGAACCGTACATTTTTCCGGAATGATATATAGCCTATAGCCTTCCTCAGTTAACAGGCTATCGAATGCAAAAAGAATTTTTCAAATCGTCTTAGTACTTCCTGAGATTAGCGTGTTCAACCAAACAAACAAACAAACTCTTCAGCTTTATAATATTAGTATAGATATGCATTTAGTAAAAAGCGGTTATTTTAATATTACAAGCAGACACTCCAATTTGATTTATATGTATAGATTGTTTGTTCTGTAATACTATTCGTTTCCCTGTAATAAATAATAAATAAAATAAAATAAAAAAATAATATTTGTAAGAAAATTGCTATGTTCGATGAATAAGATTTGATTAAATGTCAGCGATAACGTTTGTCTTTGGAATTTGGCTCTGACTCGTTTATATAATGGTATAGAATCGGCTTATCGTGAACAAACCAGCTTTGACTGTAAATCAGAGGCCTTTCATTTCACCATTCGAACAAATACTTGTAGTTTCCAAACAGATTGATGTTTCCGAGTGTATTCTAAATGTACTCGTGGCCAAGTTTTATTTGAAGATAACTTACTGATACTATAATAATTAAAAAATAATTAAAAAAAACCAATGCATAAAAAAAATGTGCAATTGAAAACGAAACCTTCAAAAGAAACTAAAGCGCACAATGATGTTTAGGGTAACATAAATATACCATCTATCATATACATATATCTTAATTTTAAACACAAATATATCTATTTTTTTATTATAATACTAGCGACTCACGCTCGCTTCGCTCGCGTTCGTCCCTAGGTGCGTTTTCACGGTTAGCTATGTTTAGGTATACATAAATAGTAGCTTGCTACTCCTAAAATTTTCATTTAATTGAAATTATATAGCGATTTACCCTCGTTTTGTTTGAGTGCGTACGCCGTACGCGAACTTTGTTCACAATTTCATGGGTTTTAGTTTTTTTTGTGGAACCCTGATTCTTTTTCTAAAATAAAAGTAGCCTAAGTTACTCCCTATAACATCAGCTATCTGCCAGTGAAAGCCCCGTCAAAATCGGTCCAGCCATTTCGGAGATTAGCCAGAACAAACAGACAGACAGACAAAAATTGAAAAAATGTTGTTTTGGTCTATGTACCGTGTATACATCCATATGCATTTAGTAAAAAGTCTTCACTAGCCTATGTGATACTTCGTATTGTCGCGTAGTGGACAGTGTGCAACGTCATTACACCAAAAGTAATAATTAAAAATCACGTCTAAAGAATGCTTTATATATTCTAAGACAGTTGTCAACACATGACAATTAAAGACAAGGACAGATAATCGTAAAATGCTGTGTGTAAGAGTAAGACAGGAACAAAACATTCGAAATTACTAGAAAAGTTTCAAATTTTCGAATACTAGAATGTTCTTTGTATAAAATGTATAAAATGGCCGGCAGTGTGTTGAGAGATCGGTTGAATTTCGAAGCTAAGTGAAGATTGAGAAGAAGTACGAGTACGAAAAAGTGAAGAAAAGTGGAGTGAAGTTATACTGAAAGTGTATCCAGTGGTGAAAATTAGTTTTCAGTGACTGAGTTTACCCAGAACTGTGTATATACTGTGTTAGTGAATCTCTATAGGTCACTCTTGTTAACCAAGAGCAATAAAACATCAGTAGTGCAAAAGACATGCTTTAATTTCTGATCCCCGAACTTTAAATATTATTTAAAGTCTAAAATAATGCATTGTTCCATTACAATATTAATAATTGTAGGTGTGAATGTTAATTAGTTTGTATTATTGCCTTATATTTAAAAAAAAACATTGGGAGTATACACAAAAAACTTAATGTATGAATATTGAACATATGAGTTAATACTTTCTTAGATTTACACGAATATTAGACATTTAAATAAAACGAGAAAAAAAGAGAGTTGTCTCTCCCGTGATCATGATTGCTGTAAAGCAATCGAAACGTCGGGAACCAAAAATCAAAATAAATCCGCGAAAAAATCCGAAAAGATAGTTTTATTTAAACGTATGAGTTAAGTTTTTAGGTCTACTTCTTTTTCATTCTCACTGTACTTTAATTAAATGTATAGTATTCTAGGAGAAATGGTATCATTTTTAGACACAAAGTCATGTTTTAATTTGAGGTATTATATTAATTATAATTTCGAAACTGATTTTATTATTAAATAGCTAAGTTATAATTTATATCTGTATTAATTAGAAATAAGTTCAACTATTTTCATTTTATGAACGCGTTCAAAGTTAGCCTAGTTTTCTAACAATTCCTGTTACTACATTTGTTGCCAACATTACAAAGCGACCTAAACGTATATATGAAACAAAGTGCAATTAAAATCCAAAAGCCATTTGCATTTGATAGTTGGTAAGTTTGAAGTACAGGATGTAAATATACAAAGTTGGAGCATAACTACCGTTCAAACAGGTGTCCTCAAATAACTCAGAGGGAAGTTAGATGGAGTTAGCGCTAGCGTTGCATCGCATACAGAGGAGATAATTTAAAAACTTCTATCACAGCATCTTGGTTTACATCTTTAAGTCGTTACAGAGGTTATGAATATGCATTTACCTATATATTAAAAGTTTTAAGAAAATGGATATACTTAAGTCTAAGAAAATTTTATGTTTGAGGTATGTCGAAAGTCGTATGAGCAGTGTTTAGATTTCACGTCTGTTTATTCACTAATAAAAAAGTTTTCATAAGAATCTTTTGTAGTTTAAAATATTGTTTAACTAATTAACTAAACAATTTTAAATTTAATTGAATGATTTTTCTTTTAATTTAATTTATGTTTATGAAGTTTGAAGTATATTAGTAATTATTTACTAAAAAAACACATGAAAATCGCTTTACTATTCGTGAAGACTTAGCACGACATACATATGTATGGACATACAAAAAATACACTAGACTTGAGTTTTGAAATCGTTTAATAATCAACAGGGACATAAGAGATCAGGCCATAGACCACCTAGCTGGACAAGTGCGGGTTGGTGAATTTCACATGTCTTTCGAAAACAGTGGTAGCCCAGTAGTAACACGTTCGCTTGGGAATCCGAGTGAAGCGGGTTCAAATCTCGGGTCTCGCACCTCTGATATTTTCATGTGCGAATCATTTTCTAACTTGATTACCACTTGCCTTACGGTGAAGGAAAACGTCGTGAGGAAACCTGCATGTCTGAGAGAACCTAGCAAGATTTCAAAAGACATGTGAAGTCCGCCAATCCGCACTTGGCCAGCGTGATGGACTATGGCCTGATTCCCTTCGTATTGAAGGGAGGCCCATGCCCAGCAGTGGGACGTTGAAAAGGGCTGAATACATACATTCGTAAACTTACTAGGTTCTCTCAGACATGTATGTCATGATATGTTGTTTTTATTCTGGAAATCATCCCTTAAGGGGTGAAAAAGGGGGCGGAAGTTTGTATAAGGAATTAATCATTTCTCAAGTAAAGGAACGAAATGCCTTATCACGCGTTACACGCTCTGAGCGGATGGGAGCTAAACCACAAAAAGTGTAGTAAGACCATTTTTCGAAACTTCTTGGTATAGTTACAGCCGTGTATTAACTATATACATCGCCGTACATATTAACTTTTCATTATTAACTTAATTATCCCAGATCATTCAGTGTTTAATTTATCATTATTTAGTTTATCTATACTAATATTATAAAGCTGAAGAGTTTGTTTGTTTGTTTGTTTGTTTGTTTGTTTGTTTGGTTGAACGCGCTAATCTCAGAAACTACTGATCCGATTTGAAAAATTCTTTTTAAAGCCCGTTAACTGAGGAAGGTTATAGGCTATATATCATCCCGGAAAAGTGTACGGGTCCCGTGGGATAGATTTGTTTTTGTCTAGGGACGAACCCGAAGCGAAGCGAGGGTGAGTCGCTAGTACATAATAAATATATTTTGTCCTAAATTTTTCAATTCAATTCTATCAACTTGGTATTTTATAATATAAACTAGCGATTCACCCTCGCTCCGCTCGGGTTCGTTTCTAGCTACGTTTTAACGTTTATTGTGGATTTCTCAGAAATAAGATATTTTCTCGCAGTAAAAAGTATCCTATATGTGGTTAAGTATCCCTCAAGGTTTTTTTGCTATGCGGTAACAGACAGACAGATAGAGAAACCAAAATTCTAAAAACTATAGATTCGGCCTCTGTATCGATAATAATGTCTATTTCAATAAGATTTTCCAAAAAATATTTAATGACAGATTCGACTCAGTTAGAATTTTATTATATGTATAGTTTATAATGACTGTCAAACGTCTATCAAAAAGCAAAAGGAACTTCGTTCCGACTGGGGGTCTTTAGACCTCTCATATATAATTTTAATTTCTTTTTATTTTTTAAAGTACCTACTTTTCTATATATATATATATATATATATATATATATATATATATATATATATATATATATATATATATATATATATATATATATATATATATATATATAAATCAGATAAAAGTAAATTTGCCAAATTATTAAAAAAACATTATATGATCAGTTTAACATAATTAAACCTTTAATATTATATATAACCTACGTCTATTGTAAGACTCTGATCCCACAGACAAACTGTGCAAACAGTTTTGTGGGTCCACTCATGTAAAATGCTGTATTAGTATAATACTATAATAATCAAATAAATAAATAATAATAAATAAATAAAATAATAGTCTATCTATTCCATACTAACCATTAAGGCGTATCTAGGGACAAACCCAAGCGAAGCGAGGGTGAGTCGCTAGTTTTATTATAAACTTAATTCTCTAGATCATTCTAAAAGTCATGTATTCTTAAAGAAATTAGCGTTACAAACAAACAAAAAGTCATTACGGCTTATAATAATTTTAATTTCAACATTAGATTATACGAATCCTTACCCCGTACTTACCAGCTTTCAAGTGATACTACAGCGGCAATCTATTCAATTTTCCCAGACACAATCTCTTGTCTTGTTTTAGAATCGCAAAGCAATTTCTAAGAACCTCACTACAGTGTTTAAGGTCGTTAATTAAGAGCGATACCTCTCTGATTCAACTTTTCTTTAAACTTCCTTCAAAAAGGCAATCTTAAACGTAGTTTTTAGGTTTTCGTAGACAAATGGACAAAATGAAAATGTCATGAAATCTAATTGTTTTTTTTTGAGGGTGCATATTTTTTTGAACTTCACTTTACTCGGCTGATTCGCTAGATGTCTAACCATAACCTATGTATCACTTCAGGTCATATCTATGCAATAAATTTCATCTAAATCATATCATCCGTTCCAAGTTGAGGGAGTAACAAATAATTTTTTTCGCGTGAAATCCTTCTTTCTGAAACAAAAGTAGCTTACTCCCTTTTTTATAATATCAGTTATCTATCAATGAAAGTCCTGTCAATAGCGGTCCAGCCGTTTTGGAGATTAGCCGGGACAAAGAGACAGACAGACAAAAATAAAAAATAAAAATCTTACAAGTACTGTATATAATTCCACGTGCATTTAGTATAAATCTGTTATTTTGACATTACAAACCGACACTTCAATTTTATTTATCTGTAAGATGTACACACAAATTTTCACAATCGTAATATAACTTCAGTATCAGTTTGTATTAATAAATAAAAGCAACGTTAAACATTTTACCATAAAGAAGCATTAAGAGAAGCGAGTACAATTCGTAGTATAACTAAAATTCAGTGTAATCCTCCAAAATATTAATGACAATAAGGCCTCCATTACGAGATATTAACACCAAATTACATAAACACTTACAGTTCCACTGTCGTTGTTTAAAGCAAGAAACCACGGTACGAATCCACATAAACGAACCCATTAGTCAGTGCAGACTAGCGACAAGACTAAATCTATATTATTATTATTTTACTAAAAATCACATTTCAGTAAAGGAAATTATAAATATACTTAATTATATACTAGCGACTTACCCTCGCTTCGCTCGGTACGTTTTATTTTTTTGAGCGAAACCCTAATTCTTTTTCTAAAATTAAAGTAGCCTAAGCTACTCTTTATAACATCATCTGCCAGTGAAAGTTCCGTGAAAATCGGTCCAGCCGTTTCGGAGATTAGCCAGAACGAACAGACAGACAGAAAAAAAAATTAAAAATTGTGTATTTCTTATATGCACCGTATATACTTTCATATGTATTTAGTAAAAAGTTGTTATTTTGACATTACAAACAGACACTTCAATTTTATTTATCTGTATAGACACAAAAAAAATGTACACTTATTTATTACCGTACAAATGATATCGCGGAATTCTAGCGAGAATACTAGCCGTATTCCAACATTGAATAACAATGCCGATTCTTTGGGCGACAAATCAGCCAGCTCTTCTGTCACCAGTGGAGGCAACAAGACGAGGTGTTATGTCTTTTAAGAAATGCTTAGCACTTTGACTCCATAGGTCAAGGGTTTCTAAAGCAATACCAATATTATACTAAATATTTGAATAAATAGTTATTTTTTTATTTGTTTAAATGTGCTTATCTCTAGAAATACCGGTTTCGTTTGAAATATAGTTTTTGCAATTCATAAACTACTAGCGACTCACCCTCGCTTCGCTTCGGATTCGTCCCTAGATAAAAACAAATCTATCCCACAGGAACCGTACATTTTTCCGGGATGATATATAGCCTTTAGCCTTCCTCAGTTAACGGGCTATCGAATGCAAAAAGAATTTTTCAAATCGGATTAGTACTTCCTGAGATTAGCGCGTTTAACCAAACAAACAAACAAACAAACAAACTCTTCAGCTTTATAATATTAGTATAGATTTATTAAGAAAGGTATATGCTACCTAAAATTTATTAGGTGTGGAGCAAGTATTATACAATAGTGCCTTTTTACCGATAAAAAAAGAGGGGATTCTTAATTCGATCCATACATATTTTTTTTACGTTTAACCACACATAACTTTTTAAAGTGTAGTCCGATTTCGGTGATATTATTTTTATTTGATAGGGTATATCTCAAGTTGGTTCCATTGAAATTTGAAAAAAATCCACCTCTAAGTGTAGAAAATAGGGGATGATTGTTTTTTCTCCTACTGATTTTTTTAAATACTTTCTTCATATTTTTATACTACTACTATGTCTACAAAACTGCTCGGTGGTGTAGTGGCTAGCATGTACGGCTGCACATCCTGAGGTCCTGGGTTCGAGTCCCGGGTCGGGCCAAGTTTAGTTATTGAGTCTTTCTGTATAGTAAGCCTCAGTAACAGCCCGGAGTTGGGAAGTTGGCGGTGTTTCACCCCCGTGCCTCGGAGAGCACGTAAAGCCGTCGGTCCTGCGCCTTAACTCTCACCGGTCGTGTCGAGTAGTCGTCCCACCGGAGTATGAGAGAATAGAGAGTGCACTTGTGTCTGCGCGTACACTTGTGCACTATAATATCTCCTGCGCAGTTGGCTAGTCTCAATAAGATTAGCCGCCGTGGCCGGAATCGGTCAGGAGAACATCATCATGTCTACAAAAAAAAAAACTGACTTCAAAAAAAACTGATTGCTAGTTTTCATTCACTATATATAGTTCCTAATTTTATAGTTATAGTACTATAGTTTCCTAATCAGATATTTTCAAAGTTAGCACACGAGGAAGTTAGGGTGTGCTATTAATAAAAATTAATATACATAAATGTCGCAAGTGTGTACAGTCCTCGGGAACACCGATATAGGGGCCAATGATTTCTGTACTAATTGTGCCGACTGAACCCCAATAAGCTGTAATTCTCCCATAAACTAAGTACCTAAGTACCTAACTAAGTAGCTACTGTACGTAGGTCTTAGACTAAGAAATTATATTATAGACAGAGTATCGTAGAACTAAACATGAAGCCAAGCAATAATGTTTGAAAATAGTATACAAATGACTATTTATATACTAAGTGTTAAGTAAATAAATGTCTATATATATAATAAAACTGTAGAGGTCGAATGTCTGTACATAGAAAAAAAAATGCTAAAAACCGAGTCAGGGGGGTGTAAGAAGAGAAATAAAACAAATCCAGATTTCTTTCAATTTTTTTTTGTTTCTCTGCCTGTTTATCTGTTTGTACGGAATAATCTCCGTAACTGTTGGATCGATTTAAATGAAATTTTGCATGGTGGTACCTTATATCTTCGGTCAACGTTTAAATACTTTTTATCCCGGTAAATTAAAGAGTTCTTGTGGGATAGTTAAAAAACAGTATAATATATAGTAGCTTATACAAGTTAGTGCACAAACACTACTGATTGGATTTTAACGAAACTTTACAATAATATAGTTCATACATTAGAATAACAAATAAGCTACTTTTTATCCCGGAAAAATTTTTTTTTGTTTGTCTAGAGGCGTACCCGAGCAAAGGGAGGGTGAGTCGCTAGTTAATACATAAAAGTAGCAGATTTTATTATAATAAAGAAAAATATTAAATAATCTAAATTATGCTTTCTTTTAAGGAGAAGAGAATACTACTACTAATACTTAAAAATACAAGGAATATAATATTATCTATACTAGTATTATAAAGAGGAAAGATTTGTATTTTTGTGTGTATGTTTGTAATGAATAAACTCAAAAACTACTGTGCCGATTTCAAAAATTCTTTCACCATTGGAAAGCTACATTCACCCTGAGTGACATCTGCTACATTTATTGCTAGAAAAGTTTAGGGATCCTTACTAAAACTTAAGTAACGTAACCGAAGGTGTAAAAAAAGTGCCCTAAAACGTCTTTCGTCGCATGCGCTGCGGAAACTATTTATGATAGAACAAAAGTATGTTCTATAATATTAAAGATTTGTGTTGGGCGGGTAAGGTGTGTGGGATAAATCTGTTTTTGTTTGTCTAGAGGCGAACCCGAGCGAAGCGGGCGTGAGCCTTTAGTTAATTTTCTTATTAATGACTTCAAAGCGTGCCAGTTGAGCACATATATTTATATTTTATTCCCAATAATTGTATATTAATATAACTAATAGAAATATAAAAAAATCCATTATTCTTAAAGGAAATCAAGAACAGTAGCATAAACATCAAATCACGCTACTATTTTTGACTTTAACATCTATTTTGGTGGACTCCGTCTATATAACATTTTAATCTGAGACTTAGGTGTACCTAATTAAGACTAATTTAAAGTCAGTTTGAATAAGTTTCGAGATCGCCTGCTTTATATTGAACAGTCGGGTATTCGATATCCTTTTATCGATTATATTCTTAAATTGGGCTTTAAAAAGGAAGAAGTAGTCAAGACGAATCTGTTTTGTTCGCAAAATATGATCCAAATTTCACAATTATTGTTGTATGAATAGAAAAAAATTACTCTTTAAATTCCAAATAAGTACATTTAAAGTATTTTTAATTTCTATGTTTCTATATATTTTTTTGTGAAAAAAGGGGATATAAATCAATAGGTATACAATATACATATTAATTCCCGTTCGACAGATACAAAAACTTGTAAAGCCAGATTTATTTATTGAATCGAGTTTAAACCGTCGTAGTTCATGTATCATTCCACTAACCACTGGAATGTTTGTACTTTGTTAATATTGGATTTAGTGAAATACTAGCCAATGGGAAAGAAAACACCCTCTATTTATCTAAGTATAAATTAATAAATATAGATACTTACAGATATACCTACATTTAAATTACATACTATTGTTCGCCATCGAGCACACAGAAACAAAGACGCAGACTTACATATTATAATACGTTCGAACGCGAATATTGGACGTTTTAACTAAAATTGACTTTTTTTTTGATTTTTTTCGCGGACTTCTGAAGTCTCTGACAATTATATAATGACCTTTTATATGTCTAAAACCATAATCTCTCCCGTAACCATGACTGCTGTAAAACATTCGAAACGTCCGGAACCAAAAATCAAAACCGCGAATAAATCCGAAAATATAGTTTTATTTAAAATTGCATACATATATTTTTATATAATGTATAGTGAAAATAAATTCATATAATTAATTTAATTATTCCCTCGTGTTATTAAAGTATCTAATCCACTTAGGGAAAGATATAAATATTCAAAGCAACACTCTAAACTCGTGAAAAACAAAACAATTCCACTTTTTCTTGAACGCTGTTCAGCGTAAAAAGTTTAGGATAAACAAATCATAGGACACATTCAATTTGCCTAATGACTGTTGGGACGTCTCACCAACGTAAGCTGACCCGCGCAATTCCTTTACCAAGAGCTTTTTACGACGCTTTTTTAGAAAGCTTTTATATTCCAAGGTCTTCTTCCTTGGTTGTAGCAATAGCTGGAGATTGTGTAACCTATACATGGTACTTTGTTATCGCCTTTTATTCTAAATCCCTTTTTGGTTTAATGAATTAGTTAATGGACTTATATATACTCGTAATTACGTATTAGCTTTCAACTGACCTTAAGAATAGAGAAAAGAAATTCTGTTAGGCACATAATTTTATAGTATACTAGCGACTCACCCTTGTTTCGCTCGGGTTCGTCCCTCGTTACGTTTTAAGATTTAGTATAGATTTCTCATAGATGAGATATTTTCCCGCAAAAGTATCCTATATGTTGACCCGAATAACCAGCTATCATCTTACAAAATTTCATCAAAATCCCTCCAGCGGTTTTTCCGTGATGCGGTAACAGACAGACTAAAATTCCAAAAACTATAGATTAAGCTTCTGTATCGATAATAAGATCTATTTCAATAAGATTTTTCAAAAAAAATTAATGTACAGATTCCGGCTTAGTTACAATTTTATTATATGAATATATTTTGGAATAAAAAGCAGGTTTTTTATGTACCTTGGATATGATGTGTGCCAAGTTTTATCCAAATCCATTTTACGATTCACGCATGAAAAAATAACAGATATGCAATTCACTAATTCATTTATTGACAATTAGCGACTCACCCTTGCTCCGCTTGGGTTCGTACCTAGTTACATTTTAACGTTTAGTATAGATTTCTCAGAGATCAGATATTTTTTGCAGTAAAAGATATCCTATATGTTGATGCGGATAACCAGCTATCATCATACCAAATTTCATCAAAATGGCTTCAGCGGTTTTTCCGTGACGTGGTCACAAAGCGCCAGACAAACAGATAAACAGACAGACAAAAATTCAAAGTTTTCTAGTCTATTTCTAGTCTTTGTTGATAATAATGACTTCGATGAGATTCGACTCAGAATTTTATTGTATGTATAGATATTCGCATTTATGTTATAAATGTAGCAATTGGTAAGATATCGCGATAAGATTTGAAACAGCCATATTAAGAGCTTTAAAAGCACAAGCTATCGAAGACTTTTAGTTCTCTTCACTTTTATTAGATATTTATGTGCGATTGATTTTAGCTGGCTCTACCATACGAGGCCGTAAATCGGATTTCGATTACACTTATTTCTGCGGTGCTTTCTATAGTTCCTTAGTAACATAGCTTCAAAACAGTCTTATCATTTTGGGTTAGTTGGGAATAAAAGCTTTATTTGTTTTTCTATATATACATTACTAGCGGCTCACCCTCGCTTCGTTTGGGTTCGCCTCTAGAAAAATAAAAACAAAAGTATTCAACGGGAATCGTACATTTTTCCGAGATAAAAAGTAGCCTATGTGTTATTCCGGACTATAATTTATCAGTGAAAGTGCCAAATTTCATTCAGATTCGTTCAGCTGTTCTGGCGTGAAAGAGTAACAAACATACATCCATACTCACAAACCTTCACATTTATAATATTAGTATAGATTTTATTCACCTATGCCTTTTATGTGTCGTGAACAGATAACTGTAGTGTAACAATGAAGAGTTATAAGGAAAATAGAAGTGGACAGGTTTGCCTCTAGAGGTTTCTACGTGTTCTAGAAAAATGGTACATATTTACTCTATGGTAGTATGGTGATCATGCTATCAGCCATGCCTAAATACTTGCTTCTTTATAACTGCCTAAGTCGTTTTTTATTCCTATTTATTATTCTCGTTTTTATTGATCTAAAAAGCACCATCCTTAAGAATGGTGGTTGAACGTAAAATTGTACTCGATATACGTTTTTAATTAAAATTTGATTATTTATAATAAAAACATCCTGTATGTGTGTAACTAATATACAATATATCAATACACTTAGAAAAAACCATGATAATCTAGAAAGATGACTCATATATTTATAGACTAGCGACTCATCCTAGCTCCGCTCGGGTTCATACCTAAATTAAAAAAAAAACATTAATTTCATATATAGACAACGATTTGGCCACCCCCTAAATACAAACAAGGTTTATCTCTTTATTATAGTAGTATAGATGACGACACGTTAGGCTCTGTTTGTAGTGACCTTACTTGCTGTGCCAGCGGTCGGGGGTTCGAATTTTGCTAGGGGCATTCATTTGTGTGATGAGCACGAATTTTGTACTTCAGCCTTAGGTGTTTATATTTATAATATGTATGTATTTAAAGTTATATATGACCAGCTGTCATCTTGTACGTTGCAGCAAAAGCAATACGTCTGTTTAGCCATAAGCGGAGATGCAAATTACCGGACGTCACATGAAATCATCTTTTGTAGATGGAACTAGGTCTATGTGTAGTGTATCAACTATCTGGTATCTATAACAAGCCTCGTAGCTTACCATGGAACTAGATGGTGCTGTGTGTTAATGTCTCAACATATTTATTTATTTATTACTATAGATTTCGCTATTCCACCTTTGAGAAAAATTGCAAAAATGACAATGCTGATATTAAGCTATGGTGGATATACGTCGTCACAGCGTCGATGACGTCATAGCGTGTTATTGGAGCTCGTTGGTAACGTTCGTGTCGTCGAGCGACACTGGTTTCACGCCGCGCCGTCTGTTATTAGGTACTTGAATATCTAGCTTTATTTAGGGTACATTTGATTCAAAAGGGTAATTTAGATGAGTGATATTCTTAATACAAAGGGGTTGTTTTGATAGATATAGTTTTAATGGCTTCAAATTGAATATTTAATCTTTACAAGAAAAACATATGTTTTATATTTTGTTAATTTGTTTTAGGGTTCTGTTCCTGAAGGGTTGAGCCTTGCTAAGGGTTTCAATATCAGATACTGTTTCATGAGTAGATTTTTTTCATGAGGACATTTTTTTAAGTTTGAGATACGTTCATTCACATATAGTGCATTATCTATACTAATATTATAAAGCTGAAGAGATTGTTTGTTTGGTTAAACGCGCTAATCTCAGAAACCACTGATCCGATTTGAAAAATTCTTTTTGCATTAGACAGCCCGTTAACTGTGGAAGGCTATATATCATCCCGGAAAATGTACGGTTCTCGTGGGATAGATTTGTTTTTGTCTAGAGACGAACCCGAAGCGAAGCGAGGGTGACTAGTTAATTGATATTATTCGGCTAGTTAATTGATATTATTCGTTCAGTTATAAAAAAAGGTTGAATCCGTATAAATGAAGGATTACTACCCAAACAAATAAGTTTTACTTCAATTGATCTATTATATGATAGATATAGTTTAAACGCCGTTTTTGGACATAAACATAAGCAGGTAACGCCACAGGCAATTGTCCCTTCTAATTATTACTTTTAAAATAAAAATATACATCAATTTAAAATTACTATGACAGTCCAAATTTCAAACATAAAGCGTAGATTATTTTTGACCTAATTTATATGAGTGTGATAAAAAATCTATACATATAATAAAATTCTGAGTGGAAATATCTGTACATGAAATTTTTTTTTGTAAATTTTTTTTTGGAGAAAACCATTGGGCAGATTTTGATGAAATTTTGTATGATGATAGCTGGTTATCCTGGTCAACATGTAGGATACTTTTTACTGCAGGAAAATGCCTCATATCTGAGTAACCTATACTAACCGTCAAAACGTACCTAGGACCGAACGCGTGCAGAGTGATGGCGAGTCGCTAGTTACTAATAAAAATCAATTTTCAACTGTCGAAGATATTGTGTAACATACACAAAAACATACATCAAAACGAATATCAGTTAGTTAGTCCCTTATTTCCCACTAGTCCTTTACACTATCCAGATAAGTACTCAAAGTTACAGTGACACTAGCTTTGCTTTATGAGGATATTCTGCCTACACAAACAGCCATGATGTACTTAACGCAAGTTGACACTGTATTGAAACCTACGGTTAAACTAGTACTAAAATAGTGCGTAGTAGTGTTATGGCTTATTGTTGAGTTACAATAGCATCTATTAGAATGGGATTAACATGGGACATTGGGTAAATGCCTCCTTGACCCGAACTGACCGGGCGTTGACAATATAATTATTCGTAGGCTTACGCAAATCTTTAGGTGGGTTAAGATTTTGACGACACGCTTGGCTCAGTTTGCAGTGAAACTACTTGCTGCGCCAGCGGTCGCGGGTTCGAGTCCCGCCGGGGGCATT
The DNA here is from genome assembly GCA_033884665.1 of Argynnis bischoffii washingtonia. Lineage (NCBI taxonomy): Eukaryota > Metazoa > Arthropoda > Insecta > Lepidoptera > Nymphalidae > Argynnis > Argynnis bischoffii. The sequence goes on from CM066610.1 coordinate 735,278, forward strand.
CATTTGTGAGATGAGCACAGGTGTTTGTACTCCAGTCATGGGTGTTTATATTTATAATATATATGTATTTAAAATTACATATGTGTAGTGTATCAACTATCTGGTATCCATAATACAGGCTTCATAGCTCACCATGGAACTAGATGGTGCTCTGTGTTAATGTCCTAACAAAAAAAAAATTGATATTAACGTCCTATTTATTATCAACGCTGAACGTATGCATATTAGCTTATAGAAATATGGAAATTTTATTACAATTACCAGCAACTTACCCTCGCTTCGCTCGCGTTCGTCCCTAGGTACGTTTTTATTCTTTTGAGCGAAACCCTAGTTCCTTTTCTAAAATAAAAGTAGATTAAGTTACTTCTTATAATTTTATATTTATACTATTTGCTAGTAAAAGTCTCGTTAAAATTGGTCCAGCCGTTTTAGAGATTAGCCGGTACAAACAGACAGACAGACACAAAAATTTTAAAAATTGTGTTTTTCTTATAAGTACCTTATTCCATAAGCATTTAGTATAAAGCCGTTATTTTGACATTACAAACAGACACTTCAATTTTATTTATCTGTCTTTCTTGCTTATAGAGCTTAAAAGTTTGCAGCTTTTCACCATGTTTATGAGTAATTTTAGCATATTATATTTAAAACTAGTAAATTCTCTCTCGATTGTAACTAATTAAATAGTTAAGCAGCATACAGCATATTTACATATTAAATAGATAAGACTAACATAATTACATATGTGTAAGATCAAAATAAATAATGCACTCATACGGGAATCGATCCGACTACCTCCAACGTCAAAGGGAAATCAATCAGAATAATTTTACTACGCCATGGCGTTCATCATGTTTTTTAATTAGTTATATATGTGTTATAATATATTTTAGAAAAAATATCATTAGACTATATTATTATAGAAAAATCACTTTCTTTCATTCACCAGATTATTTCTTTTTTTTTAAATTTTAAGAAATTACTCTAAAACTTTATATTCATTTTACTTATATATTATAATTTTTACTAAAAATAAGCATAGGAAAATAGAAAAAAAAAAATGCTACAATATTAACTTTTTTAAACAAACACAAGTTTTAACAATTCAGTTACAAATTACCGAAATGCTGTACCAACATTAAGCACAACGGTATAAAGCGCACTTCCTGAAAGTCGAAAAGCTCCTCACAGCTGGCGAAGTATCCATAGAAACTTGAGAGTTACCAAACTAGTTGAGAATTTGCTACGAACGAAAAAACTACTTGGAAAGGTTGCCTTTATTGGAAGAAGTTTAAACAAAAGTTTAAGAGTTTTATCGCTGTTAATTAATTGATTCTAAACACCAAAGGGCTGCTTCTAGGCCTTCTGGTTGTTGGAGATACAAAGCTCTTGTTTACTATTCACTTTAAATAAAAGTTTTCCATAAATGTATGGGAAATTTTAGATAATGGAGTAGTATGCGTAGATTCTCATGCTCTTATTATAATACTAATGACTTACCCTCGCTTCGCTCGGGTGTGACCCTAGGTACGTTTTAAATAGATATGCATTATTATTGCGAGTGTACCTTAGGAGAAAGACTTATGCTATTGGAAATTTGTCTGTAGGCTTTATTAAGACCTATAATTTGGTAGTACTTTGTTTTGATGTATCTCTTAAGGTTTAGACATATAAATTTCTAAGGACGACTCGATAGAACCAGTTATTGTGTTTTCCCGTTAGAATGGAAGATTTTTCTGTAGTAAAAGGTATCCTAAATGTTGATCCGAGTAATAAATTATTACTACATCAAATTAATTAAAATCGGTTCAGTACCTTTTGCATGAAACCCGTACATCGCTTTCGCTAAGTTACTGTTTTATTATATTATTAGATCGGATCTATTTTAGTTTTCATTTTTATTGTATATTATAGTATTCAAAAACTTATTAAACTAAATGGTGTTTTACACTTATGGTGTTTTACACATAACTATAATGATGAAATTTCTTAATCGATGTTTGCAAGTTCGATTCCAGGATTCATGCAAGAGCTTAAAATATAGATTTTAGCTATACTGAGAAATCTATACTACACGTTAACACGTAACTAGGGACAAATCCGAGCGGAGCGAGGGTGAGTCGCTAGTACCCTATAAAAGTCTAATTGAAGAATAAGAGTTCTGAGTAGAGCAGTAAAAGCTTATGTGAATAAAAACGTAAAAAACAACAAAGATTTTTGACTATCGAGCACTTTTGAAATAAAAATAATTAAGCCCTCCAGAAATGATTGCACATACGTGTATGTCATACACCTTGCAAGTTTCTGAGTCACGCTCTGTTGTACGCGTTTTTGTTTAAGAACAATAAATGTATCGATTTCTGCAATTCCAGCTCTAATGAGGATCCCTATTGTTATTGCTGTTGTATCTCACGTTTACTTTCGACTGTTCATTAAAATGAAGTTTTGTAAAATTCCTGTCTCACTGCCCTAGAGGACCGTGGCGGGCTTTCGTAATAATTAGAGCTTTTGTTTGGTTTTATTATTCCCGATATCTACTTGTTACATTATGCCGCTGGAGCTTTTTTTAGCTTTATCAGTTTTTTGGGATCTGTTATCATTTTTGACTGACTTCAAAAATAAAGTTTCTATAATACTTTCTTAGAATTAATCTGAAGCAATAACAGTAATTCAGATTAATATATATATTTTTTATCTATAATGGTAGCAATAGTGTTGCTTAATATTTTAATTTTTTTAAACTTTATGTATAAAACAATAATATTGCTAATAAATATTTTTAATTAAAAATTTAAAAAAATGTAATATTTACAATAATAATAATAGATAAAATTATTGCTGTATTTTTTGTAATACTTATTAAATTTTTTTAATGTTTAGAATTAAAATCAACAAATATTGTAAGGCACTCTGGATTTTTAAATTTTTGAAATCATTTTTTGTAAAATTGTGGGTAGGCACTGTCTGTATCAAGTACGAGCGACTCACCCTCGCTCCACTCGGGTTCGTCCCTAGTTTGATTTCCCATATAAACTTTTATCTCCATTTACACCCCCTTAAGGGATGATTTCCGAGATAAAAGTGTTTCTTCCCAGGGTCTCAAAATACCTTCTTACCAAATTTCATCTAAATTGGTTCACTAGATCCAGAGATTACCCCCTACAACGTCACAAACTCACAAATTTTCTTCATAATATTAGTATAGATAAGTATAACGCCTTTGAGACGTCTAAAGCCTTAGTCTCTCCCGTGAGAAAAAAACCCAAACCTAGATCATCCTTGTTTTCAAATTTGCTAAATAATATATCACCATATAAAAGTCATAGATGTGGATTCACTTATTTCTTTATCATACAGTCGATTCCAGTATCCATCATAAGTTTGACAACGCGACGTAGAAACACTTCTAGTTGAAGTATCGCTTCATTTATTATCGTAAGCGATTGAACGTCACTTTTATAGCAGAAGCAGTTAAAAACTAAAAGTATATTTTACTTGTATGAACTTCGGATGGAAAATCTTGAAGTTTTTGGCAGCGATTGTGTATATTTTTCTATTACATTTTCAATATAACCTTAGAATGTGCTTTTTAACCTACTTCAAAATCAGGAGATACTCAATTGGGATAAAATTTTATGGTACAATATATTACCGGTAATTTACCTCAAATCAAGTCAAATCAAAATATACTTTATTCAAATACAGTTTTATAAGCACTTTTAAATTGTTAATTTTACATTTTAAATTTAAATGAAACGTCAGTCTGTAAGTCCGTGAGTCTACCACTGCCTCGGAAATCAGTTCTACTGAGAAGAGCTAGCGAGAAACAAACAAACAGTTACTCTTTTTAAATATAATAATAAATTACAATCTATACCTACTAATATAATGGCAATGGTAGCCCAATGGTAACTCGTTCGCTTGGGTAACCGAGTGAAGCGGGTTCAAATTCCGGGTCTCGCACCTCTTATATTTTCATGTGCGAATCATTTCTAACATGATTACCATTTGCCTTATGGTGAAGGAAAACATCGTGAGGAAACCTGCATGTCTGAGAGAACCTAACAAGTTTTCGAAAAACATGTGAAGTCCGCCAACCCGCACTAGGCCAGCGTGGTGGACTATGGCCTGATCCCCCTCGTATTGAAGGGAGGCCCGTGCCCAGCAGTGGGACGTTAAAAATTGCTGAATACTACCTACTAATATTATAAAGAGGTAAAGTTTGTGAGTTTGTGACGTTGTAGGGGGTAATCTCTGGATCTATTGAACCGATTTAGATGCTTGGAAAGAAGATAGACCCTGGGAAGGACATAGCATACTTTTTATCCCAGAAGTCATCTCTTAAGGGAGTGAAGATGGGTATGAAAGTTTGTATGGGAAATCAACCTAGGGACGAACCCGAGCGAAGCGAGAGCGAGTCGCTAGTATATCAATATAATAATTATGTTATAACTAATAGTAACCCCATACATTTGCATCAGCAAAGTATTCCGCGACGGAATAATATATTTTAAATTTTTTACTTAAATTATTGAAACGGCAAGCTCAAAATATGTGGAATTTTATTATATATACGTACACCTTGTCTATAAGACTTGGTGTTATTAGTTTTCCTTACTTCTGTTATTTATTTTGCGTCCATCGCTATTTCTTTAGACCTAAGGCTGGAACTGTTGTATTTGAATTGTATTTATTAATTATATATTATGAATATATTATGATTTTATTATACTTTTGAATATGTAATTATAACGAATGTTATGTACACTTGTAAAGACATATCTGATTACTTATTAATGTTTTCTAAATATATATTAATGTTTTAATGTGTGTTGTTAGTGTACTTTTCTAAATAAATAAATAAATAAACTGCAAGGTATATTTATTGTATATTATATCAAAATCTGACAATCGCCATTTCGTGATTTAGGATTCTAATACCCGATATGTTGAACAACTAGTCGTTCAAAGATTTGGTTTTCTGAGAATTTCTCCAAACTAAAACGAGAAAGTTCAGGTGCGAACGAAGGTTATCGTCACTATATAGTGTGTATGCAGTTAAATATTTTATAGGTAAAAATAATCGATTATTCCATTTTGAACATATTATGTACCGAATGCATAAAACTGCATATGTTATATATCTTTTATGTTAAGAAAGTAAGTAATAAATTGTAATTATATTATACATACTAGCAAATCACCCTTGCTCCGCTCGGGTTCGTCCATAGGATGGACCACCCTTATCACTTAGGGGTATGAAAAATAGTTTACGTCCTATTCTCAGACCTATTGAATATACACACAAAATTTCATAAGAATCGGTCAAGCCGTTTCGGAGCTTACTTTTTGTTACAAACACTGACTCGAGGATTTTATATATTAGATATATTATATACTAAGATATAACATAATCAGATAACTATGAATATTAATACTATGCGTCTCCCAGAGCATATTAACAGTGAATTACATTAACACGGATGAGTGTCCTTTACCCGGAGCAAGAAACCACGAAGCAAATCCAAATATACATGTCCATTAGTAAGTTCAGGCTCACGACATGTATTGAAGAATAGCGACTCTCCCTCGCTTCGCTGGGGTTCGTCCCTAGGTTACTTCTCAAAACAAAATTAATTAATTATTTTGGTTTTAATTTTTTCTCGTGGGACTCTATTTTTTTTCTAAAATAAAAGTAGCCTAAGTCACTCCTTATAACATCGGCTATCTGCCAGTGAAAATCCTGTCAAAACCGGTACAGCCATTTCAGAGATTAGCCGGAACAAACAGACAGACAAAATTTTGTAAAAAATGTTGTTTTGGTATATGTACCGTGTATACATAAATCCATATGCACTTAGTAAGTTATTTTAATATTACAAACAGACTACAATACAGACTCCAATTTTATTTATCTGTATAGATTATTTATATCTACGATATATTATAGCTTCGTACTTTTTAAAGTACTTAAAGATTTTTATTGTTGAAAATTGTATTTCAGAAGAAGGCCGTGGTTATATATGCAGTTTAATCGAAGCCTCTGATATGCTACGAAAACACATGCTGTATTACGGTTTTATCTGTCAATGTTATATTAGGCGGTTAATATCGAGGGCAATAGACATAGGTTATTTAGTCTATTTAGGGATAGTTTAGGTACTAACTAGCGACTCACCCTCACTTCGCTCGGTTTCGTCCCTCGATTGATCCCTCACACAAACTTTCATCCCCATTTTCACCCCTTTAAGGGATGATTTTCGGATAAAAAAATATTCTATGTCCTTCCCAGGGTCTCAAACTATCTCCATGCCTCAACAAAATCAGTTCAGCGGATTAAGCGTAAAAAGGAGACAGACAGACAGACAAAGTTACTTTCGCTTCGCTTCGCTTCGCTTTCACTTTCGGGTCAAATGCTCGGACGGATTTTTAAGGGCTTAGGGATTTTTATATATTTTTCTTGTAAGGATATACCTACTATGTCTATGAATAAAAAAATTATGTATTTTATTTTGTTTTAAAAATTAAGTACTGTGTTTCGGAGATAAGAGAGATATTAAAACGGAGTGCAACATCCATTATAGGATTTTTATGCTATGTAGTTTTAACTGTACGGTCGTCCGTCTGCGCTACCCCACAATAGGACAATCTGATGTAGTTTGGAGAAAATCAAGTTTGCGCTAATTGTGCCCGGGGCGAGCCCCAATAAGCAGTCATTTCGACCAAGCTATAAATGTAAGTAAATATCTGTTATTTCATTTGGCCTGCTTATATTCTGTTTATGTTTTTGCTTCGCAAGGCTCGTTCTTGTTATGTTTAGTACAGCTGGTGTTTTCAAATTATATTGAAATTTATCTTGTACCTACAATTTTATAAGGCAGTAGTAGTCCAGTGATAACGAGTTCGCTTGGGAAACAGAGTGAAGCGGGTTGAAATCCCGGATCTCGCATCTCCAATAATTTTATGTGTGAATCATTTCCAATATTACACTTGTCTTACGTTGAAGGAAAACATCGTGAGGAAACCTATATAATCGAAGATTTGTTAACATTACTTAAGTTACTAAATCTCCGATCATAGTTAGTGTTAGTGAAGTTAGTTATAGGGCGTTAAAAGTTTATAAATCATGGAAAAATATGTAAAAAACTATTGAATTATACTTTTAACTAGCGACTCACGCTCGCTTCGCTCGCGTTCGTCCCTAAGTACCTTTTCACAGTTAGCTACGTTGAGTTGGTATACAAAAATAGTAGCTTGCTACTCCTAAGAAGATATTCATTTAAATTATATAGCAATTTACCCTCGTTTTGCTCGGGTGCGTGCGCCGTACGCGGATATTGTTCACAATTTCATGGGTTCTAATTTTTTTCGCGGAACTCTGATTCTTTTTCTAAAATAAAAGTAGCTTAAGTTACTCCTTATAACATTAGCTATCTGCCAGTGAAAGTCCCGTCAAAATCGGTCCAGCCGTTTCGGAAATTAGCCGGAACAAACAGACAGACAGACAGACAAAAATTGTAAAAAATGTTGTTTTGGTATGTGTACCGTGTATACATCCATATACATTTAGTAAAAAGCGGTTATTTTAATATTACAAACAGGCACTCCAATTTTATTTATCTGTATAGATTTGAGTTGAAGAATAAAAAATAGTGGTGTTACATTTGTCTTACAAAGGAATTATCCTGGAACTTAAAATATACAGTTAGTATATGTCAGTTTTAGGTATAGTTTTATTAGGTATTTTAGGTATAGTATTAGTTAAGGTATAGTTTTGTGTATTGTCAGGTTTAGGCCGAATGCAAAATGATGGGAATCGAGACACATTTCGAGCGACCACTTCGATGTATTGAAGCAAGGTGTCATCGTAATTGCATTCTATTAATATTCAACTACATATATCTTATATATTTAAACGAGCAATTCTTGTATATTTATTTATTTATTTATTTATACCAGCGATACCGGAAACGAATCTAACGATTTTGCTGAAATTTGGTATATGGGGGCTTTCGGGGGTGAAAAATTGATCTAGATTAGTCACATGTCTGGGAAAACGCGTGTTTTCCAGTTTTCATGCGTTTTTCTTATGCATTATTCTACGCAAAATTTAATCGCGACATCTATACAATTCTCTCAGTAACACTTAGTCACTTAATGTCAAATTATTTTTAAGCCAAATTAAAAAGAAAATTGTTCTTATCGCGACATCTTTACAACTTTCTCAGTAACACTTAGTCACTTAATGTAAAATATACAATCTTTCAAGAACTCCGAGCGAAGCTCGGTCGCCCAGGTACTTTGATGTAATTGTTGTACAATAGCCATAATGGATAATGAGAATGTATTTAATTAGAGTCTATTGATTTGTGAATTTACCCACCATGCTAGTTTATGGCTTAGTGGGCGTAATATAATCTATACATATATACATATAAATAAAATTAAGGTGTCTGTCTGTGATATCAAAATAACTATGTTTTCCCAAGTACTTAGAGCTATTTATATGATAATAGTACCTACCTGAACAACCCTTTTTTGAAATTTTGTCTGTCTGTCTTTTTGTTTGTTCGGAGTAATCTCTGGAATGGCTATACCGATTGTCATAGGACTTTCACTAAAAGATAGAGAAGTTTGTAGGGATGCTTATAGAGCATGTTTTACTCTGGAAATATTTAGTTTTCCAGCGTGAAAATCACGCAAAATTTTAATTTACTACATCATAAAAAGTTCGCAATGCTAAGCGGGCAAGTTGCTATTTTTAATAAAATTAACATATAATAAAATTTGAATCGAATCAACTCAACAGTTGCTCATTTAGAATAATATTGGTTTGTAAAATTTCTATACAATAATTATCTACTTATCCTACGTGATACCCAACCAGAGCTCAGTCCCACACATTGACATCTGCGAAGTATTCCGTGATGATCTAATAAACTTTATTCAATGTAAGTAGATAACGTAGTAAATAGTGCGTCGTATTTCACATTTATAATACTAGCGATTCAGCCTCGCTCCGCTCGGGTTCGTCCCTAGTAACGTTTTCACGTTTAGTATATATTTATTTAGTATAGATTTCCTAATGAGATATTTTCCCGCAGTAAAAAGTATCCTATATGTTGACCCGGTTAACCAGCTATGATGATCATATGAAACTTCATCAAAATCCGTCCAGAGGTTTTCTCGTAATGCGGTCACAGACAGACAAACAAAAAATTATAAAAACTATAGATTCAGCCTCTGTATCGATAGTAATGACCATTTCAATGAGATTCTCCAAATATATATATATATATATATATATATATATATATATATATATATATATATATATATATATATATATATATATATATGTAGATAGAATATGGGTTATAATTTTCTATGAAGCAAAGTCACAGGCTATGTATAGTGCAATTATTAATTTAAATGATGCAAAATGCATGCAAATAGATGTTCTAATGTATGCAATGAGTCCGGCTGCGCATTTCAAAGTGACCGCGGAGCATTAAAGCGATGCGGCTGAAGTGATTGCATGCATTCAATACTAAAGATTATTTAATAATGACGATCATATTTATTTTCACTTAATAAAATATATGAATACTAGTTATTATTTTTGACTTCACTTGAAAATTTTTGTTAGAGATGCGTCCTTTTGCATTGCTAGGGAATGACCACGTTATAGTTAAATCAATGTTGTTTATATATACATACTATATACGTAAAATATTAATCCGCCAATTCGCACTTGGCCAGCGTGGTGGACTATGGCCTGTTCCCCTCGTATTGAAGGGAGGCCCGTGCCCAGCAAAGGGACGTTAAAAAGGGCTGAATAGATAGAATGTAAAATTTGTAACTAAGCTGAATCTGTACATTTAATATATTTTGGAAAATCTTACTGAAATAGACATTATTATTGATAAAGAGACTGAATTTATAGTTTTTAGAATTTTGGTCTGTCTATCTGTCTGTCTGTTACCGCAACACAAAAAACACACTGGAGGGATTTTAATGAAATTCGGTATGGTGATAGCTGGTTATGCGGGTCAACATATAGGATACTTTTTACCGTAGGAAAAAATCTCATTTTTGAGAAATCTATATTAAACGTTAATATGTAAGTAGGGACGAACCCGAGCGGAGCGAGGGTGAGTCGCTAGTCTACTATATATAGTAACCCAATCTCACTTCACTTAGGCAGTTAAGACTGAAAAATTTATAATAACATAAACAATTATATAAAGATTTTCATAAACCCTATTTTTATGAATAGATATACAAAGGTCGTTAAAAAATAAAGAAAAAATATCACCCCAACTCCTCACCCTTATAGCAGGTGGAATAAATAAATGTTTTTAATATACGAGTAATTAAGGATTTTAAAGTACCTGTTTAGTTATAAAGTAATTGTATTCAGCCGTCGCACGGGCTTCCCTTAAATACGAGGCATCCGCTCCGTATATAGTCCAACTAGTCCAGGTTATAGTCCAACTGGCCAAGTGCGAGTTGGCGGACTTCACATGTCTTTCAAAAACTTGTTAAGTTCTTTCGGAGACGCAAGTTTTCTCACGATGTTTTCCTTTACCGTAAAACATGTGGTAGGTAATCTTGTTGGAAATGATTCACACATGAGAATATCAGAGATTTGAACCCAAATCACTCAGTTTCCCAAGCGAACGTTACTACTGGGCTATTACTGCCTTTTAAAGTAATAGAACTCTATACAATTATAATTTAAATCTAACAAATAAATTGCCCTTGAATTTAAATAATTAACTTAATTCCAACATTTCATTGTACATTTGAAGTGCATTTTCATTTGCATCGGTAATTGTAGAGTTGCGTGGGCTTTATTGAATACACTTGAATAGCTGACCGTTAAGCTTTTTTAATCCCCACGAGGAAAATCAATCGTTTTAAATAATAACAATCCATGTATATAATAAAATTCTAACTAAGCCGAATCTGTACATTAAATATTTTTTGGAAAATCTTATTGAAATAGTCATTACTATCGATACAAAGGCCGAATCTATAGTTTTCAGAATTTCTGTCTGTCTGTCTGCCTGTCTGGGAACTCATCACGAGAAAACCACTGGACAGATTTTGATGAAAGTTATTATGATAGCTGCTTATCCGGGACACCATATATAATACTTTTTATTGCGGGAAAATATATTATCTCTGAGAAATCTATACTAAACGTTAAAACGTGACTCATAAAAGTAAAAAATAATAATAATATAAACGTCCTCAATATAAATAATTATAATTTTAAGAAATACATGTACACCTAAATAGAAACAAACAATTCCGGGGACATATTTAGTGGTTTAACATTACAGTAAGTAAAACTGGGACTGTAGAAAATATTGCTGTGTTACAGGCCTGTCACGTCGCTGTGACGGTGTCCGGTACTTTTTATATGAAATTCGCATGGTGCTAAATATGTCGGTGAATTGTCTTGTTGGTATATGTAGCCTGTTTTTGCTTATAATGTTATGTGTATATTAACAGAATGGTTAGATTTCTAGCCAAAGGGTAATGGGTTCGAAAGTTAACCATTTAATCGTCTAGTTTTTGGATGTCATGGAGATTCATATTTTATTCTTAACTTAGGAATATCAAAATCGATGTATGTATGTTCCCTATGGACTCCAAAACAGCTGAAGCGATTCTGATGAAATTTTCAGGCAATCTTTACATTAATCCAGCGGGTGATCTTGTGAAGTTTGGTAGCGATCGGAAGTTTAAACGCGAGCGAAGCCGCGGGTAATGCTAGTAATCAATAAATATCGCCTATTTTACATACGCGCCATATTGGTTTTCAATTATTTATAACCAAACACAGCGCACATTGATAAAGCAACCAACCAAAGCAGTCGACTCGACTCACTAATACTAATAATTATTGCTAAGCTCCTAGAAGTGCTGAGACAATGTTTAATAATTACCTATTACCGGTGGTAGGGCTCTGTCAAGCCTGAGGAGTCCGACTGGATGGGTACCACCCCCTTATCTATTTCTGCCGCCAAGCAACAATGATTGCATTGTTGTGTTCCGGTATGAAGGATAAGGTAGCCAGCGCAATTGCAGGAAAGAGGCATATCATCTTAGTCCTCACAGTGACAACGCACCTGTGGTTCTGCATTTTTGTTACTTAAAACCTAAGTGCATGAGCCGTAGGTGTTATGGGCGACAGGTACTGCTTTCCATCAGGTGGTCTGTCTGCTCGTTTGTCACTGAATCACATAAAAAAAAAATCTAAAATCACTTTTAAAAAATTAAAATAATAGTGAAAATTGCATTCAAATTCGTTCAGCAACTTTCGAGATTAGAGCCCATATACGTACGGACAGACGTTCGACGACTTATATTTATATATGTAGAAGACATAGTATATGTACGTAAGAGACATACTCAATGTAATGGTTTTATGAGTTTACATATTAGCATATTAATGAAGCGTCTGAAAATTCAGGAGTCGTATACAAAGTCAATTACGCACGATACGTAGGATGATATGCTCGAGAGCTGGGCCCAGAAACTTTGCGGAATTTAATAAGGAAGACAAGAAGTTTGTGATTAATTTTGTTATCGGACGCGTGTGACTGACGAAAAAACAAGCTGTTTCTAGAAAAACTAATCTATCTAGACATATAATAAAATTCTAACTGAGTCGAATCTGTACATTAAATATTTTTTGGAAAATCTCATTGAAATAGTCATTATTATCGATACAGAGGCCGAATCTATAGTTTTTAGATTATTTCTCTGTCTGTCTGTCTGTGACTGCATCACGAGAGCCATTGGACAGATTTTGATGAAATGGTATGATGATAGCTGCTTATCCGGGTCAACATATAGGATACTTTTTACTGCGAGAAAATATCTCATCTCTGAGAAATCTATACGTTATAAAAATATTATAATATAAAAATATTAACGTTTAGTTAATATTTTTTTTGGATTAACTCGATTGTTGTTTGATTTATTCTAACGTAGTCATGTGTTTTATAGGTAAAGTTAACTTTATGTTGTTTTGAACACGCTTTTATTACCGATCATATAATTGCGATTAACAACAGTAAATGGAAGTTATGGTCGCAGGTGGTTTATGAGGTTTTAAGTAGCGATATAGCAATATTTTTTTGTTCATTTTTATTTATTTGCATGTATGTATGTATTCAGTCCTTTTTAACGTCCCACTGCTGGGCATGGGCTTCTCTACAATACCAGGGGTATCAGACCATAGTCCACCACGCTGGCCAAACGGGTTGACGGACTTCACATGTCTTTCGAAAACTTGCTAGGTTCTCTCAGATTTGCAGGTTCTTTCACGATTTATTTACTTATTACATTATATTGTGACTGCCTCGGTGGTGTAGTGGCTAGCATGTACGGCTGCAGATCCTGAGGTCCTGGGTTCGAGTCCCGGGTCGGGCCAAGTTTAGTTATTGAGTCTTTCTGTAAAATAAGCCTCAGTAACAGCCTGGAGTTGGGAAGTTGGCGGTGTTACACCCCCGTGCCTCGGAGAGCACGTAAAGCCGTCGGTCCTGCGCCTTAACTCTCACTGGTCGTGTCGAGTAGTCGTCCCACCGGAGTATGAGAGTGACAGGAATAGAGAGTGCACTTGTGTCTGCGCGTACACTTGTGCACTATGATATCTCCTGCGCAGTTGGCTAGTCTCAATGAGATTGGCCGCCGTGGCCGGAATCGGTCAGGAGGACATCATCACATTATATTGTGTGTATATTATCGACACATCTGCATCTACATATTAAGGATCAATTTTAACGATATATTAAAATAAATAAAAGAAGAGAGATACAGTACCCTTGTTTTTCTTGAAAACAGCAACGGATGAACGGATTGATGTTATTTTTGTCCGGTTCTGACGCATGGCAAAAACGTAACTCGGGAATTTCATCCGTATATCACTGGAAACACGGTCAAAATTCGTTTTACACTAAAACATAATAACGTAATTTAATCGAAGACATGTTAAAATATGTGTAAAAATATATTTTTTTATGAAAAATATCAATTTTTTTTTCAGAGCACTTTAAATATTGAGGCACTATCTCCGGTCTTGTCGCTCTTGGCTTTTTAACATTTGTCTTAGAGGCGAGTGCCGAGCTTCGATCAATAATATTACTAGATATCGGGTCGGCGTCAGAAATCCGTCTCGGTAAATATCAGCTCACTTGAAAAGTGAGCGTATATTTCGATTAGTTGTATTGAAACACTGCAAGCGTAAACACGTTCGCAATGCCGCAATATGTATTTTAAAGTTGCAAAAATTAGAAAAGAATATTTTCGGACGGAGTGTCTTATTTTCGGTAAGTACATGTAGATTAAGTCAATATTTTAAGATTTAACCTACGAAATACTATAAAAATGAAATTTTGAACAATTTTAAATCCGCTAAGAACGTTTGGCGAAATTCAAAGAAGCAAACAGAAACAAAACATAACGATTTAGCTCACAAAGCAACAACAGGAAAAAGTACTTTATGATTTTTACTATAAGGTTGATTTTATAATAAATATTATAAAACTTACGAAATGATCGTAAGTGTATGGTGATAATTTGGGTATTTGTGACTTTATTACAAGGTGATATGGTGTTGATTAGGTTGAAAATAAACCTATTATAAGACTTTATGTTGGTTCGTTAGTATACAAATGTAGCTGTATAAGTACATATTCGCGCGGACATTTAGCTTTAATTTTTTATGTGACACGTTATCTAGTTGTATTGTTGATGGAAGGTGCCGAGATGTTACCGTTCACGCGCTTTAGGCTGAATAGGCTTAAGGATGAATCAAACATAACGTATACGGATTTGCGATGTTCGGTCCAAAGGTTGTTTACCGAACACATAAGCAATAATGCTTAGACGGTGCATTATAAATACATGTAAACACTCTTAAAAAAGTCACTACATGTTCGGATAGAAATCAAACCGGCTGCATTCATTATCATTCATTAGCAGTTTATTATCAGTGTATCATTATATATATCATATCAAATCAAAAAACTTTACAACGACTATTTAACTTATCAAGCATTTAGTTAGTAGTAGGTCGCATCCCCTACAGGCGGACTTTACATATCTTTTGAAAACTAGGTAGGTTCTCTCAAATATGTTCTAGAACATGTTTCTAGATTTATTTAAGTATTTATCACGAGAAAGTAAAACAAGGCGCTCGAGAAAACAAATTTAACTTATGCTTAATGGCATACGACTTAGTATGTAATTAATTAATCAAGTTATTTCTTCGTGCTCCATCAACCTGGGATATATTATTTGAATACGACCTAGCTTTTGTAGAAATACTAGCGACTTAACCTCACTTCGCTTGAAAGCGTCTCAAGGTGCTTATAAGTAGCTTTTGTGACTCCAGGTCATTATCTACTATTATCTTAAATTTCATCCAAATTAGTCCAGTGATTAGTAAAAAAATACACGCATACACATGCACACACGAAAATACAAACTTTCGTATTTACAATTGTAGTCTGATTGTCAGTTTTTTTTAATTATTATATTAGAGTACCTGGGCGACCGAGCTTCGCTCGGAGTTCTTTTTTGTTATATTGTATTTTTAGATAAAAAAAACTAAAAACTTGAATAAATACAAAAAAAAAGTAAAACTTTGTATCCGATCGAGATTCGATTTCGGACACACCTATGATTGTTAATGTTGCACCTTGGTCGCTTGACCACAATGCTTATGCCTGAGTGTAAGAAATTATCGAGCATATTCTGTGCAGAATAATGCAAAAGAAAACCGCATGAAATCTCGAAAAAACGCGTTTTCCCAGACATGAGACTAATCTAGATCGATTTTTCGCCCCCGAATATCGTCACATACCAAATTTCAGCAAAATTATTAGAGCCGTTTCCGAGATCGCCGGTATAAATAAATAAATAAAGATATAAATATACAAGAATTGCTCGTTTAAATACTTAAATATTACTTAAATATATACTTTATTAATATACTTGCCTCAGTGGCAGCTAGTCACAGGATGTTAAGTTTAGTTATTTAGTCCTTCTGTTAAGAAAGTCTGAGTAATAGCCCAGAGTTGGGAAATTGGCGGAGTTTCACCCCCTTGCCTCCGAGAGAACGTAAAACTGTCGTGTTGAATTGTCGTCCCACTGAAGAATGTGAGTGACAGGAATAAATAATGTACTGGTGTCTGCGCGTACTCTTGTGCACTATAATATCTCCTGCGCAGTTGGCTAGTCTCAGTAATATTGGATGCTGTGGCCGAAATCGGTCAGAAGGACATCATATTTAATTTCCTTTAGTGTCCTCTTTCAAATTTCTGTGCCGCATGTATCAAATAGACGGATGTTGAAAGTACCACAAATTTTGCCTTTCATTTATAACTTTTCAAGAATTGGCTAAATCCATTGTAAGTTTCAACAAAGGTTTAACCTAATGAGTTTATTTGTGAGGGCGAAACTACTGAACTACATGATAATTAGAATAGGTAGTTAAAAGACGCATAATTAGGCTATAAAAAAATTTGGTACATTTCATTTCAACAAATTTGTTCCACATAAGCTATTTTATATACAAACTATCTTAATATATGTATGTTTTCTTTACCTAGTTTTACTGGTATCATGATTATAGCAAATAATACATTCATTGACAAATTTTAATATGTAAAAATTTTATTTTTAGTTTCTACTAGCAACGCACCCTCGCTCCGCTAGGATTCGTGCTTAGATACGTTTTAACGGTTATTATAGATTTCTCAGAGATGAGATATTTTTTTGTAGTAAAAAGTATCCTAAATTTCATCAAAATCTGTCCAGTGGTTTTCTTTTGATGCGTTTCCAGACAGACAGACAAATATTAAAAAAAATACAAATTCGGCCTCTATATCGGTAACATCTATTTCAATAAGATTTTCCAAAAAATATTTAATGTAGAGATTCCACTCAGATTTTATTATATGCATAGATTATACCAAATTTCATCAAGAAAGGTTTCATATACATACTAAATTGGTTATTTTCGACAACACGGTAATCCGGTAACGATTTTGACGTAATGCCGCTTCATACGTAACCATTAATTTCCATTTATTCGCGCTGACAGCGGATCGGTTGCGTGTGAGCCGCATTTAGGGTCCCTGAAAATTTCACTTCATTGTACTTTGTAATATACAATAGGGAGTGATGATGTCGAAGATTGGTGCTTGGGATTTTATTCATTTTTTTAATTTTTATATGTTGTGTTTTTTAATTTTTATATGTTCTTACCGGTGGTAGGACTCTGTCAAGCCTGAGGAGTCCGACTGGATGGGTACCACCCCCTTATCTATTTCTGCCGCCAAGCAACAATGATTGCATTGTTGTGTCCCGGTTTGAAGGATAAGGTAGCCAGCCCAATTACAGGCAAGAGGCATATCATCTTAGTCCTCACAGTGATAACGCACCTGCGGTTCTGCATTTTTGTTACTTAAAACCTAAGTGCATGAACCGTAGGTGTTATGAGCGACAGGTACTGCTTTCCATCAGGTAGTCTGTCTGCTCGCTTGTCACTGAATCTTATAAAAAAAATAATTTAATAATAATTCAGCCATTTTTAAGTCCCACTGCCTTCAATACGAGGGGGATCAGGCCATAGTCCACCATGCTGGCCAATACGCTTTGATTTTACGTATGTTTTGAAAACTTAGGTTCTCTTTGACATGCATTTTTCTTTACTACGTATTCCTTCACGCAAGGCGAACAGTAATCATGTAGAACATGAAAACTTAGAAGTGTAACACCCAAGGTTTGAATCCATTTCCCATGATTTCCCAAGCGAGATAGTTATCTCTATGCTACTGTCTTTATTGAAAACAATGTAATGTTTTAAGTGGAAGATTCATCACTGACAGCCTGCCTGTAACGGAGTGTTTCTAATTTAATTCTGAAATGAGAAAATATTTGTAATAACATCCTTAATATAGTATATAAAATAAACTAGACATAATTTATCATATTCAATATCTTTTTCTCCTCCGTTTGTTTGTTTGTATGTTTAGTAGCGATTGACGAGCTTATAAAAAGCACTCTTTATTCCCATCACTCTCATACTCCAGACACGACCAGTACGAGTTAAGACTTAAGGCGCTGGACCGATGGCTTTACGTGCTCTCTGAGGCACGGGGGTGAAACACCGCCAACTTCCCAACTCCGAGTTGTTAAAGTGACTCCTTTAACAGAAACATTAAATAACTAAACTTGGCCCGAACCAGGATTCGAACCCAGGACCTCCGAATGTGCGGCCGTACTGCTAGCCACTCTATTACCGAGGCAATTAATATAAATACCTATTAAAAAATATGAATAAACAAACTAGATTTTAAGACAGCTTATATTCTGTAAAAAGAAAAAGTTCCCTCGAGACACCAGGTATAACTCTTACGAACTTACATACATACATTATGGATATATGTTTTGACCTGGTTATATCAAAAATCTGTTTAATACTACGTATACCTTTCTTTGTTGGAGGAATTTGTAAAACTTTTCCTTGTTCCTATATGTTTGCCATTCGCAGTGGTGATTGATAGTAAATATCTGTACTAATATTATAAAGCTGAAGAGTTTATTTGTTTGTTTGTTTGTTTGGCTGCTTTCGCTAATCTCAGGAACTTGTGTGTTTGTTTGTTTGTTTTTTTGTTTGTTTGTTTCTTTGTTTGATTGGTTGAACGCACTAATCTCAGGTACTACTGGATGGAATTGAAAAATTCTTTTTGTGTTGGATAGTACATTTATCAAGGAAGGCTTTTACGGCTATATATGATCCCGGAAATATTTACAGTTCCCCTGGGATGGAGTTGTTTTTGTTTAGAGACGAACGCGAAGCAAAGAGAGGGTGAGTCGCTAGTAAATTATAATAATAATATAATTTATTTTATGAAGTGGTAGCCCAGTGGTAACGCGCTCGCTTGAAAATCGAGTGAAGCGGGTTCAAATCCCGGGTCTCACACCTCTGATATTTTCATGTGCGAATCATTTCCAACGTGATTACGACTTGTCTTACGGTGAAGGAAAACATCGTGCGGAAGCCTGCATCTGAGAGAACCATACATAGTTTAATATAATATTTTACGAAATGCCAATTTTCATTAGTCGTAGTACAATACAAATCGTAGCATATGGACGAAGTTTGGGGTCCGTTGAAATGTTACATCCAATATGGAGGTCGAATTAACCTATGCGCCCACAGTTCTGTTGTTACTGATTTATACATATGTATGTATTATTGCTACTTATTGTATATTAACTAATGCTTTCTGTATGAATTTTATTTATTTTATACTAATGTAAAATCTAGGTTGGGATTTTATAATGTCAAGTAACGGCTAAGCATTAATAAATATAAGTAAACCCATACATGTAATAAAATTCTAATTTCAAAGTCGAATCTGTACATTAAATTGTTTTTGGAAAATCTTATTCAAATAGTAATTATTATCGATACAGAGGTCGAATCTATAGTTTTTAGAATTTTTGTCTGTCTGTCTGAGAACGCATCACGGGAAAACCACGAGACAGATTTTGATGAAATTTAGTATGATGATAGCTGGTTATCCGGGTCAACACATAGGTTACTGCTTACTACGGGAAAATACTCGTATCTCATCTCTGAGAAATCTATACTTACCATTAAAACTTGCTTCGGGACAATCCCGAGCGGAGTGACGGTGAGTCGCTAGTTATATATAAAATTACTAGCGGCTCACCCTCGCTTCGCTCGGATTTGCCTCTAGGAAAACAAAAACAAACTTATCCAAGAAGAACTGTACATTTTTTCGGGATAAAGAGTAGCCTATATGTTATTCCAGACTATAATATATCACTGTGCCAAATTTAATTTAGGTCCGTCCAGCCGTTCTGCAGTGAAAGAGTAACAAACATCCATACGTACATACAAAATTTCACATTTATAGTACATATTAGTACAGATTTTGATAGACACTTTTATTGCTTATTTTTATTTAAATACTGTGAAGGAGTCGACCTTTTTGTTGAGTAAGGTTTGACACTTGTGAAACGTAGAAGCGCGAACAATACAATCCCGTAAAAGAAATAAATGAGGGAAGCTTCGCTTTAAATACTGGTAACGTATATGTTATTGAAAGTCTACGCTTATAATATTATAAAGAGTAGTAAATTTGTCAGTTAGGTTGTGGGTAATCTCTGAAACTATAGAACCGTTTCTGAATAGTTATCCCAATATGCGGTATCCTGGTAATGTGTTCGAAAAAGGCCGCTAACTTTAGGATGGCATTTTCTACAAGTGTTTTACATTCAATGAATACTAAGTGGTCCTACCAGGAAAAGAGTTCTTGTACTTAAAAAAAAAAAACAATTTTAATTAGTGTTGGCAAATACATTAACGCATACCACCAGTATACATGCAGGTGGTTATGAGGGACTCACTGGCTAGAAAAACCAGTACTACCCACTAAAACCCAACAAAATCTCCCCTGTCTTAATGGGGTGTCGAAGGATCGCCGACGCCACGACGGCAGCAGACCACAACAAGCATGGGGTTACTCCACAGTCCACTCTGCTATCGGAGAAGTACCAGCAGCAACCCGCACGGCACAACACCCACCGAAGTGGACGACCTCCCTGTGTGATTCTTGGCTTCGCGTTAGGCTGGATTGCCGGACGCTAATGCCCTCCCACCACGACAAGATGAACGCACGTTGGGGTGGTGACAACCAAACTCGATTGTATTTGTTACTATGTTTTATTTAAAAAAAAAAATATTTCGTCTGGAAAAAGAATGAGGTCCACCACATTGCTCGGGATCTTAGACTATATCATTTTCAATAGAATAACAAATGTAAAACCCCAATACAAAAAGCTGTTTTAGTCCCTAGTATATTCTATTTGTAGCGAACGTCTTATTATAGCATTAAGTTTTATATCCCCGTCAATAGAGCAACCAGTTATTGTTTAGTTACCAACATCGTAAACGAATAACAACCTGCGAACCAAGCTGAGCCAAATTGCCGTATTCGAGCTACATTTTTATCAAAAATATATGAAAAATACACCCTACGCTCTTATGTTAGAGTTGAAATTTCATCAGAATCATTTCAGTCAAACCATTGCGTTCTGTAACTGCCGGGTACGTTTCCGTTTGCGATTACACGTTTGCTTGGATTTAGTTGAAATAAAAGTTAATTCGGGCGGTAATTATGATATAATTTAGAGACTCACATGCTTAAAACTTGATTATTTTAAGTGTATTAAATGTAAAGCCACTAGCAACCTAGGGTTCTCTTCGCTCCAGTGCATTCCTAGATGCAAAACAGTGGTCTATGTGTTATTCCAGGTTATAGTCTATCTATGTACTGAACGTCATCTAAATCTGTATAGTCGTTTCAGAGTGAATGAGTAACAAAAACATACATATACAAACTTATTTATTTTAGTAGTCCTTTAAAGCCCTACATATGCAATTTTTATAAGCTTGCTAATTGTCTGTGGCGTTACTTGCATGTATATTAAAGTATTATTAGGAATACCCTAATACCGATTTTATATTTGACTCCCTCCTTGATCTGGTGGACTAAAATTTAAGGAAGTTCTGGGTTCAATTACCAGGTCAGGTCAAGTATACTTAGTTATAACTATAGGAGCCATTATAAACAAACTTTTAAAACTTAATTAGATCGCTTTAAAATAAATCACGAAGCTTTTTCACCATAATTCCCAGACATAGCTACGGAATACAGTTAATCTCCTAACAAATGGTCAGAAAATACGGTGTGCCGTCGAAGTGCAAATTTAATTTTTAAGTCACAGGCTAGAAGCTACGAGATGAAATTTTAAATAAAAATAAAATTCTATCTGACGATTGGCTTGGGTCGGTGCCAAAACTGCTCGCGGCTTACAATTAAATATTAAGAAAATTATAGTTTGAAATTACTTATTAACTTATTTCGATACGTTTAGCTCAGTTTATAGTGACCCTGCTTGCTGTGTCAGCGGTTGCGGGTTTGAGTCCCGCTGGAGGCATTCATTTATGTGATGAGCACGAATGTTTGTTTTCCATACATGGGTGTTTATATTTATAATATGTATTCATTTAAAATTATATGTGTGTAGTGTGTCAATTATCTGGTATCCATAACGCAAGCCTTATAGCCATAGCTTACCATGGAACTAGATTATGTTGTGTTAATGTCCCAACATATATATCATTCGCAGTGCAGCAGCAGCAGCAGGTAATATTAATATCTGTCAGATGATGTCATCCCGACTGATTTTAGCCACCGCAGCCAATCTCATTGAAACTAACCGTTTGTGCAAGAGATATTATATTGCACAAGTGTACACGAAGACACGCAGATATTTATTCCTTTTACTTTCAACTTCCGATGGGACGATAGAAAGAATCCATAACTAAACTTGGCCAGACCCGGGATTCGAATCGAGGACTTCTGGAAGTGTAGCCGTACATGCTAGCCACTACACCATTGAGGCGGTTATTATTACTCAGGTACAATATTATACTAGGCATACGTTTTTCAGCTCTATCCGAAATATAAAAATACCAGCAATAAGACCCGTCCATAAATAGAAAAACATAAAATTTTATGTTTTGGCATCAAACCAAATTTAATTTGGTTTATAAATAAAAAAAAATGTTAATAACTTAACAATAACACTACTTATGATCAAAATCAAACAAAACTATTAGAGAAAAGAGTATTCTAATTATGGGCCACTTTGCATTTTTATAATTCATTACTATTATTACATCACTGGTACTATTATTTTATTTTTATTTAGGCAATGGTAGTGGTAACGCGCTTCCTTGAAAAACTGAGTGAAGTGCGTTCAAATCCCGGATCTCGCACCACTGATATTTTTATGGGTGAATCATTTCCAACATGATCGCCACTTATCTTACGGTGAAATAAAACATCGCGAGGAATCCTGCATGTTTGAAAGAACTTAGTAAGTTTTCGAAAGACATGTGAAGTCCGCCAACCCGCACTTGGCCAGCGTGGTCGACTATGGCCTGATCCCCCTTGTACTCAAGGGAGGCCCACCCCCAGCAATGGGACGTTAAAAAGGGCTGAATACATACTATTATTTAACTAAAAAGTACTTTAAAAACATTTAAAATTAATTAAAGGTGTACTACCACCCTATATCTTAAAAAAATAGTTACAAAATTCTCATAACCTATACACAAAAATATATATAACAGAATAGACTATTCCTTTTTGAAGTCGGTTCAAAAATATTCACTTTTTAATCCATTTTCTTTAAACAGCTATGTAAAAAAGAAATTCCTTTGTGTGGTTGCAAGCACGTAAGGATTTATGGCCTAGACTTAGTAAGCTTCTGAGCTTACTAGTTCTGCTACAGATTAATCTTGTGGATACGTCGTCCTTGTATAGGTTTTTTAGGTAGCTGGAGATCGAAATACAGATTGTAGTGGGTCGTTGTGAAATGTTAGACAACACTAGAACTTGTTTTTGACCGCGGCTTTGCTTGTGTTGAAAAAAAACTGAAGTTATTTTTGCTTACGTTATTGGTAAGCGCCATCTATTGATTCTAAAGTAAAGTTTTGTTTGAATAACATTAATGTTAAATTATTATACCACGGACATGTTTTAGCGCGATAAATAATTTATCTATACTATAATAAAGCAGTAACTTAGCGAAATCTGTACATGAAATATTTTTAAAAACAATGACTGTAACATATTATCTACACAATATAGACCCCAAAATAATAGTTATAATTTTTTTTGTCTGTCTGTATGTCTGTTTGCGTGTGCGCGTTTCACGCAAAAAGTAATGAACCGATTTCAACGAAATTCGATAAAGTGATAACTTATTTATCCAGTCAACATTTAGGATAGATTTTACTTAAGGAAAATCTTTCTTTTCCACGGGAAAACACAAAAACTGGTTTTATCGAGTCCTCCTTAGAAACCTTCCGCTGGCTAAACCTTAAGACATAAATCAAAACAATGTATTAAAAAAATATAGGTCTTGGATATCGTATAAAAAAGTCCTAAATAGTATATGTCTATCTCTTAAGGTACACTCGCAATACCTATTCTCACCTATACCTATAATAAAACTAACTTCACGTCAAGTCAAAAAGTAAGGGATAAGGGGTTATTTTTATTTCTTACCTACCTACCTTACCTATATATATATATATATATATATATATATATATATATATATATATATATAGTCTATCTTATATTCACCATTAACACATACCTAGGACGAACCCAAGCGAAGCGAAGGTGACTCGCTAGGAATGTATTAAGTGTTTTATATTATGTTAGTCCAACATGAGATTTAACCAAACTTCTTTTAAAAAAAATCACATATATCTATTAGCGTTGAATATTTTTTATTAAAACAACATCAAAAGCTTATTGAATACCTCTTTCACCATATTTTACAATCATTTAAAATCAGTCGCACCTCTCCTAGTGAAACACTTGGTAAGCCAAGTGCAACGACGATCAAACTCTTGAACTTATGAAATTTCCTGATTTATTTAAATTAGTTATTCTAATCTTGTTGGATTTTTTCTCGCAAAAATTATAAGAACAGTAGATACTGATCTCATAATTTTTGAGGTATTACATTCATAAAAAAATAATTATAATAAAGAAAATACAAAAAGGTCGGAATAAAAAATATTATATAAAACTAGCGATTCACCCTCGTTCCGCTTGGGTTCGTCACTATGGTGGACCACCCCTATCACTTAGGGGTATGAAAATAGTTTACGTGCTATTCTCAGACCTACTGAACATACACATAAAGTTACATAAGAATCGGTCAAGCCGGTTCGGAGGAGTTTTATTACAAACACTGTGACGTTCGTTCGTCCCTAAGGCAGTCGTCACGTGTCGTGTCGTCCCAGACAGACAAAAATTTTAAAAACTATATTTTTCATTTCATTATTCTTTATTTTACAGATTCTTGATCAGCTGTCATCATGTCAAATTTCATCAAAATCTATCTAGTGATTTTCTCGTGATGCGTTCCCAGACAGACAGACAGATAGACAGACAAAATTTTTAAAAACTATAATATATTTCTTTCTTTTTTTTTACAGATTCTTGATTTCTTACAGATTAGACTCAGAATTTTATTATATGTACAGATAATATATTTAAAAGTACCCGCAGACTCCACTTCCGAGGCAAAACGGATAGTTTACTTCATAGTTTATCAACAATGTTCTGCATTGTGAGTGCACCAATAAAATAAACGTAACATTTTAAAGCCTTTGCCGTAATTAGTATGAAACAAAGTTGAAACAAACGTTAAAAACTTGAGAAACGTATTTTTTACGAACTAATTTCCAGTTAACTATTAAAAACATTGTATGATGCTCATATACTAATTTCTGTCAGTGGCTTTGTTCATTAATACCATGTTTTATTGTATAGGAAAAATGTTAGTAGAAAGACTTTGCAGATAGTTATAATGAATACTTTCTGACGCAAATTGATATTTTAAATAAAACTATGTTTTCAGATATTATGATTTTATTTTAATTTTTACAGCATTCAAGGAAACGAGAGATACTACGGTTTTACACGTCTCAAAGGTACTTGTTGCATTTTTTTAAATCATTGTATAGCTGTTGCAGCAGTATTAAATTTCAATCTATTTGATTGAAATAGGAATAAAAATCGTGCATATAACCTTTTTAACCGACTTCCAAAAAAAGGAGGAGGTTCTCAATTCGACCGTATATATGTTTTTTTTTTATGTTTGTTCGGGCATTTTTTCATCGTTTATGAACCGATTTTGATAATTTTTTTTTTGTTGGAAAGGAGATATCCCAAGAGTGGTACCGTGATAAAGAAACCAGGATCTTATGATGGAATCCCAGAGAAATCGAGGGGAACTTTCGAAAATTGTAGCGGCGACTAGTGCGTTTGTTAACATTTTCATTAGGTATTTTAAAGCACTACTATTTAATGAAGGCTTGGAGTCGATCTGATGATGGACCCGAAAGATATTCGAGGGAACTCCTCAACGATTTACAGCAATTACCTGGTGTTTGGGCTTGATTAATTTGTATTGATGATACGTCTACACTAAAAATGGAAAAATAAAAACTTTTAAAAAAAATAAAAACCGACTTCCAGGCACTGAAAAATAAAAAATAAGTAAACGGGGGTTTTCATTTAGAATAGATACTTAATCAGATTTTTTCGAAGTCGGTGCCAGCCAATACAAATCAAAGCACACTTATATATATATATATATGTAGGTGTATATAATAGGAATTTAATCCTTTAACGTTATCATGACCAAAAATATGGCCACAGCGATAAACAGTTCTCATATTTCTAAACAAGAAGGAAAATATTAAAACAAATACGTCGATTTATTATGAGAGAGTTTGAAACGGATCGCGTATTTGGGTCACTGGTATACAAATCCAATCAAAAGGCAATAAACGAAAATTCGGCGTAACGCGACCGTTGTGTATGTATGGTTTTATTTAATTTGTAATTTATATACTTTTTGATATCAGAAATTTATCTTTTTATAATATGTGTATATTATAATAAAAACGGTTATTAATGAAATATACACTACTATTATAAAGAGAAAAGATTTGTATTTATGTATGTTTGTAACGAATAAATTCAGAAACTACTTTATCAATTTAGATAACATTTAGTAAGAAGATTGTTTAGACCCTGGGAGGGACGTAGGATATTTTTATCCCGGAAATCACCCCTTAAGGGGGGAAAATGGGGATGAAAGTTTGTTTGGGGAATCGACCTATTGATATATTGATAAATTTAAATATATATATATATATATGTGTGGTCGTTTAATAAGTCATACTTCGAATACTTCGAATTAATTTGAAAGTATAATATATTGTTATGTTCGTTGAGTTCGGGCATCGGAAATTTAAGCATTTCTTTGCAAAATTAAGCACTACGGATGTTTTATTATCTCTGATTCACAAGAGTTACTTGGCAGTTCATAAAATCACGTTGCACATACACGGTTCTGGCTAAATTCAGTCTTTAAACATAATTTTTCACCACTAGTTACACTTTTACTATGACTTCACTCCATTTTTCTTTACTTTTCCAGTTTTTCGTATTTCCTCTCAGCCTTCCCTTCCGAAATTCAACTGATTTCTTAACACACTGCCGGCCTTTTAATATGCATAAACATAGAACATTCTAGTATTCGAAATTTCGAATCATTTCAAGTACTTTCGATTCCTTCCTGGAAAATATTTTCATCTCTCTCTTACACACGGCAATTTATGATTAACTGTTCTTGTTATTGTCATATGTTGACAACTGTCTTAGAATGTATGTATCAAGCTTTCTCCAGACATGCTATTTTGAATTATTATTTTTGATGGAATGTATGTATGTATGTATGTATACAGCCCTTTTTAACGTCCCACTGCTGGGCACGAGCCTCCCTTCAAGACGAGGGGAATCAGGTCCATAGTCCACCACGCTGGCCAAGTGCGGATTGGCGGACTTCACATGTCTTTCGAAAACTTGCTAGGTTCTCTCAGACATGCAGGTTTCCTCACGATGTTTTCCTTCACCGTAAGGCAAGTGGTAATCAAGTTAGAAAATGATTCGCACATGAAAATATCAGAGGTGCGAGACCCAGGATTTGAACCCGCTTCACTCGGTTTCCCAAGCGAGCGCGTTACCACTGGGCTACCACTGCCATTTTTGATGGAATGACGTAACATACATACATAATCTCCATTACGCGACAATATGTATGTACTTAATTGTTTTTTGCCTTGAATTAATATGAAACTAGGGAAAAAAATATCCCTATAATTTATCTATATATTTGAAAATCAATTGCCGTTCATTTGCCGACCCATTTAAATAATTATTTTTTTGTTTAGTTGAAGGTGTCCTAGGGGTGTTTTAAGAATAAAAAATGAGGGAAACCCCAAAAAAAAAATTGCTGCAAAATTGAAAAGTTCAGAACTGTTTATTTTGTAGCTACATATGTATAATATATATAATATGTGGTCTATCTATTTCATACTAACCGTCAAAACGTAGCTAGGGACGACCCCGAGCGAAGCGAGAGTGATTCGCTAGTTAATTATAAAAGGAACCATGAGTTGGTTCACAATTAATATCTAATATATTGTTGTGTAAATTAACAAAGTACCTTCTTTTAATACTTATTTTTGGCAAAAAAAATAAGCAACACAAATATAGGTAATAAATATGTTAATTACTCTGTATTTCGATGCCGAAATTTCAAGTTTAAATAGGTCAGGGGTAATTGGTTTAAAATGAACTAACTTTACACTTGAGTGATTCAAAGTTATGAATTGAAAAGTTAATAATTGCTCGAATATGTATGAGATGAGCCTTCTTTGCCAGCTTCCCTTACGCTAAATGATAAACGCAATAGTGTGCTTCTCATTTGGCTGAGCCGATCTTGATGCAATTTGAAATTAAGAAAGTTTGTATTATAGAAACTAGATAAATTGAGGTCATATACTATAAGAAGTTTTACAGATTTCGGATGAGGATGAAAAAAATCCGGACAAGTGCGAGTCGGACTTGTCTACCGAGGGTTCCGTACAAAATAGAATATCTGTTTCACTTTAATTTTCAACTTCTTTTCTTTTTTGGAATTTTTCCTTTATTTTTGCTGTAAGACCTTGCTTTTTGCCAAATTTCTTGATTCTAGGTCAACGGGAATTACCAAATAAGTTTTCGACCCAAAACCTATACGATACTTCTAGTTGACCTAGAATTGTCAATTTTGATTAAAAGCAAGATCTTACAGTACAAGTAAAGGGAAAAATCCAAAAATTAAAAAAGTTGAATATTAAGGTAAATGGTACTTATAAGTTTTCACGAAAATCTAAATTTGCCCATATCTTTTTATCGTGTTGACTCAGGATCTTGATTTTTATAAACCTAATAGCAGGGACTATACACCTAAGTATCTGGTATAAATTTTAGCTTGCTAGGTCCACCCGTTTCTGAGAAAATCGGTGGTGACACATGGACAGACAGACAGAGAGACGGACAAGAGAGTGATCTTATAAAGATTCTTTTTTACCTTTTCAGGTACGGAACCCTAAAAATGAAGAAAGAAAATATTTTACTCGGACAGTGAATGGAATGGAGTATACATACAATTAAAAAAACTGCAGTCACCTCCATATTTCAACTCTGGTTTACAATTTAAGTGTCTATCATTATCATTAGTTCTATCAAAATTGGCACAGGTTAGTTAGTTTGTTAGTTCTACGTTTCTGAAACGAACTGCTAAGGTGTGAAACACCCTTTCAGCATCCGTGTTTCTTGCCACCTATAATATATGTACCTTCAAGGCAAAAGTGAATAGGTATCTTCTAGGCAAGCGCGCTCTAACCTAGATCTCATCAGTGCTTCCCAGTGTTGATTGTGGTTAAGCGCAAGACTATTAACAATAAAAAAATAGGTATTTAAGAAGAATGTATATCTTGTTAGGTAACCGGTGGTAGGACTCTGTCAAGCCTGAGGAGTCCGACTGGATGGGTACCACCCCCTTATCTATTTCTGCCGCCAAGCAACAATGATTGCATTGTTGTGTTCCGGTTTAAAGGATAAGGTAGCCAGCGCAATTACATGCAAGAGGCATATCATCTTAGTCCTCTCAGTGACAACGCACCTGTGGTTCTGCATTTTTGTTACTTAAAACCTAAGTGCATGAACTGTAGGTGTTATGGGCGACAGGTGCTGCTTTCCATCAGGTGGTCTGTCTGCTCGTTTGTCACTGAATCCCATAAAAAAAAACATATATTAAACGAGCAATTCTCTTTCATACATATATAAAATTTCGTGTATCTCGGAAACAGCTCTAACGATTGCGATATATAACGATTTTATATTTGGGTTAAGTTAAGGTTTAACGTTTAAGGTTTATGTATGTAGGAGTGTTTTCTGAAAAAAAGCATTGTTTATACATTTGTTTATAGCTTAGCTATATATATATATATAAAAATCTCATAATCGTTGTTTTACAAACAAATAGTATTTTAAGCACACGAATTCTATTATTCAGAATTCTTTCGCAATTCCTAAGAGCACGGCTATAAAAGTAAGTTATGTGCGTACCTCTGTCTACTTACTATTAAATTATAAAATATACAGCTTTATATACTTATTATTTATTGTTATATTTTAGAATAACTTAAGTGTTTCGTAAAACCATTGTGTCGCGAATTCGATTCTCTTAGCAGTTATATTTTCAGTGAAGATCTGAAATTCAAGTTAATTACTTATTCAATGATCATCACTATTTTCGATCACTACATTTCATTTCACTATTTACTTCGTTTATCTATCAAAATAATGGCTTTATACTAAATGTATGTGGAATTATATATGGTACTTATAAGTAAAAACACAATTTTTAAAATTTTTGTCTGTCTCTCTGTCTGTTTGTTCCGGCTAATCTCCTAAATGGATGGGCCAATTTTAACGGGACTTTCACTTGCAGATAGATGATGTTATATGGAGTAACTAAAGCTATTTTTGTTTTAGAAAAAGAATTAGGGTTTCGCTCAAAAAATTTAAAACGTATCTAGGGACGAACGCGAGCGAAGCGAAGATGAGTCGCTAGTTATTCTTTAATTTTCATTTGTATTCAAACTAAGAATCTAGTAAAACATCGTGAGGAAACCTGCATGTCAGAGAGAACCTAGCAAGTTTTCGAAAGACATGAGAAGTTCGCCAATCCACACTTGGCCAGCGTGGTGGACTATGGTCTTATCCTCCTCGTATTGAAGGGAGGCCCGTGTCCAGCAGTGGCATATTAAAATGGACTGAATACAGATATAGTAAAAAAAATCGTTTCTGTAACTTATGTCACTATTGGAAATCATTCTTAAGATCTCAACCCTCTAGAACCAATGGCTAGGGCTTTGATGAATCAGAAGAAAGATAAGCTATTACTAGCAAAGATAAAATTAAAGAGCAATACCCACCACGCTGCTAAATTGATTTGTGGGTAAAGTAGGTCATTACGTCTCATACAATGTGTGTTATTTGTGCCCGTGTTGACTTCAGAGCTATCGAAGCTTATTACGTCGGAGCCATAAAAGTAAATAATGTGAGCATGTCTCAAACTCTACTTTGTTGACTAGATTTATAACAACATTAGAGTAGAGATAAAAATTTTCTTTTGGCTACGATTATTTTTGCTTACATTGTTCATTTTGTGATGAAACTCTGTATGTACAATAATAATATATAATGTTTTAATGGTCTTAAACTTATATATCGATTAGTTTTCGAAAGAAATTTATTTATTTCTCAGAGATATTTTCCCGCAGTAAAAAGTATCCTATATTATGTCGACATGGATAACCAGCTATCATCATACCAAATTTTATCAAAATCTGTCCAGTGATTCTCAGACAGACAAAATTCTAAAAGGAATAGTTTTTTTTTTAGCGCATTAAAGTAAAACCTTGTTTTTAAATATGTTTCTTTTTACTATTAATTTATTTCACTATTTAAATCGACTGAATTGTAATTGAATGTATATGTGTATACAATATATTGCATCTGTGCTGTTGGCTGCTGAGGAGATGTATTATTATATATACACAGACACATATATATATATATATATATATATATATATATATATAAGACATAATTACGTAATTAATTAGACAATATACATTTATTAGATTTATTTATTATTTATTAGATTTAACTCATACAAACATACCAACTGACAATTTGCAATTTGAATAAAAGCTTGTAAAAGTTCACTTCAGAGTCACTCCAAAACTAATTAGTCGATTATGAGTGGATATTCTTCTTGAAGTTTATTAATTGAACTCACATTTCAGATGCAATCTGCTCAAAACAGAACACAGAACCGTTTTTTGAATTAAATAGTTCTTCGTTTTTGAAATCCCTAAACACTTCTATACTAATATTATAAAGAGGAAGGATTTGTTTGTTTGTTTGCTTGCACTGAATAAGCTCCGAAACTACTAAACCGATTAAGATGAAATTTGGTAAGAAGATAGTTTGAGACTCTGGGAAGGATATAGGATAGTTTATCCCAGAAATCATCCCTTAATGGAGTGAGAATGGGGATGAAAGTTTGTATGGGGTATCAACCTATGGACGAACCCAAGCGAAGCGAGGGTGAGTCGCTAGTCGCTGAGTATTTTGATTCCTAATGTATTGCAAAAAAATCTGTTACTTCAACAAAATGTATTTGATATTTGACGTTGAATTTTAATAAAAAGAGCTCGACAATCTTTATGTATAATATTTTAAAAAAGTATCATAGTTATTAACAAATGCAATACTATTTGTAGAAATATAAAGTAACAAAGGGGTATTGTAAGCATTGACTCAGTGTTGCAAGGTTCATTAAATATTTGTTTTTATCTTAAACAAAATATTTTCTGTGACTTTTCCCATGAATTTTTGTTTTATATAGCAACACCTTGAATTGGAGAACGCGATATTATCTACAATTTACTTACTGAATTATATTTAACTAAAGTTAGTTATTATATAGATCACAGGTTCCCTGCGGTCAGATCAAATTCTCTTATTGAGTTGTTTTTGTTAAGTTCTCACTAACAGCTTGGAATTGGGAGTTGGTGATGTTTTATTTCCGGAATTCAGACAACACGTAAAGCTGTCGGTCCTGCGCTTGACTTTTCACTGGCCGTGTCGAATTGTCGTCTCACCGCAGTGTGAGAGTGACAGGAATAGAGAGTGGACTTGTGACTGCGCGCATACTTGTGCACTTGTAATATCTATTGCATAGATGGATCTAGGATAAGGATCTGGATCTAGATCAGTGAGATTAGCTGCCTTGGCTGAAATCTGTCAATAGGACATTATTAGATCACTGATACATCATTATACAAGTGAAGTGGGCTCAAATTCTGGGTCTCACACTTCTAAAATTTTCATACGCCAATCATTTTCAATATTCTTACCATTCACTTGCCTTATGGTGAAGGAAAATATCGTGAGTAAAACCTGCATGTCTTAGAGAACCTAGCAAGTTTTCGAAAAACATGTGAAGTTCCCAACTCGCACTTGGCCAGCGTGGTGGACTATGACCAGGTCCCCCTCGTAGCCATACCCAGCAGTGGGATATTAAAAAAAGACCTGAATATATATTTTTTTTAAATAATCTTTACTTAAAAAGTAATAATAAATGCGCAATTTACGTAATCTATGAAGAATTCAATAATTAAATAAACGTTAAACCAAGCTGCGCGTAACCGTTGAGTGTAGTGAAAATAATTTTCCATCCGGAATGATGAATGCTACAAGGGTTGGAAATTAAACACAAAT
Organism: Argynnis bischoffii washingtonia; assembly: GCA_033884665.1. NCBI lineage: Eukaryota > Metazoa > Arthropoda > Insecta > Lepidoptera > Nymphalidae > Argynnis > Argynnis bischoffii. The sequence goes on from CM066610.1 coordinate 768,688, forward strand.
AATTGCCTACAATGGACGCTTCGAATATTTTTCAAATAAACTACGATGTATTTGTATTTTTGAATATTAAATGCTACTGAAAATATATTGCCCTGGTTTAACACCAATATTTTACTTACATATAGGCATGTTTTTTGTCAGTACCTTGGTACTTTGTGAGCTTTAAGCTTACTCTTTCAAATTAAAGCAAGCAAGTGCTTTTCTAGTTAACTAGTCATTGACCGAGATAGAGAAAAGGAAGTAAAAAGGTGTACCTATGTTCGTTTATTTGTATAAAGAAGTGATCTTTTGTTTCTTTTTTCTCCTGAATAAGCTTTTAAAGCTAGTCCCTAAGTGTTTTTTGAGGTCATCATTGTCATACTAAATTTCATCAAAATCTATTTAGTGGTTTTCTCGTAACCGTAATGCGTTCCCAGACAGAAAGATAGATAAAAACTCAAAAAAATATAGAGTCGACCTCTGTATCGGTAATAATGACTATTTTAATACGATTTTCCAAAAAAATATTTTATGTACAGATGTAGATATCTGGTAGAATTTAAACAACATACAGGCGTCTTTATTGTGATTTATATTATAACTTTAAACTACCATAGAATGAAATTTTCCATATTTTTTGTATAATATATAAGGTTATAAATAAAGAGTACTTACCTTGTCAAATTTTTTCGCAGACTTATTTTAATTTTTGGTTCCCGACGTTTCGAATGCTTTATCTAAGCAATCATGGTCACGGGAGAGACTAAGGTTTTAGACGTCTCAAAGGTCAGCACCTATCATGTATGGTGTTAAAGGTTTTAAAAAATTCAAAAATGACACCAAAGTGTGTTCCTTACAGTATTTCTTAATTTTATAAAACATTTTAAAAAACATTTAAACATTTTCCAATAACTTTTATAATTGAATATGGCAATATTATTTATTTAATTTTATCTGTTATTATTCGAAAAATCCGAAAAGATAGTTTTATTTAAAATGTCAAATATTCGGGTAAATCTAAGAAAGGTAAAGTAATTAATTACCTTTAAATTAAAAAAAAAGTCTTTAAGTTAGGACACAGCACAAATACATTATTCCTTGTGCAACCTTGACATGACCATTTTTATTATATATGTATCCACTGGGAATAAATCTTATTACTTCTATTTTAAGAGCAGACATTTTAAGAGATATTATTGATAAATCTGTTAAAAGCACCACAGATTATACATTCAAATAAATTTTCCACCATTTTGAATCCAGTTTCATTGTATTCAAGGAAACTTTGATTAAAGGGATTAGGCCGATTTACCTGCCTCCTTCTTTCACTCGATAAAAGCTAGAAATGTGTGTCCATTACACCGTAATATTAGAAAGAATATTCTTAATTATTTATATACAAAATAATGTATATTTATGACGCATTGATATAGAAATATATCATTTGTCCGATTGCTATGAAACTTTAGTGAATATTAGTATTAGATAATTCAAATTTAATACGTATACCTTAATATATCTAACCTGTATATGTCTAAATATATTATAATCTATACATACATATATATACATACATATAATAAAACTGTAGACGTCGAATGCACGTAGAAAAAAAATGTTAAAAACTGAGTCAGTAAGAAGAGGAATAGAACAAATCCATATTTTTTTCATTTTTTTTGTTTCTCTGTCTGTTTATCTGTTTGTATGGGCTAATCTCCGAAACTGTCAATCCGATATAAATGAAATTTTGCATGGTGGTACCTTATATCCTTGGTCAACATTTTAGACATTTTTCATCTCGGAAAATTAAAGAGTTCCCGTGGGATAGTTAAAAATCTATAGTAACTTATACAGCTTAGTACACAAAAAGTACTGATTGGATTATAATGAAACTTTACAATAATATAGTTCATACATCAGAATAACGAATAGGCTACTTTTTATCCCGGAAAATATAAGGTTCACGTGGGATAGATTTGTTTCTGTTTGTCTAGAGCCGATCCCGAGCGAAGCGAGTGTGAGCTTCTAGTTTAGATATACATACATAATATGTATGTACATAAATAGAGATTATCATTTATATTAACACATTTATTGTATGTAACACTCTGTGCTAATAGTAAAATAAGTTTTTATTTCTTAAAGCAACCTTTTTCATTTAGGAGCCTTATGGGAACACCAACAAAAGTAGCTGAATGTATACAATACATATATTATATAATATATGAAGATGGCGATCATCGACGGGAGTTTAAAAAAAGAAATATTAGAGAAAATTAAAAAAAACACCCATAAGATTATGGTAATATACCAAATGGAAGAACTCGTTATAAAGAAAGATATCAACTATCCACATAATTTGTAAAAACGATGAGTATAGTGGAAACACATCATTATTTGTTAGATTTAAATCTGTGCCCAGTTGTAAGAGCATTCATTAACGAAATCCAAGGAATCCCAACTTGTTACACATAATGAAGGAATGAGGATCAGAATTGATGGCTTCTAACACTGACATATTCAATGGGAATCAATAGAATGTGTACTGTAGAGGTTCTTTTCTTTTTAAGCTCAATCTCAAAGTATTCTTAATTTTATTAGACACTGGAAACTCACCCTCGTTCCCCTCGGGTTCGTCCCTAGTTACTTTTTAACGTTTAACTCAGAAATGAGATATTTTCTCGCAGTAAACAGTATCCTATATGTTGACCCGGATAACCAGCTATCTTCGTACCAAATTTCATCAAAATCTATCCATTGTTTTTCCCGTGATGCGGTAACAGACAAATAAACATTCTAAAAACTATAATTTTGGCTTCTGTATCGATAACAAAGTCTATTTCAATAAGATTTTCTAAAAAATATTTCATGTACAGTTTTGGCTTGGTTACAATTTTATTATAATATGTATGGATACATATATAAATAAATAAATAAAATAAATACATACAAGTACTAGCGGCTCATCCTCGCTTCGCTCGGGTTCGCCTCTAAACGTTTGTCAAAAACAAATCTATCCCACGGGAATCGTACATTTTTCATTTTTCTGGATAAAAAGTGGTTTATTTGTTATTCTGATAAATATGAATGAACTATATTATTGTAAAGTTTCATTAAAATCCAATCAGTAGTTTTTGTGTACTAGGCTGTATAAGTTACTATAGATAACTATCCCATGGGAACTCTTTAATTTTCCGAGTTGAAAAGTATCTAAGATATTGACCGGGAATATAAGGTACCACCATGCAAAATTTAATTTAAATCAGTCTAACAGTTTCGAAGATTAGCCCGTACAAACAGACAAACAGAGAGAAACAAAAAATAAAAAAAAATGTGGAATTGTTCTATTTCTCTTCTTACACCCCCCTGACTCGGTTTTCAGCATTTTCTTTCTATGTACAGACATTCGATCACTACAGTTTTATTATAGGTAAAGATTGTAAATGAAATGTTGTTTCTTGGTAAGCGTATCACTTGAGAAAGGCTGGACAGATAAGACTATTTTTTAAATGATCGATATAGTCTGACTATTTAGAGTCAAATAATTGGAAAAGTTGTCCAGAAATTTTGGAAATTCGGAATAAACTAAAAGCGCTTTTTTCAAGGTTTTTCTATGAATTAAAAAAATCACAAATCTATTGGAATTTAAATAGGAAAAGTCTTCAAGATTATTTATCTCTTTCATCGCACCTCACTCCATGATGTGTCTAGAGTTCAATACTTATAGACTTTGTTTATTTTGCAGTAATTGTTTAATTATTTAAAAACCGGCCAAGTGCGAGTCGGACTCGCGCACAAAGGGTGCCGTACCATAATCGATAATAACGGCAAAAATCATGTCTGTTGTATGGGAGCTCTTCAAATATTTATTTTATTTTAATTTAATTCTTTATTTTTAAAGTAAGTAAATATATAAATAAATATTTTACCTGTTGCAGTTATCAATATCAAGCAAAAACGAGCAAAAACGAGGAAAAAAAATCACGTTTGTTGTATGGGAGTCCTCTTATTTATTTATTTATTTATTTATTTATTCGGTAATCATACAGCGTTATAAAAATATCTATAGTTTGAGTACAAAGTTATTTACAAGTATGGCCAAAATAGATTACTCTATTAAATATTTTTTATTCTGTTTTATGGAAAGGACATAGGATAGTTTTTATCCCGGAAGTCATCCTAAAGGGAATGAAAATGTTCAATAATTGGGCTATAATATTTTCTTATCTGACAGCTAACTTCAGAGATTAACACAATCAAACAGAATTAGTAGAGATTCCTTAGATAATAAATGTATCTATAAATGCCTTGGAAATACAGAAATTCTATTACAACGTTCCGATTTAACTGGGTTTCTTGAGTATTAATTACACCAAGCGCCTTCTTTGTATTTATATTTATTCATAGTTTAGATTTAGGACGAATTAATTATAATTGTTAAAATTTTTTCGACTTTAGTACTCTTTTGTTTTCTTTAAGTACCTAATCATCTATACAAATAAATAAAATTGAAGTGCCTGTTTGTTAAGTCAAAATAACAACTTTTTGCTAAATTCATTTGAAATTTAAACGGCACTTTTAAAGAAAACACACAATTTTTAAAATTTTTATCTATCTGTCTGTTTGTTTCGGCTAACCTTGAAACGGCTAAACTAATTTTGACGGGACTTTCACTGGCAGATAGCTAATGTTATAAGGGGTAACTATTTTTATTTTAGAAAAAGAATCAGGGTTCCGCTCAAAAAGGTTAAAACGTATCTAGAGACGAGCGAAGCGAGGATAAATCGCTAGTATAATATACATCTATTCAATTCCATTATCTCTAAGCGGCATCGCTATTACTTACAAGAAATATTTCTAAGAATTAATAAAGTTTTCAATTATTTCACTAAACTAATCTAAACTATATTTTATATTATAAGTGAATATTCGATATATATTTGATATACTATTTAAAGAGATAGAATTTGTATGTTCATTTGTTGAGTATATCTCTTAAAAAAATAATCAAATTTGAAAATATAAAAAATAATAAATAAATATGTTGGGACATTAACACACATCACCATCTACTTCCAAGGTAAGCTACGAGGCCAGTGCTATGGACACCAGATAGTTGATACACTACACATACCTATATAACATTAAATACATACATATTATAAATATAAACACCCATGACTGGAGTATAAACATTCGTGCTAATCACACAAATGAATGCTCCCAGCGGAAATCGAACCCGCGACCGCTGAAACAGCAAGTAAGGTCACTACAAACTGAGCCAAACATGTCGTCATATTTTCAAAATACGTATGTTTTTTATTAATCAATAACACGAGCGAAACCGCGAGCACAAACTAGTGTACTAAAAAAAGCAATGACATACATTTTAATTAACTGAAAATAATTTTTATCCACTCATTTCAAATAAACCGTAACAGTTCATTAAATAAGAAAAGAAATTAGCCCTAAAGGGAAAAATAAAAAATTATTCAAACTTCGCACGAGGATTAATAATCGACTTTGAAGAGGACAAAACGCTGACATAAATCTCTTTACCTGGTCCTTCTGACATTTTTTACCACAACCTTTTATATGATTTCCGGAAACCAAGCATAGCCTTTGTTCTTGCGCTTTACGATGTACTCAGCAGGAATTACCGGCCACATGATAGAAAATATGCGTTGAAATTCCATGAAAAAGCTAAGATTGCTAAGAATTTCTGAAGGTTATTCTTTAGTCTGTGTAATTTTAAGAAGATTATCGTTAGCTCCTTTTCTTCGTTAAGCCTGAGGCCATTCTGTTTAATGAAAGATGAGGGTTTTATGTCAACAGCGATTAATGGTACTAACTTAAGAGGCATACGTGACTTATATGATTTAGTTATGATCGGAGTTCAATGTTATATTACTTTCCTAAATATACTAATTCTGGCTTATATCTTAACGAAGCTTAGTAATTTGAATGTAGATTTTTTAACTGATTTTGTACAAGTTTGGTATGTACTTAATTATTGTGCATTTTTTTTCTTTTTGAAGCTTCGTTGGTGTAATAGCTACTATGCACTGGTTCTGGCTGCAGATCCGAAGGTCCTAGATTCGATTCCCGGTCTAGCCAATTACATTTGTTGGGTTTTTCTGTCAAAAAAATCCCAATAACATTTCCTGGGCATATGACTGGTCCTATAGAAATTGATATGTATAGCCAAAGTGTCTTATATTCCTTATAAAATAGTTTCTTAATACTTTTTTAGATTTACGCGAATATTTGATATTTTAAATAAAACTATCTTTTTGAGTTTTTTCGCGGATACATTTCAATTTTTGGTTTTCGAAGTTTAGAATATTTTACAGCAATCATGGTCATGATAGGGACGCACCTGTGGTTCTGCATTTTTGTTACTTAAAACCTAAGTGCATGAACCGTAGGTGTTATGGGCGACAGGTACTACTTTCCTTCAGGTGGTCTGTCTGCTTGTTTGTCACTGAATCTCATAAAAAAAAAAAAAAAAAAAAAAAAAAAAAAAAAAAAGACTAACCTGAAAAGATAATTTTATTTAATTAAATTATTGTAAAATAAAAAATAAGGTTTCGTACTTGAATTATTCAGACAGGCTCCTATTACTAAGCCTACACTGTCTATCTTTTAGTCTACGTTTCCCACATTTAAAGCAAAGGTTCATGCGATTTGAATAAAGTATACTGTGAGGTTAAGTTTGATATGATATTAAGATCATGTTATTATATCATTATGCTCGTTACAATTTTATTTGTTTCAATTATCCCATAAATCCTATTAATCTATAGTAATATTATATTTATGGTTTTCACGTGATGCGTTCCCTGAAAGACAGACCGACAAATCTAATTACTATTTCAATAAGATTTTCCAAAAAATATTTAATGTACAGATTCGACTCAGAATTTATTAAATGTAAAGATTTGCTTTCCACTATCATTTTTCACGATATAAACTTACTAGCTTTAAAATTCAGGATAAAGGAAATAAAGCAATATTATGAAATGAACAATAAATAAGCAATATTGAATTTCATCATGAAAATGTGTAGAATAATAAATTATAATTAATTCTGAACATAATCTCGTATGAAGTAATTAGTATCGAATGTCGCAGCTTCTAGTCTCGTTAGGCGTTACCTGACTTGACATGTTCGTATATTACACTAGTAGCAACGTCCTCCGACTTTGTTGCCATCCTTTATTAACTGACTTCAAAGATAAACAGGCACTCAATTAACGAAGGCAATGGTAACCCAGTGGTAGTACGTTCGCTTGGAAACCGAGTGAATCGGGTTCAAAACCCGGATCTCGCACCTCTAATATGTCTATATGCGAGTCATTTTAAACATGATAACCACTTTTTTACGTTTAAGAAAAATATCCTAAGGAAACCTGCATGTCTTGGAGAAGCTAGTAAGTTTTCGGAAAACATGTGAAGTTCGACCCGCATTTACCCAGCGCGGCAGACTACGGCCTGATCCCCCTCGTATAGAATGGAAGCCCACCCCCAGCAGTGGGACGTTAACAAGGACTTTATTGTACTACTCAATTAGCCTTTTTTTCATCCTATTTTTTCTATGAATAAGAATCATATTTTGAGTGTAATAATTACTATTTAACTGATTTCGTAGTAAGCGTACTTTTTTTTTAAAAGGAATTCTTTTTAACGTGATAACGAGCAATTTTTCTTGCAGCCTAAGTTTTCCTTGAGGGCAAAATTATGTAGGTACTTCAAAGAAACCTTTCTCAGCGGTTACCTTATTTTAGAAATGTCAGCATTATATAACTTCAATAAAGTCAATATTTTTTTCTATGGAAATCAAACCTATTATTTTGTTGTAAGAAACAACCACTAGATTAAAAAAATTTTTCGGCAAAATACATAACGTAAAAAAATATAGCAAGTGCAAAGATATGTAAATTGTAAGCCTTAATCGATTAAAGTTTTTAAACCCGGCAAAAACCGAATATTTTGGAAATGGAAATTCACTGTATTTAATCTGTTATTTTCAATTGATTTTATTATTACTAGGTACCACACATTGCTTTGTCTGTGTTTTTTTTTCTATATTGCCTGTAGTCCACAGTTGAAATTAAGAACATTTTTATATGCGGGCACATAGGATGTGGAACTTGTACTATATTCTATACATTTTCTAAACACTGAAATAAAATTAAGCTATCATTATAATTTACTAGCGACTCACCCTCGCTTCGCTCGGGTTCGTCCCTAGGTACGTTTTAACGGTTGGTATGGAATAGGTAGACTATATATCATATGATATATAGCCTACAACCTTCCTCAATAAACGGGCTATCTAATGCAAAAAGAATTTTTCAAATCGGATTAGTAGCTCCTGAGACTAGTGCGTTCAAACAAACAAACTCTGCCTCTTTATAATATTAGGTAAGTATAGGTTATTTTATAAGTAGTTAAAAAGTGTTATAGAAGTCTGTCAACAGACAGACAAAGATAGTGACATTTTTCAAATATTATTTAAAGTTACAGATATTTAAAACACAACTGTGAAAAGCTTACACTTTTTTATAAATATAAAGGCAATATGTGATTTAAATCCAGAATATTCGGATATAAACGAGGTATTTTATTGGCATTTTTCTATAATTAATCAATTTGTTGTTGATACAATTGAAAGAAAGTGAGAAAATTAAAACTTATTTGATTTAATCTATACTAATATTATGAAGAAAAATAATTTTTGTTTGTTTGTTTTTTTATTTGTTTGTTTGTCTATTTGTTTGTTTGGAGATTTTTTTTGTTTGTTTGGACAATTTGGAGAGAAGATAGTTTTAGACCCTGGGAAGGACATAAATAGTTTTTATCCCTGAAATCATCCAATAAGGGGGTGAAAATGGGGATTATTATTTGTATGGGGAAGCAACCTAGGGACGAACCAGAGCGAAGCAAGGGTGAGTCGCTAATATAATATGAAAATTAAATCATGTGGTAATTTAATTTTTATATACTAGCGGCTCACCCTCGCTTCGTTCGGGTTCGCCTCTAGGAAAACAAATGCAAACCTATCCCACGGGAACTATACATTTTAACACAACCGTATAACTGAGATAAATAGTAGCGTATGTGTTATTCCAGACTATAATCTATCTCTGTGCCAAATTTTATCTAGATCCGTTCAGACGTTCTAGCGTGAAAGAGTAACAAACATCCATACATACTCATAAACTTTCACACTTATAATATTAATTATTATTTAATTATAATATCGTTGACAAATTTCAGTCAGGAAACCAGGTTTGTGCCCTACTTGATGTGGCTGACAAAGGACAGTGACGCTTGAAGTTGAAGACGGTATCTACTATTAAATTCATATTGAGTTTATTAATGAGTTTATATATAAACTAGCAGCTTACTCTTGCTTCGTTCGGGTTCGTCCCTAGGTGCGTTTCAATGGTTAGTATGGAATAAATGGACTATATATATATGTATGTATTCAGCCCTTTTTAACGTCCCACTGCTGGGCACAGGCCTCCCTTCATGACGAGGGGAATCAGGCCACAGTCTACCACGCTGGCCAAGTGCGGATTGGCGGACTTCACACGTCTTTCGAAAACTTGCTAGGTTCTCTCAGACATGCAGGTTTCCTCACGATGTTTTCCTTCACCGTTAGGCAAGTGGTAATCAAGTTAGAAAATGATTCGCACATGAAAATATCAGAGGTGTGAGACCCGGGATGTGAACCCGCTTCACTCGGTTTCCCAAGCGAGCGCGTTACCACTGGGCTACCACTGCCTATATATATATTCTAGCTCCGCTCTCTTGTATAGTAGCATTACGATATATAACCTAATAACCTATAGCCTTTCTCAATAAACGGGCTATCTAATTTCAAAAGAATTTTTCAAATCGTATTAATAGTTACTGAGATTAGAGCATTTAAATAAACAAACAAACAAACTTTGCCTCTTTATAATATTAGTATAGATTGTCATTATTATTACAAACGTACATAGAATATGCTTCCTTTAGTCTGTCTGTATGCCTGTTTGCTTTAATGTTATAAACAATAAGAATGATTTAAAAAAAAAAGGTAAGATGCTATAGTTAACAAGGCTAACCAAAATGAATTTAACTTGAAACTTTTACAAATGGTAACCACCAAATGTAATCACCAGGTAACCACCAAACCACCAAAAGTAATGGGGACCAAGTAAATATTCGTAGTTAAAAGCAACAGTAAATAACTAAATAGTTATTTACTGTTGCTTTTAACTACGAATATTTACTTGGTCCCTCGATTAACACGATTGCATAATACTATGTTTTTTCGTCAATTTGTCACATTTCTATCAATTTATTTTTGTAAATTAATTTTAGTTTTATTTAATAATTTTTTATCCTAAATTATTTTTTAACATATAAGTTTGTTTTTGTTACTAAACATGTAATATACATATATTTTTGTAATTGCCTCTTTATTTTGATATCCCATTCGATGAATTCAGACGAAATCATAATACTTTCTTAGATTTACGCGAATATTAGACATTTAAATAAAACTATCTTTTCGGGAGAGACTCTCCCGTTACCATGATTGCTGTAAAGCAATCGAAACGTCGGTAAACAAAAATCAAGATAAATCCGCGAAAAAATCCGAAAAGATAGTTTTATTTAAACAGACGAAATCATTCTTGCATGACACAAAATTGCCGCCTAGGATCCGCCATTTTGATTTTAAATGATATCTGCCTATAAACATAATGACACACGCGTTATCAAGACAAATATAACGACGTATGAATCATTAATATCGGTTAAGCCGTTTAGTAATTATGATGGAACATAGGGTCGGACATATGTACTCGTACATATAGGTCAAACACATAACCCTCCTTTTTGCTTTGCCTCAGTTGGGTAAAAACAGGCTATAAAATGTACAGAAATAATATATCTAAGCGTTAAGTTACTTGGTAAAAATACCTATATGTATGAGTATGTCTGATAGATATTAAGTTCTCTATTAGCGATATCGTTTATAGAAAGGAGGTAGCTTGCTTAAAAGTTATCGAATTTTTTACTAAACATTTGAATGTTTTAACTAATAGAGTTAAGAGAATTATCTATTAAGAGGTCAGTTGTGAGATCGTGAGTTAATTGGATGTATAATAATTGATTAAATTTAAACAAAGGCTTGGAATTGCAAGATGAACACTGGTCGGGTATATTTAGTTGCGAAGAGTATTAATGAACTTAGCTACATCACAGATCATATAATACTATACTATATATCTTCTACACATATAATAAAATTATAACTGAGTCGAATCTGTACATTAAATATTTTTTGGAGAATCTTATTGAAATAGTCATTATTATGCATACAGAGACCCAATCTATAGTTTGTAGAATTTCTGTCTGTCTGTCTTTCTGTCTGTTTGTTTGTTTGATTGTAATGAAATTTGGTATGATGATAGCTATCCGGGTCGTCATATATACCTACTTTTTACTGCGGGAAAATATCCCATCTCTGAGAAATCTATGGGACGAACCTGAACGGAGCGAGGGTGATCGCTAGTTAGATATATCACAGATCACATAATACTATACTATATACATTTATAACTTAAGCATTAATATGTAAGCAGTGACTTACGAAGTGAATTGAAGTATCTATAGTTATTGTTCGCTATTGTATTCTATAGTGTACTATAACTATTTTTAACTGATCTAGCATGTACAGCTGCACATCCGGAGGTCTAATCAAATCAAAATAATTACATGATATATATATATTAAAAAAGAAATAGCAAAATAGGCCAGCCCAGAGTTGGGAAGTTGGCGATTTACGTTTTAACGTACGTACGATTTAACGTTTAGGATGAGGTATTTTCTGCAGTAAAAAGTATCCTATATGTTGACCCGGATAACCAGCTATTATTATACCAAATTTCATTAAATCCTTACAGTGGTTTTTCCATGATGCGGTAACAGACAGACAGACACACAAAAATTCTTTAATGAACACACAAAAAATATTTAATGAACAGACTGCTAGTGAAAAACCCGTCAAAATCGGTCCAGCCGTTTTAGAGATTAGCCGGAACAAACAAACAGACAGACAGATTGACAAAAATTGTCAATAATGTTGTTTTAATATATGTACCGTGTATACATCGATATGCATTTAATAAAAAGCGGTTATTTTAATATTACAAACAGACACTCCTATTTTATTTATTTGTACCTAAAGATATAGATAGCATGTAGATATAACAGACTGTAGATAATGTACAAAAGACTGCAGTCTTGCACTTACGCAGACTCACTAACGACTCGAAGCCCAACGTAATTTATCAGATAGCAATCGTCTATACGTTACGCCTTTTCTATGTAACCAGGTATACGAGATTAGACCGTAAAACGCATGTGAACAGAACGTATGTATGTATGTACATATTATATATATCTTGAAACATCTCAAGGTACTCTGTAATTTGTTATTGTGCCTTTATTAGCATTATTTGTTAAGTCAATTTTAGAAATCGATTCTTGACTATTTATTATCACTACATAGTATAAAACAAAGTGGCTTCCCGCTGTCTGTCTGTCCCTATATATGCTTAGTTCTTTAAAACTACGCAACGGATTTTGATGCGGTTTTTTTAATTGATAGAGTGATTAAAGAGGAAGGTTTATTTGCATAATCCATGCATAATATAGTAGAGAAACATGGATAATTTTAGAGGTTTCTAATGTGATGTCGTAAATAAACACATTTTGCGCTTACATTGCAAACGCTGGCTGAACCCTATGACCTAGGTCAAAATAATGTACTACAGTATTGTACACCTTAAAATGGTCTACAAAAAAGACCGCAATGGCATAAATCTATCTCTTACGGATAACATACTATATCCATTTCACTATATCCAACCTAGGGACGAACCCGACCGGAGCGAGGGTGAGTTGAAATAAATTAAATAATTTTCATTGTAATTACATGAAATTCGGATGACAATTCGGTGTAATACTAACGCTTTCATTAATAGTTACATGTAAAACTTTCAAATTTAAGGTAGTTCATTTTGAAGAGTCCTATATAATATAAAACAGTCGATCAAAAAAGAGTGTTTTTAGCTTCTGAAATGTATATACATATAACTAGCGACTCAATCTCGCTCCGCTTGGGTTCGTCCCTAGTTACGTTTTAACGTTTAGTATAGATTTCTCAGAGATGAGATATTTTTCCGCGGTAAAAAGTATCCTATATGTTGACCCGGATAACCAGCTATCATCATACCAAATGTAATCAAAATCTATCCAGTGCTTTTTTCGTGATACGTTCCCAGACAGACAGACAGAAAAAAAGACAGACAGTCGCTTGAATAAAAAAGTTACAGAAAGATCCATCTACACTTTAAAGATGACAGGTCTTTAAAGTGTAGATGGATCTCTTTACCAACAGAACCCTATTACTAAGCCTCCGCTGTACGTCCGTCCGTCTGTCAGAGAGCTATATCTCATTAACCGTAATTGGTAGAAAGTTGAAATTTTCACAGAGTATGTATTTCTATTGCCGCTATAACAACAAATAATAAAAAAGCAAGATGCCGAATTTCAAAAAGGCCGCCAACCAAATTACGAAAAAATCGATTATGGTACGGAACATTTCGTGTGCGAGTTCGACTCGCACTTGACCTTTCCTTTCAAGAACGGACTTAATCAGTTATATGGAGTTATTCCCCGTAATTTAAATATAGAAATTACACATTACCTTACTTCAGGGATATACTTTGGTGACACAGGCATTGTTTTATGTAGTCCAGAAATGTATATACACTCGACTAATTGGGTTAGTTTCTATTTCTATTCTAGAACAACAAAACAGAAAAGCTCAAGTATAAATCTGAGAACTACGTGTAATGGAATTCAAATAGTTTCAGCCAACGACCAGGGTTTGTGAATGTGACAGACAGATGAGTCCGAATTATGCAAGATGCAAATTGCAATTTGCTTTCTCTCTAAATTCGTTGCTATTTTTATATAAAACACGCCATCTCACACTATTTTAAGACGTAACATTTGTCTGTTTGTATTTTTTAAAATACAACATTTTGTTAATATTTGTATTAACAGATTAAGCCAGGCTGTTATTAATTAACCTGCAATGTGAGTGGAACCTACAGCATCCTAAGGTATCAAAGTCAAAATCGAAAATCTTTTATTCAATACTAATGATCTTATTATGCTCCCATAATAATCACTTATACAGGCTAAATATTATGTCGTCTTTTGACCGCGATGAGGAGAAGCTTATGTAACTTTCCAGTTGTCCAAATATCATCTCCGAAAATTACATCAATCTATTGCTCTGTTCTGACCTGAAAGAAAGGCAATATAAAAACAAATAAGCAAACACACTATTATAGTATCGATTGGTGGAAATAAACGTATTATTGTCAAAAACTACTAGGAGTTAAAAAAAAATGCTTGATTCCTGAGAAGAAAATGTGGAAGAGTTTTAATTATCTATACATATAATAAAATTCTAACTGAATCGAATCTGTATATTAAATATTGTTTGGAAAATCTTATTGAAATAGGCATTATTATTGATACAGAGGTCGAATATATAGTTTTTGGAATTTTTGTCTATCTGTCTGTCTGTCTGGGAACGTATCACGAGAAAACCACTGGACGGATTTTGATGAAGTTGGTATAGTGATAGCTGGTTATCTGGAAAAACATATAGGATACTTTTTACTGCGGGAAAATGCTATCTCATCTTTGAGAAATCTACACTAAACGTTAAAACGTAACAACGGATTAATTCGAGCGGAGCAAGAGTGAGTCGCTAGTTTATATATAAAGTCAAAAAAATTATCTGCAGGTCAAAAAAGAGATTAAAATTTTATTTACTTATTTTAAGAATCAAACTCTTAATTCACACTTTTAGCAAAACAAAAATTTGACCACGCAATCCGAAAAAATGGATTTCCATTTCAATTTCATATTAAAATTTATAACAGCTGTGGAAAAAATCTGAAAGTAGGTGATTGGATGGAACGTCTCGAGGGAAGAGGCTCGGTTTCATTTGCTACTGATTAATGCATATTATTAATTGGAAAACAGGCAAGGTTTATCATAAACCTTAAACATATCTAAATAAATATATAATATAATTAAAAATATATTGTTTAAAAAAACATATTTTTCACTAACTAGAATGTATGGTACTTGTCAAAACGATTTCTAAGAGTCCAAACTTGAAGATTTTTCTAGTAACCATTGAAGAATTCCACTATCTACCCCCTGGCTTTATCATCAGGGACATACTAAATCTTTATTTTGTCATCTGGATTTAACCATACAAAGCTTCCAACGGATACGGTAATTAGAAGCAGGTACGAATCGAAGTCCAGTTTTTCGACATTTTGCGGGAGGACCGAAATCAAAAAGGCTATCGTCAGTTTCAAATATTAAAGTCTTTCGTTTTTGCTGCGAGATAGCTAGAGAAAACTTTAGTTATTTTGATTTTAGAACAATAAATGTTTATTTTCACCAAAAAACTACTATCAAACTAATCACCATATTGGAGGAGACCCTAGTCATGTATTGTGTATTGTATTGTAATCAGCCCTTTTTAACGCCCCACTGCTGAGTACGGGCCTTCCTTTAATACGATGGGGACCAGGCCATGTCCACTACGCTGACCAAGTGCGGGTTGGTGGACTTCACATTCTTTCGAAAACCTGCAAGGTTTTCTCAGACATACAGGTATCCTTACGATGTTTTTCGTCACCGTAAGTCATGTGGTTATCATGGTGGAAATAATTCGCTCATGAAAATATGTATAAATAGATCTGGAATTTGAACCCGCTTCATTTTTTTTTCCCAAGCGAGCGCGTTATCACTGGGCTACCACTGCCATGTATTACGTTACATCTAAAAAAGCAAAGTATAAATAATATTTATGGAAATGCTACCAATGTCAATATCTAGTAAAATGTAAAGAAACCAAAATCCTTATAAGATTTACGTATTCATATTATTTCTATGTTTCAACAATAAATATGTCATGAATAGAAAAAAGGCCAAACTTTCTTGTTTCACACATGCTATATTTCTGTGACAGATATCATGAAGAGAATGTATTCAGTGAGAAAAGGGTCACAATATTTATTGTATTTTCTTTGTTTCCTTATAGGACTGTTTGTTTTTACGTTTATACTAATAGTATAAAGAGGAAAGATTTTTTTGTTTGTTTGTACCGAATAAACTCCGAAACTACCAAACTGACTTAGATGAAATTTAGTAAGAAGATATCTTGAGACCCTGGGAAGGATATAGGATAGTTTTAATCCCGAAAATCATCCCTTAAGAAGGTGAAAATTTGGGATGCCAGTTCCATATAAATCCTAAAGGCAAAATGAAAACTTTTAAGTTTATTTTAAAGTCGGGCGATATTATAGTTAATTTTTATTTATCTGACATGACAATAACTTAAATAAATAATTTAAAACCCCCAACACAATAGCCTATTTATTAATGCCATTTCAATGAACCTAAACACGATATCGCTGTAGTTTTAGTAAAGAGTAGATTCTTGCAGATTCCAAGTGACGCTGCAGCATCAGTCCTAGGTTACCATATCGTTGCAATGTCATTGAAGTGACGGGACCAAGTTTCGAATGGATTAGATTTGTGGAAGTTGTTCATATCCTTTTACCATCTAAAAAGAGCTGATAGCCTGCAAACGGCTGGACTGATTTCCTTGATTTATACCTAAGAACATTCAATCAAGTCGTTTTTCAAATATAAAAACTAAATTAAAATCGGTTCATCCGCTTGGGCACTACAATGTCACAGACAGACATACAGATACATAGATACATAAGTTAAACTTCTAACCACCCTCTTTTTGCGCCGGGGGTTAAAAATACGCTAAAAGGCAGCCTGAAATATGAATATAATATAAGAATAATAACGAACTCTAGACGTACCCTTAAAAACTACTTTGTAATCGCTAAAAATATTCTTAGAGCAAGTTTCTTCACAATCGCACAAATGAGCGCTCGAGAATATTTTTTAGTCCCATTTACAACACGTAACTTGCAACTGTCGACTCTGTTAGTTTGTTTTCATACCGCGTAATCCCGCACTGGGGGCGCTTGGAAATAAACTTTTTGCAATAATTACGTATTTTTCAAGATCATACATTAAGCTTATACTAGCTTTTTCTTCTGTCTTCGCTCGCATTTCTTATAATTCAGTTCTCTTACGTTACACTGCTGGACATGGACATGGTCCACCAAGCTGGCCAAGTGCAGGTTGGCAAGATTTTTTGAAAATTAGTAATATTCTTTCAGAGGTGCAGAGGTGCGAGACCCAAGGGTTGAACCCACTTTACTAGATTTTTCATGCAAGTGCGTTACTACTGAGCTACCACTGCCACTAAATTTATTAGTGCTACATAATAGCAAATAGCTATTATACATGTAAACCATTACATCATTACATACATATATACAGTGTATATCATAGAAATTTTAACAACTCACATATAAAGGTACTTCCAACACAAATTAATTAGTTAAAAATGCGCGTTATTAAATTTAAATTTTTATTAAGATTTCTTACTATATGAATGTTTACTTACGTTGCGCTTACAATAGTTCAGGTTCATTAAAATTAGATTAGACGACACGTTTGGCTCAGTTTGTACTACTTGTTGTGCCAGCGGTGGCAGGTTCGATTCCCGCTGGGGTATTCATTTGTGTGATGAACACGAATGTTTATACTCCAGTCATGGGTGTTTATATTTATAATATGTATCTATTTAAAGTTATATATGTGTAGTATGTCTGATATCCATAGTACAAGCCTCGTAGCTTACCATGAAACTAGATGGTGCTGTGTGTTAATGTCCCAATATATTTATATTTATTTATTATTATTTAGCTTGATTAAAATGTTATTGGTACTCCTCTAATTAGGTATACATATTATATACTAGCGACTTACCCTTACTTCTCTCGGGTGTATCTCTAGGCATCTTATTCCATTATTAAAATAATAACAATGTCTTTTTAATATGTATTTTTTTGCTATATACAGTTTATTGATTTCAAAGTTTCATATAACGTGAGCGGCTGCTGAAAACTTTTTTGTGAACCGACTCCAAAAATGGAAGATGTTCATTGGACTTTACTCCCTTATTGTGTATGTATATTATACATGCATAATATATTCATTACTCTGAAATTTTTAATTTTTTTTATCATTCATGTATTCTTGAAAGTGGATTTTATGCTATACTTTTGGTTAAAAAAAAGGTTGATGGTTTTCACGGTCAAATAGATTTATATAACATGATAGTTATAATAATAATATCCTCCCGAACGGTTTCAGCCACGGCGGTTAGTCTCACTGAGACTAGCCAAATGCGCAGGAGATAGTGCAGCGTATGTACGCGCAGACACAAGTGCACTCTCTATTCCTGTCACTCTCACACTCCGATGGGACGTCACGAGACATGACCGGTGAGAGTTAAGGCGCAGAACCGACAGCTTTACGTGCTCTCTGAGGCACGGGCGTGAAACATCGTCAACCCAAATCCGGGCTGTTACTGAGAGTTTCTTGGCAGAGACAGAAAACCTCAATACCAGAACTTGGCCCGACCTAGACTCGAACTCCAGACGTCCTAATTTGGATATAGTAGTGACTTTTTGACAATTTTTAATAATAAAATAAAATTATATTAATGTGTTACTCCAGGTCATAGTTTAGAGTGTACTTAAATTTCATCAAAATTGGTTCAATCATTTCAGCTGTACATTAAGGACTGACAAATATACACACATAAAAATTTTCGCAATTATAATAAGTGTAACAGTAGCGTGATTTAAATATTCTTTGATGAAGTTCATGGCTGATTACCGACATCTACGTGATAACGTCAACGCCATGATGTGATACATTGATAGATGTTCTGTTAATTAGTAACAGACGCATCTATTACATTTGCAGATAAATCTAAAATTTACTGTTATTAATCATATCGTGGTGACATTTGACTTTGTTTAGATAGTCTCGCTCGTTGGTTTGTTCATTTCAGCCAAAAAAAGTCCACTGCTGGACATATTCCTCCCTCAAGATTTCCACGACTGCCGGTCTTGCGCCATCCGCATCTTGTGGGCTTCAGAGACTTTGACCAAGTCGTCGGTCCACCTTGTTGGATCCACGCTTCACCTTCCGATACTCCAAGTGACTTAATTTGTGTCGTCTCTTCTCCATGACATTGGCAAAGTAAACTGTGCCCAAATGGCACAACTATAAGCCACAGTATAATGAATTGAATTAAATTAATTTGTCTTTAGTAATGCAGCTTTTTTGAATATTTCTTGTGTAACAGTACGCATTTAACACTTTTTATAAGAACAGTGTTCGCCGATGGTTTAAATTCAACCATAATTATTATTATTGAAAATTTAGAAACATGTATGAATTGAATTTACCTATCTATATTGACAATACTAAAGCTCGTCAATAATTACTAAAAAAAAAGAATGCCGGTTGACAAATAGAGGAGAAAAAGATACTAAACTGTCGTTTTAACGGTTAGTATAGATTTCTCACAGATGAGGTATTTTGCCGTAGTAAAAAGTATCCTGTTTGTTGACCCGGATACCCAGCTATCATCATACATCAAAATCTGTGCAGTGGTTTTCTCGTGATACGTTCTCTAACAGACAGACACAAAAATTCAAAAAACTATAGATTCGGTCTTTGTATCATAATCAGAATTGTATTATATGTACGTGTAAAAGATATTTTAGTACAGACTAAGTTATACGCAAGTAATAACCTAATACTGACATAACATTATGTGGAACAAAGTTTAGAAAACTAAAGCGTTAGTGAAACACAATTACGTTTAATGAGTACTTCTATCCATACACTTACTAAAGAGCTTGGTTTACTTAGCTCTCTCATTTTGAAAGTTCTTAGTGAAAATATTAAATGTTTCCGCGTGAAATGCCTTCATCCCACGCCTAAGTTTCTATGATATATTTTGTGTGGTAAAGGAAAAATTTTACAATATTTATTTTTGTAGGTAGCCGAAGGATTTGCTCGAAGCCATATTACTCAATCATCATTTAAAGTACTTCGTGTTAAATCTTTTGAACCGCAATAGCCGGTTGACATTTTTACTGGAAAATAACTTCTTATTAGTAGCTTACGGATGCCCTAAAACGAGTTTAAGATAGGACTAAATATCGATTTTTTTTTGTTAAGAAACACTAAAGTCTTGTTCTAGTGTTTAAGTCTCATTAAGTATAATAATCTATACCTATACATTTAATGAAAATTTAAGTAAACCGAATCTGTACGTTAAATATTTTTTGGAAAATCTTAAAGAACTTATTATCGATACAGAGGCCGAATATATAGTTTTTTAAATTTTTGTCTGTTTGTCTGTGACCGCATTACGAAGAAACCACTAGATAGATTTTTATGAAATTTGATCTGGTGATAGCTAGATTTGGGTCAACATATAGAATACTTTTTACTGCGGGAAAATTTTCATCTCTGAACTAAACGTTAAAACGTAAAGCGAGGGTCAGTCGCTAGTTAAAGGGTTAAAGTTCTGCAGTATATTATCTCTAGCGTAACTAGTCACAATGATTATTTACCTATGAAGCCAACTTAGAGCATAATATTGAAAGTTCATAAATCTAAATGCGGCGAAGCCCAGTTCACCCGACTGCGGGTTATGTGTTGCGACTGCATAATACTATGTTTCTACGTCAACTTGTTCTCATCTTTTTAGTTCGCGTTACGCAGTAGGGTTTTTATAATTTTTGTAAATTATTTTTTCTATTAATTTCTATTAATTATCAATTTCTAAATAAAACTATCTTTTCAGATTTTGCCGCAGATTTATTCTGATTTTTGGTTCCCGACGTTTAGAATACTTTACAGCGATCATGGTCACGGGAGAAACTAAGGTTTTAGTTATTTCAAAGACATTATATAATTGTTACAGATAGCCTACCCACAAAATAACAAAATGAATTCAAATTTCAACTCAATTTTGAATTCATTTTGTTATTTTGCGTTTTCCGCCAAAAAATCCGAAAAGATAGTTTCATTTGAAATGTCAAATATTCGCGTTAGTCTAAGAAAGTATTATTTTTTTATTCATATCCAAGTCAATTTTGATAAGGATAACAGAATTTTATACTAAATCCTAGTTCCGACGTTGGATCACTCTCGTAAATTATGCTTTAATGTTCGTAAATGCCTAGAACATTGCAACACAACGGCATCTATGGAACAGCAATTACGTCGTATAAATTGTCACATCCACCTATCAACGTGCCATCCATAACTCAACTGCGTTCTACAGCCACTTTGAAATTATCATACAACAGCAGGGTCTCTGTATTAAAAGTTAAGCGACAGCTTATTATCTTTTAACTGGACCGCTTTATGACTGACCCTGGCAGGTAATATTTTTCGTTTTTATGAAGGTTTCTTATGATCAAATATTACTATACTAGCCATTGGCTTTGGCTTTGTTCGCATAGTTTATTTATATGTAATTTTATTTATGTACTTAGCGACTCATCCTCGCTCCGCTCGGGTTCGCCCCTACTTCCGTTTTAACGTATAGTATAGATTTCTCAGAGATGAGATATTTTCCCGCAGTAAAAGTGTCCCTTATAGGATATATATTGACCCGGATAACCAAATATCATCATACCAAATTTCATCAAAATCTTTCCAGTGGTTTTTCCGTGATGTAGTAACAGATAGACAGACAGACAAAAATTCTAAAAACTATAGATTCGGCCTCTGTATCAATAATAATGTCTATTTCAATAAGATTTTCCAAAAAATATTTATTGTACAGATTTGGTTTAATTACAATTTTATTATATGTATAAATTTAAAATATGTATGTATATAAAGTTATATATGTGTAGTGTATCAACTGTCTGGTATCCGTAACACAGGCCTCGTAGATTACCATGGAGCTAGATGGTGCTGTGTGTTAATATAAAAACATATTTATGTAGTGTAATCTATATATAAATAGGCAAAGTCAAAACAGTTCAGTACCTTTTTCCTCTGTTTGTTAACCGATTTTCTTTTTTTTTTTCGTTCAGTAGCTATTGACGAGCTTTAGTGTTATCAATAAAAAAAAATAGAAGCAGTTTTTTTTTAGATTATATTCAGTTAGAGTCTATAATTGTCTTTAATAAATATGACAAACTATATATGAAAAAGGTTTTTTTTTAATCTAAGTAATAATTTCGGAGGTTAGTGCGGTCAAACGTATGTAATATCATTTCCTTTGTTGCATATTATTAGCACAAAAATATGTTTGTCAAAGTATGAACATTTTGACAATTTTCACTAATATTATAAAGCTGGAGAACTGGATTATGTACCATAATATATGAGATTTAATTTCTTCCCCGAGACACTTTGTCGCCTTTAAACTTATTTAAATTGTACACACGTAAAATACCCAATTCTAAAATTAGGATACCTTCAGAAATCTTAAATAAAATTTGAAACAGTTTGTTTGTTGAAACAGAGAAAGGCTTATTTACACCCCATCTAACAACTGTATAGAACACAAAGAACAGGTAGTGGCCGATGAGTCGAGAATGAATGACTATTCTTGTGATAAACGATCAGTTTATTTTAATAGATTGCCTACATTTAATTTTCGTCAGTGGTTTTGTAACCTTACTTTTAATGAAAATGGACAATTCAATTCAATTCAATTATGGCTTCAATGCGTGCCAGTTGTGGTTTACTTGATAAAATTTACATTAAAGCAATTTTTTAATAAAACACAAATATAAAATGAAATCGCATGAAAAATAATGTTACAAAAGAATAATAATATAGAAAGTTGTCTTAGATAATATTTTCCTGATAGATTTCTATTCCGATGGCCACTAACAATAAGCCTAGTTATCTTTGCAAGAGACTTTCCAATTCCTGGATGCTACTGCAAAAATACTCAATAACAATACCTGGTCCGACCCGTGACTTTAACCGTTACTAGCCACTGTCCAACAGCCTATAATATCATAAAATTACGAATACAAAAACAAATTCATAGTTTCTCCATCATTGTTTCTAGCAGTTTATGAATTGGAGAGTGATACCCACTTTTATGGCGAGGTCCTCATATATCAAGTTTCCAGTGAGATTTTATTATGGATACTAGATAGATGATTTATTTGATTGATATTTTAAATTGACATAACTTTTTTATTTAGGAACCGATTGAAATAAAACAGATATTAAATGTTAAGTGAAGCTTACTACAATACATTAGTGAAAACCGCACCCAAATCGATTAAGCCGTTTCTAAGATTAGCTCGCACAAACGCACAGACAAACAGACAAACAGACAAAAAAATAAAATAAAAATCATTGTTTTGGGTTCTATTGCGTCAATAAAGATCCCCAATAATAGTTTTTCTCAAATATCTTGCATATACAGACAGCGTTTAGTTACAATTTATTATATGTATTTATATGTATATGTAGATGAATTACCGAATGTTCGTTGATTTAAGTGAGAGACAAAACGTATGGTTATTTAATAATTTCAGTGCTTATTTGTCAAAATGACCAATTTACCGAAAGAGTTTTTTATACAGAATTATTGATATAAATGTCAATTCTATTGGTATTAAATACTCATTTTACAGAAAGTACCTGAGTGACCGAGTAAGACATAAGACTAATCTAGATCGATTTTATTCCCTCGAAAACCGCCACACACCAAATTAATGTAATGTAATAATGTAATATTGATATGATATGTTAGGACATTAACACACAGCACCATCTAGTTCCATGGTAAGCTACGAGGCTTGTGTTATGGATACCAGATAGTTGATAAACTACACGTATAAACTTTAAATACATACATACTATAAATATAAACACCCATGACTGGAGTACAAACATACGTGCTCATCACATAAATGAATGCCCCCAGCAGGACTCGAACCCGCGACCGCTGGCACAGAAAGTAAGGTCACTACAAACTGAGCCAAACGTGCGATCTTCACACATTTTTGATGATTCTTTTATTGTACGAATCAGTCATTATTTTAATAGAAGTATATGATCAAGACAAGAGATAAATCAGTACTTGAGAAGATTGGCGGTACCAAAGCCATAAATTTATTTAGCCTAGATTTTGGACAATTTACATATTGGAATTCCTGTGACAGTATTTATACCGATAGCGATAAGAAAGTGCTTTACCAATGATTTATGTATTTGTATTAGATCTACGTCCAAATCGACTAACCATCAACTAACTCTCCTTACATTTATTTATTTACTAGCGACTCAATCTCGCTTCGCTCGGGTTCGTCCCTAGGTACGTTTTATTTTTTATAAGCGAAACCCTAATTCTTTTTCTAAAATAAAAGTAGCCTAAGTTACTCCTTATAATATCAGCTATAGCTGCCATTGAAAGTTCCGATAAAATTGGTCCAGCGGTTTCGGAGATTAGCCGGAACAAACAGACAGACAGGCTTTTTTTTAAATTGTGTTTTTCTTATAAATACCGTATATAATTCCATATGCATTTAGCATAAAGCTGTTATTTTGAAATTACAAACAGACACTTCAATTTCATTTATCTGTATAGGTTTATTAAGGATCTCCAGTAAAGTACATATAAAAATACAAAAAAAAATAGAAGCTTTTTGGCTCCTGTCTATACATATGCCTTATGAGTAGATTCTATATACATTTTAAGAAAAAAAATAATGTGAAGTTAGTACTTTTTTTAATTATAGGGTACTAGCGACTCATCCTCGCTTCGCTCAGATTCGTCCCTAGGTTGCTTCCCCATACAAACTTTCATCTCCATTTTCACCCCCTTAGAGACGAGTTCCGTTATAAAAATTGTCTTATGTCCTTTTCAGGGCCTTTCAGGGCCAAATTTCATATAAATCGGTTCAGTAACTTCGGAACATATTCAGTACAAACAAACAATCAAACAAATAATACCTCAAGAGCAAAAAAAGGAGCCCTTATGGGTTCACTTTGTTGTCCGTCCGTTTGTCCGTCTGTCAATCAAGACCCTTTTTCTCAGAAACTCAGGTATCAAGTTGAAATTAATATCAAATATTCAGATCTGCAATCAGTTGGAGCTGTGAAAAAATCAAACTTCTAAGTCAACGCAATGAAAAGATATGGTCGTTTATGTCGCATATTTTGACACTCGTTAGAGATCTCACAAGGGAATCAAAACCTATAATCATGAAATTTGGTAAGAAGCAATATTTTATAGCAAAAGTAACGGAAAAATTTGAAAACCGTATAACTTTACAAAAAGATTTTTGTTGCAAAACTTATTTTAATGTATCATGCTACGGAAACCTCGGTATGAGAAACAGACTCACATTCGCCCATTTTTTTACGCTCCTATATACATTTTTGGCGGTTAAATGTTCACAGAACAAATAAACACGCGAGAAAAACTACAAGCACTAACTAGTTGGCAATAAAAACTTTATTAGATTTATATACACGTATATACTAAAATTTTAACTCTACAAGTAGAACGTAGGTATTTAAGCTCGTCAAAAAGCCCGTTAGCGTAAATTAGCTTCGTACCAATGTTCTATGAAGCTTTCCAGCTGTTCAATTAGGTAAGACAGTTTGAGCTTGAACCTAAAGTTTGAAACTAAATTAGTTAGTGAAATGGCCTGAGTATTGATTGCTATTCAGTTCTAGAGCTCGCATGTTTGATATTTGGTAATATATGTAAGATATACAATGTGGGTGGAAGGTGAAGTTAATCGGGACTTTGTAGAACTTTTGTATAACAAGTGTTA
The DNA here is from genome assembly GCA_033884665.1 of Argynnis bischoffii washingtonia. Classification (NCBI taxonomy): domain Eukaryota; kingdom Metazoa; phylum Arthropoda; class Insecta; order Lepidoptera; family Nymphalidae; genus Argynnis; species Argynnis bischoffii. The sequence continues at coordinate 794,562 of CM066610.1, forward strand.
TTTATTCAAAACCTTGTGAAAGTGTAGATGAATAAAGTGAATTTTGATTTGAATTCTTTCAAAGTCAACAGTCTCATGATTCTTTTCTACGCGTCTTCAATCACTTTATGTAGAGATTGTATCGTTTGCAAGGCTGAGTAAAACAACCTCTTCTAGAGACGAGTTCACTTTAATTATTACAATTAATAATACAATTATTATTATTTGGTGTTTTTATATAAAAGATAAGTATCCCAGTTATGAATTAATTGTGTATGTTGTGTTTTTCAATTAATCCATACTAATATTATAAATGTGAAAGTTTGTGAGGGATGTTTGTTACTCTTTCATGGCTGAACGGATCTGGATGAAATTTGGCACAGAGATAGATTATAGTCTGGAATGGCACATAGGCTACTTTTAAGCCAGAAAAATGCAAGATTCCCGTGGGATGTTTTTTTTTTTTTTTAGGGATGAACCTCAGTAGATAAACTAGTAAGCTATATGACAAAGATACTTTCCTGTGTATTACAAGTAAGTTCCAGCTCTGAATGTAGGAATAATACTTTAAAAGCTATTATTTTCCGTATACCCTTTTATTTTATTAATAACAACTCACCCTCGCTCCGCTCTTGTTCGTCCCTAGTTATGTTTTAACGTTTAGAATAGATTTCTCAGAGATGAAATATTTTCCCGCAGTAAAAAGTATCCTATATGTTGACCCGGATAACCAGCTATCACTATACCAAATTTCATCAAAATCTGTACGGTGGTTTACTTGTGATGCGGTCACAGATAGACAGACAGACAAAAATTCTAAATACTATAGATTCGGCTGTATCGATAATAATGACTATTTCAATAAGATTTTCAAAAAAATATTCAATGTACAGATTTGACTCAGTTAGAATTTTATTATATGTATAGAAAAAGTAATATACGTATACTTTTTCAAAGTGTATTAAAAAATATAACATATTCGCAGCGATAGCAGCTACATACCTGTTTACAGTGAAAGGGCGGTTAGCAAGAAATCAATTTACAGTTTCCCCTTTAGATACCGATCGAGTTAAGTTTTGCTGAGTTGTTAGTGACTTTGCGAATGCAACGCTCGTTAGTATATCTTTCACGTATCTTATCTAGCAAAGTTTAGAAATGAAGTAATTTAGATTAAAATAATATATCCTTAGTATTTATTCTATACATATAATAAAATTGTAACTAAGCCGAATCTGTACCTTAAATATTTTTTCGAAAATCTTATTATACTGGACATTATTATCGATATAGTGACCAAGTTTTTAAAATTTTTATCTGTCTGTCTGTCTATCTGTTATTGCATCACAGAAAAACCACTGGAGGGATTTTGGTGAAATTTGGTATGGTCATAGCTGATTGTACTATATGTCTATAATAATCCTTTTTAATTTTTTTCTCTGTCTGTATGTCCGGGGCAATATTTCGAATGACTTAACCGATTTTAATGAGACTGTTACTAAAATATAGAAAGTTTGTAGGGCTATTGATAAAATATCTTTTATTTCGGAAATATTTAGGGTTCCATTGTGAATTCGAAGACCCTTAAAAATCACGCTTTAATTTACGAAATGTAAAAGTTACTCAGACGCTATCTATTTTTATCTATAGAAAAAATACCTTTTACCTAGTCTCTAATAATATTATGAAGATGAATGTGAAAATGTGTGTTCGACCATCTTTTTAGTGATAACGGCGTAATTTTTCCATAAAAGTGATCTATAGAGTGATATAATATGTACCCTAAAGACTCTATAAGGTCATAAAACGTTATATGTATGTATTTGTATACACTTCGTGGATTTAAGAAAGAGCCATTTTTTAGTAAATAAAGCAAACATAGTAATTGTATTTGGTCAGTAGAGCTTTTCTTATTACTACGATACTAGGTACTACGTTACTACGTTCCTAGGTACCCTAGTCCATAGGTAGGTATTTATAATACTACGTTACCATACTAGCTTAATCAAAAAATTATCAATACCTATGTAGTAAACTTAAGACTCACTTTTCATGGAATTCAACGACCTTACCGACAACACGTTTGGCTCAGTTTGTAGTGACCCTACTTGCTGTACCAGCGGACATGGGTTCGCGTCCCACTGGGGGCATTCATTTGTGTGATGAGCACGAATGTTTGTACTCCAGTCATGGGTGTTTATATTTATAATATGTATATATGTATTGTATTCAGCCCTATTTAACGTCCCACTGCTGGGCACGGGCCTCCCTTCAATACGAGGGGAATCAGGCCATAGTCCACCACGCTGGCCAAGTGCGGGTTGGCGGACTTCACACGTCTTTCGAAAACTTGCTAGGTTCTCTCAGACATGCAGGTTTCCTCACGATGTTTTCCTTCACCGTAAGGCAAGTGGTTATCATGTTAGAAATGATTCGCACATGAAAATATCAGAGGTGCGAGACCCGGGATTTGAACCCGCTTCACTCGGGTTTAAAGTTATATATCAACTGTCTGGTATCCATAACACAAGCCTCGTAGCTTACCATGGAACTAGATGGTGCCGTGTGTTAATGTCCCAACATATTTATTTATTTATAATAATAAGTTTTTGCTCTAATCTAATATAATTATTTTAAATTATTTCTTACAATATTTTGCAAAAAAATTATATTTTCCATTTTCCTATATTTTCCTCTTCCCCAAACTATTACTACTTAAGAGTCTCTTTGTAATTGCAACATACCGCTAGTACGGCTTAAATGAATATTACTGAAGTGAGAATGGTTTCATTAGATCTGTTAATATACTTACTTTACACAAATACCAGCTGTAAACCTGTCATGAAACTATCGTATTATCTTAGTACTTAATTTTTGATTATGTATATATATATATATATATTCTTCTTCGCCATATATATATATATATATATATATATATATATATATATATATATATATATATATATATATATATATATATATATATATATATGGCGAAGAAGAATGTAATTTTTGTTTGGATCTGAATACATTCTAAAACAATTTCATTACTAAACAAAATGTTGCGTATGTGCGAGTTTGACTCACTCACCGAAGATACGACCATAAAGCACCTATTGGATTGAACAAAAAACCGATTCAAAAGACCTATCCACACGCTTAAATAAAATCATTTATTTTAAATTTCACAACTCAGTTGCATGTATGTAGTGCCCACCAATTTTTTTTTAATATTTAGTAGACACGTATGGACCTCCAATAAACTTTAAATAAAATCGCTATGTCATACGCACAGAAGAACATTACGAAATTATAAGGGTTCTGCCTTTAGGTTACAGAACCCTAAAAATAGTGTTACTAAAAACATTCAACTACCAATAGATACATCGAGTACTTTGTATGTATACATGATCCATCCTAATAAAAGTGCGGTTTTAAAACTATTGTTGAGGTCCTAACTAACAAAACCGCAGTACTGTTCTAATTGGCATTCGGTTTGTACAATTTCCTTTGTACATGTAAATATATTTTGCTATACTAATTATAAATGCCATACATATGAATATAATGAAAAAACCCAATAAAAGTCGACTCAACTACATTTCTCAAAATTTATTAGAGGTGGTTTCTTATTATTATCGATTTTTATTCTATTCAGTAAAAAAAACAGGTATCATGAAAATGGGTTTACAGTTTGCTAACTGTAAAGATAATGTTATGTGGTATAATCTGTTAAAGTCCAATAATAACACGTTTGCTTGGAAATATAGTGCAAAGGGTTTCAATCCCACCTTTAAAATTTTCATGTGTGAATTTTCACCATGATTACCACTTGTCTTACATCGATGGGAAACATCATGTGTATGTCTGGGATCCCTTACTATTATCAGAAGACATGTGTGGTCTACCACGCACTTTTCCAATGTAGTCTATGACCTAACTTCCTTCGTATTGAGAGCAGGTTCATGCCCAGCTGTGGCACGTGGAGTAAACCTTAAATACAGCCGTATCTTAAGTTCAGGTTAATCTTAGTAACGAATATATCTATTTTGATGAAACTTACATTAAATTGTATGACTTAGATGAATAAGATATTATTTGAACTAACGACTCATCCTCGCTTCGCTCGGGTTCGTCCCTAGGTTTCTTTCCTCATACAAACTTTCATCTGCATTTTTACTCCCTTAAGGGATGATTTACGGGATAAAAACTATCCTATATCCTTCCCAGGGTTTCAAATCATCTTCTTACCAAATTTCATCTTGATCGGTTCAGTAGTTTATGAGCCTATTCGGTGCAAACAAACAATCAAATCCTTCCTCTTTATAATATTATGTATAGATATATTATGTTTCGAAATAATTTATTGCCCTATGAATGTAATAAAACATGCAACGCATATAAAATTTCGTTAACAAAATGTGAAGTACAAACACTATCATTCATATCAACATTTATCTTTGTTTCAATGTAAAAAACAGTAAATACAAAAATAAGCTCTGTATGATGCAGTGACAACGTAAGTGCTTTTTCAAATAAAAGTTTTAATATCTACCCCTACATAATTGACAACAAAATCATACATTTTTTATTGTATTCCCTTTTTAAAGTCCCACTGTTGGGAACGGGCCTCCCTTCTATACAAGGGGGATCAGGACATAGGAAAATTTGGATATGAAAATATCAGAGGTTCGAGACCCTGGATTTGAACCCGCATCACTCAGTTTCCCAAGCAAGCGCGTTACCACTACGTTATTTACAACATGATTATAACTTGTTTTACGATAAAGGGAACGTAACGTGCATGTCTGAGAGAACCTAGCAAGTTCTCGAAAGACATGTGAAGTCCGCCAACCCGCACTTGGCCAGCGTGGTGGACTATGGCCTGATCCCCCTAGTACTGAAGGAAGGTCCGTGCCTAACAGTGGGACGTTAAAAAGGGCTGAACAATTTAATACTGAGAGGTATTTATTTTTATAATTTATATAAAAACACTATTGAATTTAGAAAAGGATTATCAAAATTGGCAAAGATATCAAGCAATCTATCAAAAAAATATACACCTTTTTTTTTAAGTTGACGAAAAATGGAGAATAATCTACTCAAATAGGTCACATAGAAAGAATAACGAAAGAATGGTTAAAGTAGAATAGTCAAAAAGAATTTTGAATATCCAGTGTCTTTTATCTGTACTTAAAAAAAATATTCAAATGTAGAAGAAATCGCTGCCGAGAATTTAAGAAGAGTATGATATGAATAGAAGAGTGTAAGTGAGAGAGAGATCACCTTTAATACTCTGTTCTTTCTGTCTGCCACGCGAAGGATACAGTTAGGTTATGTACGTATATATTATGTTTGTATATATATATACATATATATATATATATATATATATATATATATATATATATATATATATATATATATATATATATTATGTGTTTGTATGGGAGATGTATGTATATGTATGTAATAAATAAACGTTTTATAGAGATATTGAATATATATTTGTTTAAAAGGAAAACAAGTATTAACAGGTAGCACTAACATTATTTAGCGAGTAATTGTGACTAAGATTTCTAAAAGAAGCCGTACATAATATTTATATAAACACAAATTCATTCGAAGCTTTCATCGAAATATATTTTATTATTCATTTCATTTCTTTAGCAAATTCAAAAGGAAATTATGTTACAAGATATTATCGATATAGGTAGTACAAATACCATCAAATATTCACAAGATTCCGACTCGCTAGCAAAAGTAAGTTGAACTCAATATTTGTACGACGTTAGAAAGCACGTGAAGAGCATCGTGAGGCCACGCAATAAAAACTTTCTATTAAAACTTTTTCTGACTTTAATAAAATTCAGTGATTCCCAACAAGCAGCCAGATGAGAGATTCCCGTCAGAAAGTTGGCCACTTTCGCCTCCGTAAATACATCGAGTTTATATAAAAAGTAATTATACAAAAGCAAACAGTTGTTATATAAAGATAATAAAAGAGCACCTGTAAAATATTTTTGAAAGTTTTATTGAGTAGTGTAAAGTTGTCTAAAAGTGATTGAATTGGCTGTTTACTTTTAATTGATATCCATATTTGTATTTGCAATATTAAATACTAGCGACTCACCCTCGCTTCGCTCGGGTTTATTGCTAGCTTGCTTCCCAATATAAACTTTCATCCCCGTTATCACCCCCTTAAGGGATGATTTCCGGAATAAAAAGTATCCTATGTCTTTCCCAGGGTCTTAAACCATCTTTTTACTAAATTTCATTTAAATCGGTTCAGCGGATTAAATGTGCAAGACAGACATACAGACAGACAAACAGACAAACAGATAGACAGGCATACAGAGAGATAGACAATAGACAGATAGATAGAGTTACTTTCGCATTTATGATATGTATTAGTATGGATATGGATATTTAAGTTCTAACACTAATGGTACCAAGGGACCTGAGTCTAGCTAAATCAATTATTGACAAACACCAAGCCACAGCCTCTTCAGCGCATGACAGATATATGTTAGTGTTAATTGATTTACATCTAACAATAAATTCAATTAACTAATACATGTTACTGGGGGTGGAAATTATTTTGTACTAGCGACCTCGTGCTTTACTCAGACAGCAGACTCTCATTACCATCAAGCCATGGGGTAATTTTGTAGAATATTTTAATATTCCTAAGGAAATACTTCACCAGAATACAAAGTTATCTACGTCATTCGAAAGTTTTTAAAGCTCTGTCTAAAAATAAATATTTTTTAATCAAAAAGCTATACTGACGTCAAAACCTTTTCTTGAAAGATAATTTACTTTTTAACATGTGAATACTCTTCTAGTATAACTTAGTTGTTTAGACAGTTACAAAAGAATCGTTAAATGAAAAGAATGGCTCACGATTTGACGATAAGTTTGAATCAGTTTGTAATAACCCTACTTGCTGTACCAGCGGTCGTAGGTTCGAGTCCCGTTGGAAGCATTAATTAATGTGATGAGCACGAATGTTTATACTCCAATCATGGGTGTTTATATTTATAATATGTATGTTTTTAATGTTATATAATATGTTTAGTGTATTAACTATCTGGTATCCATAACATAAACCTCGTATTTTTTTATATCTCTTCCTTTTAAGTCGGTCAAACCAACCGACCACCTAACAATCAATTTCATTTATCGATAAATATTATTTACTTTTATAGAGGAAAGACAGTACACTGGTACAGTGTTATATTCTAACTAGCACTAATTTCGATACAGGAGCTTACAGTTAAATCTTCGTAGGGCTAGAATTGTGTATTGATTCATAGACTCCACTTACCCAGGCGTCTTTAGACGGCATTTGTATAAGTTTGTCTCAATACATAAGATATCCTAAATATGGTTTACAGTTTTAAGTAATTTTATTATTTTCCTGAAATTTGAATTTCAGTTGGTATTCTTTATATTTTATATGTAAATTATATTAATTAACTAGCGAATCACCCTCGCTCTACTCGGGTTCGTTCCTAGTTATATTTTAACGTTTAGCATAGATTTCTCAGAGACGACATATTTTTCTGCAATAAAAAGTATCCCATATGTGGACCCAAGTAATCAGCTATAATCTTACCAAATTTCATCAAAATCTGTCCAGTGGTTTCCCGTGATGCGTTCCCAGATAAATATTCAAAAAACTAGTTTCGGCCTCTGTATCGATATGTCTATTTCAATAATAGTTTCCAAAAAATATTTAATGTACAGATTCGGCTTAGTTACAATTTTATTATATGTAGGTATAGAATATTGTCGTAGGATGACTTCTAAGGACAGTGATTTATTTTTGTGATGGTTCTACAGCTGTGTACACAAAATGTTATGTTTATTTTTTTTACACGTATTATTTTATCTTTAAGCAGCGTGTATCATAAATAAATATATAATAATATAACACATAAATAATATAAAGTTCGTTTAATATAAAGCTTTGTTTCTGTTGATGTCTCTATTTCGAATTTTATTTCTAAAGTACTTGCTGTCCTTTTTGTACTACATAAAATCTTTTATCCTCAATTCCACCCCCTTAAGGAATGATTTCCGGGATAAAGACTATATCATGTCCTTCCCAGGGTTTCAAAACTATCTTCATACCAAATTTCATCTAAATTGGTTTAGTAGTTTCGGAGTTTATTTTCAAACAAACAAACAAAAAAATGTTTGCTTTTTATAATATTAGTACATATTAAGCTCATTGTTTGTTATAGAAATGACGACCGACTACGTTGTAAGGATGCAACGTGTGCTTAATTTGCTGTTCGACTAGCTTACGAAATGTAAACTTTCAGTTAATATCTCTAAGATACAGGTATTCACTTACCTTCGACGTCCGCATTCAAATGTTACTAACACTCGGGCTTGAAGGTAAAACCATTTTGGACTCAAAGAACCAAATCAATCAAGTGCGATAGCTCATACTATCCTTGTACGAATATGCTGCCACCGAAAGTTACGATTTATAAAACCTATATCCGACCCAATTGATGTATGCAGGATCCATATAGTTTGCCCTGCTTTTGGGAAACCAGAAAAAGAGATGACGCCTTGTCCAAACGATAGAACAACGTAGCCTCATGATATATAAAATTCATCACCATCAATGTGATCCGTTCGAGAATTGACTTGAGCAGACAATGTTCGAGAAGACGGATCACTAGCAAGAAAGACTATCTCAGGATCTGAGAGACATGAGCTGCTGTAGATGCTTGCTGGTCGCCTAACTGTGATTTTCTTTCACCCGGTCCAAGAAGTCCAAGAAGACCTCCCCCTAGGACGTGCCTATATTCGTGGGCGGCCATTGACACTAGGGTCAGAGGGCTATGTCTTGGAGTCAAAAAGAGTCTTGCATCCTCGCAAATGCCCTTGTAAAAATGACATTGTCTATATTATGAGTCAAGCATTTGGTAGCTAACCTGCTAATTAAAATTGAAAATATTTTATATAAAATATTTATAACTATATTTATTTTATTTTATAGTAACAAAAAAAAATTAATTTACTCCCACTGATGTAGTCATCATCGCTATTCGATATAGTACCCTTTACCGACTAACCTAATACAAATTTAATAAAGAATCTAATGGACAAACAGACAAGTAAAATATCTAGTAAACTAAGCAAACCACTCAAAAGATGATAAAAATATACATTGAAACAGTTTTTAAATTTAAAGGTCCTTTAAAGGTCCGCAAATATGCACAGTCGTAGCGTTTTCATTGAAGTCGTCTTTGACTCAAGATGAATCCTTAAGAGCTTTCTAAAAAGCTCGCGTCTCACTGCGGGAAGACGCTCTGGGAAGTTATTAGAAACTGCGAGAGAACAATTGTTTTTTTTTCGTCTTTTACAGTATTTTTCATTTCTGAACCTAATTTACTCTTGTAGCCTGTTTCTACTTTGTGTGTTCAATTTACACAGTCTTGAATATTCTGTAGATCCTTATTAGTAATAAGAATTTAAAAATGTGTTAGTTACTTGATATTTTGGCATCCATTTCAAATAATATATAGTCAATATTTAACACGTTTCGCTTAGTTTGTCATGCTACTTGCTGTGCCAGAGGTCACGGGTTTGAATCCCGCTGGGTGCATACATTTTTATGATGAGCACGAAAGTTTGTACTCCAGTCATAGGTGTTTATATTTATAAACTAACTTAGTTAGAAACCAGATGGTGTTATGCGTTGATCTCCCAACATATTTATTTATTTTATCTCATAAAAACTACTCATATAGCTGATTTAGGTTATTTGGATGACAAATTTCATCAAAACTAGTACAGGCGTTGAATAATGCTGAGGTATGAAACAATCTTATTTCCAGTTTGATTGTTTTTTTCATAAAAATAGAAGACAACAAATACATATATTTTTTTATTTTAATTTCAACTTGATATATTTAGAAAGCACAGCGCTTGAATATTTTCACAACATATTTCTGTACGGAATGACTTACGCAGGTGACTGCAATGAATGTTAATGGAAATGTTTCAAAAATGTTACTCGTACCGCGAACGCGACAGGGCGGGCGGATTTAAAGCCCGCCCTAACATAAAATATTAAATTTAAGCAATTATTTCATAAAAAGTCAAATGATAAGTATTTTTTTGATAAAAGGAGGGTCTAATATTATAATATGCACATGTTTTTTGTATTGTTTACGTTTCACTATTTTATAAAATTAACGGAATAATGCATGGAAATGTGCGGAAAGAACAACAATTTGGGTTGTGTGTGGCAACTGAGACACCCAAGTCATTAACTACGCATTTGTTACAACTGATTATTTTATTATTTAAATAAATCTAAAACTACTAAACTGAAGAAAAAGTTATATCATAACAATAAAAAATGTACAAAATACTCCTTTATATGAATGACTCCAACATGACTAATTTTTATAATACACTAACGTTTTCCTGCGGATCCACACGCATTGTTTAATTATGTTTTAATATATCTTTAAAAATAAAAAATATAGTCTATATATTACTCTAATGTATAAGCTATATTACTGTAAAGTTTCATCAAAATCCATTCAGTAGTTTTTGCGTGAAAAAGTAACAAACATCCATCCATACATTCATTCCAGTATCTAGAAAATAATAAAACAATCTAGACAGTTTAACTACGTACAAGCATCCCTATTAAAACATTACATTTAAAACTATATATTAATATAAAATTATAATTGGCTTTCACGAAAAATTTCAGCGAATTTATTCAGGTCTGGTAAAATTTTTAACGTAATTTATTTTCGCAAGCTTTTTTTACAATGTTTTAAATCTTTCATGAAATATACTGAATAGATTTAATCACTTAAACATTGCTCTCAAGGAAATTAACAGCTGTAGATTAAACAGTCGGTAGTGTACAGTTTCCGTTTCATTTGATGCAAGCTCTGATTCACCTTTTATTTACTTTAATTTTATTTTAATTTCATTTTCACATTGAGTGCAGTGGTTCTGATACTATACTGGTTATCGCGGCTTCGAGGCTTGTGCATGGTACATTGAATTCAATTTATAGATTAGAATCTTATATGGTTAGTGTTATTTATATGGTTAAATTTTTGTGTCGAGGCTAAAACATTATTTTCATTCAGCCTTTTTTTAATCTTTCACTGCTGGGCATGGGTTTTTTAATGCAAGGAGGAACAGGCCATAGTCCACCACGTGGCCAGGGCAGGTGGCGGACTTCACATGTCTTTAGTTAGTTAGGTTTCCTTAGACATGCAAGTTTTCTCACGATATTTTCCTGCACTGTAAATATGGTAATCTTTTTTTTTTTATGAGATTCAGTGTCAAACGAGCAGACAGACGACCTGACGGAAAGCAGTACCTGTCGCCCATAACACCTACGGTTCATGCACTTAGGTTTTAAGTAACAAAATGCAGAACCACAGGTGCGTTGTCACTGTGAGGACTAAGATGATATGCCTGTAATTGCGCTGGCTACCTTATCCTTCAAACCGGAACACAACAATGCAATCATTGTTGCTTAGCGGCAGAAATAGATAAGGGGGTGGTACCCATCCAGTCGGACTCCTCAGGCTTGACAGCCTAGTAGTTTTTTTTTCATGTTTCAAAAAAAACTACTAGGCTTTTTAATAAAGAAGCTTCTAGAAGCAGCTTGAGGTTGGAAGGATGGAAATAAAAAGAAGAACCACTAATAAAAACGAGTTTCCATAGAGAGACATTAGGAGCATATTACATTTGTCATCATCGTAATAGATATTAAGAATCCCGAATATAACTATTATTTCAATAACGACTCAAGAACAAAATATCATCTACTATACATATAATAAAATTCTAACGGAGTTGAATCTGTACATTAAAAATTTTTTGGAAAATCTTTTTGAAATTGTCATTATTATCGATAAATAGGTGAAATCTATAGGTTTTAGAATTTTTGTCTGTCTGTCTGGGAACGCATCAAAGAAAACCACTAGACAGATTTTGATGAACTTTAGTATGATGATAGCTGGTTATTCAGGTCAACATACAGGATAATTTTTACTGCAGGGACATATGTCATCTCTGAGAAATCTATACTAATCGTAAAACGTAACTAGGGACTAACCGAGCGGAGCGAGGGTGAGTCACTAGTGCATTATACCTTTTTAAATAATGTTATAATATAAGTGTTATATTTATCATTCAGAAAAAAAAACCTTTGGTAATAGCTAAAAGTTTTGAAAAAATCCGTGAAAAAATTGAAAAATAGTTATATGTATTTGAAATATTGGTATAGACGATTGTTAAGAACGGTAACAACATTTTCATATTCTTTCAACAAGTCATAAAAAGCTCGCACTAAATACCAACAACCCAAGGAAAGTAAATACTCAATTTCCTCAAATTTTCAGTCAGTTTCACCCAAATAAGTAATGATTCCGATTTCAGGATGTTACAACCCAAGCTTTTACAGCGCATTACGTATGGGACAAAAACTTAAATATTTTATGTCTGGACAAGAATAGCGTGTGGAATATTTTTAGTGGGCCGTTTTGACCCATTTTCATAATTTGTTTATTCAAGTTAGTTGTGTATAAGGTACTTGTTGTTTATTTTTGAGATGAATTGCAGGAAATGAATGAATACATTCAGCGCTGAAGGACTTTTGCCTTCTATGATGCGTGGAGCTTTAAGCTAACACAGCATTGTTTGAAATACTCGGTGTCGATAGCGAGCTATATTTTCAAATCGAACCACTCAATTGAACCCGTTGTTGTTGTAAAGTTAACGCTATAGTAAATGCTTATATGGTTGAAAGTCAATACAAAGTTATGATATAATATAATGATATTGTTTTCTTACATTTAATACTTCCGTCTGTAATCTATATTTATAAAACCAAGTCGTGTTAGTTACACCATTTATAACTCAAGAACAGCTGGACCGATTTTTATGATATTTGATTTTTTGGATTTCTCTTAGTCCGGAATAGGATAATAAGTATTAAAACATCAGAAAAATAAAAAAAAATAAAAAAAAATTATATGGCTAACGCTGGCAAATAACTATTTTAAATATCTATGTAAAACGTACCTAGCGACGAACCCGAGCGAAGTGAGGGTGAGCCACTAGTAACTGTATAATAACTTATGTCTACAACCTTGGTCTCTTTCGTGATCATGATTGCAACCAAAAATCAAAATAAATCCTCAAAAACATTCGGAAAAGATGGTTTTATTTAAAATATCATGTATTTCATTCTCAAGCTCACCCTTGCTCTGTTCGGGTTTGTCCCTTGATATGTTTTAACGGATAGTACAGATTTTTCAGAGATAAGATATTTTCCCATAGTAAAAAGTATCCTAAATGTTAACCCATATGGATGGATAACTAGCTATTATGTTATAAAAATCTGCCCCCAGACAGACATACAGGTAGACAAAAAATCAAAAACTATAGATTCGGCCTTTGTATCGGTAATAATGTCTACTTCAATAAGATTTCCCAAAAAATATTTATTGTATAGATTCGACTCAAAATTTTATTATATGTATAGATTGGTATAAAATACACATTAAAATGTGTAATGTATGTGTACAATAAAAATACACATAAAATTTTAAAATTCTTTGACATTTGACATTTTTACCGGTGGTAGGACTCTGTCAAGCCTGAGGAGTCCGACTGGATGGGTACCACCCCCTTATCTATTTCTGCCGCCAAGCAACTATGATTGCTTTGTTGTGTTAGGCATAACATCTTAGTCCTCACAGTGATAACGCACCTGTGGTTTTGCATTTTTGTTACTTAAAACCTAAGTGCATGAACCGTAGGTGTTATGGGCGACAGGTACTGCTTTCCATCAGGTGGTCTGTCTGCTCGTTTGTCACTGATTCTCATTAAAAAAAAAATTTTGAAAGTCATTAATACTGTATTGTAAACTCTTTCTGTAAATTGGTCAAATAAGCACTACAACGTTAAATTACATTGCAACAGTATAAGGACTTTTTTTTCACTATAAAGAATCATGTGTGCATCTATATATTATGAAATATAAATATGTTGGTACATTAACACACAGCACCATCTAGTTCCATGGTGAGCTACGAGGATTGTGTTATGGATACCAGATAGTTGATACACTACACATATATAACTTTATATACATACATATTATAAATATAAACACCCATGACTGGAGTACAAACATTCGCGTTCATCACATAAATGAATGCCAGCGGGACTCGAACCCGCAACCGCTGACACACTGTAGGGTCACTACAAACTGAGTCAAACGTGTTGTCAATATAGAATATAGAATCGGCTCGTTACCTCAAGATATGTAGTAGCTAAGATGTTTCTCAAGCAAATATGTAAGACGTATACAGGACTTGTATGGATGTTAATTGTGTAGCCTTTGACTTAGAAAGCCTTGTTATGTATCTCTGTTTCTACAAACTAAACCAATAATTGACAGAATGGCTCGGGTTATGTTTCTATATATAGTGTAGAAGTAATGACCGCTTTCCAGTCAAGAATGCTGTAGGACTTGATTAACCGACGTCAAATAAAAGAAGTTATGTATGCATTTTTTTTTGTGGGTATGTTACTTGATATCTTTGAATTGATCGTTCTTTTATTTAATATATCATATGTATATGAATAATATGAATTTCATAAGAATTACTTTTCTAAGATTTTTCAGTTATTTTAAAGTTTGTGTTTTTTTTTAAATAATTCAGGACATACCCTCGCTTCGCTCGGGTGCGTCCCTAGGTACGTTTTAATTTTTTTGAGCATAACCCTTATTCTGTTTTAAAGTAAAAGTAGCCTAAGTTACTCCTTATAACATCACCTATCTGCCAGTGAAGGTCCCGATAAAATCAGTCCAGCCGTTTCGGAGATTAGCCGGTATTGACAGACAGAGAAACAAAAATTTGCATTTAGCAAAAAGCTATTATTTTGACATTACAAACAGATACTTCAATTTTATTTATCTGTACAGGTTGGAGAACGGCAAAATAACAATTTTTGATATAGGTATACATAACTAGTATAAGTTGTCTACACAAATGTTTTTATAGTTTTTACTATATCAATACGGCAACGGTCTGATAACTTGAATCTTTATGACTAGCTACTTTCTACGGCTTTATATGAAAAATGTATGATTTTTATTTATTTATATTTTTTTATGCGATTCAGTGACAAACGAGCAGACAGACCACCTGATGGAAAGCAGTACCTGTCGCCCATAACACCTACGGTTCATGCACTTAGGTTTTAAGTAACAAAAATGCAGAACCACAGGTGCGTTGTCACTGTGAGGACACTGTGTGTGTGTGTGTTGCGCTGGCTACCTTATCCTTCAAACCGGAACACAACAATGCAATCATTGTTGCTTGGCGGTAGAAATAGATAAGGGGGTGGTACCCATCCAGTCGGACTCCTCAGGCTTGACAGAGTCCTACCACCGGTAAAAGTTTAAGTCCTACACCACTTAAAGTCATATAAAATTAATTTTTCTTCTATCCTTTATCTTTTGGGTTCATTTGGTTACTCAGGATAAAAAGTAAACAGTTTGTTCTTGCCTGAAAAAACCTTGTATAGCTAAGCCAGTGAAGTTTCTTTTAGATGGGTTGAATTGGTGTGAACAAATAGACAGACAAATATGTATATATAAAAAAAGATTATTAAGTGGTTAGTGTTTTAGTATCGTTTAAGTAATAATTAAGCTCAGTAGTCCAGTATTATATGATATCTAATCTAATATATTTAAACGAGCAATTCTTGTATATTTATTTATTTATACCGACGATCACGGAAACAGCTCTAACGATTTCGCTGAAATGTGGTATGTAGGGGTTTTCGGGGGCGAAAAATCGATCTAGATTAGTCTTATGCCTAGAAAACGCATATTTTCGAGTTTTCATGTGGTTTTCTTTCGCATTATTCTACGCAAAATATGTTAATAATTTCGCACACTCGGGCGTAAGCATCGTGGTCAAGCCGCCAAGACGCAAGAATGACTCTCACAGATATCCGGGTTCGAATTCCTGTCGGATGACAAAGCTTGTACTTTCCTTTTTTTGTATTTATTCAAGTTTTTAGTGTATTTTTTGTTTTTAAGCCAAATCAAAAAGAAAATTGTCTTTTGATCAAAAACTCCGAGAGAAGCTCGGTCGCCCAGGTACTTATTATTTTATGTAACAAAGACGCAAAAAAATTAACAAGTCTTATTATAACAGAATAGAAACTAAATTGAAATAATAATTTTCGTAGTACAAATATTGAAAATTAACTTAACTACTTACATAATAAAGTTGAATTTCCTTTAACACAACAATATAATTTTGGCGACTAGTAACCA
Source organism: Argynnis bischoffii washingtonia (assembly GCA_033884665.1). Taxonomy (NCBI): domain Eukaryota; kingdom Metazoa; phylum Arthropoda; class Insecta; order Lepidoptera; family Nymphalidae; genus Argynnis; species Argynnis bischoffii. The sequence goes on from CM066610.1 coordinate 810,910, forward strand.
AAGACAATAGTCGCACGGACGAATGAATCGGTTGTGAATATTATGCGGAAGGGAGTACTCTAGGTCAGACAAATTCTCTATTAAATTATACTATCGGTTGGATATTTAATGGAAATATCTTCGAATTGTTAGAGTAATGGTGTGCAAGTGCAGCTCAGAATGTTTATAATTTCGCCATGAAATTTTACTCACACTATAAACGAGAAAGTTTGTATGTTTGTTACATTTTCACACTGAAATAATTGAACTGATTTGAATGAAATGTAGTAAGGAGACCTTTTTAACGTATAACCTTTTTTTAACGTTGGGAAATGCATTTACGTACACGTACAGGTGGTTATGTGGGACTCACCAGCTAGAAAAGTCAAGCCCACTGAACCCTACCAGAACCTCCCAGTGCCTAAATGGGGTGGGGTAGGATCGCTATGTTGCTAGGGCAACCCGAGTGGTACACTACTCACGGAGGCAGCTAACTGGAATTCCAGACACTTATGACCCTCCACCATGAAAAGTTGAACACATTGGGGGAGGATAAGTTATTACCCTTTTAATATTATGAAATGCATTTACGCATATCACCTCCATACATATAGGTGATTATGTGGGACTCACTAACTAGAAAATATAGTACTGCCCACTAAAATCTAACTAAACCTACCCCGTCTTAATGGGGCATTGCAGGATCGCCCACGCAACTTATTTACCACGGCCCGATGGCAGGTCTGCCGAAGCAGACCACATGGGGTTGTTCCAATAGTCCACTCTGCTATCAAAGAAGTACCAGTAGCAAGACGCATGGCATACTGCCTACCGAAATGGGCCGCCTACCAATACACTTCTTGGCTTCGCGCCCGGCTGAACTGCCGGGGGATAAAATATAACCTGGAGTAACATACAGGTTACTGTTAAATGTAAAATTAAACAAACGGTGGCGCTGACCGTATAATATATTAAAAAGGCAAAAGCCAGTCGAAAAACCAAGTCATACCATATCTTTAGTTATTTTCTAGGTTATTCTACCCAAAGGGTTACTAATCCTCCGCCGTCTATCCATCTTCAAAGGGATCTAAGTCAGTGTAAAGTAAGTATAAGCTATAAGTAGTTTTATCTTTTAAACCGTAATATGTATCTTTATTTTTTTTACAGAACTTTTGGTTACTATGGAGATTTTTTTGGCAAACATAAAATCGTAATAAATTGGAGATTTTACAAAAAGCTTGTCTTTAAGGTCAAAAATATTTTTTCTGTAGTAAGCTGATGTGTGAAGGAATAAGTAATATAACGTTAACTTTTTAAAATAATAAATCTTCAATTAGCAGAATCTAAGAAAATAATATATTAAGATGTGCAATTTAATAAAAAGTTCTTTTGTTAAAGTGAATTCAGTGTGGTATTACGAGGTATGAAAAAGACATTAGCAAGTTACGTGTTGGAAATAAAAGTAAAAAGCTTGTAAAATATTCTTAAGCACTCGCTTGGATAATTGTGAAGAAACTTGTACTTGTTATATATACATAAACACAAATAATGCCTAATATTATATATATATATATATATATATATATATGTGTGTGTGTATATATATGTGTATATATTGTGTATATGTTTCCACGAAAATCTTATGGAATAGATAGACTATATAATATATAGTCTATCTATTCCATAAGATTTTCGTGGAAACATATACACATATAGCCTTCCTTAATAAACGGGTTATCTAATGCAAAAAGAATTTTTCAAATTGGATTAGTAGTTCCTGAGATTAGTTAGTTCAAACAAACAAACAAAAAAATAACAAACAAACAAACAAATAAATAAATAAATAAACAAACAAACAAACAAATTTATTATTTTGATAAGTACAAAAATAAAATTATTAATATGTTATTATTAACTGTTACACAAAACATTTTTTTTACACATAATTTTGATAATTTTTTAACCGTACTCAAAAATTCCTAAATGAATTTTTGGCTTTAAAATATTCTGATCGAATGCTAAATTTTTAATTTTAGCCTCACATATTATTTTACGTCCTCGAGTTATGAGTTAAAAGGGCCGTTTTACGGTCTCGTTATACGAAAATCCAGGTCATTACGTATTCGAGACCCGATCGCCCCAATGTTATGTGCGAAAAATTTACAGTATACCTACCTATAAAACATACATCGTTGATGCGGGCTTCAAATTTATTAAGGGTTCACCGAATCTATTGGAAAGAAATATCCTGATAGAAATGCTAAAGTTGGCTTGAGTCTTATATGAACACTAGCAGAACCCGTGACTACGCCCGCGTTTAATCTACAAAAGAAACTCTTTGGCTTAATGTTATACAGCGACTCATATATATGTATGTATATATATAATATTGTCCATACAAAAAAAAAATGCGATTAAAAATGCAGGGTGAGGGTAGGAGGGTGAAAAACACTTTACAATCTATTATAACTTACTAAATAAAAAAAAATCATAAAAATCGGGCGAGCCTTTTCGGAAGAGTGCAATCATAAACGCCGTGACAAGAGATAAATATATATATATATATATATATATATATATATATATATATATATATATATATAACGAAATTCTCTGTCTACTTCATTGTCACAAAAAAATTGGTCATAATATGGAGTTATCTCATGAAGAAAAATAGAATATCGTCCTTTTTCCGTCTGAATAAGTTATAAATAAATATATTTTTGATGTAATTTGCCTATTATGTTTGTCTATTACTTGGACAAAAAATTTTATATACGAGTAAGTGCTAACTTTTAACTTCCGTTTAGAAAAATTGAAAAAAAAAAATATCCTTTTACACCTATTTGCTTCCATAAAAGTTCACTCTGCCATAGAGAGTGTGAACTTGTAATCTATAATACATATAGTAAAATTCTGAGTCGAATCTGTACATTAAATATTTTTTTGAAAAATCTTATTGAAATAGTCTTTGTTATCGATACAGAGGCCGAATCTATAGTTTTTAGAATTTTTGTCTGTCTGTCTGTCTGAAAACGCATCACGAGAAAACCACTAGATAGATTTTGATGAAATTTCGTATGACGATAGCTGATGATAATGATGTGACCTGGGCCAACATATAGGATACTTTTTACTGCGGGAAAATATCTCATCTCTGAGATATTTATATTAAACGTTAAAACGTAAACCCTTACGTTGCTAGTAAATAATAATTTAAAATGAAAGTAGAGGAAATAAAGCAAAAAATATCCAAAAAGAGGTTAGCATCTTTGGGTTAATACAAAGTTTGGTTTTTTCACACACACTAATTTTATACATATATATACCTTTTTTGCGTTAGAAAATGCATACGACATGTATACAGGTGGTCCTATGGGATTCACCGGTTAGAAGTTAGTACTACCAACTAAAACCCAACGGAACCTCCTCCTTAATGGGACATTGCAGCATCACTTATGCACTCAACGACGATGCCCCAACGGCTGGCCGAGGTCGACCACAATAACCATTTGGTAACTACAACGGTCATATTATTACATACTAGCGACTCGTCCTCGCTTTGCTTTGGGTTTGTACCTAGACAAAAACAAATCTATTCCACGGGAACCATACATTTTTCCGGGATGATATATAGCCTATAGGCTTCCTCAGTTAATGGGTAAGAATTTTCTAAATCGGATTAGTAGTTCCTGAGATTAGCGCGTTCAACCAAAGAAACAAAGAAACTCTTCAGCTTTATAATATTACTAGCAAAACCCGCGGCTTCGCTCGCGCTAAAACTACAACAAAAAAACTTTAAAAACGTAGGTTTCATACAAATTTTTATCCCTTATTTTATCTCCTTATGGGATGAATTTCAAAAAACGCTAAAACACGTATTTATTTAATTATATTGAAGCGCATTAATACCAAGTTTCTAAAAATTCTGATCATAAATATTTTTTGGGTTGTGTTATAACGTGTATTCCCGTGGGAATGAGATAATCTCCCGCGGTAAAAAGTATCCTATATATTGACCCGGATATCCAGCTATCATTATACCAAATTTCATTAAAATTCCTCCAGTGGTTTTTCTGTGATGCGGTAACAGACAGACAAACAGACAGACAAAAATTCTAAAAACTATACATTTGGTCTCTGTATCGATGATAAGGTCTATTTTAATAAGATTTTCTAAAAAATTTTAAGGTACAGATCCGACTCAGTTACAATTTCATTATATGTATAGATATATAGTATAGATTACATATTTAATTACATTTTCTAACTCCGCAACTACGATCCACTGGGCATACTCTAACTATATAATTATCGACAGGGCTTACCATAGGTAAGACAACTACAATTGGCATCATAAATAAGTAATAGATAAACATTAAAACCCTGAATTCTAATTTTACTAACCGAAAGCTTTAACCATTTTTTTACAATAAATCTATAACTTCTACATATAATAAATAAATAAATAATTATAAATACTAGCGTCTTATCCTCACTTCGCTTGGGTTTGTACCTAGTTACGTTTTAACGGTTAGTATGGAATAGATAGACTATATAATAGGAATGATGAGTTATTGTGGGTTGTATTGTAACGTGTTTTCCCGTAGAAATGAGATAATCGCCCAGAGTAAAAAGTAGCCTATACTCTCTGTAGCCCTCCAATTATCTCCAGACGAAAAATCACGCTAATCCATCACTCTTTTTCGACGTGAAAGAAGGACAAACAAACAAACTTCCTCATTTATAATATTAGTATGGAGGTATGGATGTATACGTCAAACAAACATTTTCGCTATACAAATAGCATGTGATGCGAGCAATATTTAAGAGCCTTAGCTCGGGAGTATTTTTTTTTGAATTCAACCAACCATATTTATATTATTTCTCCTTACACCCTCCATCGTTACCATAGAGTTTGTATTTAAAAAATAATGAAAAAAGTTTTGCTCGATCCGTTTTTTACGTGAATAAATATTTTTTAAAATGAATAGAAGCACCGTTTAAGCATATTTTAACAATTTTATTTGTACCCTGTCTCTTGGGATCGAGTTTCATCTATTTTTTGGTATAAATATTAAACTTTAGATATTGTCCTTTAGAATTTTTACAATTACTGTTATTTTATTCGTGTTTAAATTTCAATTTTGGGAACTTTCACTTAAGTAAGCTTAGAAAAAAACTAAAAAAAAAAAAAAACCGACTTCCAGGCACTGAAAAGTAAAAAATAACTAAACGGGGGTTTTCATTTAGAATAGATACTTAATCAGATATTTTCGAAGTCGGTGTGCTTTGATTTGTATCGGCTGGCACCGTTTTTTTTTTTTTTTTTTGTAAGTTTTTTTTTCCATTTTTAGTTAGCATTAGCCTAAACACCAGGTAATTGCTGTAAATCGTTGAGGAGTTCCCTCGACTATCTTTTGGGTCCATCATCAGATCGACTCCAGACCCTTATAAAATAGTAGTGCTTTAAAATACCTAATGAAAATGTTATCAAACGCACTAGTCGCCGATACAATTTTCGAAAGTTCCTCTCGATTTCTCTGAGATCCCATCATCGGATCCTGGTTTCCTTATCATGGTACAACTCTTGGGATATCTCCTTTCCAATGAAAAAAAATTTATCAAAATCGGTTCATAAACGTCGAAAAAATCCGCGAACAAACATAAAAATAAATATATATATATACGGTCGAATTGAGAACCTCCTCCTTTTTTTGGAAGTCGGTTAAAAAGATCGCATATGATTGAATATTATACACATACATTTTGTGTATGTAAATCTTACTAATATTATAAATGTGAAAGTTTAGGCTGAATGTATCTCGATGAAATTTGGCGCAAAGATAGATTATAGTCTGGAATAATACATAGGCTATTTTTTATCCCGGTAAAATGTACGGTTCCCGTGGGATAGATTTTGTTTTTCTATAGGCGAGCCCGAGTGCAGCTAGGGAGAGCTGCTAGTATATAATATACTTTTCAATACTATGCAGAGTACATATTTTTACAATAATTTTCATAAATATAAAAAGGTGTTCATGAAGAGCTATATTACCTTTGAATATATATAATATAGATTCTTGAAATAATTCTGAATAATTTTCATTATCTTTTAGTGCATTCTTTTGAAACTAAAAACAGATAAACTGTTCTTATTTAAAATACGTGATCAAAGACATAAGCAGATAACAATTCGTAAAATTGTTGATATTCTGCAAACCCCTAGTGATGTAGTGGCTTTTTAATATTAAATTTTACCCCGTTACATCCCTGATTCATGATCCTCATGGGATTATATTGAAAAAAATACTAGAGAACAGACGATATGTATAATGTTTTTGAGCGCGACGAGGTCAGATTCAGTTATCTGACGTACCAACAAAATCCGACTGAGTATAAATATCCATTTATGGAAATCGGTTAAACGTAATTTACAAATTTTATTTATCATTAAATGAAACTAAATCAAAATATACTTTTACAGCATGAAGCATTTGACTCAGTTTGTAGTGCCAGCTTGCTGTGCCAGTGGTTGCGGGTTCGAGTCCCGCTGGGGGCATTCATTTGTGTGATGAACACGAATGTTAGTATTTAAAGTTATATATATGCAGTGTATCAACTATCTGGTATTCATAACACAAGCCCCGTAGCTTACCATGGAACTAGATGGCGCTGTGTGTTAATGTCTCAAAATAAAAACAACAAATTGAAAATTGCCAATTCATATATTTTGTCTCTTAAATTTGAGGAAGGAGTTGAGAAAGTCATTGGCTTGGATAATTTAAAGCGTAACTGTATTTTTTTAACTTACTAATAAATAGAACCTGCGAACTTAATTCAACATACAAAAACCTTTCAATTTGACATGAAAATCCAATATATAGACATAGCCAAAAAAGCTTCTAACATTTATAATTGACGTTTTCAAACCAAAACGATTAATCGAGTAAAGGATCTAAGTCGAATAATTACTATCCCTTACTACCTTTGTAATGGCTTTTGAAGCTGTCATTCTAAAACGGAATTAAAAGGTAATCTGTAGTTGTCTCTCGATAATTACGAGGGCCAACCCTTTCAGTTGTATTTTGGATAGTGTTCTACACTATTTTGGTAGTTTTAATGACCAATTTCTAAAATTAATCTATAGTTGAGAAAAGATTTTTTTTGGTTAGTTGGTTTGGTTGTACCAAATAGGCTCCGAAACTATTAAACCAATTTAGATGATATTTAGTAAAAGATAGATTGAGACCCTGAGAAGGATATAGGATAGTTTTTATCCCGGAAATCATCCCTTAAGGGGGTGAAAATGGGGATGAAAGTTTGTATGGGGAATCAATCTAGTGACGAATCCGAGCGAAGCGAGGTTGAGTCGCTAGTAGAATATATGTTTAGTAGCGACTCACTCTCGCTTCGCTCGGGTACGTCCCTAGGTACGTTTTAACGATTAGTATAAATAGACTTACTTGAGAAATGATTGATTCCTGGATGAGCTAGTCCAGGAATCAAACTAATGATGTTCCGGAGATAGAACACTACTCCATTACTGTACCAGATGGTAATCAATATTAGACGCCAGCTTTTATTGTACGTATAACAATGAATGTAGCGTTATCAGCTTGATGTGAGGATTTATTAGTGATAACGTCCGCCACCGGCACGCATATAATAGACAAATGACACTCCTAAACGTTATATATATATATATATATATATATATATATATATATATATATATATATATACTGCAGTAAGATTATACAAATAAATGAAATTGAAGTGTCTGTTGTAATGTCAAAATAACAGCTTTATACTAAATTCATGTGATATATGTACGATACTTATAAGAAAAACGCAATATTGGAAATTTTTTGTCTGTCTGTTTATTCAGGCTAATCTACGAAACGGCTGGACTGATTTTGACAAGATTATCATTTGCAGATAGCTGATGTTATAAGGAGTTACTTGACTACTTTTATTTTGGAAAAATAATTTTTCCGCTCAAAAAAATTAAAATGTACTTAGGGACGCACCCAAGCGAAGCGAGGGTAAGTCGCTAGTGGTATATAATTTTATCGTACAGACATCAAGTACAATTTTAATATATGTGAATATTATTTTCATTTTATAAAATATATGTTACGGAGAATATTTATAATTACATTTCACTCCTCTGAGAATCTCAATTCGTAATTAAATTTATAATTCCGTAGGAAAAGTTTCGATCCGTCCAGATTATTGGATCTGAGGCAGGGGATGGTTGTTGCTTTGTTTTATTTTGGTTATTTGTATTTTTGAATTATTTACAATCGTATTTATAATGTATTGTTACTTTACCCTGAACATTTATTCGGTATTGTAATATAATACTTGAAAATTAAATAAAATTAAATAATTTCACTGTATTTTTTGTACGCATTTTGGACCATCAGAGTATTATTTGTTATAGATAGGTCATGGGTTTGACTCTTGTACAAGGTAAATTGTATTGATCATAGCACAATTTCATGTACAATTTGTAAAATTCCTAATAATGTGCTTAAACTAATAAAATAAATTAATAATCATTATTTGCGTAAAGTATTTAGTCAGGATTAAGGTTTAAGTAACATAACCAACTGCCTAGGCAGTGGTAGCCCAATGGTAACGCGTTTGTTTAGAAAACCGAGTAAAACGGGTTCAAATCTCTGGTCTTGCAGCTCTGTTATTTTCATGTGCAAATCATTTCCAACATGACTATCACTTGTCTTATCGTGAAGAAACCTGCATACCTGAGAAATCCTAGCTAGTTTACGAAAGACATGTGAAGCCCGCTTGGGAACTTGCGCTTGGCCAGCGTGGTGGACCATAGCCTGATCCCCCTCATGTTGAAGGGAGGCCCACCCTCAGCAGTGGAACGTTCAAAAGGGCTGAATACAACCAATTGACGGTGTATTGCCCTTTTGCCTCGTGAACTTGGCGTACACACAGCCATAGCTCTAGATATCTATACTATTACTATACTGTTTTCAAAAATTACAAGAAAAGATTTATTGCTAGTTTTTATATACATACATTTATTTAAATACAAGCGTCTCACATTCGCTTTGCTCGGGTTCGTCCTAGGTGTGTTTTAACGGTTAGTAAGGAAGAAATAGACTCTATATACATAGGTATGATGAGTTATTGTGGGTTGTATTATAATGTGATTTACTGTTTGAATGAGATAATATCCCGCGGTAAAAAGTATCTACTAGTGAAAATTCCGTCAAAATCAGTCCAGCCGTTTCGACAGACAGACAAAAAAACTACAAATTGTATGGCCTCTTAAAAGTACCATATATAATTTCATATGTATTTAGTAAAAAGCCGTTATTTTAACATTACAAACAGACACATCTATTTTATTTATCTGTATAGATGTCATAGAAATACGTAGTATATTATACTTTTTTAGCTGAACAACTTTTCCATTGCGAAAGTTTTGCAGTTCTCTGACTTATGAATGCCGATTTCGAGTTTTAGGTATTTTTTTTCTCCTGTGATATATGAATAGTTTGAATTTCGTTTTGTAAGCATCTGATTTTCCTATAATAAAATACGCGTGAAATATTCATAAAGCTTTGTTACTGTGGCATCACGATATTTTCTTTTGTTAGACACATTTAAGTTTAGATATAACCAATAAAAATTGTTTTGGGTTCTTATTCAATAAAAATTTATATGAATCTAAGATATATAAGATTTTTTGTGTTCTTTTTATGTTTAAAATCGTTATGTTTTTCTTTTACAATAAAAAGTTCAAAAATGTAATATAATAAATAAAAAACAAAACCGAGTAAAGTGGGTTCAAATCCCGGATTTCGCGCTTCTGATATTTTTATGTGCGAACCATTTCTAACACGATTACCACTTGCTTTACAATGAAGGAAAACATCGTGAGGAAACCTGCATGTCTGAGAGAAACTAGTAAGTTTTCGAAAGACGTATGAAGTCCGCCAACCCGCACTTGGCCAGCGTGGTGGACTATGGCCTGATCCCCATCGTATTGAAGGGAGGCCAGTGCCCAGCAGTGGGACGTTACAAAGGGCTGAATACATACCTTTCTCTGGTAAATAATGTAAAGTATTAATATAGCGTTGATGCTAGAGCTATACAAAGATATTTTGGATATGACAATTTAATCCGTTAAATAGTAATAATAATATAAAAACGTAAGATATCTTTTTTACGATTTACAAATACGGAGAATTAAAAGGGTTTGCTTTGTAGTTAATTACAATTTTTGGTACTTATTTATGTAAACAAACTTTTTCAATCGCTAATTACCGATATATATATACTTCTCGTCTTACAGGTGAACATTAAGAGCCATTCTATGAATTTCAACTACTAAAATGAAAGCTAACATACAACAAATATACGCTCAAATACAGCCTCAATCGTCACACTGAAGTTTGTAGTTATATACTTTGTGATGTATGTTTAATTTTTGTTTTTGTAATTTTTTGCTCATTTCTTTAAATAAAACACACAATAAAATATTCATTCGTTTTTAATATCAAAAGTGCGGCCCGCCTTTACTAGATTTTGTCACCTTGTGGCCCCTTTCTGCTGAAAGGTTGCCAACCGCTTAACAACAATTATGGTCACGGGAGAGACTAAGGTTTTAGACGTCTCAAAGGCATTATATACTTGTTACAGACAGTGTCTACCCACAATTTCACAAAATCATTTCAACAATCAAATATGGTACCAAAATACCTTACAATATTTGTTAACTCTACGAGCTTTTACAAGAGGACATTTAACCAAGCTTTAAAGTTAATTTAATTTCAAATATATGACTTAACCAAGCATAAAGTTACGTGCCAGGAATATAAAGCTTTTTCCATATTACAATTCTTAGTTTTCTATTAGCGATATCGATATCGAGGGGGCTGAATCAAAGTAATATAGCAATTTACAGAGAGCATTCGCTTAATAAAGAACATCAAGCTTAATGTTCCAGCTACAATTTTTACGAGGCATAAATTTTGTCTCACTGCCTCTATTACTACGTCGATATACTAAAACGTGGGATAAAAATTTCATTGTTGTTATATTATAGGCTTTTACGTAATCTTTCTAGGGTTCCGTACCCGAAGGGTGCCAATGTCCTGTTACTTAGCCTCCGCTGTCGGTACGTCTGTCCATCAGTCTGTCTCTCAAAGGGCTGTATCTTATGAACTGTAATAGGTAGAAAGTTGTAATTTGTTTTAATATCAATTTCTATAGAAATATATGTTTTAAGAGTTTACCTTTTGTAGGTTTTGGTAATATATCCAATTCTTAGATAAACTCCTAAACACAGTTCCCGACAAGCAAATCTAATTGAGACTAACCATTTGCGCAGGAGATATTATAGTGCCCAAAATGTTCAAACAAATTAGCACTTTCTATTCCTTTCATTTTCATATAGATGGGACGGCAAATCGACACGAAGTTACCATGGGTAAAAATTAGTTAAACATAATATATATAATAAATTTGAATAAAAATACGAATGACGATATCAAAATCAAAGTACCGGTAATGGAACCGTCAAAATATAAAATTGTTTTTTAGGACCGTGTGCAGAGGGATTAATAGACCATTTAAATTTGCATAGCCCTTTATTAGCCGCTATTTCACGAAATAACGCTCGAAATCATTACGAAAAAAGACTTTTTGAAGTACGAATATTTAGTACTAGCGACTCACCCTCGCTTCGCTCGGTACGTTATATTTTTTTGAGTGAAACCCTAGTTCTTTTTCTAAAATAAAAGTAGCCTAAGTTACTCTTTATAATATTAGCTATCTGCAAGTGAAAGTTCCGTTAAAATTGGTCCAGCCGTTTTGGAGATTAGCCGGAACAAACAGACAACAGACAGTACCGTATATAATTCCATATGCATTTAGTATAAAGCTGTTATTTTGACATTACACACAGACACTTCAATTTTATTTATCTGAATAGATTAATATTTGCTCTTACGATGTAAGAAAATATTTGTGATATCGAAGGAATAACAGGATTATCTGACTAGACACACGATGCAATAAATATAGGATGCCGGATTGACTACAAAAATATCTGTCACGCTATCAATATTTGCCTTATACTTTAAACTCTTGTCTACAACAAGAATAGATAATATAGAAAATTGCACTTAGTGAGAAAGAGACAATCTCCTTTTAAAAAAATATGCTCATATATTTATTCTCATGACTATACATATAGTCAAAATCCTATGGTTTTACAAGCGACTCATGCGCCAAGTTTCACACTTGGTTAAGGAATCTATATGTATGTCCTCACATACATGTAACTTAAGTAACGGAAATTTTACCTCAATAACAATATAATGAATAGTATACAAAACGGTGTACAGGTTGCATTCATTTTGAACGCAAACATCAGAAATACATCGTATACAAGAAATTAGCAAAACAAACATACAAAACAATAGATCCCATTTTTCTTTTCCTAGAACAATGGAAGTAAAAAATTCGCCGCTTGTCATGGATGTGGCAGAGATTAAGTGGTTTGGGACTTCGCGCTCAGTGTTTAATTCACTCAACTTAAGATATTTAGAGGTTGATTCCTTGATCTACTGCTTAAATTACTTAGTACATTTAAGTATAAATAGAAATTTATCGAAAAATATCTAAAAACTAAAATAATAATAAACACTACTAATAGACTAAACGCGAAAGTTGTCATATAATAAATATATTTTTTTTTTGGAAAATTTTATTGAAATAGTCATTATTATAGATAAAGAGACCGAATCTATAATTTTTAGAATTTTTATCTGTCTGACTTTCTCTTTGTCCGTCTGTCTGGAAACGCATCAGGAGAAACCCATAGGACAGATTTTGATGAAATTTGAAATGATGATAGCTGGTTATCCGGGTCAACATATAGGATACTTTTTACTGATGGAAATACATCATATATATATATATATATATATATATATATATATATATATATATATATATATATATATATATATTTGATAACAGATTGTACAAACATCAAATGATCAAAGAAACGGGAATAATGTAATATTTCTTTGAAAGCTCAATCAAAATATATGTTAGAATATTTTATTACAGAATTACGTAATGAAAGAAGTTATCATTCAGCCATAGCATTTTCAACTATAAATTGATTATGTTAGTTGTTAGTTAATATATAATAATAATATGTTGGGACATTAACACACAGCACTTCTAGTTCCATGGTAAGCTACGAGGCTTTTGTTATGGATAACAGATAGTTGATACACAACACATATATAACTTAAAGTACATGCACATTATAAATATATTGTTATTTCCATACATACACATTCATATTCTATACATAGTATATTTCACCGGTGGTAGGATGGGTACCACCCCCTTATCTATTTCTGCCGCCAAGCAACAATGATTGCATTGTTGTGTTCCGGTTTGAAGGATAAGGTAGCCAGCGCAATTACAGGCGAGAGGCATATCATCTTAGTCCTCACAGTGACAACGCACCTGTGGTTCTGCATTTTTGTTACTTAAAACCTAAGTGCATGAACTGTAGATGTTATGGGCGACAGGTACTGCTTTCCATCAGGTGGTCTGTCTGCTCGTTTGTCACTGAATCGCATAAAAAAAAAATTATATTACTAAAAAAATATGTGGTTGGGATGAAAACGAAACATAAGGTAAACCAAAAAAATTAAAGAGTGCGAGTATGAATGTGTACACGCGCAAGAAGTAAAACTTCTGTAGGTTATCGGTACTCTTATGAAATTCAATTTATGTTTTAAATAATTAGGATAGGTGAGATACTAAAAAAGTTATTAAATAACGCATATTAGGTTTATTACAATCATATATTCATAGAATATTATTTAAGGAAAGAATATAATATTATAGCACCTGGGCGACCGAGTTTCGTTTGGAGTTCTTTTGTGTTATATCGTATTTTTTAGATAAAAAAAACTAAAAACTTGAATAAACACAAAAACAAAATTAAAAAAACTTAAAAAATTATTGACCATATTCTGCGTGGAATAATGCAAAAAGAAAACTGCATGAAAACTCGAAAAAACGCGTTTTCCCAGACATGAGACTAATCTAGATCGATTTTTCGCCCCCGAAAGCTCCTACATACCAAATTTCAGCAAAATCGTTAGAGCCGTTTCCGAGATCGCTAGTATAAATAAATAAAGAAATACAGATATAAATATACAAGAATTTTAATTTTTTTAGCGCAGAACCCTAGTTGTTTTCTAAAATAAAAGTAGCTTAGTAGGTACTAGCCTACTCCTTATAACATCAGCTATCTGCCAGTGAAAGTCCCGTCAAAATCGGTCCAGTCATTTTGGAGATTAGACGTCACACAGATGACACACAAAAACAAAAAAAAACATTTTATAATAATATAATAATCAAAATAAAAATAATATAAGTATCGTATATACATACTTTCATATGCATTTAGTAAAAGCTTTTATTTTTACATTACAAACAGACACTTCAGTTTTATTTATTTATATAGATGTACAGATTAAGAAAATGTATTCAGCCCTTTTTAACGTCCCACTGCTGGGTACAGGCCTCCCTTCAATACGAGGGGAAACAGGCCATAGTCCACCACGCTGGCCAATTGCGGGTTGGCGGACTTACACGTCTTTCGAAAACTTGCAAGGTTCTCTCAGACATGCAGATTTCATCACGATGTTTTCCTTCACCATAAGGCAAGTGTTAATCATGTTAGAAATGATTCGCACATTAAAATATCAGAGGTGCGAGACCCAGGATTTGAACCCGCTTCACTCGGTTCCCCAAGCGAGCGCGTTACCACTGGGCTACCACTGCCCTAGATTAAGAGTACCTACATAAAAATCAAAGCTCTTTTGAAAAACCATTAAAAGCAGATTGTGATATTTTATACATTTTATCGACACCTCATCAATCACTGCGTCACCATTGTACTCCAAAACGCGTGAAATTCAAATATGTATAATTAAAAGCTGAACGGTCAGTCCTTTGTCGTTCCAATGAGGTTGAATCAAAAAAAACCTTTTGTTAAGCATGGGGTTGTGTTAATTTGTTTTAAATTTTGTAATTAAATACTCATATTTCTATTTTAGTAATTATCTATTTATATTTTATAAGAAACTAGCGACTTACCCTCGCTTCGCTCGGGTTTGTCCCTAAGTACATTTTGACGATTAGCATGGAACAGATAGGCTATATATACATAGGTATGATGAGTTTTATATCCCTTAATTGAGAAAGGATTGATACCCCTTGCAAACTTCCACCCCCCTTTTCACCCTCGTAAGGAATGATTTCCGAGATAAAATCTATCCTATGTCCTTTACAGAATCTTAAGCTATCTTTATACTAAATTTCATCGAAATCAGTTCAGCGAATATTTAGTTTATCCATTATAAACAAACATACAAAAAAAAAAACACTTTTTTTCTCTTTATAATATTAAACTTAGCTGTCATGGTCATTACTAGATTTAGCTGTCATGTTCACTAACATTATTTTAACACACCGGTTACACCGGTGGTAGGACTCTGTCAAGCCTGAGGAGTCCGACTGGATGGGTACCACCCCCTTATCTATTTCTGCCGCCAAGCAACAATGATTGCATTGTTGTATTCCGGTATGAAAGATAGGTAGCCAGCGCAATTACAGGCAAGAGGCATATCACCTTAGTCCTCACAATGACAACGCACCTGTGTTTTGTTACTTAAAACCTAAGTGCACGAACCGTAGGTGTTATGGGCGACAGGTACTGCTTTCCATCAGGTTGTATGGCTGCTCGTTTGTCACTGAATCGCATAAAAAAGAAAAAAAAACCATGGAAAACAGGTTATATCTAAATCTAACTCAAAATAGAAAGACATACCTTGTCTAGAATATCGTATTCCTTCCTTTGTCCGTAATGAATTTTCGAATTCCTCACTTTATTATTATTAGGATTTTCGTATAAATTGGTTTCCACTGGCCTCTGGAGATATTTACGTTTCCCAATAAATTAAAATACAACACGAGTATTAATTAGCAATCACCTCCAGTTTCGAGATTTGAACAAACAAATATACATAGATAAAAAAGTTAAATTGAATCGTTATTTTTCAGTTATTCTTAATTTTATTTATGCTTACCTAAGCATACAGTATTAATCTAACCTAGGTCTTAATCTAACCTAGGTCTCTTAGATTTACGCGAATTAGTATTACTCTAACCTTGGTCTTTTAAATAAAACTATCTTTTCGGATTTTTATGCAGATTTATTTAGATTTTCGGTTCCCGACGTTTCAATTGCTTTACAGCAAGACCACGGGAGAGACTAAGGTGTTAGATGTCTCAAAGGTATTATATAGTTGTTACAGACAGCCAACCCACAAAATAACAAAATGAATTCAAAATTTTGAAAATTGGCACCAGTACTAGTACCTTACAATATTTGTTAATTTTAATTTTAAAAATTAACTCTTTATTAAACAAATTGCTTTAAACCCATGCTAGTAATTAATATTGGTCACTCGAAACCCATTTTCTAATAATTGTAAAAAAATATTCATCGATCAGCTCTAAGGCATGCGATGTTTCTAAAGTGTTAAAAAAGACGTAATACTTTCCAGAAAGAACATTTCGAAATCTATATTTTCTATTCCTAGGTTTTCTTTACACTGCTTATTCAAAGAGGTGACAATTTGTCGAATAGTCAACACTAGTTTGTAGTGTACGTAGAAATAAAGGTTAAGTGAATTAATAGTATGTATTGAGCCCATTTTAACGTTCCACTGCTGAGCACGGGCCAATACGAGGGAGATTAGCCCACAGTCTACCACGCTGACCAAGTGTGGGTTGGCGGACTTCACATATTTTTCGAGAACTTACTAAATTCTCTCAGGCATACCGATTTCCTCACGATGTTTTCCTTAACCGTAAGACAAGTGGTCATCATGTTAAAATTATCAGAGGTGCGAGACCCGGGATTTGAACCCGCTTCAGTCGGTTTCCCAAGTGAGCGCGTTCTCACTGAACTACCACTGCCTCCAAATTAATAGTACTACGTGAAAAATATGAGGCTTAGTGACTGAAATACGTGTCTCTTGTTGTAATATTAATAAAAGCAATTATATTGAAAGTACTTAATCAGCTCTAATTTCAGACTTTAGACTCCAATCTATCCAATCTCATAGCGATTATAACGACCATTCGACCTTAAAAATGGGCACTGAAATTAAATAGGCTATACTCTTAGGTCTAGATTTTTCTACGATATCTATAGGATATAGCAACGAGTAAACATACACTATATCTATAAGATAAGTTACACATACACAGTTTTCACTACCAATCCGCGACCTCCGTCATGAAGCCAGATACCAACCACTACGTTATATAGCCAAACAAATGAATAATTCTAAAACTAACTGAAATATTCATTTCTTATTCAAAATCAGAAAGTGAATATGAAAAAAGCGCAACAATCTGAACAAAACGACAGCATCCAATACCACAGTACAAAGAATTACAATTTTTAAAGAGTCAATTTGGGAAGCGGCACCGGGTTTTAATTAAGACCGAATGCTCCTGGGGAAAAAGCCTTCAAACGAAATCGTCTCTCATTTGAAAAGAAAATAAAAAACGATCGGAAAGACTGGGTCGCTAATGGGCGTTGGCTATAAATGGCCCTTTCTACTTTACTAAGTCAGTTCTGATACTGAAGGTAGATAAGAAATATAATTATAATACTTGTTATATTGTAAGGGCTATTTGAACCAAAATTTCTTAAATATGTTTATTAACTTCAAATTGTACGGTTTTGATCAGCTTTGAAGACCTTTAGAGTGAGTTTGAAGCTGTATTTATTATTGACTAGTGATTCAACCTCGCTGCGCTCGGGTTCATCCCTAGGAACGTTTTAACGGTTAGTATAATTTTTTTAGAAATGAGATATTTTCCCGCAGTACAAAATATCCTCTATATTGACCCGGATACCCAGCTATCATAATACCAAATCTCATTAAAATCTGTCTAATGGTTTTCTCATGATGCGTTCTCAGACAGACAGACAAATTTTCTAAAAACTATAGATTCGGCCTCTGTATCGATAATGACGACCATTTTAATAAGATATTCCAAAAAATATTTAATGTACAGATTTTACTCAGAACTTTATTATATGTATAGACTAATAAGTAATTATTATAGTTCTTAGTGTTTCGTAAAGGAAATATATACATATTTTTTTTCAAAATCTGTATAAGATAAATAGAACTTTTGATCGATTTTTAGGAACAAATTAAATAATAATACTAATATTAAAAATTAATAATATAATTTGAATTTAAACTTAAAAATATGATTTCATGTTACGATATGTTGATGAATAACACCAACAGTGTAATAATAGTCAACAATGGAACGTAATATAGAAAGCAGTTTGAATAATAAAATGAATTTAAACTCAAAGCCTCAATCTGATCAAAATTAATGAATCGGTAGAACGCATATACATATTTAAAATATTATTCAAATGAAATTCTTTTGGATTTTTTCGCGGTGTTATTTAGATTTTTCGTTTCCGACTTATCGATTGCTGTACAGCAATCATACTCATGATAAAGACTAAAATTTTAGACGTCTTAAAGGTTATTTTATAGTTTTTACATAAAGTACCTACCTACATAATCTCATACTAGATAACAGGGTTCGGAACCGGTTTAAAAAAAACCCGGTTTATTTCGGCAATGAAATTGTTAATTTATCGCTCGTTCTTTAACCGATTAATGAAAACGGACGGTTTAGTAAACCGGAATAATATATAATATTTGATGGTTATTCTTCGAGAAAGGTTAAATTTCGGTTTTTATATCAAAACGAAATGTTTGATTCATTCACAAGTAAGAAACGTGCATGCATCCTTCTACTAAGCCATTCACCATCAGCAAAGATACGCCGAATGTAAAAACATAAAAACTCATTTTAACCGGTTAATTTGGTTCAAGGAACCTAAATTCATCAAAAACCGTTGTCCCAGATTTAACCGATTAAACGTAACCGAAACCTTAACCCTAGAGCCTTTTCTGTCAACGACCAAAACCGGTTTAAAAATTAAACGGAATTCCGAGTCCTGCTAGATAATACCAACTCAATTTGAAAAATTCTTCATGTGTTTTATAGTTTATAGCTATACTAGCGACTAAGGATCTCTTCACTCGGGTGCTTTTTTAATGCTGGGAAATGCATTTAGGCACGAGGTGTGGGACTCGCCGGCAAAGCTAGTACTACCCACTAAAACCCAACGGAACCTCCCCGTCTTAACGGGGCGTCGCAGGATCGCTTACGCACTTAACTACGACGCCCCGACGGCAGGTCTGCCGAAGCAGACTATAACAGCCATGGGGTTGCTCCAACGGTCCACTCTGCTATCAAAGAAGTACCACCTCCCTGTGCGTTTCTTGGCTTCACGCTCGGCTGGATTGCTGGGCACTACTGAGCCCCCCCCCCCCCCCCCACCCACTGCAAGGTGAACGCACCTTAAGAGAAGCACTCAGGCATACCCCAAGGTAACTCACAGTAGTTTATGTAATACTCTAGAGCAATTTGTGTACTAAATTTCATCCAAATCTGTCCAGCACGAACAAACTTCCATATTTTTTAAAAATATTTCTATTAATTGAGAAATTATACATAAATAAAGTATAGACAGGGCTTCGGACAAATGCTACTAATAACAAAATAGCTTCTCATCACCTATTTTGTCTGATTCTTAGAAAAAAATAAGAATTCTTCGATATTTTTTCAACATATTGTATTCAATTTATTTTATTACGAAAAATCTTTTATACTAAATTCTCAGTCAGTTACATGTTTCAACGATGTAACTTTTTTGAATTATTGACAGTACCTGTGCGACCGACCTTCGCTCGCAGTTATTTTTTGTTATAACCTATTTTTTAGATAAAGAAAAAACTAAAAACGAATAAATACAAATAAAAACAAAAGTAAAAACTTTGTTTCCGACCGGGACTCGAACCCGGACACCTGTGATTGTCAATCTTGCAACTTGGCCACTTGACCACGATGCTTATGCCCGAGCGTAAGAAATTATCGACTATGTTTTGCGTGGCATAATGCAAAAGAAAACCGCATGAAAACTAGAAAACATGCGTTTTCCCAGACTTAAGACTAATTTAGATCGATTATTTGCCCCCGAAAACCCTCACATACCAAATTTCAGCAAAATCGTTAGAGGCGTTTCCGAGATCGCTGGTATAAACAAATAAATAAATATACAAGAATTTCTCATTTAAATATATTACATTAGAAAAATAGAATATTAAGGTATTCTTAAAATATAAACAGAAAATATATTCAAAATAGTCCCATATTCAAAGTGAATGTCATATTTTCGAGACAAACTTTGGGAGTCACATTTTTTTAACTTATCTTCAAGTTTTTTAAATAACGAGTATGATTATGCCTTTTGGGACCACTATTTAAGTTTCAAGAGAAATATCCAGTCCATACTAATTACTTCTAATATGATTTTGAAATTAGAAAAGGCATTTTATTTATATATAAATAGAGCTCAATTTTCTCATAATGTATATTTTAAAAATTATATGGAATAAAGAATATCTATATATAAATAGGCAAAGACAAAAAAAGCTTGATTTTCTTTTTTTTTGTTTAGTAGCTATTTACGAGCTTTAGTGTTATGAGAAAAAAATTCTGGACACAGTTAATTTTTTTTATATAATAATTATGGTCGGATTTTGACCATTGGGTGAACACTAGCGCTATTAAAATAGTATTTTGCTCGGGTTCGTCTTTAAGTCGATTCCCCATATAAACTTTCATACCTATTTTCACCTTCTTAAGGGATGATTTCCGGTATAAAAACTATCCCATGTCCTTCCTAGGGTCTCATACTATCTTCTTACTGAATTTCATCTAAATCGGTTCAGTAGTTTCGGAGCCTATTTTATACAAACAAACAAACAAACAATCAATATTAGGATAGATATTTGATTGTTATATACTTTACTTATACTTTAAACTTATACCTCTTTATAATATTAGTATAGATTAATCTGCCGTTTTTTATTAACTTCATCAAACTTGATTTCGAGATATTTGAGGTTTTGTCTTACTTCTACGTCGAAATTACTACTAGTTTTGACATAGTTACGATTAAAATGCTTATGATATCTCCGGATTCATAAGACTTAGATTTTTATGAGTAAGACTATCAAGTAGCATATTTTACCGGTGGTAGGACTCTGTCAAGCCTGAGGAGTCCGACTGGATGGGTACCACCCCCTTATCTATTTCTGCCGCCAAGCAACAATGATTGCATTGTTGTGTTCCGGTTTGAAGGATAAGGTAGCCAGCGCAATTACAGGCAAGAGGCATATCATCTTAGTCCTCACAGTGATAACGTACCGGCGGTTCTGCAGTTTTGTTACATAAAACTTACGTGCATGAACCGTAGGTGTTATGGGCGACAGGTATCGCTTTCCATCAGGTGGGCTGTCTCCTCGTTTATCACTGAATACCATAAAAAAAAAGAAAGTCATTTTTGACTAAATTGTTAGTTACAGCGTTCTTTCTTATGACGGCTGTAATACAAAATGATAATTTTACCACCAGTTCGGAATAAGCTTAATATTTCAGTTCTGAGTAGAACTTAAGTGTTAAGTTAAGGGCAATTTTATATCTAGACATCGTTATTTATCTCAGAATCTGTGAAAGACTCTAATATTTAGAGAAATGATACTTTGGACTTTTATCTTGAATTGCCAAATTTAAAACCACGATTGGTGAAAATTTTCTCGCAAATATTTTATTTTGAAAAATACATGTTTTGCACACATAGTGCTAATTATTTCATAAACGGCTCTCTATTATTGTAGGGTTTTAGTTTTGTCAGGAAGACTAGAAGTATTTGTTCAGTTACCCGATTTCATTTCATCATCATTCATCATCATTCATCAATTGGTTGCTTAATTAATTTATAGTGAATTAAAAACGATTTTGGCGCTTAAATACGTTGAGCATCTTGACGGCATGTTTGGCTCAGTTTGTAGTGACCCTACTTTCTGCGCCAGTGGCCGCGGGTTCGAGTCCCGCTGGGGGCATTCATTTGTGTGATGAGCACGAATGTTTGTACTCCAGTCATGGGTGTTTATATTTATAATATGTATGTATTTAAAGTTACATATGTGTAGTGTGTCAACTATCTGGTATCCATAACACAAGCCTCGTAGCTTACCATGGAACTAGATGGTGCTGTGTGTTAATGTCCCAACATATTTATTTATTATCGCTCTATACTTGTCACTTACGATGGAAAATTATCTTGTCACCTCGCTCCTCCGAATCCGAATGGTGGCGGTCTCATGGCGCAATCTTAAAGGAACGCAGTAACGTCAGATTTCCTATGATATTATACAAAATAGTTTAATGATAATATTTTCTAAATATTTCCTGAAATCCAGTTGTCAAAATGTTATTTTGTAGAATATACAGCATTACTCTTATTATTATCTTTTATGCTCCAAATGCTGGTATAATAGAATGCCCAGCATCACGAGAAATGACGTAAAGCATAAATTATGGACATGATATAATGTATTAAATTAACATATTTTACCATCAACATGTATGAATCCTTTCAAAATTGCAACTAAGTATGATTTTACGGGTCTAGTGACCTTTCGGACCCTTGTTCAGAATGAAATTACATTAGAGATGTTATTGTTTAAACAATTGTATTAATATTATGTTTTGATATTCAAATGATTTCAAATTTATGTTAGTACAGGGTAGTAACTTCCTTGTCGGCGTAGTGGTGAGTGTGTGATTCGGGGGTAGTCGATTCGATTTTCAATAGGTCAAGGTATTGTTCATATAGGTTTTATATCAATAATAAGGTAAAATTACTGAACCAATGGATGGAATTATTTTATTTATCGATTTTTATTCGGTGTACATCTTTAGCTTAAATGTAATAATCAACGTTTTTTTAAAACAAACTATTGGCTGTGAAGTCTATCTAGGAATACTTTCAATCCTTATACATAGTTTAAATTTACTTGTCATAAAAAACTTTTTAAGAAAAAAATGAAAACCGACTTCAAAAAAGGGACTAAAAAGTAAAAAAATTACTGATTGGTAGTTTTCATTTACTGTAGATACCTAATCAGATATTTTTGAAGTCGGTGCCAGCCGATGTAAATCAAAGCACATCGACTTCGAAAATATTTGATTAGGTATCTATAGTAAATAAAAACTACGAATCGGTTATTTTTTACATTTTAGTGCTTTTTTGAGGTTGGTTTTTACTTTTTTTCTTAAAAAGATTTTATTATTCCCTTTTTAGTGTAGACATAAGAGTAGTAGCAAAGTATGAAGACTGACAAATTAAAATTCGCTTTTATTACTAACACAAAAAATTCTGTCTCTAAAATCCGACTCTAACGTATTGGACTAAATTAAACAAAATGAAAACTACTGGTCCAAACTATGCTAAATTTTGTATGGGACCAAACGGTTATTATTTCGCATCAAACCAAAGAAGAACCACGTAAATCGGATCAAAACTCTCAGCGTAATTGGTGTACATACATAAAAAAATACCAATCGAATTGAGAACCCCCTCCTTTTTGAAATCGGTTAAAATGTTTGAAATTAGACAGTATTTTGATATGTTAAAAACTAACCTAAACCGTTAGTTGAAAATTGATAATAGCTATTTCGTCTGAAAGTTGCTGTATATGTATTGTTTTTTTTTATTGAAGTTAAACTACTTTCGGCACGTTTGGAAAAAAATATGACAGTAAAATTTTTACGATGCGCGCGCACACCGACAGACAAAAAGCGACATGAGGATGTTAACTGAAAGCGACATGATGAAGTTAGCTGCATTCCGTTTACAAACAGAGAGTTGTGACATACGGGATGTAATCTTTAGCTATTTTTTTCCGTTACGCCGAAGAAGTATAACTTCTTACGTACGTATATAAGTACATATACACGTATTTTTATATATTTTTTAAAACCGATAAATTTAATTTTTTTAGACATTAGCCTTAGGAAGATGATGGTAAAAAATACGATAGAGTACCGTCAGAGTAATTGATATACATAAGGTGCATTAAAGTAATAGTTGAAGAAGAAAATACAATTGTAATATTCTTTCTTGAAAAACCTGAGTTATTCAAGGTATAGTTTCTTTGTGTTCTTAGAAAAATGAATGGTACAAAAGTTCTTACTGAAATGGACCGTCGGTTACTTTAAGAAAAAATATCGGTTGTATGAAATTACAGGTATTGTATAAGATATTAGTGTATTATAATATTATTTTGATTTATTATTTTTAAAATTTTAAGCTAGTATTACATATTTGTAGTTATTGTTATTAATTCTCTTCTATACATATAATAAAATTCTGACTAAGCTAATTCTGTAAATTAAATATTTTTTGGAAAATCTTATTGAAATAGTCATTATTATCAATACAGAGGTTGAATCTATAGTTTTTTGAATTTTTGTCTGTCTGTCTGTGTGTTACCGCATCACGGAAAAACCACTGGAGGGATTTTGATGAAATTTGATATAATGATAGCTGGTTATCTGAGTCAATTTATAGGATACTTTTTACTGCGGGAAAATATTTCTGAGAAATCTATACTAAACGTTAAAATGTAAGTAGGGATGAACCTGAGCGGAGCGAGGGTGATTCGCTAGTATATATATAATATTTTTATCTTTGCCAAATTTTACTACAATCTGTTTTAAGCATAAAAAAGTAACTAATAAATAAAGTTTATGTCGCATTTACTATAATATTTATATGGGTTGTGTAAAATAACCGCGGGGCATAGACTTTTAGTGTATATAAGTATGATTTTTTTTCGTGCTTTTCAGTAATTTCTTATAACATGCTTCTATATACATATGTATGTATATAGTAATATCCTACAGGAACCAGATATATAAGATAAATGAAGCCTGCGAAGCTTTCAGCTTTTTGCTAAAAATAACGTTAAAATCATTTTTTAATTCCAGAGCTACGCTTAAAATAAAATTTATCTATTCATAATATCACGTAATACGACTAGCGACTCGCCCTCGTTCCGCCCGGGTTCGTCCCTAGGTCCATTTCAAAGTTTAGTATAGATTTCTCAGAGATGAGTTATTTTCCCGCAGTAAAAAGTATCCTTTATGTTGACCCAGATAATCAGCTATTACGCTATTACCATACCAAATTTCATCAAAACTTGTCCAGTGGTTTTCTCGTAATGCATTCCCAAACAAACAGACTGACAAAAATTCTAAAAACTACAAATTCGGCCTCTGTATCGATGATAATGACTATTTCAATAAGATTTTCCAAAAAATATTTAATGTACAGATTCGACTCAGAATCTTATTATATGTATAGGTATTTACATTTCTACAGTGTTTTAAATGTGATTTTAGGGACACGTCGAATAAATAAAAGGTCGACATTATGTTCACTGAAGCTTATATCAAAGGGTGAAGGCGAGACAATGATTTAATGCTGTCAGATTTCATAGTTTGAATGTTATTTTTATATGGATCTCGAGAAAACCCGCGGCTTCGCTCGTACTAAAACTACAACAAAAAAACTTTAAAAAGGTAGGTTTCATACAAATTTTTATCCCTCATTTTATCTCCTTATGTGATGAATTTCAAAAAACGCCAAAACACGTATTTATTTAATTGTATTCAAGAGCATTAATACCAAGTTTCAAGAAATTCTGATCATATATATTTTTTGGGTTGTGTTATAACGTGTATTCCCGTGGGAATGTGATAATCTCCCGCGGTAAAAAGTATCCTATATATTGACCCGGATACCCAGCTATCATCATACCAAATTTAATCAAAATCTCTTCAGTGGTTTTTCTATGATGTGGAAACAGACAGACAGACAGACAAAAATTTAACAATACAATAAAAAATTGATGTGAAAACAGACAGACAGACAGATAAAAACTATAGATTCGGCCTTTGCATCGATAATAATGTCTATTTCAATAAGATTTTCCAAAAAATATTTAAGGTACAGATTCGTTTCAGAATTTTATTATATGTATAGATTTCATATTAAAGCTTACTAGCGACCTCTAAATTAGAAAATTTCCGAAATATGTCATTTCTCTATTAGCAGCCCTTTTCATCGTACTGTCTGTCCAGTGGTCGAAATCCGAGCGTAATCATTATTGAGAGGAAAACATATATGAATAGAATTTACTAATCAATAAATATAAAAGTAAATAAAAAAAAAACCTAAATATTTCATTTGCTTTTTATTCGATAACACTAAAACTCGTCAATTCCATGAAAAAGGGAAATCTGTTGACAAAGGGGAAAAAGGTACTAAACTGCTTTTGGAAATAGGATCATGGATCCTAAATTTTCCCAAAATTGTATCAGGATTATCTTTTTCGATCCTTAAATTCTAATTCTGAACATGTATGAAATCAATAAAAAATTAAAGAGTGCGTGTATGTGTACACGCGCAAGAAGTAAATCTTCTGTAGGTTATCGATACTCTTTATGAAATTCAATTTATGTTTTAAATAATTAGGATAGGTGAGATACAAAAATAACAAATATTAGGCATATTACAATCATATATTTATATAATATTATTTAAGCACTAGCATTGCTCGTGGCTCTGCTAGCGTTCAGATGACCAACAACCAAATTAGGTTTTACATATTAGTGTACTCTTACATTGCAGTTTTTGTATTTTTTCTCAGAAATTTGACATTTTCCCGCGGTAAAAAGTATCCTATATGTTGACCCGGATAACCAGCTATTACCATATCAAATTTCATCAAAATCCCTCCAGTGGTTTTTCTGTGATGCGGTAACAGAGAGACAGACAGACAGACAGACATACGAAAATTCTAAAAACTATAGATTCGGCCTCTGTATCGATGATAATGTCTATTTCAAAAAGATTTCCCAAAAAATATTTAATGTTTTCAATGTCAGATTCGGCTCAGTTACAATTTTATTATATGTATAGATTTGGCAGACAATAACAACGGTTACCATGGCAACGAACGTACGTACATGTTTCCGTAACGCATTCACCAGCTTACCCCCCAAGTCAAGCGTGCGTAAAGAAGTTTTACTTGAATAAGATTAGAATCTATGTACTCATTAGAACATGTGTAACATAAAATATGTATATTACCAAATAAGATATTTTAGTACGTAAGTATATTTTAATACAAAAAAGCTATGGCGAAGCTTAATTTTAAGCTTATATTCTAAGGTAGTGCTTCACTAATGTTTTGATTTCGCAGCAATTTGCTTCGAAAATTAGATCAGTCCGCATGCAGACGGTAGCACCTCACTGGCGCGACGTGGAAAGTTAGATTTTTGGCTAAGCATATTACTTTCCAGGCTATCCCGTATACGTGTTAGCTTAGAAAATTAAATGTTACATGCAAATATACCTCACAAAAACTAAAACTAATAGATAAAAGAGTCTCGAACTAAATATGAAGCCAAACAATAATGTTTTAAAATATTCTACACATAATAATTTGTATACTGAGTGATAAGTAAATATACATAGTAAATATACATACGCTACTATTTGTGATTTTTTAAACCCTTCAACCTGTTACCGCTGGACGAATTTAGATGAAATTTACTACACATATTGATTACAAGCAATTCACCCTCACTCCGCTCGGGTTCATCCCTAGTTACATTTTAACGTTTAGCTCAGAGATGAGATATTTTCTTGCAGTAAAAAGTATCATATATGTTGACCCGGATAACCAGCTATCCTCATACCAAATTTCATCAAAATCCCTCCAGTAGGCTTTTGCGTGATGCGTTAACAGACAGACAAAAATTCTAAAAAGTATTGATTTCAATAAGATTTTCCAAAAAAAATTTAATGTACAAATTCGAATCAATTACAATTTTATTATTTGTATAGATAAATCACCTAAAGTAACACATGAACTTTTAAGTACCTAGGTACGCACTCGAGTGAAGCAAATGTAAATCCCTAGTATGTTAATATTTCAGTTTTACTATTTACTGTGCTAGCTCTAATTAATTCAACGGTTCCAACCAACAGCTGACAATAGAGTGTAATGATTTTTATTTCAGGAAGGAAACTAATAAGTAAAGTTTGCGGTTACGAGGAGTTTGCGAGACCAAAGTTCGGCACTTAGCGCGACGTGGACTTGAAACTGTGGACGCCTTATCGGTACTTGTAATAACGATTTGTTCGTATATTTTAGTTGTTATTATATACCGGAGATTGATCTGTAATATATATGTAAAAGTCCACCAATCTGCACTTGGCCAGCGTGGTGGGCTACGGCCTGATCCCCCTCGTATTAAAGGGAGGCCCGTGCCCAGCAGTGGGACGTTAAAAAAGGCTAAATACATATATGTAAATCTTTTTTCTATTATTAGTTACTAGCGACTCACCTTCGCTTCGCTCGGGTTCGTTCCTACTTTGATTCCCCATACAAAATTTCATCCCCATTTTCACCACTTTAAAGGATGATTTCCGGTATAAAAAATATCCTACGTCCTTCCCAGGGTCTCAAACTATCTTATTACCACATCTGAAGTTTTTGAGTTTAATCGTTACAATCATTGTATAATCGTTACAAAAATGAATGTCCCTATGCTTGATCCGATTGTGATGAAACTCTGGTGGGTTATACTGTATACGCCTGTGAAAGTTCCTGGTGCAAAAAAAGTATTTTTCTTTAGATCTTTGTCTTTTATCCATTCCTTAGCCATTCAAGTGTATGGACGCATCCAAGCGGAACATTACACAATTTACAAAATTAAATCAAAACAAATAATGCCTGTTCTTTAAAAAAAATATCAAGAAAATCGATACTCAACTTACAAAGATTTGCGAAACATACACACAAAAAATACACTTACTTAATTTTAGGCGTTGAATTGAGTTTAATATAAAATGCTCACTTAGAGCTGGCTCTATTATAATTTAAAGAGCATTTACGTTTTTGTTCGTTTGGAGAAGGTACTTTGAATTAATGAGTCGGTGTATCTTACAGTTAATGAGATCTTCTATTATACTAATGTAATAAATGCAAAAATATTTTTCTCCTTATTAGTTTATCCTTATTTCAAACTAGCGACTCACCCTCGCTCCGCTCGTGTTCGTCCCTACTTACGTTTTAACGTTTAGTATAGATTTCTCAGAGATGAAATATTTTCCCGCAATAAAAAGTATCCTATATGTTGACCCGGATAAACAGTTATCATCATACTAAATTTTATCAAAACCCCTCCAGTGGTTTTTCCGTGATGCGGTAACAGACAGACAGACAGACAGACAGATAGACAGACAATAATTCTAAAAACTATAGATTTGGCCTCTGTATTGATAATAATGTCTATTTCAATAAGATTTTCCAAAAAAATATTTAATGTACAGATTCGGCTTAGTTACAATTTTATTATATGTATATAATAAATGGCAGCAGAAAAATAGATTTACGTCATGACGTCAAAAATTTTAACTACATAGGTTTAGTGGATAGCATATAGAGCTTCAGATTCGTAGGTCCTGAGTTCGAGTTTTTCAAGTAATATAGTTAATCGAGTTTTCTGTCAAGAAACTTTCAGTAGCAACCCGGATTTTGGAAGTTTATAGCCCCTTGCCTCGGAGAGCACGTAAAGCCGTCGGTTCTGCGTTAGATCTGTCATCGTTCATGTCGAATTATCGACCTATTGTAACTTGAGACTAAAGGTATAGTGTCTATACTTGTGCACTATAATATCCCTTGCTTAGATGCCTAGCCTCAGTGAGATTAGCCCTAGTGACGGTCAGGTGGACATTACGTCAAAAAATGAAATAGATATTGTTCAACAACTTTGTTACCTAAATATTACTGAAATCAGTAGTCGTTGAGTTTGTTTTTTTATTATTATTTACATATTATTATTAAAAAGTTACATGTCTGTTTGTAGAGAAGTTTCAGTGCGAAGTTATTCGATTTTTTTATGTACATATTTAAGTATATATAGGCTATATATATTTTTTTCTAGATAACAATACTAAAATATTGTAACCTAATACTATTACGATCTAGCCAAAAAGGCTAATAAGTAGTTTAACTTACTTTTATAAAATAAAATATCTAAGAATGTGTCCAATGGAAAGACACTTTGTTCTTGTGTTCTATAGGTGTTATAAATTAACATGAGTTATTTTTTATCCTAGAAAAGTATCCCAGTAAGTTGTTCCTGTAGGATATTAAAAATTCCCTTATCCTTCTCACACTAAGTTCTTAAAATATATGTGCATATTATGTACTTGTGCATACATACATATTTATTTACACACAGCCTAATATTCAGAAAATTATTATTTTATTTATTTCTATTCAACAGTGTAATTTTAAAGCGATTAAATATACGGAATCCGCCCTTTATCTATACTAATATTATAAAGGGGTAAAGTTTGTGGCTTTGTGATGTTGTGATGTTGTTGGGGGTAATCTTTGGATCTACTGAACCGATTTAGATAAAATTTGGTAAGAAGATAGTTTGAGAACCTGGAAAGGATATTGGATAATTTTTATCCCGGAAATCATCCTTTGAGGGGGTGAAAGTGGGGATGTAAGTTTGTATAGGGAATCTACCTAGGGACGAACCCGAGCGAAGCAAGGGTGAGTCGCTAGGAAAACATATAAATTATAAGAAAGTACGAATAATATAATAAGTAGCTCGGTAGATTTTTTGCATACAGAAGCTTTTGTACCTAAAAATCCACTTATTTTACATTTGAAAACAAAAAAGTGGTAAGTGTCGGTATAAACCGACAATAGTCAGACGAAAAGCAATAGCCATAATTATTAATTTTTCGTCGTATTAAAGTATGAATAGCAACTGCCTTGAATAAATTAAAAAGATGCATGCTTCTGTAAAATATTATTTGTTATACTAAAATATAATAATATTTCGAACGTTTCAAGAGATTGTAAGGCCCTCAATAAATCATTCCAGTGGCTAGGTTTAGTTCGGATTTAGGGTTTAGTTTCGGCCTTGGTCACGGAGAAATTGGATTTCTTTAATGACATTGAGGAATGTCACCCGGGTCGGCTCACGTAAAAAAGATACGTGATATGATATACGTTGCTCTTTAGGTCTTTGAAAGGAACAAATTTTAGCCTTTTCTAAACATAATATGTTTTGTCCACACGGAAAATGTTTCAGAACACACTTATGATACAAAAGTTTTATATATTAATCGAATAATACATATAGTGTAGTGTCTAATATACATATAGTGCTGTTTACATGAGATTTAGATACGTAGTAAGTACAAAAAATAAATGCAATACCTATATATAATACCTATATATAATACCTATATATAATATTGCATTTATTTTTTGTACTAGCGACTCACCCTCGCTCTGCTCGGGTTAGTCCCTACTTACGATTTCTCAGCGATGAGATATTTTCCCTCAGTAAAAAGTACTCTATATGTTGATGAAGATAACCAGCTATCATCATACTAAACTTCAACAAAATCTGTCAAGTGGTTTTCTCGTGATGCGGTCACAGATAGACAGATAGACGCGCACCTTCTTTCTATACGAGGGGGATCAGGCCATAGTCCACCACGCTGGCCAAGTGCGGGTTGGAGGACTGCACATGTCTTTCGAAAACTTACTTGATGTTTTCCTTCACCGTATTTGGTTTGCCGAATGTTAATGAGCCCTGCCACGACAAAGTGCATGCACATCTATATTCATGATATCTAGCTACAGTCACGTGTAAACGAAATAAGGGCCATTGGTATAAAATAACTCAAAATGTGCTAACGAACTGAATTTAAAATAATCACTCTAAGATTACTTACTCCATCCTTAATTCTTTCATCAAAGGACTTTTTTATTAAAATTTATATTTGCTTAACAACAAGCCAAACATTATATACCGCAAATTTAAACTCATCCTACTCAAAATCCATACTAATATTATAAATGTGAAAGTGTGTTTGTTTATTTATTCTTCCTTCACGTCAAAACAGAGTGACGGATTGGCGTGATTTTTTGTGTGATAGTCGGAGGGCTGGAGAGTTACATAGGCTGCTTTTTACTGCGGGAGATTATCTCATTTCCACGAGAAAACACGTTAAAATACAACCCACAACAACTCATCATGGCTATGTATATTATATGTAATAATATAGTTTATATATTCGATACTATCGGTTAGTACGTACATAGTAGTATTAAATGTACCTAACGACGAACTCGAGCAAAGCGAGGGTCATTCACTAGTATTTATTCAATAGAATATTCAAGGTAAATTAAAATGTAGAGTCTTTACTATTACCCTGTACTTGCAGTGGCTCGTTTATTCGCGTGACAGTGTGCGAGCTGGTTTTATTTTAGAGTGGTGAAAACTTGGCCGATTTTGTGGCTTTCTCTTGCCATTTCACGCTGACCTACCCTGAAAAGTGTTAATTTTTAGAGTATGTATTTTAAATTTTAGCAGTACATTGTTCTTGTCGGGCTAATAAAGTTTGTCTGTGTGTGCATGTGTGCGTGTGCGTGCGTATACGTGTGCGTGGGTATGTATTTGAATAGTACAATTCATCTTTTGAATTCATCATCAGAATAACACAATTATATCAAACTAGAGACTCACCCCCGCTCCGCTCGGGTTTGTCCCTACTTACGTTTTCACGTTTAGTATAGATTTCTCAGAGATGAGATATTTTCCCTCAGTAAAAAGTATCCTATATATCGACCCGGATAACCAGCTATGATCATACCAAATTTCATCAAAATCCCTCCAGTGGTTTTTCAAAAACTATAGATACGGCTTTTATATTGATAATAATGTCTATTTCAATAAGATTTTCCAAAAAATATATATTGTACAGATTCGGCTTAGTTACAACTTTATTATATGTATAGATAATTGTTATTATTCAAGGTTTACATATTTGAAAAACGATGTCATTTGGAGTAGCTTAAATCGACGTTCAAGATCGATCATAATTTTTAATTACTTAGTCTTACTTATTATAAGGATGTACAATTTATGCTAAGCTCGCTTTACTAAATGAGCAATTTTTATTTATGTATATTGTATACATATATTGATTTTGTATAACTCTGAAACGGCTCTAACGATTTGGATAAAACTTTTTATTTAGATAATGTTTTGCTTTTTATGTTTACCTATATATAGTATTTTTATTGCACTTTAAATGTAATACAGAAAAAAATAAACAATAAACTTAGTTAACAAAGGTGGACTTATCTCTGAAAGAGATCTCTTCCAGTTAACCCCTGGATGTGGAAGATGTCAGCGGGAAATATAGTGCAAGATATAAATATACTAGAAATAACAGTTTGACGGCACGTTTGGCTCAGTTTGTAGTGACCCTACTTTCTGTGCCAGCGGTCGTGGGTTCGAGTCCTACTGGGGGCATTCATTTGTGTGATGGGCACGAATGTTTGTACTCCAATCATGGGTGCTTATATTTATAATATGTATAAATTTAAAGTTATATATGTGTAGTGTATCAACTATCTGGTATCTGACGACACGTTTGGCTCAGTGTGTAGTGACCCTACTTGCTGTGCCAGCGGTCGCGGGTTCGAGTCCCGCTGGGGGCATTCATTTATGTGTTTGTACTCCAGTCATGGGTGTTTATATTTATAATATATATGTATTTAAAGTTATATATGTAGTGTATCAACTATCTAGTATCCATAACACAAGCCTTCGTAGCTTACCATGGAACTAGATGGTGCTGTGTGTTAATGTCCCAACATAACATATCCATAACACAAGCCTCGTAGCTTACCATGGAACTAGATGGTGCTATGTGTTAATGTCCTAACATATTTATTTATTTATTTAACAGTAAAAATCACATATACATATATTACTTATAAAAATATTTACTTATACATACATATGTATATACATGTAATTAATATATAAAATATGAAAGCAGGAAAATGTGCTGATTGATACTTCTCTATATTTGTGATAATAAATTTATATATATATATATATATATATATATATATATATATATATATATATATATATATATATAGTGTTTTTATTGAAAAAAGTGCAATTTTTATATCTTTTCCGAAAAAACATGATTTTACAAATAGAAATACTAGTACAAAGGGTTAAACATAAACAAATTATCGATTAGCAAACAATATTCAAAATTACTACTTCAATTTATATTATTACAGTCAATATTTAGTAACGTGAGATGCCAAGAAAAAGCACTACAAAACAAATGTTCTGTTATTAATAGCGGAATGAGCTAATGATTTATCCCAAGAATGGAAGGAAGTTGGAGTCACGCCAAACGATTGCTGTCAGAATATGGATACTGTTTGAGAATTCGTATCTTGGAATTCCTTGTAATTTTTAATCAATTGTATGTATTATATTATATACTAGCGACTCACCTCGCTCCGCTCGGGTTTGTCCCTACTTAAGTTTTAACGCTTACTATAGATTTGTCAGAGATGAGATATTTTCCCGCGGTAAAAAGTACTCTATGCATTGACCCGGATAACCAGCTATTATCATACCAAATTTCATCAAAATCTGTCCAGTGGTTTTGTTGTGATGCGGTTACAAACAGACAAAAATTCTAAAAAACTATAGATTCGGCCTCTGCATCGATAATAATAAAAATTTCAATAATATTTTCTAAAAAAATATTTAATGTACAGATTCGACTCAGTTAGTATTTTATTATATGTATAGATTAGTGTATTTCAGAAATTTAACTTAAAAATGTACACCGCTGTGTACAATTTGTGATCATTTTGAAGTAATGATTTCAAACTGAGGAGTGGATTTTTCATATTACATATGGTTTGTAAAATCTTATTGAAATAGTCATTATTATCGATGCAGAGGCCGAAACTATAGTTTTAAGAATTTTTGTCTGTCTGTCTGTGTGTGGATCTGGGAACACATCACGAGAAAACCACTGAACAGATTTTGATGAGATTTGGTATGATGATAGCTGGTTATCCAGGTTAACATATAGGATACTTTTTACTGCAGGAAAATATCTCATCTCTGAGAAACCTATATTAAATGTTAAATATGAGTCACTAGTTCATTAATAAAATCTATAGGTATATAAACAGGCAAAGACAAAAAAAACGATTCAGTGCCCTTTTCTCCTCTATTTGTCAACCGATTTACTTATTTTATTTCTAGACATTTAGTGTTTCAATAAAAAAGTTTTGGAGACAGTTAGTTTTTTGATAAATATAAATAGGTAAATTCTATTTACATATTGTTTTAATCAAATTTTCTGTTATATTTATGGTCTAATTTCGACCGTTGGGTGAACACTATTATAAAAATCGATATGCAATTGTTGACAATATCATGGAGCTTGACAATTAAGACGTGCCACTATTTACCCGTTTTTGAAGTCGGTAAAAAACAGTATGGCCGTTGCAGCAATATTCGATTGTTTTCTTTTATTTTATTGGAATAGAGAAATAAATACCATTTATATCAAAGTACGTCTTTTAATATCAATATTTTCTCTTTTATATTCGAATCTGTCACAAACGTATTAAATGAAAAGGGTGTTAAACTGTCGAGAGGCGCGGGCACAACGGTGTGCCAGTTATCAGTTAATTTCAAATGTTAAGTATAATATAAGTGTATATATATATATATATATATATATATATATATATATATATATATATATATATGTATATATATATATATATATATGTCCCTTATTTAGGAAATGATGGATTCCCCATACAAACTTTCATCCCCTATTTCACCCCCTTAATAGATGATTTCCGGAATAAAAACTGTCTATCTTCTATGTCCTCAAGCCTTAAGCTATCTACATACTAAATTTCATCTAAATCCAAATCTCTATCTAAAAATACAGCGAATTTTCAGTTTATCTATTATAAACAAAAATACATTTTTTTCTCTTTATAATATTAGTACACATCGATGTAGCTCAAAATGAATGCCGACTGTACGAGATAGAGCTGATGTAGAGTATGATTTCGTAGCAATTTGCTTCCCAAATTGGATCAGTCGTGCAGCCGCTGCCCTCGCAGGCGATGAAAATCAGACTTTTGGCTAAAACGGATTACCTCGTAATATATGTATGCTAAATGGTTTATAATATAACAAAATAGCCTTAGAGCCGTTCTACCCGAATAGCATGTTTGACTTATGTGAAAGAAGTTATATTAAATATTTCCTACTAAAATTACGCACACGTAAGTTTGTGAGGATGGATGTATGGATGTTTGTTACTCTTTCACATATTAACTACTGAACGGATTTCGATGAAACTTTACAATAATATAGCTTACTAGCGACTCACCCTCTCTACGCCCGGGTTCGTCCCTAGCTTGCTTCTCAATACAAACTTTCATCCCCATTTTCATTCCCTTGAGGAATGACTTCCGTAATAAAAAGTATCCTATGTCCTTCCCAGGGTCTCAAACTATCTTCTTAACAAATTTCATCTAAATCGGTTCAGTAGATCCAGAGATGACCGCTTACAACGTCACAAACTCATAAACTTTACCTCTTTATAATATTAGTATAGATAGATCGGAGTAACATAATATAGGCTTTAATTTTTAAAGATATAATAAATAATACATAATTGTGTGAAAACGCGAGAAAATTTATGTGTTTGTTATTTTTTCATACAGTAACAGCTCTACGGATTTGAATGAAATACGAAATTAATGTAGTTTTTATCATGGCTCAACACCGACGTGTGGCAGTGGTAGCCCAGTGGTAACTCGCTCGCTTGAGAATCCTAGTGAAGCGAGTTCAAATCCCGGGTCTTGAACCTCTGATATTTTCATGTGCTAATCATTTCCAATATGATTACCACTTGTCTTGACACTATGAGGAAACCTGCATGTCTGAGATAACCTAGCAAGTTTTCAAAAGACATGTGAAGTCCACCAACCCGCACTTGAAGCCCGTGCCCAGCAGTGGGACGTCAAAAAGTGCTGAATACAATACCAACGTACACCGATGTAAAATAGTAAATAAATAAAAACTTATGAAAAGATATGTTTGTCAGTATGTTACCTAAGGATTTGGTTTAACAATCACAGTTTGGAAACAGTAAATAAAATATTTTATGTCTAGTTTTATACTGGCTTAAAATGCACGAAACATTGCAATGGAAATTTTAAAAGTTTCTAGATATTGCAAGAGTTCTGTAGCTTTAATTTTTAAGTATTAGTGTTTGTTTGTTTATTGTTTAAGTTAAGACTGCAAAGTACACTTTGGTACATTTTATAGCACTTCTAGATAGAACTGTATCTACACCAATATGCAGTATTTTAAAATATTTTCATTTTCTAAGTTATATTACTAAGTTATTCATTTCAATTTGAAATGTAAATTTATGTTTCTTAATAAAATATTCCTTAAGTAGATGGTAAAATCTTAATGGCGTTTACTTTGAAAGTCTACGTATTTTAGAGTTTATTCTATTCTTAGAACCTTCTTTAATAGAAATAAGTACAGATAAAAAATACACATCTACATTTAAAATTAGATCAATAATTTGACATGTTTGACATAGTTTTTAGTGACCCTACTTGCTGTGTCAGCGGTCGCGGATTCGAGTCCCGATGGGGGCATTCATTCTTGATGAGCAAGAATGCGTGTACTCCAGTCATATGTGTTTATATTTATAATATGTATGTATTTAAAAGTTATATATGTGTATTGTATCAACTATCTGGTGTCCATACCCTAGACCTCGTAGCTTACCATGGAACTAGATGGGTGATGTTTGTTAATGTCCCAAGATATTTATTTATTTAATTTATACTAATGTTATTAAAACAGAGATGAATAGCATTAATAATATACAAAACCTTTTTTAAAACTGTTAAAATTATATTAACTTAACATATTACTCTTGATAAAATTAATAAATTCAAAGGTATCATTAACTTGTCTCCGGCATTTTACACATCAGCAGACATTTGTTTAGATATTGCTATTTGTTATAGAATGACGAATTATACGATATGCCTGTAACATATATGTAAGTACTACATACAGTTATTTAGCTCTCTTTATTGTCCCACTACTGGGTATGGGCCTCCCTTCAATACGAGGAGGATCAGTGCAAGTGCAGGTTGGCGGACTCCACAATAAGTTTTGCAAAAAACTTGCTAGGTTCTCTCATTATAGATTTGTGTATGTATGTATTGTATGTATGAATTCAGCCATTTTTAAAGTCCCACTGCTGGACACGGGCCTCCCTTCGATACGAGGGGAATCAAGCCATAGTCTACCACGCTGGCCAAGTGCGGGTTGGCGGACTTCACACGTCCTTCGAAAATTTACTAAGTTCTGTCAGACATGCAAGTTTCCTCACGATGTTTTTCTTCATTGTAAGACTTACTTACTTCATTGAAGATTAAGGTAATTATGTTGGAAATTATTCACATATAACATCAGAGGTGCGAGACCCGGGATTTGAACCCGCTTCACTCGGTTTGCCAAGCAAGCGCGTTACCATTAGGTTGGTGTTTTACATATATTACATACATATAATATGTAAAACTACATGTCCTTGTAGAAGAACTCATCAACACCCCTAACCACTGGAGCTAGAGGGTTAAAAGTTTGATTACATATTATGTACGTGTATACATATTACGAAGTGAATAACTAGGGTTTATTTGGAATTTCTCCACGGAGACAAGTAAGGGTCAGAAATAGCTTGATTTATATGAATAATAATTATTTTCTACCAAAACTCTAGATTTAGAATTACAAATATTAATATAAGGTTTTGTCTGTGACTTCGCTCGCTTAGTTTTTATATAGTTGTTTCATTTGGTGTTGTTAGACAATGTCCTTATAAATATATATAGCAAAATTTTTGAAGTTATATTTCTTTTGGGACGTTTGGAAAAAATTATGAGAGTCAAATTTTTACGATGTGCGCGCATACCGCAGCCAAAAAGCAACATGATGAAGTTAGCTGATAACTGTTTGTTGCCATGGTAACCGTTGTTATTGTCTGACAAATGATATATAATATTATATTGATTCCTTAAATTATAAATATATGATTGTAATATACCTAATATGCCATATTTAATTATTTTATTAATTTATCATTCCTTTTACAAACAGAATTGTAACATACGGGATTAAATCTTAAGCTATTTTTGTTCTGTTACGACAAAGACGTATAACTTCTTATATGCGTACATAAGTACACACTCACGTTCTTTTTTTAAATCAAACGAGACGTTTAAGGTATTTGCATATTTAAACTGCCAAGAAAATAAATAATACTTTCGTTGATTTACGCAAATATTTGTCATTTTAAGTAAACTATCTTTTCAGATTTTTTCGCAGAATTATTTAGATTTTTGGTTCTTGACATTTGAATGCTTTACACAATCACGGTCACGGGAAAGACCAAGGCTTTAAACGTCTTAAAGGTTATTATATAGTTGTCACAGACAGTGCCTACCCACAAAAGTCATTCAGCATTCGCAATGCTTCGAAGCAAAAATCAAAATTAAATTCGCGAAAAATCGTAAAAGATAGTTTTATTTAAAAAGAAAATAAATAATATATCACGAGTTTAAATAATATATTGTAATAAAAAAATAATATATTGTATTACTAGCGACTCACGCTAGCTTCGCTCGCGTTCGTCCCTAGGTATGTTTTCACGGTTAGTATATAATAAACTATATACTATATGCACATACATAGGTATAGAAAAGTAAGTAGGTGCCTACTTTATATATATAGCGGATAAGCAGATAGTTACTTTCGCATTTATAATATTAGTATAGATATTACTACAGAATTGATTATTTTTGAAACGAGCCATATTAAAAAAGCACAGAAAACCAGGGCTACTTGCTAGTTTGATAAGAGTAATGTATATCAGTTGTACTAACAATAACTATCCAAAAGTACTGCAAACCCCTGGAAATATCACCTGTATTAGGTAAGTTATCGCACCTAATTAATGTAAGATGTTACGAAAGTGGACGGTTTCCCCAAGAGTGAGATAAATTAGTCACGTGTGTCCTCTTACTCCAAATTTAGTTTGATAATAGGGAAATTAAATGAATTTAATATTAAGCTAATTACTCAATAATAAAGATGTTTAAGGCTGTGGTAGCTCAGTGGTAATGCGCTTGCTTTTGAAACAAAGTAAAGCTGGTTCAAAACCTGAGTCGAGGGGTGTCCCTCATATTTTCAACAATTTTTCAACATGATTACCACTTGTCTTAAATAAAGAAAAACATCGTGAGGTTTGCATGTGTGAGAGAACAAAGCAAGTTTTCGAAATACATACGAAGTCCGCCAACCCACACCTGGCCAGTGTTGTCGTGGACTATGGCCTCATCCCCCTGGTACTAAAGGGATCCTCCATCCATGCTCAGCTTTGGGTCTTTAAAAAATTTCCTATATTTAATAAAAATAACTCTTACTAAGCAAAAGTACATGACAATTTAACTTAACTAAAAATTTAAAAGAAATAGATCATAACTTAAACATATACGGAAAAGAACTTGGAACCAAAGTAGTAACCACCATATCCTAACATAAATACACAAAATGTTATTTTTTAAAAATCCTTATAAAACTGGGTCGAATCAAAACCTTTACAATGTAACTAACAACTGAATTTCTTGAAAGAGATTACGCAATAACATATTCTCAGCCAATAAACATTAGAATTTATATAGGAAACAAATAACGTTTGTACGGAAGACAATAAATAGTTGAATGCACATTATGGTACAAGTATGGGAAATAGTGTGTTTATCATAAGCTTGTGGTGTTTTAAGATATAAGATAAAGCGTGTATGAGAAAATATTATATACTGCTACGAATATTTTAACGGTTAGTATGAAATAGATATAATATACATCCATATACATACGTAGGTATGATAAGTTGTTGTGGGTTGTCTAATGTGTTACCGTGAAAATGAGGTAATCTCTCGCGATAAGGATCTTCCTATGCAAAAAGCAAAAAATCACGCCAATCCGTCACTTTGTTTTGACGTGAAAGAAGGACAAACAAACAAACACACTTTTTCATTTATAAGATTAGTATGGATTAGGTTTCCAACTCGCTTAGATCCTGTCGTTATTATCATTATCTCTCCAAAAAACCCTATAAGACTTCGATCCCTTATCCCGAGAAAACCATTTATTCACGATATAACCTACACTATATAACAAACGACCAAATCTATCATTTTGTAAGATTCTTGTTAAAATCGATCTAGCCATAATATTTTTCTATACTTTTTTCAGCAGCAAGCCTTCTTTTCAATAATGAAAAAGTAGCCCATCTTGTTCATCAATCTTCTATTCTATGAT
Source organism: Argynnis bischoffii washingtonia (assembly GCA_033884665.1). NCBI lineage: Eukaryota > Metazoa > Arthropoda > Insecta > Lepidoptera > Nymphalidae > Argynnis > Argynnis bischoffii. The sequence continues at coordinate 852,388 of CM066610.1, forward strand.
GAATGTTCAATTAAAATCGGTCAAGCAGTTTCGGATTTTACAGATAAATTGACTTTTTATGCTAAGAACACATCAATAATTAAACCAATAAAAGCAAAGCGTTTTCTTATATATACTCAGAAGCTGAAGATTACTAAATAGCGAGTAATTATTTTTCTTTAATTGACTTCTCGTTACCCTTAACCCATTTCAATATAACTGAAACAGAGGTTCAAACGTTGAATTGCAATGTACATGTTCGTGGTTGGCCTTCCGCCAGTAGACTTATAGCGTGAATAAATCGTTCATCCATTATTGATATACTTGGCTCTTAGCCTCTCCCATAGATTCAAAAATATTCAACATTTATGCCTGTATATTTCAAATTTATTTTTGATTTTAGTAACATAAAATTACCGTTTAAAAACTAAAGAATTGTATCTGTTTCCTTGTTTTTGACTCTTTTTTTTTTGAAATTTGTTGGAATTTGTTTGGTTCTTTTGGAATTTCTTCTAAAGAAATATCTTCTACACTAAAACATGGTACTTTGTACTAGGCGCTTAGTTTTAACCAAATATCTTTTAAGTGTTTGAAATATAACAAATCGAACACAATTTCACTTAATATTAGTCAATGTAACTTCATAACTACTGGTTTCTATGAGTTAAAAATCCAAATTAATAGATTTTCAACTGAAAACAATGCGATTGGTCTTATTTCTTCTGACTACATCAAACATTAGTCGAAGAAGTCTTAAAAAAAGGAAACATGTTGAGGAATTCTTATACATGTGGCTCTTCAAAGCAAAACAATTAAGAACAAGTTCGGAACATTTACTAGTTACCATTGAAGAGTTGCACCATCCATCTCCGAGTTTACAAATCGATACAACACAAAAATTAATAACATAATTCTTCTAGCGCTTTATATTTGCTTTGCCCAGGGCCGCTCCTAGAAATGACCTTTTTGGACATTTATAAATGTAATCATACCGATAAATGTAGTAAATATTTTCGCAAAATGTTTATTATAGCCCATTTCCACCTATAGGACCTATAGCACCTTTCTAGACATTCCTTTTTTCAGTTCGTAAAAATCCTAAGAAAACTCATACAGTAGTTTCTGAGATTAGCCAGAACTTAATTGAGGTGGGTTATTTTAATCTATGCATACTAATAAAATTAAATTAAAATGTCTGTTGGTAATGTCGATAAAAGTTTTGTACTAAATACATATGAAATTATATACGGTCATTATAAGAAAACCACTTTTTTTTTTAAATTTTTATCTGTCTATTTGTTTCGGCTAATGTCCAAAACATCTGGACTGATTTTGACGGAATTTTTACTGAGAAATAGTTGATGTTATAAGGAGTAGCTTAGGCTACTTTTGTTTTAGAAAAAGAATTAGGGTTCCGTTGAAATTAAAACTTGCCTAGGAATGCACCTGAGCAAAGGGAGGGTAAGTCGTTAGTTAATAATGTAGTAAAGTAACGCTAGTAAAAACATATTAGAAACCCGCACAATTCTTTAGCTTCAACCAACCCTTTTAAGGCTCGTCGGATTCTTGAAGCCGGTGTATCTATGTTTGGTATCGCTTGGCCCCTCGCCAATGCTACAGATTCCCCGCGGGAATAAATCAACAGCTCGTTCCATTAATATTGAGACAATCGGTTTTGTGCCTTTTTCTTTGTCACGGAGCCGTATTGCAGGTTATTTATCATTGAAAGAAGCGAAGTGATACTTTCCAGTCATTGGTAGGAAATTTCAAGCTATGGTTTCTGTTTCTTTTTTATGGTGGGAGTTTATGGTGAAATTTTGAACCATTCATCTATATTCTGATAGTATAGAGAAAATTAGTGTATTTCGAAAGTAGAGTGTGCCACGTCAATAAGGAAATGTGTGTAGTCCATCTGTTCTTATTGATGTTACCAAAAATTAATAATTTTGAAAAATTGTATTAATGCAAAAAAAAATATACAAGAAGTGTTTAAATTGTTGCTTTTTATTTTTTTACTCGCATATATAAAGAGATACTTCAAACTTCGAAACCAAATTATAATTTTTTAGTCATAAACTAACCAGAGTATTTCCCGTTCTGTGACAAAAGTAGTTCATAAAAAATTCTTTACGTCAAAGTCTATGGTACTCATCAAAATTAATTAAATTAGTCCGAAACATAGCGATTTTATGAATATCAAAAAGTTTTACAATCCGCCATCCGGATATCATACACTAGCAGAACCGGCGGCTTCGCTCGTGCTAAACTACAACAAAAGCTCTAAAAAGGTAGGTTTCATACAAACTTTCATCCCCTATTTTACTCTTTTAGGAGTTGAATTTTGAAAATCCTAAACCATGTTACTCATTATTTTTGCCGTACTCAATACATACGAAATTTCATGCAAGTATGCCCAAGGAATAAATAGTTTCATACAAACTTTTAACCCTTATTTCACCCCCTTGGGGGTTGAATTTTGAAAAATCTTGTCTTAGTCAATGGTGGTACTTGTATAACCAATATTTAGACTTGGCTACTACTACTACATATACTGTAATAAAAAAGTTTTATTTATAGTTTTGATTAATAATGTCCTTCTGACCGATTTCGGTCTCAGCGACCAATCTGTAGAGTCTGGAGATAGATGGGACGATCCTTCGATACAACCGGTGAGAAATAAGGCGCAAGACAATGGTTTTACATACTCTCCTTGATACAAGGGTAACATCGATAACTACCCAACTCCAAGCTGCTACTGAGAATTTCTTAACAGAAAAATTCAATAACTAAACTTAACTTGACCCGAGAATCGAACCCAAGACCACCAATTTATAGCTGTACATACTAACCACTAGACCAATGGAGCAATCATACGAGCGAGAAAGTGTGGAACACTGAATTACTTACAAACGTATGACGTGTTAATGAAATAAAAATTAGGCGAAATTATCTTAAATATTTATTTATAGGAAGATAATATATTCGATATAGATTTCATATATTTGTTTCATGTAATAATTAATGTGTATTTATTCGTTATATACGTTATCTATACCATACTCTAATTACGTAAAAATTTCAGAGAATTGCTTTCATAGAATATTTACTTTTGAGGGACTAAATTAGTATTCAGCCCTTTTAAACGTCCCACTGCTGGGCGCGGGCCTCCCTTCAGTACGAGAGGGATGGGGCCATAGTCCACCACGCTGGTTAAGTGCGGGTTGGCGGACTTCACATGTCTTTCGAAAACTTGTTAGGTTCTCTCAGACATGCAGGTTTCCTCACGATGTTTTCCTTTACCGTAAGGCAAGTGGTAATCATCTTAGAAATGATTCGCACATGAAAATATCAGAGGTGCGAGACCCGGGATTTGAACCCGCTTCACTCGGTTACCCAAGCGAGTGAGTTACCATTGGGCTACCACTACCGTCTCTAAATTATAATATATTTTTTGTTTTAAGATTGTATAAGGTAACATCAAAAATGAACAGTAACATAGAGTATATATAAATAGGCATCTCTATTTGTCAGCCGATTTTTTTATGTTTAGTAGCTATGAGTTTGAATGTACACAATAAAAAAAATAAAAACATTTTTTTTTATTTATTTAGGAAAGTTCTATTCATATATGGTTTCCTCAAATTTTCAATAATGATTATGGTCGATATGACCACTAGGCAAACACTAATGTACATAATAACGTAATAACGAGATCTATAAAATACGATAGTAACATTATACGATGTAAAACAGATGTTTACCATGTTTAGCACTTATTAGAGTTTCCAATATTGTAGCACTGTTATACGCGACATGGTCATGGGTATACTCGAGTATAACACCATAAATATATTTACATGACAAAATTGTCAGTAACCATGAATTTTATTTTGGCTTAAAAACAGAAAAATTAAAAACTTGAATAAATACAAAAAAAAAAAACTTTGTATCCGACCGGGACTCGAACCCGGACATCTGTGATTGTCAATCTTACGCCTTGGCCGCTTGACCACGATACTGACGCCCAAGTGCTAATAATGCTGAAAACATGCTTTTTTCCATAAGATTAACCTAGATCGATTTTTCGCCCCGGAAAACTCCCACATACCAAATTTCAGCGAACTCATTAGAGCCGCTTCCGAGATCGCCGGTATATATAAATAAATAAATATACAAGAATTGCTTGATTAAAGGTATTAGATTAGATAGATATAGCAATATTTCGTGATTATGTTTTTTTACAACTTAAATACTATTACCATATAATTTTATTTATAAATACTTTTGATCCAAATGAATCAATTAGTGTTGCTTAGCAATAAACAAAGTGAGTGGTCATCGAATATTAAGATAAATATAATGAAGTTTGTTTCTTGCGGAAACTTTCCAAAGGGCGAGCGTACAATTGTGGTTCCGAGTTGGGAAACTTCTCTAACTTTACAAGTAAAGTCAACAAGCGTTAGTTTAGGATTTCTGCAATGTTGCTACTAAGTGTAGTAGCCAATTGTGGTTCTAAGAGGCTTTAACTTTGTATGGCACAAACAAATGTCTTTGGTACTCGTGAAAATGAGAGTAAGGTAAATGTTTGTTCTGATTGCATGCTGCGTGTTTTTTATGTCCTACCGCTGGGCACGAGTCAATACGAGGGGGATCAGGCCATAGTCCACCACGCTGGCCAAGTGTGGGTTGGCGGACTTCACATGCCTTTTGTTAAATTGCTAGGTTCTCTTAGACACACAGGTTTCCTAACGATATTTTCCTTCACCGTAAGACAGGTGGTAATCATACTTACTCGGTAGTATTATTATGTGAAGGTAGTCATCTCTAGTCAATTTAGGTAATTTTTGTAAGTCCATTCCATATTAATCTATTTATTATGATGAATATTATTCAAATTTTTTAATTCTACAAGAAACGATTAATATTTTTGTAAATCTGCACTCTTTATTGAAGAAAGTTCTGAAAATTAAAGCTCTTTAGTAAACTCAATCCGTAAAGCAGTTTTACTCATGGATAGTGAAAAGAAAATCTTATCCCAGAGAATTTCTTTTTAATAATGCTTAGAAAAATGGAAGCTACAGTTAAAAAGAGTTGAAGTATCCACCTTAACGATTATTATTATTAGTGGCATATACATGGGTACATGTTGACGCGAAGGATGCTGGAGTAAATGAGGCGCGCATTTCTTCCCTCCAAGGATTTACTATAAAAGGAAAAAATGAAAAAACATGTTAGATTTTAAATTTTGCTTTAAGATTTTTCATTTATTAAGAACTAGTGACTTCCATGGTTTTCTCTGCATTTTGTTTTCTTAATATGTTTTGAACTTTGAATTAAACAGTTTCATGATTTCACGAATATTCCTTAGTAATTAATTTTATGCAAGTATAACACTTAGATTAATGCAAATATTCAACATTTTAAATAAAACTATCTTTTCAAATTTTTTCGCGGTTTTTTTTTAATCATTGTGTACTTTTGTGGATAGGTGCTGTCTGTAACAACTCTATAATGGCAACTTAAAGGTTGCTTTAAAACCTTGGTCTCCCGTTACCAGGATTGCTGTAAAGCATTCGAAATGTTTACAACTAAAAATCTAATAAGTCTATTAAAAATCCTAAGGTATAGTTTTATTTACACAAATGTGCTAAATCTTATGGTCCACGTGTAACAGGCACTACTTTCATCACACTATTATTATTATATGTAGTTTTTGTGTGTGAATGTATGTTTGTTACTTCATTGTTGACTGGAAGAAATCGCCTCTAGCGATAAGGTCGCCAGCTGTGCATCTTTTTTTGTTATATATTTCTCTATATTATATATTTCTTGTGTGGTGTGCAATAAAGTATTAATTATTATTATTATTCATCATACTGAAATTGCTGGATGAATTTTAGTAAAATTTAGTGCAAAGATAGACTATTACTTGGATTAACACATGTATTTAGCCCTTTTTAACGTCCTTCTGTTGGGCACGGGCCTATGTGAGGGGCCTATGTTCAATGTGAGGGGGATCAGGACATAGCCAACGTTGGCCAAGTGCGGGTTGGCGGACTTCACATGTCTTTCGAAAACTTGCTAGGTTCTCTCAGACATGCAGGTTTTCTCACTATTTTTTCCTTCACCGTAAAGCAAGTGGTAATCATATTAGAAATCATTCGCACATGAAAATATCAGAGTTATGAATCCCGGGATTTGAACCCACTTCACTAGGTTTCCCAAGCGAGCTTATCACCACTGGGCTGCCACAGCCTGAAATAACATATAGGTTACTGCTGATAATATAAGCCAAAAATGTCATAATAATCAAGATAGAACTACTATAATTGACATAAACATGCACCAAATCTTATTCTAAATAAGTCGGACTGTACAAAATGTGTATCAAAATGTCATAGAAATCCAGTATTATTATAAAATGGAGCATAAGTCCTAGGCTATATTAGGATTATGTCGAGTAATTCTCTAATACCAAGCTACTAAGAAGCTTGAGCAGATGCGACCATGTACATAGACTGAGAGAGTGTACTTAAAATGTATGGAAGAATTGTATATCGCACTATTAAATTTTCATCCGTATGGTATACACATATGTATATATATATATATATATATGTGTATACCATACGGATATATATATAACGACATGTACATTATTAAAATTATCCTTAATACTGAAAGTGAATATCTACACGTTATGTCCTATATACATATTTTCGAGTACGTCGCTATAAAGTATTAAGCAAAGATAGAAAACAAATTTTTCTATTAAATTTTTTTACTTTGAAGGAGTAATAAAATATATTTGACACTGGTATGGCTCAGTTTGTGTGATCCTACTTACTGTACCAGCGTCGCGGGTTCGAGTCCCGCTGGAGGCATTCATTTGTGTGATGAGCACGAATATTAGTATTTAAAGTTATATATGTGTAGACTGTAGTGTATCAACTATCTGGTATCCATATCATAAGCCTCGTAGCTTACCATGGAACTAGATGGCGCTGTGTGTTAATGTCCCAACATATGTATCTACATTAATAAGAGAACGGACATTGCGTGAAAAATAAGCAAGCTAAAGTGGAAGTGGGCCATATCTCCAGGAGTGTAGATGGCTGATGGAGCCAACACATGTTAGAGTGCAGGCGACGCTTAGGCAAACGCACGACTGTGACACGGTGGACTGACGACTTGAAAAAGGTGGCAGGTTCGGGATGGATGTGGGCTGCTCAGAATCGAGATAGTGCGTGTTCTATGGGGGAGACTTTCGTCCAGCAGTGAATGGCGATAAGCTGAAGAAATAAAGAAAAGAACGTATAAGAACTAGTATAGGACTTCTAGTAAATTGCCATGTATATTGATGCTTTTTAGATTTATAATACACTAGGTATACAGATAGCGCCACTTTTTGGCTAATTTTATTACTAATAGTAATATTTTAGTGATTTTTTTATTACAAATATTTATATCGATATTCATAAACTAACACTGGAATTCATGAATATGTGTATAAAATATTTAAGAGTCAAAAAGTAAATATACAGTGAAAATTTTAATTAAAACCTGAAAAAAGTTCTTAATAAACCAAACTTCGATCCGACAGCTAAAGAGATTACGCAAACAACAATGTATATTCCGCCTAGAGAACGGATTATTTGAAATTGTTAAAACTTATAGATTTTGATTGTTATGTAGCGACTCACCCTCGCTTTGTTTCGGGTTCTTCCCTAGACTAAAACAAATCTATCCTATTGAGATAGTACACTTTTCCGAGATAAAAAGAAATTTATGTGCTATTCCGGACTATAATCTATCTCTGTGCCAAATTTCATCCAGATCCATTCAGCCGTTATGGCGTGAAAGAGTAACAAACATCCATCCATCCATCCGTCCTCAAAGTCACAATTTGTTAGTATGGGTGCGAAAGTAATTCTGTCTGTTACCTTTCAACGTTTAATCCGCTGAACCGATTTAGATGAAATTCGTTATGGAGATAGTCTAAGAACCTAGAAAGGACATAAGGTAGTTTTTATCCCGGAAATCATTCCTCAAAGTGAGTGAAAAGGGGGGTGAAATTCTATATGAGGAATAAATCATTTTTCATGTAAGGGATATAAAACTCATCATAGTTATATTTTTGGTTTGTCAGTCAGTCATACTTGGGCGCTTATAATTAATCAATCAAGGTAAAATAGGGGATGATTTTAAAGTTTTTTTTAAAGTACTTACCTACTTTTCTATACTTATACAGATTCTATCTATTCCATACTAACTGTTAAAACGTACCTAGGGCCCAATCCGTGCGAAGCGATGGTGAGTCGCTAACCTATACATATTACATATAATAAAATTGGAACTAAGACGAATCTTTACGCTAAATATTTTTTGGAAAATTTTATTGAAATAGACATTATTATCGATACAGAGGCCAAATCTATAGTTTTTAGAATTTTTGTCTGTCCGTCCGTCGTTATTATTATGTTTAGATTGCTGTCTGTCTAAATTAAAAATTTATTTTAATTGACTATATTATTTAAATGTTACATAATAAATAGTAAAATCATAACTAGCTCTTATACTATAAACAAAAAGGGATGTGCTAAGAAATATTATTTTCTAGTCGGTTAACGCTTGACGCTTTATACCTAATACATATGTATGTGTGGTACTTGCCTAATATCGTAGTTCGTTTATTTATAGTAGATTAAATCTAAACCTAAAATATTGTCTGTCTGTCTATAAGTAAATTTTGTTTCACATAATACTTTCTTAGATTTATGCGAATATTAGACATTTATACATATAATAAAATTCTAACCGAGTCGAATCTGTACATTAAACATTTTTTGGAAAATCTTATTGAAATTATCGATACAGAGTTCGAATCTATAGTTTTTAGAATTTTCGTCTGTCTGTCTATTTGTCTGTCTGTGACCGCATCACGAGAAAATTACTGAGCAGAATTTAATAAAATTTGGTATGATAATACTTTTTACTGCGGGAAAATATCTTATCTCTGAGAAATCTATACTAAACTATAAAATGTAAGTAGGGACAAACCCGAGCGGAGTGAGAGTGAGTCGCTAGTATTAAATAAAACTATCTTTTGGGATTTTTTCGCAGATTTATTTAGATTTTTGTTTTTCGACGTTTTTAATGCTTTATAGTAAAATTATAATCACAGAAGAGACTAAGGAGTTAGATGTCTCAAAGTTCTTTATGTAGTTGTTGTTTATTAATATTTATTGTTTATTAATAACTAGCGATTCACCCTCGCTTCGCTCGGGTTCGTCCCTAGGTACATTTTAACGGTTAGTATGAAATACTAATATTTAAATTTCTCAGCTTTTCTGTACTATAATATGCATGTATTATCATATAAACCTTCCTCTTGAATCACTCTACCTATTAAAAAAACCACATCAAAATCCGTAACGTAGTTTTAAAGATCTAAGCATACATAGGGACAGACAGACAGCGGGAAGCGACTTTGTTTTATACTATGTAGTGATAATTAATTCAATAAAAAATGATGTATGATTGTTAAAACATAGTAATAGAAAATCTACGAGTAACAATATCCTCCAACTTTCAGTATAAATTAAGCTAACTTTGTATGAAAATGTATGAAATAATCGATCAAACTTATTATGATACAGAAACACTGTTACTATGCTGGAGTTTGATTTCATGATGAAAATAACATTTAAAACATAACAAAATTTACATTCAAAAATTAAACTAAGTTTTGATTTGTTTCAAAGTGAGTTCTATCCTTAAAAGTTGACAGTAGAATATATCTATACACTAGCGACTCACCCTCGCTTCGCTTCGGGTTCGAACAAAAACAGAGATATCCCACGGGAACCGTACATTTTTCCGGTATGATATATAGCATATAGCCTTCCTCAGTTAACGGGCTATCTAATGCAAAAAGAATTTTTCAAATCGGATTTGTAGTTCCTGAGATTATCGCGTTCAACCAAACAAACAAACAAACAAACTCTTCAGCTTTATAATATTAGTATAGATATAATGAAATTCTAACTAAGCCGAATCTGTGCCTTAAATATTTTATGGAAAATCTTATTGAAATAGTCATTACTATCGATACAGAGGCCGAATCTATAGTTTTTAGAATTTTTGTCTGTCTGTCTGGGAACGCATCACGATAATACCACTGGACAGATTTTGATGAAATTTTGTATGATAATAGCTGGTTGTCCGGGTCAAAGTATAGGAGGAACAGTTGTTATGTATGGATATTCAAATTAATTGTTTGATCTTAGATTTAAATTTGTTAAACTGTTTACATTGATCTGGCTTTGACATCTATCGACACTCTGAGTGTTAGCGTTAACACGTCACGTGACCATGTCGATGACGACTTACATGAATTTATGCCCCATCCAAACCTGTCTATAGAAGTTTTCATTTAAAAAAAAACGTGTGTGTGTACTTATGTACGCACGTTAGAATTTATACGTCTTTGGCGTAACAGAACAAAAATAGCTAAAGATTTCATCCCGTATGTCACAAGTCTCTGTTTGTAAAAGATAAATCAATAAAATAATTAAATAACGCATATTAGGTATATTACAATTATAGAATATTATTAAAGGAAGGAATATATCATTTATCAGACAGTAACAACGATTACCATGGCAACAAACATTTATCAGCTAACTTCATCATGTTGCTTTTTGGCTGTCGGTGTGCGCGCGCATCGTAAAAATTTTACTCTCATAATTTTTTCCAAACTACCCAAAAGAAGTATAACTTCAAAAACGATCAAACTAATAACTTCCCCATTATCATAAAATAATGACGACTGTCACAACCTAGCAGACAAAAATAATAAAACTTAAATGGTAAAAAGACAAGACTAATATAAAACCTTTAGAATTTAAAGTGCTAGCTCCTTATTTACATTTCTTTAAGATATTATGGATTCAAAATTTATTCAAGCGGTTCGTCGACGTTTTTCCATATCGGCACTTGTAAATTATATAAAGTTGTCAGTGTTGAGAATATTTGTAAATTAAATATACATTGCTTATTTACTTAAAAGATTAATATTACAAGTCGAGTTAAAAACGTAATGTATAGTACTATCTGTTTATACGTTTAATTTATAGTTAAAGCGAATATTACCCTACAAAGAGGCTAAAGAAGGCATTAAATTCTTGAACCCAACAGACTAACTTGCTAAGGAGCTTCCTGCAGAGGATTCCATAAACTTTAGAATTTTTCGTGAAACTATGAAAATTGTTTACGATCGTTTGGGAATTTGAACACATAGAACCGCGAGTTTTATGAATTCACGTTATCCTTTTGCAAAATTTCCAGCGGTCCTTTGACAACATTTTTTCAGTAGAATATTCGGTATATTTTAATAGACTATACAGTATATAGCGTCTCTGTCCTATAAATAAATATGTTGGGACATTAACACAGAGCACCATCTAGTTCCATGGTAAGCTATGAAGCAGATAGTTGATACACTACACATATATAATTTTAAATACATACATATTATAAATATAAACACCCATGACTGGAGTACAAACACCTGTGCTCATCACACAAATGAATGCCCCCAGCGGGACTCGAACCCGCGACCGCTGGCGCAGCAAGTAGTTTCACTGCAAACTGAGCCAAGCGTGTTGCCAATATCCTATATATTATATAGAATAACTAGCGATTAATCCTCGTATCGCTCGGGTGAATTCCTGATTGTTTACTTGAATAGACTTAAATTTAATTAAAATTTTAATATGTACAATTGATGATTCAAAAGTGCTTGTAAAAGTTTATTCAAATGAAATATTTGATTTGGGTAGGTAGGTAATGCAATCGAGCTGGATACAGTGAAGCACGTTTATGAAATTGACTACCGATGAAATATAATTGTAAATGACTAACTAGAACTCACCAACGCCCCGCTCGGATTCGTCTCTAGTTACGTTTAAAAGTTTACTATAGATTTCTCAGAGATGAGATATTTTCCCGGGGTAAATATCTATACTAATATTATAAAGCTGAAAAGTTTGTTTCTTTGTTTGTTTGGTTGAACGCGTTAATCTCAGGAACTACTAATCGGATTTAAAAAATTCTTTTTGCATTACATAGCACTTTAACTGAGGAAGGCTATAGGCTATATATCATCCTGAAAAAATGTACGGTTCTCGTGGGATAGATGTGTTTTTGTCTAGGGACGAACCCGAAGCGAAGCGAGGGTGAGTCGCTAGTATCCTATATGTTGAATCGGATAATCAGCTATCATCATGCCAGCTTTCATTGAAATCTGTACAGTGTCCAGGGTTTTCTTGTGGTGCGTTTCCAGACAGACAGACAAAAAATTCTAAAAACTATAGATTCGGCCTCTGTATCGATAACAATGAATATATCAATAAGATTTTCCAAAAAATATTTAATGTAAAGATTCGAATTATTTAGAATTTTATTATATGTATAGAAAATAACAAAAAAACCAGACTGGGCTATGACACAGTGTTTTCATCTTTCGAACCATGTAACTTAATAATTATTTGCTTGAATAAAAAAGTGGTTTAAAAACATGACGTATCTTAATTTTTTAGAAATACATATTCACAGCATCGGTAGTGGTAGCCCAGTGGTAACGCTTTACTTTCTTGGAAAACCGAGTGAAACAGGTTCAAGACCAGGGTCTCGCACCTTTGATATTTTCATGTGCGAATCATTTCGAACCTAAGTACCACTTGTCTAATGGTGAAGGAAAACATCGTGAGGAAATCTGCATGTCTGAAAAAACCTAACAAGTTTTCGAAAAATGTGAAGTTCGTCAACCCGAACTTGACCAGGATGGTGGACTATCCCGGGGGAGAGCCAACTCCTACCGGGCGCGTCCCCAGGTGGCGGATCGGGGAACGCCACCCGCTTAGCACAAGGGCGGGTGGTACCGGAGAAATCCGGCGTGGACCAAGGCAGGACGGGGCTGCTCTCCGATGAGGCTTCGGCTTCCGGAGTTGCGGCCACCGGGAGCGGGGCCGCTTCGGCGGTCTCGCGACCGGAGGGTGGGGACCGGTTGCGGGACTGTGAAAACAGGCTTGTAACCGGTGGAGGGGAGGGCCGCGGTGGGAGAGGAGTGCCGGTGTTTCGGTGCGCCGTTCTCCCTGCCCCCCGCGGCCTTGACGGGGCTGCCACCGTCTTGGATGGCAGACGCGGTGGGGCTGCAGGGGAAGAGGAGTGTCGGTGTATCGTTGCCGCTCTCCCTGTCCTCTAGGACCGATTGAGGTGTGCCCACTTCGGTGGGTGGTGTGGTTTAATGGGGCTGTTTCGGGTACTTCTCTGGTTCAGCAGAGTGGACTGTGGAGCAGCCTCATTGGTTTGGTGGCCGTCAGGCCTGCCGCCGGGGCGTCGCGGTAGTTATGCGTGGGCGATCCCGCGGCGTCCCACTAAGGCGGAGGGGAGGGGAAAGTTGGGGTTTAGTGGGTAGTACCGGCTCTTCTAGCCGGTGAGCCCCACATAACCACCTGGGGGATAGGTGGTATGCGTAAATGCATTCCCCAACTATAAAAAAAAAAAAAAAAAAAAAAAAAAAAAGCATGGTGGACTATACCTTGATCCCCCTCGTATTGAAGTGAAAATGGCTGTAACAGACAGACATTCTGTCTTTTCGGATACGACCAAATAATAAAGTTTCGTTCTGCCTTACCCTTAACTTACTCTAAAAAATGGGAAATTAACGTAGGGACAAACCCGAGCGAAACTAGAGTGAATCGCTAGTACATAATTGAATAAACTTATTTTTCTTAGATACCGTAATTAAATATTATTTATGCCATGTATGTGAGATAAAAAATAAACAATTTTGTTTAATTTGAGCAAATTGCATGCATCTTATATAAGGAAAGATGAGATGTAAAATAATTCATTTAAGCATGCATGACACATAAATCCTGTAAACAGTACAAGTAGAGCAGGTGTACCGTACAATGTTACTCGTCGCCTCTTGTATTAGTGTTACATATTAAACCGTGTAGTGACAATCTCTACCTTTATATTATATATACATATTTTAGCTGAACAATGTTTTGGTAAAAAATATTGTTAACTTTCCTTTTTTCTCTTCAATGTATCTATAGTCTATACTATCTATACATATATTATAAAGAGGTAAGATTCTTTTGTTTGTTTGTTTGTACCTAATAAGCTCCAAAACTATTGAACCGATTTAGATGAAATTTGGTAAGAAGATAGTTTATGACCCCAGAAAGGATATACAATAGTCTTTATACCGGAAATGATCCCTTAAGGCGGTAAAAATGGGGATGAAAGTCAATATGGGGAAGCAACCTAGGTAAGAACCCCAGCGAAACGAGTCTGAGTAACTAGTAATGTACTCGTATGTATGTAATTAGATATTCCTAAGTCATTATTTTAACTATCTTAAAAAAAGCAGGAGCTCGTTTTTGATCGGTATTTTTGTATAAATAAATAAATATGTTGGGACATTAACACACAGAGCCGTCTAGTTCCATGGTAAGCTACGAGGCTTGAGTTATGGTTACCAGATAGATGATATCCTACACATATATAACATTAAATATATACATATTATAAATATAAACACCCATGACTAGAGTACACACAAATGAATACCCCCAGCGGGGCTCGAACCTGCGACCGCTGGTACATCAAGTAGGGTCACTACAAATTGAGCCATACGTATCGTATGATTATCATCAAAATAAATTCTCGTAGCCATTAACTCATACAAATATTAATTAAACAACTGTAAAAAAATTGCTATATACAGCTAGCTTATCTAGTAATCAATAAAAAATAATATTTTTAATGTTATCATATCTCTAAATGTATGAATTCTAATACTTTCTTAGATTTACGCGAATATTTGACATTTCAAAATAAAAGTTGAGTCAACTAATATTGTAAGGTACTCTGATGCCATTTTTGAATTTTTAAAATCATTTTTGTAAAATAGTGGGTAGGCTGTCTGTAACAACTGTATAATGCCATTGAGACATCTAACACCTTAGTCTCTCCCGTGACCATGATTGCTGTAAAGCAATCGAAACGTCGGGAACCAAAAATCATAATAAATTCGCGAAATAATCCGAAAAGATAGTTTTATTTTATTTTGAAATGTATGAAATCTTTCAAGTAAGTGTCCTAAATATTTAGTAATCTTTTTCCAAAAATAAGAATATACAAAGCATGAAATAAAATTTTATGACAAAACTCCATAAAAACAGGAACGAGCATCCCAAACGCATTAAGGATGCACCAAATGCAGCTTGACTCACCCGCGGCAATACCGCAAACTTTTCTAATATCCTCTCGCATTTCCACATAAAATTATACTACTTTTGTACTGAATGTAAATATATTTTAAAGCTTTCATTATTTATACAAATAAATAAAGAAGTGCCTGTTTGTAATGACAAAATAACAGCTTTTTAATAGATGCATATGAAATTGTTTATACGGTAGTTATAAGAAAAACACTTTTTTTTTTTAATTTTTGTCTGACTGTTCGTTTATTTATCTGTTTGTACCAGCTAATCTCCGAAACAGCTGGAATGATTTTGATAGAGCTTCCACTGACAAATAGCTAATGCTATAAGAATTAACTTAAGCTACTTTTATTTAAAAAAAAGAATTAGGGTTCCGCTCAAAAAAGTTAAAACGCACCCGAGCGAAGCGAGGGTAAGACGCTAGTAAGTATATAAATATCTGTGCTTTGTAACCGATGTTAAAAAAATCAGATATATAATATGGCCTGTGGTAAATTGATCTTCATGATTCATTTTTCAAGAACAACATATCAAAATATTTTTCATAAAAAAGGCAATGTCTGTAAAAACTATATAACATCTTTGAGACGTCTAAAACATTAGTCTCTCCCGTGACTATGATTGCTGTAAAGTATTCGAAACGTCGGGAACCAAATATCAAAAAAAAGGGCGAAAAAATCCAAAAAATAGTTTTATATATAATTAAATGCTGAATAAAATATTTTGAGGTTTAATTTGAACTAGGGGTGCACCCGAATGAAATAAGAGTAAGTTACTAGTTCAATATATATGCAAGTTAAACATTCATGAAAGTGACAACCCCTAGTGTCGGTAAAGTCACCTCAGGATCTCTGACCTAGTTCGAAGACTGTTATTAATAGATAAATACTTGCAAAGATAGCTTAATGATCCCTTTGTAGTACAAAAGCGCTCATCCATCCAAGTTTTAGCTACTGGAAGTGTTGCTTGACTTTGACTTGCTGTTAAATCACTTAGTCAAACTGAGATGGTTATTGGCTTACATTAATCAGAACATGCTGCAATAATTTAAAAAATCATCTAGTGTTTATAAAATTTAATAAAAAAATACAGTCAACGTTATTTCTAATATATTATAATATATTGTTAGGCTACATTGGTAACCCTTCCTTATTGACAAATTATTAAAATAATAAAATTATTAAATATTTGATAAAAGTAGCCTATTTCGCTTTCTAACTACTGTACTCAGCCCTTTTTAACGTCCCACTACTGGGCATGAGCCTCCTTTCAATACGAGGGGTTCCAGACCAGACTCCACCACGCTGACCAAGTGGAAATTAGTGGACTTCACATGTCTTTCGAAAACTTGCTAGGTTCTTCCAGATATACAGGTTTCTTCACGATGTTTTCCTTCACCGTAAGACAAATGGTAATCATATTAGGAATCTCTCTGGCTGTTATATTTACGCAAGATATAAACACACTAACAAACCTTATATACATATAATATTAATTAAAAATTCAAATTATCAAAGAATATTTTTAAAGCATTATGTATAGAATTTGTTATAAAACCGTACCTCATTTTAAAAACAAAGAAGTAACACTATGTGTTTGCCCCTTTTTAAAGCTACTATTTTGTTTTTGTCGTGTTGCGAAGTCTTTAACAGAGTCGTGTCAAGCCGTCTCTGTATCGCTTGTAAGAACGTTAATTAAAACAGTATTTTTAGTGTTTATTAAGACTCCAAGTGTTAGTTTACAATACAAATAAATTAAAAAGAAACAGCAGGGAACAGCATTGTATATAACAATTATTTTTATACTTAAGAAGTTCTACGACTTCAAAATTACTTTAAAAGTAATTATTTTATTTTTAAAGAGTATAATGTTTTGTTGAAGTTTATATAAAATGCCATTGAGGGTAACATTTATAGCGTATTCATTAAAAAGAGAATGTTGAAAGTTGTTGAAATTTGTTGACGATATTGCGTAACACGGACATATAACGGACATATTTTACCGGTGGTAGGACTCTGTCAAGCCTGAGGAGTCCGACTGGATGGGTACCACCCCCTTATCTATTTCTGCCGCCAAGCAACAATGATTGCATTGTTGTGTTCCGGTATGAAGGATAAGGTAGCCAGCGCAATTACAGGCAAGAGGCATATCATCTTAGTCCTCACAGTGACAACGCACTGTGGTTCTGCATTTTTGTTACTTAAAACCTAAGTGCATGAACCGTAGGTGTTATGGGCGACAGGTACTGCTTTCCATCAGGTGGTCTGTCTGCTCGTTTGTCACTGAATCTCAAAAAAAAAATAAAAAAATAAAAACACATCCAAATTGATTTTTAGAGTAAGTTAAGGGCAAAACAGAATGGACCCTTATTATTTCGTTGTTTTCGAAAAGACAGTATGTGTGTCTGTTACAGATATTTTTATCGGAGACTATTGGAGACTGTAATTCGAAAAATTGATGTTACATGTTAGACAATTCTGCAAATTACAAAAAATATAAAAGGAGTGACATGGGCACGGGTCTCCCTTCAATACGAGGGGGATCTAGGTATAGTCCACCATCCTGGCCAAGTGCGGGTTGGCGGAATTCACATGTCTTTCGAAAACTTACTAGGTTCTTTTCGATATGCAGGTTTCCTCACGATGTTTTACTTCTCCGTAAGGCAAGTGGTAATCATCTTGGAAATGATTCGCACATGAAAATATCAGAGGTGCGAGACCTTGGATTTGAACCCGCTTCACTCGGTTTCCCAAGCGAGCGCGTTACCACTGCGATACCACTGCCGCTTTTATATTCATTTATTTATTTATTTATTTATACTTTATTGTACACCACAATTATAACGTAAATAGAGTTAACAAAGAAAAAAAATAAATCAAAAGAAAAACAAAAGTGTGTACAAAAGGCGGTCTTATCGCTAATTAGCGATTTCTTCCAGACAACCTTTGGGTAAGGAAATATGGAAGACTATTCAGGGTGGGTGGTGTAAGAATTATATACAATACATACCACAATACAACCTAATACTTAGAAATACTACACATATATCTATCTTCTCTTCTTCTGCCTGGCATTTATTAATCCCGGCTATTGCCAGGGTCTGCCTTCCTGCTAAACCTACTCCACTTTGCACGGTCTTTCGCGTCATCCTGTGTAAGTCCATTGGCTCTCATATCCTGCTTCACGACATCCAGCCATCGCTTTCTTGGGCGCCCGGGAGGTCTTGTTCCAGGGACAAATATATTAAGGCACTTTCTTCCAACATAGTCCTCAGACCTACGCGCGACATGACCATACCACCTCAGACGACGCTCTTGGAGCTTATCCGCTACGTCACGGACCCCGAGACTGCCTCGGATGAACGTGTTGCGTATGCGGTCAGCCCGCGTTACGCCGCACATCCACCTCAGCATCTTCATCTCCGTGACGTGAAGCTCCTGAGTGTGCCGAGACAGCGATGGCCAGCACTCGCTTCCGTATAGAAGGACTGGTCGGATGATGCTCTTGTATATCTGTCCCTTGAGCTTGGGCGGTATTCTGCGATCGCAGACCACACCTGTGACCTCCCGCCATTTGGCCCAAGCAGCTCTAATACGGGCTTGAACGTCGTGATCGATGCTTCCGGACTCGTGCAGGACGGATCCAAGGTACCTGAACTTCTCCGACTTAACGGCTGGTTCAAGCCCTATTTGGATGGTGCTAGAGTCCGGACTCCCGCAAGCCATGTACTCGGTCTTCGCCACATTTAGTTTAAGACCGCCGTTCTCAAGCGTACCCTTCCACAGGTTCACTCTACGCTCCAGCTCTAGACGGTTCTCATCAACGAGCACTATGTCATCGGCATACATCATCAACCATGGAGGCTGGTCCTGGATGCATGTCGAGACAACATCTAGTACTACGTTGAATAAGAACGGGCTAAGAGCGGAGCCCTGGTGGACCCCTACAGTGATTGGAAAGGGCTCGGTATCGCCAACAGCGGTTCGAACCACGGAAGCGGAATTGTGGTACATGTCTCTGATAATGTCAATATAGGTCTCAGGCACGCCTTTGAATCGCAACGCCCACCAGATGCATTTACGAGGCACACAGTCAAAGGCCTTCTGCAGGTCCAAGAATGCCAAATGCAGAGTTCTCCTTTTCTCCCTGTAAGCCTCAATCAAAGTTCTGAGGGCAAAAATGGCGTCCATGGTGCCTGATCCTGGCTGGAACCCATATTGACACTCAGAGACAGAACACTCTTGGCGGAGCCTGAGGTCGATCACGCGTTCGAAGAGCTTCATGGCGTGACACATGATTTTGATCCCTCTATAATTACCGCAATCTTGAACACTGCCCCTGCCTTTGTATAAAGGGGTTACAAAGCTAAAGCGCCACTGGTTTGGCATCTTTCCAGTGTTCAAGATGCAGTTAAAGAGATCAGTAAGCATGAGCACACCAAGAGAGCCCAACGATTTCCACGCCTCGATCGGTATGTCGTCAGGTCCCACCGCTTTTCGGTTCTTCATGCGGCGAAGACAATCCCGAGTTTCGTCAGGTGTTATTGGGGCAACAAGTCCGAGGTTAGGGGGCGGTTCGGGTGGAAGACTATATGGGTGCTGGTTGTTCAGCAGCTCGCAGAAGTAGTCTTTCCATCTCTCCTTCACAGAGGCATGGTTACAAAGCAGCGTGCCCTGGGAGTCCCTGACGCAAAGACATTTTGTGATATCTTGCGTCGCTTTATCCCGGGCACGTGCCAGCTTGTATATGAGCTTTTGCCCCTCCGCAGTTTCTAGCTTATCATATAATGGTGATAAGCTATTACTGCGGGCTCTGGCTACAGCTCTCTTGCTGGCACGTTTGGCTGCATTGTACTCTTCTCTATCTTCAGGAGAGTTGGTTTGCTGCCACTCTTTAAACGCAGTCTTCTTTTCTCGAATCGCCCCCTGTACCTGGTCATTCCACCACCATGTCTCCTTGTCGATGACTCGTCCTCCCTTAGAAACGCCAAGAACTCGCCTTCCCGCCGCGGTAATTACCGACTGTGCTCGATCCCAAGCCTCCTGGGCGGTTTCGGTGTGAATCAATAGGTTTTGCTTCTCAACCTCCGCCAGGAAGTCAGTCCGCATCGGCCCATTCAGTAACCACCACTTGATTCTAGGTTTGCGTTTCTCGGCTAGTTTCTTTTTCGGGGTAAACAAATAGTCCATGACAAGGAGACGATGTTGGGCCGTCAGGCTTTCACCCGGAATGACTTTGCAGTTAGTCACCTTGCCGATATGACACCTTCTGGTCAGCAGATAGTCTATTTGAGTTGAGTGGGGCCCGCTCTTATACGTGATAAGGTGCTCAGCATTCTTTTGGAAGAACGTGTTCACGATGGCCAGATCAGATGCAATACAGGTTCTTAGAATGTTTACTCCCTCTGCATTGCGACGACCATAACCAAAACCACCGTGGACACGCTCATATGTCTCAGCTGCCTTACCGACGTGACCGTTTAAGTCCCCCCCAACGACTATTACTTCGGTAGTCTGTATAGCGCGTAGTACCTCTTCAAACTGCTCCCAGAAGGACTCCTTCTCGGCCTCACTACAGCCTGCCTGGGGGGCATAGGCACTGATTAAGTTCGTGGCAACACCCTCAATCAGTACCTTTACCCGCATCAGCCGGTCGCAGCAACGGTCAACTTCTAGGAGACCATTCCGAAGCTCTTCAGAAAGCACTACCGCTACACCATTTTTACCTGAAGGTGACCCAGTGTATATAAGCTGGTAACCCTGTCCGATATTACGGGACTTATTGCCCTTCCAGCGAGTTTCCTGAAGGAAAGCACACTGGACCCGACGTCTCATGAGTACATCTGCGAGTTCCCTGCATCGTCCTGTTAGAGAGCCAATATTCCACGTTGCAAAGCGGAGTTTCCGTTTGGGTACTAACGTCTTTAACCGTGCCCGTACTTGACACGGTAGCCCTTGCCCACTTGTCGCAGGTGTAGGGCGATGTGCCTGCGCGTCGTTTAGCGGCGACGCCCTAGCCGTACCCAGCATTTCTGTTACTGTCCTCATTTATGTACATGGCGAAATTGGTTTTAAGTGGAGCGATTGCCATCTGACCTCCAAAAACCCCACATATTGTGGGAAAAAACCAGGGTAAGGAGTGGGTCAAAAAGGGAGGTAGGAGGGGGAGCGGGAAGGGGCCAGGAAAGAGGAGCAGGAAAAGGGAGGAGAGGACACCACTTTCACGGACTGGATGAAGGTATGACAGTGGTGGCTCGAGGACCCGGGGTCGCGTACCCGTATGCCCTAAAACAAATATCGGACAGATACTTGGCAGGACACCCTCTGGGTACACATATATCTATATAGAATATATATCTATAAAATATACTAATACATATTTAAATTTAAATAATTAATATAAAGCTTGCACAATGTCTTCATTTATTTAGCTGAGCGAAGAAGTTGCGTTAAAATGTCTCTTGTCTTATAAAATTATAAGACAAGAGACATTTTAACGCAACTTTCAAATAAAAAAATGGCATAGAAATCTTAAATGCTTAGAAACTCTTACGTTTTTCAATACGATATTACATCAAAAGCTAAAGAGCTATCTTCAGAAGCAAAGCTTATACAAAAGGGGTAGTAAATTACAGAACATGTACCTAATATATGAAGTCAGCGCAAGAATTATGTGGGACATGTATAATTGCGACGGCCCTTTATGTGAACTCTGTACTTGCTTAAGTAAAGTTGGTTTTTACTGAGATTACATTATTTGTACTAAAAATGATTTATTTTTTTACAAACAAGTGAAACCCAGAAGAATTTTCCAGGAAAACAAATATTTGGTAATTAACAATTATTTTATTGCTTTTTCTGAATATTTATTTCCCATTTATATTAGAATGCGAATCTCCGACTGTCAAATTGACACATCAAAAAATCCACTGTCAAATCCACAAACTGGCACATTAAATGTCGGCCATCCGTTACAATAACGAGTCCCTTCGTTTTAGGTCACACTAAGTCAAAACAATTTTACAATTGATGATTAAAAAAAAACGATTTGTACGTAATTCTCAAATTAAAAAAAAAAGCATATTCTGAATACTTAATTAGAATGCGAATTTCCGACTGTTCAATTGACACATCAAAAATTGTATTCAGCCCTTTTTAACGTACCACTGCTGAGCACGGGTCACCCTTCAATACGAGGGGGATCACGCCATAGTCCACCACGCTGGCCAAGTGCGGATTGGCGGACTTCACGTGTCTTTTGAAAACTTGCTAGGTTCTCTCAGACATGCAGGTTTCCTCACGTTGTTTTCCTTTACCGTAAGGCAAGTGGTAATCATGTTGGAATTGATTCGCACATGAAAATATCAGAGGTGCGAGACCCGGGATTTGAACCCGCTTCACTCGGTTTCCCAAGTGAGCGCGTTACCACTGGGTTACCACTGCCTACTGAGCTACCACTGCCTACATCAAAAAACCCACTGTCAAATCCACAAATCCGACTGGATGGGTACCACCCCCTTATCTATTTCTGCCGCCAAGCAACAATGATTGCATTGTTGTGTTCCGGTTTGAAGGATAAGGTAGCCAGCGCAATTACAGGCAAGAGGCATAACATCTTAGTCCTAAAAGTGATAACGTACCGGCGGTTCTGCAGTTTTGTTACATAAAACTTAAGTGCATGAACCGTAGGTGTTATGGGCGACAGGTATCGCTTTCCATCAGGTGGACTGTCTGCTCATTTATCACTTAATACCATAAAAAAAAAACACAAACTGGTACACTAAGTTAAACAACTGAACGTTACACAAGGATATAGCAATTTCAAAATTACATATAATAATTAGTACTTAGACGACAGAGCTTTGCCTAACCTTTTGTTGTTGAAAAGTTGTTTTTTTTTTTCGTTCACACACAGTCACACTCAAATACACACGCACACACACAAACATTCTCTATGTTCTTCACTTCTTAAGATTGTTTTTTTTATTAATTTCGATTATTTTATTTATTTTATGTAAGTATTCAATATTTAATATATAATAATATGAAATTTTTCGCATTCAAATTCGTTCAGAAGTTCTCAAGATTAGCTCGTACATACGTACGGAAAGGTGCCCGCCGACGACTTCTACTATTTATGTAAAGATGCAAAGGAAATATACAATACACGAATAACTACTGTACACAAGTAATGTCCGCATGGGATATTGGCAAGAATAATAGCTGCATTCTCTAGCTGAATCGCAATTCTGATAGAATCTAGCAAGTTTTCGAAAGACATGCGAAGTTCGCCAACCCGCATTTGTCCAGCGTGGTGGACTATGCCTGATCCCCCTCGTCTTGAAGGGAGGCCCGTGCCCAGCAGTGGGACGTTAAAAAGGGCTGAATATAGGGGAAAACGAGCCAGCCCTCTTTAACTCGTTGAAACGATAAAATGAGGTGTTTTGTATATTAAATACTAGTGACTTACTCGCTTCCCTCACGTATGCCCCTAGGTTACACATACCGTTGCTATAGTTAAATGGTAGATCTTTTTAAGAGGAATATTTTTGTACTACATTGTTTTCATATAACTTTATTAGTTTACGCGGCGCACGTCAATAAAGCTAACCTAACCAACCTAACCTAAAACCGTATGAAAATCCATTTGATAGTTTTTGAGTTTACCGCCTACGGACAAACAGACAGACGTGGTGAGAAACTTTACTTTATAATATAATAGTGACTAGAGACTTATCCTCGCTTTGCTCAAGTGGGTGGGGTTCTAAAGTGCCTTTTATATTTACAATATAATATGCAGGCAGAACTCCCTTTTAGCAAATTTTATTGTGTTACTCCAGATTATATTTTATCTGTTTGCTAAATTTTATCTAAATCCATACATCTGTTTCAATAGACGAAGCCACAAACATTTAAAAGTGAAGCGTGAAAAGAATCAATTTATTTTAAAGTGAATATCCAAAAAAGTAACAAAAGAAATTTATTTTCATACCTCTTATTTATATATTTTAAAAAAATCCAATATTTTTTAACATTCAAGCTAGTGTACGTTTAGTATAATAGAGTGATAAAATACGTTCCTCTTGATACAAAGCCCTTTCGTTTTAATCAAGTTATAGCAGTTGATAGTCTTCTGTTACTCTTTCAGTATTTTGTCTACAGTACATTTTTGTAAAAAAAAAATTCAATATGTAAATGGAACCACTATGGCTTTACTGTATACACATTCAGGTATACTGTACACAACTGTCACTAAAAAAATACCGAACCAAATATTCGAACAAAATTGAATGTAACTTGTTAAGGTTTTATAAAAATCTTTATAGTTTAAATAAAGTAGATATCTGTGTTTTTTTTTAACGTTAGGAACTGTATTTAGGTAAACCACCTGCATACATACAGGTGGTTATATTCGACTCACCCACAAAGCCAGTACTGCCCACTAAAACCCAACGGAACCTCCCCCGTTCTAATGGGGTGACGCAGGATCACTTACGCGCTTAACCATGACATCACGACGGCAGGTCTGCTGAAGCAGACCACAACAGCCATGGAGTTGTTCCCAAGGTACACTCTGACATGAAATTCTGATCCCTTCTTCATACGAGAGCATCTCCCAAATTTTCAATACTATATATTAAAATGATATGACGTACGTCTGACCGTTATCGGTTACGACGAAAGTATTCACCATAATATTTTTTAGAGTTCCGTACCTGAAGCGTGCCAACGGAACCTTATTACTATGCCTCCGCTGTCCGTCCGCCTGTCCATGTCCGTCTATCAGAGGACTGTATTTCATGAACCGTAATAGGTAGAAAGTTGAAACTTTTTCAGAGTATGTATTTCTATTGCCGCTATAACAACAAATAATAAAAATAAAAAAGTAAAAATGCAATAAACATAAAAATCACATTTATAAAAAGTACATGTACGATAGTACGGAACCCTTCGCATCTTCGGATGGTGTGCGATTCGACTCGCACTTGACCGATTTTATTCTATTATTGAAATCATTAAAGGTCACAAATAGCTACTAAACAAAAAAAAAACGGTTGAAAAACAAAGGTGTACCTTCTGGCCCTATACTGTTTTATCTTTGCCTATTTATATACAATATTAAAATAATAAAGGAAATTAAATTCGCAGGACTCAACGCCATTATCTGGATGATAATTAAAAAGTGCAATTATAGGAGACCATTAAATGTTATTTTGTTAGGCTTAAGTTAATGTTAGCGGAAGCTCTTAAATGCGTAATTACGTTTGAACATACAAAGTGAATTATGAGATTTTTACACAAACTTTGCGATAAGAAAAAGCTAACATCAACACAGAGAAACACGTATATTATACGTAGTAGATATTATACGTTTTAATAAATGTAGAATTTCTAAAAGCAATGAATACATTCAAAATACATTTAATTTAATTCAAAATTGATTCGGCCTAACAAAATCGATATTACTTTAAATGTAATTATTCCATCCTCATGATCGAAGTACTTTCTAGAAATTTATATTATGAGTATATTCATGAGGTACAATTTAGTCACTAATATTATTATTTTTTTCTAGAAATTAATATTATCAGTGTATTCAAGAGATACAATTTAGTCACTAAAAACAAACAATGAAAATCAAATTACAATCGGCGAAGCTATAATGTGACATAGACATATAACCTATACCAGAATTAAGTATCATCTCCTGTTCTAAGTTGGTCAAAATTAAAATGTTTGTAGCTACTGCTGTAGTAGTACATTACTGATGATATATTTGCTGTATAATAAAAAAAAAACGCGCCACTTATTCATTATTACGTAACGTGGCGGTGTGGAAATAATTTTTTTTGGCCAAAATTCGTGTTGAGACGATTTTGCAGCTCTCGCACGCTAAAACTAATCATTTTACTAAAAAAGGTTATTATATAAATGATAGGAAATTGTCTTTAATTTCATTTATTACATAACAATTTTCATGGTTAAATGAGTAGTAAAGGAGTAATTGTTAAAAAACTATTTTTAGGCGCCATTTTTCCTATATGGCGTCGTGAGCGGTAAAGATACGAGGTGGCAAAGTAGAAAATTAGGGAAAAGCTCATCGAAATCTATATTATCACTAACTTTCAAAACTTTTCAGGTAAAACTGACCGAACTATAAGTACATTTTGAAAATATATATAGAAGATCAATCTAGATTTTAAAATATAATGTATCTAATAATAAGCATGGAAGTTTGCGTTGTCACTTGGACTCTCCCAGTTGGTTGAACAAGCGACGAGGGTACCCGATGTAGACGGCCACACAGCTAATTGTCTGGACCTTCTGCTGACCACTGATCCAGACAGATATAACATCCAGGTATCATCCCCATTGGGTAGCTCTGACCACTGTCTGGTAAAAACTGTATCGTCTTACTCTCCACCTGATAACGACTTTACTGGTGTTAGACGAGTATGGCAATACAAGTCAGCAGATTGGGATGAGATGCGACACTTTTTTGCATCCTTTCCTTGGCGACAGGTCTGCTTCTCTTCTTCGAATCCGTCGAGCTGTGCGGATGCTATAACTGATGTGGTGCATCAAGCGATGGAATATTTTATCCCGTTCTCTGATGTACCCGTTGGTGGCAAAGCTCGCCCATGGTTTAACGCCGAATGCACCTTTGCTGAAAAGCGTAAGCAATCGGCTTACCTTGCCTGGGTTGATGCTCGAGACCGCAAAGCTCCGGATGTAAGATCCAAGAAGAGAGCCTTTAACTTAGCCGCCAAGTCCTATAAAAAGACATTAAAGAAGGCTGGTCTTGACCGAATTACACATTTTGGCGCAAAGCTCTGTGCCCAACCATCTGGCAGCAGAGCTTTTTGGTCCCTTGCCAAAGCGGTCGAGACGAACTTCTCTCGGCCCTCACTACCACCGCTGGTAAAATCTGATGGATCCCTTGCTCATACGGCAAAAGAAAAGGCGACTTTGCTTGCCTCTCTTTTTGCCCAAAATTCATGTCTAGACACTGGCAATGCTACTCCACCACATCTACCTCACTGCGGGATTACAATGCCTGAAATTACCATAACTAACAAGGAGGTAAAGAGAGTATTGTGTCGTCTAGATGTGAATAAAGCCAGTGGTCCTGATGGTATACCAGCGATAGTACTTAAAACATGTGCTCCCGAGCTGTCTCCGATACTGACACGTCTGTACCGCCTTTCTCTTAAGACTGGAATAGTACCTAAATCCTGGAAGCTTGCCAACGTGCAACCAGTGCCCAAGAAAGGAAGCCGTGCTGACCCTGCCAATTATCGTCCGATCTCGATCACCTCCATACTCTGCAAGATTATGGAGCGTGTATTGAACACCCGTCTTATGGCATACCTAGAACAGAACGATCTCCTCAGTGATCGACAATATGGGTTTCGCCGAAATAGGTCGACTGGGGACCTTCTAGTTTATGCCAATCACATCTTAGGTGAAGCTCTTGAGCGAAGCGGGGAGGCGATTGCTGTCTCTCTCGATGTCTCAAAGGCCTTTGACAGGGTCTGGCACGCTAGCCTTATAAGCAAGCTTTCAGCCTATGGCATATCTCCTGGCCTGATCGGCTGGATTAAAGACTTCCTGAGCGACCGATCACTCAGAGTTGTGGTTGAGGGTTGTTCATCACAACCCTTAAAGACCAACTCAGGAGTTCCACAGGGGTCTGTTCTCTCTGCAACCTTGTTCCTGCTGCATATCAACGATCTGCTTGTACCCGGTATCTATGGGTACGCAGACGACAGCACTGTTGTAGAGAGATACCTGCCGAATCCTCGGGCCAGTAGAGATCAAATTCAGTCCGAAAGAGAGGCCATGGTAGAGCGGTTGAATCTCAAACTCAGGACAGTCTCCACTTGGGGCGATGCCAATCTTGTGAGTTTCAACGCCACCAAAACACAGGCGTGCCTGTTCACCGCAAAAAGGAGTCCTTTTACCTTGACTCCTACTTTCCGAAATGTGCCTCTGGAATACACTGACCGTCTGCAGTTGTTGGGGATGGATATTAGCCCCAACATGAACTACGGCCGGTTCATCGAGTCTAAGGCTGATATCGCAGCGAGGAAAGTTGGCATCCTTGCAAAGGTCCGACAGTATTTCACGCCGGGACAGCTTCTTACTTTATATAAAGCTCAAGTCCGGTCGTGTGTGGAATACTGTAGTCACATATGGGCTGGTGCTGCGAAATGCCATCTGTCAGCCTTGGACTCGATTGAGAGGCGTGCTCAAAGGCTTATTGGTGACCCTACGTTAATAAAGGCTAACTTACAAAGCCTCGATCACCGACGTAGGGTTGCCAGCCTTTGTGTATTCTATAGGTTACATTTCGGAGAGTGTGCGCAGGAACTACACTTCTTAATTCCCCCATCCCCTTTCCATCATCGGACAACCCGACGAACGGCTAGCCTCCATCCTTATGTCGTGGACATTCCACCCGTCCGGACGAAGCGTTTCGCTACGTCATTTATTATACGTGCGGCTAAGGATTGGAACAACCTGCCTGCGTCGGTGTTTCCGTCCGTTTACAATATGGGTGTCTTCAAGGCAAGAGTGAATAGGTGGCTACTGAATTAGTGCGACTTACCATCTACGACTGCGCTAGCACTTACCATCAGGTGGAGCGTAGTCAAGCACTAATTCAGAATACGATAAAAAAAAAAAAAAAAAAAAATCTTTAAGAGTATTTAGACCATTTTAGATAATATCTCCAAAACTGATTTAGATTTTATCTGCTTAAATAACAATTCGTATGACATCAAAGAGGCGTTTCAGAATCTGCCACGAACGTTTTAAATAATGAATTTCAATTTTCTAACGTAAATTTCTGTGACAACGTCGCCTTTATAGATGTACGAGTATTAGAGTATACTGTAGGAATTGCGAATTCGTGGTAACTAAAGTTAGAGAGACGTCTGACACTGTGTCAGATGTTCTTACTATTCTGATGAGGGTCTCACAATTACTACCTCGCGAATTGATGTATTTGTCAAATAAAATATAGTGTAATTATATAAAATACTAGCGACTCGCCCTCATCTTAAATTAATAAAGGTTAATATGGAATAGATAAACTATGTATTATATGATATATAGCCTACAGCCTTCTTCAATAAACGGGCTATCTAATACATACAGGATTTTTCAAATCCGATTAGCAGTTTTTGAGATAAGCGCGTTCAAACAAACAAACAAACTCTACTTCTTTATAATATTAGTATAGACTAGTGGCTTACCCTCGCTTCGCTCGTGCCTTAGGAGCGCCCTAGCTATCTTTTACATTTATCATATTACCACATTCGCTTCCTTTGATCATCATTATAAAATATCAATTTTTATTTTCTAAAAATATATTATAGCAGAAAAACATAGGAGTTTCGTACTCATTTCACCTCTTTTATGTTTTATTTTCGCAACAAAAGTAGCTTATTTCCTTCTCTAAAGTCCCATCTATCTCTACACCAAAATTCATCAATATTGGTTCAGCGGTTTGGGCGTGAAAACGTAACCGACAGGTCAGGCAAACAGAGTTACTCTCACATTAATAATATTAGTATGGATTATTATTGTGTGTTTGTCAGTCTGTCTGTTTTATGATCAGCTTCAAAAATGCAAGGGTACTCAATGTGTTGTGTGTCAAGTGTTTGTTTTTGTATAGCAAAAAAGTAATAGATCGAAGTTACATGCAGACGGATACTCGTAGTTGATGACCTGAAAATAGGGTACTTTATATATATATATATATCCTCAGACATCTGTCAATACATATAGTAGCAACTATATCATATAATATTATATCATATGGTAGCATATACATATGTTGGCAGAAGTTCAAACTTCAAAATCACTTAGAAATATTCACCACAAAAAAAAAAAAAACAATTTCCTCGCCTAAACTAGAAAATTGTTTTTTTTTTTTTAATTTACACGAGACTACTGTTATTTCAAAAGCAACAGCAGTTATGATATAAGTTTTATAATATATTAATACTACTTTCGAAAGTCAACAGTTGGCACTCTTGGCCCGTTGTCTAAAACGTGTGGTGTGTTTACAAGTTGTTAATTTATGTTCTAACATACTCATGTATAAAGGTTTGGAATAATTAATTTCTTTGTATGTATGGTGCAGTCTGTACCAACTGTATAGTAACTTTTGAGACTGAAACGTCGACTGTAGACAACCTCAGTCTCTCCCGTAACCTAGATTGCAATAAAGCATTCTAAGCGTCGGTAACCGAAAATTTAAATAAATTCGTGAAATAATTCGAAAAGATATTTTATTTATTTATTTAAAGCATTTTTTAACCAATCACACTTTGATATCTATACAGATAAATAAAATTGGAGTGTCTGTTTGTAATATTAAAATAACCGTTTTTTACTAAATGCATTTACATATGGATGTATACACGGTACATATACCAAAACAACATTTTTTACAATTTTTGTCCGTCTGTCTGTCTGTTCCGGCTAATCTCCGAAACGGCTGGACCGATTTTGACGGGACTTTCACTGGCAGATTACGGATGTTATAGAGAGTAACTTAGGCTACTTTTATTTTAGAAAAAGAATCAGGGTTCCGCAAAAAAAATTAAAACCCATGAAATTGTGAACAAAATCCGCGTACGGCGTAAGCACCCGAACAAAACGAGGGTAAATCGCTATATAAATTAAATGAATATCTTAGAAGTAGCAAGCTACTATTCATGTATACCTAAACATAGCTAACCGTGAAAACGGACGAACGTGAGCGAAGCGAGCGTGAGTTGCTAGTTTTAAATAAAACTATCTTTTTGGATGTATTATTTGGATGTATTTAAAAAAAATCAGCGAAATAATCCAAAAAGATTTATTTGTGTACATTTATCTAATTCTTATGCATATTTTTTATACTGCGCAATAGCCTTTTTATACCTTAACTGTGTAGTCATTAAACCATACTAATCCTAAGTTTCGTTTTGCTTAGGAACTTGTACGTGAAATTCAGACGACAGTACATTAATATCATCGAGCTAGTTTGATGTCCATCATCATACGTCATAAGGAGGTGGATAGTGAAGCTCTGTAAAGATTACATGTATTTTTTTTTAAGTTTGAATTAATTATTTCGTTTTGACGGGTTTTACATAGATATAGTTTACACAAGCAAAGATGACGACAAAAATTAATAAAACCATATAAAATAGGCAGAAGTACGAATAAGGTTATTTTAAAATCTAAATAACTCTGCGAAAAAATCCGAAAAGATATTTTTATTTAAAATATCTAATATTCTCGTAAATGTAAGAAAGTATTATGTGAATAAATCTAAACCATTCTTTTGCATATATATTATATTTTAGTAGTCCAGTTGGCACGCTCGGTCCAGGACATTGTGGCGACGGTCAACAAGTTGCAAATTTATAGGCTAAGGTACAGCTTGCGGGCTTGCGTTACATGCTTCGTGGTATTCATAGATTAGATAAGAGAATACATAGGAAATAATAAGTTCCGATTCAAAATACAGATAAACAAAATTGATTTGTCTGTTTGTATTGTCCAAAAAACAACTTTTTACTAAATGCATATGAAATTATATACGGTACCTACTTATAAGAAAAACGCTATTTATAAATTTTTTGTCTGTCTGTCCGTTTGTTCCGGCTAATTTCCGAAACGGCTGGACTGATTATGAAGGAACTTTCACTGGCAGATATTTGATGTTGTAAAGAGTAATTTGACTGCTTTTATTTAAGAAAAAAGATTAGGGTTCCGCTCAAAAAAATTGAAACGTACTTAGGGACCAGAGTGACGCGAGGGTAAGACGTTAGTTCTAAATAAAATATACGTGTACGCCAAAGTTGATTTTAAAAGTGCTCTTGAGGCAGGATTTAATGTTGATTTTGAACTAGAAAGCCATTTTGTCTTTGGTCAAAATTGTACAGTTCAAATCCCTATTTCGTTATATTGACCTTTCAAATAAAACTATCTTTTCGGATTTATTTATTTACATTTTTGGTTCCCGACGTTTTGAAAGCTTTACAGCAATCATGGTCACGGGAGAGACTGAATCTTAATCTAAAAAAGTATCACGTTATATTGATATAATATATCACACCAGTCACTATCTATACTTATAAAACTATAGTTGTTTTTGTTTGTTATTTATGGAACTACCTACTAAATAAAATTTTCTTTTGCGTTTTATTATCTATTTATCGAGGAAGCTTATAGTTTATCTAACATTAGCGACTCATCCTCGTTTTGCTCGGTTTCGCCCTTAGGTTGCATCCCCATACAAACTTTTATCCCCATTTTCATCCCCTTAAAGGATGATTTTCGGAATAAAAAGTATCCTATGTTCTTTCCATGATTCCAAACTATCTTCTTATCAAATTGCATCTGAATTGATTTAGTAGTTTCAGAGTTTATTCGGTACAAACAAACAAACAAAAAAAAAATTCCTCTTTATAATATTAGTATAGATCACACTATGCCTATATTTATAAAATTATAAATCTTTAGTGCGAAACTTATTAATATAGAGATAAAAACGTGTTTTTAACGACAGTACTTACGCTTTAAAGATCATTCAGTTAAATGAACCAGTCTTTAGAGTAGCCCTTGGAGCCGACAAAATAGAAAAACGTCCGTCCATAACAAAGGCTTTTTTCAACCCATTTTTGTTTGAGGCAGAGTCTGAAATCCGATCTTTGATGCCAACGTCAGGAGTCTCAACAAACAATGCATACTAAGAGGATGAAATTACTTACGATAGCTTGTATTGTTTATATAATGTTTTTTTTTTAAATAAATTATTTAAAAAAACTTTCTTAATACTGTCTTGTGGTATTTGAAAGGTTTATCCAAAATCTATACATATAATAAAATTCTGAGTCGAATCTGTACATTAAATATTTTTTGGAAAATCTTGTTGAAATAGTCATTATTATGGATACAGAGCCCGATTTTTAGAATTTTTGTCTGTCTGTCTGTCCGTCTGTATGGGAACGCGTCACAAGAAAACCACTGGACAGATTTTGGTGAAATTCGGTATGATGATAGTTAATTATCCGGGTCTGTTGACATATAAAATAATTTTTAGTGCAGGAAAATATCTCATATCTGGGAAATTTATACTATCCGTTAAAACGTACCAAGGGACGAATCCGAGTGGAATGAGAGTGAGTCGCTAGTACAATATAAAACATTTTTTTTTTCAATTTTTATCAGTAATACAAGGCAGAAAAAATAAATAATAATGACAACAATATAATATGTTGAGACATTAACACATAGCACCATCTAGTTCCATGGTAAGCTACGAAGCCTGTGTTATGGATACCAGATAGTTTATACACTAAATATATATATAACTTTAAATTCATACATATTATAAATATAAACACCCATGACTGGAGTACAAACATTGCTGCTCATCACAAAAATGAATGCCTCTAGCGGGATTCGAACCCGCGACCGCTGGCACAGCAAGTAGGGTCACTATAAACTGAGCCAAACGTGTCGTCAAATTACACATTTGGCTAAAAATTGGCTAAGTGTAACTTACATTATTAGATTAGATTTAGCCAATTTTTATTGATCGATTTCAAAAAGGAGGACTTAAGCCTCGATATTTACTATGTTACAAGGTATCTTTATCTATTGCCATTCGATTATCTTAGTACCTTTATTTGTAAGAAGATTATAACTATTCAGTTATATGAGGTGACTATTCAGTTGCTTCATATAAAAAAATGCAGTTTTTTTACTTCACAGCTTTAGTTATATTTTTTTTTACTTCACAGCCAATTAGTGAGACTGACTTTGTTCCAGCAGGACTGGCACCTAGCTGAAACAGCTATGATTGTAATACACACTATATAAATGTGAAAGTGTGTATGTGTGTTAGGGTTTTACTCCTTTACGCTTATTGCTGGATGGATGTCGATGATCAAGTAGGTACACAAAATATAGATTACAATCTGGAGTAACATATAGGACTACTTCTAGTGATAAAATCCAAAAGAATATTATCTATACAAAAAGCACTTATGAACGCATCCAAACGAAGCGGAGTAAATCAGTAGTTTATCTATACAGATAAATAAAATTGAAGTGTCTGTTTGTAATGTCAAAATAACAGCTTTATACTAAATGCATATAGAATTATATAAGGTACTTATAAGAAAAACTCAATTTTTAAAAATTTTGTTTGTCGTCTGTCTGTTGGTTCCGGCTAATCTCCGAAACAACTGGACTTATTTTAACGGGACTTTCACTAGCAGATAGCTAATATTATAAGGAGTAACTAAGACTACTTTTATTTTGGAAATGAAATCAGGGTTTCGCTCAAAAAAAATAAAAAGTACCTAGGGACGCACCCGAGCGAAGCGAGAGTAAGTCGCTAGTTCTAACACTAAAATACACAGACAATCTTAGCTTCTAATTCAAATTACATGAAATCTTATTTATAAAAGTTAGCTCTAATGAAAGTCAACTTGTACACAGTAGTGGAGGCGGGTCGCGAAATTGCCGCTCCGATGTGCTTTTAAAGTGTATTACTTGAAAACTACATCCCATACACTTTCTCACCTTTGTCTAGTTTACACAATAGTATATGTAAGCGTAAAAGTTGTGTTGTTCGTGTATTACACATAAATAATGTTTTACCGCCATATATGTATTGGGATTAAAATATAGTTTTAATTATAACTAGGTTCTGTTTTAATGTCTAGTATAGATTTCTCAGAGATGAGATATTTTCCCGCAGTAAAAAGTATCCTATATGTTGACCCGGATAACCAGCTATCATCATACTAAATTTCATCAAAATCTGTCCAGTGCTTTTTTCATGATGCCTTCCCGATACACAGACAGACAAATATTCTAAAAACTATAGATTCGGCCTCTGCATCGATAATAATGACTGTTGTAATGACATTTCCAAAAAAATATTTAATGTACAGATTCGACTCAGTAAGAATCTTATTATAAAATATAAATAAAAATAAAGAAAATCGGTTGAAAACCAGAAGAAGAAACTGAACTAGTTATTTTTTGCCTATATATAGATTTATTGAATTAATACAAAGTCACATAAAAACGTTTTAAACTTCATCGTTAGACATTGCTACTATGTACATTTAATGTATGTATGTATGTATATATTATGTCAATAAACCCAAAAATTATCGAACCCAATAATTATGACATCCATGTTAATCCAGTTTACAAAAAAAATGTATGAGATTTCAATAACGTAAGCCATAATGAATCTATTATGTTTTTGAAGATCCCCAGCGAGCTGATAGAGACCATGTAAGTGCTATAATTGTATCTTAATAATTAATGTTGTATTAGGTTTCGTTATATAGTAATCTTTAGGGGCTCTTATACCTTAAACAAAACTGAAGTGCCACAGGTTCGATTCCTTGTGATGCAAATATTTAAAACACTCGTAAATAGTTTAATCATTTACAATTTAGAAGTTTTGACGATTTTCCCCCTGTACCTTTGAAAGCCTTTTTGAACCGATTTAAAAAAAAAAGAAACACTCAATTCGATTGTATATTTTAGACATGAAATTTTTGCCAATTTTAAATTCATAATTCTATTTCTATTTTTTTAAACCATTTTAGTTTTAAGAAACATAATCATATTATGCACTTCTATGAAATGGAACTTTAATGCTTTTTACAATTATAATTAGTACAAACTACAATTTTCAGAATTTTATCACAATTTTTTTGCTAATAAAAAGCAATAGCACACAAGGGAGATCTCAAATGAAGGCAGAGATAAGGTTTATTAATTTTGTATTCTTAAGTCCCCTTTCTTTGTAAAAAGGGGTAATACTTAGAAAGAAATTGTTCTGAAAACTTAATAAAAATCAACAAAAACCGCGTAGAATTGTTCACAGTGATGGAGAAGGCAGATACTATTCAGATATAATTTTGATAGAATTTAAAATAAGATATTCCTAATTCTAAACAGTTTGTCTGTGTCTGATTGTGTGTATGTGTTTGTGTGCGTGTTTGTATGTGTATATGTAATATATATATGTGTTGTATGTGTATGTGTAAGTTATAAAAGAGATAGACAGAGAGCGGTAGATAGAGGAAGAGGGAGAGAGAGAGGGAAAGATTTTTTTTAATTCATTAATTAAAAAATATATATCCAAATCACATGTTATGTTTAAAAGTCTAAGTATTACATAATATTACAAAATTCCACTAGAAATATTCATAATGTAGCTGTAACTTATTAATCAAATATATTAATAATTCAGCTCTTTCAACATATGTTCCATCTATACACCATCTGATCTATGATCCACCATGCTAACCTTAAGTCCCTTATTAAAACCAGTTTACTTTGATATGCAGGGTTTCCTCATGAAAACTTCATCGTTAGGCGAGTGCTAATCATGTTGAAAATGCTATACAGGAAAATATCAAAGGAGGAGAGCCGGGCTTGAACCCGCTTTACTTGATTTTCTAACTTAGTACACCACTGTACTACCACATCCTAACTAAATTTATTAAAATCAAAAGAAAACAACAAATAATGAAATAACAACAACTCTTTCCATCCAATTTTATTGAAAAGGAAAAATCTTGGAACAAATAAATAAAAACCGAATAATATGAAACAATGGTTGAGTGTAATCAAAGAGTCTTTCAATACCGTCCTTTTGTTCTTATAATTTTAGAGTTCACTTAATAAAGTAGAAGCTCTGCGTACGACATCAAATTTGTATGTATACGATGTGAGACTATGAAAGGGATAACGGGATAATAATTAAAATCTGATATTTTTTTTCGTTTTCAACCCAATGTTAGCTTAAATGTACTAGACCAATGAAGTACTTTACTCACAGATTATGCATTAAAAGTACCAGATCTTGAAGGGTTGAGGTTTGGAGGTTTCAAGACTGGAAGCTCAATCATCTATATCCTTTATTCTCCTGCTTTCTACCCCTATATCTTCTTTTTTTTAAGCAGTAACGTACGATGATGGTGCTTTGATGATTTGGCGATGAAAACATACATAGGTTATGTCACTGGCCATCAAGCAGGTCAGGTGCTAAAAACAGATTTTATTGTAAAAATCTAATTTTTACATAATATAAAGCACTAACTCCTAAACTAGAAAAGTATTACAGAAGTTATTTCCGTCCTATAACAAATGATATTATATAGCTTTTTACCAATTTCGTGATGAAAAAAAATATTGAAAAAAAATATATATTGAGGTGTGGTGGGTGGTTCACCCATGATACACATCATCAATCCCTTATCTTTTTT
Source organism: Argynnis bischoffii washingtonia (assembly GCA_033884665.1). Lineage (NCBI taxonomy): Eukaryota > Metazoa > Arthropoda > Insecta > Lepidoptera > Nymphalidae > Argynnis > Argynnis bischoffii. Next base: position 889,981 of record CM066610.1, read on the forward strand.
CCTATTTAGGATCAGCGCTTGGGATGATACTTTTACGCCACTTTTGGCGATTTTAGGCCATTTCTTTATTACATATAGATAGTCATATATATTCATGTATCACTAGACCAACATACAGTTAAATTGTAGGCTTCATAGGAATACAGCTCAGGCAAACTCAGAAAAAATAGCTTGTACGTTTGTAAATGGAATACGTATTAAGAAGATCAAATTATCCTTCTAACATTACAAGATTTACACCAAAAATTAGTGGCATTGTATAGAATTATTTAGCTGAGTGAACACTTATCTGATACTGTGACGTCTTCATTGTACAAATATGCCGCCTATTGTCGAATGATTGATGATTTGTAATCCTCACTTTGATTTTGATGAATGAAGCAAACTTTGTGATTTTACTATTTGTGTGGTAATATTTAGGGAAAAAGATAATGAGTATACATTTTTACAGTTTTTAATATTATTTAAAATTTGATCGTTTCAATTAATGTTTTTTTTTTAAGAATTTTCTTAAGTAAAGTATGAGCGCAAACACAAGTGCACACTCTATTCCTGTCAAATTCCGATGGGATGATAATTCGACACGAACGGTAAGAGATCAAACGCAAGACCGAATTTATGTACTTTCAGAGGCACGGCGGTGAAACATCGCCAACTTTTCAACTCCGGACTATTACTGGGACTTCCTTAGAAGTACTCAATAACTAAACTTGGTTCAACCCAGGATTCGAACCCTCCGGATGTACATGCTAACCATTACACCACTACTAGGCAGTACCAGAGGCACTATGCTATTAAAAAAATATGCTATATTAAATAATGTTTTCTAGATAAGTGATCTGTACTTAGTAAAATTAAGATTTTAAGTTATTTATGCCTTGTGATTTTAAAACAACATAGAGATGAATTTACTTAGAAAAACAGTTATTCTATAAGAAAAATTATAAAAATATGTTCGGACATCAACACACAGCACCATCTAGTTCCATGGTAAGCTACGTGGCCTGTGTTATGGATACCAGATACAGATACACATACATATATATTTTAATACATACATATTATAAATATAAACACCCATGGCTGGAGTACAAACATTCGTGCTTATCACACAAGGGAATCTGCGGGAATCAAATCCACGATCGCTGACACACCAAGTAGTGTCACTAAAAACTGAGCCAAACGCGTCTATTCTATGAGATTTAAACAACTAACTCTTTATCAAACGTAAAGCTTAAGCCCAATATAAGCTTCATTTAGAAATAAATACTTCTCAATCCCCTAGCATGAACATTGAACAATACAGCTGTCGCGAGCAGAATCGCGGGTCCACGTCCGCTCAGAAAATGTTCTAATTATACACACAGGTCCGTCGCACACTGAATAATGAATGCTATATTATCTTTATATCTTCAATATTTTTTTTATATTGATAAAGTTATATCTTATTTATTATTATTTGATTCTTTTTGTGTTTTGTTAAGATTATTATTGGTAGTTCTATTTTATGGCCTTATCCCATTAATATTATAAATGTGAAAGTTTGAATGGATGTTTGTTACTTAATCACGCTAGAACGTCTGAACTGATCTGGATGAAATTTGGCAGAGAGATAGATTATAGTCTGGAATAGGACAGAGGTTACTTTTTATCCCGGAAAAATGTATGGTTCCCGTGGGGTAGATCTGCTTTTGTTTTTACTAGTGGCGAACCCGAGCAAAGCACTCTTATCTTGAATATTTATATTGATATCAAAATATGTTTTAATAGTTATTTTGTAATCCTAGAGAGTCTTGGAGATGTTCATTCGCTTTGTCAAACCTTCGTTATTAATTCATTGTAATATTTTTCCTATCTAAGCGTGAGATATTATGGGATTTTTATCTTTTACTTCCAACGTTTCTAGTGTACAAGCGGTATAAAACTATTTCAATGGTTTTAATTAACGTCCATTGCGGTATTACAGAAGGGTTTCTCCTAAGAACGTTCAAAGCACAGATATAAAACAAATCAGTATTGGGAATAGGAATTCGCAATTAAAATATACAATTTGTACTGTTTTGTGACAAAAATAAGAAAATAATTACTTACATTGTTCTTGTAATTAAAAATATTTTGTTCCAATTTCACTGGAGTCCTTGCATGCGTAATTTAAAGTCTCATTTCAGAGTGATACTATACGTCTATTTATTTTAGTAATATTCTGGCGTAGTGGTCGTCTTTACTTAGGATATCGTGAGTTCGACTCCTGGTAAAGACAAATATTTAAATAAGCTGTGTAAGTATTTAAACGTTGTGTAACTTTCACGGAACTTCGATATGTTGAGAATTTCGTTATTGTAAAGTACTTTGTTTTTCCAAATCAATTATTATTTGGACTTTCATCAATCAATAATTTATGACTTCCTAAAAATTACTAATAAGATACACATCTTCTGCTTTAAATTAACACTATAATCTATGTAATACTAGCGACTTATCCTCATTTTAATAATAATAATAAATATGTTGGTACATTAAAACACAGCAAAATCTAGTTCCATGGTAAGCTACGAGGCTTGTGTTATGGATACCAGATAGTCGATACACTACACATATATAGCTTTAAATACATACATATTATAAATATAAACACTCATGACTAGAGTACATACATTCGTGCTCATCACACAAATGAATGTCCCCAGCGGGACTCGAACCCGCGACCGCTGGCACAGGAAGTAGGGTCACTACAAACTGAGCCAAACGTGTCATTTTTGCTTTGCTTAAACTTTGCTCTTCGGCTTAAGTGTTTGCTCTATACATATATGTAAAAACTTTAACAGGCAGTAGTAGGCAGTGGTAACCCAGTGGTAATGCGCTCGCTTAGGAAATTGGGTGAAGCGGGTTCGAATCCCGAATCTCACACCTGTGATATTTTCATGTGTGAATCATGCTCACCTGACCACCACTTGTCTTACAATGAAGGAAACATCGCGAGGAAGGTTTTCTGAATGTCTGAGAGAACCTAACAAGTTTTCAAAAGACATGTGAAGTCCGCTAACCCGCACTTGGCCAGCGTGATGGACTGTGGCCTGAACCCTCGTATTGAAGGGAGGCCCGTGTTCAGCTGTGGGACGGTAACAAAGGCTGAAAACAGTAGCCCAATAATTTGAAAAAATGGTAAAAAAAAACAATACTTAGAATAATCGCTGTAAAATATTGAAGGCGACATAAAAGTTATAAGGAAACATTCGCATTTCTATAACGGCTGAGTTCATTTGACAGGTGAATGAGTTCGACTTTATTCAAACTGAAATAGCCTGCTATAGTATTATGTATACTTCCCTTACGATACAAACTGTTTAATAATAAAAAAAATATTTTATTTTCCACTAGCGACTTGCCTTCGCTTCGCTTGAGTGCGTCCCTACCTTACGAGATAGACATACTATGCTTGTACGGAATATGTAGGCCTTTTTAAGACCTACAATTTTCTAGTACAATGTTTTGATGTATCTCTGAAGGTTTACATATGTAAATTACTAAGGCTGTGACTCGACGGATCCAGCTATTTTATTTGCCCGTGGAGATGAAAGATATTCCTGTAGTAAAAGGCTAGGCTAAATGTTGACCCGAATAATAAGTTATCACTATATAAATTTTAGTAAATCGGTTCAGTAATATTACTTTTTACGTGAAATGTCCACAAAATAAAGGACAAACAGACAAAATTTAAAATAACTATTGTTTTGGGATCTATATTCTGTACACAATAAGTAGGTAATAGTCATTGTTTTTATAAAATATTTCATGTACAGATTTTCCTTTGCTTCTATAATTATATTATATGTATAGATTATCTGACTGCTATTCAAAACGTTTGTATGTGTGTCCTTGTATTGTTGTTAAGCCTTTATGCTGAAATGGCTGAACAGATTTGGATGAAATTAGTACAAAGATAGAATATGACCTAAAGAAATAAAATAGGCTAGTGTTAGGCACTAAGGAACGCCTTGAACGAAGTGGGGGTAAGTTAAAGTACCTACTACCTTGTAATATTATAAATTATTAAAAAATAACTCACAGAACCCGCGACAACGCCCGCGTTCCATCTACAAAAAAAACTCTTTGGCTTTATGTTATACAGAGATAATGTATTTATAAAATATTGTTCATACAAAAATACTAAAATCACGATTAAAAATGGGGGGTAGGAGAATAAAAAATACTTTACGACCTATTTTCATACCTACCAAATATACAAAAAAAAAAAAAAAATAATAATCGGTCGAGCCGCTTCGGAGGTGACCACAAACACCGTTGTTATATTAAGTTAATATAATATTAATTAAAATAAAACTACATGATAGCTTGAGAAATTATTTTCTTCTGATATCATTTTATATTTCTTATATTTTACAGTGACATCACAAAGTTTGTGTATAAATTATAAAATAAACTAATACAACAACCGTGACACGTGATATTTATATATTATATATAAAATAAGGTACTTACTAAAATAAGAAAAACCGTAAAAAAATAATTTAATCTTAAATAAACAATATTTTCCCCTAATGAGAACCTTTTATCTTTGATGTCGATGTATAAAGTAAACTCCCCTAGCCTCTAATTACTGAATACGGTCGAAAACGGAAGTTAAAATCGTATCTTTAGAATCATGTAGTCGATTAATTAAAATGATATTTTAATGGTTTTGATTTACACTGAAAAAATCTAAAAAACGTTAATTTTGCATCTATGAAAAAGAAGTACTTTCTAATCTAGACCGGTTTACCGGTGGTAGGACTCTGTCAAGCCAGAGGAGTCCGACTGGATGAGTACCTCCCCCTTATCTATTTCTGCCGCCAAGCAACAATGATTGCATTGTTGTGTTCCGGTTTGAAGGGTAAGGTAGCCAGCGCAATTACAGGCAAGAGGCATAACATCTTAGTCCTCACAGTGATAACGTACCGGTGGTTCTGCAGTTTTGTTACATAAAACTTAAATGCACGAACCGTAGGTGTTATGGGCGACAGTATCGCTTTCCATCAGGTGGACTGTCTGCTCGTTTATCACTGAATACCATAAAAAAAAAATCTAGACATATAATAAAATACGTACTGAGTCGAATCTGTACGTTAGATATTTTTTGGAAAATCTAATTGAAAAAGTCATTATTATCGATACAGAGGCCGAATCTATAGTTTTTCCATTTTTCATCTGTCTGTCTGTGACCGCATCATAGAAAAACTACTAGAGGAATTTTGATGAAATTTAATGTGGTTTTCTCATGATGCATTCCCATATAGTCAGAAAGGTCGACAAAAATTCCAAGAACTATAGATTCGGCCTTTGTATCGATAATGACAATCAATAAGATTTTCAAAAAAATATTTAATGTACAGATTCGACTCAGAATTTTATTATATGTATAGATAAAATATGAGATATTATTTTATTTAAACAACATTTATTCAAAGGTTATGGTTATAATCGATATAGAAATATGTTTGGTGTGACATTCACCTGGTATTTATGCTTGAACTCGTTACACAGTCCAATGAGCGTCATATGGATATAGCCTCAAGCAGTTTCCCATCGTGCAGCTTTAAAGTTTTTCAATAAACATAAAATTTATGTCTGTCTGCTTCGTCTATCAAATGCAAACCATGTATCACATAAACTACTATACCTGGTCTATTAACTACGTTGGTCTGGGGGCTAGCAAGTATGGCTGCGATTCGGAGGTCCTGGGTTCGAGTCTCGGGTCGGGCAAAATATAGTCATTCTATTATCAAGGTTTTGGGTTTTCAAGGTTCACATGGTTTTCATTGGTCAGGAAATTCTCATTGACGGCTCGGAGTAAGAGTTAATGTATCGGAGAACATAAAGATGTCGGCCCTGTAACACATCTCTCGCCGGTCGAGTTTAATTATCGTCTCACTAAAGTTTGAAAGTGAGGCAAACAAAGAGTTAACTTGTGTTTGCGTCTATATTTGTACGCTGTAGTATTATATATGTTTCTCGTTATGGCTTTTGGCGCTGTGTGAGATAGGGCGCGACGGCTGAAATCTGTCAGAAAGGCATTTTGGGATTTATATGTTACTAGCGACTCACCCTCGCTCCGCTCGGGTTCGTCCCTACTTGTCTTTTAATGTTTAGTATAGACTAGCAAAAACTACAACAAAAAACTTTAAAAAGGTAGGTTTAATACAAATTTTAATCCCTTGTTTATCTCCTTATGGGATGAATTTAAAAAAACGCTAAAACACGTATTTATTTAATTGTATTGATTTGCTAAATAGATCGTTTACTTTCTTAAAAGAAAATTAATTAATTAATTCAACTTATACATATAAAAAAATTATATACATATGTCCTAGCGACTCACCGTCGCTCCGTCCGGTTCGTCCCTGCTTACATTTTAAATTTCAGTATAAATTTCTCAGAGATGACATATTTTCCCGCAGTAAAAAGTAACCCGGATAACCAGCTATCACCACACCAAATTTCACCAAAATCCCTCCAGTGGTTTTCTGTGATGCGGTAATAGACAGACGGACAGAGAGACAGACAGACAGACAGATAAAAAATCTAAAAACTGTAGATTCGGTCTCTGTTTCGATAATGATGTCTATTTCAATAAGATTTTCCAAAAAAATGTTAAATGTACACATTTGGCTTATTATATGTATAGATAAGTTAAATGAATATAGTACAATCTATGCGAAATAAATATATTCATATTTTAAAATTTAAAAATGTTTTATTGTCTTACATTGTATGATGATTTATTTAAAAGAATTAATTATAAAAATAATACTATATTGTTTTGTATTTTTAAGCATTACTTCTTCCCCTTGAAACAGAGATAACATAATATTGGCTTATTTTTTTATTATAATAAAATCCCATTGCTATTTTTATTTTTTATCATACAGTACACCAATTGTCTTTTGTATACTGTTGTTAGGCTTCTTGTTTAGTTCTACGAAACTCTTCATATATTATTTGTTTGTCTGAAATTAAAATATATTCATATTACTGTTTTATAAGATAATACACAAGGTTTCAAGTATTGTTGTGAAGTCATAAAAACAGGCTTTACGACTTACTCTTACTGAAACATAAGAGATTTATAAAATTAATGTAATAAAATCTAGTAAGTTTTGGAAAGATCTGGAATAAATTCTGTGTATAATATAATAAGTACCTAGGCGACAAAGCTTCGCTCGGAGTTTTTGGCCAAACGTACTATTTTCTTTTATTTTTTTTTTTGAAAAAACTAAAAACTTGAATAAATACAAAAAAAAAGTAAAAACTTTGTATCCGACTGGGATTTGAACCCGGACACCTGTGATTCTCAAGCTTGCGCCTTGGCCGCTTGACCCTTATGCTTATGCCCGAGCGTGCGAAATTAGCGATTGTATGTTGCGTGGAATAATGCGAAAGAAAACTCCAAAACACGCGTTTTCTCAGACATAAAACTAATCAAATCGATATTTCTAGCCCTAAAACCCCCACATACCGAATTTCAGCGAAATCGTTAGAGCCCCCATGTTCACCCCCGTGCCTGGGAGAGCACATAAAGCTGTCGGTCCTACGCCTTAACTCTCACCGGTCCTGTCGAGTAGTCATCCCACCGGAGTATGAGAGTGACAGGAATAGAGAGTGCACTTGTGTCTGCGCGTACACGCGCTGCACTTTGATATCTCCTGCGCATTTGGCTAATCTTAATGAGATTAGCTGCCTTGGCCGAAATCGGTCAGGAGTACAGTATTATTTGTCCAAGCGACCGCTTTGCCGAAAGAGTTTTTAATACAGATTTATTAACTCCTAAGAACTCACTCTCGCTCCGCTCGGTTTCTTTTAACGTTACGCTAACGTTTAGTATAGATTACTCAGAGATGAGATATTTTCCTACAGTAAAAAGTATTCTATATTTTGACCCGGATAATTATTTATTATCGTACCAAATTTCATTAAAATCTGTCCAGTGGTTTTCTTGTGATGCGTTCCCAGACTGACAGATAGATAAAAAATCTCTGGCCTCTGTATCGATAATAATGTTTGTTTCAATAAGATTTTCCAAAAATATTTTATATACAGATTCGATTAAGTTAGAATGAGCAATGTAATAAAAACAGAAATATTTGCTTTATAAAATTAAAATTTGAATTCGACGACTTCAAAGATGAGGAGGTTTTACGATGCGCAATAACTTTGTCAATTGAAAACTGTTTTTTATATTTTTAATGACGAGATTTTCCTTTATGTCCTCAAGGGTGATCTTAAAAGATTTTTAATAAAGTTCCACCCCTAAGGGCGGAATAAATATTTTAAATATTTTAAATGATGATAATGTCCTTCTGGTCGATTTCGGCCACGGCGACCAATCTCACTGAGACAGTAGCCAGCGCAGTGTATATTATGTATACTAATATTATAAAGAGGAAAAATTTTTTTGTTTGTTTGTACCGAATAAGTTTCGAAAGTATTGAACCAATTTAGATGAAATTTTGTGAAAAGATAGTTTGAGACCCTGGGAAGGACATAGGATAGTTTTATCTCGGAAATCAACACTTAAAGGGGTGGAAATGAGGATGAAAGCTAGTTGCAGAAACAAGCTAGTTGTGTATAAGTGTTCGATCAGATACAAATGCACTCACTATTCCTTTAACTTTCCAAGCCACAGAAGTAAAATACCGCCATCTTTCCCAGCAATAAATTTTTATGCCCAAAATGGGATTCGAACCTTGAAAATCATTGTTCCAATTTTCATGACGACTAGACTTAAATAATAATAATATCTAAGAATTTTTAGGATTAAATAATTTCTACACGTACTGCACATTCAAAAGTTCAATCGATGCGAGTTCGTTAAGTTCGTAGAGCTTGCACAAATAAGCTTCGTCATCTGAAGAAAGCGATCTTAGTCTCAAGAGTCGCTGTGACTTACGTTAGTATCATCGCTAAGTTTTAATATCGAACATATTCGTTATATATAAAACTATAGTTTATTTTGATGTTGTTCTGTAAGAATCTTTTAAACTATCATTCAGTTCGATTAGAAAAAGCTTTTTATAAATAAATAATATATTATATTATGTGACACAGCACTATCTAGTTCCATGGTAAGCTACGAGGCTTGTGTTATGGATACCGGATAATTGATACACTACACATATATAACTTTGCATAGATACATATTATAAATATAAACACCCATGACTGGAGTACAAACATTCGTGCTCGTCACACAAATAACTGCCCCCGGCGGGACTCGAACCCGCGACCACTGGCACAACAAGTAGGGTCACTACAAACTGAGCCAAACGTCGTCGTCAATAGACATTTAGTTTAATCCTAGCGACTCACCCTCACTCCTCTCGGGTTCGTCCCTTCTTACGTTTCAACCTTTAGTATAGATTTCTCAGAGAAGAATGTGTGAATGAAAAAAAAAATGCGAATGAATTGTTAGAGCTAATACGAGTATGTTAGTCCAGGTTATTTTATCTTTGTACTAAATATATTCAAATTCATTCAGCCATTTATTATAAAGGAGTAACAAACATACACAAACATACAAACTTACGTATTTATATGAGTACCTAGTACGAGTAGTTCGATTTATTAAGAACTAGCGACTCACCCTTGCTTTGCTCGGATTTGTCCCTAGGTACGTTTTGATGGTTACTATGGAATAGATAGACCATATTATACATAGGTATCATACCTATAGGTATCAGCCTTACTTGAGAAATGATCGATTCCCCATACAAACTTCCATCCTCCTTTTCACTACCTTGAGGGATGATTTCCGGTGTAAAAAATAGCCTATGTCCTTTCTACTTCCATCTAAATGAGTTCAGAAATTTAGTCATTATAAAGTAACAAACAAAAAAACAGAGTTACTTTCGCATTTATAACATTAAGTATGGTATATATAACATACTCCATAAAATAAAGATTTCTCTTACTATCTTTGTAGAAAGTATTCTTTCCAAGTATTTCTTACATGGGAAATTTGCCTTAAAGATTATTTTTGCCTGAAAACCCTTTTTACGTGGCAAAGATCGGATTTCAGTCTTCCTCAAACAGAAATGGGTTGAGTAAAGTCTTCGTTATATCCGTGACTTGGTTTTTCAACTTTTCAGCATATTTTAAGAATATTAAAAAGACGCTTCATTTCATGGTGCTAACTAATAAAATTAAATGTTTAGCATGATTTTTAAATACCCTTTTTATATTATACTAGCGACTGACCCTCGCTTCGCTTCGGGTTCGTCCCTAGACAAAAACAAATCTATCTCACGGGACCCGTACACTTTTCCGGGATGATATGTAGCCTATAGCCTTCCTCAGTCAACGGGCTATCAAATGCAAAAAGAATTTTTCAAATCGGATCAGTAGTTTCTTAGATTAGCGCGTTCAACCAAACAAACAAACAAACAAACTCTTCAGCTTTATTATATTAGTATAGATTTTCTATAACTGTAATAAAATTCTAACTATGCCAAATCTTTACATTAAATATTTTTTGGAAAATCTTATTGAAATAGACTTTATTATCGATACAGAAGCCAAATCCATAGGTTTTAGAATTTTTGTCTGTCTGTCTATCTGTCTGTCTGTCTATCTGTTACTGCATCACGGGAAAATCACTGAACAGATTTTGATGAAATTTGGTATGATGATAGCTGGTTATCCGGGTCAACATATAGGATGCTTTTTACTGCGGGAAATATCTCATCTCTAAGCTAAACGTTAAAATGTAACTAGGGACGAACCCAAGCGGAGCGAGGGTGAGTTGCTAGTTATGTTATAAAAAGGATAATTAGTATATCTAATAGGTTATATATCGATTAATATTTAATTTATCTATATCGATATCATGTGCACCTTTATTCATACTAGTGATCGACTCGTCAATATGTACGTGTTCTAAACAAATAAAAAAAAGAAAAAGAAAATCAATTGACAAACAGATGAGAAAAGGGTACTGAATTGTTATGTCTTTACCTATTATATGTATATAGATCATACGGAATCTAAAACGTACCTACATATATAATATATTTATCATTGCCACATTAAATACAGAGCGGATCATCCAACTTTGCCCGCGTACATTTTAAAACTGACCCTTTCTATGAATCTATATTATTTTATATAATCTTTCTATCACACACACATATGCACACGTACACACGCACGCATGCACAAACACTACGCACACACGCAAACACGCACGCACGCACGCACATGCCCACGCACACCCAAACTTTTGTATTTATTTATCCCATGAGAAAGGGCATCCATGCTTAAATTCCATAAAAAATCAAATTAAATTAAATGTTAAAAATTTCATTTCGCTGAACGAATTTACATAGTGAATGAATGAATTTTAATTGTCAAATGTCTGTGTGTCAGTTTAATTTAGCTAATATATTCCTTGCCACCAATTCTACTGCTTATATACACACAATACATTTGATGACACGTTTGGGCCAGTTTGTAGTGACCCTACTTGCTGTGCCAGCGGTCGCGGGTTCGAGTCCCGCTGGGGGCATTCATTTGTGTGATGAGCACGAATGTTTGTACTCTACTCATGGGTGTTTATATTTACAATATGTATGTATTTATAGTTAAATATGTGTAGTGTATCTACTATCTGTTATCCATAACACAAGCCTCGTAGCTTACTATGGAACTAGATGGTTCTGTGTGTTAATGTCCCAACATATTTATTTATTTTGTTTTTTAACATGGATAATTTAGTAATGGGAATCAGAATCAAAACCATGACTTCTTATTAAAAATACTTACTTTCTCTGGCCCTTAAGTACTTTGTACTTATGTCAATACAAAAATTCCTATCAAAGCGACACATGTAGCAAAATTAATTGACACTTTAGAAAGCTGTGCCAATGTTTTCGTATGATCTTCAGAAATTCGTACGACGAAGCAAAATAATGTAAATCACTTCAATCAAATAAATTGAATTATTCAAGCTCTTACCTCGCGGGAGTTTGTATATTTAATGGTTCTTTTAACTTTGTAATGAATATTTTATATTTTTCGAATGTGTTAAAATATTGAAAAGAACCGGTCAAGTGTGAGTCGGACACGAAGAGTTCCGTATCAGATACGATTATTTTTTGTTAATTTACATGGGGGCCATTTTGAAATTCGCCATTTGGTTTTTATTTATAGAAATATTCTGCGAAAATTTCAACTCCCTACATATTACGTTTTATGCGATACAGCTCACTGACATACAGACGGATGGACAGCGGAGGTTTAGTAATAGGATCCCGTTGGCACCCTTTGAATACAGGACTCTAAAAAACAATCGTACTTGTATATCTTTATGAAACTCTTGCTTTGCAGCTTTTGAAGTGAGCATTTAGCTCTCGCTTTGCCTAATCCCGGTGCTTTCAATAACTTCTTCAAATACTTTAATATCTCATGAGAAAAGCTTTATATACCTGCACAACAAATAAGCTTTCTCACAACTACTTTGCATAAAGGAAATGTAAACTAATACATACTTTATTTCTTTTACAAATTTAGACGTCGAGTTTACGAGCATAGTGACTCATCACTCCGTTTCAAGTACTTCGTCATATTAAGTTCTATACACGTATTGTTTTCTATCTCAATTCCCATATTTTCAGTTTAGTTTAGGTATATATATATATATACAGAGTGAATTTTTCAAGTGGGCGTGCATGGCTAAATCCGAAACTATGTGGAATAGCGAAAAGTACTCAAAAGAGTCTCGAGCCCGATGAAAAAAAAAACACATAGTGTATAATTACACCATTTCCAACATGATTACCGCTTGCCTTACGGTGAAGGAAAACATCATGAGGAAACCTGCATGTCTGACAGAACTTAGTAAGTTTTCGAAAGACGTGTGAAGTCCGCCAACCCGCACTTGGCCAGCGTGATGGACTATGGCTTGATTCGCCTCGTATCGAAGGGAGGCCCTTGCTCAGCAGTAGGACTTTAAAAATGGCTGAATTCATACATACAATACATACATACACAAATCTATAGGCTAAAATTGAATGTTAAGAAAAACAAGTAAAAAAGTACAATTCACTGAATAAATTATATAACTTTGAAACAATTCGCAAAAACTTAGAACGTTTAATACCTGCCATTACACCGCAGATATTTTTCATCTAAGAAAGAGATGTATCTAAATGAATATTCCAAATTAATTCAAGTTCCCGATGTTGAAAGTAGTTTGGGAAAATTTCTTTTTAGCTTTTTCTTCGGGCAATTTATCTAATTCTGAGATTTTGATGTCAGTGACTTGAAATTTCTGTCGTAGAGCCAAAAAACTTAATCTCGTTATCCAAAGTCATGAAGCCTTAAATTATAAGAAAGTCTACTTAGCTGTGAGTAGCAGCTTTTATTGAGTAGGAGATATATTTATTTTGTGTTTGAGTCACTTTCACAATATATTCTACACAACACACTAATAAAAATATCCAGCACCAAAAAAATAAAATTTGGTATATAAATTTTTTTCAGAATATCACACCATTGTAGATACTTTAAACGCTCGCCATTTTGCGCGCTTGGGGTGACGTCACAGTATGATATACACAGAGAAAGACGCCTCAAGTTGTAGGCGACAAAATCGCTAATCGTTCTGTTATGATATACTTTGACATCATAATTGGTCTAACCAATGGCGTTCGCGTCAACTACTTTGAATTTCCCACCTATATTTGCACTTTTTAATAATTATTTTCTTAATCAAAAAGAAATTACATTAAAATATATTAATATAGACTTAATTCAAAGCAATTAAGATTATAAAAAATATTATTTTACCTTTCCCTCTTGAAATTGTTTTTCACAAATTCTCCGTTTTTGTTTTATTAGGGTTAGAGTACACTTCTTTCATAATACATACTCTCTTATCGATCGGTTTCGGTTCCAGCAATCACATTCACTATGTAGTATACTAGTATACACGCGCAGGAGATATTACTATAATGTACAAGTATGCGCGCAAATACAAGTGCACTATCTGTTCCCTTAACTTTTAAAGCCCAGTGGGAAAATAAGTCAACCGCTGAGAGATCAGACACAGTTATAACACCGAAAGTATCTTAATTCGGAGCTGTTAATATTAATTATTTATAGACTTAATAACTATACTTGGCCCAACCTGGGATTCGAACTTAGGATCTCCAAAACTGTAGCTGAACATGCTAGGTACTAGAATTTGAGGGTCAAACTAAACAAACTAAAATCCTTTTGCAAGTCATCATTAGCCAATACCGATTGACGTTCTATACATAGGCTTTTTCAATAAAAAATCCTTTGTTCTCAATTCAATAGTCACTCATATTTCAAAAAAGAACATAGGAAAATTTTAACTACGCCGAACTGGAAAGTTTCCTTCAAACATTTTAAAGTTTCGATTTATTTTGCAGTAAATGCCTTCGAAAGTAAGATAAGACTATTTCAGCCATAAGGTCTGAATATTGCAAATCGATGTAAGGAATTATCAGTAATGGAAAAGTGTAGATAAAATCTTTTTCATCTATACATATAAAATAAAATTGATATGTCTGTCTGACTGAAAAAACTATGTTTTTTCTTTTATTTTATATTAATTAGTAGTTGTGTCTGTCTGTCTTTCTGTTTGTGATATAATCTTTGGAATGGCTTAACCGATTGTAATGGGAATTTCACTGAAAGATAGAGGAATTTGTAGAAATATATAAAGGGTATGTTTGGGTGTTAATGGTTTTTTGTGTTTGTTACTTGATTCTTTTTCTACTCTGGGTCGATTTCTATGTGTCTCTTTTTATAAGCACGTTATATTATCTCAAGGACAGCTCCAGTTTTTTTATTGATAACACTAAAGCTCATCAATTGCTACTAAACAAAAAAAAGAAGAAATAATACTTTATTCCTTCGTTTACTTGTTATCATCTATTTATGCAGCTTTTATGCAGTTGTTTTTTTTTATTTCTATAATATATTTTTTTATTTACAGCTTTTTAGTTTTTGCCAATTAGACATTTGAAGTAATATTTAGCAATTTTTTATCCTAAATTACTTTTAAATATATAAGTTGTATACATTTTTGTAATCGCCTCTTAAATATCTTTATTTTGATACACCACTCGATTGGCTTGGAAGATTTTTTTTAAAGATACACAAATTGGCGTCTGAAATCCACCATTTTACTTTTTAACTAATTTTATACAGCCTATGACACTCGCGCTACCAAGACATATCTAACGACGTAAGAATCATCAGAATCGGTCCACGCGTTTAGTCTCTAAAATGCCACATAGAAACAAAGATACATACATACATACATGCATAGACTGATAGACAAATTACCCTCCTTTACGTCGTGCAATCGGGTAAAAAAGTATTGAACTGTTATATCTTTGCCTATTTATATATAGATATCACATTTCAATCTGGAATATTTATTATTTGATTTGATTTTCATGTCTTGGATCTTTTTCGTCAATCAAAATTCGTCAAATAAAATGATAAACAATAAACGTACAGACATTTAAATAACTCATAGATTATTCCCAAAAGTCTATATGATTATTAATTTATTTCACTGGCAATTCATGGATATTGAACAAATAGAGCTTTAATAATATAATTTTGTCGAACTTTATGCTACTGCGGATAACGTATTATGAATTTTAATATGATTTAATACGTATAATTGTATGTAGTCAAAAGCGTTTTCAGAGCTTTTCATGGCTTCACTAGTTTTCACGATTATATTCAAAAATAACTTAATTTAGGAACACATAAAGGTAATAAGAAGCGATTTTTTGGAAGTAACAGAGAGAGAGAGAGGAGTAAAATATTCAGTTTTAAGATTTTTTTTATCTTTTTATTTGAGTATGGTCGTACGAATTTTAAACTAACGTAACATATTAGTTAGATATAAAAATACAGAAAAGTTCTTCACAAATTGATTTAGTACAATAAAAAAAATTCAACTGCTAATTCTATGAGCTCCATATATAACAGGGTTCACATTCGTTGGTTGAATCATAGTTTGAAATATATATTAATTTATAATACTACATTATATGTTATATGTTATTTTACTACATTGAAATTATTATATTTTCTGCTAGCATGTTTGATTGCATACCCAGAGGTACTGAGTTCGAGTACCATGTAAGCCAAGTATAGCTATTGAGGTATTCAGAAAGATATCAGTGTGTATCTCGAGCTTTAGAAAGCACCTAAAGCTTTTGGCTCTTGAATACATACCCGTCGTGTTGATTTCCTTTTCCACTTATCTTTGAGAGTGGTAGAAACAGTCTACATTTTATATACTATATACATATTACCTGCAAAGTACAAGGCCTATTTCAGTGAAATAGCAAATCGGCCGTAGTCTGTCAGGGGGACATTATTGCTGTTATTACAAGCTTTAAATGCAATATGATAGGCAATAAATCTATATACTATGCATTTTATTAACTATACATTTTATCTGTCTGTCTGTCTGTCTGGTTGTTTCGGCTAATCTATGAAATAGCTGGACCGATTTTGGTGGGACTTTCACTGGCTGATAGCTGATATAATAATACTTTTATTTAAAAAAATTTGATCCCACGAAACAAAATTAAAACCAAATTAATTAATTAATTTTGTTGTGAGAAGCAACCTAGGAACGTATCCGAACGAACCGAGGGTGAGTCGTTAGTAATACATAAAACTAAATAAGTAATGTTTGTACATATGTAGTTTGTTCGGTTCAAATCCTGCAACTGAATTTTGAAGCAGTTATCATCAATCGATTGATCTGGAATTTTGTATACACGTTTAGTTTAGATGACAAAGCATGGTTAGATAAGTGACGTCATTCTTAATCCAACATGACGGACTCCTAATGGTGGCGGACTATGTTTTTTTTACGCCCTCCCATTGATATGGATATCAAATGCAAGGGTTTGCTGACAATAATACGAATAAATACCTAAAAAATAAACTTTAAATAAGATCAAACCCATTTATTAGATATGATATAAAAGCTTGTTTTTAAAAATGTTTCTTTAATATTAATTTATTTTAAGTACACGCCAAGTTTTATTTTACCAAAGTATTAACTTCCGAGTTTGCCAAGGTTGTAATTACCATAAAAGAATAAATATAAATAAAGTAATAAATATGTTGGGATATTAACACACAGCATTGTCTAGTTCCATGGTGAGCTACGAGGCCTGTGTTATGTTACACATATATAACTTAAATATATACGTATTATAAATATAAACACCCATGACTGGAGTACAAACATTCGTGCTCATCACACAAATGAATACCCCCAGGGAGACTCGAAAGGTCACTAGAAACTTAGCCAAACTTGTCGTCAAATACAATAAGATTATTGTAGAAGTTCTCTCATTTAGGATATAACATTGAAAAATATACTGGCAATTTTATTATATTTTTTTGAAGTCATTATTAATTCAGAAAATATGAACTTGGTTTTTATTCATGAGAGGTGACTAAATCTCAAGGAAAAGGAAGGGACTTTAATAGGGATTCCGAAGCTTTTGATGTTTGACTTATTGTTATTACAATAACAATGAAGTAATTTCCGTACTTGGCAATCGGTAGAATATCAGACAGGAACGGAACTTTGGGAGCTTATCTTTTATGTGTTGAGCTTTAGGCAAATTGCTTTTGGGTCAAAATTGTGGATCAGATATTAAAAAAAAAGTTGTTTGACTATTAAGAAGTTTATACATTTTGTAACTAAGCCGAATCTGTACATTAAATATTTTTCGGAAAATCTTATTGAAATAGTCATTATTGTTGATGTAGAGGCCAAATCTATAGTTTTTAGAATTTTTGTCTGCCTGTCTGTCTGTGACTGTATCACAAAAAAAAACCCGGAAGAATTTTAATGAAATTTGGTATGATTATAGCTGGTTACCCGGGTCAACATATAGGATACTTTTTATTGCGGGAAAAAAATTATCTCATTTCTGAGAAATCTATACTAAACGTTAAAAAGAAAGTAGTGACGAACCCGAGCGTATTTCAGTATACATATAGTACTAGCAGAACACGCGGCTTTGCTCGCGTTAAAACTAAAAAAAATCTAACAGGATAGGTTTCATACAAAATTTTACTTCTCCTATTGTACTCCCTTATAGGATGAATTTTGAAAAATGATAAAACACGTATTTATTTAATTATATTGAAGAGTATAAATACCAATTTTCAAGTAATTCTGATAATAAATATTTTTTTGGGTTGTATTACAACGTGTTTTCCCGTGGGAATAAGATAATCTCCTGCGGCAAAAAGTAGCCTATGTTACTCTCCAGCTCTCCAACTATGTCCATACAAAAATCACATAAAATCTGTCACTCTGTTTCGAAGTGAAAGAAGGACAAACAAACAAACAAATGAACACACTCTTACATTTATAATATCAGTATGGATCAACACAAAAAAAACAAAAAAGTTTTAGACAAACTTATAGTCTTGGGAGAAGATGAGAAATTAGAACTGAAACGTTTTGAAGTTTAATCTACAGTATCTGGCCGAGCTTCGCTTCGCCGAGCTTCGCTTGAAGTTTTTGGACAAAAGTACAACTTTGTATCCACCGGAATTCGAACCCGGACACCTGTGATTGTTAATCTTGCGCCTTGGTCGCTTGACCACGATGCTTATGCGAAATTATTGAACATATTTTGCGTTGAATAATGCGTAAGAAAATCGCATGTCGCATCGCAATCTAGATTGATTTCTCGACTTCGAAAACTCCCACATACAGCGAAATCGTTAGAGCCATTTCTGAGATCGCCGGTATAAATAAATAAATAAATATACAAGAATTGCTCGTTAAAAGGTATTAGATTTGAAATGTACTTGGTTCAATTATACTTTACAAGGGCTTTTGAATGGTCCATTTAATCTCAAAAGAGTTAGGACTATCTACTAATAGCTGATAAATGTAAATAAATTTTCAAAGTAATGTAACCGGCTGTCGTATAAGTATGTCTATATATGTTACTAGCGACTCATCCTCGTTTCGCTCGGGTTTATCCCTAGGTTGCTTTCCCCATACAAACTTTCATCCCCATTTACACCCCTTTAAGGGATTATTTCCAGGGATAAAAACTATCACATGTCCTAGGTTCAGTAGTTTTGAAGCTTATTCGGTACAAACAAACAAAAAATCTTCTATCTTTATGTATATCTATCTACATATTTCATTATAAATCTTAAATACATCAAGTTCTTCAAAACTTATGGGATTATTTTCGAAATTTTAAAAGAGGTTCATATATTTAGCCGCTTATTCAATTAGGGAATTTGAAATCAGGATTATATTGATTTTATTAAGCGATAATGTAAATCTATTATATCTTATTATATTTCGAGATTTGAGATGAAAATAAATCATCAACATTAATTTTAGACAATAGTTCTATATCATACAGAGAAATAAATATGTTGGTACATTAACACACAGCACCATCAGTTCCATGATGAGCTACGAGGCTTGTGTTATGGATACCAGATAGTTGATACACTACACATATATAACTTTAAATACATACATATTATAAATATAAATACCCACGATTGGAGTACAAAAATAAATGCCTCCAGCGGTACTCGAACCCGCGACCGCTGGCACAACAACTAGAGTCACTACAAACTGAGTTAAACGTCGTCATCAAACAAAACAACATATAAAACATCCTTAAGCGAAATTGAGATGAAAACCTCTTTACACGCGATTTGCGAGATCTCAAGCAAACCGCACCTGAATCCCAAATCCCATCGATCCAATGCATATATCACTCGGTCCGTCGCTAGGCAATGTGACATCCCATTCGCTTCGTAAAATATGCCCGGGGTCTCCGCAGAACGCTATGAAATAGTCATAAAAAATAATATATTGTTATTACGGGGCATAAATCCGATTATCGGACCCGCAGCGACGGACTCGTGTTTTAGCGCTATCGAGTTATGTCAGCGATTAATTGCAAATGGAGTTATCAAAAGCTGTAATGTGGTTGGAGTATGTTTAAATTAGAATTGCACCAGTTTGAGTGTTGTAGAGAACTAGCGAATTACCGTTGCTTTGCTCGGGTTCGTCCCTAGATACGTTTTAACGGTTAGTATGGAATAGATAGACTGTATATTAGTATTATTACTGAAGTGATCTATACTAATATTATAAAGAGGTAAGGTTTGTGAGTTTGTGACGTTGTAGGGGGTAATCTCTGGATCTACTAAACCGATTTAGATGAAATTTGGTAGGAAGACAGTTTTAGACCTTTGGAAGGACATAGGACTTTTTATCCCGGAAATCATCCCTTAAGGGGTTGAAAATGGGGATGAAAGTTTGTATGGGGAATCAATATTTTAGTGTAGACGTAATAAGCAGGTAATTTTTAAGAAGAAAGATTTTTAAAAACATTTTTAAGCCATTTATTCAGACATGACTAAGCCATTTATTCAGACCTCTAATGACAGTCACAACCCATCTAGGTGTAAAGTTCTAATCAACACAAATTAATCAAGCCCAAACAACAGGTAATTGCTATAAATCGTTGAGGAGTTCCCTCAAATATCTTTCGGGACCATCATCAGATCGACTCCAGGCCTTCATTAAATAGTAGTGCTTTAAAATACCTAATGAAAAAGTTAACTAACGTACTAGTCGCCGATACAATTTTCGGAGGTTCCCCTCGATTTCTCTGGGATCCCATCATCAGATCCTGGTTCCCTTATCATGATACCACCCTTGGGATATCTCCTTTAGGAACAAAAAAAGAATTATCAAAATCGGTTCATAAACGATGAAGAAATCCGCGAAAACACATAAAAATATATACATATATATGTAAATTCGGTCGAATAGAGAACCTACTCCTTTTTTTGGAAGTTGGTTAAAAAACGCCCTTAACTAAATCGAGCATCCATTACGTATGTATGTATACATATATATAGAGACATACTATATAGAGATATGACGAATACCTATTTGGCCAATATAAATATTTTCCTCGTGCGTGACTCGAACCCGCATTATCTGACATACAGACACGTCACGTCATACACGTACTCAGGCCATATGGCGGCCTATATATGGCACCTATCATACTATATGTACATACATACATACATATATATATATGTATGTATGTACATATAGTATGATAGGTGCTTAGTTTACGCCATAAGTATAAAAGCGTGATATTATATTATAAATAAATAGTACCCCCAATATTGTTCTTAAGAAAATTATCATTTTACATAATAAATAGTCTTATATACTATTTAAATTAAATTTGAATACTGTTTGTTCATTGGAAAGCCACTTGATACTATCTGGACCTGAATCTGTACATTAAATTTTTTTTTTTTTTGGAAAATCTTATTGAAATAGTCATTATTATCAATACAGAGGCCCAATCTATAGTTTTTAGAATTTTTGTCTATCTGTTTGTCTGAGAACGCATCACGAGAAAACTACTAGACAGATTTTGATAAAATGTATGATGTAAGCTGGTTATCCGGGTCAATATATAGGATGTTTTTTTACTGCGGGAAAATATCTCATCTCTGAAAAATCTATACTAAAGGTTAAAACGTAACTAGGGACGAACACGAGCAGAGCGAGGGTGAGTCGCTAGTATTTCATATAGTAAAACATTTGTGAGGTCAGTTAGTGGCAATTAATAATCAAAAAAGTTTCATATCTAGTTATTTTGATCAATTTTCTACTTAAATTTTACAAAATCCCTTACTTATAAAAACCTCAAAACTTTATAAAAATATATTTAGCAATTTTTTTTTGATTTTGCATTAGTTTTTGATTTGTTATATCACTTTTACACAAAAGTAGATTTGACTATAAAATATAAAACCTTATAAAGACTGAATATATTAAAAAGCTAAATATTTTACCTTTAAAAGTCTTAGAACGTATCTCTACACCCTTATATTTCCAACGAGATATGTCGAGGGCCACTCGATACCGACCTCTTTGTTCCAACAAATATATATTATAATTCTAACCTTGGAAATAAAATTGATCAAATGTTTTTCGAAGACGTTTCTCTATTTTTATATCTATGAATTATTCAAATGCCGAAGGGCCTATGTTATCCCTACTAATACTATGAGTGCGACAGTGATTGGTTTGACTTCTTAACAGACAGTATCGACAAAAAATTTAACACTTTCTTAGGGTTCCGTAACCTAAGGTTACCAACGGATTCCTATTACTGTATCCGTCCGTCCGTCTGTCAGAGGGCTGTATCTCATGAACTGTAATATGTAGAGATTTGAAATTTTCATAGAATATGTATTTCTATTGCCGCTATAACAACAAAGAATAAAAAAAACCAAGATGAGAAATTTAAGGCTGGCTGCCACGAAATAAAAAAAAATCTATTATGGTACGGAACCCTTCGTGTGCGAGTCCGACACGCACTTGACCGATTTTTATCAGCTTCCTTTGTAAATTACGTATTTGTAAACTACATAATTAGTTATTGTATTGATTCATTTATACATAAGATAAAATTGTAACTGAGCCGAATCTGTAAATTAAATATATTTTTGAAAAATCATATTGAAATAGACATTGTTATCGATATTGTAGCCGAATTTATAGTTTTTTTAATTTTCGTCTGTCTGTCTGTCTATCTGTGACTGCATCACGGAAAAACCAATGGAAGGATTTTGATGAAATTTGGTATGGTGATAGCTGGTTATCCGGTTCAACATTTTTTTTTATGCGATTCAGTGACAAACGAGCAGACAGACCACCTGATGGAAAGCAGTACCTGTCGCCCATAACACCTACGGTTCATGCACTTAGGTTTTAAGTAACAAAAATGCAGAACCACAGGTGCGTTGTCACTGTGAGGACTAAGATGATATGCCTCTTGCCTGTAATTGCGCTGGCTACCTTATCCTTCATACCGGAACACAACAATGCAATAATTGTTGCTTGGCGGCAGAAATAGATAAGGGGGTGGTACCCATCCAGTCGGACTCCTCAGGCTTAACAGAGTCCTACCACCGGTGAACAACATATAGGATACTGCGAGAAAACATCTCATCTCTGAGAAATGGTAAGGTAAGGTATGCGAAATATGAATGACAATAATATAATTTGATGTAGTCAGGAAGTTAGAGGTGGAGTGTAGAACTATTTCATGTCATCTAGTAAAGCTTTCGAGTTTGAACTCATTTGGCAAATTAGATACATAACAGTAGCTCGTGTTTTTAAAAAGTTTTCATTAAATTGTATTATTTAAATAAAAATAAATTCAAAAAATATTAAATATACATAAAATATTCAAGTCTTCATAAAATGTATAAGATATAGTGAAAATTATAACAGTTATAATAAGATTGATTACCCATAAATACTTTCATCCCCATTTTAATTCCCTTAAGGGATGATTTCTGCGATAAGAAACTATCCTATGTCCTTCCCAGGGTTTCAAATTATTTTTTTACCAAACTTCATCTAAATCGGATCAGTAGTTTTGGAGCTTATTCGGTATAAACAAACAAACAAACAAAAAATCTTTCGTCTTTATAATATTAGTATAGATATACATTTTATAGATATTTAAAGATTCTTAAGAGTCTTAACTTAAGAGAGTACTAAGTAGTAACTAGTATTAGAGAATCTAAGTGTAGCTTTACTTTTATCCCTCAAATGAGAATTTCATTTGATAATAAGATGACCTCTAAATTTTACTTTAAAAAAACTTAATCATTTATATTCCACCTCTATTATCGCGCCACCTACGTATATGAGTATATAATTCCAAATTTTTGAGGAGTGACGAACAAACAGAAACACAAGTAAATCTCTAAGGGTTCTATTTAAAAATACGGAACCCTAACATATCAAGTAGATTTTTGTTTCAGATTTAAATCAGGACAATGCGTGTACATCTGAATAGTCATAAAAGGAGGAGCTTTTACGATTTTCGTATCTTTCTGAATCTTAAAGGCTCCTAAGTCTAGCTAAACTCTTTCAGCTCAGTGCTCAATCTCGTGAAGTATAGTAAGGTTAACAGTACTGTGAAGTATTACTTTGTTCTATAAATAAATAAATATGTTGGGATATTAACACACAGCACCATCTAATTCCATGGTAAGCTACGAGGCTTGTGTTATGTATACCAGATAGTTGATACACTACACATATATAACTTTAAATACATACATGTTATAAATATAAACACCCATGATTACAAGCATTCGTGCTCATCACAGAAATGAATGCCCCCAGCGGGACTCAAAACTGCGATCGCTGGCACAGCAACTAGGGTCACTACAAATTGAGCCAAACGTGTCGTCAAGTATTTATTATTATTTTAAAAATTTGCCCAAAATTTTAAATAAAATTTTTAAGCTTATGATTCATTTCCATTTTTAAACCTAAAATAACACCCTAGATAACTTTAGAAGCTCTCGCATTTCGACTGTCGTCGTCATCATTATAACAATAATAATAAATCAAATATCAAAAGAGTTTAGCTCCTCTTACTAAAATCCCTTCTCCCTCGAGGTATTGTCACCTCCATAATATATTTAATAGCTACTGAAAAATGTATAAGCTCTTCAAAAGTTCTTTGTTAAAACAAATTAAATTTACATTAAAAAGCTTTGGTGGATAAATTAATTTAGTGTCTGTTTATTTATTGATGGAAATGCGGTGCAATAGAAACGTTCAGCAAAGTTTAAATTTTGCAAGTTTAATTCAAGGCTAGTTGTTTTAGCTTGTGATATTTATTCATGTATATTAATTTCTTATAAGGGTTAGTAATGCTAAATGGCTATCTATATATCTATATAAATAAAAATGAATGTTCATATGTTTGTCCTCTATACGTACCTAAACCATTGATTCGATTATGATGAAACTTTGGTGGGTTATTCTGTATAAGCCTGCAAAGGTTCTTGGCTCAAAAACTTTTTTGTTTGACTTTTATGCGTTCCTTAACCATTTAAGCTTTTTTTTTTTTTTATTAGAAATGGGCGTACTCTTGACTTTCATCTTAGCTCGAAGGCATAGAGAAGCTAAGAGATGCAAGCAAGCGAAGCCATGGTAAATCACTAGCAAGCTATATATAGCAAATAAAAAAAAATATATATACGGTCGAATTGAGAACCTCCGAATTTGATTGAGAGAATTGAGAAGTTTTTGGAAGTCGGTTAAAAATTAAATCAAACTAGTACTTTGTAAGATTACTGAGGTCAAGAAAACAAAAACAAAATATATTTCTAATATTAGTATTTATTAGTGTAAATTCTATAAAGATTATCAACTTTTCTTCAACCAGATCCTTTTTGTATAATTAAGAACTGTCACACATAAAATGTATGTAAAGCCTTTTTAAGTATTTGCGACTCACTCTCACTCCGCTCGGGTTCGTCCCTAGTTACGTTTTAACGTGTAGTATAGATTTCTCAGATATATATTTTCCCGCAGTAAAAAGTATCCTATATGTTGACCCAGATAACCAGCTATCATCATACCAAATTTCATCAAAATCTGTGCAGTTGATCTTTCACGATGTGTTCCCAAACAGACAAACCTACAAAAAAGTCTAAAAACTATAGATTCGGCCTTTGTATCGATAATAATGACTATTTCAATAATATTTCCAAAAAATATTTAATATATAGATTCGATTCAGTTAGAATTTTATTATACGTATAGATTTTCTTAATTTCAAAGAAATAAAATAATGTTAAGCACAAATAAAGCTCAAAGAAATTAAATAACAAAACGTTTCGATACAAAAACTTCTTTCTAACCATTATACGGCCCACATAGGTTATTTAAAAGGCTTTTGTTAAATCTAGGACGTGACCTGTGACAGAACACAAGGGAATGGGTAAATTAGACCCACTAATTGGTTATGAGTTGTTAACAAGGGACTTCTTATGTAAATTTTTAATGACGGACGAATTTTCTGTAAGTTGCTATAGTTAAAAGTTTAGGCTATTATACTCGTTGAGTGATGAAAGGTTTGCTTTGTACTGACGCTTTTTACTTCACGTTTTAGTCGGTTCGATGTCTACGTGTTGCAATTTTAAATAATCGGTGGACTTCACTTTTTTATAATCAGATATAGAATAGTGTAACGGGATAAAAAGTAGTATATTTTGTTGTACAGTGCAAAAAAACAAGTCACTCCTATATTGCTATGCCTAAGATGGACAAGCCTACAAATTAATATGCTTGCCTATCTTTACTAATATTATAAAGAGGAAAAAAAATTTATTTGTTTGTTTGTACTAAATAAGCTACGAAACTACTGAATCGATTTAGATGAAATTTAGTTAGGAGATAGTTTGAGACTCTGGGAAGGACATAGAATAGGTTTTAACTCGGAAGACATCCCTTAAGGAGGTGAAAATGGGGAAACAACTCAGGGAAGAACCCGAACGAAGCGAAGGCGAGTCGCTAGTCTATACAGATAAATAAAATTGGAGTGTCTGTTTGTAATATTAAAATAACCGCTTTTTACTAAATGCATATGGATGTATATACGGTACATATACCAAAATAACATTTTTTACAATTTTTGTCTGTCTGTCTGTTTGTTCCGGCTAATCTCCGAGACGTCTGGACCGATTTTGATGGTACTTTCACTGGTAGATAGCTGATGTTATAGGGAGTAACTAAGGCTACTTTTATTTTAGAAAAAGAATCAGGGTTCCGCGAAAAAATTAAAATCCATGAAATTATGAACAAAATCCGCGTATGGCCTACGCACCCGAGCAAAACGAGGGTAAATCACTATATAATTTAAATTAAATAAATATCTTAGGAGTAGCAAGCTACTATTTATGTATACCTAAACATAGCTAACCGTGAAAACGTACCTAGAGACGAACGCGAGCGTAGCGAGCGTGAGTCGCTAGTTATATAATATTATTAAAACGGTATAGTAATCACATTATGTTCAAGTATACCTGTAAAGTAGCATGAAAATGAATCTCCTTTAGGCAACATAAAAAATTTATGCGATCGTAAACTGAAGGTGCAATCACGGCAAGTAGTATAAAAATATAGCTCTAATGATAATTATATGAAATCTTTTGAAATTACCGACGATTTTTTCTTTATTTTTAGTGTAAGTGTAAGGTATTTGTTAAATTGTCGATAAAATCGCTCTTTCTATTTTTTAAAAGTTGTATCTCACTCCAAGTGTCAAGTACCCTATTTTGATTTACCTATACAAAAAAAAAATTATGATACAAATAAAAGAGATACGTACTGACGTTTTCGAATTGGGCTTAAAAAGTTCCAAGAAAAGCTTAAAAATAAAAATAAAAATAGATTAAGATAGAGATACGTAGAAATGTAAATGTAAATATTGATAATTCATCTAATGTACCAGATTATCTTTTACATGATAAGAGTATATAATATATATGTATGTATCTCCTGGGTCTGAAGATATACATATGTTTCTATATATATTATATCTATAATATACTTTCGTGTTATATTATAATTGCAACAAAGATATTATATAGGACTAGCGACTCACCCTTGCTCCGCTCGGGTTCGTCCTTGCTTACGTTTTAACGTTTAGTATAGATTTCTCAAAGATTAGATATTTTCCTCGCAGTAAAAAGTAAGCTTTATGTTGACCCGGATATACATACTAAAATTCATCAAAATCCCTCCAGACGGACGGATGGATGAACGGACGGACGAACGGGCAGACAGACAGACAAACATTCTAAAAACTATAGATTCGGCCTCTGTATCGATAATGATGTCTATTTCCAAAAAAAAAATATTTATTGTAAAGATTCTGCTTAGTTACAATTTTATTATATGTGTAGACTATGAATTACTTTGGCTTTTCTCTTATGCTTTTATATTCAAATATTTAACAAAAATTATTAAAATATATGTTCAATTAATAAAACGGAACTAGGTTTTAAGTAAAAGTAGAAAACTACTAACAGCAGGACTAGCTGTTAGTACCAGTGTTGATAAGTGATTTTATTCAGACATTAAATTTCTTATTACCTTTTAATACCTTGTAACTTTTTTTATTACCTTGTAACTAACTAAATAACTATTAAATTAAATCTTGAAAGTTTTTTTACCTTCTTTTAACTACTGTATTGATTTAAAAGTTAATATTATACAGTTTTTTTAATGTCCCACTGCTGGGCTTTCAATATTTGGGGAATCAGCCACCACGCTGGCGAAGTGCGTGTTGGTGGACTTCATATGTCTTTCAAAAACTTGCGAGTCTCCCTCAGACATGCAGGTTTCCTTACGATGTTTTCCTTCACCGTTAGAGAAGTTGTAATCATGTTGGATGATTCTCACATGAGAATATCAGGGTAATCGAGACAGGAAATTGAACCCGTTTCACTTAGTTTTCCAAGTAAGCTCGTTACCACTGGGCTGCCGCTGTCATATAAGTTATGCAGAAACCGAATAATTTTTTTTTATCTTGGGACATTAACACACAGCACCATTCAGTTCCATGGTAAGCTACGAGGCTTGTGTTATGGATACCAGATAGTTGGTACACTATATAACTTTAAAAACATACATATTATAAATATAAACACCCATGACTGAAGTACAAACATTCTTGCTCATCACACAAATGAACGCCCCAGCGGGACTCGAACTTGCGACCGCTGGCACAGCAAGTAGGGCTACTACAATCTGAGGCAAACGTGTCGTCAAAAAAATTTGATATCATCGAGGTGGCTGGAGCAGGTATGAAGGTGGATGGCAAAACTATTTGTTGCTACAGTATCATCTTCGAATTTGCGGTTATTTGCTTTTTTACTAAGCTCATACATTATATTTGGTTAAGTGTGTTTTCCTTTAATTTTAAAACTATAATTGCTATATAGATAGAGAACGCTACATGCTTTATTTGATACTTTTTTAAAAGAGAGAGACCAATATATATCTGTTTTTAAATCTATCATAATGTATTCAGCCCTTTTTAACGTCCCACTGCTGGGCACGGGCCTATCTTCAATGCGAGGGGAATCAGGCCATAGTCCACCACGCTGGCCAAGTGCGGATTGGCGGACTTCATATGTCTTTCGAAAACTTGCTAGGTTCTCTCAGACATGCAGGTTTCCTCACGATGTTTTCCTTCACCGTAAGGCGTAATCATGTTAGAAATTAATTAAATCTATCATAATAATTAAAATAAAATTTAATGTTTATAAGTAAGTGTGAAAAGCCTTATACAAATATATAGACAAAGTAAAAGTGAGAAAAAGAAACATTGAAAATAGCTAGTCTATCTATATAATATACATATAGAAATCAATTGCCGTTCGTTAGTCTCGCTAAAACTCAAAAACGGGTGGACCTATTTGTATAATTCTTTTTTTGTTTTGTTAAGGGTGTGTCAGGGGTGGATTAAGTATAATTTTTTTTATAAAAACCCAAACAAAAAAACAGCTGGAAAATCAAAAATTTCAGAATTATTTATTTTGTACCTATGTATATATAATATAGTCTGTCATTCCATACTAACCGTTAAAACGTACCTAGGGACGAATCCGAACGAAGCATGGGTATGTCGCTAGTATAAAATAAATATGACTCCACCTTATTAATGCCAAAACACTTGATTACTATTTAGAGCAAACAGTCATTCCCAATTAAAAATAATGAAGTTGTCGAACAAAGAACATTTCATATACTTTTTAATATTCAAAAACAATTCGTACTTGAAATGTACAAAATTTTAAAAAAACACAATATTTTTACACTTTTATTTTATACTAGCGTCTCACCTTGTTTCTCCATACAAACCTTTATCCCCATTTTCACCCCCTTAATTGATGATTTCTGGTATAAAAACAATACTATGTCCTTCCCTGAGTCTCAAAGTATCTTCTCACTAAATTTCATTTAAATCGCTTCTTGGAGCTTATATTGTACTGAACAAACAAACAAACTTTACCTCTTTATAATATTAGTATAGATCATGACTATTTCAATAAGATTTTCTAAAAAATATTTATTGTACAGATTCGACTCAGAATTTTAATATATGTATAGATAATGAAATAATAAGCTTTGATGTTCTGTAGTAAAAGGTATGCACTTGTATTTGCGAATACTCTTGTACACTGTTATATGCCATGCATTTGATTATTCTTAGATTGCCTGGATCGCGTAGTAATAAAGACGCCCTTACACTGTAACACTTATGTGAACTCGTGTGTATATAACCTTTATGTATTCTTTTTACATTGTAAGTATTTATTATATTGTACTTTTTACATTTTTTTTAGTGAAATTACGTAAATCCATACTAATATTATAAATGCGAAAGTAACTCTGTCTGTATGTATGCCTGTTACCTTCTCACACTTAATCCGCTGAACCGATTTAGACAAAAGTTGGTATAGAGATAGTTTGAGACCCTGGATCCCTTAATGGGGTGAAAAGGGCGATGAAAGTTTGTACGGGGAATCATTTCCCAAGTAAGGGATATATATATATAAGAAACTTTTTGATATATATATATATATATATATATATATATATATATATATATATATATATATATATATATATATATATATGTGTGTGTGTGTGTGTGTTTTTCATAATACTTACATAGATTTACGCGAATATTTTACATATTAAATAGAATTATCTTTTCGAATTTTTTTTTAATTTAATTTGATTTTTGGTTTATCTAAGAGACACCTAAAACCTAAGCCTCTCCCGTGACCATGATTGCTGTAAAGCATTCGAAACGTCAGGAAATTAACGAAAAATAGTTTTATTTATGTGTTTTTATTTAATAATTGCTACCAAACAATTAACTGTAACAAAGAAAGGATAACAAAATAACAGAGCGTATATTTTCCATCTATCTATAAATACCCGCAGCTATTTGCCAACTAAGTTGCTTGAAACGTACACAATTTCGCAAGAATATTTAAACTTGGTGCTTGGGCAAAAAGTTTCCTATTTAAATATTTTTGGTGAAGTTTTTGAAATATGCAGCGTCAGAAGTTCATTGCGGGTTATTTTAGAGTTTTATTGTGCTATAGTAAATATGCTTACATAATCTCTTTTAGGGGAGGGTAATCCAGTGGTAACGCGCTCGCTTGGGAAACCGAATGAATCGGTTTCATACCCATGGTCTCGCACCTCTGATATTTTCATTTGCGAATCATTTCTAGCATGATTGTCAATTTACTCTTGGCGAAGCAAAACACTGTGAAGAAACCTGCATGTCTTAATGAACTTGGCAAGTTTACGAAAAAGGTATAAAATCTGCCAATCCGCACTTGGCCAGCGTGGTGGACTATGGCCTGATCCCCTTCATATTGAATGGAGGTCTGTGCCTAGCAATGGGACTATAATAAGAGCTGAATATAATACAACAGTCTCTTTAAAGGACAAAAAAAATAATTAAATACAGTTCGCTCATCATCAAATTCGCTTTAATTTCATTGAAGTCATAGCTTCAGCCAATATCACATTTTCGCTCTATTATGATAGAAAAAGTAAGATTTTTCAGTCTAATTCCCAATAAATAAATAAATGAGTAAATATATTGGGACATTAACACACAGCACCATCTAGTTCCATGGTAAGCAACAAGGCTTGTGTTATGTATGTATTATGTATTATGTATGTATTATGTATTATGTATGTATTATGTATTATGTATGTATGTATACTAGATAGTTGATACACGACGCATATATAACTGTATATATAAACATACATATTATAAATATAAACACCCATGACTGGAGTACAAAACATTCGTGCTCATCACAGAAATGAATGCCACCAGCGGGACACGAAAACGCAACCGCTGGCGCAGCACTACAAACGGAGCTAAACGTGTCGTTTGTTACTTTACGCTGGAATAACTCAATGGATTTGGATGAAAATTAGTACGTATGTTATTTTACATATATTACAAATTAGCGACTCACCCTCGCTTCGTCCCTGGGTTGATTTCCCATACAAATTTTCATCCCTTTTCACTCTTTAACTGATGATTTCCGAGATAAAAACTATCCTATGTCCTTTTTAGGGTCTCAAACTATCCTCTTACCAAATTTTATT
Source organism: Argynnis bischoffii washingtonia (assembly GCA_033884665.1). Classification (NCBI taxonomy): domain Eukaryota; kingdom Metazoa; phylum Arthropoda; class Insecta; order Lepidoptera; family Nymphalidae; genus Argynnis; species Argynnis bischoffii. The sequence goes on from CM066610.1 coordinate 922,118, forward strand.
TAAATCGGTTATATAGATCCAGAGATTGCCCCCTACAATCTGACAAGCTTTACCTCTTTATAATATTATTAGTATAGCAATTATTTCATGGTACTAAAGTAATTAAAAGTTATTAGTTATTTTATCTGCTATCTATTATACTACTATAATAAAGAAGTCAACTTTGTATGTAGGGGTAAATCTCTGAAATTACTGAACCTGTTCCAAAAATTTTTTCATTAAAAGAAATCTACACTATTCCTGACGGATATATGTTATATTTTATTTTGTTTTAAGAAAGTTTTCAGTTTTAATTTTTTTTTATGCAATTCAGTGACAAACGAGCAGACAGACCACCTGATGAAAAGCAGTACCTGTCGCCCATAACACCTACGGTTCATGCACTTAGGTTTTAAGTAACAAAAATGCAGAACCGCAGGTGCGTTGTCACTGTGAGGACTAAGATGATATGCCTCTTGCCTGTAATTGCGCTGGCTACCTTATCCTTCATACCGGAACACAACAATGCAATCATTGTTGCTTGGCGGCAGAAATAGATAAGGGGGTGGTACCCATCCAGTCGGACTCCTCAGGCTTGACAGAGTCGTACCACCGGTAAATCTTAATATTTGCAAATAAAGTTAAAGTTAAATGCGTTAAATAGACGCTTCATCGGCCTGCGCTGGCCAAATCGTTGCCTGTATGAAAATATTGTATATAATTAGAGACGAACTCAAGCGAAGTAAATATAATCATGAAAGTCGGTTCACGATTTGTGAAGATATCGCGTAACGTACAAAAAGACATACACTCATGTGACGTAAATCCTTCTTTTTTATTTTTAACAATCGACTCACCTTCGCTCCACTCGGGTTCGTCCCTACTTACGTTTTAACATGCAATAAAAAGTACCCTATATGTTGACCCGGATAGCCAGCTATCATCATATCAAATTTCATCAAAATCTGTCCAGTAGTTTTCTCGTGATGCGGTAACACACAGACAGACAGAGAGACAAAAATTCTAACAACTATAGATTCGGCCTCTGTATCGATAATAATGACTATTTCTATAAGATTTCCCAAAAAAATATTTAATGTACAGATTCTGCTTAGAATTTTATTATATGTATAGATAGCAAAGTATTGATTACTACAATAAATATCACGTGACATTCTTATGGAAACCTTTACAAATGAATTTCTATACTATTATTATTAAAATAGTCCATTAAATCAAGAAAGTGTAATATTTATGAATTATAATTCAGATTTCTTAAGCATTTAATACCATAGAAGCCATTGTTAGAATAAGGGTCTTATTATGATGACATTTTCTTTTTGTTCATGGCGCAATAAATTACGTTTTGTTAAAGTACTTTAAATGAAAACTTTAAATTAAAACGTTTACGCCTACGATTTTCATGTGATTTTCCTTGTTTTGTAGAGTTTTATTCTTTTAAATAACTTGAATATCTATTTGATGATACAAATATTTACTTCTTTCGAGAATCGAACTTATATCTATCAACTACTATAGTCAAAAACATAATTGATTATATAAAAGTTATTCCCTCGCATATTACGTTGGTAAAAATGTATATATGTATGTCATTTTATAATCTGCCTTCTACATTAACAGGAACTTTTAATGATTTTTTTTAATTTTATACATATAATAAAATTCTAATTGAGTCGAATCTGTACATTAAATATTTTTTAGAAAATCTTATTGAAATAGTCATTATTATCGATACTGAGGCCGAATCTACAGTTTTTAGAATTTTTGTCTATCTGTCTGTCTGGTAACGCATCACGAGAAAACCACTGGATAAATTTTGATGAAATTCATATCAACGAAGCAACTATCATTTGTAGCTGGTTAATACTTTTTACTGCGGGAAAATATCTCATCTCTGAAAAACTTAATTAGGGACGAACCCAAGCAGAGCGAGGGTGAGACGCTAGTTCACAATAATAATAATGGTCAAATTCCGACACTAAGTGAACACTTAACGCTTAAAACACAAAAGATTTTGCGTCAGTAACAATAAGTAAAGGCAAAGTATACAAACAGTTTAACACGCTCTACTTAGCAACTCTTTACCGGAAATCCTCACCAACTGTTGAACGTTTTCATTTCTTGTTGAGTTACAGGTGTTTTATCATTTAATATCATTAATAGGAGAAAATTATGAATTTATTTCAAACTTTCCATCTCAATTATTTAAGCTTTTGAGGTGTAATGGTAACAAAAATTAACTAAAAGTACTACTAATAATAAATATAAATATGTTGTCATTAACCCACAGCACCATCTAGTTATCACACCACCATTATCCGCGTTCTATCTACAAGAAAACTCTTTGGCTTTATGTTATATAACGATGTGTTATATAACAATTACATAAATACTATATAATATTGTTCATACAAAAATACTAAAATCGCAATCAAATGGGGGATGGGGTAGGAGGGTGAATACTTTACGATCTATCCTAATACTTACCAAATATACAAAAAAAACATCAAAATCGATCGAGCCGTTTGGGAGAAGTGCGACTACAAACACAGTGACTCGAGATATTTATATATTAGAAAATTATAAATACAAAAGGTACCTTAACACGCCATCCGAGTGACGCTAAGTTACTAGTAGTAATGAAAGAGTTCTACAATAAAGCTCTGAAGCTTAAATCGTTAATAAACTTTCAATATAATATATTATTATAGTTCAAGGACGTTATATAAAGCTAGATCCAATAATCTCATATCAATAGACGCGATTTGAATGAAATAAAAAACGCTGCTTAAAGAAGCTTAAAGCTAGTACGTGAGATGAAGTGTGAAGCTTCACAGGAAATCTCAAGGAGGAATTTAATATTAAACTTTTTGCACATTTATAATAAAAGCAATTTGATATTTAGATTATATTTTAATACTAACGACTCACCTTCGCTCCACTCGGTATCGTTTCTAGGTACCTTTTTAACGTTTAGTATAAATTTCTCAGAGATAGTAAAAAGTATCCTATATGTTGACCCGAATAACCAGCCACCGCCATACCAAATTTCATCAAAATCCTACCAATGGTTTTTCTGTAAAGCGGTCACAGACAGACAGACAAAAATTTCTTATACGCTATTAAGGTTAACAGATTATTTCGGAAAATTCTTCCTATAAAGTAGTTAAATAAAATAGTTGTAGTTACATCGAACCGAAGCAAACAGTAAAGAAAGAATGATTCGCAACAATTTGTTTTGAAACCCGCATTATTCCAGCTATAAAACTCCCTTCCCAATTTCTTTGATTGTGAATTGTAAATAATCAATTTACATAATTGTCCTTTGAAAAATAAAAGCTTTCTAGTCGAATGAAAAGGAAGTAAGAAATTATGGATGTTTTAATACAAAATTTTCGTTTTATAGAGCTTTTTTTTGTATACCGCTTAAAATATAACACATGTTTAGCATATTTAAATTGACACAAAACAAACTGTGTTAGAATATATTCTTAGATTCATAAAAATCAAAATAAAACCGCGAAAAAAGTTTTATTAAAAAAAAATATAGTATAAGAGATTGAGTAAATGTACCTGTAGTCCTTTTTTAGATTTTCGCAAATATTTGATTTATATGTATCAACCTTTGAGACGTCTAAAACCTTAGTCCCTCCCGTGACCATGATTGCTGTAAAGCAATCGAAACGTCGGGAACCAAAAATCAAAATAAATCCGCGAAAAAATCCGAAAAGACAGTTTTATTTAAAATGCCAAATATTTGCGTAAACCTAAGAAAGTATTACGTCTCGACTGACTTTAGTGATATTTTTTTTACATTTTTGGTAGGTATGAGAATACGTCGTTAAGTATTTTTCACTTCCTACCCCCCTTTTTTTAATCGCAATTTTAATAAGTATTGAACATCTAAACATCTTTATAAACATACATCCTCACAAACTTTCGCACTTATAATGTTAGCAGGATGCACCACTAGTTCAAACAAAGTAAATCTTATCATGCTTGAACTTCGCTTGCATAATATTTGCTTTGATAATATCCCACTACTGCTTAATAAAATTGTATATATCTATACTAATATTATAAAGCTGAAGAGTTTGTTTGTTTGGTTGAACGCACTAATCTCAGGAACTGCTGATCCGATTTGAAAAATTCTTTTTGCATTTGATAGCCCGTTTACTGAGGAAGGCTATAGGCTATATATCATCCCGGAAAAGTGTATGGGTCCCGTGGGATAGATTTGTTTTTGTCTAGGGTCGAACCCGAAGCGAAGCGAGGGTGAGTCGCTAGTATTATATACTAGCTACTCATCTGAGGTAGGTGAGTACCTACTTACGTTTTAAGGTTTAGTATAGATTTTTCAGAAATGAGATATTTTTCCGTAGTAAAAAGTATCCTATATGTTGACTCGGATAATCAGCTATCATCATAATAATTTTCGTCAAAATTTATCCAGTGGTTTACGTGATGCGGTCACAGACATACAGACAGATAGACAAAAATTCTTAAAACTATACATTCGGCCTCTGTATCGATAATAATTACCACTTCAAAAAGGTTTTCCAAAAAAATATTTCATATACAGTTTCGACTCAGAATTTTATTATATCTAAAGATGGTATTACACCTATATATTGAATGGGCTTGACAGATTCGATTCGACAGACTGTGAACAAAATAGCATATAGGCTACTGTTAGTAACTAAATTTGTCAAAAAATGGTGCTGCCAGAATACAATATATTTCGCCATTAAAACAAAAAAAAACGACAAAACTTAAACTTATTTTACGAATTGCCAGAACACAAACTAAATAATAGAAGCTTTTAGTGTACTACTCCTTACAATTTCTTCCGAGCTTTTAAGAATAGCTTAATTAGACTGAGTGGACTAACATTGAAAGTAACCTACACTACATTTGTAATGTACGACTCTGCGACTCGTCGCCAAACGAGCGAATTGCGCCAACTATTTAATATGGTCGAATTAAGAATTTTTTCATGGCCTCAAAAGCGCAATTTGCACTTATAATTTTCTCCTTTGTGTTCTTAAGGAGATATGTAGCCTTGATTTTATATTGTCGCAGTAATCTATACATATAATAAAATTGTAACTAAGCCGAATCTATACATTAAATTTTTTTTGAAAAATCTTATTGAAATAGATATTAGTATCGATACAGAGGTCGAATCCATAGAATTAGAATTTATGTCTGTCTGTCTGTCTCTATAGTATATATTTCTCAGAGTTGAGATATTCCCGCAGTAAAAAGTATCTTATAAGTTGACCCGGATCAGCTATCATCATACCAAATTTCATCAAAATCTGTCTGGTGGTTTTCTCGTCATACCCACCCAGACAGGCAGACAGATAGACCAAAAATTCTATAAACTACAGATTCGGCCTCTTTATCGATAATAATGACTATATCAATAAGATTTTCCAAAAAATACTTAATGTACAGATTCGACTCAGTTAGAATTTTATTATATGTCTATATTTACTCCTCAAACAAAAGCAGCGCAAGAAAATAACACTATTAATTATTATTGATATTACGTAAGTAACGATAAAAAATTCTGATAAAAAGTTTCAGTCATCTTAGATGAAAATATATATATATATATATATATATATATATATATATATATATATAATATTAAATGAGTATTTTTATATATACATACATATATAAATTTATTTTGCTTATCTTGGAAACGGCTCTAACAATGTGGATCTTTCGTACTATCTATAAGGTTTCGCTTTATAAGTTTATCTATTATAGGTGTATATTAAATATGTCGGTTGGTGTCGTGTCGTGTTGGTCGGTTGTTACAGAGAGCCTAACCAGTTTTAAAATTTTTAAAATTAGGTTAGGCTCTCTGTAACAACTATATAACGCCTTTGAGACGTCTAAAACCTAAGTCTCTCTCGTCACCATGATTGCTGTAAAGCATTCGAAACATCGAGAACCAAAAATCAAAATAAATCTGCGAAAAAATCCGAAAAGGTAGTTTAATTTTAAAATGTCAAATATTCGCGTAAATCTACGAAAGGATAGGTGTATTTTCTACAAAAAACCTAATATTTATTATCTTTTCCGAAATGCACCAAGCGAAGCTCGGTCGCACATACTTTAATTGATGTAACAAAATAACTTATCAATATATACACTTACTTTTATGATTTCCTTTTTTGATTGATTGACTTTTTTACGCTTCGCTCGAGTTTGCCTCTAGACAAAAACAAATCTATCCCACGGGAACCGTACATTTTTCTGGTATAAAAAGTAACCTATTTGTTTTTCTAATGTATGAATTATATTATTGTAAAGTTTAAAATCCAATCAGTGATTTTTGTGTAGGTACTAAACTATATAAGCTACTATAGTTTTTTAACTATCCCACGGGAACTTTTTAATTTGGCGGAATGAAAAGTATCTAAAATATTGACCGGGAATTACTTCTAAAAATTAAGGTTGTACTTCAAAAAAAGTACTATTTAACAGACGATTTCTGATCATCATAAAATAAAACAAAACACATGAATTCACAATTAACTAATACGATAATATTGTTAGTAAAACGTAGCTTTTACTTTAAATGTCTTATTTAGGCTCAAGTACGAACTTTAGACACCAGAGCAGACGTTTTAATGTAGAATTTACATTACGACTTGATTGCTCATTTGAATACTACGTTTTTGCTGTAGAAAGCTAAAGAAGCTACGAGGCGAATGAGCCGTGAAATAAACTTAGCTCTAACGCACCTTCAAATTTATTCTATAATATTAAATAATTTAAATGCTAGTTTAAAAAATAGACAAAAAAATAGACAGAAAATTAGTTACCTTACAAGATTTCGCGTTTCAAAGCTTTTTTGAGCTTGCTACATATACAATTTTAGTCAAAAACCAAAAAATAATATTATTGAGCAAAGCAATTTGAAACAATATTCCTTGCATGTATATTACTAATTATAGTTGTTATTTATGTAAGATAAGACATATTTCTTGTATTGCAATATTATAAATTATTGCAGCAAAACTTCTTTACGCACGCCTGACATGGGGAGTAAGTTGGTGAATGCGTTACGAAAAGTGTGATCGGGCGAAGCGAACGTTTGTTGCCATGGTAACCGTTGTTATTGCTGACAAATGATATATAATATAATATTCTTTCCTTAAATGATATTCTATAAATATATGATTGTAATATGCCTAATATGCGTTATTTTTAGTATCTCACCTATAAGTAAAAATGTTACAGTACAATGCATGTTAGACGGTGTAGTGGGCAGACACCTTTATGTTAATTAATGAATAATATTAAAAAAAAAAATACCTATGTATAATGATTAGCTGATTATTAGTAGTGAAATAAAAGCCTTTTTATTTTTATTTATTTATAACCGTCGTAACCGAAATCGATTTAGAGGACATTATTGTAATAAATACATAGATAGAGTGTACTGTAGGCAATAATTCAAAAACTAATATCAACTTCATTAAATATGACTTTACCGTATATTTTTTATCTCGTTCTTATTTTTCATGCCTGCATTACAGTTTACGATGTTACTATAAGTGAGAGGCGCTCGAGGAAATTTAGTATATTTATACTTCATTTTATGAAATACTACTACTTCATCTACTGCTTTTATGAAATTTCTTGTATAAAATTTAATATAAATATATGAATTTAAATAAGCACTGATATTAAAAAAGATAAGTGGTAGCCCAGTGGCAACGCACTCGTTCGGAAAACCGAGTGAAGCGCGTTCAAATCCCGAGTCTCGCACCTCTAAATATTTCATATGCGAATCATTTCCTATATACCACTTGTCTTATGGCGAAGGAAAATATCGTTGGGAAACCTGCATGTCTGAGAGAACCTAGCAAGTTTTCAAAATACATGTGAAGCACGCTAACCCGCACTTGGTCAGCGTGGTAGACTATGGCCTGATCACCCTCGTATTGAAGGGAGGCCCGTGCCCAGCAGTGGGACGTTAATAAGGGCTGACTACGTTATAAAAAAGAAAGTAAATTTTTACCGTATAGATACTGCTATAAAAAAGAAAGTAAATTTTTACCGTATAGATACTGCTATCTTTCATCGATATTCTGTGAGAGGTTACTCTCTCAGTCAGGTAGTTAAAATTAAAATTAACATCGCTAGTTAATTCATTGGCTTCATCTCAATCTATTCTGTAAATTAGATAATAATTGAGAAATACAAAAGCTATAGATACCTAAAAGCTTTTATCTTATTTGTGAGGGACCAACGGACGGCTTTGTGTGGTCTCTGAGGTACAGGGGTGACTTCCAAACTTCGGTCTATCACTTAGAATTTCTTATTAAAAAAAAATCAATTATAAAAGTTGACCCAACCCGGGACTCGAACTCAGGGCCTCTGAATCTGCAGCCGTACTTGCTAGCCACTAGATGACCGAGGCAGTTTTTATAGTATCATTTAAGCAATCAAAGGGACGCTAAAATCGACTTTCAGGATTAATTAACGTTAGGAGTTACAGAAAGTTTATAAAATTGAATACAATATGCTCCACATTCTACGCGCTCCTGATAAAACACTAGCGAAATAACAAAATCAAATCTATCCCATGGGAAACGTACATTTTTCCGGCATAAAAAGTAGCCTATATGTTATTTTGATGTATGAGCTATGTTATTGTAAAGTTTCATTAAAACCCATTCAGTAGTTTTTGCGTGAAAGAGTAACAAACATCCACACATCTATACAACCATACATCCTCACAAATTTTCTCATTCATAATATTAGTAGGATTCACGAGTGTTGGTTTCATTATGGTATGGTCTCATTTTCATGATTATAGCTATACAGATATACACGCGACTCAGACTTTAAAATATAATTATAATAAGTATATATTTAAAGTTATATATGTGTAGTGTATCAACTATCTGGTATCCATAACACAAGCCTCGTAGCTTACCATGGAACTAGATGGTGCCGTGTGTTAATGTGCCAACATATTTATTTTATTTATTATTTTTATTTAATGAATTATTTCCTTTTTTAATTTAATTCTAAAAATAATGATATTGCAAAAGCATAGCTAGAAACAGTGAAATTTAAAGATTTTTTCCAGAATTGGGAAGATTAAGCTGAATTGTTATTATTATTGTAACTGGCGTGGGAAGTACTGAATGCTTTATGGGTAGGTACTTCGTCAGATACAGTTTTTATGAACCGGCAAAACTTTTTAACGATTATTCAAATATTTCAATGATTTATTTCAAAGATTTGTTTACAGTAAACTTTTTATCGAAGATCTCTCTATACAGAGTTTTAGAAAGGAAAAGTAGCAGAAAGATATAAGGAGTAATTTTTATATATTTCTCCTTTTTATGACATTTTTATTTATTACTAGGGACTTACCCTCGCTTTACTCGGATACGTCTGTAGCAGTGTAGTAATGTAGATTCGAAGTTTTCGTAATTTTTAAGAGTTTTCGATTTTCACGCTGGAATCCTAATTATTTTCAAAATAAAACATATTGTATAAGTAGCCCTATAAAATCTCCTATTATTCAATGAAAGTCACATCACAATGGATTAACCCGTTCCAGAGCTTACTCCGGACAAACAGAAAGACAGATAAATATACAGACAAAAAAATTAAAAACTATTTTTAGGTAGTGTTATCCTATAAATAACTCTATGCATTTGAGAAAATATAATTATTTTGAAACCACAGACAGACACTTCAATTTTATATATATGTTTATATGTATATAAAAGAAAAGAAAAAGTATTTTTCTAATACTTTTTAGTAAAATATTTAAAATGGGGTAAAGATTATTCATGTGTGGTTCACCATATTTCATGCGAATCGTGTTAAATGGAGCGCACGATCCTCGTGGTCGACGTATGACACCTTTACATAAACATATAATATAATCTTATGCAAATGTTTAAGAATTATATGTATTTTTTAAATTATCGATTTTATTACTATACTAACGACTCCCCCTGGCTTGGGTTCGTCCCTACCTTGGATATAGTAGCATAGATATAGTTTTTTTTTTTATATTAAAACCTTCCATGGACCTTAAGGAACATACAAAAAAATTAATTAAACGAATTGGTCCAGCCATTCTTGAGTTATGCGCTTACCAACATTCATTTTTATTTATATAGATAAATAGAAGATAGAAGATAATATTTCGTGATAAGTTAAGTATATATTGTATTATAATACATTTATTTTCACTTTCAATCTTGTGTATATGGTACATTTATCACATCAAATGCTCTACGAAGAGAGTACATAGAGATGTTATAAATTATCACAAAAGCGCTACGACTTTTGCGTGAAATTTCATAATCCTATAAAACTAGAAGGCTTTATATAGGATAGAAAGCATTCAATATAGGCGAAATACAAGAAATTATAATTTACTAGCGACTGACCCTCGCTTCGCTCGGGTTCGTCCCTAGCTTGCTTCCCAGTACAAACTTTTATTTTTAACCGACTTCCAAAGGAGGAGGTTCTCAATTCGAATATATATATATATATATATATATATATATATATATATATATATATATATATATATATATATATAGTCGGTGCCAGCCAATACAAATCAAAGCACACCGACTTCGAAAAAATCTGATTAAGTATTTATTCTAAATGAAAACCCCCGTTTTCTTATTTTTTACTTTTCAGTGCCTAGAAGTCGGTTTTTATTTTTTTTAACTTGAAGTATTAAAATGAATGTGGTATGTTATCCTTAAGATATAGACATATGCCATCGTGGGCTTTTCTGTAGACCTAAATAAGATACACAATTCCACCATACATTATTTTGTTATATCTCAAAAGGTTTAGGTAGCGTTTTCGTTGAAAGTTCCCAGATATATTTTTTTTCCGACACCTCCAACTAATATCATTACATTTTAGCCAATGTATGGAAAACTTAACAAATTATATATTTAAAACCTTCCTCGAGAACCATTCTATCCATTGGTGAAACAGCATAAAAATTGGTGAAGTAGTTTTTTAGTTTATCGCGACAGACAGACAGACACAGGCGGTGGAGGACTTTGTTTTATAATATGTAGTGATTAAGAAGTCTAGAATCCGAGCAAGTGTGTACTTATTATGTATATCAGGATAATAACATAATGTTATGCTAATATTTTATACATGTTATATATGAAAGTTTGTTATTTAGATTGTTTGTTAGTTTTTAGGGTTCTGTACCCGAGGGTACCTACCAATGAGGCCCTATTAGTTAGCCTACGCTGTCGATACGTCTGTCCGTCCGTCTATCTGTCAGCGGGCTGTATCTCATAAATCGTAATAGGTAGAGAGGTAAAATTTTTACAGAGTATGTATTTCTATTGCCGTTGTAACAACAAATAATAAGATACCGATATTGCGAATTTCAGAATGGCCGTCATGCAAACAAAAAAATCGATTTGCATATAGTGATATATCTTGTACGATGGTACGTAACTCTTCGTGTGCGAACACGAATCACACTTGACCGGTTTTTGCTCTGTTAACTACCCTAAAAGTTTTAAGTGAAATTCAGATTGAAATAACTTATATGTTTGATTAAAATGTAGGCCAATATTCATTAATATACGAGTATACGTAAGTATTAGGCACAAAAGCCAGCAATAAAATATTTGTGAATAAAAAGTCTTTAATATTTGCTTAGAACGTTAGTAGAGTGAAGTAAAATCAACATTTAAAATTTCAAAATATATTTTTAACTCGAATCTTACAAACAAAAGTCCTAATTGAAAACACGTTTATTTTTTAATCGCCTAAGTGCGATACATCCTTGACGGAGAAAGAAGATAATCATTTTAAACCTTCAGATTTTTTGGGATTTTAAAATTTCCCAAAAAGCAGGCAAATCTGAAGGCAGTAAACTAGTATATAGCTTATATTTAAAATATTTATGTATGCACACACTACGTATAGGTCCTCAGAAGCGCACACAGGTTCGATAAAGCAAATGTATAGGTCATAAATATGCACTCTCAGGTCGCATCGTACGTCGGGCCTTGAATAAAATCTCAAAGCTTTTCACGCTCCATGAAATTTCACTTATGCGTTGCATTTTATAAGAGCTGTAAGGGATATCGAAATATCGGCTATCTTAAAACAAAAATGTAGTTTATATATTGTTTCTCACGACATTATGTACATATGTATGTGGAATTAAGTTAAATATTCTTTATAGCGAAAAGTCATTTAATAAGTTTTATTTATATATAACAAGCGACTCACCCTCGCTTCGCTCGGGTTCGTTCCTAGCTTGGTTCTCAACACAAACTTTCATCTCAATTTTCACCCCGTTAAGAGATGATTTTTGGGATAAAAAGTATCCTATGTCCAGATATAACCCCCTACAACCTCACAAGCTCACAAACTTTACCTCTTTATAATATTAGTATAAATAGCAGCTTACTCTCGTTTCGTTTGGTTTCGTCTTTAGAAAAACAAAAACAAATCTATCTCACAGGAATCGTAAATTTTTCAGGATAAAAAATAGCCTATGTGCTATTATTCCACACTATAATCTATCTCAATGCCAAGTTTCATCCAGATCCGTTTAGCCGTTTTGACGTGATTGAGTAACAAACATACAAACATCCAAACATCTACACTTTCACATTAATCTACACTAATAATAATATAAAGAGGAAAGATTTGTATGTGATGATTTGTTTTGTATTATTATATGTTTGTAACGAATAAACTCAAAAACTACTGGACTGATTTAGATGAAATTTGGTAAGAAAATAGTTTGTGACCATTGGAAGAACAAAGAATATTTTTTATTCCAGAAAGTATCCATTAAAGGTGTGAAAATGGGTATGATAATTTGCATGGAGAATAAATCGCTAGTAATATTAGTAAGATAAAAAAATGTTTCTCTAAATAGTGTAGCCAGTTGTCAAATTTTAAAAAACAGCAGCTCATAATATAAATCTCTTGGTAAAACGCGATAAAAAGAGGCTTAATATATCCTCCCCCTTGTCACAGGCTGGGGTGTGACAAATTATACTACGATTAATAATAATCTTATAATATTAAATGAGCTATTCTTGTACATATACACATAAAAAATGTGTGTATTTATGTCGTGCATCTCTGAAACGGCTTAAACGATTTGGATCAAATTTTGTATTTAGATATATTTTTTTAACTTTTTATAAAAAACTCAATTTTTATATCTTTTATGAAAAACAACCGATATTACAAAAAAAACACCAAGCAAAGCTCGACGCCCAGTTACTGATCTATATAACGTTAGTTGTTTCTTTCAAGAACCACTCGCGTATTTAGTTTATTAATGAATTCATACTTAATTTTTAATCATTAAAATTATGGTAGGAGAGCTGGTGAATATTTTAGGGTAGGCTCTTGGGCACTTCAGAAAATTTTGTAATTGTCCTTGAAAAACCTCTAAATAAGATAGTCGAGGTATGGCTGACAGGTTTTTTGAGGCGTTTTGAAATTTTTATATTTTTACATTAGATATTTAAGGAATTAAAAAATCTAAAAGCCAGACCAATCAGTCGGGTCTAAATGTTGTTAACCCGACTGTTGCAAAATGTTTTTTAAACAAATAAAAAAAAACTTCTTGAGGCAGTTTGGTATTTTTTGAGAGTATAGGTATAGGTTATAGGCATACTAATTTGATAGATTTTTTACCTTCTAGATGAAAAAAAGAAATCAACGTTTGCTAGGGTGCCGCTACCCGTCAGCTATACCTCAATTCTTATTTAGGGGTCCTTCAAGGATAATTATAAAATTTTCAATTGTGCTTTAAGAAACTACCCTTAAGTGTTCATCAGCTCTCGGACTATTATTTGTAAATTTAAGAATAACGTTTTTTCATACAAAATCCAAATCCCTTTTTTACCACTTTAAGATTAAAGTCCAATAGTCATAAGAAATGACTTTTGGACGTTCAATATACGGATATCAATCCTATCCTATCCTATACAATATATGGATATATTTAACAAAACAATAACGTAATAACAAAACAATAATTGTGTATTAAAAATTTTAAACATTACAGAATGCTATGAGTTTTTCAATTTTTACAAAAAACATAACCTTTATACCAGAAGATGGCTGAAAAACAAAACAAAATCTGTAATTGTGGCTAAAACAAGACTATTCAAGAGCAAAATCAAGTTTACAAAGAATTTAAACTTCATAGTTGAAAACTCAATTATTGTCGCAAGCAAGAAACTTTTGCATACAATAACAGAAACGTGAAAGAACGAAATATGTCCAAAACGAAGCTGTACCAAAGAAACTGTATTCATAAAAAGTAAATGAAGCTTGTTTAATTTTTGTTTGGATGTATACAAATAGTTTCAGAAATTTTTGGGTTTTTGTTTGGTTTAATATTAGATTTTTTATTATTTTGAATAAAATTGTAATTTTATCTTCTTCAGGTGGAAAGGTGTAAGACAGAGAAGATTTGCTTAAGGAGTATAATTTAAAGCGTCATGGTAGTTTAAGAAATGTGAATGTTTTCAAATGCCACCTCATTAAGATAAGATGACCGCCGGATTTTATTGGATACAAGACAAACAAAAACAAATCTATCCCACGGGAACTGTTCATTTTTCCAGGATAATAAGAGCCTCTTTGTTATTCTGATGTATGAACTATATTATTGTAAAGTCATTAAAATCCAATCAGTGGTTTTTGGGTACTAAGCTGTATAAGTTACTATAGTTTTTTAACTATCCCACAGGAACTCTTTAATTTTCTGGAATGAGACGTATTTAATATGTTGATTGGGGATGGTACCACCGTTTAAAATTTCATTTAAATCAGTCCAACAGTTTCGGTGATTAGCCCGTACAAACAGACAAATAGACAGAGAAACAAAAAATTTGAAAAAAATCAGTATTTGTTCTATTTCTCTTCTTACATCCCCCTGATTCGGTTTTTAACATTTTTCTAAGGACAGACCTTCGACCTCTACAGTTTAATTATATGTATAGATTCCAGTTTCTTGAATGTATCAATTCATAATTTCACGTACTTTATAAAAATGCTTGACTATAGAACATTTGCTACAACAAAAATCAAACCTGCGAAAAACTCAGAGCAATTGTGAGAGAAAATCGTTATATTAGGAAAATATATTAAAATCAGATATTGATTGTAAATTATGTTGGCAGTTTCATTACGTATAACAAGGAAGTGGGTGTACTATTTATCACGAACTCGACTGAGACTGTCGAAGGTCGACGGGTAAGTCCCCTATAATAAATTAGGGCCCATTTGTAGGCGAAGTAGCCTTAGGGGAGTTATCCGATATTTTTGATATAAAGTCGAAAATCGTTGAATATATTACTTTAAGCATTTTTATGAGTTCTTGGAATTTGTTATGATATGGTCAGTTTAATTTGATACTGAAATGAATATTTCTAGAATATTGCTAAATAACGATTTAATAATAGGTCATCTATACATATAATAAAACTGTAGAGGTCGAATGTCTGTTTAGAGAAAAAAAATGGTAAAAACCGAGTCAGGTGTAAGAATAGAAATAGAAAAAATTCAGATTTAAAAAAAAAATTGTTTCTCTGTTTGTACGGGCTAATCTCCGACACCGTTAGACCGATTTAAATGAAATTTTGCATGGTGATATTTTATATCTCTGGCCAACATTTTAGATACTTTTCATCCAGGAAAATTAAATAGTTCAATGGGATAGTTAATAAAAAAACAATAGTAATTTATTTAGCTTATTACACGAAAACTACTGATTGGATTTTAATGATATTTTACAATAATATAGTTCATACATCAAAATAACAAGTAGGCTACTTTTTATACCGGAAAAATGTACGGTTCCCGTGGGATAGATTTGTTTTGTCTAGGAACGAACCCGAAGCGATGTGAGGGTGAGTTGCTAGTTATAAATATTATTATATTTTTTTGAATAAAATAGTCTTTATTTTAAGCGTAACCCCATTGAAATTGTGTAACAAATAGTACTTCTATGAAGGCAAAATAATTTTTGTGGCAATATAATACAGATATTTACGAAGGCCTTTTGAATGCTATGATAAGAAAAAGTACAAGTGATGTAAAACATCTACTAACCCAGATTTACAGTTGAAAACCAGCCAAATACAGAGGTAACTCGCATTGCGGTCTTAAATATTTGTTGATTATTGAAAGTTTGGCTGTTTAGATAACAAGTAGCGAATCGGGACGCTTTGTTCTTCAAAGTTGCTTTTCAAAGTAATTAAGGGCACCCTAATCTGTGAAGTGTTATTTTAGTAAATTATTAACTTATTTGTTAGCCTTAGCAACTATTCGAATGTATTATGAAAGTGATCTAATGTTTTTGATGTTTTGTAATATACCCGCACTGGGTCAGCATGATAGAGAGAGATAGAGATAGGTGGAAATCCGTTAAAACGTTCCTAGGGACGAACCCGAGCGGAGCAAGGGTGAGTCACTAGTATAAAATAATACCTATTAGGACTATTATAGCATTTTTTAATATGCAGTATAGTCATGTAATGAATAATGTTAATAGATGAGCAATAACAAGAATCCTTCTTTTTCTTACAAGTAAAAAAATAAAAATATACTAAATTAAAGTCAAACATTGTTTAAGTGTGAACTAATGATCATAAAATTGGGTTTCCATATTAAAAAAAAATAGAAAAAAAACCTTATATTACATTCAGAAACATCTAATTATTAAGTACGACATACTATGAATAACAAAATCCTGACATCAATTATTACTACATATCAACTATTACACTATAGATATAAAAGTTAACTATAACGATACAAGTTGCGTTAACTATTTCACATTCCGGACACACGTGCTCGAGTAAGAGTTTCCGGTCCCACTTTACTTCCTTGTATGAAATAAACAATTATCGTATAAACGCCAATAGAATTTGTTTGCACGCATCCGGTACAGTGTCTATAGAAACTAATAAATGGAGGTTACACGTAATATATATATATATATATATATATATATATATATATATATATATATATATATAATAACAATTTTCTAGTGCATTATTTTGATGCACCTTATGGTTTAGCTAGTCAGACACGTACAAAGACATACAGACAAAAATAACTTTATAGGTTTTGAACTGACTTTTGAAATTCGAGATCGCATCTACAGTTAAAGTGTTACTTCAATTAAAAAGTATTTCTTTTTAAAAAAAAATGATTTTCCCAAATCCTTTTTTTATGAATAGTATCACCTATTATACTGGTTATACCTTTAAACTTGTTATATTTATTCCAAAAATAGCAGTATACCCTCTTTACGTTCCCTTCGCCTACGTAAACACTAAACCATTTTTACATGAAAACATTCCACAATCCTGATCTCATCTCGTTGTCTAATCATAATTAACTCTCTCAAATTATAAATTAATACGGTGAAAAACAAAAGCTATTACCCACGACGGAGTTAAGTTTTAATTAGTTCTACCCTCAATTTTGACTAAATAAATATTTCCACTGGCCTTGTTTAGGTGAAAGCTCCAAAATTTTTTCGTAGTTTTACTTTTCTTCAAAGTACGAAATCTCTGGTTATTTAGGTTTGATAAATGTGTACTTTGTATGTATTTGATGACACGTTTGGCTCAGTTCATGTTGACCCTACTTGCTGTGTCAGCGGTTGCGGGTTCGAGTCCCGCTGAGGGCATTCATATTTTGTGTAATGAGCACGAATGTTTGTACTTAATATATTTATCGGATGAATTTCGAAAAATGCTAAAACACGTATTTATTTAATTGTATCGAAGAGCATTAATACCAAGTTTCAAGAAATTCTGATCATAAATATTCTTTTAGGTTGTATTATTACGTGTTTTCACGTGGGAATGAGGTAATCTCTCGCGGTATAAAGTAGCCTATGTCACTGTCCAGTCCTCCAACTATCTCCACTTAAAAATTCATGCCAATCGATCACTCTGTTTCGACGTGAAGAAGGACAAACAAACAAATAAACAAACACACTTTCACATTAATTATAATATTAGTATGGATACTAATATTACAATGAGGTAAGATTTTTTTGTTTGTTTGTTTGTGCCGAATAAGCTCCGAAACTACTGAACTGATTTAGATGAAATTTGGTAAAGAGATAGTTTAAGATCCTGGGAGGAACATAGGATATTTTTTATTGCAGAAATCATCCCTCAAGGTGGTGAAAATGGGGATAAAACTTTGCACGGGGTAGCAACCTAGAGACGAACCCGAGCGAGGCGAGGGTAAGTCGCTAGTATTATTATAGATTTACTGTAAAGTATACTGAAACATAAGATTTATGTGATTTATAAGAGCCTATTATAAGTGGATAATAATCTCTCATACAAGCTCTATATACCCCATACAGCGTAAACCAATTTATTTATACTAAAACAAAATCATATTAATCTTAAAATACGAAATCTAGTAGACATACCGTTACAACTCGACTACGCTTCATTATGTGGTACCAATAATGAATTGCCGTACCATTTTCTCTAACCTCAAGAGAACGAGCTATTACTTAGTGTTTTGATTCATATTTATGTAGATCTACCCGCAAACCTTCCATAGTTACGATCAGTGCAAGCAAGACATTGACAAATGTCGGTCCATTATTTCTATCTCACCCGAAGCAACAAATTTTAGAAGACCCCAATTTCCCCTCTCGTTTTCAAATAAATAGGGTCTTCAAAGGGTATTTGGGAGGGAAGTAGGAGGTCTATCTAAAATGGTTCTACAGGTTCGGTTGCGGATATTATCGTGCAAGTAAATGTGCTAAGTCAGAAGCGACTTGTCGGAACAATTACTCTTTGACAAGTGAAAGGAGTTCACGTTTCAGCCTTTGTCTCTTTTAAAATATCATTTGCTGGGAAAGTTTTAGATATTTTTATCGTATTTTTTTACTAATTAGCATTTGCCCGTGGCTCCGCTCGCGTTTAGTTATACATTTATACAGTTAAATAAAATTGAAGTGTCTGTTTGTAATGTCAAAATAACAGCTTTATACTAAATGCATATGGAATTATATACGGTAGTTAATAGAAAAACACGATTTTTAAATTTTATGTCTGTCTATATGTCTGTTTGTTCCGGTTAATCTCCGAAACGGCTGGACCAATTTTAACGGGACTTTCACTGGCAGATAGCTGATATTATAAGGAGTAACTTAGGCTACTTTTATTTTAGAAAAAGAATTAGGGTTTCGTTCAAAAAAATTAAAACGTATCTAGAGGGACGCACCCGAGCGAAGCGAGGGTAAGTTGCTATTTAATGTATATACCTTGTAAGTATTGTATTGAATGTAGTCAATAAACAGGCTATATGCAATTTTTTTTTAATTTCATTTGTAATTAGAAGATTAGAGCATTTAGAAAACAAAAAAAAAAAATACATAGTAAATTCTTTAGCTGTTTTGTTAAAATATACGTTACGTAATTATACTTCACGTTATCAATATTAATTTTTGATACATAAAAAACTTCTGTAACATTTGCAAGAAGAATAGAATGAACAGTAATTAATAAACTAAAACGGCATAAGCAAAGTGGCTCTATTTTTTTTCTTTTCACAGTACATATATAAATCTATACTAATATTATAAATCTGAAGAGCTTGTTTGTTTGTTTGGTTGAACGCGATAATCTCAGGAACTACTAATCCGATTTGAAAAATTATTTTTGCATTAGATAGCCCGTTCACCGAGGAAGGTTATAGGCGGAAAAATGTACAGTTCCCGTGGGATAGATTTGGTTTTGTCTAGGGACGAACCCGAAGCGAAGCGAGGTTGAGTCGCTAGTTGTGTATATTATAGTGTACGGTAAAAATAATTATAGAGAAAAAAATCTCAAATTCAAAACAATGCATTTAAATTTGGATATTATAAAACAGTAAAATGATAAGTACAATGACAGTATAGATATAGTAATATAATCAATCAATCATTAATATTATATAAATGCGAAAGTTTGTGAGTATGGATGTTTGTTACTCGATCACGTCAGAACGGCTGAACGGATCAGGATGAAGTTTGGCAACATTTGGATTTTGGTTTGGATACAATCAGTCTCTGTATCGATAATAAAGTCTATTTCAATAAGACTTTCAAAAAAAATATTTAATGTACAGATTCGACTGAGTTACAATTTCATTAGAGGTATGGCAATATTATTTAAACTAATAATAAATCAGTGCTGTGAGAAGTTTCACCCTTCAATCAGATTCAGTGAAACGACAAATACCACCACCTTGTTAATTGGCGGTTTCTGGTAAACAATCCATTTGTAGATTATTATTTATCATCTTTGATATAATCTATGGGATCAGGATCTAAGGACTTAGTCTACGATTGAATTAATCTCAACATTATACAATAACACTAGCGGCTCATCCTCGCTTCGAGTTTGCTATGAGGCTTGTGTTATGGATACCAGATTGTTGATACACTACATATATGTATATAGCTTTAAATACATATATATTATAAATAATAATTATAAATTAAATGAGTAATTCTCGTATATTTATTTATACCGGCGATCTCGGAAACGGCTATAACGATTTCGCTGAAATTTGGTAAGTCGGGCTTTCGGTGAAAAATCGATCTAGATATCGAAAATACGCGTTTTCAGGCGTTTTTTTTTTCGCATTATTCCACGCAAAATATGTAAATAATTTCGCATATTTGGGTATAAGCATCGTGGTCAAGCGGCCAAGACGCAAGATTAAATATCACAGGTGTGTACGAATCCCGGTCATATATAAAGTTTTTACTTGTATTTTTATTTTGTTTTTTGTATTTACGCAAGTTTTTTGTTTTTTTTTTTATTTTGTTTTTAAGCCGAATTAAAAAAAAAAGTACTTTATACCAAAAACTCCAAGCGAAGCTCGGTTGGTTATATATATAAACACCCATGACTGGAGTACAATAGAGTTCATTCATGCTAATCACACAAATTAATACACCCTCAAACTTTTGCATTTATAATGTTAGTAGGATAATAAGATGTTTGGTGCATGTTGAAGAAAAGGTTTCTTCGGAAAAAAATCAAAGTATCCAGGATACGAATTATTTTCATTCTAAAGTACTTCCGTAAGTCTAATTAATTGAATAAAACCTTATCTCATTCCATTTTATTTGAAATTTTATTCAAATATTTTGACAACAACAACCGCTACAACTCAAGGAAGTGTTAGCAACAGTGACAACTTCAAGTTTGAGGTGCCCTCTATTTCCGAACAAAGTAAAACGTCATAGATGACAGCGCCATGTAAACAAAGCTGTCATCCCCGACTTTGATTACGTTACCTTTAAATACAGCTTCTTTCGCTAAAAACGATTCATTCCTGTGTAAATGATATTAAGAGGTGTATAAGTGTCAGTGAACTATAATTAGTGAAGTGTAGTGATTAAGTTAGTTATTAGTTAAATATATGTAATATATAACGAGTGTATAGTGATTATATGTGGTATAGCTGAATGATAAAGTGGAAAATAAATAATGGGTAATAGCTATTGAGTGTTTACATATACATATATACCGTCGTTTACAGAAGTAATAAACACATAAACACACACACACACATATGCACACACACATATGCACACACACATATGCACACACACATATGCAAACACATACACGATATATGTATTTTATACGATTTAACTAACCACCTATCTCCTCACTGTTTAATTTCTTAACAGAACCTATTGAGTTTACTTTGCTTCACCTGGGACTCGATCCCAGGATCTCCTGATCTGCAGTCCTACATATTAGCCACTAGACCAATTAGTCAGAGGCAGATTAGCGAATGTTACATACACTAACTGTTGCGACATACATTCTTTCCTTACCATAGATATTTGTTTTGGTTATGTTTTATGTGTATATGTTGTTATTGGAGATGTTGGGTTTAAAACAATACTATCCATCCATATGATAGCACATTTAAAGATCATTTTTCAAATTTGTTACCGAGCTGATAACGTTTCGCTTCGTCAGATACGTCCCAAAGGTACCGTAAAAGGGTCAGCAATTGACAAATTGATTTCAGCACATCTCCATGTTATCGTGTAACGAAAGTGTTATATCAAATGTATCTTTTTCATAATCACGTGCCTTATAGAGTATAGTATATTTGAGGTATAAAGGGACTCGTTATAACATGTTTCGCTTAAGATCTGTCCTACTAATATTATAAATACGAAAGTTTGTAAGGATGTCTGTCTGGATGTATAGATGTATGGATGTTTGTTACTCTTTTACGCAAAAACTGCTAAATGGATCTTAATGACACCTTAAAATAATATAGCTCATATATTAAAATAACATATAGGCTACTTTTTATCTCGAAAAAATGTACGGTTCCCGTGGAATAG
This sequence comes from Argynnis bischoffii washingtonia, assembly GCA_033884665.1. Classification (NCBI taxonomy): domain Eukaryota; kingdom Metazoa; phylum Arthropoda; class Insecta; order Lepidoptera; family Nymphalidae; genus Argynnis; species Argynnis bischoffii. The sequence goes on from CM066610.1 coordinate 944,559, forward strand.
ATTTTTTTTTGTTTTTCTAGATGGGAATCCGAGCGAAGTGAAGGTGAGCTGCTAGTTTCAAATATCCATAAGTTTCTGACGTTTGTCTGTCGCATCGTAATTTTGGCGGGATTTTTCTTGACGCACATTTTACTTCAGGTTACCAAACATACATACAAATTTTCCCATTTATAATAGTATTTTCACTATTTCTATTACATCAATTTTTTCCCCATTTTGTTTAGTAATTCGTAAGTACAGTAACAGAATTTCAACGAGGCCCCTAAGACACCTAAGCCATCAAAATTACTTAAGTAGGTTTAAGAACTCACCGGTAATAATGTGGCCTGTGTTGGGAACGACATTCGTGTTGCCAGAAACTAGGGTAAAATGATGAAAGTATCTCTTAATTTGGTTAACATTTAGTTGAAAAATAAAATATACAAGTATGTATATACGGTTAATATAATTAAGTGGAATAGTTAGTTATTAATACTATACAGAGCGGATTATAAATTAAAAACCTATTCTATATGTAAATGGAAAAAAACATTTGGTTTTTTTATAATATGTAGATAGATATTATTTATATATATTATGTTCAAATTTTCAATACGATTTAAGTCTGTCGACTACTTTGAAAGCAAATACTAGTTTTAAATAAACATACATAACAGACCATTAGATGTAGTTAATTCATACTGAGTGAGTAAGGGGGTGTTAATGGTCACCCCCTTAAGGGATGATTTCCGGGATAAAAACTATCCTATGTCGTTTCCAGGGTCTCAAACTATCTTCTTACCAAAGTTCATCTAAAATTGTTCAGTAGTTTCGGAGCTTTTTCGGTACAAACAAAATGTTAGTAAAAATAACCAATATTTATTTTTTTCAACCATTATTTATTTTTTTCAAAAAAATAGTACATTATGAACAAAAGAACAAGTATAATGATAATAATTGCAAAAATTAGTAAATTGTGTTGCAATTTAACTAACACTTCACTAACACTTTATTCCAGCTCTCCTTTGAATATCAATTGCATCGTCATTAAGTACTGACATTCTCGTATATGTAGGTATATTATGATATAGTTGGCTTGTCTTAAGCAGGTATAATGATGATATAATGAAAGACATATTTAATTCAAACTAGTAACTCACCCTCGCTTCGCTTCGGGTTCGTCCTTAGACAAAAAAAATCTATCCCACGAGAACCGTACATTTTTCTGGGACGATATATAGCTTATAGCCTTCCTCAGTTAAAGGGCTGTCTAATGCAAGAAGAATTTGTCCAATCGGATTAATGGTTCCTGAGATTAGTGCGTTCAACCAAACAAACAAACAAACTCTTCAGCTTTATAATATTAGTATGGATAAATTATAAAAAATATATGTAACTTGTCAGAACAAATCACATAAGCATAAACTCAGAATAATTGCAATCCAGGTTTTACATACATAATATGTAAGTACATCTAATGTATTTAAACGAGCAATTCTTGTATATTTGTATATTTATTTGTTTATTTATTTATCGGCGATCTCAGAAACGGCTCTAACGATTTCGCTGAAATTTGGTATGTAAGCGGTTGCGGGGGCGAAAAATCCATCTAGAATAGCCTTATGTCTGGGAAAACGCGTGTTTTCGAGTTTTCATGTGGTTTTCTTTTGCAAATTTCCGCGCAAGATATGGACGATATTTTCTTTCGTTTAGGCAGAAACATCGTGATTAAGCGGCCAAGACGCATGATTGACAATCACAGATGTCCATCCGGGTTCGAATCCCGGTCGACTATAAAGCCTTTACTATTGTTTTTTTTTGTATTTATTTAGGTTTTTCGTTTTTTTTTTAAAGATAGAATTGTACTTTTGGCCAAAAACTCTGAGCGAAGCTCGGTCGTACAGGTTTTACATACATAAAGATATTCGTACGATAATTAGAATAAAATATACTAAAACATAGAACATCCAAAATATATCCGAAACTAAAATACAAACAAAACCGTGGTAATAATATAGTATATCGTTACATTTCATTTTCAATTATGATTAATGACCCCCCAAAGTTACGACGTAAGGAAGTCGCGAGCGTTTCCACGACGCTAATATCTTATCAACTTTAAGACATTTATTTGATTAAATATTCAAAATTTTCAAGATTTGTGCTAAATATTTTATTACTTTTGATTTATGTAAACAATTTGTTATTGAAATAGTTCATTCACTACCTTTTTTGTCTCCTCTGTCTTGTCTGTTTGTCAACCGATTCTATTTTTCTAGTACTATTGACAAGCTACAGTCAATAAAAATATTTTGGTTAGTTTTTTATATAGAAGTTGTAGTCGACCATTGGACTAGCACTAGTAGTTTTAAATCTGTAGTTGTTAAATATTAATATTTTTAGTTTCAAAAGGTTAAAAAAACTATTTGATCAACTAAATATTACTTATATATGAGACTAGCGACTTACCCTCGCTCCGCTCGGTTTGTGCCAAGGTATATTTTAACTTTTATGAGCGGATCTCTAATCCTTTTTCTAAAATAAAAGTAACTTATTCACTCCTTATAACATCAGCTATCTGCCACTGATAGTTTCATCAAAATCGGTCCAGCTGTTTCGGAGATTAGTGAGAACAAACAAAAAGATTGATAGAAAATAAAAAGAAATAATATATATAGAAAATAATAAGAAAATAATAAAAAAGTATATAATTTCATAAGCGCTTAGTAAAAAGCTGATATTTTATTAACCGACTTCCAAAAAAAGGAGGAGGTTCTCAATTCGACCGTATATGTTTTTTTTTTATGTTTGTTCGGGCATTTTTTCGTCGTTTATGAACCGATTTTGATAATTCTTTTTTTGTTGGAAAGGCGATATCCCAAGAGTGGTACCATGATAAGGAAACCAGGATCTGATGATGGGATCCCAGAGAAATCGAGGGGAACTTTCGAAAATTGTAGCGGCGACTAGTGCGTTTGTTAACATTTTCATTAGGTATTTTAAAGCACTACTATTTAATGAAGGTCTGGAGTCGATCTGATGATGGACCCGAAAGATAGTTGAGGGAACTCGTCAACGATTTACAGCAATCACCTGGTGTTTGGGCTTGATTAATTTGTATTGATGATACTTCTACACTAAAAATGAAAAAATAAAAACTTTAAAAAGTTATAACATTATAAACAGACACTTCAATAATATTTATCTCAGAATCAGATGAGTGCAAAATTCGAGTGTGATAGTAACAATTATAGAGTTCACACAGAAGGCCTGCCTCCATTCTTAGGGCAATTAAGAGTACACTTAAATCGAGTTTCAAGATTTGATTACTTCAGTTAAGTGTTAGTAAATTTAGATATTGAGTGAAGCTAATAATAGCTTCAAAAATATTATGTTTGATTCTTTTGTTATTTTTCGTGTTTCCGAAATTTTATTACGTTTTAAACTTACAATAGTAATTATTTACGACGACGTTTGGCTCAGTTTGTAGTGACCCTACTTGCTATGCCAGCGGTCGCGGGTTCGAGTTCTGCTGGGGGCAATTATTTGTGTGTTGAGCACGAATGTTTGTAGTCATGTGTTTATATTTATAATATGTATGTATTTAAAGTTATATAGGTATGTATAGTGTATCAACTATCTGGTATCCATAACAAGCCTCGTAGCTTACCATAGAACTAGATGGTGATGTGTGTTATGTCTTAACATAATTACTCAAAAAAATGTACATTAAAAGTTGTGAATTTTGGAAAAGAACACTAAAACACTGTCACTATGTCTGTAGAAATGGAATGGAATTTGTAGTTTATATATGACCATACTTGAGATAAAGCATATTTTTTGAGTTTTATTAAGATGCCATTTAACGTACGCCTAAATTGCATAATTTCTTATTTTTTAAGTCTATCAAAAAAGGTGTTTAATATCATATATATTTAAGGGTACAGTTTTCAAATAAACTTTGAACATTTCTTTTTATTTTTAATATATATATTTTCATGGGGTATGGAAATCTCACACGAGTTTCAAACATTCTTAAACAATTTTTATAATTTACTAGTGACTCACCCTCTCTTCGCTCGGGTGCGTTCAATTTTTTTTTAGTGAAATCCTAATTCTTTTTCTAAAATAAAAGTAGCCTAAGTTACTCCTTATAACATTAGCTATCTTCCAGTGAAAAACCTGTCAAAATCGGTCCAAGTTTTCCGGGGATTAGCCAGAATAAACAGACAGACAGAAAAAAAAATTAAAAATTGAGATTTTTTTAAGTACCTTATATACTTTCATATGTATTTAGTATAAATCTGTTATTTTAACATTACAAACAAACATTTCAATTTTATTTATCTATATAGATAATCTAAACCACATTACTATGTAATATATTATAATACATTCAAATATTTTCATTTAAAACCGTAAATTATCTGAACACAGAACTGGGTTCAGTACATAATTATTTTCAGGGGTCGAAATTCTATTATTGTAATGAACATGTGAAAGTTCATTAAAACTAATGAGTAGGGATGGACGTGTGTATCGGCTTTGGTGACAATGAGGGCATGTCGATCATTTCTAAACACCATTTACAGCTAATGTGAAATTAAATTGTCATGTTCCAGTGATTTGCAAACGCTGTACGTGAAAATTATTTTAGTTTGACACTACAAAATATATATACGAGTATGTACTAAATTATTACGATACTTAAAATATATGTATGTATGTTATATCTATACATATAAAAAAAATTAACTAAGCCGAATCTGTACATGTAATATTTTTTTGGAAAATCTTATTGAAATAGACATTATTATCGATACAGATGCCGAATCTATAGTTTTTAGAATTTTTGTCTGTCTGTCTGTCTGTTACCGCATCACAGAAATTCCACTGGAGGGATTTTGATGAAACTTGCTATGATGATAACTGGTTATCCGGGTCAAGATATAGGATAGTTTTTAGTGCGAAAATATTTCTCATCTTTGAGAAATCGTAAACGTTAAAACGTAAGAAGGGTTGAACCCGAGCGGAGCGAGGGTGGGTCGTTAGTAAGATATATATGTAGATTTTCCTTAGAATTAGTACATATAGATTGTACTTGTGAATAACAGCAGAGTTTACCTATACATGTATATATCTACTATATAAAAATAAGTCGGGTTTTCCTTCCTGACGCTATAACTCCAGAACGCACGAACCGATTTCCACGGTTTTGCATTCATTGGAAAGGTCTCGGGCTCCGTGAGGTTTATAGCAAAGAAAATTCAGGAAAAATTTCAAACGTAAACGTAGGGACGAATCCGAGCGGAGCGAGGGTGAGTCGCTAGTATATATATAAAAAAATAGTACCTGGGTGACTGAGCTTTGTACGGCGTTTTTGTTTGTAAAATCTTGTTTTTACACACACAATTTAAACAAAACAACATATGTTTTAGTACTAAAATTTGAATAATTTATTTTTCTTATATACTTTTATATGCATTAATAAAAAGCTATTATTGCGACATTACACACAGACACTTCAATTTTATCTATTTGTATAGATGGGTAATAAGAAAATTTGTATCTTACGTTTTTCATATAAAGATACGACTGATTATAAGGTATTATTACCTCTAATTATATGTAATAAATGTATGTATATTTTTAAATCTGTCCAAACGATTATAATTCAATATATTTATAGAGTTGTAAAATAACTATAAAATTGAACAACTTTTATAAGTGTGAAACGAATGCGAGTTTGTGTTTGTGTATGAAATTCCATCCAAATCTGTTGTATGGCTGAACAGATTTAGATGGAATTTTGTACACAAATAGACTATAAACTGGAGTATTGCATAGATAACTAGGGATGTGACCGAGCGAAGTGAAGCTAAGTCGCTAGTGTTGTAAATTATAGTAAATTAACTATTAACTATAGTAAATATCGTATCGATTTGCTGACCTGATTAAAAATTATGAGCTATCCTATACGCTCTCCAAATTGCGATTTAATTTTATGACGCAAGAATTTCATCTCTCCTGGGATAAAGTGCTTTACCGTCATGGAGTACGTCATCGTGACCTAATTTAGTTTTTAAGCTAGCGTCGTTGTTCGCTTTAAAAATTTTGACCTATCATTTTTTATCTCACTTATGAATATTAAATATCTATATCTTTTCAATATTTTAAACAAGATTTTAATTTTAGCAGCATACCGTCTAGTCAATAAATTGTATTAAGTTAACCGACTGGAAAAGGAGAAGGTTCAATGTACGTTTTATCACTCATTCTTAATGATAATTTTTGTGTATCTTTACTATTAGCATTACGACACAAAAAGCACGCACTCAAGTGAAAGCTTGAAAAAGTCCTGTACATAATGAGATTTTTGAGAAAAAGGATATGTTGTTTAGTTTTCATATTATTTTACTAAACATTCTTATATATTTTCTAAACTATGAAATTTGAACCTACCTAACACTAATAATTGTGTGTGTTACATTTTGACTATTTTTGAGTAAATAGATTGTGTATAGTACATTTATACATAGTAGATTTTTCCTTAAATAATAATTTAAGCCCCATTAAATTTAATATTAAGCCCCATAGATATTATAGAAAACCCACAAAAGAACAGTCAAAAGTGATTATCCAAACATGAAAAGGCAGTAGCAATTCTTCAAAGTAATACGCTTGAAAACAATGAGTTCTGGAAAACCGATGTAATAACTGTTATCATAATGCCGATCTCTTTGATCTTCTTTGCTATATATAATTACACGCCATTGGCCATGTTGAAAATAAATGGTCAAATGCGCATTTAATCTTCAGACAGCTTCTGCAATAGAATATATATGAAAATATTTTTCAAATTGAATGTCTTGTCCGATGTTAATAGTTACGAATACCTAAAAGTTTAAAAATAATAGTTTTTCGACTCGTGGTCGAATTTCGACGATACTCAGTAATGAAATTTTGAGGAAAATATCCTTTGAGCAAATTTACTTATCTTTAAAAAAGATAGAAGAACTAAAGAAGACTAGCGACTCACCCTCGCTCCGTTCGGGATCGTTCTTAAATACGTTTTAACGGTTAGTATAGATTTCTCAGAGATGAGATACTTTAATGCAGTAAAAAATATCCTACATGTTGCTCCGGATAATCAGCTATCATCATACCAAATTTTATTAAAATCTGCTAAGGAGTTTTTTCATGATGCGTTCCCAGACAGATGGACAGACTTACAGATAAAAATTCTAAAAAGCATAGATCCTGAGATTACCCCCTACAACCTCACAAACTTACCTCTCTATAATATTATTATAGATTTAGATACAGTTCATTTTTAATTATTTACGTAGTGTATTTTTGAAGTAAGGAAAAATATAATTTTTATTTTTTCCTTGCTTGTCTCATGTTTTCTAAATAATAGCTTTTTCATTTTCCGTAGCTGTAAGGTTGACCCTATTACTTAATCATTGTCTGTCCACCCATCTATGTATGTCTTAAAGTGTATGCCCATATACTATTATATATGATATCCCTTAGACCAAAACAGCTAGTAGAATAAAAAAATATTTGCTATACGTATCTTTTACTATAAATAATAAAATTATAATTGAATCAAATATATACATCAAATATTTTTTGAAAAATCTTATTGAAATAGTCATTATTGTCGATACAGAGGCCGAATCTATAGTTTTTAGAATTTTTGTCAGTCTCTCTGTCTTGGAACGCATCACGAGAAAACTACTGGACAGATTTTGATAAAATTTTGGTATGATGATAGCTTATTCAGGTAGGCAGATAGGTAATCCAGGACAACATATAGGGTACTTTTTATGTCGGGAAAATATCTCATCTCTGAGAAATCTATACTAAACATTAAGACATAACTAGTGACGAACACGAGCAGAGCAAGCGTGAGTCGCTAGTAAATAATAATAATAATGATAAAAAAGTAATATACATATGTCATGTTTGAAAATTTATTTTTGTTTTAACTTAAATATAAAAGATAATTAAAAATTAAAATTCTAAACAAAATTGTTCAAAATAGAACAATCTAAAAATAGCAATAAAATCTAATTAACCAAGAGAAAACTGATTTAGCGCGCTTGACATTTTAGCTATTATTCAATATACATTATATGTTTTTTTTTTTCATTTTTAGGGTTTCGTAGCCAAAAGGCTAATATGGAACTAATAATTTCGTCATGTCCATCTGTCTGTATGTCACAACCATTTTAATATTAGAAAAGACTTAGAAACAGTAAAAAAAAGGAGTGATTTAGATATTCAAATATTTCAAACGAATAGTTGAAGAGTTATAATATACTTCTAAAGTCGTGTATCGTGTTATGAATATTGATTCAATAACTTTTCCCATTTTATAAGAACTTTTTACTTTGTTCTGAGCTTTCGAATAATTTTATATTTTTACTACTTAGAATAAATAAGAAAGTTATTATTTTAACAATACTTTTTATTGAATTTTTCCTTAAAGTCGTCTAGTAAGATGAAAGCCAAATTGAGAAGGATGAATCATCTCTAATCGACGAAAACCGTTTTACAGGGTTGTACTTTGGTTCCAAAGGCGTTTAGTATTATGGAAAAGCTTCCACCTATAAGGGATATAGCGTAAAATTGTGTCGTCCCTGAATCAGTTAAGAGATTTTTAGCCGAAAATCCACACTCGCTTTTCCCACAAGATAAGGGAAGATAAATGGAATTTGTAGCGCGCAGCTTCCGTCGCAACCATTACTCAAGTATACGTTACTTACCACCCTAAAACTTTAAAGTTACAAAATCATTACTTCATTCATTTGATTTATCATATCAAAGACCTATTAATTATGAGTTATTGCCTAACTTTAATTTGCAATCGCAGTGTATTTTGTGATTCTGCAATCATTTCTTAGATTTATGAGAATGTTTGATATTTATCTATACATATAATAAAATTCTTACAAGTCGAATCTGTACATTAAATATTTTTTGGAAGGTCGTATTGAAATATTCGTTATTATCGATACAGATATCGAATGTATAGTTTTTAGAATTTATGTCTGTCTGTCTGGGAACGCATCATGAGAAAACCACTTAACAGATTTTGACGAAATTTGGTATGATGATAGCTGGTTATCCGGGTCAACATATAGGATACTTTTTACTGGGAGAAAATATCTCATCTCTGAGAAATCTATACTAAATGTTAAAACTTAACTAGGGACGTATCCGAGCGAAGAGATAGTGAGTCGCTGGTATTTGAGATATTTTATTATGCTTATGAATTATTTTATATGGATTCGAGAATCTTCAATCTTCAATCTTCAATATATGATAATTTTTCAGACACTTTTAGAATATAGATATGTTATCTGTTAATCAATTCAATCATACATTCGAGACGAATTTGAATAAAATTTAGTACACACTACACAGATAGACTAATGACTAATATTATTCGAATGAACAAACATAAAATGAGGTTGATTGTTTTTATTTTTGTTAGTAATTAGATTTATTTAGTTTTAATTTAAGACTAAACTTTAATAATAATTATGATTTTTTTTTATCAAATATTGTGCATGTTGTGTTTGTCTATAAGTAGAAAAGCATTTAATGATTGTACTAATAGCAAATTTTATATTATCATGTAATAATGTTTTTTCTGTTGGCAATCCTAAATAAATAAATAAATGACGTGGAGTAACACCTAGGTTTATCTATACTAATGATATAAAAAAGGCAGAATTTGTTTGTTGGTTTGTTTGTTTGAACGCATTAATCTCAGGAATTACTAGTTCGATTTGAAAAATTCTTTTTGCATTAGATAGCCCGTTTATTGAGGAAGACTATAGGCTATATATCATCATGTTACTACCTAAGGGAGGAACCCGAACGTAGCGAGGTTTGTGGTGATGCCTGTATTTAATATTGTAAATACAGAACTCATCTAGACACATTTTATATCAGAAACTATACATATTGGGCAACTTTAGAAATATACCACATAGCTCTACATCGGTCAAGTATAAAAACTTGAGACAAAACTTAAAAATGATAATATTTTACGAATTTAAAAACAAGAACTGTATACAGAAACTTAATTTATTCATTGTAAATAAAACTACAGAGTAGTCTGAATTGTTTCTGGACCAAACTCCTTTTAACCCGGCTTTATAGAAAAGTATTTAATTTAAATGTTAAATTCGTTTCTTCAAAAGCTACGTAACTTCTTGAGAATTTCTTTGAATCTAAATCTACTTTAGTGCATGACTTGCAAATGCCATTGTAGTAGTAACTTATAACGTCTAATAAAATAGTACGATTAAGTCCTAGAGACCAAAACGGAAATGTCTCTGTCAAATCTTATTGATCATCTATATATCATCTAATTGATCATTAAAATTTGTTTAGTTATATTTATTTTTACAAGTATACAACTTTTACATGATTATTCATATATTTTTAAGTTTTTTGTTTGAAGAATTGATTAGAAAACAATGTTTAACAGATAAATAAACAGTTTGATATGAATATTGTCTTTATATCTATGATATTCAAAAATTATATCCATAGGTTAGGCTTTTTTTATGGACAGTAAAAGGTAACGTATAAAGTCAACGAAATAATAATTTCAAAACAATGTAACAAGTGACACACCCTCGCTTCGCTTGTGACATTAATGCCTTTGATATTTATAATAATACTAGCGACTTACCGTCGCTCCATTCGGGTGCGTTCCTAGGTACGTTTTATTCTTTCGCGCGTAACCTTCATTCTTTTTCTTAAATAAACGTAGCCTAAGTTACTTCTTATAACATTAGCTATCTGCCAGTTAAATCTCATCAAAATCAGTTCAGCCGTTTAAGAGATTAGCCAGAACAAACAGACATATGGACAAAAAAAAAGTGTTTTTCTTCTAAACACCGCACACAATTTCATATGTATTTAGTATGAAACTGTTATTTTGTCATTACAAACAGACACTTAAATTTTATTTATCTATATAGATAAGTATAAGCAGCGTTAACTTGTGTCATTTTCTATACTTACGTACCTACTATTACTAAATTTCATCAAAACCCATTCAGTCATTTTAACGGGAAGAAATAATAGCTCATACATAATATTATAGAAATGGGATAAATAAGAGGATTCCCCTAAATATTCCATGTTGAAACGTATAAAAAACAAACTGTCAATCGAAGGGGAAAAACCTCTTCAAACAAAAGTTGGCTTACGTAGCTTTGAAATGCGATCAAATGCTATCGTTGCTCTGCAGCCGTTAGATATCGCTTGTGAAACTTTGTATTTGACTTTCATTCGAGTTGTAGATAAAACTATTTATAGAACTGTTTCATAGCTTATGATGTTTTCGCTTTGCTTATTATAATTTTAGATTATAGTAGTGACTTACCATCGCTTCGCTCAGATGCGTCCCTAGATAACTTTAATTTTTTTGAGCGAAACCCTAATTTTTTTTCTAAAATAAAAGTAGCCTAAGTTACTTCTTATAATATCAGCTATCTGTCAGTGAAAGTAACGTTAAAATTGGTCCAGCCGTTTTGGAGATTAGCTGGAACAAACAGACAAATAGACTGACAAAAATTTAAAAAATTGAGTTTTTCTTATAAGTACCGTATATAATTCCATATGCATTTAGTCTAAAGCTGTTATTTTGAAATTACAAACAGACACTTCAATTTCATTTATCTGTAGATATATATTTTAACGTTTAGTATAGATTTTGCAGTAAAAAGTATCCTATATTGACAAGGATAACCAGCTATCATCATACCAAATTTCATCAAAATTTGTCTAGCAGTTTTCTTGTGATGCATTTCCAGACAGACAGACAAAAATTCTATAAAATTATACATTCGGTTTCAGTATCGATAAAAATGAATATTTCAATAAGATTTGCAAAAAAAATATTGAATGTACAGATTCGACTCAGTATTTTATTATATATATAAGTTAATATGTATATGTATAGATATATTACGTAATGGACGATTACATTTCTAAGCGATAATACAATTAATAGGCTACAATGTTATTTTTCTTTTGAAATGAGAATTGGCACCAAAGTCGCTTAGAACTTTAAAAAATAAATTTAAAAATAATTCTAATTAGTGTTGCCATTGTTTATCAATTTAAAATTATTTAATTTGGCTTGTCATTTATTAATTTATGTATTAACAATATAGGTTTTTTTTTAATTATTATTAACGTTTCTATTTAGTATTGCTATATAAAATTAACAAATATTGTAAGGTACTTTGCCATAACTGAATTATTGAATTATTTTTTTTAATTTTGGGTAGGCATTATCTGTAACAACTATATAACGCCCTTTGAGGCGTTAAAAACTTTCGCATTTCAAATATCGAGAACCAAAAATCAAAATAAATCTAAAAAGATAGCTTTGTTTAATTTTAATATTTTTTTTAAATATAATTTATTTAAATAAGATACATTTTAATGATCTACACATTATTTTTACTTGTAACATTTTTTTACAGTCCATCAAAAGCTTATCTCATTTCCTTTATTTGCAAATAATATTTACAGCTTTAAAACAAAAGCTTAGCCAAGTATGAATTATTATACGAGAAACAATTGCTACTCAGTTTCATTATGTGGAAAAAATCGCTTAATTTGCTAATTGAGTATTATGATGGGACAAAAAGTGTAGCATCTATTTAATTAAGCTTCATTATATTATGTTTTTTAATTTAGTAAGCAGATAAAGCTTCTTTTGTTCGTCCGCTAGATATACCAGAATGTGATAATGTTAAGAGTCAAATTTTAAAATATTTAAATACAAATACATATATACTACTCATCTATATACGTACATATACCACTACCCACTGGGAGTAGTGGTAGACCAGTGGTAACGCGCTTGGGAAATCGAGTGAAGCGGGTTCAAAGCTCGGGTCTCGTATCTGTGATCTTTTTATGTGAGAATCATTTCTAACATGATTACCATTTGATTTACGGTGAAGGAAAACATCGTGAGGAAACCTGCATATCTGAGATTTACCTAGCAAGTTTACGAAAGACGTTTAAAGTCCGCCAACCCGTTTGCCCAACAACGAGTGTCGTGGACACGGAAAATATAAAAAATATTTTAGTCCCGCTGAGTTTTTTTGACCATTTCTTCTTTCTTTTTTCCGAACTGGTAGTAGACTCATCACGTCCAGTAAAAAAATGTAATAATTTAATACTGAATAACATAATTTGAATTTAAAAATATAAAAAATATTATTTAAAAATTAAAAATCTCTTACCTAATTGCAAATAGATAGGTATTATAGTACTATAATTATACAGGATACTAGCGATTCACCCTTACTCCGCTCAGGGGCGTCTCTAGGTATATTTTAAAAAATATCCTGTAAGTTGACCCGAAAACCAAGCTATCATTATACTCATCAAAATATATCCAGTGAGTTACTCGTGATGCGTTCCCAGACAGATGGACGGACAATAATCCCAAAAACTATATTCGGCCTCTGTATTGATTATAATGACTATTTCAATGCGATTTTTCAAAAAATATTTAATGCACAGATTAGACTCAGTTAAAATTTTATTATATTATGTATTGATTTTTTATCTACCCATTAATTTTACTTTACTTCCTTATTGGTTAGTTGCCTTAAACTCGCTAATAAATACAAAGACGTCAAATTCGTCTCAAATTTCGTTAGTAACTTCAAAATAATAGATAATTCGATAGCAAAATGTTCGCTAAAGGCGAGTAATCGCAAGTTAGTAATGAATTTAAACTGTGTTAATACCATGATCGCTTTTCCTATTTATATTATTTAACTACAGCCATTATCGTATTTTCATGAAATAAATAAAAAAAAAAAACCACTAAAACTTATTATATACTAGCGACTCACGCTCGCTTCGCTCGCGTTCGTCCCTAGGTACTTTTTCACGGTTAGCTATGTTTAGGTACACATAAATAGTAGCTTGCTACTCCTAAGATATTCATTTAAATTTAAATTATATTATGATTTAACCTCGTTTTGCTCGGGTGCGTACTCCGTACGCGGATTTTGTTCACAATTTCGTGGGTTTTAATTATTTTCCGCGGAACCCTGATTCTTTTTCTAAAATAAAAGTAGCCTAAGTTACTCCCCATAACATCAACTATCTGTCAGTGGAAGTCCCGTCAAAATCGGTTCAGCTGTTTCGGAGATTACCCGGAACAAACAGACAGACAGACAGACAGACAAAAATTGTAAAATATGTTGTTTTGGTATATGTACCGTGTATACATCCATATGCATTTAGTAATAAGCGGTTATTTTAATATTACAAACAGACACTCCAATTTTATTTACATATCTGTATAGAGTATATACGAGCGGCTGGCTACCTACATCCCTATTAATGGCTTAATATTATAAACAATCGAGCTTCGCTCGGAATTTTTGACCTGAAGTACAATTTTATCTTTTTTTTTTTAAAAAAAACTACAAACTTGACGAAATACAAAAAAAAACAGAAGTAAAAACTTTGTATCCCGCCTGGGATTCGATTCCGGACATGTGTGATTGTCAATCCTGCACCTTGGCTGCTTAATCACAATGCTTATGCCTGAACATTAGAAATTATCGACCATATTTTGCGTAGAATTATGCGAAAGAAAACGGCATTAATACTCGAAAACAGGCATTTTCCCAGACATAACCTCTAATCTAGATCGATTTTTCGCCCCCGGAAACCTCCACATAAATATAAGAATTGCTCGTTTAAATATATTAGATTAATAATTCTGTTCCTTTGTCAACTTGTTGCCATCTTTTTACTTCATTTTTACGCAGTCGGTTTTATTTTATTGTTATATCTTAGTTATTTATTTATTTTATCCATTTATAAATCAACATAATATTATGGTTAATCAAAAAAATAACTTAAACCTTAAATTTAATTATATTTCATAATTAGTGAACCTTTTAGTTAAAAATATACAGTCTAATTTAGAACCTACAAACTTCTCTAATTCAGTGAAAGTCCTTACAATTTACAATCGGTTAAGCCGTTCAATTACCTCGGACAAACAGAAAGACAGACATAACTTTTGAAATCACAGATAGACATCTCAATATTATTTATATGTATAGATTTAGATGTGTAATATATATGAAAACTTTTTCTAATGGCGGCTTATAATTAATAGTTTTTTTAGCAAACTTATTATTAAAAGTTTTTTAATTAATTAATTTTAATATTTTTTCTATTAATAGGCTTTATCCCATATAAATTACTTGTTTTATAACAATGTCAAGAATTCTACCTCTAAGAGTAAGATTTTCACTTCAATTTCTACTTAACACTTCTTAATTTACTACACTAAACTCGGTAAAATTTAAAAATTTTACGCTTTCGTTAGCGAGTATCGAACGAATGAACACGGTTGCTTAACAATATCAATATTAAAATTCACTGTCACTTTTAATTTTCTAGTAGAAACTCTATTACATTATATCGTTTAGCGCCATTAGGGAAAGACTGGCATGAAGGAAAAGAATTATGATAAATAAGGGCTTTTTCACAATGTTACCATATAATCTAAACTTCTATACTAATATTATGAGGGAAAATTTGTTTTTTTGTTTGTTTGTATCGAATATGCTCCGAAACTACTAAACCGATTTAGATAAAATTTGGTAAGACGATAATTTGAGATTCTGGGAAGGACATTGGTTATATTCTAAAAACCATCCATTGAGGGGGGTGAAAATGGGAGTGAGAGTTTGTATGGGGAAGCAACCTAGGGACGAACCCAAGCGAAGCGAGGGTGAGTCGATAGTTTTAATATAACCTCATTGTTAACAACGTGTAGGTTAAAGCTAGCAACCGTTCTCAAGATACGATCTTGCTAAATTTCATCGCAATCTGTTCAGCAGTTTAAGTATGGTATAGTACAAACAGTGAGACAAAGTTATTTTTTACTGAATCGATCATCGAATTTTGCCGTGAATCGATCATCAATTGCCGTGTGGTGTCCGGCATAGAATAGCACCACCCCATTTCTAGCCGAGGGTGTCGTAAAAGGCGACTAAGGCATAAAATACCGGAAGATGGGCAGCAGCATTTTCCGAGTGCATGCGCAAGTAACTGCGATCGCCAACCCGCCTGCCAAGCGTGGCGATTATGGCAAATCCCCCCATGAATGGCCAACGAACAAAACCGGCCCCCAGTACCCGGCAGCTCCACTATTCCTGGTCATGGTAGCGGCCTAGGTAACGGTGGAGCAGGGGGTGCGAAGAATCTCCGGATGAGATCGGGCTACCACAAACGACGACTCGACCTGGCAACACTAAACACGCGCACACTGCGGACCGACGAGAGGATTGCCGAACTTGAGGAAGAATTGAGCAGGTTACGATGGGATATTGTGGGGTTATCGGAAGTTCGAAGAAAGGGGGAGAACTCGATAACGCTCAAATCTGGTAACCTGTTCTATTTCCGGGAGGGCGACCAACAGTCCCAGGGCGGTGTTGGGTTTATCGTCCACAAGTCTCTCGTGAACAATGTGGTAACTATCGGGAGCGTGTCGACCAGGGTGGCGTACCTTGTTCTGCGAATAACGAAACGTTATTCCTTAAAAGTAGTTCAAGTGTATGCCCCAACCTCGACACATCCTGATGAGGAGGTGGAGTCTATGTATGAGGACATTAGTAGAGCCATGCATAGCTCCAAAACCCACTTTACCATAGTCATGGGAGACTTCAATGCTAAAATAGGCAAACGAGAAGGGGTTGAGCTGAGAGTGGGGCAATTTGGATTTGGATGTCGAAACCAGCGGGGACATCTACTTGCGGGTTTCATGGAAAAGGAGGGGCTCTTCATGATGAACTCCTTTTTCAAGAAACGAAACCACAGGAAGTGGACGTGGATGAGCCCTGATGGTGCAATTAAAAATGAGATAGACTTCATCATGTCAACGAAGAAGCAAATATTCAGTGATGTCTCTGTGATCAATGCGTTCAAAACCGGAAGCGATCACCGACTTGTGAGAGGCACATTAAATATCAGTGTAAGGCTTGAACGGTCTCGACTGATGAAGTCCACGCTCCGACCAGCACCACACCAAATCCAAAACCCCGAAAGCTTTCAGCTGGAGCTCAAGAACCGCTTCGAATGCCTAGATAGCGATGTGGACTGTTATAATGATGGGTTCGTAGAGGCTGTCCAATCAGTTGGGTCTAAGTACTTAAGAAGGAATTCTAAAAATAGACCCAAAAGGATCTCCGATCCTACTCTAGGGCTCATGGCGGAAAGGAGAGAAATGGTCCTACAGTCACCGGATGACGCGTTCAAGTACCGGCAACTTAATAGACAGATTTCAGAGTCCTTAAGACGTGACTTTCGCACCTATAATACTGAGCGTATTATGGATGCAATAGAGCGGAACAAAGGCTCCAAAGTTTTCGCGAGGGATCTGTCTATTGGACAAAGCCGGCTAGTGAAGCTTAAAACCGACGACGGTAGGATCGTTTCATCTAATCCTGAGCTTATGGAAGAGATCGAGAGATTTTATGGGCAGCTCTTTACATCAACACGACAACCCACTTGTCTGGACGACGATCCAAGGGCCAGACTAACCCGACACCATACCGAAGAAATCCCGGACGTCAGCCTGACTGAGATTAGGGTGGCTCTCAAACAGCTCAAAAACAACAAAGCACCGGGTGAAGATGGAATTACGGCCGAGCTTCTGAAGGCGGGTGGAGAACCGATCCTTATGGCCCTTCAGAAGCTATTTAATTCCGTCATACTCCAAGGAAAAACCCCACGAGCATGGAGCAGAAGCATAGTGGTACTGTTCTTTAAAAAGGGCGATAACGCCCTGCTAAAGAACTACAGACCCATATCGCTTCTGAGCCATGTCTACAAGTTGTTTTCGAGAGTCATTACTAACCGTCTTGAATGCAGGTTAGACGACTTCCAGCCTCCCGAACAAGCAGGTTTCCGTAGAGGTTTTAGCACCGTAGACCACATTCATACGCTGCGGCAGGTTATACAGAAGACCGAAGAGTATAACTTGCCTCTTTGCTTGGCGTTTGTGGACTACAAAAAAGCCTTTGATTCGATCGAGACCTGGGCTGTGCTGCAGTCTCTCCAGCGGTGCCAAGTTGACCACCGGTATGTCGAAGTGCTGAAGTGTTTGTATGAAAACGCCACTATGTCAGTCCGACTTCAGGACCGGGACTCGAGACCCATCCAATTGCAGCGAGGAGTACGACAGGGCGATGTCATCTCGCCGAAATTATTTACCGCTGCATTGGAAGATGTCTTCAAGGTCCTGGACTGGAACGGACTGGGCATCAATATTAACGGCGAGTACATCACTCACCTTCGATTTGCTGACGATATAGTGGTCATGGCTGAGACCATGGAGGACCTCAGTATAATGCTGAATGACCTCAATAGAGTCTCCGAACGAGTTGGTCTAAAAATAAACATGGATAAGACGAAAATTATGTCAAACGTCCATGTTGCAACCACTCCAGTTTTTATCGGTGATTCTATGCTCGAAGTTGTTGACGAGTATATATACCTAGGGCAAACTGTCCAGCTTGGTAGGTCCAACTTCGAGAAAGAGGTCAATCGACGGATCAGACTCGGATGGGCAGCGTTCGGGAAGCTACGCAATATCCTCTCGTCTCAAATACCGCAGTGTCTCAAGACAAAAGTCTTCGACCAGTGTGTGTTGCCAGTGATGACATACGGCACAGAGACGTGGCCGCTCACGATGGGCCTGATAAGAAAGCTCAAGGTCACACAAAGAGCAATGGAAAGGGCTATGCTCGGGGTTTCCCTGCGTGATCGAATCAGAAATGAGGAGATACGCAGAAGGACCAAAGTCACCGACATAGCCCACAGAATATCCAAGCTCAAGTGGCAGTGGGCGGGGCACATCGCTCGCAGAACGGACGGTCGTTGGGGACGCAAAGTTCTGGAGTGGCGGCCACGTACCGGAAGGCGAAGCGTGGGCAGGCCTCCCACAAGGTGGACCGACGACTTGGTCAAAGTCGCTGGAGCCCACTGGATGCGGATGGCACAAGACCGGTTGTCGTGGAAATCTCTGGGGGAGGCCTATGTCCAGCAGTGGACGTATTTGGGCTGAGACGACGACGATCATCGAAGTTAATATAATACATACATAAAGTCAAATTCATATTAATAAAAACTACATGTAAGATGATACGAAACCCTTTAGTGCGCGTCGACTCGAACTTGACCGATTTTTATTAATACTGAAATGATCTGTTGCAATTTTTACAATATATAATCTATACATATAATAAAATTGTAACTAAGCCGAATCTGTACATTAAATATTTTTTGAAAAATCTTATTGAAATAGATAATATTATTATCGATAGAGAGACCGAATCTACAGTTTTTAGAATTTTTGACTGTCTGTCTGTCTGTGTGTTACCGCATCACAGAAAAACTACTGGAGGGATTTCAATGAAATTTGGTATGGTAATAGCTGGTTATCCGATATAGGATACTTTTTACTGCACGAAAATATTTCATCTTTGAGAAATCTATATTGAACGTTAAAACGTAAGTAGGGACGAACCCGAGTATGTATATTTTATATATATTAAATAATTTAATTATGCACTCATCTAAATCATTTTTAATACTGAAAATATCTCTTCAACGATATTATTAAGGTTCTATTTCTGATTAGCCAGTATAACCATTTCTTAGTGGTCTTGCAGGGCTTCGTATATTTTCATGTCGAGTGTGCAGCTTATTAGATTACGCCCGCATGCCCATATTCCCATCGATCTTGCTCTTAATGACTACTTGCTAGATCTTCGAACTTAGTTCTTTTAATTTTCTTTAGTATTGTATCAACCTTTTGACAGTAGTCTACATCCTACTAATATTATAAATGCGAAAGTTTGTGAGAAATGTATGGATGTCTGGATGTTTGTTAATCTTTCACGCAAAAACTACTTAATGGATTTTGATGAAACTTTACAATAATATAGCTCATACATCAGAATAATACATGGGCTACTTTTTATCCCGGAAAAATGTACAGTCCTCGTGGGATAGATTTGTTGTCCCGGAAAAATGTGTAAGTTTCCTACATACCACATTTTTCATGATTCCCTAGAATAAAGCTTTTTATAAAAATAGTTACTCTATGGATAGTTGTTTTATATATTTTTTTTCATTTATTTCTATACGTAAATAAAGAAAATATAATATCAAAAAATGTAGTATTAAAATATAAACTTATATAAATCCTTTCTAACACTAATTAAAACATTTAATTCGTTGAACTAAAAAAGATATTTTGAAGTTGGTTAACCTGAAAATCGCTTTAAAATATTTTGTCCATAGGGTTGTTACTTCTTGATTTTTTTATGAATCTACTTATAAGTTACACTAGCGACTCACTCTCGTTTCGCTCGGGTTCGTTACTACTTACGTTTTAACATTTAGTTCAGATTTCTCAGAGATGAAATATTTTCCCGCAGTAAAAAGTATCCTAAATGTTGGCCCGGATAAGCAGCTATATTCATACCAGATTTCATTAAAATCTATCCAGTGGTTTTTTCCGTGATGAGGTGACAGACAGACAGACAGACAAACAAAAGTTCTAAAAACTAGATTCGACCTCTGTATCGATAATAATGTCTATTTCAATAAGATTTTCCAATAAAATATTTTATGTACAGATTCGTCTTAGTAGAATTTTATTATATGACGTATAGATTTGTTTATAATAGCTAGTGTTTGAAATTTGACCACAACTATTTTTTTTATAGCACTAAAGCTCGTTAAAAGCTACTAAAGAAGAAGAAAATCGCTTGACAAACAAAGGAGAGAAAGGTACTGAACTGTTTTATATTTACTTATTTTTATACAGACTGACGAAATCAAAGCGTATCAAACACACATACAAACAAAATAAACCAAATTAAACATCTTCCTTTCGAAGTCGGTTAAGCCACGTGTACATAATTTCAACATTTAATTTTAAACTGTAAACTCACATTTATTAAAATTCATAGCATCCGAAGAAAATATTGTCTTTTCTAATGAAACGCTGCATTTTACACCCCTTATTAGCATATAAATAACATACACCCGTCACTGTGTCACAGGCGTTCATTTTGTAAGTGTCACTGATAACAATTCAGTTTAGTTGGAAAACATCGCGTGTAACGTGAGTTATGTGTAGCGTCTAAGTGCTTTAACGAGACCACTTTATTAAAAAATAGATTTACAACCTTTTTTGGGTACTTGATAAGACTTGATTTAATTTTTGTTTTAAATTTTTGAGTGGAAATGTATGAATTTTTAATTTTTAGAGAACATTTGGGATTACTAATATTGGTGCAAAAGTTTATATAGCAAAATGGTCTAAACCAAGTCTCAAATACAATAAATATACGATAAACATCCACACCATCTAATGAAGGTGTCACAGAAGTAATAATATCCGATTTAAGAGATACAGCTAAATTATTTCTCTATTAAAGGAAATTTAAATTAAAAATTAAAAAACCTTCTATGCAAAAAATATTTATAGTTTAAGGAACCACCCTCAGAAAGTAAATAATTTTATAAAATGAGCTGTTACTCTTACACTGCTAAACCGATATTAACCAAACATAGCTAAGAACAACCACAAGAAAACTGGCTTTCAAATAAAAAAACCGTATCAAAATCGGTCCATCCGTTTGAGAGCTACGACGCCACAGTCAAACTTAATAACACCCCTCTTTATGCGACGGGGGTTAAAAATGAGCAGATAAAGAGACTCGAATAGACTCCTACATTATATATATCCTCCTTCATATCTCACAACTCCTCAAAACGACTCAATGGGAGTCGTTGAACAATCATCACAGACTGGATGATTTTGTAGGGTCTTAAATGTCATGCTATATGTTAATATTAAATATCGTTTTAAATTATGAAAGAGACTGTTATAAATTAGGTTGACTAGCGCAAAGTACTCCGCTTTAATCGTAGTTAAGAATATTTTAAATAGGTCAAATACAATTTTGTTTTATTACTTTTTACAAGGTTTCATTTGACTTGGTATATTTGTTTGTTCGGAACAAATTTTGCAACTGAATTTTAAAGCAGTTATCTTTATTTCATTTACCTGTGTACATTAAAAAGGAACAAAATGTTAATAAATGATTAGGTTTTTTTAAAAAATAGGTAAATTTCGACGCACCCTCGCTTCGCTCGGGTTCCTCCATGGCTTGCTTCCCAATACAAACTTTCATCCCCATTTTCACCCCCTTAAGGGATGATTCCCATGATAAAAATCCTATGTCCTTCCCAGGGTGTCAAACTATCTTCTTGCCAAATTTCATCTAAATCGGTTCAGTAGATCTAGAGATTAACCTCACAAACTCAGCTACAGCATCACAAGCTTCATTTCTTTATAATATTAGTATAGATAAATTGTGTAATGTAATAAATTGATGGGTTTAACTTGATTTAAAGTTTGTTTTCTTATTTTCAGACATCAATCAAATAGTTACTAGATACATATTCAGCGACAAAAAATGTCCTCACCGAATGAGCGCTAATTTGAACATTTGAGCGCGCTTTTAAGTTTTTTTGCGAAAACAACTTTAAGTATTGCATTTAAGGTTCAATTAACATTGTTGTATGTTAACTTTAACTAGAAAAATTACCTAAAGACAATTGGTGACAGTTGTAAAAAAAACTTTTGAATAGGATTGTGTATCTAGTACTTTTTGATCTATGTTTTTAGAGCATTTAAATAAGAGCTTGTTTTTAAAAATGTTTTTCTACATTTATTTTTAATTCTACTCCTTTTAGTATGATTCGCAGTGATATACTTTGAAATAGATGTTATATTATAATTAAAAATTTTCTTAACTTTTATATAATCATGATTAATTAAATGTGGAAAAGCTTTTTAGTGTGTTTTTCCTTCAGGCAAGAACAGAAAGCGAAACAATGACGACACGTTTGGCTCAGTTTGTAGTAACCCTACTAGCTGTGTGAGCAGTCGCGGGTTCGAGTTCCGCTGGAGGCATTCATTTATGTGATGAGCACGAATGTTTGTCCTCCAGTCCAGTATTTATATTTATAATATGTATGTATTTAAAGTTATATATGTGTAGTGTATCAACTATCTGGTATCCATAACACAGGCCTCGTAGCTTACCATGGAACTAGATGCTGGTGTGTGTTTGTGGCCCAACATAAAAAAATAATGTTATCATGTTATTTAAAAATGTTTATTCCGTTACATCTAGAGGCCCCCACCTAATTATTAAAAAAGTTTTACATATATTGACTATACTCTTATACAAAACCCAACGTGTATAAATGAACTCGAGCTTTTTACATTTTGCTTGCTTTTGATATACGTCAAAATATCTTTAAAATAAGATGCGACTCTCGACATAAAAGTCCTACAAAGCCATTTGATAAAAATATATTTAAAATGATAAAAAAATACCATGTTGTAGCGAAAACAAAAAAATATTTTTTAAATATAAATATGAAATGAAATTATTACTTTTCACAAGCCTGCCGCACATCAGCCTTGTTAAGTTTTATATTTGTTATTTCATTTTTCATAATTCAAGTGACTTTAGCACGTTATTGCCAACTTTAATATTTTTTTAATAGCTAATATAACAATGACTTTATATATATAGTGATATTACGAGCTTTTATTCAATTTTCAATGTTTTTATGTATGTTTGTTCGGGTCAAATCTTGCAACTGAATTTTAAAGTGGTTATTTTTATGGTTAGACAAGTGACGTCATTCTAAATCCAACATGGCGGACACCCAAATATGGCGGACTATATTTTTTATGCACCCCTATGACATGGATATCAAATGAAAGGGTTTCTTGAGAAGAAAACGAATAAATACCTAAAAAATAAAAAATAAACTGTAAATTAAATCAAACTCATTTATAACATAATTTATATGATATAAAAGCTTGTTCTAGACAATATTTTATTAATATTAATTTACTTTAAAGGGCTAATGTAGCTCAATAAACGTTATAAAGTCTGTCTTTTTAAAGAGAATGCTTGGAAAATATTTAGAACTAGCGATTCACCCTCGCTTTGGTACGTTTTAACTGTTATTATGGAATAGATAAACTATATATACATAGGGTTGATTAGTTTTATATCCCTCACTTGAGAAATGATTGATTTCCCATAAAAATTTTCCACCCACCTTTTACCCTTTTAAGGGATGATTTCCGGGATAAAAACTATCCTATTTCCTTCCCAGGGTCTCAAACTATCTAAATACAAAATTTCATCTATATTATAAAAGGTATATTGAGTATTTATATAGAATATATTTATTACGTCAATTATGTTATCTCTTTATTTCCCCCGTATATTTATTTGCACATCTCTCGAGAACAACTGGTAAATTTTTAATCATATAATTATCGAGTCCCACTCGCACCAACATACTCGCGTAACATGAAACATCAAATGTATGTTTTAACACACTAATTTGATTCGTCAAAAGTAAAATGAAATATTTACCCAACTACGATATAAATTTCATAGACAGTATAAATAAATTTGTTTCTTAAATATTATTATGAAAGACAAAGTTAACTTTGCGGAAATTACTTAACTTATCTTGTTCAAAATTTATCTTTTCAGATTTTTGCCATCCATACTTCAAAAGTTTGAGGGTAGGAATACAATGTTTACGACTTTAGAATCATGTATACAGCCTTTTTTAACGTCCCACAGCTGGGCACAGGCCTTCCTTCAATATGAGGGGGATCAGGCTATAGTCCACCACGCTGGCATTTACAAGCATATAACTCGCAACTATTGGCTTAAACAAAATAAGTGATTGAGAAATATCTATATGAAATTAAAAAAAACTATTCAGAGCTTATTTAGACTTAAAAAACCGGCCAAGTGCGACCATTATCTATAAAAACGAAAAAAAAAAATCATGACTGTTGTACGGGAGCCTCGCTTAAATATTTTTTAATTCTGTTTTTTAGTATTAGTTATAATAGCAGCAACAGAAATACATTTGTGAAAATTTCATCTTTCTAACTATCACGGTTATAATAGGGTCCCGTTTTTCTTTTTGGATACGAAACCCTAAGAACAAGCATGCTTGTGTAAACATACAAATATTTTTTTTTACAATTTGACTATAGAATTGTCTCGTCATTCCCATAAGATACCGACATACTAAATTTTAGAAATGTCGCTCGATTAACTTTCCATTTCAATTGGTCCAGTAACGCGTTTTTATAAAAATCACAATATATTTAGTAGTTTTGCGCTAAATAATATAACACGTAGCTATAGAAGTTAGCTATTTCTAAATATAAATGGTGATGATAATTGAAAAGCGATCTTGTAATATTCAGGGGGTTTCCCTGTAATTGTTTTCCGATGATCCTTTTCTGCCCACTGCATAGGCAATTTGGCGAAACCCTATGCGTTTTAGTGAACATCACGATGTTAGTATTGTCGATATTAAGTTGTGGCATAGTGCTATATGTATTTACAGGCATGGCATATTAATTTGAAGATAGCGAGTTGAGATTGAGATGATGATTTTTTTTATATGTCGTTAAAACACAGCACCATTTAGTTCCACGAAAAGCTACGAGGCTTGTATTATGGATACCAGATAGTTGATACACTATATATAACTTTAAAAAGATACATATTATAAATATAAACATCATGACTAGAGTACAAGCGTTCATGCTCATCTCACAAATGAAAACCCCCTGTGGGACTCGAACCCGCGACCACTGGCACAACGCAAACTGAGCCACACGTGTCGTCAATTGTTTCTGAATCCGGGCTGTCATTAAGAATTTCGTGACAAAAAAAACCAATAACTATACTTAACCCGATTCAAGACTCGAAGCAAGGTCCTTCAGATCTGTAGACGTACTTCCTACCCGCTAAACCACTGAGGCATGTGGTTTCATACACACATTATGTTTTAGGTTACGGTAAAAAAAGAACGAGGTTACATTCCACTTTATTTAATTTTATAATTAAATTATTTATTTCCATATTTTTTAGTAATAAAAACAACACTGTGCCAAAAACGAAATTGTCACAAAACAAGAGACGCGGCGGAAACGTTGCAGGGAATGAAATAAAAACCCGCCAAGTTGAAGTTCGAAGTGAAAATGTCGTTCTGTACATTTGCAGCTTGCATGAAAATGAAAAAAAAAAAAGCTTTATATTCTTATAATTTAAGTATGATTGTTTTAAATTGCGCTTACTTTTTTTATTTTATGAGAAAAAACTATTTAAGCAAGTTGTGCTTTTTATTATAATTACCAGTAAATGTTATTTTTTACATAAATTTTGGCTCCCCTTTTTGTAAACAATAATTTTCTATTAATTTCTATTGTTATTACTCGCTTCTCTCAGGTTCGCCTCCAAAAAAAACAAAAATAAATCTATCCTACGGAAACTGTACATGTTTCCGGGATAAAAATAACCTAAGTGCTATTCCAGACTATAGATCCGCTCAGCCGTTCTGGCTTGATTAAGTAATAGGCATCCAAATATCCAAACTTTCATAACCATAATATTAGTAAGATAGAAATAAGCTGTCTAACTTCAGTCCTTTAGGAATGGATTCAAATTATTTTTTTTTGTAGCCATAATTTATCCCTCGGATCAAAATTTGGGATAGCTTTCTACGAAAGGAAATCTTTTATTCCCATGGGAAAACACAATAACTGGTCAGTGGAGTTGTCTTTTACGAAAAATTCAACGAATACAAAAACTTTTAGGGTTACAGGGTTATAATAACTATATTTAACCATTTGGCTAAGCTAAGCTACGTAACGGATTTTGACACAGTTTTTAGCGTTTACAATCTAAATTTATATTATAAAGAGGCAGAGTTTGTTTGTTTGTTTTTTTGTTTGTTTGTTTGAAGACGCTAATCTCGGGGACTACGAATCCAATTTGAAAAATTCGTTTTGCATTAGATAGCGATCACCGTTTATTGAGGAAGGCTATAGGCTTTATACTCGTATCATCCCAGGAAAATGTGTGGTTCCCGTGGGATAGATTTGTTTTTGTCTAGGGACGAACAAAGCAAAGCGAGGGTAAGTCGCTAGTAAAACATAAAATTGACAAAAAATATGTAAATTATACAGAAGACATAAAAAATATACATTTTATGACATAACGATTCATGTTTTATCAATACAATTTTTAAAATTCTATGTACGATTTGTTTTGAAGTATAATAATTGCCTAAATAGATATTTGATGTGAACAGGAATCGAACCCTTAACCTTCTAATGAAAAATACTATGATATTTTTTTATTAAATCTATACTAATATTATAAAGCTGAAGAGTTTGTTTGTTTGTTTGGTTGAACGCGCTAAACTCAGATACTACTAATCCGATTTGAAAAATTCTTTTTGCTTTGGGTAGCCCGTTAACTGAGAAACGCTATAGGCTATATATCATCCCGGAAAAATGTACGGTTCCCGTGGGATAAATTTGTTTTTGTCTAGGGACGAACCCGAAGCGAAGCAAGGGTGAGTCGCTAGTACAATATATAAATAGATTAAAAGATTTCTTTGTAATAATACGGAATTCCAAAAATATATCAACGCTTGTAAACTTTTTTAACTTCAACATTTCTCATACTTTAAACGCTAGCTTTAGTTAATGTTCTACTTATTTTTCATACTCTGTTTGCCGTACATTTGTACACAAATATTCTACGTAACGGTTAAATTAAATTACAAGTAATATAAAAAATATTTATTTTAACCAACGTTAAAAAAGAGGAAGCACTAGAATTTTGTATGTATGTTTCACCAATTAATGTAGATAACACACAATCATAACGTTTTTGCATGTTCTTTTTTAAGGTAAGTATTTAATCACTTACGAATGCATGCGTTCAAGTCCTGTAGTGTCACCTACACATAAAATAAGATTCTGAGTCGAATACAGATTCGACTCAGACTTTTTATGTACAGACATAAAATGGTTTTTGGAAAATCTTATTGAAATAGTCATTATTATCGATACAGAGAACCAATCTATAATTTTTAAATTTTTTGTCTGTCTCTCTGTCTTTATGTAAACGTATCACAAGAAAATTACCTGACCGATTTTGATGAAATTTGGTATGATGATCGCTGCTTATCCGGGTATAGGATACTTTTTACTGCGGCAAAATATCTCATCTCTGAGAAATCTATACTAAACGTTAAAACATAACTAGGGTGGAAACCGAGCAGAGCATTATTATATAATTATTGAACGCGAACTTTTAAAAAGTTATACTATATATTTCGGTCAAATTAAATAAAAGTATCTCATAAAAGCTTTAACAAAAACGCCCTTAGTTTTAAAACATCCTTATTATCCAGTGTAGAATTCATACATCTAATTATTGTTTTACGTAATTTATGATAATATGACACGTTTGGCTCAGTTTGCTACCCTACTTGCTGTGACAGCGATCGCGGGTTCGAGTCCCGCAGAGGGCATTCATTTGTGTGATGAACACGAATGTTTGTACTCCAGTCATGGTTGTTTATATTTATAAAATGTATGTATTTAAAAGTTATATATGTGTAGTGTGTCAACTATCTGGTATCCTTAACACAAGTCACGTAGCTTACCATGGAACTAGATGATGCTGTGTGTTGATGTCTCAACTTATTTATATTTATTTAATGCAATAAAATATGTAGTGTACTTCTAAAATCTTAAAAACCTATCAAATTTCTCTTCTTGAAATAACATATTTCTTTGATTTAATACACTATCACTCACCACATAATTTAAAATTTCATGAACCAGCCATAATACACTACCCAATTATCATTTTATCCCACATTCAAACCAAATTGCAATATTTACGTTTATCCTATACCTTAACGCGATACAATACGAACATTAAAACTGTAATAACAGTGTGGAAAGAGCCAAATAAATAAAATCAAATGACTTTTAGTCACTAGTTGGCTCGCTCTCCAGCCGCAAATCTTTCCACCGCTCGAAAGTAAATCTGTAATTCAACTTGACGACAAGTTGGCTCAGTTTTTAGTGACCCTACTGACTGTGCCAACGGTCGCGGATTCGAGTCCCGCTGGGGGCATTCATTTATGTGATGAGCACGAATCTTTGTACTCCAGTCATGGGTGTTTATATTTATAATATGTATGTATTTAAAGTTATATATGTGTAGTGTATCAACTATCTGGTATCCATAACACAAGCCTCGTAGGTTACCATGGAACTAGATGGTGCTGTGTTAATGTCCCAACATATTTATTGCAGTAAAATAATTATTTAAGTTAGTTAGTTAGTAAGTAAGCCATTAACAATAAAATTGTATTGAACTGGAGAAAATTATTTTTATATGCAATTTTTGAGCATATTAATCTTATGTTGTCGATGAATCTTCCTCGACTCTTCCTCATTCTACGTGACATTGGCAAAGTAATCTACGCTCAACTGCCCCGCTTTAAAGGCATTAATTAGGCTAGTCTATTGAATTAAATAATTTTAAAAAAACAAAAGTTTTTTGTTTAAAAAAAAATAAAAAAACAAAAGTGTTTTTTGTTTGACGTTTTTACATGAAGCTAGAAAGTATATTCCTGTAAAATATTTTTTTGTGTGCCATGACTTAAAATACCTCACATCCCTGAAAGTGAAATCGAAAGCCATGACTGTTGACTAACAAGAGAATGATTGTTAAGATGCATAAGTGAACATGTCAAATAAATAATCCAAATACCATTCACTGAGACATAGTTTTTTTTTTCAGGATCATTTACTTCAGGTAACTACGTACGTGCTTCAAGCACCCTACAGTACTTACCTTCCTATGAAATTTAATGGTGGCTCCTTTTTACCGAAATATATTTACGTTGTATTTTTTGTAGAACATTGGAATTATGGGCATAAAAAAAAAGCTTTTTTCTGTTTTTAGGACATAAATTGCGTTTGATTACGAAGTTATAAGCCATGGCAATTTTTATTATAACTTTCCATATATTTACTTCTCTTTCCCAAACTGTTAGAACTTATTTATATATCACGTATATTTTTAAATAGTCATATTATTATATATAGTTATTCCCAAGATCTAAGTGACCTAAGATAAGACTTTTGCTCAAATCTATTGGTCCACTACAGCATGAAGAAACAAACACTCCCAATAACAAGCTATCACTTTTACAATTTCAATATTCTTATTCGCCAATGCCACATGGAATGGAGAAGACACGAAGGAGATTGATCGGTAAAATAAGATAATTAATCTTTACTTAATATTATAAAGCTGAAGAGTTTGTTTGTTTGTTTGTTTGGTTGAAAGCGCTAATCTCAGGTAGTACTTATCCGATTTGAAAAAATCTTTTTGCATTCGATAGCCGGTTAACTGAGGAAGGCTATAGACTATATATCATCCCGAAAAGTGTACGATTCCCGTGGGATAGATTTGTTTTTGTCTAGGGACGAACCCGAAGCGAAGCGAGGGTGAGTCGCTAGTTTAAAATATTATTGCAATTGCTTAATGCCACTGTTGCCCCAAGATACTACGCTGCTTTGTGGAGGCGCTATCTTGTAATAAACGAGTCATATTGAGTGAAACTGTTGAGAAGACAAGTGTTCGGTAATCTCATCTAATAGCCAAGTTTCTTAAGCCTTCCAGACTCCATTTTATAGCTCTATTTAGTTTTCCATAGTGCTTCCATAGCCCCTATTCGGTGGGCAATTCCCTATGGGTTACTCAAATATGTACCATAGATGTTCCATCACATTAAACAAATTTAAATCCCTTGAGGGTCCTCTACCTGTTAGACCTGTATCCCCGTAAGCCTTCTAAAGGCTTATTCAAGCCCATGAAATATAAAGAGATAAATATATTAATAAAATCGATCAATATCTGTCCTTTCATACAGCACCGTAGCAACTCAATGAGATTTTTGATATTGATACAGAACTTATGTATCGGAGATTGATATAAGCTACTTTTCATCTCTATATATGAAATTACTTGTGGAATATTTACTGTTATGTAATTTTACTGAGGAAAGTGTTTAAGCTGGTGCTACATATTATTATTAATAATTTAATACCTATCATTTATAATATATTATAATATAATGAAATAAGTAGAGGTAAATGTAGAGTGTAAATTATTATTATATATCCAGGGGCTTTTAGATCGTGGAGTTATTTTGGGGTTTTGAAAATTGGATACTCTTATAGAAAATGAAGAAATTAGATGTAATACACTGTTTACATGCAGCATGCCAGATTGACGCTGTCCTTATCACACTTGCTATATTATTATTTTTCAAAGCTCTTAAAAGAAATATTTTAAACTATTGCTTTTTTAAATAACCTCTTTAGCGCATCCCACCACGCCATTTTGATTCAACTGTATTACGCGTTTTTGTGTCGTCCGAGTCACAACAATTAGAAATCAAATATCACAAGGTAAGAAAATTTGATTTTTTAAGTTCGACTCCTACAAGTTTAATTAAAAGAAGGGATGAAAGTTTGAATGAATTCTGCTACTTTTAACTTACAGTAATTGAAATTGAATATAATCAATTTGCTCAAATTGAAAGTTGTAGGTAATATATCCTTTAGGGATGAACAATAGGATATAAGGGTCTAGCAACCCTTTCTATACTAATATTATAAAAAGGAAAGATTTGTATTTTTGTATTTTTGTGTGTGTGTGTATGTTTGTAATTAATAAACTCAAAAACTACTGTGCCGATTTCAAAAATTCTTTCACCATTGGAAAGCTACATTCACCCTGAGTCACATAGGCTATATTTATTGCTAGAAAAGATTAGGGATCCTTACTAAAACTTAAGTAACGTCACCCAAGGTGTAAAAAAAGTGCCCTAAAACGCGAGTCGCTAGTGTTTCATACAGAAATCACCAAAGATATAATAAACAAACAACAAATTTTTACATACATTTAACATGTTAATAAAAATGATGTTCCAGAACTGGGTATAATCGAAAACAAAATCCAGACTCCATACTCAATTACTTTACAATTTTAAATACACTAACCGAATATCCACAAAAATCGACACTATCCCACATGGAATGGCCGACGTAACGCTACGTCTAATAAATCGGTTTTTCCGCCCCCGGTTTACGAATGACAAGCGCGAGTTGCAATTTGTGTTATATCAAACTCTCCTATGTACAAATGTTTCTTGTTTGCAAAGTTATTCTTTCGCTTTATTTCTGGTTATCCGTTATGTTTTCACGGGTTCTTTGGGTTGGCTTTGAAAATATTGTTTTTGGTAGAGAGGGAGGTAAAATATTACCCTAATTTATAGAACTAAAGGAATCAATAAAATGCGTCTGATGATTTTATATGGATGTACTATTAACCGACTTCAATAAGAGGGAGGTACTCAATTCATGTATGTATAATACGTTCTTAGATTTAGACGAATATTTGATATTTAAAAAATGAATTTTTTCACCGATTTATTTTGTGGGGAACCAAAAATCCAAATAAATTCACGAAAAAATCCGAAAAGACAGTTTTGTTTAAAATATCATGTATGTATATTTCTATTTTTGCTTCATAATATTCTCGCCAATTATAATCCTTTTTTTTGGCTTTGGCACATGCATTTACTTATACAACCTACATACATATATTATGTAGTCTTGTGGAATACACCGGTAAAAAAAGCTAGTACTACCCCATCCAACGCTAAGTAGTAAAACCCAACGAGACCTTCCCTGTTTTATTAAGGTGTCGCAGGATCACTTACGCACTTAACCACGACGCCCCGACGGCAGGTCTGCCGAAGCAAACCTCAACTGCAATGGGGTTGCTCCAACGGTCCACTCTGCTATCAGAGAAGTACCAGAAGTAACTCGAATGATAAACCACCACGGAAAGATTTGGTTATCTGTCCTACTGACTTGAAATGGTTTATATTTAATCTAAAAATTAAAATAAATCTCCGAAAAAAACCGACAATATAGTTTTATTTAAAATATTATCTAGAAGTTTCTGTTTAGTATATTAATATAACAACGCACGTGGCATAGTTTCAGGGCGGGAGTGAAGCAAAAGGTCGAAGGGCATAGCTATTATAACTTCGGGTACTACAGCTTAGTAGACCTTTGAAATTACTATATTATACAAAACTTTTTGATATTTTTTTTTTTACTTTTTCTATAAAAATATCGTGTTACATATAAAAAGCTTTTCTGAGGAGCTTTGAAAAATATAAGCTGTATTTTGTTATTTATATTCTAATAGAGTAAATTTTAAACAACCAATTCAATATATACTCGTAGCTTTAAATATAATCTACAAAAAAAAAATAACTTTTTAAATAACTCATATGGCCTACTATGTTTGGTGGTCACTAATTTGATTACCATTTGGGCTAAAATTGAAGTTTCGCAGTATTGAAACGTCCGTTTAACACGCTATTCCCTCAAAATGAAGCAATAAATCACCTTACTTCTAAAAACAGAAAGGTTTATCCATATTATTCTTTCCTTTTTTTTTATAAAAATACCCTAAAATTACAATGTATGAATAAAATAATGTAATGCAATTAACATCTATACATATAATAAAATTCTAAGCCAAATCTGTACATTAAATATTTTTTGAAAAATCTTATTGAAATAGGCATTATTATCGATACAGAGGCCGAATCTATAGTTTTTAGAATTTTTGTCTGTCTGTCTGTTTGTGACCGCATCAAGGAAAAACCACTGCAGGGATTTTGATGAAATTTGGTATGATGATAGCTGGTTATTATATAGGATACTTTTTACTGCGGAAAATTTCTCGTATTTTAGAAATCTATACTAAACATTATAAATTAATATAAGCTTTAAGCTTTTCAGTAAAATAAAACAGTATCTAAAAATGTCTTCAACAAATAAGGAAGCGAAATAGATTTTTGTTCAAATGCAATCATAGTTAAATGGACCTCGAATCAATTTATCTTTCAATTTTCTAACGCCGCCTATAATCTAATCTGCCTTCACTTTCAATCAGTATAAATATCGTTTTGATGTTGATTTACAACTTCAATTTTAAAATGAAAAAACATTCGGATCATATTATTGTGAATGGAAAATATTATATGAATTTGATACATTTAAAAAATATAATTAATAAAAATTTAAACCACCTTCAAAATATAAGTAGGTTAAATGATTAACTTGAAATATATTTAAAAAACTAATTTCCAGGTTTTAAAAAATAAAATTCGTCTCCTAAATAATAAAAATATAATAAATAAAAAAAAAATAAAAAAAATAAAAAAAAACCTAAATAAAAAAAAAATACTGAAAACCAGTTTTCATTTACCAGCTACCTACCTAATTAGATATTTTCGAAGTCAAAGCCAAAAATAGTAGCGTAATTTTGCTTTTTATGCTACTACTAGCGCCTCACTCTCGCTTCTCTTCGGGTTCGTTCCTAGACAAAAACAAATTTATCCCACGGGAACCGTACATTTTCCCGGAATAATACATATATAGCCTTCCTCAGTTAACGGGCTATCCAATGCAAAAAGATTTTTTCAAATCGGATAAGTATTTTCTGAGATTAGCGCGTTCAACCAAACAAACAAACTCTTCAACTTTATAATATTAGTATAGATTATAGATTTTGCCATACAGCTCGTTTAATTTCTTTAATGAATAAGGGCAATTTTACATAAATAGGTATAAGTCGTAAGTTTACAATTTTTGAGAAGAAAATATGAATAAAACACGTTAATAAATACTATACCGGGATGATTTCCGGGATAAAAACTATGCTATATTCCCAGGGTCTCAAACTATCTTCTTACCAAATTTCATCTTCATCGGTTCAGTAGCTTCGAAGCCTATTCGGTGCAAACAAACAAACAAACAATCAAACACTTTCTCTTTATAACATTAGTATAGATAATAAAATACGTTAACTATTTTTATTTATTTATTAGTATTCTATATATGTGTATACAGTTTACAAACGTTATATATTATTTTGAAATATTACTATTTTGCTTCATATTTAGTGCTATGAAACTGTCTATATACAGATAATTTCTTCGTCTGAAGCGTGACATAGATAAGAAGAATGTATAATTTATAAAATTTACCGGTGGTAGGACTCTGTCAAGCCTGAGGAGTCCGACTGGATGGGTACCACCCCCTTATCTATTTCTGCCGCCAAGCAACAATGATTGTATTGTTGTGTTCCGGTTTGAAGGATAAGGTAGCCAGTGCAATTACAGGCAAGAGGCATATCACCTTAGTCCTCACAATGACAACGCACCTGTGTTTTGTTACTTAAAACCTAAGTGCATGAACCGTAGGTGTTATGGGCGACAGGTACTACTTTCCATCAGGTGGTCTGTCTGCTCGTTTGTCACTGAATCTCATAAAAAAAAACATATATGTATTAAAATACATTAACCATATTCAATACACTATCATTTATTCTAATCATTCCTATTCTACTAATCACGCGACTTGCATTTTATAATGTACATATTACTAACATATCCTTGCTTCGCTCGGGTGCGTCCCTAAGCTTAAATAGCTTGGTAACGCTTTTATGCGTCAAAAGTCTAAAGCTTATTTTTGGACCAGGAACCTTTGCAGTCATATACAGGTTAACCCATCAGAGTTTCATCACAATCGGATCAATTGTTTAGAAATTCATAGCGGACAAACAAACAAATATCCATTTTATTTATATATAGATCGATATGTAATGATATAAATATATGGCACAAAATGATGTTAGACATAAGCGTATTAAATATTTTTCAAATAAAAATAGTAGTAGTCAAAACACACGAAAGATGAATTCAACAGCTATAGATAGATAATTAAGATAGATACGTATATAAAATAATATGAAATTACACATCAATACTGAATAATTATACCAATATGTTCTTCCACCTTTTATACCAGCTTTTATACCATCCCGGGGGATCCCAGCAATTTTGATACAACCTTCTAATGGGGACGAGTACTTACCATAATGAGGTCCTGTACGCGATTAGGTTTTAACGATAATGACTGTCTTGAAATGTGATTTGAAAGTACAAGGAAATATTAACTTTATCTCAACTAATTTTAAGTTGAAATCACTTTATCCAACGTCGACAGGTTGTTTTTTCTAATTTGTATGCTTCATGCCTCTATAGGCGTCACGCCTGGCAGGGAATGTAATATATTCCGCGTAGACGCTGTACGTTAAAAATAAGCCAAGTTTCACGCAACTGAGATTCGTTTGGTTTTCTCGGATCACTTTTTATTTGAGGATTTACGATGTCAATCAAGTTGGGTGTATAGTAATGACTTGTGTGGTGGATTGTCTGAAAAAGGACAACCATCTATACATGTAAAATTTGCCTTTTGATGCAATCTATCCACACTAAGTTATATGGTTACGAATTTGACAAATCTCGTCGGGTTTTTTGTGGTTTTATTTTGGACTTTTGCTCCCAAAATTCGACTGTCTGTCGTGTGCTTTACAACAAACATGGTATAGAACAGAATAAAGCGCCAAGTTCCTTAATTAGGCAAGTTTTAAGTTACTCTGAACGGTGATTCAATCTGTCTAATTCGGGAGAGAAATTCTAAAATAAAACCATAGCAAAATCCGAAAGGATAGTTTCATTTAGAATGTTAAGTATTTGCGGAAATCTAAGAAAATTAGAGGTTTTTAATACAAATATCGATTCAGGTCAAAAAAATTCAAGTGTCAGTTCTGTCAAAAAGTTCTCAGAAGTAGCTCCGTGATAAGGAAGTCGGTGACATCTTAGAAAATGTCAAGTCATCTATCTAGAATCAAATTTTCTCGGTCATATCAGATTGCTATCTCATGAATGACACCGCATCCAACCACTGCTATTATATAATATCTTGTGCATAGTTGACTAATCACAGACAGACCGCCATGACCAAAATCGATAGTTTATTATTATTATAACTAGCGTTTTACCCTCGCTTCGCTCGTGTGCGTTATGTTTTTGGGCGGAGCTCTATTTATTTTTCTAAAATAAGATCTAAGTTACTCCTTGTAATATAAGCTATCTGCCAGTTAAAGTCCCGTCAAAATCGGATCATTAGTTTCGGAGATAAGCCGTAATAAGCAGACAAGACCGACAGAAATACAAAAATTCTACGAAGTCGAGTTTAGGCTTATTTGATTAATTCTTCTACTCAATTTTTAGTTGTCAAAAATACTGTGTAACATAAATATAGACCATTATGAATGTGATAGTTTGTATGTTTGTTACATTTTTTACCCTAAAATGGCTAATTTGAATGGGATTTAGTACACAAATAGACTATGAACTGGAGTAACTTATGGGTTAAACCTCTAATCCAAGCAAAGCGAGGAGGGTAATTCACCAGAATAATATACACCTGAACGTACTCTTCCTTTTTGAAGTCGATTTGCTAAGCAATTTATAAATCTGCTTTCGTATATCAAAAGGTTTTTTTTGTATTGTATTCAGCCTTTTTTAACGTCCCACTGCTGGGGGTGGGCCTCCCTTCAATACGAGGAGGATCAGGCCATAGTTCACCACGCTGGCCAAGTGCGGGTTTGAACCCGCTTCGCTCGGTTATCCAAGCGAGCATGTTACCACTGGGCTACCACTGCATTATTTTTTATATCAGTACAAAACTTAAAAATTTCCCGGTAACTTACTCTTTAGAAAATAAGAAGTTATTTAAGACTTAATATTTATTAGAGTTAATCATTTGAAAATTAGAAATAGAATGGTTTAAGTGTAATTGTTTTAGTTCAAACTAAAGTAGTTTCAGCAAAGAACCGTCTTAATTAGAGCAAAAAGTTCTATGTACGTATGACTGAACTCGGTTAACGTGAAAAACTGCTTTTCCTCACATTTTATTGTTTTTACTTCAAATTGCGACTTTGTGAAGTTTGTTAATGTGCTATTTTATTATGTGTCCTATTTTCACTTGTATATGAAAAAGTGCCCTCTGTATATCTATACTCTGTATATACATATAATAAAATTGTAACTGAATCGAATCTTTACATTAAATATTTTTTTTGATAAATCTTATTGAAATAGACATTTTCATCGATACAGAGTCTGAATCTATAGTTTTTACAATTTTTTTTGTCTGTTTGTCTCCGAATGCATCACAAGAAAATCACTGGACGGATTTTGATGGAATTTGGTAGGGCGTTGTCCGGGTCAACATGTAGAATACTTTTTAGTGTAGGAAAATATCTCATCTCTGAGAAATCTAGGTATACTAACCGTTAAAACTTACCTAAAAACGAACTCGAGGGAATGAGGATGAGTCGTTAGTCTACACATATAATAAAATTATAACTAAGCCGAATCTGTACATTAAATATTTTTCAGAAAATCTTATTGAAATAGACATTATTATCGATACAGAGGCTAAATCTATAGTTTTAGAATTTTTGTATGTCTGTCTGCCTATCTGTGACCGCATCACGGAAAAACCACTGGGGATTTTGATGAGATTTGGTACGGTGATAGCTGATTATCCGGTTCAACATATAGGTCAACAAATATTGTATGGTTCTCTGGTGTCACTTTTGAATTTTTTAAATCATTTTTGTAAAATTGTGGGTAGGCACTGTCTATAACAAATATATAACGCCTTTGAGATGTCTAAAACCTTAGTCTCTCCCGTGACCATGATTGCTGTAAAGCATTCGAAACGTCGGGAACCAAAAATCTATATAAATACGCGAAATAATCCGAAAAGAAATTTTATTTAAAATACCTTTATGGAGTTTTTTTTTTTTGTAATTTTAGCGCAAGCGAAGCCACAGATTCCGCTAGTGGAGTAATAAAACTTATTTCTTTATAAAGTTATGTTTAATAAATCTTGAAAAGTAATACGTAGCGTCTGTTCACACCAGTCACAAGTTCAGATGTGCACTGCAGACGTAATAAAAACTTAGTTTTGAAAGACGTTTTCGCCGTCTTTTTGCTGTATTAAAAGCACCCTTTCTTTAAAGTAATTGCTGCTTTACAACTTTTTTATTCTTAATAAATATTTACTACGTTTATAGTTATGTTCTTTACTGTGTTTTTTTTTTCAATTTTAAATGCAATAATGAATACGGCCATAATCTGATCGGTGTATCCTACATAATAAATAAACCACTGTATGATTTGACGAAACGTTTGGCTCAGTTTCTAGTGACCCTACTTGCTGTGCTAGCGGCCGCGGATTCGAGTCCCGCTGGGGGGCATTCATTTGTGTGATGAACACGATTTACTTGATTGATTTACTTTTTGTAACATCTTATTAGAAATCATTGCATTTGTAATAGTAGTAATATTATAGAAGGGATGGGATAGTTTCGATATAGAAAAAAAGTATACGCAAAAATGCATCCAGTGGAAATCGAACCTTTGACTGGCATAGAAACAGATATTCTGTACTAAACAAAATTGTACGTCTATATTTTCAAAAAGCTTCAAATAATTATTTTTCAAGCAGTGTCATTGATGTGTAATATTATTCCCGCGTCTATAATAAATCCGCTTATTCGACTCTCTCAGTTTATTGCCGGTGACAAGACTTCGATTTATGTTTCATATTAATTCTGATAAATAATCCGTATGGTATTCTACTGATTTTCCTTATTTAAAAGACTTTCGTCTATACAGATAAATAAAATTGAAGTGTCTGTTTGTAATGTCAAAATAACAGATTTATACTAAATGCATATGGAATTATATATGGTACTTATAAGAAAAACACAATTTTTAAATTTTTTGTCTGTCTGTCTGCCTGTCTGTCTGTCTGTTTGTTTGTTCCAGCTAATCTCCAAAACGGCTGGACCAATTTTAACAAAACTTTCACTGGCAGATAGCTGATATTATAAGACGTAACTAAGGCTACTTTTATTTTACATAAAGAATTAGGGTTTCGCTCAAAAAAAATTAAAACGTACCTAGGGTCGAACCCGAGCGAAGCGAGGGTGAGTCACTAGTATACAAATAATATCCCGGTTTTACTTCTTTTTCCTTGTGTGGGATGGAATAGAACAACATTTTGAACATGAAACATAAACTCAAACACTTCTTGCATGAAAAATTCTTATTTTATTAATAAGTATCCGAATATTTTAGTAGAAGGAAAGTATTCATTTACTTATATAATATATGTATAACCTTTAAGGTCCTACTGATATTCACTGGGTTCAACTCAAAGAGAGAAGAAGCAAAAGCTAGCAAAAATAGTGCAAAATTTTGTATGGAGAAGCAAACTAGGGACGCACCCAAGCGAAACGATGGTGAATCGCTAGTTCCTTATATTTGTTAAAGTAAAAGGAGAAAATGATATGGTAATTTTTTACTGAAAGTGCATAAACGTTTATAAACATGGTAAAATCTACAAACATTGAGTTAGATATATTTAGTATATATTCCAAAAGTTTATGAAGCCATCACAAATGATATATTTTTGGAATAGGCTCAATTCGATAAAAGCAATCCCAAGACCAACCTAACCGACCCCACAGTTTATGGCGAAACAACTTTAAGAGGGTTAGATTTATAGGAGGCCAGACCCCACCTGAAAAAGAAATTTTGATATAAAAATACGCATGCTTCGCTACTACGTGACTATAACTAAAATATTTTTTATGCGTGCTTATTTATTGTCTTATATGTTTTTACGCATTGTTAGAAATAGATTATAATTTTATTTATGCTAGTATTATAACGAGGTAAAGTTTGTGAGTTTGTGAGATTGTAGGAGGTAATCTCTGGATCTACTGAACCGATTTAGATGAAATTTGCTAAGAAGATAGTTTGAGACCCTAAAAAGGACATAGGATACTTTTTAACCCGGAAATCATCGCTCATGGGGATGAAAATGGGTATGAAAGTTTGTATTGGGAAGCAAGCTAGGGACGAATCTAAGCGAAGCGTGAGTGTGTCATATGTGGGTGAGATCGAAGTCCATACCAAATAATAGGTCACAAAAACCTTTTTTTTAGTCTTGTAAAACAATGATTATATAATTTAATAATAATTATGTTGAAACATTAACACACAGCACCATCTAGTTCCATGGTAAGCTACGAGGCCTGTGTTATGGATACCAGATAGTTGATACACTACACATATAAATCTTTTTTAAATATGTACATACATATTATAAATATAAACACCCATGACTGGAGTACAAATATTCGTGCTCGTCACACAAATGAATGCCCCCAGCGGGACTCGAACCCGCGACCGCTGGTACAGTAAGTAAGGTAAGGCTTGAATATGAATTATAGTCAGTTACTTAATTTTTGTGGTAGATCAAGAGGTTATTATACCAAACTGTGATGTTTATAGTTTTGCATCTCATTTAGATATGAGATGCATATGCATATGACATCTCTTTTATAATGCGCACAGCCAAGATGTGGAATGCCCTGCCTGCGTCTGTTTTTCCGAGAGTGTACGACCTGAAACTCTTTAAGGTGCGTGTTAACAGGCTTCTCTTGGGCAAACTCGCTACATCGTAGATCTTATCTGTGCCTTCGAGCTAAGATGAAGGTCAAGAGTATGCCCAATATTAATAATAAAAAAAAAAAAAAAAAAAGATAATGTGTGATGGCTAACGATACTCAATGTTTTGTATTTGTTAACAACTGTCAATATTACACGTAGCCTATATAGAATACTATATAAGCCAGGCAGTAACGAACAATAAGCTCGATTATGCGTTAAGAGCTTTATTTAGGCAACTAGCCAAATTGGTTAAAAGTATTTAAAAATTATTACTTCTAACCTCTTACGCTCCATCCATTTTTAGGTAATACTAGCGACTCACCCTCGCTTCGCTTCGGGTTCGTCCCTAGACAAAAACAAATCTGTTCCACGGGAACCGTACATTTTTCCGGGATGATATATAACCTATAGCCTTCCTCAGTTAACGGGCTATCTAATGAAAAAAGTTTTTTTTTAATCGAATAAGTATTTGTTGAGATTAGTGGGTTCAATCAATACAAACAAACAAACAAACAAACTCTTCAGCTTTATAATATTATAGTATAGATTTGCATAAATTGTGTTTTTTTTACACTACTTTAACATGGCATTCCGAAGCCTACCATTTCCAAATATAACGGAAATCTTCAGTATAATAACACTAGCAACATTATATACTCTATACTAATATTATAATAAAGAGGTAAAGTTTGAGTTTGTAAGTTTGTGAGGTTGTAAGGGGTAATCTCTGGATCTACGGAATCGATTTAGATGAAACTTGGTAAGAAGATAGTTTGAGAACCTAGGAAGGACATAGAGTACTTTTTATCTCGGAAATCATCCCTTAAGTGGGTGAAAATGGGGATGAAAGTTTGTATGGGGAATAAAGCTAGGGACGAACCCGAACGAAGCGAGAGTGAGTCACTAGTCTCTAATATTTTTTAGTCATAGGTACCAACTAGGGGTATAGTCGAGTTCAAAAGAAGCTCAACTGCTCATTATGTTTTAAGTTATTTTTCGTTTGAATTTTACGTATCCAATCTTTTGTTTTTGTTTAATTCTTATTTAACGTATAAATTTGAAGAAAAGAATTGACAATGGTTTGATAATTGTTTTGATAGTGATTTTGAGTCGGTATACTTTTTTATTTAAGACTTATAATAATTATACTAC
Source organism: Argynnis bischoffii washingtonia (assembly GCA_033884665.1). Taxonomy (NCBI): domain Eukaryota; kingdom Metazoa; phylum Arthropoda; class Insecta; order Lepidoptera; family Nymphalidae; genus Argynnis; species Argynnis bischoffii. The sequence goes on from CM066610.1 coordinate 987,282, forward strand.
GGGACTTAAACACGTGAGTTCGGTGGCCGGAGTTAGCATCAAATATTCGACAGATAAGGTATATAGCCACTAACAATTTCACTCGTTTAAATCACGTAGTGTAATCACACTAATATTATAAATGTGAAAGTGTGTTTGTTTGTTTGTGTTTCATTTCACTTCGAAAGAAAGTGATGGATTTGCGGGATTTTTCGTGTGGAGATAATTGGAGGGCTGGAGAGTGACATAGGTTACTTTCTATCAAGGAAGATTATCTCATTCCCATAGAAAAACACATATATAAGTACATAACAACACATACATAGTCACATATAAACACATATATAGTCTATCTATTCCATAGCAACCGTTAAAACGTTACCTAGCAACGAACCCGAGCGAAGCAAGGGCGAGTCGCTAGTTATTATATAATAATGTAACACAAAAATTTAAAAAATTACATTTAAAATGTATTTATTCAAACAATAAATATTATTTCTACTAAGAAAACCTGTTCAACTTGTAATCATTTAACTTTTTTCTAATACCAGATTGCGTGAACTAAACCACTTTATAGATATTATGGGTGCGAAAACAGAAGTTCGTGCATGTAAAAGAGATTTATGCGAAAATTGCATTCGCTCTGACTGTTTAATTAACATGTGATTTGTAACTCTGTATGAATATTTAACACTTAATTAAATTATTTATAGTTTAATTTATATTTATGTCATAGTTCAAAGCGTTTAGATCGTAACATATTAGTTATTATTTCCTTTTAATTTATTGTATTTAATGATAGTAAATCGAAACTCTGTCAAGCTTGAGGAGTCTATTTCTGCCGCCAAGCAACAATGATTGCATTGTTGTGTTCCGGTTTGAAGGATAAGGTAGCCAGCGCAATTATAGGCAAGAGGCATATCATCTTAGTCCTCACAGTGACAACGCACCTTCTGCATTTTTGTTACTTAAAACCTAAGTGCATGAACCGTAGGTGTTATGGGCAACAGGTACTGCTTTCCATCAGGTGGTCTGTCTGCTCGTTTGTCACTGAATCTCATTAAAAAAAATTATCAATGAATAGAATAGATGTATTCCGCTATTACACGAATTTTTCAAGCGCAAGTAAAATCCATGAAATAATAAAGCCATTCTTTTAATTTTTCACCATATTATACACACCGTTTCTACTTCTTAAAGAAACAACATACCTGTATCTAATACATAATTTACCACCTTTATGTATTTTATTACTATGCTACTTGCAATAGAATAATAAAATCTTGAGTTGCTGAAATAAGAAATATAATAAATTTTCCATTTTGAAATCTTAGAAATTTTGCAAGAAAAACAACAAAACATGACTATAGTAATATGATACAAATTTAAACAGAAGCCTGCAAGTGACAAACTCTCACTTCAACTTTAAGTACTGGAGAGCTCAATCTTTCGAGCTTCTTAAGTCCAATACGTATAAACAATTACTGCGAAAAACTTGTTAAAAGGTCGTCCTTCTATAATTTATTCTTTTGGAAGAAGCTTAAAAAAGGACACTTGTAAAGTTTTCAAGTACTTCGAAAGTCTTTCTCGAGCAAAGTGTTTCAAGGTGAGAATACTTTTAAATGTTTCGTTATACACGAAATGGCGTTAAATTAATTTATTTTCACAAACTTTGAAAGTTTACATTAAGTGTGTATATATGAATGTCTGTATGTGTGTATGTTCTCTTTCACGCTGAAGCCGCTAGACAGATTTGGATGAAATCTAGTAAAAACATAGGCTATAGCCTAGAGTAACATATGGATTGCTGTTAGGATCTAGGGACTTAAATACGCACCCAAGCATTATCAAGGTAAGTCGTCAGTAATTAAATGTAACGTAATACTCTGCAAAGTAGAGCGTCGATAACGGGTCCTCATGATGTAATCTATTTCCTTGCCAAATATCATCAAAATCGAAATTTAACAGACAGACAGACACAGTTACTTTCTTATTAAATAAATATGATGTAACCCATACTATTACTATAACTGGAATCAAATCTATGACATGCAAGTCACATAAATATTATAAATGTGAAAGTGTGTTTTTTTGTTTATTTGTTTGTCTGTTCTTCATTCACGTCGAAAAAGAGTGACAGATTCGCGTGATTTTTTGTGTGGAGGGAAATGGAGGGCAGGAGAGTGACATAGGCTACTTTTTATCGCGGGAGATCATCTCATTCCCATGGGAAAAGACGCTATAATAAAACCCAAAAAAACATTTATGATCAGAATCACTTGAAACTTAGTATTAATAAATAAATACATGTTTTAGAGTTTTTCGAAATTCATCCCAGAAGAGGGTAAAATAAGAGATGAAAGTTTTTATAACCTACCTTTTTAGAGATTTTTTTGTAGTTTTAGCGCGAGCGAAGCCGCGATTTCTGCTAGTTTTAAAATAAAATAAAAAATTCGTACATATTATAGGTTAAGTATAGAAAAGCGTGTTAATTAAAATGATTCTAAAATAGCATCAAAGGGCAACTTGTCTCGTTTTTAACTGGATTTCTGCGTATAATTGCTACTTTTGTAAAATTTTAATGAGCATAATTAGAAGAAATCGCCGACAATGCATGAAATCTGGAAGAGGAATGGTGACTACTGTACTGTAGTATAATTTTATCTAGTAATAAGAAAAATAGCAATGTTTTGTATGTATGTTTTTAGCCCTTTTCAACGTCCCACTGCTGGACATGGGCCTCCTTCCAATGCGAGAGGGACCACGATAGTCCACCACACTGGCCAAGTGCGAGTAGAAGCATATGTAACATATAAGTATATACAAAAATGTTTTCTGTGTGTCTTTACATATAATTTCGTTATTCGCATATTGTCTTCAAAACTTCTTAATAAGTAAATTCATATAATTTTTTCAAATGAAAATTATATCTTGTCACTTTCCGTACTTTTAAGCCTTCATTTGCGAAGACGGAGATATCTTCAGAATAAATATGGTGTTTAAGGCCTAGAAAAATGCTAAGCAATTTTAAACCGACTACGAAAAGGGGCGATGTAAGTGCATATTTTTGGTGTACAATAACGTTACGTTATATTTTTATCAAGAATAATGTAAATATATTCATGATCTTTTTAAATTTAAGCCAAAATTCCACTTCTAACGATGTAATAGATAATTTTAAAGCCAGCGGAACACTTTTATTAAAAACTAGCGACTCGCCCTCTCTCCACTCGGGTTCGTCCGAAGTACCGAATTTTATCAAAATCTGTCCAGTGGTTTTCTCGTTTGTTCCCAGGCAGACAGACAGATAAAAATTCTAAAAACTATAGATTCTGCCTCTGTATCGATAATAATGACTATTTCTATAAGATTTACCAAAAATTATTTGATATACAGATTCTACTCAGTTAGAATTTTATTATATGTATAGATGACTAGCGACTCACCCTCGCTTCGCTTCGGGTTCGTCCCTAGACAAAAACAAATCTATCCCACGGAAACCGTACATTTTTCCGGGATGATATATAGCCTATAGCCTTCCTCAATTAACAGGCTGTCTAATGCAAAAAGAATTTTTGAAATCGGATTAGTAGTTGCTGAGATTAGCGCGTTCAACCAAACAAACAAACAAACTCTTCAGCTTTATAATATTAGTATAGATTTTAGTATTATCAATTTGAAAGATAATATTGGATGTAGATTTCCCTCATTACTCTTTCCCAGCATACATAAAATTCTATCAAACGACCGTACTTTTTGGCAGAACACGACTACTGACCAGAAATTTATTGACATGAGTTTCTCTGACCATACTCGTATAAAGTAATTTAGGACGAAGTAAATTACGAATCTACAATTCCATTCTAAGCATCTGTTTGTCCTACAGTCGAACAAACTCGCTCGAAACTTTTTAGTTTTCTGCAGAAAGGCAATAAAAAGTTTCTCGCCGCAAGCTATGTCCTCCAGGCAACCTTCTTTTTGATACTTGTCTTTTTAACACTTTAGTAAAGAGATCGCCAGCTGAAAGTTGTCAGTATCTTTCATTACTTCACTATTATTAATTTAAAGCAGAACAAAAGTTTAGTGTCGAGACTATTACTGTCCATTAAAAATTCAAAATATACACATATTTTGGAAAGCCATATTGGCCATGGAGGTAGCTAATAATATAACAGTAAATATTTGTTTAGGTTTGATTCAGATAAAGGCCTCGGTACGTGGAACGCTAAGTGTGGAGTCCAAGTCACAAGGTATTTTTCAATTTTCATGCGCTGTTTAGCTGCGAAATATATCTATACATATAATAAAATTATAACTGATCGCTGTCTGTACATGGAATATATTTGAGGAAAACTATTATTGGGGATCTTTATTAACGCAATAGAACCTAAAACAATGATTTTTAGTTTTTTTGTCTGTTTGTCTGTTATACATATATACATATAACACAAAAATTGCGTTTGTGCGCGCTAATTTTAGAAGGGCTTAACCGATTTGGGAGTGGTTTTTACTAATGTATTGTGATAAGCTTCACTTAACATTTAGTGTTTGTTTTATTTCAATGGTTCCTAAATAAAAAAGTTATGTCAATTTAAAGAATCATCTGAGGGCGAACCCGAGCAAAGCTAGGGTGAGCCGCTAGTCCTAAATAATATTCTTAAAGTAATCTGTACAATTGTCGTCCCATCGGATCCCCATCGGAGTTTGAGTGTAAAAGAAATAGAGAGTGCACTTGTGTCTGCGCGTACACACGCTGCACTATAATATCTCCTGCACAGTTGGCTAGTCTCAATGAGACTGGCCGCTGTGGCCGAAGTCGGTCGGGAACACATTGATCTATAGAATAAGTGTCTTATACAAAAAGCAATGTCTGTTAATTATTTTCATCCAAATTATGATCATAAAATATTAATTTCATTCCATAATTTGTATGAAAAGATAGAAATAAATAACGCAAATTAAAATGTTGTTAAGTTTAGGAAAGTTTGTAGCATCTTGTTGAGATTGTGCTTGAATCGAGTTAGCCGACGGTACAAACTTAAGATCAGTTTTACTACTATGGGATTACTGGAGTGAACACGTTGACTAGAAGTTAAAAATAGTAACAGAAAAATAAATGAAATGAGAAAAAGAGCTTGATTTTGAGCTTTAAATATGTTGGGACATTAATACACAGCACCATCCAGTTCTATGGTCTACGAGGCTTGTGTTATGAATAGCGGATAGTTGCTACACTACACATATACATACATATATATATATATATATATATATATATATATAATAAATTAAATATAACGCCATAATAAATTAAAAAACATCCAAATTTCAATTCAATTGGGAAGATGGCTGGGTACTACCATTGTCGTGGGATCCTGTTATTAATATATAAATTTTTATTTGTAAATGTAATCATCTTAATTAATTTTAATTTTCTAAAGTACACATAGAACAATAATGTGGCTTAAACAATTAATATTTTATTTTCTTTATGGTTATAAATATAATAATGGTAACACTAAAAATAGAGATTACTAAACAATAATACAATAAAAAGTTTTCTATATAATAATAATAGTAGCTAAAATTATATAAATAATATTCTATATTTCAAGTATAAAATAATTAAAATTATAAAAATGTTTAAAATTAAAATTAACAAATATTGTAAGGTACTTTGGTGCCAATTTTCAAAATTTTGAATTAATTTTTGTCATTTTGTGGGTAGGCTGTCTGTAACAACTATATAATGCTTTTGAGACATCTAACACCTTAGTCTTTCCCGTGACCATGATTGCTGAAAAGCAATCGAAACGTCGGGAACCAAAAATCAAAATAAATTCGCGAAAAAATCCTAAAATATAGTTTTATTTAAATGTCTAATATTCGCGTAAATCTAAGAAAGTATTATAGTATCTTATATGTTAACCCGGATAACCAGCTATCATCATACCAAATTTCATCAATATCTGTCCAGTGGTTTTTTCATGATGCAGTTACAGACAGACAGACAGAGAGACAAAAATTCTAAAAACTATAGATTCGGCCTCTGTATCGATAATAATGACTATCGCAATAAGATTTTCCGAAAACTATTGTTATATGAATAAATGTTAAATATCTATTTAAGTCTAAGGTAGAATTATCAAATTAAATAATTTTAAGAGTAGTACTAACTATTATGAAAAAATCATAATAAAGAAATAATCGTAGATCTAAAGCTTATGTAGCCTCCTTAGTCACGAAGCAGTTTTGAAGAAAAATAACTTTAAAGTTAAATATAAAGCGAAAAGTTATTTTTAGAGCAAACACTAAAATTAAAAGTTATTTCAAAATTAACAACTTTCATACTATTACAAAGTTTTATTGAAACGATACTTAAGATTTTAATATAATAATGATCAAATCTTGACGCGCAGTTGATTTTTGATACTATATTTCTTACTAGCGACTCACGCTCTCTCCGCTTGGGTTCGTCCCTATATACGTTTTAACAATTAGTATACATTTCATATTAGGCAGCCCAGTGATAACGCTCGCTTGGGAAACTAAGTGAAGCGGGTTCGTATCCCTGGTCTCGCACCTCTGATATTTTCATGTGCGAATCATTTCTAACATGATTACCACTTGCCTTACGGTGAAGGAAAACATCGTGAGGAAACCTACATGTTTAAGAGAACATAGCAAGTTTTTGAAAGATATGTGAAGCTTTCCAACCCACACTTGGTCAGCGTGGTGGACTATGGCTTTGTATTGAAGGGTAACCCATGCCCAGCAGTGGGACGTTAAAAAGGGCTGAATACATACATACATACATACATATATACATACATTTCTTAGAGATGAGATATTTTCCTGCAGTAAAAAGAATATGTTGACCAGGAGAACCAGCTACATACCAAATATCATAAATTTCATCAAAATCTGTCTAGTAGTTTTCTCAGATAGAGAGACAAAAATTCTAACAACTATAGATTCGGTCTCTGTATCGATAATAATGAGTATTTCAATAAGATTTTCCAAAAAATATTTAATGTACAGATTCAACTCAGAATTTTATTATATGTACCTATAGATTAAAAGATAGATTTTTATTACCTATTAAGTTGCTTATACACAAGTATCTTTATCGCTTTATCGATTCAAGACTACGCAAAGTTAATTTTTGCGATCATATCGCTATCGTAAACATAAAACCTCATACTAAAGAACTATATAGATGGAGTCCGCCAAAATAAATGTCAAAAATAGTAACGCCATTTGCTTTTTATGCTACTATTCTCGATTGTCATCTCTGATATCGATAACACATTTTTATTTACTCGCAGCTTCACTATTCAATTTAATCAACAATGTAAACACAATATAACTTTATACAATGCTACTACAGGACTTAACGCGTGAATTCATAAGCGGCGAAATACCTTATTCCTGACATCATCATGTCATTATTATACAATGTGTACACACTTTGAAAATACATTTTAATCTAGTTTAACTGTCGTATTGATTTATAATATTACTAACGACTCATCTTCGCTCCGCTCGCGTTTGTCCTTAGTTACGTTTTAAAGTATTGTACAGATTTCTCAGAGATGAGACATTTTCCTGCAATATCAAATATTCCATATATTGACCCGGATAACCAGCTATCATCATTCCAAATTTAATTAAAATCTACCCACTAGTTTTCTCGTGATGCGTTTCCAGAGAGACAGACAGACAAAAGCTCTAAAAACTATAGATTCGGCCTCTGTATCGATAATAATGTCTATATTAATAAGATTTTCCATAAATTAATCTTTCTTTATGAATAAAATAAAAAACCAAATGCGTAAAAAGCGAACTAAAAAGAACGGAACAAGTTAACGAAATAAAATAATATACAGTGTTCTTTAAAATTATTTTTTTACTTACAGCTTTTCAGTTTTCACCAATTCGAGTTTTTCGCATTTGGAGTTTCACTTAACAATCTATACAGATAAATAAAATTGGAGTGTCTGTTTGTAATATTAAAATAGCCGCTTTTTACTAAATGCATATGGATGTACACACCAAAATTAAAACCAAATTAATTTATTAATTTTCTTTTGAGAAGCAACCTAGGAACGAATCCGAGCGAAGCGAGGATGAGTCGCTAGTTTTAAAATATAAGTTGTATAAATTTTGGTAATCTCCTCTTAAAAACCTTCATTTTTTAAACCTTACTTAATGTGTATAGGAGAAAAAATGTCTTTTTCAAGACACAAATTGCCGCCTCAAATACGCTATACATACAATATTATTACATAATATATAATTACATAATACAATTAAATACCATCGAGCTGAACCGACTTAACGAAGCCTGGAAGTGGACTTCAATAATTTCTAACAAAATTTAAAGTACTAAAAACATGTTTCTTTACAAAATATACCAATTAAATAAATCTAATGACCGTATAAGAAAAATCAATATATTTTTTTTATTAATATCGGCAGAAGTAGATTTTTAATGATATCGGTAATTTAATCGTTAGACGTTTCTGAACTCGCCAACGACCTAGTTTTCCACAGATAAATATCCTGAAGCGATACATCATATTAAATGTAGATGAAACTTTAAATTGATACTGCAATAATTATTCTGTGGTTTTATTAGCTACTAGCGACTCACCCTCGCTTTACTCGGGTTTTTTTTTATCAGTAAGTCTAACATCCATAGACATACACCCGTGACTTTTTAGGGTTCCGTACCCAAAGGGTAAACGGGACCCTATTACTAAGATTTCACTGTCCGTCCGTCTGTCTGTCTGTCTGGCCGTCTGTCACTAGGCTGTATCTCGAGAACCGTGATAGACAGTTGAAATTTTCACAGATGATGTATTTTTGTTGCCGCTATAACAACAAATACAAAAAGAGAATAAAATAAATATTAAAGATGGCTCCCATACAAAAAAGTGATTTTTTGCTCGTTTTTGCTCGATATTGATAACGTAGATGAACGTAGGGTAGATGCGTGAAATATTCACAGAATATTTAGTCATATATTCTCTTTAAAAATAAATAATTAAACTAAAGTAAAATAAATACTTATGGGGCCTCCCATACAACAGACATGATGTTTTTTGTTGTTTTTATAGATAATGGTACGGAACCCTTCGTGCGCGAGTCCAACTCGCACTTGGCGTATTTTTTGAGCTATTTTTATGTTTTTTTGTTATTTTTTTTTAATTTTTTTTTTTTATTTAAAATAGATCGTGCGTGTAAAATTTCAGAACCGAAAATTTTACAAAAAAACCTATATTTGGGTATAGACATATACAATACGTCTGACAAATATATAATATTATATTGTTTCCGTATATGATGTTCTATATATATATATAATTGTAATTTGCCTAATACCTATGCCTTATTTAATCACTGATTTGTTTTAATTTAATTACGATATTTGCCAAAGAAGTTATACTTCAACCGCGCGTAAAGGTTACACGCACCCATTTTTTTAGATCTGTATTCTATAACGATTGGAGAATGGCATTTTGTCTAAGATCCGTGATTCAAAATATTAAATACTAGCGACCCACCCACTCTTCGGTTGGACTTGTCTCTAATTATAAATATTATTTTCATATACAGGCAACTATTTGGCCAGCGCAGGCCGGTAAAGCGACTACTAACCCCATTTCACTCAGACTTGATTTACAAATATTGGAGTTTAATACTGAAAGTTTTATTAAATCAAAATAAAATATAGCCTATATCCGTCAACGCTAGTGTAGCTTTCTAATAGAGACAGAATTTTTGGAATCGGTTCAGTAGTTCGGGGGATTACCCCTTACATACAAAGTTTACCTCTTTATTATAGTAGTATAGATTACCAGTGGTTTCTATATAAAATAAGTACACTGACTAGAATAGGTTCAAAGTTAGTTTTGAATATAACATCCCATCAAAAACATAAATGTGAAACTGGGAGCCAAGTTCAATATTAGAAATATGCGTCGTTGACAACTTCACCGACAAAAGAATTGAGATCTACATGGGTGCTAAGTTCTGTAGATAATCCTGAAATTTATTAATAAGTACATATTTGAGTTCAAGACTTGGCTAGTTTTTACAAGTAAAGCAAGTTTTTAGAAGAGTGAGACATGTTGACCTTAAATTAGCAGAATATAAGGTAACACGTATGTAAAAACTAGCCAAGTCAAATTAAAATAATTTCATATGAAACTGTAAGCGTAATCTATCTAACTTGAAATACCAATTTCCTCTAAAAGCGAATATCTTACAATTAGACCGTGCCAGAGTAGTTAAGGGTAGTAAAATATTTCCGCCCCCATATACTCGGTTAATTGGCAGCGAGGCTTGATAACATCGATGCCCCGGGTTCCGTAGATGTGTAATAAATGTTCTGAGATGCGCAGGTTTGGTTAGGATCAAGAATAAACATAAATCTTGAATAGCATATAATTACATCAATACAAATAGGTCAAATTATCTTCAGGTTTAACCGCTGAACAGATTTCGATAACATTTAGCAAAGATATAGATTGCATCCTGGTATCGGATATAGCTCTTGAGCCCCGTCTCGCTTATCACGCGAGCGAAATCGCGGGCTTAAACTAGTACTAATATAATTAGTACTTTTGTTGTTTTTTTGTTAAATTAATAAAATTGGAACGTTTAAAACAGACCACGTGTAAAGAAGTCTGCTCACTACACCGTCTCATACCATGACACGTTCATAGCACGGTCGATATTGATAACGGCAACAGAAGCTTGACATATTCACAGAATTTTTAGTTATATATTTAGTTTAAAAATTAATAATTAAATTAAAATAAAATAGTGATAAGGTAGCCAGCGCAATTACAGGCAAGAGGCATATCATCTTAGTCCTCACAGTGACAACGCACCTGCGGCTCTGTATTTTTGTTACCTAAAACCTAAGTGCATGAACTGTAGGTGTTATGGGCGACAGGTACTGCTTTCCATCAGGTGGTCTGTCTGCTCGTTTGTCACTGAATCTTATAAAAAAAAAAACAAATATTTCACGGGAGCTCCCATACAACAGACATGATTTTTTTGCCGTTTTTATAGATAATGGTTCGGAACACGGCTATTGTTAATTAAGACGAAAGTGTGTTGAAAACCGAAACCAATCGCTAGCCAAATTTAACTTACAAAGAACACTTAGAAACAATAACTTAATATTGAATTATTACCCATTTCACCAAATTGTTCTAAGTTACACTTTAACTAAGAATCTGTTAAGTAAAGAGGTACTCATTTAAGAAATATTATAAATTTAATTTATTTTCTTCTACATATTAGACACAAACATCGAAACTCTTTTTTTTTAATACATAACGTAAATATTTCCCAACATACACATATACAAGTGGTTATATGGGACGCACCATCTAGAAAAGCCGCTACTACCAACTAAAACCCAACAGAACCTCCCTCATCTTAATGAGAAGTCACAAGATAGTTTTCGCACTCAACTATGAAGCCCCGACGGCAGGTCTACCAAAGCAGACCCCGCAAACAAGGGCTTGTTCCTCTGTCCATTCTACTGTCAGAGAAGTACCAGGAGCAACCCTCATGATAAATAAATAAATATGTTGGGACATTAACACACAGCACACTCTAGTTTCATGGTAAGCTACGAGGCTTGTGTTATAGATACTAAATAGTTGATACACTACACATATATAACTATATATATATATATATATATATATATATATATATATATATGTATTATGTATATATTATAAATATGACCCGTGACTAGAGTACAAACGTTCGTGCTTATCACACAAATGAATGCCCCCAGCGGGACTCGAACACGCGACCACTGGCGCAGAAAGTAGGGTCACTACAAACTGAGCCAAACGTGCCGTCGATCATATACCACCGAAGTGGGCCCCGTCTCAATGTGTCTTGGCTTCTAGCCCGGTTGGATTGCAGGACGCTAAAGCCCCACACCACGACAAAGTAAACACACATCGGGGAAGACATCGAAACCCTAGTGAAGAATTTTTTTTTTACTGACGTAGTTTGAACGTCTAAACAACTGTATACGAACAGAATGACAAAAAGCTATTTAATTATATTTGACAATAATTTTCAGTAGGCACGCTAGAGCCTAAAGACCTTATGAACGCAAGATCTAAGGGACATTTATGTAATTTATATGTAGATAAGAATGTTAAAAAAATAATTAAGGAAATTTTGCTTTGTTAAAATTCGGTCCCTAATCCTAGGGAATCCCCAAAGTCTGTACTCCTTTGTGCGTATAAATAAAGTTTTTATTACTGAAATAACTTAATAGTTCCCTAAATGTATGTAATCAGCCCTTTTTAACGTCCCACTGCTGGCACGGGCCTCCCTTCAATACGAGGGGCATCAGGCCATAGTCCACCACGCTGGCCAAGTGCGGATTGGCAGACTTCACATGTCTTTCGAAAACTTGCTAGGTTTTCTCAGACATGCAGGTTTCCTCACGATGTTTTCCTTCACCGTAAGGCAAGTGGTAATCATGTTAGAAATGATTCGCACATGAAAATATCAGAGGTGCGATACCCGGGATTTGAACCCGTTTCACTCGGTTTCCCAAGCGAGCGCGTTACCACTGGGCTACCACTGCCCTCAATTCCCTAAATACAGGAATATAAATTATAAACGAATATGAATTTCCAAAACTTTTATACAAAAATAAAGCAAATATACCCGTAAATCAAAGTAAACATTCCGAATATAGAAATTTCAATTTCATATAAAACAGTATAAATTAACACTCACCTACCGGATACGTAAATTAATGAAGGTAATAGGAAAATATTCGACAGCCCTACTTCTAAAATTTTACATTATAAAGAAAAATATTTTTTTTTTTATTTTTTTTACTTTGAACTGGTTTATTATTTTTAAATAAACATTTATTATTCATTTTTGAATAATTATAATATAGGATACCATAGCCAAAAGGCAAAAGCAGAACCTTCATTATTTTGTTTTGTCCGTCTGTATGTCACAGCTACTTTACTCGTAAACTATTGGAGTTACATTGCTGTTATTTGGTAGATACGTATAAAAAATAAGAGCAGTTCTGCATATGTCACTAAAGGAAGAAAAATAATTAAGCTTATTTTCAAAAATAATTTCTCATAGAAATATAATGAACTACGAACTTATTTTATGGCGTCAGTAATAAAAATTGTCGATGGGTAAAATATTGTCGTATTTCTAACCTAAAAAGTTATATAATTTACGAATCATATTTTTTAAGTTTATATTATATATATAGTACTTTAAAACATAAAGTATTCCTCAAAAAAGACATATAGAAAACTTTTAATTTTTCTTAGTAGGTAATAGAACGAGAGCCCGTGACGATCAGACCTTCGTTATTTTGTAAAAGCTGAAAGTTTCTTTGTGTATGTCCCCAAGACTGACTGAATGACTATTTCAATAAGGTTTTCCAAAAAAATATTTAATGTACAAATTCGACTCAGTTACAATTTTATTATATGTATCATGTAATATTAATATTTTACATATTATTAAACTAGTGTAAATAATATTCTATTGGAGTGGGTTTCAATTTATCCCAAACTCCTAAAATTATACTTACGTTATAGTATAAAAGTAAAATTTTATATATGTCACTTCAGGAATTATCAAAACATCTTATCAGATACATTTTCAGATAGTTTGAGGGTGTCTGACAGGGGTTTGCAAACGTACTAAGTATGTCATAATTGTCGACGTGATTTCTACTATTATACTTTAACGAATTTGCGGTGCAATTTTATACCCTTTGCCACCTGTTACCTGCCAAAGCCACCATCACCCAAGCTTTATAGTCGGGGATCGTTCTTATCTGTATTGGGGACATACACAGAGAAACAGTCGCAAACTCTTGGACTATAAAGGATATACGTAGGACTAATATTATTATTTTTATCAATGTAAAACGCCATGAAATCCACGGGCCTATACTAGTTAATTAATATAACTTTAAAGCATCGTTAAAGACAAAATGCAATCTTACGAAAATTTCACACTACACTGCAGATTCATACACCGTCATAATAGTTAGGGTCATAGTACTATAATAACCTCTAAGGATAGGGGCCAAAATGTGCTGAAAGCGCGCTTCCTATCTTTCGACCGTCCTCTTAGAACCTGATAAAATCCACGTCGAATAAGTATGTGATGATATTAGAAGGAAAAGTGTTAAACAATTTGAAAAATAAAATATTTATATCAAAAAAGTTTTTATAAATTAAAAGATAGAGATAATCCCCCCTGGATTGTGTAAGACCGCAATATTTAGAAAAATAGAGGATAGGCTTTTGCCTAGCAGTGGGATGATGTGAGCTAACTGTAACTGCAATTTAGTGGATAAGACACCTTGGAAATTAAATGTTCTTAGGCTACTTCGATTGGAAGTATAACATAACTTTACTTAAGGAAATTAAAAAGGAGTTTTATTCCTAGTTCTTCTAAAAACTCCTAGATAGTACCTAGTGAAAACTCAGTCTTTCTCTCTTATTATTAATTATATTCTTATGATATTTAAAGTAAAAAGTCCTATTGTTATTTTGATATGTCTCGTATAGGTATTTGATGACGGCCAATCTCACTGAGACTAGTCAGATGCATAAGAGATATCTTGGTTCCGCGCGTGTACGCGCGAATACAAGTACACTCTCTATTTTTGTCACTCTCAAAGTCCGATGGGACGGTAATTCACGGGGGTGAAACACTGCCAACTTGCTAGAATAATCAGTAACTGAACTAGGCCCAAGTTGAGACTCAAACCGTCCTGATCTGCAGCTGTACATGCTAGCAAATAAACCATCGAGGCAGTTAAAACAACAAGAAAAAACATACTTACGTACGTGGGACTCGTCAAAACGCATAAAATAATTTCAGCACAAGTTTAATATTTGAAGATGGATAGCCATCATCAGACCAGCTAGATGGTATCAAATTGCTAATCGAATTTCACGTACTAACAAAGTTTTAAGTCGGTACAACAATTAGGAGTTAAAACCGACTTCTAAAATTTCATTATACAGTTAGCAATTGAAGTACATCTGAACAACTAATACTTTGTTAGATGTACGTATATTTGATACTTTAAATGAATTTGCTCTATTATATTTTTTTTGTTTTTTTCGGTGGTGGGAGAGAGACAGTCTCCCCGTAATCTGAAAAGATAGTTTCATTTAAAATATAACTAATCTGTTTTAACCCACGATGCAAGAAGAAATGAAAAAAAAGGTTTAACGTGTGTATTTGTCTACTAGCGACTTACTTTCGCTTCGCTCGGGTTCGTCCCTAGGTTGCTTCCTCATACAAACTTTCAACCCCTATTTTCACCCCCTAAGTAGTGATTTCCGGGATAAAAATTATCCTACGTCCTTCCCAGGATCTCTAACTATCTTCTTACCAAATTTAATCCAAATCGGTTCGGTTATTTTGGTACCTATTCGATATAAACAAAAACAAAACACTTATGTATGTAACTGTGACAACAGGCAGATTACGTGTAGGTGGACCAAGCTGCCTGCTTATGCAATATAAGTCTTTACACTTTCAATGGCCACTGACAATATTTTTATGGTGGTGATGCGAGAAATCTGTGTTCATTTTCTTTATTCAAATTGAAGTACGAAGTGTATTCTTAATAATTTACGTCAGCTTAATATATAATATTTTCTTACATTAACTAGAATATTTGACGTGTTAAATAAAACTATGTCTTCATTGTGCGGATTTATGCCGTTTGTAATAACTATATGATAACTTTTAAGGTTTCTAAAACTTTAGACTCTCCCATAACCATAATTGCTTGAAACTCGAAAAGTTGGAAACCAAAAACCAAAATAAATCCTCAAAAAAAGCTGAAAAGATAGTTTTATTTACAATACATTATATTTCTAATTACCTTTAACATGCGAGATAACATTATGATTACATATTATGTGAACAATGTTTCATTACATAAGTAGTTTTGAAAATAATTGCTTTACTTTTTCTTTTCTTCCGAAAGACATTTCTCCTCTCATAAAGTTTCATAATAAGGGAACTCTATTTAAATAACCCCATAGCTATATCCGCATCCAAACATTTGCTTTCCGGTGGCAGGAAAATAGATAATGTACCTACTGTTGTTATCGGTTGAGATTATAAAAACATCGTGTAAAATCTTGGGAAAAATAAACTAAATGCGTATTCCCTAAATCTAAAGAAATAAGGTTTAAATTCGTAAACAAATGTGAGAAAAGACGTTTTTTATTTCAATAGTCGTAATGTTGATATCGTAATTCCCTTGTAGGCTGTCCTTTGTGCGTGTAATGGTGTGTGCATGGTTTTGTAGAATGGATGGGAAGAATTTAATGGTTTGGCACCATAAAGATTTTCTTTAATTTTAAAATGACATTTAACTTAATTTTTGACGACATGTTTAGCTCAGTTTGTAGTGAGCCTACTTGCTATGCAAACGGTCGGGTTCAAGTCCTGCTGGGGGCATTCATTTGTATGATGAGCACGAATGTTTGTACTCCAGTCCTGTTTATATTTATAATATGTATGTATTTAAAGTTATATATATATGTAATGTATCAACTATCTGGTATCCATAACACAAGTCTCGTAGCTTACCATGGAACTAGATGGTGTTGTGTGCTAATGTCCCTAAAAATATTTCTTTACCTAACTGTACCTTATATACCTGTAACCGTCTAAAACCTTAGTTTCTCCCGTGACCATGATTGCTGTAAAGCATTCAATACGTCGGAAACCAAAAATCAAAATAAATCTGCGAAAAAATCCGAAAATATAGTTTTACGTTTTAACGTTTAGCTCAGAGATGAGATATTTCACGCAATAAAAAGTAACCTATGTGTTGACCCGGATAACCAGCTGTCATCATACTAAATTTCATCAAAATCCCTCCAGTGGTTTTTCTGTGATGCGGTAACAGACAGACAGACAGACAGACAAAATTCCAAAAACTATAGATTCGGCCTCTATATCGATAATAATGTCTATCTCAATAAGATTTTCCAAAAAATATTTAATATACAGATTCGGCTTAGTTACAATTTTATTATATGTATATAAATAAATAAATAAATAAATATGTTGGGACATTAACACACAGCACCATCTAGTTCCATGGTAAGCTACGAGGCCTGTGTTATGGATACCAGATAGTTGATACACTACACATATATAACTTTAAATAAATACATATTATAAATATAAACACCCATGACTGGAGTACAAACATTCGTGCTCATCACACAAATGCATGTACCCAGCGGGACTCGAACCCGCGACCGCTGGCAAAGCAAGTAGGGTCACTACACACTGAGCCAAACGTGTCGTCAGTATAGAAGTAGATAGTATAGATTCAAAATGTCAAACATTCGCATATCAAGGCTTTAATAAGCTGTTAAGTACACTAGTTTAAAACAAAATACATTATACAATACATTTATTATCATATCCAAACAAAACAAGTATTCAGCGGAGTCTATAAATTCATATTGGGTACTCAGTCAATAATAAAATATCTTACCGGGCCTTCTCTCCTAATAAAACCATTCCATTTCCATAACAAAGAGATATTACTGCATGATAATATTGTTAGTTTTATGTTGATTCTATCTGCAATGGCTTACGTATGTATGAACTAGCTTTCACGTCCAGCTTTGTTTAAAAATTATTGTATTTTTAGCCGACTACAAAAAATTGGAAGTATCCAATTAAATTGCTTGGGTTTTTGTGTGTGTTGCGCAATATCCACGCTACTTTAGATTATGAATCAATTTTAATGATTATTTTTTAAGAATGACCCAATATCAAATATAAAAAAAAACTTTTAAGAGCAGTATTATAATTCAGTTAAAATATAACAAATATGTTATAGATATTTTGTAAAAATTATGGCTTTTCTTATTAGAATGTAAATCTGAACTCTAATCTCAAAAAGATTAACTGAACTGAACTGAAACTACTCATTGAAATCACTTCCTTCTGATGTAAATCTGGGAATGCAACTCTGATGATAAGAGCTGGAGTAAAAATCTAAATTTGTTCCTTTGTACAGCACAGTACTTTTATAATGTTCTTCTAACCTGTGTCAACCACAGCAATTAATCATACTGAGACTAGCCATGTGCCCAGAATATACTATTATAGTGCACAAGTATGCGCGAAAGCACAAGTGCATTTTTTTTTCAATCTCAAAGTCCTATGGGAAGACATTACGACAAATTACAGGCGTAGGACCTGTGGTTTTACGTGCTCTTTAAGATATGGGGGTGTAACACCATTTCTTGACACAAAAACTCGATAAATGTGCTTGGCCCGACCCAAGGCTTAAACCCAAGGTTTGTATTTCTGCTGATGTACATAGCCATAGACCACCGTGACAGCTTAATACAGTCAGTCCATAATATATTGAAAAAAAAAACCTACATTATTAACAAAATAGGGCTGGAGTATTTACCCTCGTGGACTCGAACCTAGGACTATAAATGCTCATTTATTGCTATAAGTCACCAAGCTATTAGAGCATGTTTTTAGTTAGAGCTAGGTTAGCTATAGCTTTCGTAGTATTGATAAATAGTACGTAAATCATGATTCTAATAGTCCTATTTAATGTATTGAAATTAGTAGCTTTCATCTGAATGAAGTTGGAACGTGGTTAAGTATCTAACGAAGCGTTTGTTTCAATGAATGATATTAGCCTATTATCGAGTTTGTGAAATTTCAATATTAGATAATTTACTGATATTTAGAAGAATCATTCTTATACTTAAAAGTCACAACATATTTAATTTTATATATGTTTTACATCACAATTATAAATAAATAAATATGTTGGGACATTAACACATAGCACCATCTCGTTCCATGGTAAGCTACGAGGCTTGTGTTATGGATACTAGATAGTTGATACACTACACATTTATAACATTAAATACATACAGATTATAAATATAAACACCCATGACTAGAGTACAAACATTCGTGCTCATCACACAACTGAATGCCCCCAGCGGGAGTCGAACCCGCGACCGCTGGCACCGCAAATAGGGTCACTACAAACTGAGCCGAATGTGTCGTTAAGTTATAAATGTTTGTGTGTGCCTCTCTCTCTCTCTCTCTCTTTCTCTCTTTCTCTCTCTCTCTCTCTCTCTCTCTCTCTCTGTGTGTGTGTGTGTGTGTGAGAGAGAGTGTGCGTGTGCGTGTGCGTGTGTGTGTGTGTTAAATGGCTGGACAGCTTTAATTTACAAGAAATTTAGTATACAGATAGACTTTACTAGTAGCCTAAAATAACACATAGGCAGTTGCCTTAATCACCTAAGGAAGCACACAAGCGATGTAAGCCGTTAGTACTTCACTATAATTTCCCTTTCCACCAACGCATGTTAAGTAAATAATAGCTATACGTATATAATGTATACTGACAAACACAATTATTACTGAGCCTAAGGCAAGTATTGAGCTAAAACCCATTAACCGGCGTCAAATACAAAAAAA
Organism: Argynnis bischoffii washingtonia; assembly: GCA_033884665.1. NCBI lineage: Eukaryota > Metazoa > Arthropoda > Insecta > Lepidoptera > Nymphalidae > Argynnis > Argynnis bischoffii. Next base: position 1,006,821 of record CM066610.1, read on the forward strand.
TCATTCCAAATTTACGAGAGTTGATCAACGTATGAATACAGTAGCGGATACATTTAAAAGTGTTTAATAAAAACGTGATAAAAATTGCGGAAAAAGCCCAACAAACATTTCCCATGACAATCTCCGTGAAAATGTCGTGTAATATTTCAGTACGCGTGTATCGTCCTTAAATGAGCAACCATTCTCGTTTATGTTAGTAATTTGCTCCTTTTGTCGAGTGAAATTATTATTTACGTACCGTAATTTTACGTTTTACGTAAAGACGTAATGTGCTAAAATAATTAGTTTTGGATAATTTCTGGGTACTCATATTTATAATTTAAATGTACGAGTTAGTACGGAATTAAAATTTGAATAGCGAAATGCTAACATTTATCGAGTTTATGTTATTAAATTATATGTTTTTTAAAATGCATGCGAATTTTAGAACAAAAATAGAAATAGAGAATTAGAGAAAAAATATGTTAGTTCATACTGCTTGGTGTATTATGTTATATATGTTTCGTGTATGTCTTATATTTAGCCTTCTTTGATATCCCACTGCTGGACACGGGCCTCCCTTCAATGCGACGGGGATAAGGCCATAATATACCTTATTGGGAAACTAAGTGAAGCGGGTTCAAATCTTGGATCTCGCAACTCTAATATTTTCAAGTGCGACTCGTTAACAACATGATTACCATTTGTCTAACAGTGAAGAAAAACATCGTGGAGAAACCTGCATGGCTGAAGAACTGAGTGGCAAATTGTCACTCGATAGCTTAAATAAAAAGTCAAGACTCATTTGGTAGTTTCAAGAAAAATCGTAGAAAGAAATCAATAATATATTCTGCTAGTACTAGCACTTGAAATTAAAGAAATGAAATTTTTTGAAATGAAATTAAATGAAGTAAACTTTATTCAATTAGACTTATTACAAGTGCTTTTGAATCTTCAATTTAATGTAAGCGTCAGTGTAGTCTGTCCGTGTGGAAACTACCACCGGCTCGGTGCTTTCCGAGAATTCTGCTGAGAATAGCCGGCGAGAAACTCAACAGTTGCTATTTTAAACATCGAAATTACATTTATTTTATTAATATTAAATAAGATAGCCAGCATATGAGTCAATAATACTCAATTCCACACATTTTCACCAAAAAGAAACTCTTGAACAGTCTAATATGCTTTATTTAAAATCAAAAAGTATACAAAAATTGCAAAATCAAAATATATCTAAGCTCAATAACATTACTTTTATCAAGCGAGCTTTTATATAGTTACTTCACGTTGTTTACATGTAGTTCACGTCCTGGGTGTTTGTTGGAACGCGACGCGACGACAAATTGTGTATTTTTCGTCACTGACTCCAAATAGACGATTGAATCTTTATATTATGCTGATCTAGATATCACTTGACTTTTCTTTGTTTTGTTTTCTTTTTTCCAATAATAATTTAAGTTTGGGCAATTATTCCTATCTATCATATACAACAAAATATTGTATGTCATGCTTTGTGTTTAGCTTTTTGACCATAATATGTTGTACATTTTAAATAAAGCTATCTTTTTGGGTTGTTTTTGCGAATTTATTTTTATTTTTGGTTCCTGATGTTACTCCCGTGATCACGTGAAAAAAATTAAAATGTCAATAATCTCGTAAATCTCAGAAAGTATTAATCAGTATTTAGGTATGTATTATAGGTGAAATGAAAAAAAATAATTAAATAACGAAATATGCATGAAGTCATGTAGGGTTGCTAGTAAAATAATACATTCCACACGAATATGCTACTTAACGATTCGTCTTTTAATCATATCATTTGAACGGAAGGGAAACTTCTCGTAAAGAGGAAAACCCTTTATTAATTTAATTACTTACACAAATTTTAATTTTTTCCCGCTGAATGGCTATGCTGGTTGTGTGAAAAGCGAGGTAGCTCTCCTGACACCAGTAGAGATGATAAAATGAGGTGTTATGTCTTTTAAGCAGTCAAAGTGCTACACTTTCAGTCCATGGGCCAAGGTTTTCTACTGCAAATGGTATAAAGGCATAATTCTGACTAAGGGTAGTGTATTTACGCAACTTGAGTAGTTCAGCCCTTTCCGCTGCGGCTCCCACTTTACACGCTATTTTACTGACATGGAAAAATGCTTCTGCCTCTTTAATAAATACAAGTTTAAAAATAATGATATTATGTACTAGCGATTCACCCTCGTTTCGCTCGAGTTCGTCCCTAGCTTGATTCCCCATACGAACTTTCATCCCCATTTTCACCCTCCTAAGGCATAGTTTTTAAGATAAAAGTATCCTATGTCCTTTCCAGGTTCTCAAACTATCTTCTTACCAAATTTCATCTAAATCGGTTCAGTAGATCCAGAGATTACTCCCCACAACGTCACAAACTCACAAACTTTACCTCTTTATAATATTAGTATAGATTAAATGCGACCTCATGCATACTTGTATGTGTATGTATTCAGCCCTTTTTTTAACGTCCCACTGCTGGGCACGGGCCTCCCTTCAGTACGAGGGGGATCAGGCCGTAGTCCACCACGCTGGCCAAGTGCGTATTGGCGGACTTCACATTTCTTTCGAAAACTTGCTAGGTTCTCTCAGACATGCAGGTTTCCTCACGATGTTTTCCTTCACCGTAAGGCAAGTGGTAATCAAGTTAGAAATGATTCGCACATGAAAATATCAGAGGTGCGAGACCCGGGATTTGAACCTGCATCACTCGGTTTTCCAAGCGAGCGCGTTACCACTGGGCTACCACTGCCTGCATACTTGAAGAAACCAATATTCAGATTTTTTTGATCACGTATTCACTCTCATTGTATCCAGATAATACACAGATATACTTATACATCTTGCTTACATATTATATATGTAGTTATGTTATAGTGAAAAATAAACTAGACCGATTTAAATAACCATCGTCGTGGGATTATTATAAAATCTAATAATAAATCTAAACATAACAGACAGTTAGATGTAGTAAGTTCTTACTGTGTAGATCAAAATAACAGTACTTCAAATTAATATTTTACATTTGTAAATGTAATTCTTGATTAATTTTAATTTTTTAAAGTACATATAGAACAATAATGTGGCTTAAATAATTAATATTTTATTTTTCTTTATAGTTAATATAATAATGGTAACACTAAAAATATAGATTATTAAACAATAATACAATAATAAGTTTTCTAAAAAATTGTAATAATTATAATAATAAAAGCTAAAATTATTTAAATAATATTCCATATTTCAAGTATAAAATAAGTAAAATTATAAAAATGTTTAAAATTAACAAATATTGTAAGGTACTTTGATGCCAATTTTCAACATTTTGAATTCATTTTTGTTATTTTGTGGGTAGGCTGTCTGTAACAACTATATAATGCTTTTGAGACATCTATCACCTTAGTCTCTCCCGTGACCATGATTGCTGTAAAGCAATCGAAACGTCGGGAAGCAAAAATCAAAATAAATCCGCGAAAAAATCCGAAAACGATAGTTTTTTTTAAATTTGTATTAAAAAAGTATTAAACTAGACCGACTTCAAAAGACGAGGTACTCAACCCGTATAGTGTCACATAATTTAATTTGTTTTATTTCATACCAAGCGAGTGAATCTGTGAGTGAAAAAATTACAATGGAATTGAGCGTTTTTGCCTATAACTTCGTTCACGTAAATCCCGGATATAGAAGGTACATTTTAAGATTCAAGGTATAATACATGTGAAATGCGACATCCGATAAAAAATTTTACGGCCCACTACACACTTCGCGAATACGAAGATGTATAGAAGAAACATATTATGATTCAAGAACGCTGCTTTTTTCTGTTATAGATTTTTTTTACACATTCATAAAATAAAAGAAATCGCCGTCTAGCGTCTGTCTGTACGTATCTCTAGACCTATTGAACGAATTTGGATGCAGTTTTTGCCGTTTTGATCTACATTTTTGTTTTGATCTGCAGTAGTGGGACGTTAAAATAAGGGATGATATAGTCTATGAAAAATATATGGACCTTTAAGAGTTTTTCTATTACTTTTTAACCGACTTAAAGAAAGGAGGTTATTAATTCCACATGTATACCTATATGTAATATTATGGAACTGCGAAATATTCACATATGATAAACTATTAGCGTTTCCAAACAAATATAGAAAGTTTTGTAGGTGTATGTACATATGTATATCACCGACTTGAAGAATATCTGATTATGTACCTATAATAATATAGCCTGCTCAGTTATTCTTTAATTTTTAGTATCTTTTTTTGTTAGCATTAGTATTAATATGTAGCGAATTTTATGTTTAAAAAAATATTTTTGACTAAGTAAAGTAAAGTAGACTTTGTTTTTTTTGACTATATGAACATGACCTTGAGACATTAAGTTCATGAAAAAAAGGCATAAAAAGTGGATATGGCATAAATAGCTTACTAATAATACTAAATAGTCTTCTTCGCCCTACGTGACTGCTAAAACAATGTCTTTCATTGGCTCGACCTACAAAGTGGCAGTATATTATTATTATTTTTTTCAAATATTATGTTCTAGTATCTATATATTCTATATAATATTATTTGGTGGGTTTTTTTGTATGTGTGTAAATTTACGTATATATGTGTGCATGTATGTTTGTATGTATATATATGGATTTATATATGTATCTATTTATCTATAACTTAAATTTGACGGCACGTTTGGCTCAGTTTGTAGTGACTCTACTTTCTGCGCCAGTGGTCGCAGGTTCGAGTCCCGCTGGGGGCATTCATTTGTGCGATGAGGATGAATGTTTGTACTCTAGTCATGGGTGTTTATATTTATGATATGTATGTATTTAAAGTTATATAGGTATAGTGTATCAACTATCTGGTATCCATAACACAGGCTTCGTGGCTTACCATGGAACTAGATGGTGCTGTGTGTTAATGTCCCAACATATTTATTTATTTAAGTATTTATATAAAGTAAATACACCGCCTACCTTTTTTGAAAACTTACTCGTCCACCACAAGATTGCCTGAAAGAGATCGCTTCCAGCGATCAGGCATTTTTTCTCTGTGTTTTTCTGTATTTTTATGTTTTTTTTTTGGTGTGCAATAAAGAATATTATTATAATACTATATCTGCATGAGAATGGATAGTAATTGAAGTAAGCACGTTCTCGAGAGGAGACCACGGTTAGGGATACACAGTGTACACCCTCCCCCTGTACGGCTGGTACAGATTCAAACACACCATGGGAGATATAGACAGTAGACTGAAAGTAGCACAAAAATTGAATTGAATTGTATTATACTAAAATAGAATCGAAAACAATTCAGAATCCCCATAGTAATTTAACTTCAATTAATCAGGTACGAAGCTTTGATAGCGTAATTAGTATCGCGATAATTACTGAGTATATGCGAGTGCATGCGTATATTTCTGTATGAATAATTAATTCTATACAATATTAATAACCTATTCTGTCTTTGCTTGGCTAACCTTTCTTAGTTTGAAATTTCCATAAACTCCCACAGATTTATCGGGTTTTAATATAAAAAAGTCCGTATATCGGGCCTTTAAGGACTTAATAGGGTCGTCATTGTATATAATAGTATTATTATTGTTATGAAACAAATATAATAAATTGAATAAGAAGTAATATTTTCCAAACAAATTTTGAGCCCTCTGTTAGCCCTATATTTGAAAATTTATTTTTTGACAACTATGTATGTGTTTTAGGAAACGATCGTCTATATTTTAGTCTAGATATTTGAACTAAATAATGAATTCGTCCGTACAGAAACGTTTCTTACGTGATAAAAATAAAAGCTCTATAAGCTTTTTAACAAGGAGTGCAGTGGAGCTTTACACGACGCTGGGCGAAGCACTATTTCATAAATGTACATAAGGCTTTCTTAGATTTACGCGAATATTTGTTATTTTAAATAAAACTATCTTTTCGGATTTTTCGCGGATTTTTCAAATCCGTCTGGTTTTCGCAGAGATTAGCGATTACAAACAAACAAATAAACTTCAGTTATAATATTATATTAGTTATCATTTTAGTCAAGGAGATTGGTTAAAATGTTATGTTTCAAAAGTTATTGACAAAATATAATGTTCAAATGAGACCCTTTAAAACTAATCCAAAACCAATTGTTTTGCAAATATTTGTTGAAGAGTTTTATCATTTTCCACTGAATACGTTAATAAATTATTCTATTATTGTCTGGGACATTCTAAAAATTAGTTCGACGTAACAGTTAAAAGTAGTTTAAAATGGACTTTCAAAGTTTGATTATCTATACTAATATTATAAAGCTGAAGAGTTTGTTTGTTTGTTTGAACGCGCTAATCTCAAGAACTACTGATCCGATTTGAAAAATTCTTTTTGCATTAGATAGCCCGTTAACTGAGGAAGGCTATGGGCTATATATCATCCCGGAAAAATGTACGGTTCCCATGGGATAGATTTGTATTTGTCTAAAGACGAACCCGAAGCGAAGCGAGGGTGAGTCACTAGTAAGTTATAAGCAGTAAACAGCGATTTACTGCTTATACGAGTATCAACCATTAAATGTCTTATCTGGAAATTGTTTAAAATCTAAATGTATAAAATTCAAAGTCCTGACTGACTGTTATATCAACGCACCGCCTAAGTTGCTGGTCATAGAGATATTATATGAGGGTGTGCTCTTTGTGAAGTTTAAGTACTAAGTATCCACTAAGAAAGGATTTTTTTTTTGAAACTAAAATTGTGAAATGGGGGGGTTGAATTTTTTGTGAAACTTTTTATTATCTTGGTCGATTGACTCGATAATTAATACACAATATACTCTTCAATGAACATTTTATGCTACGTGTATCATAATTCTTCCAAAATTATCCCCAACAGAGTTTAATAGAGCTTTGAAAAGCCTACATGGCATGGTAGACAGGCGCATGGCGCGCAGGGTGGCGCAGGGAGTGCGGGTATGTGTCTGTATTAATTACTTATAATATAAAGCCAAAGAATTTGTTTTTTTTTTGTAGTTTTAACGCGAGTGAAGCCGCGGGTTCTGCTAATAATATATATACCGGTGGTAGGACTCTGTCAAGCCTGAGGAGTCCGACTGGATGGGTACCACCCCCTTATCTATTTCTGCCGCCAAGCAACAATGATTGCATTGTTGTGTTCCGGTTTGAAGGATAAGGTAGCCAGCGCAATTACAGGCAAGAGGCATATCATCTTAGTCCTCACAGTGATAACGTACCGGCGGTTCTGCAGTTTTGTTACATAAAACTTAAGTGCATGAGCCGTAGGTGCTATGGGCGACAGGTACCGCTTTCCATCAGGTGGACTGTCTGCTCGTTTATCACTGAATACCATAAAAAAAAAAATGTAAGAAACAGAAACACTAAAGTAGCAAACACCTGTATTTCCCGAAACAAATTTTAAATTAAACTGTTTTTTTGCGGTTTCATTTATTCGAATAATTGTACTACAGTGTCATTTCTATATTACTAGTTTCAAATTATCTATACAGAAAAATAAAATTGAAGTGTCTATTTGTAATGTCAAAATAATAGCTTTAGACTAAATGCATATGAAATTGTATACGGTACTTATAAGAAAAACACAATTTTTAATATTTTTGTATGTCGGTCTGTCTGTCTGTTTGTCTGTTTGTTCTGGCTAATCTCCAAAACGGCTGGACCAATTTTAACGGGACTTTCATTGGCAGATAGCTGATATTATAAGGAACTTGGGCTACTTTTATTTTAGAAAAAAAAAATTAGGGTTTCGCTCAAAAAAAATTTAAACGTATCTAGGGAAGTAAGTAAATTGCTAATTATAACTATAACTATAGAGACGTCGATCAATTATCTTAGTCCCTCCCGAGACTATTTTTGCTGTAAAGCATTCAAAACGTGGGGAGCACACAATCTAAATAAAAACACAAAAGAATCCGAAAAAGTAGGTTTATTTGTGTCAAATTTTCAAGCTTTAGTATTATTATATTCAAATTATATTAAACTATTTCTAGAAAAAATCATATCATGTACTAAAAAATATACAAAAAAGCCAGACACAGGCATCTAATATCTTAAGAGATAGAGCCTAATTAGCTTATGTCTTGTGAGTAAATAGGCATTAATTAACATACAAGTACGTTTCGTTATCAAATAACTCAAAATAAGTAAATCCTTTTGTTTTCTATATAATATGATATATAATATTTATTACATTTAATTAACAATCTTGTCTTCTTTTCTCTAGGTCAAAGTGATACAAATACACGTTTGACGAAACGTTTGGCTCAATTTGTAGTAACCCTACTTGCTGTGACAGCGGTCGCGGGTTCGAGTCCCGCTGAGGGCATTCATTTGTGTGATGATCACTAGGAATGTTTTTACTCTAGACATGGGTATTTATAATATGTATGTAGTGTATCAACTATCTGATATCCATAACACAGGCCTCGTAGCTTACCATGGAAATAGATGGTGCTGTGTGTTAAAGTCCCAACATATTGATTTATTTAGTTATTTATTATTATATATTATTGCCATCTTACTTCAAATTATAGTTTATCTGTGTACTAAATTTCATTCAAATCGATTCAGCAGTTCTACTATAAAGAAAAAAACATACACATGTACGTGTTACATATATAAATTGTCTCATTTATAATACACAAGAGTGAAAATAAATAGCTATCAACAAAAGAATGGAATCGAATTGTTATAATAAATCATCTTTATAACCGGTTGCTATCATTTTAATAATAACCACTTATAGTTCAATATAAAATATAGCTTATAATTTGAAAATGATTTTTATAGTCAATGAATTAATTTAAAGCGAAGGCAGTGATAGAGTTAAATGAGACAAAACCGCAATTAATTTCGACTTTTGTTCAAATATACCCAGTTAATTAGCTACCGGAGAAGTTTATATTGTAGCGAGCTTAAAGCTCAGACAACTGTAAATACAAAAACTTGCAAATTTATATGTCTGTTTGAATTTGTCTTTTGAATTACATTTTTATTATATTTGACAAATATCCTTAACTAGTGACTCACCCTCGCTTCGGTCGGGTTCGTCCCTAGGTTGATAAAAGATGATTTCCGGGATAAAAACTATCCTATATCCTTCCCAGGGTCTCAAACTATCTTCTTACCAAATTTTATCTTGATCGGTTCAAAAGTTTTGGAGCCTATTCCGTGCAAACAAACAAACAATCAAATCCTTCCTCTTTATAATATTAATATGGATTAATATAATCTTTCCAATGATTTTTAAGTTTATTATAATAGATAGATTTGATATTTTTATGTAGCTTATAATGTATTTTTATTTGTAACCCCTGATGGAAAAAGCTTCCTTAGTTATAAGCTTAAGAAGTGTATCTGTGTGTCTGTCTGTGGCATCATAGCGCCTAAACAGATGAACTGATTTTAATTTAAGGCTTTTTATTTGAAAATAAAGGCTACGATTAGCTCGAGGCTAGGAAATGTATACTTTGAAATTTATCTATGCATATAATAAAATTGTAACAAAGCCGAATCTGTACATAAAATAATTTTTGGAAAATCTTATTGAAATTGATATTATTATCGCTAAAGAAGCCGAATCTATAGTTTTTAGAATGTTTGTCTGTCTGCCTTTCTGTCTATCTAACCGCATCACAAAAAAATCACTGGACAGATTTTAATGAAATTTGATATAATGATACCTGGTTATCCGGGTCAACATATAGGATACTTTTTACTGCAGGAAAATATCTCATCTCTGAGCTAAACGTAAAACGTAAGTAGAGACGAACCCGAGCAGAGCGAGGCTGACAATAAAGAAACGAAACAAACGAAAAAAAAGAAGTAAGGAACGCAAAAGCCACTTCAAGGAATATAATCTGAAAATTCATTACCTAAGCCGGATTTTTTAGACAACATTCATTACAACTGCTTTATAAACCACTGCTATAGAAACAAACGTAAAGGTAATTTAGGTAAAATATTCATGTCTTCAGTTTGTACTCACTCTATAGGTTTCATTACAGATGTACCTAGCTTGTTAATTGGCTGCATAATTAATTACCAGCAAACCTACTTTGCAATGTGTCATCTAGTCGCAAAGTATTGAAATTTTAATACTACTTCAATTAAAATTATATCTTTACAAATTCAGGACATCGTAATAGCCATTTAAAGAAGTACTTATAAAAGCCGTATCTTAGCAGGTGCTCTTTCAAATTTTTCAAATCTTTTAACTCTGGTAGTATATCTCGTAATTACTAATATAATATTAGGTAAATAAAAAGGTAGAGTTTGTTTGTGTATTTGTTTGTCTGTTTGTTTGTTTGAACGCGCTAATCTTAGGAACTACTAATTCGATTTAAAAAAACTTTTTACATTAGATAGCCCATTTGTTGAGGAAGGCTATATATCATCATGCTACTACCCAAGGGAGCGGAGCAGTTATATAATATATAGTCAATCTATTCCGTACTAACCGTTAAAACGTACCTTAGTGAAAAAGAGACGAACCCGAGCGAAGTGAGGGTGAGCCGCTAGTATACTATAACTATACAGAGGGATTGCATATAGAATAGATATTTTAAAATAAATATTATATGTGTTCAGCCCTTTTTAACGTCCCACTGCTGGGCACGGGCCTCCCTTCAATACGAGGGGAATCAGGCCATAGTCCACCACGCTGGCCAAGAGCGGATTGGCGGACTTCACATATCTTTCGAAAACTTGCTAGGTTCTCTCAGACATGCAGGTTTCCTCACGATGTTTTCCTTCACCATAAGACAAAGAATTATGTTAAAAGTGATTCGCACATGAAAATACTTCGGGTATGGGATTCGAACCCGCTTCACTCGGTTTCCCAAGCGATAACGTTACCACTGGGCTATCACTATACATTTAATTGTTCAAATTATATTCTATAATTAATTAACCAACTTCAAAAAAGGACTGGATAACATCCAAACAGACTTTATAATAGTATAAAGTATTGAATATACTCTCATCTCACATTTACATATCAATACATATAATGTTCAGTCCGAAACGGTAAGTAAGGGACGAGGGTAAGGGCATCCGATAGGGTTATTCACTTTCCCAGCTATTGTTAGATATCTTTGAGGAAATTAGTTTTGTCCTCTTAAAGATCGGGCTTTTTATAAAGCTTTGGAACTGAAATAGAAAAAGGTTTTAGAACAAAAGACTAATATGTATGTTCAGTGGATTTTGAACATGAAGTCTCTCATGTCGTTAGTCTTCATGCATAATTTATTTATAGCTTCCCCATACAAATTTTCATCCCTATTTTTACCCCCTTAAGAGTTGATTTCCGGGATAAAAACTATCTTATGTCCTTTTCAGGGTCTTTATCTATTTTCTTACCAAATTTCATCTATATCGATTCATTAGTTTTGAAGCTTATTCGGTAGAAACAAACAAAAAAATCTTTTCTCTTTATAATATTAGTATAGACTACAAATAGTGTCCTCCTTACTTAATTTGATGAATGTGTCGCGTGTAGAGAGTGTATAATATCTTTATACCAAAAATAATAATTATAACTGACACGTCTGAAGCATGCTTTGTATATCCTAATACAGTTGTCAACATATGACAATTAACGACAAGAACAGTTAATCGTAAATCCTTGAAAGTAAGAAAGGGATAAAACATTTTCCAGAAATCAATTGAAGATACTAGAAAAATTTCGAATTTAAAATACTTGAATGTTTTTGTTAATGCATATAAGACTACGAAAAAATTAGGAAAAGTGAAGTAAAGTCATAGGGCAAGTATAACTAGTGTCTAGTGGTGTGTGTGTAAATTTTGTGTACGTAGATGTGATAAATAAATAAATATGTTGGGATATTAACACACAACACCATCTAGTTCCATGGTAAGCTACGAGACTTGAGTTATGGATACCAGAAATTTGATGCACTATATTTATATAACATTAATACATGCATAATATATATAATATAATCGTACACTACAACCCATGACTGGAATACAAACATTGGTGCTCATCACACAAATGAATGCTTCCAACGGGACTTGAACCCGCGACTGCTGGCACAGCAAGTACGATTGCTATAAACTGAGCCAAACGTGTCATCAAAATAAGAAATTAAATATCATAATCGATAGTATAAGTGAACTGTTTTAATTTCCGATCTGAGAACCCTAGCTCGTAGCAATGTAAGCCACTTTGAACTCTAATGTAAATATATTAGCACCCTACAGCTTAAGTATAGGAAATAATATCAATCACTAACAACTCAGAATCTATTTAAATAAAACTATGTTTTCGGATTTTTTCTCGGATTTATTTTGATTTTTGGTTCCCGACGTTTCGATTGCTTTACAGCAATCATGGTCACGGGAGAGACTAAGGTGTTAGATGTCTCAAAAGCATTATATAGTTGTTACAGACAGCCTACCTACAATTAACAAAAAAGAATGATTGCTGTAAAGCAATCGAAACGTCGGGAAACAAAAATCAAAATAAATCCGCGAAAAAATCCGAAAAGATAGTTTTATTTAAATGTCTAATATTCGCGTAAATCTAAGAAAGTATTAACTCAGAATCTAATTCACCATGTAATTATATTATAATATCGTGCAATCTCCTAGACTATATACTTAGTGGATTATAGTACAGGAGTCAATATGCAATAATCTCCACCTGATTCAATAGACCGTGGTGGACAATTCCAATCCATTAGGTGGAAACATACGAACCCTTTCAAGATAAAGCCCGATGAATTGATTGAATTTCTCAAAGAAGGTTTAACACTGTGTGGTCGCGACTCTTTATTGGGTTTATAATTCTTGGGAATATTTAAAACATCAGTAGGACGTAATGTTCCTATGAACGCCAACCTGTGATGAAATCGTTTTACAACAAATTCCCAGAAAACGTTCAGAAAGTTTAAAATTGTAAATAATGTTTGTGTTTTAAAGGTTATTACAATAAATGTTATAAAAGATAACATATCTGGCGAATAATGTTATTGCCTTCAGGCTATTTTAATTTTGGAGAATCATTGTAATTTATAATTTTATTAGAAAAAAAGGTAAAAACATAATGTTGGTTACGCCAAAAAAAAATCACCAGTTCTTCTCAGGGTCTTTTTCTGAACTGCTGGTAGATGCAAGATGTTCCGCAAAAATAGTTTGTAATTCAAAGCAGAATAAACATTTTTGAAATCCCATTATATCAGTCTACCGAAAACCTTTAATCAGACTAAACTATGTGACTAATCTTATATAACTAGCCATTTGCACTCTCCAGTTCTTTTACTCTCAAACTTTTTATTTCTAGATAGAAAAACTCAATAATTTCATTTGGCTCATCCGGGACTCGAACCCACCTGGTCTTAAACTGGAGACCTACATTGTAACAAGGTAGTTAAGTAAGATAAACTCAACGTCTGTTAGTATTAACAGACGATAAGCACTTATATTGTAACCAATGTAAATAAATCAGCTGACCAAAACTAGAACAACCTCTTGCATAAAAAGAGATTAAAATGTATTCATAACTATATGTTGTATTATTCATAAGTTTACATTCCATATTTCCAAACTGAAATATTCAGAGTAAAAAACATTCTGAGTTGCCTGGTTTCATATAAACATTATAAAAACAGTCCATTTATCTTTCTGCTTGTCTTAGTTAATTTTCATCACACCTACTTATAGAAGAAATATCTAATACTCGTCTCCACAAATCAAATAATAGCTTTTAATGTCGAAAAACAACAAATCTATACATATAATAAAATTCTAGCTGAGTCGAATTTGTACATTAAATATTTTGTGGAAAATCTTATTGAAATGGTCATAATTATCTATACAGAGGCAGAATCTATAGTTTTTAGAATTTTTATCTGCCTGTCTATGAGCGCATCACAAGAAAACCACTGGACAGATTTTGATGAAATTTGGTATGATTATAGATGGTTATTCGGATCAATACAAATACTGCGGGAAATTATCTCATCTCTGAAAAATCCATACTAAACGTTAAAACGTAACTACGAACCCGAGTAGAGCGAGGGTGAGTCGCTAGTTATATCATAAAATCTTGAATAAAATGTGTTTAATTGCACACTTTGCTTTAAGAAGGAATTTAAATGTGATATTTCCACTTAAACTCCACGCAAGCGTCGCTATATACAATGAGGGTATTAGTTTCTTCCTTAAAATTCCGGGACACCATTTTCATTTCACGTTGCTACATAAATGTAAGTTTATGTAACCAACACTGGTTAGGCTTTTTCATACTAACGATTCTTTAGATTTATAATCTATACATATAATAAAATTGTAACTAAGTCGAATCTGTACATTAAATATTTTTTTGGAAAATCTTATTGAAATAGACATTATTATCGATACAGAGGCCGAATCTATAGTTTTAAGATTTTTTGTTTGTCTCTCTGTCTGTCTGTTACCGCGTCACAGAAAAACCACTGGAGGGATTTTGATGAAATTTGGCATGGTCATAGCTGGTTATCTGGGTCAATATATAGGATATTATTTACCGCAATAAAATATCTCTAAAAAATCAATACTAAACGTCAAAACGTAAGCAGAGACGAACCCGAGCGGAGCGATGATGTGTCGCTAGTAAATATATAAAAAAACCGACAGTGTAAAATAGTAACTAAAATGGTAGAAACAATTTGATGAAGAAACATACTTGTATTATTATTTACTCGGAGATTTTACATAGTCTATATTACTCTTCCTTGGCTTTGTTGTTGGCTATGAAAGCCTAAGCAAAAAGATTTTTTTAAAAAAAAAAAAGACGTTTAAACAAACAAACTAATCTGCTTTATAATATTAAAAACAGTATATTTTTTCCAAATCCTTTTTTTTAAATATAATAAGTACACGACTAAGAAAATAAAATAAACCACCTTTCGCTTAAAAACGGCTTTAGTTATCTTGTGTCAAATATGTACAGAATATACTGCTTTTAACTTTTCTCGTAAATTTAATAAAGTAAGTAAAGAAGTAGTGAAACTTTAAAAGATTCAAATCTATACTCATGTTATAGAGGAAAGATTTTTTTATTTGTTTGTTTGTACCGAATAAGCTCCAAAACTACTGAATCGTATTGAAGATGAAATTTGGTAAGAAGGTAGTTTAAGACCCTGGGAAGGACAAAGGATAGTTTTTACCCCGAAATCATCTCTTAAGAGTGTAAAAATGGGGATAAAAGTTTGTATGAGGAAGTCGCTAGTAAAATATAATAATACGTTATAATCAAATTAATTAATAATATAATTAATAATTTTACAAAATACTTTGAATTAGTCAATTTTCAGAGCTTTAAGTCCTTTACAGTGTCTAATTATTATTGGGCTAGTTGGAGTAATTACTACTATTAAGTATTTATTATTAGAGGCTTAAGAAACTAAAATTTGAACGGATTTATAGGCCCGAACCAACTCTTAATAATCATATGGAAATCAATAAAGGCTAATGCGTAAGAATCTATAGAACATAAAAAATTAAATAGACCCTGGAAAAGACTGGTTACACTAGAAACCTCCGAGCTATTAAATGAGATTAGCGGACGCCTGCCTAAATCAATAGTCTTAAAATTGAATAATAAATATCCTGCTACTACATGAGACCATAAAATAGCGTAGTATCGAACGCAACATCGACATAGCTTAGAGTGCTGAGATTTGTGCTTTGATTTTACCATCGACAGATGGATTGAGGATTTATAACGAAGATTCAGCACTTCCACATTTTTGAGTATTTAGTTCTCGTGTTCAAATCTGGATAGCCAATACAGGGAATCCAGAGGAGGAAGACAGATAACATTATCGTCTCCAGCCCATGGTGTCATCTTTCACCAATTTTTCGCCAGTACTTACAATAATTATTTACATTATTTATTTTGTTAAATAAAAACATTAGGTTAAAGCCGCAGGATATAATATAATTGATCTGTTTTTTATCATTCAACAAATTTCTCTCCCAGTTATTTTATACATATTTTAATATCTGTCCTGTAAGTATCGGCTAACAGCTCACAAAAAGTTAACAGTGACGCAAATCCTCTATAAATGAATGACTCTTTACAAATATACCAATTTTTCAACATTCATCCAAATCGTACTCCGTAATACCATTTTAACGAACAAACTCGACTTTAATAATTGAGTCAAAATATGTCCAATTATTTTGCTATGAATGTCAGCTAAAGTCTAAATTTTATTTGAGGCGAATCACATCCTGTGCGAGCTATTTTGGATACGAGACACGCTTAAATATTGTAATGTTGTAATAATCTTATTATTTTGATGGATTCAAGATGTTTCGTGAGTGATTTAGTTAAAGGTAACAAAATACTCGTAAATAATATGTTAATGTGTTTTTCGCTTTTTCCTTTTGTGGTGGCAATGCGTATGTCAAGTAGAAACCTAACAATGCGTTTTTCCTTAATTTTGTCAAGAGAACTGAAGTATGTTATTTGCTTATTTACGCTGAAACAGCTGGATAGAAGAAAAGTAGATAAATATAAGACATAGGGTACTTACTGTAGGCATACAAGGTCCCTGCAGTGCCCTATTGCATTTGA
This sequence comes from Argynnis bischoffii washingtonia, assembly GCA_033884665.1. Taxonomy (NCBI): domain Eukaryota; kingdom Metazoa; phylum Arthropoda; class Insecta; order Lepidoptera; family Nymphalidae; genus Argynnis; species Argynnis bischoffii. The sequence continues at coordinate 1,023,428 of CM066610.1, forward strand.
TGTGAGTTTGATGATTGATTGATATGATTTCGCTGTGAGTTTTGAGGAATGGGAGAGGGATGAGAAGGAATCAGTCCCCTACTCATTGATGCCCAGCCGGGACCCTATGATGGTTCAATCAGCGAAAACAAAATAATCATACAGGAACAAACCCAAGCAAAGCGAGGGTCAGTCACAAGTGAGTTTATAAATATTCATCTAATAATAGTTTATCTATTGACAAAATTAAACAACTAAAAGATTTTAATTAGAAGCACTTAAAAGTAGCATTGAATTGTTTTATTTTAAATTATCTCCAGTGCAACATGTACGAGAAGTAATTGAAACCACTGAGCATGTTCTGTAGAACTCCTCGTGTACTAAGATTGGACGATGTTCATTTTATATTTAAGTAAAATATATTTTCTCTACTAATTAGATACTATCAAACTTAAACATTAAATAAACATAATATGAAATTAATCCGGAACTTGAGTCGTAGTATGCCAGTTCGATTTCCGCTTATAACATTTTTTTATAAGACTCAATTTTCTGAATACCTTTTTTGTTTCTTCTATTTTCAATCTAACTATATCAAATTCTATATGCTTATTCATAAAATTATAGTGTCTGTCTGTATTTTCGAAATAGCTAACCCATATTGAGATGATTTTTGTTATTCTATATTACTTAAACAGATAAATAAAATTGGAGTGTTTTTTCAAAGTAACCGCTTTTTACTAAATGCATATGGATGTATACACGATACATATACCAAAACAACATTTTTTACAATTTTTGTCTGTCTATCTGTATGTTTGTTCCGGCAAATCTCTGAAATGGTTTGATCGATTTTGACGGGACTTTCACTGGCAGATAGCTGATGCAATAGGGAGTAACTTAGGCTATTTTTATTTAAAAAAGGAGTTTCATGAAAAAAAAACAAATCAATTAATTAATTTTGTTTTGGGAAGCAACCTAGGGACGAACCCAAGCGAAGCGAGGGTGAGTCGCTGGTGGATTAATATTTTTTACCTTATACATATAGCCGTGAACAAAAACCTAGCCAAATAATATATATTGTTGCCAAAAATACAGAAAATGTCTATTATTCCAATCTTTCAATATACTACATGTAGTAGAGGGACTATTGTGCCAGACCCACAAAGGCTAGTAGTTTATAGCTAATTCCCGAAACCCAATAAGCGTTTGACTTTAGCACTTTCACTGCACCTTTTCTCACCGCAATAGATATAAATTCAAGTGATATGTATTGTGTTCTGTTACATTGTACGAGTACTTTGAAATAAATAAGAAAGACAATTTAATTGTAGGAATAGTTCTTCAGTTTTCTACCAATTTAAGTATTTATTTTGATCCTAATTTGAACCCTGGACCTGTTTTTTTACAACTTCAAAAAAGGGGACTCAATTCGTTTGTAAATTTTTTTGTATGTTAAAATATAGGTATTTTCGCTGAAATAAGCCAATTTTAATAACTTTTTTAAATTTATATATTATTATTTTAACGAGCACACATTCGCTCGCGTTCGTCCCTAGGTACGTTTTTATCTTTTTGAGCGAAGCCTTAATTCTTTTTCTAAAATCAAAGTAGCCTAAGTTACTCCATATAATATGAGCTATCTGCCAGTTAAGTCCCGTTAAAACTAGTACAGCCATTTCAGAGATTAGCCGGAACAAATAGACCGACAGACACATGGACAAAAAATTTAAAAATTGTGTTTTCCTTATAAGTACATTTAGTATAAAACTGTTGTTTTGACATTACAAACAGACACTTTAATTTTATATATCTGTATAGATATGAATTATATCTAACATTTAAGTTGACGGAAAATACTTTCAAAGTATTCTGAGTATTTCCTCAAAGTAGTAAGTCTTAGAGAACCTAGCACGTCTTCGAAAGAGATGTGAAGTCCGCCAACCCGCACTTGGCCAGCGTGTTGGACTATGGCCTGATTCGCTTCGTATTGAAGGGAGGCCCGTGCCCAGCAGTGGGACGTTAAAAAGAGCTGAATACACAAATAATGACTTACTAAAACGCGAGCATAGGAGTTAAAACCAAATACTAAATAACAATAACACTAGCCAAGACCTGAGACCAAATATCATATATAATTAGAATCCGACACCCATTTCACACAAGTTACGTCACACGAAAATTCGTTTGAATGCGAGAATATTAATATTCCAGAGCGTCTAAGGCTTTGTGTCGATAAGACCACATTTGCATACCGTACATAGTCTTGCAACGGTACCCTTGTACAGACTGAATTTAAAGTAGAATTTTGATTATTAACCGAATTAGTAGTGACAAGTTTGTTAATAACAGCCTGATGCCTACTAAATATTCTTGGAGACATTTACCAAGGGACCTATTTTATGATCTAAGAGAAAACTTTATCAATTTTCTGATCCAAACTTTAAATGGAGTTTGTACATAATAAATATCAAATACTGAGTCTATATAAGAAAAAGAAAAATTTACATATCCAACAGTTTGTTATATAATACTTTCTTAGATTTACGCGATTATATGAAATTTCAAAAAAAAAAAATAACTTTTCGGATATTTTAGCGTTCTAAAAAATTGTAATAATTATAATAATAACAGCTAACATTAAAAAAATAATATTCCATATTCAATTATGAAAGTTATTAAAATTATAATAATATTTAAAATTAAAATGAACAAATATTGTAAGGTACTTTGATGCCATTTTCGAATCTCTTGAATTCATTTTGTTATTTTCTGCCTACCCACAAAATAACATAATGAATTTAAAAAAATGTCTGTAACAAGTATATAACGCCTTTGAGACGTCTAAAATCTTAGTCTATCGTCTATAAACACGTACTTTCGAAGTTGGAAAATGACTAAACAGGTTTTGCTGAAACTATCTTATATATTATAATTAATGTATAAATGTAATACATAGTTAGGTTTACTTCCAATTAAAATGGTATGCCGCTCTATATGGAGCAAATTAAGCTCTAAATTTTATCGTTGTTAGGAACTTAATTATAACCCTTACGCAAAACAACAGGTAAGTGTATTAATTTTAAAGTGTATTAGTTTGGTCCATCGTGCTTGTTCGTTTATTCTTCAGAGCAAGTGATCGACGTAATATTTCACCTCATAGGTCTAGAGGCTAACAAATACTAATCTCGGAAACGGCTCTAACGATTTAGATCAAATTTTGTATTTAGATAAGGTGTCTTTTCTGAAAAAAAAAGGATATTTTACTTCTTTTCCGGAAAAAACGATAACTCTATAGTAATAAACGACTTTTGTATGTATATACTTTTACATACATAAGATCTGAAGGACTATCGATTATACTATATTGGTTATCTGGTCAGTGGGTCTCACGGCGCATTGGGTATTAAACAGCTCTCTTTGAGGGTATTTAAAGTGTGACCTGTTTCTCATTATTCATTTCCAGTACATAACTACACCGACAATACAATACGTATTTTCTATTCTACATTTACGAAGTATTTTGATATAAGGGATAAACTATCTCAATACTCTATTGACGTTACAATCTGTAACGTTTTCAGTTTGTTTACCTATTTTGAATTTACTTAATCTCAAATTAATTTCTTTTGTCTGTTTTAGAAACCGTTTTACACACTTTTATTCGAAATTGATTGTTAACTTGAATAAAATTCACTAGCTGGTAGAGAATTTAATAAAAGTGAAGACATTTGTAGGGTTCCGTACCCAAAGGGTGAAACGGGACCCTATTACTAAGACGTCGCTGTCCGTCCGTATATCTGTCCGTTTGTCACCAGGCTGTATCTCGTGAATCGTTATCGTTAGATAGTTGAAATTTTCACAGATGATGTATTTCTGTTGCCAGTATAATAAAAAATGCTAAAAAATTGAATAAAATAAATATTTAAGCGGGCTCCCATACAACAGACGTGATTTTTTTGCCCGTTTTTGCTCGACAGTGATAAAGGCAAAATGAAGGCGCTTGAAATATTCTCAGAATATTTAGTTATATATTCACTTCAAAAATAAATAATTTAATTAAAATAAAACAAATATTTAGGGGGGGCTTCTATACAACAGACATGATTTTTTTTGCCGTTTTTATAAATAAGGGTACGGAACCCTTCGTCCTCGCGTCCGACTCGCACTTGGTTTTTTATATGACCCTTTTCCCATGGAGTGATAGGACAACCGAAGTGAAGTGAGAACCGGCCGCCAGTTTGCGACATAGACATGATACATGTATATATAGCTATGTAATATATATTAATATACAAACTTATATAATAAATGGGAAAGTAACTCTGTCAGTCTGCCTGTCTGTTACTTTTTCACGATTAATCCGCTGAACCGATTTAAATAAATTTGGTATGGAGATAGTTCAAGAGCGGGATGGACATAGGATAGCCCAGGTTTATGGGCTATCCTATGTCCACGGGATGGACATAGGATAGATTAACCCAGGAATCATCCCTTAAGTAGGTGAAAAGGGGCATGGAAGTTTGTATGGGGAATATATCATTTCTAAAATAAGGGATATAAAATTCACCGTATCTATATGTATAGTCTATCTATTCCATACTATAGAAGAACTATTATAGAGCTACTGTGTATGTAGATCATTTGGTAAGTCGTCGTCATCTCCATGTAATATTGCCTATATTGGGCTCATGACATGAGAACATTGCTTAAATTCCGTACGATGTATTCCTTATATTATTTTTATTAATTATGTGGTGAGCTGCTATTCATGTTTTATGGTGACATGGATTTCTTTGAATATTTAAGGCTTAAGGTTTTTTATTTAAGGTTGCAAACCTGAATTGTAGAGAAACCTATTACTTATATTTAGTTTAGGGTTATCTTAAATAATCAGTAGGAATTTTTACATTATAAAAATTGACTTCCTCGCTTCGCTTGGGATCGTCCCTAGCTTGCTTCCCCAAACAAAATTTCATCCTTATTCTCACTCTCTTAAGGGATGATTTCCGAGATAAAGACTATTTCACTCACTCACTTTTCATATCATGAGATTTAAAAAAAAACTTATTTCATAAAAAAAAAAATTTTGATTTTCTTATACATATACAAAACTTTTACTGACAACAAACGCAAAAAGAAAAGAATTATCCAATTTGGTGCAGTCGATCGAAAGTTATGCGCGTACATACATTTCAGTGATTCATTTTTATTATATAGAAGATAGATAGGTACGTATGTATTTAAAGTTATAGGTATATGTGTAGTGTATCAACTATCTGGAATGCATAACACAAGCCTGGTAGCTCACCATGGATCTAGATGGTGCTGTATATTATTGTTCCAACATATTTATATCCACATCAATATATAAATGCGAAAGTAACTCTGTCTGTCTGTCTTCTCCATTTCACGCTTAATCCGCTGAACCGATTTAGATGATATTTGGTATGGAGATAGTTTGAGATCCTGGGAAGGACATAGGATAGTGGTAGATAGGGCAATGAAAATTTGTATGGGAAATCATTTCTCAAGTAAAGGAAATATGTATATTTTTTTATTTTTAAGTAGTTATTTATTCTTCTATACCTATATACATACATACATATGTTATGCGAAAACGTACCTAGTTTTTTACATATTAATTTTTTTTTAAATATCATACTACCAAAATTGTTAGTTTTTCAAAATTTTTAAAGATTCAATAACACCTAAAATATTGTGTATTCATCTGATACATTTGAAATTCCTCGTACATATTCAGTTGAATTCATAAACTTCTTCTTTTTGAAGGCGATTAAAAATAACCGTTGCTGTTCTAAATCCTACACATTCATACCCAAAAGCTGTGATATTTGTCTACGTATAAATTCCGAATACCAATTCCTCTATTTCCAAACACAATTTCCTATCTGGCGGACTTTTTAGAGATTATTCAATTAAACTTTTATTTCAATTTAAGAATTATACATGAATTGTTTTAATCTTCTTTGTACAGATTTAATATTTCTTAAAAAAGTGTTATTATTAGAATTAAGTTTAAAGTCTTCATTTCACTTAAAGCTGGTTTATGGTGTTTCAGACTGTTTTTTTTTTTCGATAATTTTAATAAGGTATGTCCCTAAATGCCTAACACTGATTACTCTAGGTCATAATCTGTACACTAAATATCATCCAAATCCAAGTGAAGTAGTAACAAATATACATACACCCACACACACATATAAACTTTTTTCTTTCTAACACTTATAATGGTCCGGTTATTGATACAAAAGGCACCAAGGGCCGCGCTTGAGCAAAGTGAGGGTTAGTTACTAGCTGTATATATTTTATAGTCAAATTCAATATTCAAAACCCGAATACCACATTTTACAATAACTTTTGAACTTCCACAAAAGAAACTTCATTTTAGTCTGCATAAGTTGATAACAACTTTTAACAAACTTCAAAATTCGTACAAGATTGAGAGAAAAAATCTTAAGTAACGAGACTTCCCGTTGGTTTGAATTTCCAACAGAATTACGGTAAATCCCTAATAGCCAGTTTGAAGAGCAAAGTAAAAAAAGCCTTATTAGTAATTTGCGTTTTAATTTTTGTTAAGTTTAAATTTTTTTGCTGCTTGTAGTGGTTAGTATTAAGTATAAGAGTAAATATTATATGTGCATACAATTTTTCAAGATCTTGTCAACAAAAAGTATAAATACAAGTATCCTTTTATACGTCTCATATCGAGCATTTTGACATTTTCTGTAAGCAGAAACAGGCATTAATGTATTGTTTTGTCATTTTATTTTATATTCTCTAGCTATAAGTAGATAGAATCTTATCTATGTTACATATATTACAATAAGTAAAATAGAAAACTTATCATTTCTGATAGAAAAGGCATAGGAAAAAAAAGCTTATCAAATGTTGTCAATAAAAATTCTTATTTATTTTTAACTCCATAAAATTTAAGTATACTTATTATAAAATATTACAGTTTAGAATATAATAGTATGTATCTAAAAAACTTTAAATTCCAAATCTCGACTGAAATATGGTGCATATTTCGCATGTAGACGCGACACGCTCGTTTTGATATCTATAGTACAAAGCAACCGCAGAGCGTGTTACAGGATGTTCTAATAACCGAAGTAAATTAATAATAATAAAGTATAGTAATATAAATTTGAATCAACTATTTAGACATTTACTGAAAATATATCAAGCGTAAAGTTTCAATTTCCAACAAATGTTTACGAGTAGCCCTAAAATAACTAACTAGAATTATAACGAAGAAATTTGAAGTCGTTATATTGTAATTTGTTATTAATAGAACAGGCGCCTGAATTCTTATATTAAATGTCTTAATTAACATTTAGTTAATTGTTGAATCAAAATTATTGAACAGTAATAAATGTGATGTTTGCTTAAAATATGAGTAGGTATATTATTATTATTTTCAACTGTTGTTACTTCTAAAATACAATCAAACCAGACACACAATATAAAGCAAAAAATATATTTTAAATAACACCCTATATAGCAGAGCTCAAGATCGTTTAATATTCACGAGAGGAAAGCCATCGGTTCAATCGGAGACACCTAACGTCGGTTTTATTGGGTATCTAGCACCGTACCACTTTTTGCGACAGAGGAGCTGGACTCACAAGTTATCTATTAAATTTATTCCGGCATGGCACCCGACTAAATGGTATTAGTTGATGCAAATTATAATGATTTAAGGATTTATTAGGTTAAATTTGAAACGTTGGATGAATATTCAGGATTCATGAAACAACTTGCACCTGTAGATCATATTTATGATGAGGATTCCATCATTTTTCTGATTTGACGACCTTTAGTTATGAGATAAAAATCTAGATTTAAAATTTTCTTTTCATCTTAACTTAGAAAATAGATAGAATCTAAATAAACGTTCTAAATTACTGTTGCGAGATAAGGTTCTGGGATCGGAAATTAAAACTGGTCACTTGCACTAGAAATGTTTTATTGCTTTTACGTTTTACACGAGAGTTGCTTTTGTCAGTTAATCTGTACGAGTGTTAGACATGCAATAACGGTTTATTTTAGTCACTGATATCTTTTTTTTCACCACTAATTCTAGTGCCACTTCACTTCGTACTTGGCTCTAATTATTAATACTTTGTAGGATGTAGGATTACTACTAGTTGATACTGACGCAGGATAAGAACATAATTATTGTATTGATATATTGTAAATTATAATTATATTTAAAAAGAGCAACTGTTGAGTATCTCGCCGGCTTTTCTTAGCAGAACTTCCTTCCGGGGCCGGTAGTAGATCTCTCATGGACTGATTACACTGACATTTAATTTAAATTTAAAATGCAAAATTGACGAATTGAATTGAAATTCAAAAGTTCTTGTAAAAGTCTATTTGAACAAAGTCAAAAAAGTCAAAATCAAAATTATGTTTTGATTTTGACTTTTTTGGCTTGTACAGAAACAGATTGTAAAATTTTGTATTTGGTCCCAAGGTCAAAAGCATTTAAGGTTTTCTATCATAAATTTTAGAAGCCGATCAGAATTAAAAAGGTGGCTGTATAACCTCGTAACTCATTTCCACCATACTCTGTTCTATACCTAATAATGGAAGATTATACATTTCTGGGCAAAAACATGAGCACTATATCATCTTATGTACATTTATTTGGCTTTAATATCAGTAAAATTTGTGATATCGGTTCTAAGGACTGGTTGGAAAGTAAATATAAATGAATAAAAAAGGCGATATCAACTTATAAAAATCGATAGCGTTAAAACGCTTCATTTAACTTATGTTAAAGTTGATGGAAGTTAGAAAATTAAATCGTGCAGTATCTTGATCTTATTTCAATCTTTTCTATAAGACGGTTTCCATTAAAACTCCAGTACTGTTGATTTAAACTTTTCCTTTGATCGCGTCCTCACAAGAATCTTTTTGTGCATATGAGATGTTCGTTAACAATTTTATACGTCCGATTTGTATTCGGACTTTTGCTTTTGCTTGAAAATTTAGCCCTGTAGCCTTTATATTCCTTATGGCTATGTTACTTTTAATTATATTTGGATATCGCAAGTTTCATTCCAGCTCAGGATAAATATTATAGACTTTAGTCATATAAAATTTATATGACTAATTTCTAATAACAAATATTTAATATTTGTGTTGGTCAAGTTTTCTGTACGAACATTTGTAATTTTAGGTTTTATGAATTCTCGGTCTACTTGGTGTGAACATTTTTTTTTTATGTATATTCGTTTAATCTATTTGCTCGGTTGATAAAAAGATGATTATGAACGCCACACAGCAGATCAAGAACCAGTTAACAGAAGGATGTCACAATGGTTATTTTGATCACAAGACATTTGAAATGTTTTTTAAACTTGAACGACAAAAAATATTGATGGAATTAAAATACAAAAAAATATCATAGTATATCTCATTATCTATACGTATAATAAAATTGTAACTAAGCCGAATCTGTACATTAAATATTTTTTGTAAAATCTCGTTAAAATAGACTTTATTATGGATACAGAAGCCAAATATATAGGTTTTAGAATTTTTGTCTGTCTGTCTATCTGTTACCGCATAACGGGAAAACCTCTGGACAAATTTTGATAAAATTTGGTATGATGACAGCTGGTTATCCGTGTCAACATATAGGATACTTTTTACTGTGGGTAAATCTCATCTCTGAGCTAAAATTGTTCAAATCTCGCTTAAAAGAATTTTATTTAAGTCACTCCACATAATTTCCTTATTATATAATATATTTCTTGAAGTATGTGTGTGTGTGTAGTACTTATGTATGTAATATGTATGTATGTATATATGTGAGTATTTATGTATGTATATTTATATATGTGTATGTTTATATAATATAGATATAATTGATGTTTGTAGTTTGTACCTACACCGCACCTTATTATTATTATTTTTCCTTTCTCACTCTCGAGGGTTTCTGGTAGAGATCTCTTAAAAAGATAAGTCACCTTTGTACACATTGTTACTGTTTTCTATTTTATATGTTTTTTTTTTTGGTACATGAATGAATAAATAAATAAATAAATAAACGTTAAAACGTAACTAGGGACGAATCTGAGCGGAGCGAGGGTGAGTTGCTATTTTTATATAAGTTTCTAGCGAGAAACTGTAGAAAAAAGTTTATAGTTGTAGAAAAAATCAATAGCTGTCTCTACCTGATCTACTTGGGACCAGCATCTAGAATCTTATGATCTGCTACTCTGATACGCTAACAAATCGTTTATCTAATATATACTAAAACTAGTTTTTAATAATGATTATGGTCGATATTTCGATCACAGGCGAACACTGGTCTATATAAGTATTATCAATAAGCAGACTGAACTACAAATTGATGTCTTGCAATAACTGCAATGTCACATCGAGCCCGTCTTGGCCACGAGACAACGTTATCAGGAAATCTATTTTCAACAAGAAATTGCGAAATAAAATAAGTTAATAGCATCCGTTTCATTTAATTCTTATATAGAATTTTCTTTTCTATTATCTATTGAATTTTTGATGTACTTAAACTTGTACTTGTTAAATTTTTGATGTTTGTGATGTTTTTTTAAGATTTAGTTCTAGTGCAGAGCAAATATTATGAAAGCACAACATTTTATCTATATTATTATTCATATTAATTTTAATATATAAAACTGAAGAGTTTGTTTGTTTGGTCGAACGCGCTAATCTCAGGAACTACTGATCCGATTTGAAAAATTCTTTTAGCATTGGATAGCCCGTTAACTGAGGAAGGCTATTTCCAGTTTGCAGTTTGCAGTTTACAGTTCCCGTGGGATAAATTTATTTTTGCCTAGGGACGAACCCGAAGCGAAGCGAGGGTGAGTCGCTAGTGGTTAATAAAGCTAAATGATTAAGTTAATATTGATTAAGAAACTTCTCGGGAAAATAGTATGTGAACAAATGAACTAAAAAAAATATTGTTTCTAATTTAGCAAATGTTATGAGTGTGTATTAAGCATATTAACAACATTATTCACGGATAACTATTATTTTAGTGATTTTTTTTGTTTGGTGCATAATGAGAAAAGGTTGATTTCAATAAAAAGAAGGTCAATTGATTTTTTCGGGTACCATACCCGAAGGTTGCCAACGGAACCCTATTATTAAGCCTCCACTGTTCGTCCATCTGTCTGTTAGAGGGCTATTCTCATGAACCGTAATAGACAGAGAGTTAAAATTTTCACAGAGAATATATTTCTATTGCCGCTATAACAACAAATAAATAAACCAAGATGGCGAATTTTAAAAATACTGCCATGCAAATTAAAAAAAAATGATTGTAGTAGTGGACCCTACATGTGCGAGTCCGACTCGCACTTGACTGATTTAAAAAAAAATTGGAAACCATAATTTTAGTTATGAAACAGAATATCTTGTCTTACTTTTAATCTTAATATTAAAAAAAACACAGGAAATAAGAACCTCCTACTTTTAAGTCGGTTTAAAATGAACATGCTTTGATAATAATGTACAGGTAAATATCCTGAAACTACACAGAGATAAGTTAAGATGCCGCTCTGCTTCCTGTGTACGGTACACGAGGCATTTAAAATTAAATTTCGTTATTAAAATAGCTAGCTATAAAAGAATGGCTTTGTTACATAAAAAGTAATATAACTTTATAACATCTTAAAAACGAATTATTTTATTATTAAGGATGAAATTTTAATATTATTTTTTTACCATTAATTCATAATCATTTAAAAGCAATTATTTACGTTTTAGGGTTGAATACACCCTTTATATTAAAAAAATAACTACGAAAATCAATGCACAATCAGCGAAGATTTTTATTTATTCTAATATTATAAAGAGAAACAAAATGTTTTTTTGTTGTTTTTGTTTGTTTGTTTGTATCGAATAAGCTCCGAAACTACTAAGCCGATTTAGATGAAATTTGGTAAGAAGATAGTTTGAGACCCTGTAAAGGACATAGGATAGTTTTTATTCCGGAAATTATTAAGGGGGTGAAAATGGAAGTAAAAGTTTGTATGAGGAAGCAACCTAGGGACGAACCCGAGCAAAGCGAGGGTGAGTCGATAATAATTTATACATATATTATTCCATTTTTTTTTATTTTGAACCCACGAACTTCATGACTATAGGTAAAATCAGACCATGGGAAATCCAAAATTGACAAAGTATCAGGCCTATACTAGTCCACATAACTTACAATAAGGCCAATACCGCTAGACATGTCATGCTACAGCAAATTCAAGGTATAATTAATTAATTTTAACCCCATATTACTCCTATGTCGTAAGTCAAAGTGACACTGTAGTATAATTTAGTTTGTGTCGCAGCAAGATGCCGGCGTGTGGCTTGGTAATGTATTTCAAGAAGTTCCTTTCAACTAACTTTCATCTTCCACTTTATTTGCACATAATTTTGATTAATATTATTCACTGGCGACTTCCCTAGATGCCTATGTGTTATTGGTCATATCGTATACTTCTTTAGGACGACGATAATAACCTAGTAGTAATATTTTTAGACAAACAAACAACTTTTTGGATCCCCCAACACAGCAGACGACAGCGTGGTAGACCCAGACGGAGATGGCGGGATGAATTAGACTCCTTCCAAAGAGAGTGGCATACTATAGCGAAAGATAGGGAGCAGTGGAGGAAGAGTAGAGAGGCCTTTGCCCTGCAGTGGGACACTACAGGCTTATAACAAAATAATAATAATAATAATAATAATATTTTTAGAACACACCACTATTCACTAACAGTAAATTCGGGATACATAATTACTGTTTTCCTCCGAGCATTATGCTATTTATTATATAGACTACTAAATATGTCACTTGCACACAAGCGGAACATCGTAAAGAATCTTTCAGTTCACTGGCTAACTGAAAATAAAAATAGTTATGGTCAAGCTCCATTAAGTCACTGTAAATATATTGGCAACCATGATGTTAGTGTAAGTTTGGCTGGTATTGCCTATAATGTTAGAGGTAGTGGGTTCTATTTTCACACAAGTAATTTTGGTCCCGATATAATTAAATCTATACTAATATTATAAAGCTGAAGAGTTTGTTTGTTTGTTTGGTTGTAAGAGCTAATCTTAGAAACTACTCGTTGGAATTGAAAAATTCTTTTTGTGTTGGATAGTCCATTTATAGAGGAAGGTTTTAGGCTATATATCATCCCGGAAAATGTACGGTTTCCGTGGGATAGATTCGTTTATGTTTTGGGGCGAACCCGAAGCGAAGCGAGGGTGAGTCGCTAGTTTCATATAAAATTTTTCACATCATTATACCCAGAATTAGTGAAATTCGAAAAAAAACTAGGGTTCAAATACAATAACGAAATCTTCCTGGAAACATAATAAATGTAACTAGCGACTCAACCTCGCTCCTCTCGGGTTCGTGCATAGATACCTTTTAACGGTTAGTATAGATTTCTCAAAGATGAGATAGTTTTCCGCCGTGAAAATTGTTATATATGTATGTTGACCCAGATAATCAGCGATCATCATACCAAATTTCATCAAAATCTGTCCAGCGGTTTTTTGTCACATAGACAGACGGGCAAAAATTCTAAAAATTATAGATTTGGCCTCTATATCGATAATAATAACTATTACAATAAGATTTAAAAAAAATATTTAATGTACAAATTCGACTCAGTTAAAATTTTATTATATGTATATATAGATGACATGATACAATATCTGAGGTAAGAAAAAACCATTTCTAAAATATTTACAATTTTAATATTAGTTGTATAACTTAGCAGTTCTTATTATCATTTTCTGAATTCGTTATCAATTCAACGCCTTAGAACCTCTATTACGAACAAAATGTCAAATTCCAACTCAATCAGCCGATGCTGGCAAGAAAAATGAACTGAAAATTTTGAACTAGACGACAGACCTGCGAATGAAGCAAGTTGAATAAAAGTTTGTTAAATAATATTTCTCGTACAAACCTGCATAGCAACTTTTACTTTATTTTTTCTTATTGCCAAAGCATTCCTTACTCATATCGCGCGACAAGTAAAATTTCTGACAGTATCACATTTTTCTTACGTAAGCAGCGATCGTAATAGGGCCCAACAGCAAAATAATATAATAAAATTCTAACTGAGTCGAATATGTACATTAAATATTTTTTGAAAAATCTTATTGAAATAAACATTATTATCGATGCAGAGGCCGAATCTATAGTTTTTAGAATTTTTGTCTGTCTGTCTGTGATCGCATCACGAGAAAACTACTAAACAGATTTTGATGAAATTTGGTTTGATGATAGCTATAGCTATATATTGGACCCAGATAACTCTGGGTCCAATATATAGGATACATTTTACTGCGGGAAAATATCTTATCTCTGAGAAATCTATACTAAACCGTAAAACGTATTAGGGACGAACCCGATCGCAGCGAGGGTGAATCGCTAGTTCATGCCATAAAATGCAATAGAAATGTATTTAAATTCAGTTACATTTTATTACGCAGCAACTTGTAAAACGTATTCATGTGTTGAGGTAATTCTTCATTCACTATAATACGTACCTTTAATATACGAGCTGTTGTAAGCAAAATTATTGTGTAGTGCAAGTTTTATTTTTTCTAGGAATTGGCTTACGTTTGTCACAAAGTATGTATTTCATATGAAATTTGTAAAGCCAATTCAAGTGGCAAAGTAATAAAACTACAATATGCTGTTGTATTGTTTTCAACTCGCTTGAAAAGAAGTGGTTTGATATTTATTTATTTACTAACGACTCACGCTCGCTTCGCTCGCGTTCGTCTCTAGGTACGTTTTCGCAGTTAGCTATGTTTATGCATAAATAGTAGCTTGCTACTTCTAAGATATTGATTTAAATTATGTAGCGATTTAAGTTACGTACGTACGTTATTGCGTACGCCGTACGCGGATTTTGTTCACAATTTCATGGGTTTTAATTTTTTCGCGGAACCCTGATTATTTTTCTAAAATAAAAGTAGCCTAAGTTACTCCTTATAACAGCAGCTATCTGCCAGTGAAAGTCCCGTCAAAATCAGTCCAGCCGTTTCGGAGATTAGCCGGAACAAACAGACAGACAAACAGACAGATAAAGATGTAAAAAATGTTGTTTTGGTATGTGTACCGTGTCCATATGCATTTAGTAAAACGCGGTTATT
This sequence comes from Argynnis bischoffii washingtonia, assembly GCA_033884665.1. Taxonomy (NCBI): domain Eukaryota; kingdom Metazoa; phylum Arthropoda; class Insecta; order Lepidoptera; family Nymphalidae; genus Argynnis; species Argynnis bischoffii. The sequence goes on from CM066610.1 coordinate 1,038,605, forward strand.
TTAATATTACAAGCAGACACTCCAATTTTATTTATCTGTATAGATTTGTTGGAATTACAAACAAAGTTACAATAAATTACATATAACAAAATCATTATTATAATAAAAAGTTAAAAAAAAACCGACTTACAGGCACTGAAAAGAAAAAAATAACTAAACGGGGCCTTTCATTTAGAATAGATACTTAATCAGATATTTTCGTAGTCGGCCGAATTAAGAACCTCCTCCTTTATTTGGAAGTCGGTTAAAAAAACATGATGATTGCACTTTTAATTACAGATAATTACTACATGCTATTATTATTTTAGTACAACATTAACATCAGAGAGAGAATTTTAAAAATGTTTACAATTACACATAGTTAATACTTTTTGTGACCTATAAAATAGTACAAATAAAAAAAATGGATTATATATTAAATTATGAATATAATATATTAAATGTAGAGCGATACAATGGATATGATTTATATAATTGTAGAATAAAGGAAAAGGACAGAAAAATCATTATAATATTCAATTCAAATTGACGACACGTTTGACTCAGTGTGTAATAACCCTACTTACTGTGCCAGCGGTCGCGGGTTCGAGTCCCGCTGGGGGCATTCATTTGTGTGAGCGCGAATGTTTGTACTCCAGTTATGGGTGTTTATATTTATAATATGTATGTATTTAAAGTTATATATATATATATATATATATATATATATATATATATATATATATATATATATATATATATATATATATATATATATGTAGTATATCAACTATGTAGTATCCATAACACAAGCCTTCGTAGCTTACCATGGAACTAGATGGTGCTGTGTGTTAATGTCCCAACATTTTATTATTATTAGGTATTATTATTAATTCGTTTCAATTAAGTATACTTAAAATTTTCTTTTTAAAACTACCGGGGCTATCATGCGTGTTATATTCAATATATTTATACGTATTTACGTTTTATACTGATTCCTAGATCTGAATCAATTTGCATATGTCGTGTATATTTTAAAGTGTATGCATATAAAAGTGGTCATGTGCTCTCTGATAATATAATTTGATGATAAACAATGAAACCTCTTAATAAAAGAAGTAAACAGCTGTGATTTAAAACATTTGATACTAGCAACTCACCCTCGCTCTGCCTGGGTTCGTCCCTAGTTACGTTTTAACGTTTAGCTCAGGAAAAGATTTTATCCTATATATTGACCCGGATAACTAGCTATCATCAAACTAAATTTCATAAAAATCTGTCCAGTGGTTTTTTCGTGATGCGGTAACAGACAGACAGACAGACAAAAATTCTAAAAACTATAGATTCGGCCTCTGTATCGACAATAATGACTACTTCAATAAGATTTTACAAAGAAAAAAATATTTAAGAAAAAAATATTTAATGTACAGATCCGACCCAGAATTTTATTATATGTATATATTACTAACAGATATTTTGTAACATAAGTAAACCAGGTATAGAGTAACCAACTAAGATAGGTTCTGAGTGTGAAGTGAAATTCATTGACATACATATATTACTTTTGATATATGTAATATCATCTGAAACCTATTGTCTGATTTGCGTAATTCTCTTTTTGGTTACAAATGTATACTTATCGCTAGCAGATACTACCAAATAGTAAAAATATGATATAGTAAATATAACGGTAATTTTGTAATGAAGTCTCAAAATAGTCGACGAACTTTGAAAATTAAGTGCAATGACAAGAAAAACAAACAACTTAAGGCTTGATGATAATTATTCTAGACAGAAACAAAGGAAGTCTTGAACTTGAGGGATGCCAAGTGTAGTGAAAATAATAATTATTAAAACATGCCAATATAACGCTAAATAATTACAAAGGGAACCAAAAAATCCGATTACCTTTATAATTTCTAAAGTTTGTACGTGTAGGTATTTTTGTTTCTGCCTCACGCTAAAACCGTTGGACGATTTCGGATGAAATATAATACAAAGATTAATTAATAATATGACTTTGAATACATAGGCTACTTTTAGGCACCAAAGTACGCACCCTTTTTTAATGTTAGGAATTGCAGGTACGCATACCACCTGTATATATACAGATGGTTATGTCGGAATCACAGGCTAAGAGAAGGCATTGGCTAAAACCACTAAAATACAACAGAAAATCCCTCGGATTAATGGGGTGTCACAGGACCACATACGCACTCAACCACGATGCCCCGAGGGCAGATCTGCCAAAGCAGACCACATAATCAAGGGGTTGCTCCCACATTCCACTCTGCTGTCAGAGAAGTACCAGGAGCAACCGGTATGGGACCACCCACCAAAGTGGGCCATCTCCACCCGCACCACGATAATGTGAACACACACTTGAGTAAATACGTACCTAGCGAAGCAATGGTAAGTTACTTCTAACAAAATATGCCTAAATAATCACTTTTATGGGAAAAATATGATTCATATTACATATTGACACCATCCCTCCACATTAAAAGTACTATGTCAGCCTAAACGCCAGAAGAACGCTCATTATCGTAACCGACAGAGTCAGATTGATGTTGTGACGCTGCATTTACATACTAATGTATTATATACCCTGGCATTAGGGTTGCGTAGGTAATTGGTGTGGAAAGTTATGAACCCAGTATTATTCCTTGGTTGCGGCATCTATGTTACTTCGAATATTTCTGGTCTATTGTGAAAGTAAAAACCCAGTAATTATATGAATTGCTTTGTAAAAAAAATTTTATTAGGGGAGAATTGGCGAAATGGTACCATTTTTTGATGGCGTCTACTAAAAACGTTGATTGTTGGAACCAAAAAAAATTGAGAATTTTGATCTAAATTTTCTTTCTAATTCGTAAGTTGTAATTTACGGAGAAGGAAGTTTAACGACTTAAAACTAAATAGGTTTTTATATTATTTTCGTTTTATATAGTTGGGGTAATGGATTTATTGGTTTTTGTTTTAAAAAATACATAGTTGGCTAACTTATATCACCTACAGTTCGATATATTTAGAAATGACTGTATTCTAGAAGTAATCAGAATTAAAACCTTTAATGATACCTCAAAAACTAAGCGAAGTATCGAAAAAATACTGATATCTTTCGCTTATATTGAAATCTATTTCAATTCACACCATGAAATTAACGCGCTTTGAAAATAGATATCCTAAAAAAAATGAAACAAAGATAGGTATTACGTATTTTTGTGATGTTTCCGTAAAAAATATAAAATATCTTTTATATTTATAAATGTATTCTTATATTGCATATTATAAAACAATATCCCCCCGCCTCATCTGTCTGTCTGAATGCGATAAACTCAAAAACTACCTAGGGGATTTTAATACGGTTTTCACCAATGGACGGATTGATTATAAGGAAGGTTTATGTGTATTCATTTAGGTTTTGTGTAAATTGGCTGGAATATGACGATCATTATTGATGTCGGAAAAAATCATGCCGACTGGAAGCTTTTCTAGCGTGCGCTGCGTTAACTAATAGAGGTATTATGAAAACAATGTATTTAGCAATTATCTATAATATCTAACTTTTTAAATTATCACGTTTCATATTTATATGAAAGTTTATACTACGGGACTTAACGCGTGGATAAGCGGCTATATACCTTGTTCCCGACGTTTCCACTGGATTGCACCAGCCGTGGTCACGGGCAGACTGGCGGTGTAAGGCATCCACTGCTACGATCGGAGATGTTTTTTGCAGACACCCTCACTTGATTTTCATAATTTATAATGGCCGGTACACACGACACTAATATAATAATAATATAATATCTATAATATTTCCTGCACAGTTCGCTAGTCTCAGTGAGGTTACTACCGTGACCGAAATCGGTTGGAACAACATCATCATAAAAATTAAAAAGTTTGTTCAATCATTGGATTCATGGTTTATACGCCAACATACTTTTGAACATGTGGATTTACGACGTTGAAATCACATTTTGTTTAAGTAAAACTTTTAACATGTTATAGTGTAAAAACCATTTTGGCTTAACGCATGAAAAGTCATGTCAAGTCATGGCAAAGTCAAGTCTTCAACGCCTCGAGTTGAAAAAGTTGTGGTCGGTACACCTTAACAAAACTACAAAATATATCATTTTGACATTTACACCAATATTTTATGCTCTGAATGACTTTTTGTCCAAATATTTTTAGGTGGTGTAAACATTTTTTTTGCAAATTTCGATATTTCGAGTATACAGATCGATAGAAAAAAAAATCTGAGAAGAATGGTATATATAACTCATTTTGGCCAAAATGGTTTATACGCCAATTGAGCCCAAAGGTATCAATGTATGTACTGCATTATTCATTTCTTAGATTTACGCAATTATTTTGACATTTAAATAAAACTGTCTTTTCGGATTATTTCGCGGATTTATTTTGATTTTTGTTTCCCGACGTTTCGATATTTTTTGAAATCATTTTTGTAAAATAGTGGGTAGGCACTGTGTGTAATAAGTAACGCCTTTGAGACGTCTAAAACCTTAGTCTCTCCCGTGACCATGATTGCTGTAAAGCATTCCTCTGAAAATATCTATTAAACTGTAGCAAAGTTAAGTCGCTAGTAAAAAATGAAACGAAGCGAAGACATAATATAAAATATAATATTAAAAAAAATATCGTCTATCTGAAAAAATCTATAGTTATGTCTATATATCATCTACTTTATAAAAATGGTTTTAGATATACAATGAAGAAAAAGTAAGTTAACTCTTGAATATCCTGAAAATGTAGTAAGAAATGTAATATACGGAATCGTTCACCATTTTCTTCAGTACTGGTTTTATTTTAATAACGCCGCCGCCGTGATTTATGAGTGAGCTGCGAAGCTACTATACTTTTACAAATATTTTATATAATATGGATTCGTTATATGGAAAAATTAATATATTTACATGTATATGGACATAAACTTCATTTTGATAGAATTTTGACGATCATCTTAGAAAATTATTAGATCTGAAGAAAATATCAACAAAAACAACAAAAATCTTAATAAATCCGCAAAAATATCGAATATTCGTGTAAATTTAAGAAAGTATTAAGGTAAATTTATGAACACAAAAAAAAATAAGTTAAAAAAACACTAAAAAGTAAAAAATAACTGGTTAGTTTTCATTCATTTCTAATCAGATATTATTTCAAAGTCGGTGGATAACATTTTGCAAATGATGTTGTTTTTACCAATATGAACTAGTGATCCTGCTGAATTTCTTCCGTTAGATTTTTCTAAAACTTGTAGTAAGTAATCGTAATATTTTTATGCTAGATATTTTTAAGGTTCCGTGCCCAAAGGGTGCCAACGGAACCCTATTACTAAGCCTACGCTGTCCGTCCGTCCGTTTGTCAGAGCGCTGTATCTCATGAACGATAATAGGTAGAGAGTTGCAATTTTCACAGAGTATGTATTTCTATTGTCGCTATTACAACAAATAATAAAAATATAAAAAAATACTTTTTTCCGTAATCGATCATCGAAGTTGACATACTACATACATAGAGTAAAAGTCACATTAATAAAAAGTACATGTACGATTATACGGAACCCTTCGTGTGCGAATTCAACTCGCACTTGACCGATTTTTATTTTTACTACATATATGAATTGTATCTATTCATATTATATGAAGGATAAATTATGTTTATCGAACAAATTACCTACAATTTTTGGAATCTCTTGCAAAGTACACTACAATGTGAAATGTCGCCCAACCAATGTTTACAAACTGGTCTTATTTAGATATCGATGTCCGAAATGACTTAGCTTTGTTATATCCTTTTTCGAATGAATATATCAGTACGAAGATCTGGTAAAGAAATAACTTACAGACAGAACGTTTGTTTTATTGTAGGAACAAAATTATGTTTTTTGGAAATTAAATTAATGTCTATCAAAGTCAGATTATGTCAAAGTTCCCAAAATAATCGCATTTTATGTACATCTCTCATAATTTGATAGCAAAATGCTTCATAAGAATATTTTAAATCACAATTAGGGTAACAACTGTAGTACTAAGTACGTTAGCTATAACATAGAAAACAAAAAAAAAACAGTACCAGTGATCTTCGGAAAGTGGAGGGGAACAAGCTAAAACAGCAAAAAGGTAAAATAAGATGGACGTAGTCTACCTTTGACAGTTACTACGCGATTGAAGCCGAGGGCAGAAACAAGTGTTTAGTATGTCAGTCGGTAGTGCGTTGAAACTCCTCTTGCAACACGCTTGCCCTGTGTTAAGGCCTTTGTGAGACGACTGTATGGATAAGTAGACTGTGATCCATACTTCTATACTAATATTATAAATGCGAAAGTAACTCTGTCTTTCTGTCTGTTTGTCTGTCTGTAGACAGGTCCGTCCGTCCGTACATCCGTACGTACGTCAGTTCGTCGGTCCATCTGTCTGCGTGTCTGTCTGCCACTCTATATATCTGTGCTTCTGTCCGTCTGTTTGTCTGTCTATCTGTTACTTTTTCACGTTCAATCCACTAAACAGAGTAGATGAGTATGGAGATAGTTTGAGATAGGATAGATTTTATCCCGGAAATCATCCCTTAAGGGGATGGAAGTTTGTATAGGGAATCAATCATTTTCAAGTAAGGGATATAAAACTCATCTATGAATATAGTCTATCTATTCCATACTAAGTATCGTATTATAAAGTAGAGCTGTCAGGTTCTGAAAACATTAAATTTTTTAAAGTAAGTAAATAATATTTATTTTTTCAACACAAAAAAAAAATTAAAACGATTGCTTAACATTTATTTATTAAATGTAATTCTTTTAATATTTTACTTTGTTTCCATGAATATACTGGCGAAAGCCCAAATCGCTGTCATGATATAAATTAACGTTATTTGAAACTAAATATCTTATATATTTAAACGAGCAATTCTTGTATATTTATTTATTTATTTATACCAGCGATCTCGGAAACGGCTCTAACGATTTTGCTGAAATTTTGTATATGGGGGCTTTCGGGGGCGAAAAATTGATCTAGATTAGTCACATGTCTGGGAAAACGCGTGTTTTCGAGTTTTCATGCGTTTTTCTTATGCATTATTCTACGCAAAATTTAATAACGACATCTATACAATTGTCTCAGTAACACTTAGTCACTTAATGTAAAATTATTTTTAAGCCAAATTAAAAAGAAAATTATTCTTATCGCGACATCTATACAACTGTCTCAGTAACACTTAGTCACTTAATGTAAAATATACAATCTTTCAAGAACTCCGAGCGAAGCTCGGTCGCCCAGGTACTAAAGTATTTAATAAAGCAATAAGTGAAGCAAATTTACTTAATATTATTATTTTAAAATATCTAAATATATAATATTCCCGTGTCACGACGTTGTTCTGCGAAGAACTCTGAAACTTATCCAATCTAAATGTATTTTTTTAAATGTGTGATTTGTTGTAACTTAAAGGATAAGATAGTTTTTATCCCGATTATTTTCTTTTTTTATTGCAAAACTAGTGACTCACCCTCGCTCCGCTCGGGTTCATCTCTACTTAGGTTTAAACGTTAAGCATAGATTTCTTAGAGATGAGATATTTTCTCGCAATAAAAATTATCCTATATGTTGACCCGGATAACCAGCTATCATCATACCAAATTTCGTCAAAATTCCTTTAGTTGTTTTTCCGTAATGCGGTCACAGACACACAGACAGACAGACAAACATTCTAAAACTATAGATTCGTCCTCTCTATCGATAATAATATCTATTTCAATAAGATTTTAGAGCTTTTCTATATATATATATATATATATATATATATATATATATATAAATGTGAAAGTTTGTGAGGATGGATGTTTGTTACTTTTTCACTGAATGGATCTGGATTAAATTTGGCACAGAGATAGATTTTAGCCTGAAATTGCACATAGGTTACTTTTTATCCCGGAAAAATGTAGAGATTCTGTGGGATAGATTTGTTTTCGTCTTGGAACGAACCCGAAGCGAAGCGAATGTGAGTCGCTAGTATTAATATAATGCTAAAGATTTTGTTTAAATTCTTAGTGCATTTTATAATTTATTAATTTTACTTAAAAATTCTTTATAAATTTTACAATTTATTATTGATTTGACTAAAATTATTTAGTGAAACTATATAATTTTCAAAATATATAAAATATAAATTAACTACATAAGTAAAGCCGCACGAAAAAGTAAGTAAACAATAAACTTTCATACTGTTAATATTGTATCGGTCACTTTTACTGATCATCTGAGCATATTAAATGTCCTATTTAACCGATAGTCATTCAAGAACTAACATCTATCCAATTAAATCTATCTTGAGCGAAAATCAAACCCAAGACCACCACTTACTCAAGCAAACTAGCCAGAACTTAAAAACAAAACATCAACTACGTTTATTAATATTCATAGCTTTAAACTTAATCAAAATTATATTACCGTCTCAAAGTAAAAACTTTTGAAGATTTTTTATTTATAAACGAACTTTTTTACTTGTTCTAATTTAATGGATGTTACTCTCTGAACTATCAATGTCATATTGAAGAAATTTCATTACCTTGATACTCGAATCCTAAAACGTTTCTTACATATTAAATAACTTAAGTGACTAAAGTTTACTTAATTATTAAATAAATGTTTAAAAATTCAAAAGATCTTATTAATATAAGGGATTAATTTCGTAGTAAGGCAGTGGTAGACCAGTGTCAGCCCTTAGGAAAACCAAGTGAAGCAGTTTCAAATCCTGGGTCTAGAACCTTTGATATTTTCGCGTACGAATCATTTTCGACATGATTACCACTTGTCTTACGGTGAAGGAAACCATCGTGAGGAAACCTGCATGTCTGAGAGAACCTAGCAAGTTTTAGAAAGTCTCGTGAAATCCGCCAAACCGCACTTAGCCTGCGTGGTGGACTATGGTCTAATCCGTCTCGTATTGAAAGAAAGCCCATTCCCAGCAGTGGGACATTAAAAAAGGCTAAATATAATTCCGTATAGAATTAAGAAAGAACATTTTATAGGGTCACCATAAAACCCCATATAACAATTGTTATCTATAAGACGTAATACGTTATCAAAACATTTGTTTTCCGAAAAGAAAATCCATAGCCCCTGTATAGGCTCTTATTTAAAGTCAATGGGATAAGAACACGTCGACTTCTATTTACTTAGCCATTAAAGGGATTGAGAACGCTTTTAAATTCAACCTCACGCATACTATATTTACATGTTTTTATAGGATCCCAAACTTGGGAATCGTATGGGAAACATACTATATGTTATATAACTGTATATTCTGGAATGTTCTCTTTATATATGTACATATATATCTATATATAAATAGGCATAGATAAAACAGTTCAGTAACTATTTCTTATTTGTTTGTCAAGCTATTTTTTTAGAAGCCATTTACGGTCTTTGTTGTTATCAATAAAGCAAAGATGGAAACGATTAATTAGATTTTTTAATTAAATACTAGCGACTCACCCCCGTTTCACTCAGTTTCACCCCTTGTTACTTAAAAAATGGAGGATAGGGGGTAGGACGATAAAGAATACTTTATGACCTATTCTAATACCTACCAAATATACAAAAAAAAACATCAAAATCAATCGAGCCCTTTCGGAGGAGCGCGACCACAAACACCATCACACAAGATATTTATAGATATAATCTATTTATATTTTTTTATCAATTTTCAAGTATGATTTGTATTGTATGTACAAGTATGTCAAAATACCGTATTATAGCAAGTACATTTACCGTTTCTCTCACACTCTCCATTACCTGGTGGTGGTGGTGGTGGTGGTTAATTGCCTGGAAAAGATTGTTTATTTTTTCAATTATTATCTGTATACATTTTCTGTTTGGTGTACAATAAAGAGTATTATTATTATTAATGATTATGGTTAAATTTTAACCATTAGACGAACACTAGACTTAATAAATACTGAATTCTAATTTAAGATTGTAAAATTAAAGTAATGGTTCTCGCTTCTTTTAGGTTACCTAAGTATCTTGCAAGAAATATCCAACGTTATTATAGTGATTAAAAAGTTTTCTTTAGTGCTTTTTAGGCTATTTCAATAAAGTACCCCAGTGAAAAAAGTCTTCTCAATCACCAGACACCATCTAATAAAATCAATCTCTATTCAACTAGATTAATCCCAGTGCTTTTAAATTTGTTCAAAAATACATCTTTAGATTTAATTTAATTAAACACTTCATACGGAAATTGAACCCATGATTTGCTACATTAACAGTATCAGTACCTTAATCTAATTTCCAAAGCTCAAAGAGGAAAATAAATACAAGAAAGTATATAAGATATATGTATGTAGTTACTAAGTGAATATGCGGTTAAATACATTTCATGTGTAAAAGGAGAAAGGAAAGACGTTAAATTAACCGAACATTTTCTCATTGTACAAAATAAACATGTTTGTTGTTCACAAAATCTATATTTATTCGTAAAGCTAATTATTACATTGGTTTTTAGCTACTTATTGTCAGCAGTTCTACGTATGTATTTTAATACGCGAAAAAGGAAAAAGTTAAGTCATTTTGTTATACAGAATTTAAGTGTTTTTTCATGACTTTTTTTATGTTGGGAAATGCATTTACGCATACCACCTGTACACATTCAGGTGGTTATGTAGGACTCACCGGCTAGAAAAGTAATAGTAATAGTAAAGGCTACTAAAACTTAACAGAACCTCCCCCGTTTTAGTGAGGCGTCGTAGGATCGTTTACGCACTCAACCACAACGTCCCGACTGCAGGTCCACTCTGCTGTCAAATAAGTACCAACCCGCATGGTAGACCGCTCATCGAAGTGAGCCTCCTTATAGGGCGTTTCTTGGCTTTGCTCCCGGCTGAATTACTGAACCCTACCACGACAAGGTGAACACACGTTGGGATACTTCGCAAAATGAACCCTCGTCTCCTGCTAGACAAAGACCTTCCTTATCGAGAGCTAACCAACCCAATCTTGAACAGCACATCATCCGTCCAGCAGCATCCGTTCTTGCAGTAGCAAGGAGTCCTGCACTACGTTTCCTAAAACGCGACTTACACTCTAACACGTTTCGGCTCAATCGATCATCGAAACGATTGGAGATATGCCCAGCTACTTTCAACTTCCATGTTTACACATTCAAAAGACTCGACCAGCTAGACAAAACATAGTTATTTTAACGGAAAATGCTACCTATATAAAAAATCGGTCTTTCTATAATTCGTTCACTTTTGACCGGCTGTAATGCTTATAAAAAACTCGTAGGTATATTAGATCAAATGAGCCTAAAATCGAAAGTTTAACTAACAACATTAAAGTTAATTTATCCTATAATCACATTTCACATACATAAAAAAAAAATAACACGTTTGCAGTTCACACGCAGTAGAAGTGAAACTTTTAACAACGGTTACCATGGCAACAATTAGTCATAATAGCTTTTATTCGATTTATGCACATTCATCCCACAGTAATGAATATTCTTTCTTATAAGTAATAAGTTCAGTTTCTTTTTTACCAAGTTTGAAAGGTATTTTACATTTTATTTAACATATATTACATAACATATTAATCAGTATTATTTTTCACTTCCTGTGTAATGTATTCTACCTCTCGTCGGCTTAATCCTAAAATATTTATATGTTTGTCTCTTTCTAGTGTCACATTTCCGTTTCATTGAGTTTCAAATCACAATGCTTCTAAAGAAGTTTCACTTCAAAAATTGATATCAGCATAAGTTTTAATTCCAAGATTTAATTCCATATTTCGTAACAAATGAAACTAAGAAAATCATGTTAAATCACAAATCAATAAAGTTATTGATATTTTAGCATCTCATAAATTTGAACCGGTATTTATAATCACACTAATATTATAAATAGAAGAGATATTCAGTGAATATGCTTGTTCACTATTTCATAGGTTTTAATTGCGCGGAACCCTAATTCTTTTTCTAAAACAAATGTAGTCTAAGTTACTCCTTATAATAAGCTATCTGCCAGTGGAAGTCTCTTAAAAATCGGTTCAGCTGTTTCGGAGATTAACTGAAACAAACAGACAGTCAGATAGACAGACAAAAATTAAAAAAAAAAATCTTATAAGTGCCTTATATACTTTCATATGCATTTAGTAACGACTCGCTATATACATAGCTTATATGCTGAATACATATATATGAGTATAAAGTCAAATAACACATTCTACCTACGTCCCCTCCCTATCACGCAAACGGAGCTGCGGGTCAGAACTAGTAATAACTAAAGATACTATGGATTAAACATGGTGTATATGCGTTAATTAAGATGAAACATCTCTATTTTAATGAATAACATAACATTAATCATTGTCGTAATACGAATTTATGGTGGCATACTTATGAGCTTGTGCGTGTTAATGCACATACCAATTCGTTGGTATGTCACTACGTTTGTTTTACTGTGGACAAAATATTCGCTTAATTTATCTATACAGATAAATAAAATTGAAGTGTCTGTCTGTAATGTCAAAATAATAGCTTTTTACTAAATGCATAAGGAATTATATACTGTACTTATAAGAAAAACACAATTTTTAATTTTTTTTGTCAGTCTGTCTGTTTGTTGCGGCTAACCGCTAAAATGGCTAGACTAATTTTAACGGGACTTCACTGGCAGATAGCTGATATTATAAGGAGTAACGTAGGCTACTTTTATTTTAGAAAAAGAATTAGGGTTTCGCTAAAAAAAACAAAGTGTACTTAGGAACGCTCCCGAGCGAGGGTAAGTCGCTAGTATATTAATGTATTTGATGTCAATTTTTATAAGAAGACTAGCAGAAACCGCAATTTTGCCCGTGTTCAATCTACGAACAGAAAACTCTTTTGCTTTATGTTATATAGTGACTAGGCTAGACTAGCGACTAGACTAGGGTTCATGCCTATGCATTTATATAATACTAGCGACTTACTTCACTCCGCTCGGGTTCGTCCCTACTTACGTTTTAACGTTTAGTATAGATTTCTCAGAGATGAGATATTTTTCTGCAGTAAAAAACTATCTCATATGTTGACCCGGATAACCAGCTATCATTATAATAATTTGCAACAAAATCCAGTGGTTTTCTCGTAATGCGGTCAAAGACAGATAGACAGACAAAAATTCTAAAACATAGATTCGGCCTCTGTATTGATAATAATGTCTATTTCAATAAGATCTTTCAAAAAATATTTAATGTACAGATTCGACTCAGAATTTTATTATATGTGTACATTTCGAATATATTTTGCTTTCATTTAAATATTTTTTCGTTGAGTTTAAAAATATTTGAATGAAAACCAGTTTAACTAAAAGCAAAACTAAAAGCTAGTTTTAAATTGCGTCACAGCGAACATATTGTATGAGATGCGATTGAAATGTCTTTCTCAATGAAAGGAAGCGAAGCGGTGCTTTACATGAATATGAGGGAATCAAAAATTTAATAAAACGTGATAATCGACTTTATTGGATTGAAATTTTACCATATTTTAATTAACGCTTACGTACACTTTATTTATTGAATTCTTTATTCTTGTTTTACATCGTTTAAGAATATGGTTATCTAGTGTGGGATTTGAGAGGTAAGTTTGCGTGAAATGATATTTTAAGAATGGACTTGTATGAAAGACTAGCGACTCACCCTCGCTTCGCTTTGGTTCGGTTCGCTAAGGCAAAAACAAATCTAACCCATGGGAAACGTACATTTTCCGGGATGGTATATAGCCTATAGCCTTCCTCAGTTAACGGGCTATCTAATGCAAAAAGAATTTTTCAAATCGGATAAGTACTTCCTGAGATTAGCGCGTTCAACCAAACAAACAAACAAACTCTTCAGCTTTATAATATTACTTAGTATAGATGAATCCAATCAAAAACATAAATGTAAAAATGGGAGCCAAGTTCAATATTAAGAATATGCGTGGCTGTAAACTTCACCGCCATAAGAATTGAGATCTAAATGGGTGCCAAGTTCTGTAGATAATCCTGAAAATTAATAAGAACATATTTGAGTTCCACGTCTCTTGGTAAAAGCAAAAAAGGATGATATGTCATAGTGTCGACACGACGAGACGCGTAAACATTGTATTATATGATTTTAAAAGAATAAATACTAATTAGTGTAATAATAAACGCTTTTGTTTCCCAGAATCCTGCAAATTGGGGACCAATATATGTATTATACTTTGACGATACGTTTGGCTCAGTTTCTAGTGAACTTGCTGTGCCAGCGGTCGCGTGTTCGAGTCTCGCTTAGGGCATTCTATGTGTGATGAGCACGAATGTTTGTACTCCAGTCATGGGTATTTATATTTATAATATGTATGTATATAAAGTTATATATGTGTAGTGTATCATTTGTCTGGTATCTATAACACAAACCTCGTAGCTTACCATGGAACTAGATGGTGATGTGTGTTAATGTCCCAACATATTTATTTAATAATTGTTTATTAAAACGGAGGACACGTTGAATGATCTCACTTTACAGATTTTTACTTATTTTTTATTTGGATAAATAACTAATTACTTCCCGTAACTTTACGCGTTTTATTCAACTAGGAACGACTTTCTCTCGCTTCGCTCGGATGCGTCCCTAGGTACGTTTAAATCTTTTTAAGCGGAATCCTAATTCTTTTTTAATATTAAAAGTAGCTTAGGTTACTTCGTATATGATCGCATCGTTCTATTTTGTAGAATTACTCTGATTTTATTATTACTACTATAACCCTATAACCTTTCTTAAAGAATGGCCCATAAAACGCAATAAGAATTTTTCAAATCGGATCAGTACATTTAGAGATTAGCGCGTTCAAACAAACAAACTCTTCAGCTTTATATATTAACTAGCGACTCACCCTCACTTCCCTCGGGTTCGTCTCTAGGTACGTTTAAACGGTTAGTATGGAATAGATAGACTATATATTATATAATGTATTTTTTGGTGGGATGGAGATAATCTGCCGCGGTAAAAAGTAACCTGTGTCACTATCCAGTCCTTTAACTATCTTCACATAAAAAATCACGCCAATCCGTCACTCCGTTTTGACGTAAAAGAAGGACAAACAAACAAAGAAACAAACACACTTTCATATTAATAATATTAGTATGAATTTAGATAATAGAATAATTCGAACCATTGCTAAACAATAATAATTCTTATTGATATCTAATGATTTAGTACCTACAAATAAGGTTACACACTATTCTATCTTTATAAAAATAAGCTCGTGTACCCACATTTGCATGATTTCGGTTTTGTTTCAACGCCATTGTTCACCGGATATTAAAAGGCCAGGCTTTGTGACCGAAAAGATTTAATTTTGTACGTGAAATGTACATATATTGAAAGGTACCACGTTTAAATTAAAAATAATAGAATAAAGTTTTATTTTAACATAGAATATACACAAAATAAATATAAACAAAAAGCGATATAAATGAAAACAATTACAAGATGTCGAAAAAGAAGTTGAAACAAATAATATGTACGTATGGATTTAAATTGATATCGTTAGCCAAAAAGTATGAAACATTTCAGCGGTGAATCTATATATATATATATATATATATATATATATATATATATATATATATATATATATATATATATATATATATATATAACAAAATTGAAGTGTCTGTTTATAATGTCAAAATAACAGCTGTTTACTAAATTCATATAGAATTATATACGGTTCTTATAAGTAAACACAATTTTTTAAGAGTTTTTAAGAAATATTATTTCTACGATAATATACGATAAAATTGTATGATAAAAATATTGCCTAGTTAGTCTAGTTGCTAGCATGACGGCTACAGATCCCGAGTTCGAGTCTTAGGTCTGGCCAAGTTTGGTGGGTTTCTGTCAAAAATTAATTAGAAGAGAAAGAGTATTGGTTCTATATCTTATATCTTACCTTTTACTCTTATATCTTTTTAGCGTTCGGCGATGCAGCTGGGCGCGAACCTAAGGAACGCACTGCAAGGTGGCCCACCTCGATGGGCAGTGTGCAATTCGGGTTGTTTCTGGTCCTTTTCTGTTAGCAGAGTGGACTGCTGGACATGGTTGTTAGGGTCTACTTCGGCCTTGGGTTTTAGTGGGTGGATAATACTAGCTTTGTCGGTGAGTCCCACATAACCACCTGTATGTTTCTGGATGGTATGCTTAAATGTATTTTCCAAAGTTAAAAAAAGGTTATGTACGTATATACATATGTAACACTTATTATGTAAAAGAATTACTTGCTACTGCCTTTTATTACAAAAAGTCCTTATAAAAGTAAAAATAGACCTACAGACAGCGTAGACTTATTGTATTAGCTTAGGTAACACGATGATGTCTAGAATTACAGGATCCTTAAAAGCTATCGAGGCACGAAAGCAAAAGTTAGTAGTTTGTCCTCATTTTTACTTAATACGTATGAAAGTAGGTAACTGAATATCGTAAAATAGAACAAGACATCTAATAGGAGCTTATTAGGGACTAATGTAATTTACTTGAAAGAAATAACATATGAAAAAAAATACTTACATATGTTTTGATACATATGTGATATGTATAACAAAATCGAGGTCACAGTTTGTAATTTAGGATACCTATAATGATTTTTTCAGATTTCGATAAACTTTTAATATTTTTTTGGAAAAAGCTTTTATTTTGTCTTATGTGATGATGACATAAAAAGATATTTTTCTGAGATTATTTAAATTTAGGTATATAAATATAAAAAATGTACGTACAGACGAACAGGAGGTTTATAATCTCCTTCTTTTTATATGTCAGTTAAAATAATTATTGTCAATCTAATAAATTGCCTTGAAAGTTGTACGTGCACTTTGGTTTTTGTTCGAGGCTAAAATATTTTGATGGCATATATCTATAATGACTTTGGTAATTAGTCTTTTTTATGTCTACTAGTTTTCGTCCAGTGGTTGAAATTCCACCATTATCATTATTGAAAATTTCAGAAAACATAATATTTGAATAGAATTTACCTATCTATGTTTATAAAAAAAAATGTTTCCTTATTTTTTTATTTCATAACAAAAAAAAAAAAGAAAAAAATCGGATGTCAAACAGAGGAGAAATCTATTGAACTGTTTTGTCTTTGCCTATGGATTATTTTTTTTTCTTATGGGATATTTGTTAAAAAAATATTAAGGATGTACTATGTATGAACATACATACATACATTGTGTATAGAAGTGTAGATGAACCCTGGACGAAGTAAGGGCAAATCAATAGCTAAGTATATAACAGACGATTAAGCCACCATTTCATAGGGTATGAAACATCGAAGATTACGTACTTTAGTCGTAAGTCTGACTTGATCGTGTAAATGCACCCTCGTCAATGTCAGGTAGATTAGTGTCACGATTGATTTCATAAGGTTTTACGTTCGGAGAGTAATGGGTTTCTACCATTTTATGGCTTGTTTAACCAATGTAGGGAATTAGCATTATCTAGTTTGCTTTACGATTCAATCATTTTTATTATTTGTTTTTGTAAGATAATATAGAGTTTTTGTTTGTTATATGCATTATATTTGAAGATACGTTTGGCTCAGTTTGTAGTGATCCTACTGTCTATGCCAGCGGTCGTGGGTTCGAGTCCTACTGGGGGCATTCATTTGTGTGATGGGCACGAATGTTTGTACTCCAATCATGGGTGCTTATATTTATAATATGTATGAATTTAAAGTTATATACGTGTAGGTAGTCAACTATCTCGTAGCCATAACACAAGCCTCGTAGCTTACCATGGAACTAGATGGTGCTGTGTAGTAAGGTCTCAACATATTTATTTGTCTATTAATTAGTTCCTTGATATTATATTGACGTCAAAAGTAAGTACTATGATTTTTCGGACATATATTTAGAAAACTGTTTTTAATGATACCTTGAGATAAAATATAATGTTGAGTTATAATTTTAAAATAAAAATTAACATTTAACTTGTATTAAAGTAATACAAAATCAATAAAATACAGTCAATGTATATATATATATATATATATATATATATATATATATATATATATATATATATATATATATATATATATAGTTTTTTAACTAAATTACTTAAGTACACCATAAATACATGTACGCAGATGCACAACTACCTATAGTTATTATCTAAATTGAACAAAGTTTACGAGTTTAGCGCGTTGTAAACAAATGTTGTATCGTTAACTCTAACGATGTAATTTTCTATTAGCGAGCCGCTTTGTTGTATGGCGTAAGTAAAAAAATGTAAAAAATGCTATTTATAGCCATTTTTGATAAAACTTACATACTGCCTTCTTCATACTGCCTCGGTCCACAGATCCGGAGATCCTGAGTTCTAATACCGCCTCGGGCCAAGTTTATTTATGGAGTCTTTCTATTTAGTAAGTCTCAGTAATAGCCCGGAGTTGGGAAGTTGGCGGCGGAAGGTGGCGGAGAGCACGTAAAGCTGTCGGTCTTGTGCCTTAACTCTCACCGGTCGTGTCGAGTAGTCGTCCCACCGGAGTATGACAGTGACAGGAATAGAGAGTGCACTTGTGTCTGCGCGTACACTTGTGCACTATAATATATAATATATAACTAATCTTAATGAGGTTTTCCGTCATGGCCGAAATCAGTCAAAAGGTTAATCTTTTAACAATTTAATTATTTACTTCATATAGGGTTTTTTTTCTAATAACGCATGCCATATAGCGATTTTAGGAGCTAGAAGAAAGTGTTTTTTTCCTAATTCAGGGGAATTGGAATTATTCATTAAAATATTTTTTCTACTTTATTTAATTGAAGACAAGTGTCAGTTGTTCAGTTTGGTCAAACTCTTACTACATGTCCCATTAAAGAAATTGAAATCATTTATGACTTAGTGAATAATTAAAACTATCAAAATAAATTGAATTATTTTACAAATCAGCGGATGTAAGTTATCATACATTATACATTGAACAAATATATAAAATCCACATCCATACTAATATTATAAATGTGGAAGTGTGTTTGTTGGTTTGTTTGTCCTTCTTTCACGTCGAAACAGAGTGGCAGATTGGCCTAATTTTGTGTGAAGATAGTTAAAGGGCTGGAGAATGACATAGGCTACTTTTTACCGCGGGAGATAATCTCATTCCCACGGGAAAACACGTTATAATACAACCTGTAACTATCTATTATTACTAAATTTCATTAAAATCTGTTCAGTTTTCTCCTGATGCATTCTCAGATAGACAGACAGACTGCAAAAAATTCTAAAAACTATAGATTCGGCCTCTTTATCGATAATAATGACTATTTCAATAGGATTTTCTATAAAATTTTTATGCACCTTTTATATTACATTTATATATACAGATTCGACTCAGTTACAATCTTTATAGGTATATGTATGATATATAGTCTATTTCATACTAACCGTTAAAACGTATCTAGGGACGAACCCGAGTAAAGCCAGGGCGAGCCGCTAGTATAATATAAAAATTAAAATTCAATTAGCAATCCAACAAATAAGTAATTTCAATATTATCCCTTAGACCACACTCTACTTGGTGTACCGACGCCTTACAACAGTTTGGATGAGTACGGATATTGTTAAGAGTCGAGCATTAAATTCTGTTTGTAATAAGTGCTTGAAGAAATGGAAAATTAAACGGGTATTTAATGTAACACTTTAATTGGCTCTGTAGTTGAGTTTCGCTTTGAATTTAGCCCGTTACTAATGAGGGGTTATAATTGTACAGTTCATTGTGCTATTTTTCTATGAGCCTATAAAGAATTAAGTTTAAAAAGAAAGTTAACTTTTTGTTTTTTTTTTATGGTAATAATAATAATAATAATTAACACTTTATTGCATACCACACAAGAAATATATAAAGTGAAATATATAACAAAAAAAAGATGCACAGCAGGCGGCCTTACCGCTAGAAGCGATCTCTTAAAGGCAACCTTAGGGTAGAGGAATCAGTATATAAAATGGTAGGCGGTGTACTTGCATACGTACATACATACATAAATACAAACATACATCCATACCTACATATATACATACATACACATATTATACTTAGACAAACTAAAGAGATAAATAATGCGCTTTTAATATGGTATAATGGCACTCAGTGATAAACGAGCAGACAGCCCACCTGATGGAAAGCGATTCCTGTCGCCCATAACACCTTCAAAAGTGTAGAACCGCTGGTACGTTTTCACTGTGAGGACTAAAATGATATGCCTCTTGCCTGTAATTGCACTGGCTACCTTATCCTTCGTACCGGAACACAACAATGCAATGATTGTTGCTTGGCGGCAGAAATAGATCCTTATCTATTCGATCTATATCTGTCCGACTGGATGGGTGGTACCCATCCAGTCGGACTCCTCAGGTTTGACAGAGTCCTACCGGTGTACCTAGTGACTATAAAATTGGAGTGTCTGTAATATTAAAAAAAAACCGCTTTTTACTAAATGCATATGGATTTATACATGGTACGTATACCAATACAAAAATTTTTACAATTTTTGTCTGTCTGTTTGTTCCGGCTAATCTCTGAAATGGCTGGACCGATTTTTATGGGACTTTCACTGGCAGATAGCTGATATAATAAGAAGTACTGTAGGCTACTTATTTAAGAAAAAAAAATAGAGTCCCACGAAAAAAGAAGCAACCTAGGGACGAACCCGAGCGAAGCGACTGTGAGTCGCTAGTTAGTAATACATATTATCTATGTATAAATAGGCAAAGAAAAAACAATTCAGTACCTTTTTCTCCTTTATTTCTTAACCGATTTCTTTTTTCTTTATTCAGTAGCTGTTGACGAATAACACCTTACCTTGCCTTTAGTTGTTACTAGCGACTCACCCTCGCTGCGCTCGGGTTCGTCTCTAGTTACGTTTTCACGTTTAGTATAGATTTCTCAGAGATATTTTCCCACAGCGAAAAGTACTCTATATGTTGACCCGGATAACCAGCTATCATCATACCAAATTTCATCGAATTTTATTCAGTGGTTTTCTCGTGATGCGTTCCCAGATAGACAGACAGAAAAAAAAACTATAGATTCCGCCACTGTATCGATAATAATGACTATTGCAATAAAAATTTCCAAAAAAAATATTTAATGTACAGATTCGACTCAGTTAGAATTTTATTTTGTGTAATCTATAGATAAGAAATTTAGGAATCATATTTTTTTATATAGATCGGTAAATTCTTTTCACATAATATGTTTTCTTCATATTTTCAATACAGATTATGATCGAACTTCAATTTCTAGGCGAATACTACTAATATTCAATAGTAGCCCATTAGCCACCATGGTTCCGTTTAAAGACACCTGCAGTACAGGAGTTAAGAGGTACAAAGTTGATCTGATTGAGATAAATCGTGACATTAGATACCATTACTCAGCATATTGTCTCGCTTTCAAAGGCAAAAAATTGCAAGAAAAAATGAGTCAGAGGAAAGGTGTGACTGCTCAAAATATTTATATATAACTTTTTTTTAAATAAAATTATCTTTTTAATTTCCTTTTTTCCGAAAAAGAAAGAAAAGATACCTATTTATATTTAAAATATCACTACATATTATAAAATTAAGTCCCCCGCCGCGTCTGTCTGTATGAACGCGATAAACTCAAGAACTGCCGGACAGATTTTCATACGGTTTTTATTAATAGATAGAGTAATTCATAGAGAAGGTTTAAGTATATGATTCATTGAGTGTTTTTTTGTAAATTAGCTAAAATATGACGATGATTGATGAAGATGCCTAGTAGAAGCTTTATAGGCGTGCGCCGCGTAAACTAATAAAGTTATATAAAAATAATGTACTACAGTATTATTCCTCTTAAAAAGATCTTCCTTTTAAACTGTAGCAACGCTAAGCGCACGTATCTAGGGACACACCAGAGCGAAGCGAGTGTAAATCACTAGTTTATATATAAGTTTGACTGAACATTGTAAAAAAATAAATTTTAGAGTAATAATCAAAATAGATAGAATGGAAATAGATAAAAGAAAGTACATATATTAAATTATTATTTTATTAATTAATCAAATAATAATTAATATAATTAAAATTTATTAATCAATAAGAATAATTCAAAACAAAATTAGTTAACCACAGATTATTTAAATATGCAAAATTAATCCTCAACGATGAAAAATGTACGTTTTGATTCAACGTCCCCGTAATGAATACTTCATTTTAATCTCGGCTTCGTTTTTAAAAAAGCATCCCCATAATATTCCGTGGGTAATTTTATCTTCATCTTTTTTCTATTATATATTCTCTTTTTCTTTTGTATTTTCACTTCTACTGGCCCGTTCCAGTGTTTTACAATCTTGATTCATGGTTTTTAAAAGGTATTGAAATAAAACTTTAGAATACTTTTTATTATATTTTATTAAAATTGTTAGTCTGCTTTTACTTATAAGTTTCTTAAATTTGTACAGACTGTTTTATTTATATACGTACAACGAAATGGATGCTAGCGAAATAATACATGAAGTGTTTAATTATTCTATTTGTATACCTTTTATTTAAAGTTCTAAAAATTAATTATTATTTTAATACAAACAGAAAAACTTTACTGATCTTTTTCTATATATTTTTTTGAAGTCGGATAATAAAACCAAGAGCTTGTTAGCTTTCTGAAAGTACTTGAGCTTGTGTTTTGGGTATAACGTGGACGCTTCATTTAATTATCTACAGGCTTAATATGACCCAACGTTGATCCAATTTCCTAACTCTTATTTGGATAAGAAGAAATTTTACATAATAAATTACATAAAATCATGAGATGCTAATTAAAATTAATGAAAATAAATAATATTAATAGTAAATTTTGCTTTTCTATGAAAAAATAATTAAAACAAGAACAAATACTATTAAAATTACTAAATGAATATGAAATTTTTACTTGGGATATTCCAAAAAATTCTATTAGAGCTTCAGCTAATAAAGAAATCAATATATGTATGTATTTGTAGTCATTTACATAGATAATCTATTAAGTATTTAGTCAATGACGTCATTCGTCATTGTAAAGAACAAGGGTTAATCATTACAACCTGTTATACCGTTAGCTAACTATTTACATATTTACAAAACTATTGGTCCTTCTATTTAAAAAAAAAAAAAAACTAAAATTAAAAAGTTATTTAAACCAAATATAATTTCAAATTTCACAAATCATATAATTTAAGAAATTTTTGCTTTAAAATTTAAGTGTTTTTAATAATAATTGGTGTTTCACACACTTAAAATCTAATTTTTTTTTTCACGTACAATGAAATAATTTTAATTCAAATAAATAATCAATATAAACTAAACTAAACTTTGATTCTAAAATTCAACATTCATCAGGATGGATATGGGGGCTGAGCCGCTTTATTTACACAATCTATATACTATCATATAATATATAATATATACAATAATTTACATCAAAACAACGTCCCATTCAAGACAAGTGGATATGACAATATTAAACACTGTTCTTTTCACTAACACGTTTTTAACGCCTTCTTATGTAGCACGTATAAGTCATATATAATCTGTAACGCACTTGAGAAGGTCCGGCGGGAGTCACACAATTTCATCATGATGAGCCATATCACTGCAACTGCCAGCCCGTTGCAGTCAGGCACGCTGACGTCACACTCTCAACTCCTCCATTGTAACATTGGACTTCGCATTCAACTGAGTATTTTTCTTTGTTAACGTACTAGTATTCATCAATTGCATCTGATGAGATAGTAATGGCTGATTCTCCTGTAGCTGACCACTTGCTAGGGTGTTAATGCTTTTCCCAATTTTTGGAGGCGGAGGTGCTCGGGGTAACGTCGCCATTCCAGCTACGTTGTTACTTGGCAAATCAGCAAACTCCGGCGGAGGAAGCTGGTGATGGGAATGTGTGTGATGGTGACTCAAAATAGTCGCAGGATCGTTTTTTAAACTCGTCTGAAATGTCAAAGCACCTTCAAGATCACCACAAATATTGTTCGGCATCTGGCCGTTTTCTACGCGTTTTTTTAAATGAGACCCATTCGCATGGCCGTCTTGTCCATTCATCCTTGTTTTATCTCGTTGATAGTATACACCAGCAAATATAAGCACATTTAATATGAGTAACGAACAACCTATAGCTATAGTTACACTAAGGGCAGTGGAATACGCAGCGAAGCCGTCCTCTGGAGGTGCTGATGTAGATCCGTCTGATTTGTGAACATCAGAAACACCAATAGTGCTTTGGGTCACCGCACTTAATCCTACAATATTAAAATTTAACGGAGACGTTACATTTAACACTGATAGTAAGGGGATTTTGGTGGCTACACCAGTGTCTGTGAGCACCATTTCAGTTGCCTTCTTAAATGGAGGCGTGAAAGTTTTTAATGTTGGTTGTAATGATGATTCTTCATTTTCTAATTGGTGATGCGATTGAGGAACGTCTTCCCCACCCGGTCGATGGAGATCTGGTACTAGGTTTAACCAGAATGACAGTCTGTGGACAATTAAGAACTTTAAAACTAAAATTATTTTATGCTATAGTCGTCGTAGATCATCTAATAGTGATTTAAAACAATTTGGGAGTAATAAGCCCTAATTTTGTTCCCTTTGTCTTAATCGTAAAAATACCCAAAACTAAAAAGTTTATTTTTTGAAGTAATTTTAGTATCTGTGGATTGTATAAATAACAAAACAGCTGTAACATGTTCATAAAAAGGATCAGTTATTGACATATTATTTATATTCATTCAATCGCATGCATATAAAACGATTTGTTTATTTTGTTCTGTAAATAATATTCATTTAATATGTAATACAACTGTAACCATATTTATAATATTTAATCGTGGAAAAAATAGATATTGTATATTATGATGGACATTTCATAAGTTATTAATCTACACTAATATTATAAAAAGGAAAGATTTGTATTTTCGTGTGTCTGTAACGAATAAACTTAAAAACAACTAGACCGATTTAGGTGAAATTTGGTAAGAAGATAGTTTGAGACCCTGGAAAGGATATAGAATAGTTTTTTCTCCGGAAATCATCCCTTAAACAATTTAAAATGGATGAAAGTTTGTATGGGGAATCAACCTAGGGACGAACCCTAGCGAAGCGAGGGTGTCGCTTGTAAGTTATATAATAACTTCGTTAAGTTTCTTTCGCCAGTTTTTTTCAAGTCCGAGGCTTTTTCTTTTCAAAATGGCGGTTGTATCATGACGTCCAGTTAAAATTGTAATAATTTAATGCTGAATAAAGTATTTTGAATTTAAATATCCACATATGAACTACATATACAGTCATCTACATTTTTTGCTATATTTGTACTTCAGAAAAAGTGAAGTACTCAATTTGAACGTGTGTTTGTTTTACATCTGACAGGATATTTTACCATTTTGTTAACTGTTCTTTATTATTTCTTTTATTAATAAGGCACATCATCAGCACGCAAGAGTGGTCTTACAAATATAGTGTTTATACTTATGATTTTGTAGGCACAAATATATATAAACACAAACATACACAGACATCTTTTTTATACTTTTATATTTTTAAATAAGACCTTTTTCATTTACTTTTTATAAATTACGTTTGTGACAGATTCGAATAAAAAGAGAAGAGAAAACTATTGACATCAAAAAGACATACAATATTAAGCACGATTTCTTATTTTTATTTTCTACTAGCGACTCACCCTCGCTTCGCTTCGGGTTCGTCCCTAGGCAAAAACAATTTTATCCCACGGGACCCGTTCTTTTTTCCGGGATGATATATAGCCTATAGCCTTCCTCAGTTAACGGGCTATCAAATGCAAAAAGAATTTTTCAAATCGGATCAGTAGTTCCTGAGATTAGCGCGTTCAACCAAACAAACAAACAAACAAACAAACAAACAAACTCTTCAGCTTTATAATATTAGTATAGATTTATAATAAAATAGATTATTCAATCGAATATTGCTGCAACGACCATTATTTTAATGTTTATATTAATAAAATTTTGTGCAGCTTTTAAGTTAAAGATATATATCAAAGAATAATCAATATAATATTATTTGAAACTAGCGACTCACTCTCGCTCCGCTCGGGTGTGTCCCTAGTAAAGTTTTAACGTTTAGTATAGATTTCTCAGAGATGACATGTTTTTCCGCAGTAAAAATAACCAGCTATCATCATACCAAATTTCATTAAAATCTGTCCAGTGGTTTTCTCGTGATGCGGTCACAGACAGATAAACAGACAGACAAAATTCTAAAATCTATAGATTCGGCCTCTTTATCGATAATAATGACTATTTCAATTAGATTTTCCAAAAAATGTTTAATGTATAGATTCGACTCAGTTAATTTTATTATATGTATAGATATGTATACTTACCTATGTGCTCTGTAATGATTTTTCAATTTTGATTTGATGTCAATATTTAAATATTTCTTGTGGACTGCTTCATATGCGGTCCATTCAATATTCTTCATTCTTACCCTTTCTTGTCGTCCAGCTCTAATTGGGTCACTCTCTTGGGCTTCATTAGGGTTCCTATTAAAATATTTTATATATGAAAAAGGAAATTTAAATATATGCAAATTGAAATATTAATATTTCTTAACTTTTAAGTTTAATTTTAACTAATTAACTAAAGTTAAAATACTGAGTTTATTTTAGAACTTAGAGCACTTAATTTATTGAACAACCAATAAATCTGTACCTGAGGAGCATAACGCTGTAACTCCGTTTTTTTACGAGTTTAAGTTAGAGTTTAGTTTGTGTTTTTTACACTATGCTTTAGTATGTGTCCTTTTTCTATAATGAAATAACACTGTTTGTAGCAAAATTAACTATCTATGGTATTAAATACTTAATAATTTTACTATAAACAGTGTTACGCTTCTTAGGTACAGAAATATATACTAGAAAGATAATCAAAACATTTAACTTTAAAATTAATAAATATGTTAAGACACACAGCACCATCTAATTCCATGATAAGCTACGAGGCTTGTGTTATGGATACCAGATAGTTGATACAATACAGATATATAAGTTTAAATACATACATATTATAAATGAAAACACCCATAACTGAAGTATAAATATTCGTGCTCATCAAACAAATGAATGCCTCCAGCGGGACTCGAACCCGCGACCGTTGGCACAGCAAGTAGGGTCACTACAAACTAAGCCAAATGCGTCGTCTAAAATATCTATTTTTTTAGTATTTTAAATTGTTTAAATATAGCTTTAATAAACAAATAGGTTACCCAGTTTTAGCGAAGTTTCCCCAATACAACATAACCGATTCAGACAGTGCTAGTTCTGATTTAGTGTAGTTTCGGGGGAAATGAGTCAAACCGCCGACTAGTGGTGCTCCAAATATGTATGGGAGTTCCTCTCCGTGAATACAGCCTTGGCGCTGTTGGAAATAACAATATAAAAAAATATTATAAAAGCTAACGGTTTGAAAAATTACTATCTAAAACTATCTATCTATACAAATAAATAAAATTGGAGTGTCTGTTTGTAATATTAAAATAACCACTTTTTACTAAATGCATTTGGATGTATATAAGGCACATATACCAAAACAACATTTTTTACAATTTTTGTCTGTCTGTCTGTTTGTTACGGCTAATCATCGAAACGGCTGGACTGATTTTGACGCGACTTTCACTGGCAGATAGCTAATGTTATAAGGAGTAATTTAGGCTACTTTTATTTTAGAAAAATAACTATTGTTTCGCTCAAAATAATTAAAACACATCTAGTAAAAAATACAATCAAAGATCACAGTAGTTGAAAACTAGACTAATTTAGGAAGCATACATCATCAGAGACAAATGCAGTACATATTATTATAATTTACACGAGCCTTGGAAAGGGCTGCTAGAGTTAATTATATATTAAAATTGCTTTAATTAATGCTATTCATTATAAAATATGGTGTCAATAGTGTAATTAAGGTGTACGTGTACACATATATTAACTTCCTTATACCATAAAGGGGTTATCTGTGGTTTTACTCTCATATTTTTTTTATTTAATTCAAAACCACTAATAATGATCTCCGATTTATCGGGAAACATGAAGTAGAACTCAAAATGTATACATATAGTAGTGAGGTTAGCAATATTTTATTATTAACTAGCGACTCACTCTCGCTCTGCTCGGGTTCGTTCCTGATTACGTTTTAACATTTAGTATTGATTTCTCAGAGATGAGATATTTTCCCGCAGTAAAAAGTATCCTATATGTTGACCTGGGTAACCAGCAATCATCATACGAAACTTTATCAATATCTGTCCAGTGGGTTTCTCGTGATGCGTTTCCAGATAGACAGACGAAATTCTAAAAACTATAAATTTGGCCTCTGTATCTATAATAATGACTTTTTCTATAAGAATTTCCATAAAATATTTAATATACAGATTCAACTCAGACTACTCTCTCCTTTTACATATTATAATTTAATTTAGTTTATTGATTTTATTTTGCCGACCAATCTCCTTCTTTTCCATTCTATGTGACATTGGCGAAGTAATCTGTGCTCAACTTGTACGCTTTAAAGGCATTAACAAGAAAATTAAATAGAAAATATGTTGATTTTTAAAATGAAACTTCTTTAGAATCGTTATGATTTGATACCCGATGAATCGAAAATGCGAAACTAAAAAGAGACAAACACATAAATACAAGGATTAAGCCGGCGAGAGAATGAGATAGCATACATTGCCATGGTAACCGTTGTTATTATCTGATAAATATATAGTACCTGGGCGACCGAGCTTCGCTCGGAGTTCTTTTTTGTTATACCGTATTTTTTAGATGAAAAAAACCAAAAACATGAATAAATACAAAAAAAAAAGAAAAGCAAAAACTTTGTATTCCGACGGGGATTCGAATTCACCACGATGTTTATGCCCGAGTGTAAGAAATTATCAACCATATTTATCGTGGAATAATGCGAAGGAAAACCGTATGAAAACTCGAAAACACGCGTTTTCCCAGACATAAGACTAATCTAGATCGATTTTTCGCCCCCGAAAACTACCTTGTATTAAATTTCTTTGCAATTATGGAGACCTAAATGAAAAAATATAGAAAGAAAGCTGAGTTTTACAGGGCCCAATATTTGACTTTGGCGACGCGACGCTACGATTTTCAAAGGCAATATTTAATATGAGGTAACATTTTCATTTCATACACTGAACAAATAAAAGGCGGGGCGTTTTACAAGGAATGATTCTTTTTAAAGTTTTTATATTTTGTATATAGAAATGCTTTCATGTTCGAATCTTGTATATTAAAAGTGAAATATTATTACCCGACTGAGTCAGAAGGAGGGTTATGTTTTTCGAGTGTATGTATGTAGGTATGTATATTTATTTGGCACGCTCTGTAGCCTAAACGGCTTGATGGATTTTAGCTTGAGAGTTTAGGTGTCGTTAGATTCATCTTAATTATGAGAGTGACACTGAGTATGTTAAAATCATAAAAATTAAAATGGCCAATTTTTGGCGCCATTATATATTTTTTTCTTACTATCTGTTTCTATATAAGTAACGCTATGAAAATGCATGAGGGAGTTTCACCATAATTTAAAGTTATTTATCTATACTTACTAGGAACTACTAATCCGATTTGAAAAATTATTTTTGCATTAGAAAGCCCGTTGCCTGAGGTAGGCTATAGGCTATATATGTATATGTCATCCCGGAAAAATGTACGGTTAGCGGGGAATAGATTTGTTTTTGTCTAGAGACGAACCCGAAGCGAAGCGAGGGTGAATCGCTAGTAGTTAAATAAAATACACACAAAATTTATGGAAAAAATTATAAAAATGCAATAGAAAATTTTGTGAAAATATAAACCTAAATGTGGAAAACTGAAAATTTTACTTTTTTTAAATATGCTGGGACATTACCACCCAGCACTATCTATCTCCATGGTAAGCTACGAGGCTTGTGTTATGGATACCAGATAGTTGATACACTACACATTATATATAACTTTAAATACATACATATTATAAATATAAAACCATGACTGGAGTACAAACATTCGTGCTCATCATACAAATGAATGCAGCGGGACTCGAACCAGCGACTGCTGGCACAGCAAGTAAGGTCGCTACAAACTGAGCCAAACGCGTCAAAAAGTTCAAGTCGAAAACATTGACTCATAACATTTTAAAATTATTTCTCTTATATACACCATTTAGGAACTTTTATCAAAAATGAGATAAATATATGTATGTAGCTAAATCAAAGCTCTTTCAATACATTGGCCATATTGGCGTTACAAGCTATCTGAAATACAGGGAGAAATCGTAAGTCTGTATATTGGAAGATTTATGTCCTGTTGCTAATGCCACGATTGGTTTAGAATAGACGTGGAAAAACATTTCGATAAAATATTGGTGGAGTATTTGTCACAAAATCTTGGCTCGAGCAAATTTCAACGTCTGAATCTATATATAAATATAATAAAATTCTGCGTTTAATCTGTACATTAAATATTTTTTAGAAATTCTTATTGAAATAGAAATTATTATCGATACAAATGCCCAATCTATAGTTTTTTTGAATTTCCGTTTGTCTGTCTGGGAACGGGAAGGGTGCCAATTATTACCACAATTTTCCTTCACAGTAATTAATATTATCATATTTTATTACCCAAAACCGCGGTATAATACAAGTGTACCATAAAACCAGAGTTTGAGCTTAAGCGGTAATAACACAATGCAAGCAGAGCCCACGAGTTGAACGCTAATAGAGACTTAAGAACTTATATCCACAAAACACGATTTACTCTATTATTAAAATTTACTAACTTACTTTTGAGATTAATATGAAATTTCTCGCAAGAGAATAGTTTACGTGGATTAATTGAGAAAGGTTTATCTTTTTATTTAACGTCGTTATATATAGACAGAGTGACATTGACATTGATTTACCACTTTTCTTTGTTCTTATTTTTGAACTAAGTTACATTTTAAAGTTTAGCATAGATTTCTCAGAGATGAGACATTTTCCCGCAGTAAAAAGTATCTATATGTTGACGTAGATAACCAGCTATTATCATACTAAATTTCATCAAAATCTGTCCAGTAGTTTTCTCGTGATTCGTTCCCAGAAAGACAGACAGATGAAAATTCTAAAAACTATAGATTCGGCTTCTGTATCGATAATAATGAGAATTTAATAAGATTTTTGAAAAAATAGCGTTAAAATTTATACCAATTATCATGAAATCTATATCTATTAAAACTAGTTTTTTCGGATATCAAGATCGGGATAAATATCAAAGACGGGATAGATTGTTAGTATAATACATATAACAAATCAATACGTTCAATATTCCAGCCAATATCTAAACTTTTATCACGCTACTGATGAATACGCAAGCCAGTCGATTATGCTACTTGGCAGAGTCTACAAAATAGCCTTAACGTTCCAAGTTCCGTCGCTTTAGAAGCATCTTATGTATGCCACGTTGAACTTTCATGATGAACTTGGCAAGTTTTCATTTTTCTATAGAAATCCCTAATGCATTTAATGAGAGTTCGGAACTTGGTACAGACATTTGGCGGACATTTCTTTTCTGTGGAGATTGTAGGAAATAAGTTTTCTAGTTATTTCTAAAGGCCAGACATCTGCAGAATATCTGTTTTTATAGTTGATGATCTATTTTTTTTTTTTGCAAAAACTTCATTTGCAAAAAAATCACTATTTATCGACTCTCATAAGTTAATAATACTTTCTTAGATTTACGCGAATATTTGAAATTTTTAGGGACAGTCTCTCCTGTGACCATGATTGCTGTGAAGCATTCGAAACGTCGGGAACTAAAAATCAAAATAAATCCGCACAAAAAAAATAGAAACAGATATTTTTATTTAAAATCTCATAAGTTAGTTATGTTTGATCCTATTAATTAAAATACTAAGTCACAAAATTAATTACTTTGAAAAATATAAGGAAGCATTTTTATTCGGAGATAATTGATAGATCAAGAACGATTTAAGTAACTTTAACAATATTTTTTGGCGATTTGAAGATTTAGTTACAGGTGACATGGTTTTCAGATTGATGGCTTCTCGTCACATAGGACAACGATGATGGTATTATACCTATGTATTAAGTTATTGTGGTGTAAAGCATGGTTTTTTTTATGCGATTCAGTGACAAACGAGCAGACAGACCACCTGATGGAAAGCAGTACCTGTCGCCCATAACATCTGCGGTTCATGCATTTAGGTTTTAAGTAACAAAAATGCAGAACCACAGGTGCGTTGTCACTGTGAGGACTGAGATGATATGCCTCTTGCCTGTAATTGCGCTGGCTACCTTAAAAGTCCAAAGACAGTTAAAGCGAGAGAGTCTAGTATTAAACACAAACGCACCTTATAAATTCTCAAATGAATCGGTTCTATAAATCAAAACAATAGAAATACACACAGCAGAAAGACTGCGAAAAATATCTGTATTAGGAAAAACTTTTGCTGTTTGTGAATATCGAATTCGCATCCTCTAATGACGGGCCAACTTTAGAGGATTTAAGGCTATTATCATTATAATGAATTTAGACTTAAATAAATATACATTTTATAACAATATATAGGTTATCTATATATAAATAGGCAAAGAAAAATCTGTACAGTGCCTTTTTCTCCTTTTTGTCAACCGATTTTCTATGTTTTCGTTTAGTACTTATGAAGAGTTTTAGTGTTATCAACAAAAAAATTTTGGAAACAGTTAGTTTTTCTATGAAGTTAAGTTGATTCCGTTCATATATGTTTTCCTTGATTTTTCAATAACGATCATTGTTCTATAATTGTTTACAAAAAAAAAAAATGGGTGCGTGTAACCTTTACGCGCGGTTGAAGTAAAACTTCTTTGACAAATATCGCAATTAAATTCAAACAAATCAATAATTAAATAAGGCATATTAGGCGTATTATAATCATATATTTACATAACATCATATATGGGAAGAATATAATATTATATATTTGTCAGACAATAACAACTGTTACCATGACAACATGGCAATGTATTCTATCCCATTCTCTCGCCGGCTTAATCCTATATATTTATGTGTTTGTCTCTTTTTAGTGTAGCATTTCCGTTTCATCGAGCTTCAAATCACAATGATTCTAAAGAAGTAACACTTCAAAAAAAATATTAAACAATATGTTTTTAGTGAATATTGTACTTACTTGTGGATAATCTCCATATTTCGTTTGGTAATCGAAGACGTAGAGGTAGGAATTTCTTCGTAAGGCCGAATGAGTGTCTGCTGTAAGTACTGTGGGTGCTACAACTTGCGCGTCACTCAATGCTTCAAGAGTCTCGTCTCTGTTAAAATTATAATTAGTTTAGAACATATAATAATAATAATAATAACCTTCCGACTGGCTTTGGCCACGGCGGCTAAATTCGTTGAGATTTGCCATCTGCGCAGGAGATATTATAGTGCACAAGTGTACGCGCATACACAAGTGCACTCTCTATTCCTGCCCTTCTCATACTCTGGTAGGACGACTACTCAACGCGACCGGTGAAAGACCTTACTAAACAGAAAGACTCAATAACTAAACTTGGCCCGATCCGGGACTCGAACTCAGGACTTCTCGATGTGCAGCCGTACTTTCTAGCTACTACAACACCAAGTCAGTCAATAGTACATATACATACATATTTGTAAACATGTATCTTTTATCATATAAGATCATATCAATTTAAATTAACGAAAAATGCTTTAAAGTCAATGATAAGAAAGTGATGTACAAAAACTCAAAATACATAATTAGCGTCTCAAAAGTGTCCTCAAAAGATGTGCACAATTTGAAATGAAATTGCGCTTTTTTCAAATCTCTTTTATTGATTGCTTTTCGGGTGACAAAATTAAAACTCACGTTGTTTGGCTTAAAAAATTACTTTAAGTGACGTGCGTAAGTTTGATTTTGTATTTGGACAATTAAAACTTTGGAATTTTGAACTTTAATTCTTTAGTTTGACTTAACATCATAATATCGACGCCACTTTTTTAAGAGATATTGGTTGATAAATGTATCTATATTTTCATATATCAATTTTGGAAGTCTATATTTTAATATTTTATCATAAAGATACGGCAAAAATTTCTACGAGATCATGTTAGTACCTGCTTCACTCGATTTTTGAAGCGAACGCAAGTTTTGTGTAACAGAAACATTTCGAATGGTAAATTTACCTTATATTGATGGGATGCTGGACCGGCCTCTCCCAATCAGTATACTCATTGATGATTGTAGCTAGAATTTCTGATAAATGATAACTGTATGTGTTTCGGACAAATGATTTTAGTATCTTCGACCTTCTGTCAGCTTCTATTCCATATTGAACATCGTCCCCACTGAACGCGAAGTACGCTTCAGCTTTTGTTACTCCTAACATTAAATCGTACCTGTTAAAAATAAAATTCTCGATTTAATATACAAATGATTAATTTATTATTAACTAGCGAAGAGAAAAAAATAAAAGAAATATACATTGTTAGTTTAATATTTTTTGGAAAATCTTATTGAATTAGTCATTATTATATTATAACACAGAGGCCGTTTTTAGATTTTTTGTCTGTCTGTCTGTACGTCTGTTTGTCTGTCTGGGAACGCATCACGAGAAAATCACTGGACGGATATTGATGAAATTTGATACGATGGTAGCTGGTTACCCAGGTCAACATATAGGATGCTTTTTACTGCGGGAAAATATCTTATCTCTGAGAAATCTATACAAACCGTTAAAACGTACCTAGGAACGAACCCAAGCGGAGCGATGGCGAGTCGCTAATAAATAATACGACTAAATAAAATTTTCAAGAACTAATACTTAGATACAATTTAGGACTTACTTAGTAAGTTGAGCGATTGCACTTTTCCGCATAAGGACTGCATTGATAATGTTCACAGCAGTCGCCCCCTTGCCAAGCGGGGCACGCGCCACCTGCCATTCATACCCTGGTTCGGGGTTGATAAGCATATCGCCTGTGTCTAAAAAATAATTTAGTCAATATAAAAAATAAAACATAAAATTACAAATGGTATAATGTTTTGTATTTTAAATGAATATATTTTAAAATTATTTTGTTTATAGCTTGACTGATTTCGAAAAATAAAATGGTATTCAATTCTTACTTCTAAAACTTGTATTTTAAGAATGGCTATATTATATAGGTACATTGTATGTAGTCAAACCAGACAAAATTAAATTCCCAAGGGTGGAATATTTTTTTTCACATAACGTACGGTGTACTTTTTTTAAAAAGTAATGTCATGTTGTTTACTTCGATAATATTGTGACATAAAATGGAGAAGATATGGTATTGATCGATAAAACTAATATAGCGTTAATACGAACCAAGGTTTCTTTTCCATTATATATTTCTCTAATTTGTTTTCTAAAAAATAGCTTTTGAAAATATTTTACTATTTTGTTTTGACATATCTATACTAATATTATAAAGAGGTAAAGTTTGTGAGTTTGTAGGGAATCTCTGGATCTACTGATCCGATTAAGATGATATTTGGTAAAAAGATAGTGTGAGACCCTGGGAAGGACATAGGATACTTTTTATCCCGGAAATCATCTCTTAAAGGGGTGAAAATGGGGATAAAATTTTGTATGGGAAACCGTTTCTAGGGACGAACCCGAACGAATCGAAGCTGAGTCGCTAGTACACCATAAATTCATTTAAGTCTAGTACGTATTACCTTTCTTATGATACACATAATATATTATAACAAAGTTTATAATAAATATATGCTTATTGTTTAATCTACTATTGGTTTGTAGTGACCTTACTTGCTGTGCCAGCGGTCGCGGGTTCGAGTCCCGCTGGAGGCATTCATATGTGTGCTGTGCACGAATGTTTGTTCTCCAGTCATGCGTGTTTATATTTATAAATCTATGTATTTCAAGTATTTTAGTTAAGTGTATCAACTACCTAGTATCCATAACACAAGCCTCGTAGCTTACCATGGAACTAGATGGTGCTGTGTGGTAATGTCTCAACATATTTATTATACAGATCAATCTATAACATTCCATTTCACAGTAAACTGTTCAAAATTAATCCAAAATTCCCCAAAAAGTTAGAAAATAACCATCCTCAAACATAAAACCCCGTATAAAATCAAAAGAATTTCTTGTCGAACCAATTGAGATAACTGAAAACATCGACACAAGGGAGCGAGATGAGAAAACTTTGTGGGACAATTTAATAACGAAGCTCGGACGCTCGGCTTGACAACAGATATGTTGGAACACAATTTGTGAATCCAACTATCAGTTTCAAAGATGAAAAGTCACACTCAGATATAGGTTTATACAAAGTATTCAACTATCATTGAAAATATGAATAGAAAATATTAGTTTTGTTGAAAAACTTGAATTGAAACGATTAAATTTATCATTTCAATAAAGTTTATAAAAATGTCGATCTAAAATGATTGTAGAAGGATTTGTTATTGAAACCCTTCTAAGATTTCATGGTAAAAGTTGACCGTGGTGTTTCACATATCAATTTAATAAATATTACAAATACAATAATGTATTGTTTAAAAATTTTAATTTGTTCTGTTAACCAATAAATAATAAATTAAATTAATAAAAAAGGCAGTGGTAGCCCAGTGGTAACGCGCTCGCTTGGGAAACCGAGGGAAGAGGGTTCAAATCCCGAGTCTCGCACCACTGATATTTTCATGTGCGAATCATTTCCAACATGATTGCCACTTGCCTTACGGTGAAGGAAAACATCGTGAGGAAACCTGCATGTCTGAGAAAATCTAGCAAGTTTTCAAAAAGACATGTGAAGTGCGCCAACTCGACTTAGCCAGCGTTGTAGACTATAGTATGATCCCCCTCGTATTGAAGGAAGGCCTGTTCCCAGCAGTGGGATATTAAAAAAGGGCTGAATCCATACAATACAACCAATAAATGAGTATGAGATCTTTTTTTTATGTATACTGCAAACCGTCTTATAGACTTTTAAGCCTAATACATACAATGCAAGTAAAAATTAACATAAGTACGCACAATAGACCGGATGACCGGAGACGATCGGAACATTCAGACATTCTATTGAAAAATATTTTTTTCATAAAATGGAGATATCCAGTAGCCTCATTTTTGCCCTTTTTTGGCATAAGTACCCCTCCAATCAGAAATCTCCGGAGACAAAAAAAACTATAAAGTCGTAAAATTAGAGTATCAATAAACTGACTGACGAAAACAATTTTTTTCAGACTTGAAACAGTGACGCTTCACTCGCTTGGTCAATGAAAAATATGAACAGTATATGTATTTATTCGTACATAAGACATCTATCAACACTAATATTATAAAGAGGAAAGATTTGTATTTTTGTACGTTTGTAACGAATAAACTCAAAAACTACTGAACCGATTTAGATGAAATTTTGGTAAGACAAAACCCTGGAAAAGAATAGGATATTTTTTATTCCGAAAATCATCCCTTAAGCGGGTGAAAAAGGGGATGAAAGTTTGTATAGGGAATCAACCTAGGGACAAACCCAAGCAAAGCGAGGATGAGTCGATAGTATGTTATAAAGTTTTAATTAATAGATTTTCTTTTTGTCGACTTCCATCACAGTTTCCTAATAACAAAATACCAAGTAAGTAAACGTAGCATAATCCTTTGAAACTAACTTGTGAGTAAGTTGGCAGAATTATCTTCTACGTACGTGGCATTCACATCACGCTTTTCCATTCGTGTTGTGAGGATCCTAAGTTATTTCAATGTTTGTCCTTTACCACAGTTTGCTGGACATTGCCATAGTTAGTTGCTACCATATAACTATATATTTATGTGTAAAGTTCGAAAACTTCTATTTCTTATTTATTTTCTGGCTTTGTTGGCTTTGCTTTGTTAATTTTATGTGGGTTTGGATTTTATATTTATGTAGGTAAATAAAAAGTTAACGACCTTAAAGGTTTTCTGTATATTTATCTATTTTATATCGACTTCAATTAGAGCAGTGTTCTTAAACTTATTGCAGTCATGGACCACATTTGGAATTTCTTAAATTTCATGGACCCCATGTCAAAGAATATTGTAGGGGAAAAAATTAAAAAAATCACTTTAAACTTTGAAAAAAAAAATATATTGATTATTTACTTACACTTACTAAATATTATCAAATTAGCTAATGAGAAGGATGCTGTTGTTTGGCTCAATGACCTCTTGAGACCTCATGAGATGGATGAAAAAAACGATGAGTAAGTTTACTCCACAATTTTTTTATTAATGTTAAGAACTAATTGAGCTGCGGACCCCTCGGCACACATATTATGGACCCCCGGGGGTCAGTGGACCCCATTTAAGAAATCTTGAACTAGAGCATAACATATATATACAAAAATAAAGACTTGAGTTGAGTACCTCCTTCATTTCCAATAATTTCGTTAGAAATTTCGAGGAAAAAAATCAACCCCTAAGGTAGAAATAATTACTTTTCAATTGTTTTTTATACCTTTTAAATTTCCTTTTAAATTAAAATGTAATTATACTCTCTAATGGATCAATTTTCAATCAAACGAAAAACTCTTTTATATATTGACAAGATTAAATGTAAATAAACAAAGTATTATGCTTTAATTAATTTCAATAAAACCTTATTTTAATTAAAAAAAAGTAAGTAAGTATAATATAATAAGTATATCGCATTTTTTATATATTGGAACATTGACACACACCACTATCTAGTCCCATAATAAGCTACGAGGCTTGTGTTATGGACACCAGATACATAATATAAAAAAATATAAACACTAAAGTACTAACATTCGTGCTCATGACACATATGAAACAGCCCCCAGCGGGACTGGAACCCATGACCGCTTGCACAGCAAATAGAATCAATACACACTGAGCCAAACGTATCGTCGAAATAAATATGTATAATAATGAGGTAAAAACAAAACAGTTCAGTACCTCTTTCTCCTCTGTTTGTCAAACGATATATTTTGCTTAGTAGCTATTGATGAGCTTTAGGGCAATAAAAATACTTGGACATATTGTTTTTTATTTAGATAGGTTAATTCTATTCATAATATATGTTTTCCTCTCAATGTTTTGTTTGGATTTCGAACACTGGACGAACACAAGTTTGTATAATAATTTTAAGTTATATTTTAGTTAGTAAGTTCTAGTTATTTTTGTAAAATAACTAGAACTTACTTACTAATTTATTACTATTTTTAATTTAAGTTTTTATGTATATAGTAATTGTGTTGTGTTTTGTTATAGATACAAGGTCCATGGAGTTTCTCCCTTTTGTACACTTTTTTATTAATATATACAGTTTAATAATGTCATTTAATACCGACCCATCTCCTTCGTGTCTTCTCTATTCTACGTGACATTGGCAAAATAATCTGTGCTCAACTGGCACGCTTTGAAGACATTAACAAGAGAACTGAACTGAACTGAATAATTTTAAGTTAACGATTTAATGACATTGATTAAAACTTTTTTTTTTCTTCGATAGACTTGCGCTTAACGACAATCAACGCTGAGAAACACTGATAAAGTCTAGGTTGGAGTACGCTTGCCTAGAAGATGCCTATTTACTCTTGCCTTGAAGTTACCTATATTATAGGTGGCAGGAAATACGGATGCTGGAAGGGTGTTCTATATAGCAGTTCGTTTCAGAAACGTAGAACCAAATCGTTTCATGCGTATAATTAATACATATAATTTAAAAGTTAGTTTAAAAAAGAAACATACCTATCACAACCCCATCTACACTCGGACCGAAAGCGTAAGAGAAGTCGGGAGCATGGACAGGTGCAGATAACAAAGCTTCTAACGGTCGTTCTCGTAAACATCGGAGTAATGCAGGCGGAGTTAGTTCTGCGAGAAAAACAGGTCGATATAAAAGTTTGTCTAATAATATATAACACCTTTCTACCTTGCTTCCAGTTCTTCTGGTTTCCAGAATTTAGGTTTTTTTTAAATGTATTCAACTTTTCCTTAGATTTTTAAATTAAACTCTCTTTTTGTATTTTTAATATTTTACAGAAAATATGGTCAAGGAAGAGACCCAGTCTCTTTTCCCTTTCTGTAACTACTTTAAAATCAAAAAAAAAACCAATGATAAATGTAAATCTAAGAAAGTATTATAATTAGCTCTTCTTAAATCCATGCTCAATAGAGTAGTAAGTTTATGGTGCTTGATTTTTATGATTAAATTGGTTAAATCGTTTTTGATGAAATTTATAATTACGTATACGTATTAAATCTTTGGAAGTAAGGAACTGCAAAAATTTTGCATGAATATTGTATCTTAAATTGAAACGAGCACTTTTATGTAAAAAAATGTTTAAAAGCTTATATACTATAAACAGATCTAAAAAACTTTAAATAAAAAAACAAGAAAAACTGGCTAAAATTTTTAGATGTTATATAAATTACCTATATAATAATTGTTAATAGTAGTTTGTGGGTTATATTTAAAGCTAGCTACATAAATGTATATATTCTAGCATTTGACAGAGATAATTATTTGAATGGTAATAGGCATTACCAGGCCATATTACTCTAGGTCATATTGTGTCCGGGAACTAAATTTTATCCAAATCCGTTCAGCCGTTTTAGCTCAAAAGAGTAACAAACATACACACATAAAAACTTTCATTTATATAAGTAATATGATTAGAAAAGTTAACAATTAATTTTACTAAATAACAACTTAACTATATAAAGTCAACGAAAACTTTATATAACTTCTAAATACCTGGAGAACAATTTGCGTGGTTTGCAACTATTTCCGCATATTTGTTAGGATCAGCCACTAGTGACCACGGGCTTAGGCCTGACCCTGACATCAATATTGCTCTGTGGAATAGGAGTCCTGAAACAAAATAAATGTATAGTAATATTTTACTTTTCTATAGTTAACTAGCGACTCACCCCAGCTTCGCTCGGATTCATCTCTAGGTTGATTCCCCATCAAACTTTCATCCCCATTTTCACTCCCTTAAGGGATGATTTCCGGGATAAAAACTATCCTATGACTTCCCAGGGTCTCAAACTGTCTTCTTACTAAATTTTACCTAAATTGGTTTAGTAGTTTTGAAGCCTATTTGGTATAAACAAACAAACAAAAAATCAAATCTTTACTCCTTATAATATTAGTATAGATATATACCATTGAAAAATACTTGTAATATTGTGTGAAGTAATAATTATTATTTGTATGATATATGGTGCTGGTTATATTTATTAATGCCAAGAAAAAATATTACACAAAAAAACTATAAGTAATTTTGAAATTAAAAAAAAATCTGAAAATTAATTGAAAAGGAACCAAAAATAGTTAGCACTTTTTGATCAATTTCAAAAGGTTGGAGGTGTAATAAAATTAGATTTTAGGGATTTTTGCGAATTTATTATGATTTTTGGTACCTACCTGATGAAAACTCAAATTAATCAAAATAAATCCGCGAAAAAATCCAAAAAGATAGTTTTATTTAAAATTTTAAATATTCATGTAAACCTAAAAAAGTATTAGGTGTACAATTTGACTTGAGTTATTTTATTTGTATGCAGTATGTTACGAGATATCTTCACAAATTATGAATTCGAAATCGGTTTTTTGTAAAACGGCTCTATTTATACAGTAAGAAAAAAAACTTGTAATAAAACATAATTATATTCTTATAATTTTTATAAATAAATATAATATTATTATTATATATGTATATCTATGTATTAACAAGTCAAAACTAAAATGGCATAC
Organism: Argynnis bischoffii washingtonia; assembly: GCA_033884665.1. Lineage (NCBI taxonomy): Eukaryota > Metazoa > Arthropoda > Insecta > Lepidoptera > Nymphalidae > Argynnis > Argynnis bischoffii. Next base: position 1,080,455 of record CM066610.1, read on the forward strand.
AATTCTAATCAGTAGCGGGAGTAAATTCACTTTGTAAAATGTAAAATTTAAATTGATTTTCGGCTCCTCAAAGAAGTGATACAAACCAATTTGTTCAGCAGTCAATGTTTGACGTTAAATATCAATTGAATATTTATGAAATGTTAAAATAGCAAATTGATTACGTTTTAGGCAATTTATTTTACAATTGCATTATTATCCAAATGTTAGGAGGGCTGTTATTAAAAAAAAACTAATTACCGGTACTGTATTACTGTAGTACCGGTGGTAGGACTCTGTCAAGCCTGAGGAGTCCGACTGGATGGGTTCCACCCCCTTATCTATTTCTGCCGCTAAGCAACAATGATTGCATTGTTGTGTTCCGGTTTGAAGGATAAGGTAGCCAGCGCAATTACAGGCAAGAGGCATATCATCTTAGTCCTCACAGTGACAACGCACCTGTGGTTCTGCATTTTTGTTACTTAAAACCTAAGTGCATGAACCGTAGGTGTTATGGGCGACAGGTACTGCTTTCCATCCGGTGATCTGTCTGCTCGTTGGTCACTGAATCGCATTAAAAAAAAAAACGTTTCCTTTTTAACCGATTGCGCGAGAAGGTCTATGTGGTCTTCTTACTAATATTATAAATGCGAAAGTTTAGATGTTTGGATGGATGTTTGTTACTCAATTACGCCAGAACGGCTGAACGGATCTAGAAGTTTGGCACAGTTAAGTTTAATTTACTATTTAATTTCATTTAATTTAATTTTAAAACAATTTTGTTCCATACAAAAATGAAGTCATCGCAATTGAAAACGCAACTCCTTGACCATTAGACCTCAAACTAAATATGAAAGGAGAAAAGAAAATCATAAAAAGCTAAAATAAGAATGTCTGTCACTGACATAATTCGAGACGACAAAAGTATACACTTATTTGCAAACAAAGCAAAAATAAAATTTCACTGTGAAATCCACAGGAACCTATCTTCGCGCTACCTTTTATTTAAGTCAAAGAGCTGACCTACTGTCGTTTTAAACTTTACTCTAAAGATTCTAACAGATTTCTTATAAAAGTAATCTCAAGTGTTACGTTTCTTGAAATTTACGTGGAGCTTTTTTTTTTGTATATATATCTAGCTTTTTCCTTAAAAAAGAATCATTTGGATCTCATATTGATTTTTAGTACCTGAGCGACCGAGCTTCGCTCGGAGTTTTTGGTTAACAGTACATTTTTTTTTAATTTGGCTTAAAGACAAAAAAAAACTAAAAACTTGAATAAATACAAAAAAAATAAAATAAAAGTAAAACCTTTATATCCGACCGGGATTCGAACACATCAGTTATAGTCACTTTTCAGGCGAAATCGTTAGAACCGTTTCGGAGATCGCTGGTATAAATAAAAAAATAAATAAAAATATAAATATACAAGAATTGCTCGTTTAAATATATTAGATTTGACTCACAATGAAAGCGTGATGGATTAATTTTTTTTTCCCCCAATTTACTTTAGCCAAACCATCACGTCTAATATGGTCCAAATATTTTGTATCTTCAACGGTATCTGGTTTAGGTTTCGAATTAATAATGAGAATACGATTTTTTTTTAGTGTCTTACTATCACAAAACATAATCTGTACCAGTATATCTAAGGGAATCAAATGTTTCCCAGAAAAGAAAACTGCGATGGTATAAGTTTTTTAAGTAATAGATACTCTGATATAACAATAATAAATTTATATAGTGATGATATCACCACTATCTGTTACTTTATGTATGTATGTATATATTCGGCCCTTTTTAACGTCCCACTACTGGGCGTGGGCCTCCCTTCAATACGAGGGGGATTAGGTCATAGTCCACCACGCTGGCTAAGTGCGAGTTGGCGCACTGTATGATGTACATGTTTTTTAAAAACTTTAACTCTAACCTCTGAATTCTCTCAAACATACATGTTTCTTCATGATGTTTTCCATAAGACAAGTAGTAATCATGTTGGAAATGATTCGCACATAATAATATCAGAGGTGCAAGACCCGGGATTTGAACCCGCTTCACACGCTTTCTCAAGCGAGCGCTTTAACACCTGTTATTATTTACAAAGATTTAATTCACACCGTCAAATATGCCACAATTTGGCACTTTGGTCATATCGGAATACCTAAATATCACCACATAAAGGAGAATGGGCAACTTTGTATGGGATACAGCTGGAACTCCAAAACCACTTTGATTGCGACAGCGATGTAGCAGAGTATGTAGAAATAATTCGTAGTTCTTCCATGTAACTGTCTTACTTTTGGCACTATACAATAAAATAAAGCTATTATTATGACCTTTAAAGTGATGTACATACGTCATACTGTTTTAGACTTTTACGGGCTTAATAAAATTAAATGATTCATAGTTCTTTCCCTGCACGAGTCTCAGTGTTGGCGTCATACAATAAATTGAAGCTATACTTCTGATCTTTAAAATGACATATGTCTCAACTTGATACACTCTGGGGACGGAATGCCCATTATCCTTTAACTATTCGATTGGCTCTACGTAAAGTTACGTGACTGTAGATATTAATAAAAGAGCTCGTTAAGGTTTACTTAAATAAATGACATTGGTTTAACTTTAAACCGCATGCACGCGTTTACGAATGAAATTCATGATATTTTAACCAATTGCAGCGGCTTTCATAAATCAGAGTGATAATATTATATTAAGAATGCAATTGTAATATGTATTTAATACTGAATTAAAAATTTTAAGTAATTTTTACTAATTAAATTATAATTTTAAAACATTCGTTTTACCGGTGGTAGGACTCTGTCAAGCCTGAGGAGTCCGACTGGATGGGTACCACCCCCTTATCTATTTCTGCCGCCAAGCAACAATGATTGCATTGTTGTGTTCCGGTATGAAGGATAAGGTAGCCAGCGTAATTACAGGCAAGAGGCATATCATCTTAGTCCTCACAGTGACACTGACAACGCACCTGTGGTTCTGCATTTCTGTTACTTAAAACCTAAGTGCATGAACCGTAGGTGTTATGGGCGACAGGTACTGCTTTCCATCAGGTGGTCTGGCTGCTCGTTTGTCACTGAATCGCATTAAAAAAAACGCGATAAGAACGCACTACAAGATGTTTTTTTTTAAAGTTCTATAATATCCATACTACTACTAAAAAATGTTTTTTGTATCTTTGTTTGTAATGAATGAACTCAACAAGTACTGGACCGATTTCAAAAATTATTTCCCCTATCAAAAACTACGTTGTCAGCGAGTAGCATGGATCATATTTTATTTTCAAAAAAATTAGAGATCCCCACGAAAATTGCAATAATATAACGTAATGTATCAAAAATTATTTGCCTATAGTAGCTAGGGACGAACGCAACTACTGCGAGAGTGAGTTACTAGTATTAATATAAAGAAGCAATATCAATAAAGATCTGAACAAAACAAAATTAAATGAAGATAATAAAATTCTAACTGAGTCGAATCTGTACATTAAATATTTTTTGGAAAATCTTATTGAAATAGTCATTATTATCGATACAGAGACCGAATCTATGGTTTTTAGAATTCTTACCTGTTTGTTTTTCTGTTTATCTGTGTATTCAGATACACTTCTCGTGATGCGTTCTCAGGAACGCATCACGAGAAAATCACTAGACAGATTTTAATGAAATTTGGTATTATGATAGCTAATTACTAGGTCAACATATCTCATCTTTGAGAAATCTATACTATAATATTATAATGCTGAAGAGTTTGTTTGTTTGTTAGTTGAACACGCTAATCTCAGGAACTACTGATCCGATTTGAAAAATTCTTTTTGCATTAGATAGCCCATTAACTTAGAAAGGCTATAAGCTATATATCATGCCGGAAAATGTACGGTTCCCGTGGGATATCCCGAGGGTGAGTCGCTAGTCTATATTAACCGTTAAAAAATTCGTAGGAAAGAACCCGAGCGGATCGAGGGTGATTTGCTAGTTGTAAATAAACTAAGTCTTTCAAAGGAAATGTTATATTTCGTCCAAAGTAAGAAATTTTTAAGTTAACTCGGCACAATAGTACATGTTTTCAACTCTACATTACAGTTAAGTCTCCATTATAAAGTCACGACACTAAACTAACTTTTAATTAAAATGTGTCACGCTTGTTTTCAGTTGCAAAGTCTATGAACATTCGTACAAACTACCACAAATTGCGACATACCAAATTGAAGTGAGTGTTGCTACTTCTTGAAAAGCTAAACTAAACCAACCATTTCTAATATTTGTTACTGAAAAGATTTGAAAAGTTTTACAATATTTTATTTGAAATTTTCTCTTTAAACGTGAAAAAAGTTATTAGAACTTGTTTTTTATTATTTATTATATATAAATACATATTATTTGTTAAAAAAACCGGACAAGTGCGAGTCGATCTCGCGCACGATGGGTTCCGTATCATTATCTATAAAAACGACAAAAAAATCACGTCTGTTTAATGGGAGTCCCTATAAATATTTGTTTTATTTTAATATAATTATTTATTTTCAAAGTAAATATATAACTAAATATTTTGTGAATATTTCAAGCGTCTACCTGTTGCCGTTATTAATATCGAGTATCAATATCAAAATATTTATTTTATTCTTTTTTTTAGTATTTGTTATTATAGCAGCAACAGAAATACATCATCTGTGAAAATTTCAACTGTCTAACTATCATTATTCATCAGATACAGCCTGGTGACAGACGGGCAGACAGACAGACAGACAGACGGTCAGACAGCGAAGTCTTAGTAATAGGGTCCCGTTTGACCCTTTGGGTACGGAACCCTAAAAATTATATAAGGTAAATAATTTTAGTCCTGCTTAGTTTTTTTAGGTAGTTCCTCCAAGGACTGTTTTTTTTTCTTTCTAGACTAGTGGTATACCCATGACGTAGAATAATATTTCTAATAACTTAACTCTAAAAAATATTTATTAATATAAATAACTATAGAAATAATTTTTCAGTCGATCAATCATGGCCTATTAATTTAATCTACTAACATCATCTTGTAAGAGACTAGCGACTCACCTTCGCTTCGCTCGAGTTCGAACTAGGAACGTTATAACGGTTAGTAGAGATTTCTCAGAGATATTTACCCCGCAGCAAAAAATCTTATATGATGACTTGGATAAACAGCTATCATCATACCAAATTTCATCAAAATCTGTCTAGTGGTTTTCTCGTAATGCGTTCCCAGACAGACAAACAGACAGACAGACAAAAATTCTAAAAACTGTACCTGTAACTGTACTATTCGACCTCTGTATCGATAATAATGTCTATTTTGAATGAGATTTTCCCAAAAATGATGTATGATGATGATGATATGTATAGAAGATAACACTATGTCTTATCACATCATGGTGACAAGATGTGTTAGTTGTTGATCCAAAAAATCAACATTGCTACTCAGTGGTGGAATACAGAATTCATGAAAACTAGTTTGTTTTAAATAAGGTTAGTAAGAAAAATAAGTCAAATTCTTAAAAACGTAAACTAAAATTAGTATAGTAATTACGAACAGCAAATAAATGATTTTCCTGTGATTTTCCTTCTAATAGGTTATTATTATCGTATAACTATATAATTGATCGGTTATTATCAATAATTGTTATGGATTGATATTAATTATGTAATAAAACTACGGCTTTTATAAATATAGTTTTGAAATTTAATAAATTTTGGTGTAGGATCATAGTTAGTAAAATTTATTTTTTTACAGGTCTCTAACTAATCTATTTCAATATAAATGTACTTCTTTTTTTAAACATACAACTTAAAGATAATTATGTGTGTATTAGAGATTTATTAAATCAATTTTGTATATTACTATATTAGATTCACGCGAATCTTTGATATTAAAAAAAAAAAAAAATTTTGTGAAAAAAAAAAATTTTTTTTGGTTGTGTTGTTTTGAAAATTTTTTACAAAAAAGTAGATTTTCTTCAAAATATATAACGTAAAGGCCTCTGTAAAACTTATATTCTATATTATATAGTGTAAAGCTCCCCAAAATAAATATGTTGGGACATTAATACACAGCACCGTCTAGTTCCATGGTACGCTACGAGGCTTGTGTTATGGATACCAGATAGTTGATACACTACACATATATGACTTTAATTACATACATATTATAAATATAGACACCCATAACTGGAGTAAAAACATTTGTAATCATCATACAAATAAATGACCCCAGCGGGACTTGAACCGGCGACCGCTGGCACATCAAGTAGTAGGCTCACTACAAACTCAGCCAAACGTGTCGTCATATAAAGTTACATTCTACGTTTTCTTTATAAGCGGTTTCGTTACACAGTTCTGTGATGCATTAGTTATTGCTAATTTTTTTAAAATCAATTAAATCTGTCTATGCCGCAGTACTATGGAACAAACTGCCCAAAAGCATCCACGAGAGCCCACCTTCCCATATTTTTAAATCCAAACTAAAAAACTATTTATTGTCTCAAATACAGACAAGTATCAATCAGCACATTTTCCTGTTTTCATATTTTATATATTAAATATATGTATATACATATCTATGTATAAGTATATATTTTTATAAGTGATAAATATATATGTGATTTTTACTGTTATTTCTAATATATTTTTTTCTTGCACTATATTGCCCGCTGACATCTTTCACATCCAGAGGTTGACTGGAAGAGATCTCTTTCAGAGATAAGTCCACATTTGTTAACTAAGTTTATTGTTTTTTTTCTGTATTACATGTAAAGTGCAATAAAGAATATAATAAATAATGGACTTTGGCCATTAAATAAACTCGACGGGATAACTGAATAGTCGATATTTTTCAAATTCTTAAAACAAATATTCGACGATGTTCGAGGGCTGGTTCAAAACTGCCGATTACCAACTAGGATTTGTGTAAACTAAAACACTGGATGAAATGTTATTAATTCATTTTTCATATTTTCATCGGATTTGTATTCATTGATTGAAAAAGCGATTGGTTTGTTCCAGTTTCAGATTCCTTCAGTATGCATTATGCATTATGATACTCAGTTTTTACATTTACATGAACGATTTTAAGCAATCGCTTTAAAGGAAATGAAATAATTAAGTTATGATGGAGAATACATAAAACTATACTATCAAATATCCCATTAAACTACTAAATATGTAGATAACCCATAATAATATTAAACTTAGGCTGATTTTTGCTATTTGGGCTGGGTTTTTAATTTGAACTATTATTCAGTGTATTTTGTTTGACCTCAGTAGCCGTTAGATGGCGATGATAATGGAGTAAGAAGTAACCACATTTACTAGTTTCTATACAAATTTTATAAAGAGGAATGTTTGTTTTGTTTGTTTGTCTGTACCGAAAAAGCTCTGAAATTACTAAATCGATTTAGATTGAATTTAGTAAAAAGATAATTTGAAACTCTGGGAAAAACACATTAAAGTTTTTATTCCGGAAATCATCCAATAAGGGGGTGAAAATGGGAATTAAAGTTTGTATGAAGAATCAACCGAGCGAAGCGAGGGCGAGTCGCTAGTATTTTATAATTATGTATATACTAAAATGTGTGAAATATAGCAAAATGCATAAACAAAACAAATTTTCTGTAATCATGATCTCTTGAAAGTAGCAAAAGCAGTTCAGAAAATGTAAACATTTGTATGAATGTAACAGTGTCACTTGTGTATCAAAACGAACCCCGGTCGCACCTCTGACATTTCATGATTACCACTTGCTAATACAAAAGAAGGAAAAGGGCTATATAGTTTTCGAAAAAACATGTGAAGTCCGCCAACCCGCACTTTGACCTGATCCCATTTACTCCCATACCCCTTCCCTATACTGTTAGATATTAAAATATAGTACAACCACACAATTGTAGAGATTTAATTATTAAGAACCCACTATTTCATTTTATATTCGACATCCATTTCACAATACACATACATATTATGTATATAAGAAATTATGTGTTTCTGTTATTGTGTATATATTAGGATACACATTACACAAATTATATAGGTACGTTTTCGCGGTTAGCTATGTTTATACATAAATAGTAGCTTGCTACTCCTAAGATATTCATTTAAATTATATAGCGATTTACCCTCGTTAAGCTCGGGTGCTTACGCCGTACGCGTATTATGTACACAATTTCATGGGTTTTAATTTTTTTTTCACGGAACCCTAATTCTTTTTCTAAAATAAAAGTTACTCCTTATAACATCAGCTATTTACCAGTGAAAGTCCCGTCAAAATCGGTCCAGCCGTTTCGTAGATTAGCCCGAACAAACAGACAGACAGACAAACAAACAGACAAAAATTGAAAAAAAATTTTGTTTTGGTATATATACCGTGTATACATCCATATGCATTTAGTAAAAAGCGATTATTTTAATATTACAAACAGACACTCCAATTTTATTTATCTGTATAGATTATTGTGTTTCTGTTATGCTTTACATAATCATAATATTGCTGAATAAACTAGTTCATTACATTTTTGTATAACATTTTCAAACAAAAACATTACTGTTTGAATATACTACCATACTTATTTCATGCACCTTGACTCACTTTCCACTCATTTAATAAAAACGCAATCTACTTAGTCTGAATAACGTTTACATTACCACATGGAAGGTTGATGTTATGCGAAGCATTCTCTAACACAACGCGGCTTTTCACTAAGAAATCATAGGCTTCAAATAATAAATAATATGGAGAACTACGAGAAATACTACGAAAGAACGATTGTTTGATATAATCGTATTGTTAAACCTGGTAAATCTATACATATAATAAAATTCTGAGTCGAATCTGTACATTAAATATTTTTTGGAAAATCTTACTGAAATAGTCATTATTATCGATAAAGAGACCGAACCATAGTTTTTAGAATTTTTGTCTGTTTCTGTCTGTCTGTATGTGACCGCATCACGAGAATACCACTGGACAGATTTTGATGAAATTTGGTGTGATGATAGCTGTGTATCATCATACCAAATTATAAGATACTTTTTACTGCGGGAAAATATCTCATCTCTGAGTTAGTAGGGATGAGCTCGAGTGGAGCGAGGGTGAGTCGCTAGTGAATATATATTATTAATACTTTAGTTTGTACAGTAAATACTTTTTTATTTATTCAATGATGACGCTAGAAATGTGGTAAAAACGGTTAGACTTATCAAAATTCTTTTTTATAAATACCGTAGGTGTTATTCGGTAAAGCCTGAATCTCTAAATAAGTAAAAAATAATAATATAATTATAGCTTAACAAAAATCGGTCAATTGCGGGTTGAATACGCGCATGAAGGGTTCCGTATATCGTACATGAACTTTTTAAATATAACTTTATGTATGTAGTCTATGTATGTAGTAGGTATATTAACTTCGATAATTAATCGATTACGAACGTTAGAAAATATTTTTTGTATTTCTATTTCTATAATTTGTTATTATAGCGGCAATAGAAATATATACTCTGTGAAAAAATAAACTCTCTACGTATTACAGTTCATGAGATACAGCCCTCTGTCAGAAGGACGGACGGACGGATAGCAGAAGCTTAGTAATAGGGTTCCATTGGCACCCTTCGGATACTGAACCCTAATAAGTAAAACCCTAAAAAAGAACGCTTTTGCTCAATCATAATGTATGAAGCTCGTTAGAAATGCATTAAATGAGAAAACCCCAAAGATTTTAGCCATAGCTATCGAAAAGTTACACAATCCTATCATTATATAGTATCAAACTATTATGTTTACATCTAAATTTCACATACTTAAAAAAATTGATGAAATGATTTTGATTAAATTTTACGACACGTTCGGCTTAGTTTATGGTGACCCTACTTGCTGTGCCAGCGGTCGCGGGTTCGAGTCCCACTGGGCATTCATTTGTGTGATGAGCACGAACGTTTGTACTTCAGTCATGGGTGTTTATATTTATAGTATGTATATTGTTTGCATTTAAAAGTTGTATATGTGTAGTGTATCAACTATCAACTATCTGGTATCAATAACACAAGCCTCGTAGCTTACCATGGAACTAGATAGTGCTGTGTTTTAATGTCCCAACATATTTATATTCTATAATTAAATCAAAATCCCTATTGGAAGTAGTTTAAACTTTTCTTCCAAGATGTGAAATAATGAAAACTGTAGACAAGCTAATAAAAATTTATTAAAAATATAGCTAAGTTACCAATCAACTTAATAAAATAAATATAGTTTTTATATAAAACAAAGAACATGTTGAAATAAAATTAAATTTTGTTCAATTACACTTTTTCTGACTGATAGTTGATTGACTAAATCTAAGCCAAAAGACAAGTCTTAGATCTTAGTTTGCCAATTATTTTTTTATTTTAATAAGAATGTGAGAAAACTGAAAGCTGAGTACTCACAAGCGATGTACACTCTAATGAGGTGTAAGTTACGCCGTGTTAGTCTATAGGTCTGTCTTCATATGATTAAAAAAATGTTTCTTATTTTTTTATTTTTTGTTGTAATAGCGGATATAAATACATACTCTGTGAAAAACTTTAAAAAAACCGACTTCAAAAAACAGCACTAAAAAGTAAAAAATAACCGATTGGTAGTTTTTATTTACTATAGATACCTAATCAGATATTTTCAAAGTCGATGTGCTTTGATTTGTATTGGCTGGCCCCGACTTCTAAAATATTTGGTTGACAAACAGAGGAAATAAAGGTACTGAAGTGTTTTATACTTGCCTATTTATATATAGATATCAATTTATTTATTCCTAGTGACTCACCCTCGCTCCATTCGGATTCCTAGTTACGTTTTAAAGTTTAGTGTAGATTTCTCAGAGATGAGATATTTTTCCGCAGTAAAAACTATATTACATATTTACCCGGATAACCAGCTATCATCCTACCAAATTTCATCAAAACCTGTTCAGTGGTTTTCTCATAATGCGATCACAGACAGACAGACAAAAATTCTAAAAACTATAGATTCGGCCTCTGTATCGATAATAATGTATATTTCAATAAGATTTTCCAAAAAAATATTTAATATCCAGATTCAACTTAGAATTTTATTATATTTATAGATTATATTAAATGAATTTAATATGTATAAAACAGAAATAATCAAAAAAGTTTTATTGTTACTGGTATTCAGTACTGACTCCAAACACGTTTTATTTATTCTGGCAGTATACATTGCACGAAGCGAAAAATCACACTTTCTTTGTTTACTGTAAGCGGAAATGCTTTAAGTTTTAAGAGAGTATACAATCTGTTAAAATCATTGTCAGCTTTTCTTAAAAGCGAATATAAAATTTATCAATCTTAATTTGTATTATTTTTTAAATATCTAGACTTTTTAAATGGACTAGTGATGGTCTTGTGGTCGAAAAACGACAATAACTTTTTATTTCATCGCGTTATTTTTGTATAATTGATAACTATACATTGAGTTTAAACTTATCGAGGTTTATTTATCCAAAGAAAACTTAAATCTCTCTCAATAAGTGCATAATAAAATGCAAAAAAATCTGTATGTTATTAATATCTAATATGACGCTGATTTAAAAAAAAAAAAAAAAAAAACAAACAAATTTTTCGGACTTCTTCGTTAATCTATTTATATTTTTGGTTCCCGACGTTTCGAATGCTTTGGAGCAATCATGGTCACGGGGGAGACTAAGGTTTCAGACGTCTCAAAGGTCATTGTATACTTGTTCCAGACAGTGTCTACCCACACAAAATATGATATTTTGAATAATTTTGTATAAAATGTAAAATATTTGCGTAAATCTAAGAAAATAATATATGATGGTGCTTTTTTAAGGGTAATTATATATTATAAATAAACTACGCGAGCAAAGCCGCGGACAAAAGCAAGTTAACAAGCTTTAGCTTCCTATAGTCTTTTTTCATGTAAACGTTAACTATGCCAAAGTTCATACTCCCCTATAACGCAATATGCTTGCAAAGAAATACAAAGATATTTATTTCTTCATGTATATAGAAGAAAATACTCATTCGAAGACTCAGTTTTAAGCTGTGCCTAGTTACTTTTAAAGGTTGAGTGTAGACTTCTCAGAAATGAGATATTTTCCCGCAGTAAAAAGTATCCTATATGTTGACCCGAGTAACTAGCTATCATCATACCAAATTTCATCAAAATCTGTCCAGTGGTTTTCTCGAGATGCAGTCATAGACAGACAGGTAGACAGACAGACAGACAGACAAAAATTCTAAAAACTATAGATTCGGCCTCTGTCGATAACAATGACTATTTCAATAAGATTTTCCAAAAAAATATTTTATGTACAGATTCGACTCAGTTAGAGTTTCATTGTATAGATAAGCTTAGATCAAAAAATCAAACAAACACATATTCTATAAAGAAATATAATAAACTTGCAATAGCTTTTTCCTATACAAAATTCCTTTTGTGTTGCAGATTCTTGTCTATTCATAGCGCTTAATCTAGAGCTTGAGAGCTTAGTCGCAATCTTAGAATAGCGACCGAGAATCTAGGTATATGTTACTAAATCGATGTACAATAAATATATATTATACTAGCAAAACCCGCGGCTTCGCTCGCGCTAAAACTACAACAAAAAAACTTTAAAAAGGTAGGTTTTATACAAATTTTCATCCCTTATTTTATCTGATTATGGGATGAATTTCAAAAAACGCTAAAACACGTATTTATTTAATTGTATTGATGAGCATTAATACCAAGTTTCAAGAAATTCTGATCATAAATATTTTTTGAGTTATGTTATAACGTGTATTCCCGTGGGAATGAGATAATCTCCCGTGGTAAAAAGTATCCTATATGCTATCATCATACAAAATTTCATCAAAATCCCTCCAGCGTTTTTTCTGTGATGCGGTAACAAACAGACAGACAGACAGACATACAAAAATTCTAAAAACTATAGATTCGGCGTCTGCATCGATAATAACGTCTAATTCAATAAGATTTTCCAAAAAATATTTAATGTACAGATTCGGCTTGGTTAGAATTTTATTATATGTATAGAAATATGAGTACCTACTTCTATCCTATTATTGTATTTTAAATTTAATACATTACTAGTTTTGTGAAATCTATACACATAATAATAGTGTAAGTGATCGCTGTCTGTTCATGGAAGATTTGAGAAAAAATATTATTAGGGGTATTTATTAACGCAATAGAAACAAAAATAATGAGTTTTAAAATTTTTGTCTGCTGTTTTTCTGTTTGTCCATGCGTTTGCGCACGCTAATCTCAGAAATTGCTTTATCTATTTTGGTACGGTTTTCACTAATATGTTGTAGTAAGCTTCACTTAACATTTAGTATTCATTTTAATCCAATCGGTTCATACATTAAAAAGTTAGTCTTAACTATATTTATATCCTTCTTTTCTCTTCTATTATCTACATCATTTTTCTCTTATCTATTTAAATTTCGATATATCTACTATCCTCTAGTCTTACTTATATTATAAATGTGAAAGTTTAGATGGATGTTTGGCTGTTTGTTATTCAATAACGCCAGAACGGCTGAAAGGATCTGGATAAAATGTGGCACAGAGATAGATTATAGTCTGGAATAGCACATAAGCTACTTTTATACCGAAAAAATGTAAGGATCCCGTGGGATAGATATATTTTTATTTTCTAGAGGCGAACCCGAGCGAAACGAGGGTGCGCCGCTAGTAGAAAATAATAATGAAAAATTTTTATCAGAAAAAAATTATCCTTAAAAATTAAACGGGATAAATCTTACGGATAATAATATCAGATAGCTTTTTTTAATACAACAGACACTTCAATTTTACGTATGAACACAGTAATTTAGTCCAAAATCGATCTGAATCTATAAAATAATGCTATAAAAAATTTAATGATTCATCAAATTTGTTTCATCAGAAACTTAAGCTCACATTCATTTTACGAGGGTTTCTAGTTATTGTGTGGAATTTATTATAGCTTCGGAAATGGCTGTTAAAATAACAGACTAAATATGCGCCTTTTGCCGTCCTTTCTCATCATTGTAATATACATGAATATGCAGAATACATTACAACAGTCGGTTTAACCTAAATTTATGAAACTTTGAAAAAATGCTTTTAAAATTTTTAGCTCATCAATTTTTATGGTGATTTACCGGTGGTAGGACTCTGGCAAGCCTGAAGAGTCCGACTGGATGGGTACCACCCCCTTATCTATTTCTGCCGCCAAGCAACAATGATTGCATTGTTGTGTTCCGGTATGAAGGAAAAGGTAGCCAGCGCAATTACAGGCAAGAGGCATAACATCTTAGTCCTCACAGTGATAATGAATGCATTGAGTGCATGAACCATAGGAGTTATGGGCGATAGTTATCGCTTTCCATCAGGTAGACTGTGTGCTCGTTTATCACTGAATACCATAAAAAAAAAACACCTCTCTATGCCATCATAAATGTTATTATTCTCTCAGTCCCTTGCAGTCGAAAATTAATTATTATTTCCTCTGGATTAATAATTATTTTTTGACTCAATACTTTGCTAGTTTCTTTGTATTTCTCTGTAGAATATAAAGACTTGACGACAAATTTGGCTCAGTTTGTAGTGACTTACTGTGCCAGCGATCACAGGTTCGAGTGACCCTGGATACAAAACATATTCATCCATCATAAATACTCAAACCTACGACCCGATACAATATTACACTTTATTTTCTAAGCCAAACCGTAATAATAATACTGCGACTGAGAGACAAAAGAAACCAATAACTTTTTGTTTTTATATAAACATCTTAGGCAAAGATTGCTCGGATACCAAACAGAGGATCCCAGCTATAAGTATTTAAGAGAAATTGTGTTATTTGCAAACACAAACTTGAATAAGCTAATATCGTGAAGTCAGTTTACATAGGACTGTTGGTTTATATGTAGACGATAAAAGTGGAGTGTTGGTTTCAGTATTTTGAAAATGGTCGAGTCAGCAAAATGTTGGGAGCAGTATTAAATGCCTAAATCTTTGTTTACTATGTGGCTTTAGAGGATGCTTCGCTTATCTCTAATATTCAAATAGGTTTAATCTCAAACAAACAAACTGTGGTTAAGAATTTTGACAATTTATGTTTTTACATCATTTTAAAGGTTTAATGAGTTTTTTTTTTGGTTAGGTTAAGTGGTTTTTATTTACAAGATTCGTGTTAGGATTTTGTCACTGAATATTCAACTTTTTAGCTTTTTGTGTAAGTTTTTAATAATGTAAGAAATCGGTTTATTTAAATTTTTGATATTATTTTTTAATTATAAAAGTTTTTTCCAAAGTCCAGCCAAAAGTTAAAGAAAACTTTGTTTTATATTTTACATTCATCATCTATAAATATAATAAAATTTTAACTAGATATACATATAGAGAAAAAGTCATTAATTATTATCGATACAGAGGCCGAATCTATAGTTTGTAGAATTATTGTATGTCCGTCTGTCTGTTTGTCTCAGAACGCATCACGACAAAATCACTTGACAGATTTTGATGAAATTTGGTATGATGATAGCTGGTTATGCAGATCATCATATAAGACACACTGAGAAATTTATACTAAAGGTTAAAACGTAACTAGGGACGAATCAGAGTTGAACTAGGGTAAGTCGCTAATTCATGTATCTATATTGTAAGTGTTCCAAATTTTTGTGCTCAGTAACAAAAAAATTCATGTAATGACGTATTTTTGACCGATTTTAAAAGTACTTTCTTTTGTTTTTGTGTAATCATCATACATTTTTATATACTACAATTCAAAGAAAAGTAATCTTAGAATATTTGTATCAGGCAAGAATTGAACTGGTGATCGCTTGAGACCAGACATCTGTATTAAAACATTTCTTTTTAATAAAACAAATCAAAATAGGTATAAATTGTTAATAATTATAAAGAAATATTTACTTAATGATTAAACACTACACTATCTACTCAGTAATTTACATAGTAATTTTAAGGATGACGCGGGACCGGCTTAACCAGGTTTAAACAGTAACCCCTAAGGGAAGATTAGTCTATATCAACTAAGTAATACCATATCGATTGTCTTCTAAAGTACATATTATATCAAACGCTCACAGAATATAACATTGAGTAACGATATGATACTCTAAATCGATATTTTGTGACACTTAACTGTATAATTTTGTATAAATGATTTTGTCTGTTGATTTGTAACAACAAATATATTAAAAAACTTTAGGAACGTCTTAACGATTAGTATGGAATAAGGAAAACAAATCTATCCCACGGGAATCGTATATTTTTCCGGGATAAAAAGTATTGTATATACTATTCCTGACTATAATCTATCTCTGTACAAAATTACATCTAGATTCGTTCAGCCGTTCTGGCGTTATTGAGTAACAAACATCCATCCAAACTTTCGCATTTATAATATTAGAAGGATATATTTTATTACCTTCTGGAACAGCAAGGGATGTGAGAAGAAAATGAACACACGCAGCGCCAGTCCCGTGACCCATGAGGGTCACATTCGTGGGGTCTCCCCCGAAGACCGCTACATTTTCTTTTATCCAATGCAAAGCGGCGATTTGATCCATCAAGCCATAGTTCGCGGGGGATCGAGGGAACTCATCTGATCGGGGATTCAGAAAACCTGCCAAAAAAAAAAAGAAATATTATTAAAATTAAACGTAAAATCCATCAATACATATAATAATCTATATCTATCTATAATACATATAATAAAATTCTAACCGAGTTGAATCTGTATATTAACTATTTTTTAGATCATTATTATCTATAGTTTTTAGAATTTTTGTCTGTCTGTCCGTCTGTGACCGCATCACAAGAAAACCACTAGACAGATTTTGATAAAATTTGATATGATGATAGCTGGTTATCCGGGTCAACATATAGGATACTTTTTACTGCGGTAAATATCTCATTTCTGAGAATCACTGCTTCTGCGGCTTCACTGATATGTATGAATCGACCTTAAGTCAAACTAAAGAATAAAATACAAAAATCAAAAGTTCTAATTGCCTAAACAAATTCGAACTTACGCACACTCGCTTTTTTTTAAACGAAACAACGTACATTTTAATTTTGTCATCCGAAAAACAAAGGAAATTGATTTGAAAAAATTCAATTTCAAATTGTGCATTTCTTTTTGAGGACACTTTTGAGGCGATAATTGTGTATCTTGAGTTTTTTTATATCGATGGTAAAATCATATGCATTCGACCTCACTTAAAATATTATTCCACTATCGCAGGGCGATATTAATTCTCATACGAACTCAAACATATTCACCCCCTAATTACATATTGTGTGGACTGTCACCTCTATTTAATTTTTCATAATTTGACTATATAATGTTCTAGCAGTTAACATAAGAAATATACCTAACAAATTTTAACAATATAGCTCAAATAGTTTTTTAGTAAAACTATTGTTACACGTGACAGACAGACAGACAAACGATATATTGAAATTATAAGTAGGCAAAAGGCAATCCTAAAAACCATTAAAATCAATTCTCATAACATTATATAGCAAAAGAACCTGCACTCCAACTTTTTAATTTTAACCAAAAAGTCACTTTCAGACAGGAAAAATTAAGTTAAAAATCTGTAAAATGATAGTTTTATATATATATATATATAATACATATGTAGTACAAAACAAAGTCGCTGTCTGCGTCTGTTTCTCCGCTTAGTTCTTCTAAACCATGTAACGAATTTTGATACGGTTTTCTTTAATAGAAAGAGCGATAAAAGATGGTTTTTGTATATAATTTGTAAATATTTTGTACAAAATAACTGATCCTAGACGGTGTTTTGCCAAAAAGACTGTAAACCTTTAAAGATACATCGAAACAATGTACTAGAAAATTGTAAGTCTTAAAAAGGCCTACACAAAAGTCCTTGATAGCATGTATCTATCTCCTAAGGTACGCCCACAATAACAATTTTTATCTATATAAAAAGTATTTAAGGACGCACCCAAGCGAAGCGAGGTTAAGTCGCTAGTATACTAGCTTAATAAAACCAATTATTTCCCATTAACTTATTACGACACTACTACTTATTATACTCGTGACGACATACGAGTATTTGGTTCAGTTTGTAGTGACCCTACTTGCTGTGCCAGCGGTCGCGGGTTTGAGCCCCGCTGAGGGCATTCATTTCTGTGATAAACACGAATGTTTGGACTCCAGTCATGGGTATTTATATTTATAATATGTATGTATTTAAAGTTATATATATGTAGTGTATCAACTATCTGTTATCCATAACACAAGCCTCGTAGCTTACCATGGAACTAAATGGTGCTAAGTGTTAATGTACCAACTTAATTATATTTATTTGTATTACTATATTATTAACTAGCAAGTCATACTATATTATGTAACGCTCAAACACTCATAACGTTATTAATACTTTAGATCCTATTAATAAGTATTGACAGTATAATTGAAAGAGATTTTCCTGATATCTTTCATTTCAAGCAATATCGATAATTATCTACAATTACAAAGACGTACTTAGCCAATGCTTAATTATATTTTATCTTTAATCACAACGCGTTCACTATCAATCGAAATTCCCATTTATATTAATTAAACTAACGACTCACCCTCGCTTGCTTGGCGTTTATCCCTAGTATAGTATAGACTAGCGGCTCACCCTCGCTTCGCTCGAGTTCGCCTCTAGACAAACAAAAATAAATGTACCCCACGGGAACCGTACATTTTACCAGGATAAAAAGTTGCTTATTTGTTATTCTGATGTATGAACTATATTATTGTAAAATTTCATTAAAATCCAATCAGTAGTTTTTATGTGCTAAGCTGCATAAGTTACTATAGTTTTTTAACTATCCTACGGAAACTCTTTAATTTTACGGGATAAAAAGTATCTAAGATGTTGACCGGGGATATAGGGTACCACCATGCAAAATTTTATTTAAATCGGTCTAAAAGTTTCAGAGATTACCCGATACAAACAAACAAACAGACATAGAAACAAAAATGAATTTAAAAAATCTGGATTTGTTCTATTTCTCTTCTTACATCCCCCTGACTTGGTTTTTAGTAAAAAAATTTTCTATGTACAGACATTCAACCTCTATAGTTTTATTATATGTATAGATAGATTTCTCAGAGATTACTTTAGTATAGAGTTCCCGCAGTAAAAAGTGTCCTTTATGTTGACCCGGATAACCTGTTATCATCATACTAAATTTCATCAAAATCTGTCCAGTAGTTTTCTCGTTTTACGTTCCCAGACAGATAGACAGACCAAAATTCTAAAAAGTATAGATTCGGCCTCTGTATCGATAATAATAACTATTTCAGTAAGATTTTCCGAAAAAAATTTAATGTACAGATTCGACTCAGAATTTTATTATATGTATAGATGCGCAGATCCCTAGTTTCGCTGATATTAACCACCGTAGCTGAAATCAGATAGGTCATTTCAATTCAACCCGAAATTCTCTACCCAATAAAAGTGACTAGTAAAAGCTCACGTTAGAATTAACTTGCAATTTAAAGGGTCCCCCGCGGTATTACCGGGTTAACGATAATCGGAAAAATTTCTACAATTTTGGCTATTGTTATTCGTTTCCTTCCAACTTCACTGCATGTTTTGACTAAAACTAATACTATCTAACATAAACGTTATCCAGATTGTTTAGAACTATTTTAATTTCATAAATAGAGAAACTATTGCAGCTCTGTTTTGTTTAGGATTACTGAAGCTAGAAATCAGATGGACAAACAAATGGAAAATCTATACTAATATTATAGAGGCAGAGTTTGTTTGTTTGTTTCTTTGTTTGTTTGTTTGTTTGTTTAAACGCGCTAATCTAAGAAACTAATAATCCGATTTGAAAAATTCTTTTTGCATCACCGCATTAGATAGTCCGTTTACTGAGGGAAGCTAAAGGCTATATCATCATGCTACTACCTAAAGGAGCGGAGCAGTAGTCATAAATGTCAACAAATCAGGCAGAGTTCCATACATTATTGTAAAACTGTTTATAATCAAATAAATTTTACGCGGGTGAAACCGCGGGACACAGCTAGTTATTAAATTAATTTACAGATATACATATATTTTTACTCGTAAGTTTCTCTCGCTTTGCTTGGTAGCGTCCTAAGGTAATTTGTGCCTTGACACAATAACATCGACTAATTTTTATATATAGCTAATATTTTAATGTACATACATACATACATACATACATACATATATATATATATATATATATATATATATATATATATATATATATATATATATATATATATATATATATATATATATATATATTCATATTTTGGCTAACGCCATCTAATGGGAAATTTTATGACTTACAGTACTTATGGGCTACTCCATGATTATAGTTTATCAGTGAATTAAACTTTACCGAATCTGCCTAGTTCTTTCAGCGTGAAGGAGTAACAAATACATACACACATTATGAACTTTTACATTTTTAACAGCAGTGTCATTATATCTATGACTCACCCTCGTTCCTCATCCTTAGTTACGTTTTAACGTTTAATCTAGATTTCTCAGAGATGAGATATTTTACCGCAGTAAAAAATATCCTATATGTCGATCTGGATAACCATCTATCATCTTAACAAATTTCATCAAAATTTGTCCACTTATTCTCTCGTGATGCGTTATCAAACAGACAGAAAGACAGGCAAACAAAAATTTTAAAAACTATAGATTCGTTCTCTGTATCGATAATAATGACTATTTCAATAAGATTTTCAAAAAAATATTTAATATATAGAATCTTATTATATGTATAGATGTCAAATATTCGCGTAAATCTAAGAATTTATTATTGATTCAGTAGTCCTATATGTATAGATTATTTTTACACACAAACAAACACTATTTTTACCTGTTCATCATAATTATGGAAAATATTAGTACAGTACGTAGTTTTAATCTAATATTATACTCTTTTATTCTAGAAAAAAACTTCTCTCGTACACACTTTTCATTTTATTTTATATATTATTTCAACGTTAAAAGTTACTAGTATATGAAATACTTGGCATTGTAAAGCATTTCGTAACGTGCATGAGCTAGGTGAAATTTTGATACAAGTTTCCCCTTTATGACAAAAGGATGCCAAGAAAGAATTGAATTGTTTACAACAGGGGTCGCTATTTTATAAAGTGCCTTACATTCCATATGAATATTACTCTGATGTGTCTATAGGAAATGCACTTATTTAGGTAAAAGTTATTTTTGACAATTTCGTTAGAACTCAATTTCAGTTTTATATAAGAAACACTGAGTTAGTGAGTGAAAATTCAAACCTATGGCATTTAAATAAAAAAGCAGTTCTAAATGAATAATATAGTTATAATCTATAGAGATAAATAAAATTGGAGTGTCTGTTTGTAATATTAAAATAACCGCTTTTAACTAAATGCATATGGATGTATACACGGTATATATACCAAAACAATGTTTTTAACAATTTTTGTCTATCTGTCTGTCTGTTTGTTCCGGCTAATCTCTGAAATGGCTGGAACGATTTTGACGGGACTTTCACTGGCAGATAGCTGATGTTATAAGGAGTAACTTAGGCTACTTTTATTTTAGAAAAAGAATTAGGGTTTCGCGAAAAAAAATTAAAACCAATGAAATTGTGAACAAAATCCGCGTACTGCGTACGCACACGAGCGAAACGAGGGTAAATCGCTATATAATTTAAATAAATATCTTAGATGTAGCAAGCTACTACTAATGTATACCTAAACAATAAACATAGCTAACCGTGAAAACGTACCTAGGGACGAACGCGAGCGAAGCGAGCGTGAGCCGCTAGTATAGAATATAGTTAACGGTAAAACGTAACTTTAACGCATAAGCAGAGCGAGAGTGAGTCGCTTGTTTTAAATAAAGCTATCTTTTCAGATTTTTTTCGCGGATTTATTTTGATTTTTGGTTTCCGACGTTTCGAATGCTTTAAAGCAAACATGGTCACGGGAGATACTAAAGTTTTATTTAAAATACTGACTCAATAAAAAAAAAGGAATATATTACTCGTGTAGATCAAGACTAGAATTTCAAATGATAATTTTGAATTTAGTAATGACTAGCAACTCACGTTTGCTTCGCTCGCGTTCGTCCCTAGGTACGTTTTCACGGTTAATCTAGAATAAACTATAAATATGTACATACATAGGTATAGAATAATAAGTACCTACTTTAAAAATAAAAAAATATATATATCCCTTACTTGAGAAATGATTCCTCATACAAACTTTCATCGCCCTTTTCACCTCCTTAAGGGATGATTTCCGGGATAAAAACTATCCTATATCCCAGGGTCTCAAACTATCTCCATACCAAATATCATCTAAATCGGTTCAGCGGATTAAGCGTGAAAAGGTAACAGACAGACAGACAAACAGACAAAAAAATTTAAAATTGTGTTTTTCTTATAAGTATCGTATATAATTACATATGCATTTAGTATAAAGCTGTTATTTTGACAAACAGACACTTCAATTTTGTTTATCTGTAAAAATATTAGTGTAGTATATTATATTCATAATCTATACTAATATTAAAAAGAGGAAAAATTTATTGGTTTGTTTGCTTGCATTGAATAGGCTCCGAAACTACTAAGCCGATTAAGATGATATTTGGTAAAAAGATAGGTTGAGACCCTGGGAAGGATATAAGATAGTTTTTATTCCGGAAATCATCCCTTAAGAGGGTGAAAATTTGGTTGAATATTCGTATGGGGTAGCAACCTAGGGACGAACCCGAGCGAAGCGAGGGTGAGTCGCTTGTATTATAATAATTTGCATACAATAAACTGAAATGTACTTAAAAATCAACTTGCTGTCATTTAAATATTTAAAATAAGTGTTGAAGTCATCAAGGGGAAAACCGGTATTATTATGGTAATGCAATTTGACGCCTTAACATTGTTAATTTCAATAAAATTGGTATAAATTGTGAGACATTTATATCTATACAATATTAATATATTTAATACATTATTTACAAGTCAAAATTTTCAAACGATTAAGCTTAATACCTACCTACTTACTGACAATAACAAAGTCCGTTAATGAATATGTTTGTCATTTCTTCTATCTGTGACTTATCTACGGAATTAGTTTAAACCCGGCATATATATAGCTTTCATACTGGATTTTACACGTAAGCTACTTTGATTCGACATTTCTACGACGAGTGAAGTTGCGGGGAAAAACTTAGTAAAAATAAAAAAAAGATAAATAGAGTTATTGGCAAATGTACAAAAGGTGATTTTATCTTATCTTATCGATAAAATAGCTCTTTCTCTCAGGGCGACCTTTAAGTACAAAAAAAGGCCAACTGTAAGATAGAAGGGCTTTGAATATTAGATATATTTAAAGAACAAAAAACGTGTGTTTGTACATATGTACGCACGTAAAAAGTTATACTTCTTTGGCGTAACAGAACAAAAATGGCTAAAGATTTCATCTCGTATGTCACAACTCTCTATTTGTAAGAGGAATACAGCTAACTTCATCATGTCGCTTTCAGCTAACTTCATCATGTCGCTTTTTGGCTGTCAATGTGCGCGCGCATCGTAAAAATTTTACACCCATAGTTTTTTCCAAACGTGACAAAAGAAGTATAACTTCAAAAAAAAAAACATGCTACTACACTAAGTAAAAATTTATTTAGTAAATACAATCTTAATATATAAAATTCCCGTGTCACGATGTTGATCCGCGATGAACTCCGAAACTACTCTTAACGTATTTTTTTCTCAAAATGAGATTTATTCCAACTTAAGTAAAAAATAGTTTTCATCTCGATTATTTCCTTTTTTTATTACAAAATTTACGACATTCAAACGTGTGCCACAGCAACGCGTGGGCGAGTTTGCTAGTATTATATATAAGTCGACATCAAGCAATAAAATTACAATGAAACCAATGAAACTTGCCAAGAAAGGCTAAGATGTAAGATTCAATTAAAGTCTAAGAATAAATACAAAATTTAAACGGAAATTGTTCTAGTAACTTTGTGCAAATTATAACGAGATGTAGTTAGTATTAATTGCTTCAATGAAAACATTTCTAGATAGAAAGCCAATTTGAAACTTGATGCGTTATTGACTTTAAATATTTCTCTTAAACTAGCGACCCGAGTTTGTCTCTAGACAAAAACAAATCTATCCTACGGGAACCGTAAATTTTTGCGGGATGATATATAGTCTATAGCCTATAGTCTTCCTCAATAAACAGGCTATTTAATGCAAAAAGATTTTTTTAAATCGGATTAGTAAACAAACAAACAAACTCTGGCTCTTTATAATATTAGTATAGAATTGTAAAAACAAATGTATAACTAAAAAAATAAAATTATAAGTGTTAGTTTACGTAAATCCCCAATTTTCCGTAATTTCTTGACCGATTGCTTTGTAATTGACAGATATTGGAAAATGGGAAGGTCTTTGTTTATTATTTTGCTTTAAATTGCCACAAGATTTTTACCGGTGGTAGGACTCTGTCAAGCCTGAGGAGTCCGACTGGATGGGTACCACCCCCTTATCTATTTCTGCCGCCAAGCAACAATGATTGCATTGTTACGTTCCGGTATGAAGGATAAGGTAGCCAGCGCAATTACAGGCAAGAGGCTGTATCATCTCAGTCCTCACAGTGACAACGCACCTGTGGTTCTGCATTTTTGTTACTTAAAACCTAAGTGCATGAACCGTAGGTGTTATGGGCGACAGGTACTGCTTTCCATCAGGTAGTCTGTCTGTTCGTTTGTCACTGAATCGCATAAAAAAAGAAGATTGCTCTGCATCTAATCTATACCTAACATCAATAACTCAAATACTGCCTAACATTAGCTTATGTATCATGGTCATGGTCAATCGATTCGGTCATCGATACAGAAGCCGAATATATAGTTTTTAGATTTTTTGTGTCTGTCTGTCTGTGACCGCATTACAAAAAAACAACTGGACAGATTTCTATGAGGTATGATGATAGTTGGTTTTCCCGGTCAACATATAAGATACTTTTTACTGTGAGATAATATCTCATCTCTGAGAAATCTATACTACACGTTAAAACGTACTTAGGGACGAGCCCGAGCGGAGCGAGGGTGAGTCGCTAGTGAATGATTAGATTTTCACGACAATGTCAAAACTAACTTGAAGTTTTTGACACAATATGTAAATTTGTTCGACGATCTACATGATTGGGTATCATGTTATGAAATTATTATAATTTAAGCAAAGTTTTTGACGTTTCAACAATTAAGGTACTAGGAGTACGAGTAGTTTACAAACTAAATGATCTGCTTCATGTATCAGAAAGTTTGATGAAAGCCTAATATTTCCATATACGATAATTTTAATATACATAATATATAATGTACATAACAATATTTAATATATAATATAATATTAATTTAATATATAATTAATATAATATTAACGACCCAGATAACTTTGCGCTCATGTTGAGTTTTATTTGAAACTAGCAGCTTACCCTTGCTTCGCTCGGGTTTTGCCTCTAGAAAAACAATAACAAATCTATCCCATGGGAACCGTACAATTTTTCCTGTATAAAAATCATACATGCTATTCCAGACTATAATCTATCTCTGTACTAAATTTTATCCAGATCTGTTCAGCAATTCTGGCATGATTTAATAACAAACATCCATACAAACATCTAAACTTTTATATTTATAAAATCTAATATTAAATAATTAAATAAAAAAATAATAAATATATGAGTATTAACATATTTAATTACGATTGATATAAAAATACATAACAACTGGTTAAGAAAAGCTATAAAGCCAAAGCTATAAAGTAAAAGTTCTTCTCGAGAGTAGTTTGATTAACACACATACGTACAAATAGACGTTCCGCGGTAACTTCTTTTTATACATATATAAGGTTTAATATTAAGCTCCACATTCACTATAAAATATTTTATATCAAATTAGATTGAAAGAGTTCTTCAATACATATAATAAAATTGTAACTAAGAGGAATCTGTACATTAAATATTTTTTTGTAAAATATTATTGAAATTGACATTATTATTGATACAGAGGTCGAATCTATAGTTTTTAGAATTTTTGTCTATCTGTCTGTCTATGACTGCATCACGGTAAAACCACTGGAGGGATTTAGATGAAATTTGATATGATGATAGCTGGTTATCCGGGTCAACATATAGGATACTTGTTACTGCGGTAAAATATCTCATCTCTGAAAAAACTATACTAAACGTTAAAACGTAAGTAGGGACAAACCCGAGTGGAGCGAGGGTGAGTCGCTAGTTCTATTATACATTCCTTGTTAGATTGAGGAAAATATAAAAACAGTGGTTTTATTAGAGCGTTTGTTTCACTTTATTTACCCCAACTATATTCCCTAAATGAGGTAAGACGTTTCATACGTTTATTTTTACAATAAACCAAAAACAAATGTTGGCGCCAATGTTCAGACTATACTTGAAATATATTCAAATAACAAGAAAATAGTAAAAAAAAGTGACTAAATAAAAAGGTACTTCTTTAATTTAAAAAGCAAAACAGTACTTCTTTGTTTTAAACGTATTTGAATTTAAGAAAAAAAAATGCATAAAAATTTAAAATATTATATTATACAATAATTTTACGTGGGCTCTTAAATATACATATGTATAATAACATTCTAACAGAGTTGAATGTGTACATCAAATATTTTTTGGGGCCGAATCTACAGTTTTTATAATTTTTTGTCTGTCTGTCTATCTGTCTGTGAACGTATCACAGAAAAACCACTGGAAGGATTGATGAAATTTGGTGTGATGATAGCTGGTTATCTGGGTCAACATATAGAGTAGGTACTTTTTACTACGGAAAAATATCTCATCTCTGAGAAATCTATACTTAACGTTAAAACGTAGGTAGGGACGAACCCGAGCGTAGCGATAGTGAGTCGCTTAAAAATAAAAATAAAACAAAAAATCTTATCTATATAAAAAAAAAATAATTGAAGTTCATTTGTAAATGCATCATTTGAGAAAATCTGAATAGATAATAAAGAAATAAATAAATAAAAAAAAACATATAAATTGGAATTGGAAAAGTTTAAATTTTAAGTTTTTTTTTTAAATTAAAAGTTTCGTTGGGAGATTAGGTAAAAAATTTCTATACGATTGCTGCAGATCATGTGAAATGCCATATAAACATATGTACATACATACATATTAAAACATTACCCTCATTTTGAGTCAGTTGGATAAAACAGCATCCGATATTGAGTTTTACTACCAATCCAAGCCGTGATCTCAACCATTGGCCCAAATGTCACATTCACTTAAAGTAACATGACATTGATAGTTTCATAAATAAAGGTATATTTCTGAAGTACTCTCATAGAAAGCTCGAGAACTTAGATGTGATAGTGTCTTTCTTTGGCAACGTAATACAAATAAATTCAGGGATGAGATGTAATAAACGGATTGTTCTATTATCTACCATGTTCTTGTAGAAATAAATAGATACTCGACTACACTGTATTGCTTCTAATATTAAAAGTTAGAATTTAGTCCAAAAAAATACTGTGTTCAAATTTTTTTTTAATATTTGAATCAGCTCAAAATGGTGATACATACAGAAAAAAATATTACTTGTTATTCTAAAAATGCTTTTTTAATGTGTCTACTAAATTATGGCTACCGCTTTATATTCAAATTCTATATATAAAAAAAGTATATTAAAAATATCAATGTATGATTTATATAATATTTTTAACAACGAGCGAATTGATTTTTTGCCACACTGTTAATTTCGATGATCCGAAAAATGATTTTCATTCATCATTCTTTTTATTAGGAAAATATTTTATATCTCATATAACATTAACATAAAACATTATGTTACAAACAGATTTCCTAGGGAAAAATGATTAAGATGTATGAAGCAGAAGTTAAATTACTGGTAAAGACTTTGGCTCTGGGAAAATCATCAGTCGGCTATAAATACATGGTATGTAGAAGATAAAAATACGCGAATGTCGTAAAAAAACTTTAGAAAAGAATATTTTAAGCAAGCAGCGAAGTGAAATTGCCCAAGCTTAACACAATATTAGCATTTGATATGAAAATTTGAAAAAAAACTTTTTATAAGAGACCAAGTTGGCAAGTTAAGGACTTCGCAACTCCTGTCGTTACGAAAATATGAAAATACTTAATTTATCTTTATTGTTGTTACGAGAAACATTGCCATAACTGCCAATTTATCATGGGACTTTTATATTTATTTACTGCTCAAATAGTACTTTCTTAGGTTTACGCGAATATTAGACATTTAAATAAAACTATCTTTTCGGATTTTTTCGCGGATTTATTTTGATTTTTGTTTGATCGAAACGTCGGGAAACAAAAATCAAAATAAATCCGCGAAAAAATCCGAAAAGATAGTTTTATTTAAATGCTCAAATAGTATTAGGTATGGGCAAGATGTGACGGTACAAGTGTTCTTGGGAGTACCATAACACTGACGATGAAAATGTAGTACCAACCCAAGGAAATTATTAGTTATTTGTATTTTGTCTAACCAATTTGCACTCGTAGATTTTCTTAATCATATCAACAGATATTCTCTCTCACATTAGCGTTTTCGTATTGGCTAATTATAATGATAATTTGTGTTGTTGTTTGTTATTAACAAAAAAAAAAAAAATTATTTGTACAAAATGAGAAATTGCATCGTACCGGAATCGAATCTGAAATATCCAGCTCGGTATTATTTAGCCGAAATATTAAGTACGTAACGGAGATATAACACTCATCGTTTGATTTATTACAAAACTCAAAAATAATACGTCAAGATATATTTTTATAGGTTAGTGGGACATATGAAATCAATTATTGATTTTATTTCACTCTATTTTAAGGTTTGAAAAATTACGAAGATTTGTAGTTGTTTATTATTTTGTTCTTTGAAAGTTAGGAAATACTTAGTTTGGTTGTATGCTTTATTATTTTTGTAGTGTCACTTCAATGGCCCCATGTAAGTTTCAAGAATCTAACGCTAAATAAGAAAACCTTACGCTTATTAGTAAGAGTTCTCACAGGACACTGCAACTTAAGCAACCACGTTTTCAACTTATGGTTCAGTGACACACAAACCTACAGAAGATATATAGGGGCAGATGAAACGCCACTCCATCTTCTGGGGGAGTTTGGACCTATTATGCACAAGCGCAGTCTTCATTTTTAGAAACAATTATAAGGCCCAGATGAAATTATGGAGTATACCCCTAAGCAAATCCTGAAGTCTTAAAAAAAATCTGCGATCGCTATAATATAGCGGCAGGATTTAATGGTTTACTCTATTATACACGGCGATCGCAATAGATGAGAAATTATGGAAGTGATATTTATTGCCGCAACAAAGAAATAAAAATACTATAAAGAAAATGATTGTCAAACCCTACGAGTAAAAAAAATAATTTTGAACTGTTTTTGAAGCAGTTAAAAAATAATTATACTATACTAGTGACTCACCCTCGCTTCGCTCGGGTTCGTCTCTAGCTTGCTTCCCCATACAAACTTTCATCCGCATTTTCACCCCCCTAACTAATGATTTCCGGGATAAAAACTAACCTATATCCTTTCCAGGGTTTCAAACTATCTTCTTCCCAAATTTCATCTGAATTAGTTCAGTAATTTCGAACCCTATTCGATGCAAACAAACAAACAAACACTCAAATCTCTCCTGTTTATAATATTAGTATAGATTAAATTAAAAAGAAAACTACAAAGGTTGTTTAGACGATATAAAGCAGGGGTCAGATACAACGAATGTTAACGAACTAAAAACAAACCGGCTATTCATTTAATTAACCGTATATGAAATAAGCTCGATGTTGATAACCCGCTCGTAAAAGCCAATGAAATGTGACCATAGTTGGCAGTAAACATCTTTTGATATGCATAATATAACAGTTGATAGCAACATTTGCTCGTTTGAACAAAATTAGAGATATAATATTGTTATTTGATTTTTGTTATTACTGTATTGTATCTTGTAGTCTTTTTGTTTTTATTAATATTGGAAAGTGGTCGATATTCGACCATAAAAATTATTATTGAATTATTTTTATTGATATACTAAAGCTAAAATCTAAATATTTTTTAAATCGGTTGATAAACAGAGGGGATATATATATATATATATATATTTTTTTTTTTTTTTGGAAAATCTTATTGATTTAGTCATTATACATTAAAATGTTAAAACTAGGGATGAATCCGAGCGGAGCGAGGGTGAGTCGCTAGTATATATGTATATAATTTACAAATGTTAATGATAATTTCAATTATTCCAGCATATTAAAATAAAAAAAATAAGTGAACTTTTTTCCTAGTAACTTCTGGTTAGACGAGATTATTATTGGAAAAGCTTTCTCTTAATTTTTTTAACGCAAACTAATCTATTACATCTTGATTATAACTCTTTCCTATAGTTTCTCATTTCTATATCAATAAAAATTCAACTCAATTTGCGGAGCATTAGTTTTTAATTACGGACAAAATAATTTAAAAAATACATACCCAATATGCCCAATCTATAGTTGATGGTGACCACCACGAGTCCTGCGTGAGATGATAAAACGGTTCCATCATATGGGTTTCCAGAGCTCCACTCATAGCTTTCGCCATGAACAAATACCAGCACAGGGTATCTCGCCACTGCATCCCGTACACCTGCTAAATAAAAGTAAACCATTAGAATAGCACTTTAAATAAAATACTCAATTATTACTTTCGTTTATTAATGTATTTAAATAATAATAAAATATCAAACTGAACGTTACTCGCACTTGCACTCTCTGTCCATATGACAGTTGCGTCACATATTTTTTTTATAATCAAAAAAAATTATGTTGCCATCAACTGTTTATATTTATATGAATCAAAGTAATAAATAATTTTATTTAAAAAATTTTTAATTCCTCTTTAACTTATTTATTTTAATTTATTATAATAAATACAGATATTTTAGATAAAAAAAGGGAAATATTATGATGACTATGCTAACAAAACCTTAATACATAGTAGATAGAATTGAGTTTCGCACTCTTATTGGGATATTTATGTTGTTGTATCAAATTTAAAAGATCATTTTTTTTCGTTTCATATATAAAAAACAATCGCGACAGACGAAGAATATGGATAGGAAGACGCTAGTAATCATTCAAGAGATAAATTTTTACTTCACATCGTATTTCGTATTATAAAACCTAAAAAAATCTAAACGTTTACTATATATGGAATAATTTCTTTTTAACTGGTATACGGAATTCAGAACATATAATTTTGACGACACGCTTGGATCACTTTGTAGTAACCCTACTTGTTGTGCCAACAATCGCGGGTTCGAGTCCCGCAGGGGCATTCATTTGTGTGATGAGCACGAACGTTTTTTTCTCCATTCATGGTTGTTTATGCTTATAATACGTATGTATTTAAAGTTATATATGTGTAGTGTATCAACTATCTGGTATCCATAACACAAGCCTCGTAGCTTACAATGGAACTAGATGGTGCTGTGTGTTATTGTTATATATGCTGTGCATGATTACTGTATGTTATTATATTAATTAATTATTTATTTGTAATCATACAAATTTTATTTAAATTATTCTACTCCTACGTTTGCTTATATGTATATAAAGTTTCTTAGCCTTACAACGTCATCAAAGCTTAGACCAAAGCTACAGGATTAAAATAGTTTATTAACATCAAGAAAACTTGACTTTTGTACAGGAAATAAAAATTAAGGGTATCAAATAAAAAATCTAAACCTCTAAAGACCCAGTCATGTCGTTATTCTACTTTACAAATTCACCTTTCACACTCAGTCAATAATAACATTAGTGTATAGCGTGATATGGACTCATTATGTTTTTTAATTACTATCATACTTTACATATTTCAATAGTGACTTACATTAGGGTGGAGTGAAAAAAAAATGTTTTTTCTTAGCTTGAGGGTAGAATTTGTAGCTTGTATTCAGCCCTTTTTAACGTCCTACTGCTGGTCACGTGGGTATGACAAGCGATAAACAAGCTGGAAGTGATTCGCACATGAAAATATCAGAGGCCCCGGGATTTGAACCCGCGTCTATATTCTTCTATCTTTTCCGAAGTGTTTATTTTTTTAATATTCATAAAATGTTGAAGATAAGGTTTTAGGTAAAAAAATATATTGGAAAAGCTGTTCAAAAACTTTCCCGAGTTCAAAGGAAAATTCGGAAAGAATCGAATGTATTTTTCTCAATAGGATATTTGTATAAACTCAAAGATCACACACCAAAATTGTGGACAAGACAAAGTCTGACAGGTAAGATAATATGTAATGAAAAAATAAAAAATAATAAGTGTAATACTTTCTTAGATTTACGCGAATATTAGACATTTAAATAAAACTATCTTTTCGGATTTTTTCGCGATTTTTTGGTTCCCGACGTTTTGATTGCTTTACATTATCATGGTCACGGGAGAGACTAAGGTGTTAGATGTCTCAAAGGCATTATATAGTTGTTACAGACAGCCTACCCACAATTAACAAAATGAATTCAAATTTTGAAAATTGGCACCAAAGTACCTTACAATATTTGTTAATTTTAATTTAAACATTTTATAATTTTAATTATTTTATACGTGAAATATGAAATATTATTTATATAATTTTAGCTATTATTATTATAATAATAATATAATAAGTGTACTACAAATGCTAATGTGAGTGGTTCCTCGAAGTTGTTATTCTCGACTTCAAGTTGTTATTCTCGAGGTTCTTACAAATTTAAAACTAGGTGTTGTTAAGCATGACAATCCCACCTACTATTCCGTTTTGATAGCTTATAATAAAAGTGAAACATTACTTTAAAAAATACACGAATATAAAAAATCATCTTAAATGGACGTTCTTAGAAAGTAATATAGCTAAATCACAGCGTCAATGACCAACAATATAAAAAGAGAATGGCGAGCGTATGATCCCATTTCGGTAAATGGGGACTTTAATAAAGCGGTCTCCTGCCGTCACTCCGTACATTTTTTACATTTAACACGTTATATCAACTTTTTTATTTAAGTAAATTATTATTTTTCCTTCTATGGTATTGATCCCTGTGTTCTAAAAGACGGTTGTAGATCTGTTTTTGTTCTGGTCTCGAGTCCTGAGTCAGGCGAGTTTAGTTATTGAGTTTTTCTATAAAAAAAAATCAGTATCAGCCCGGTGTTGGAAGGTTGGCGGCGTTATACCCGCATGCCTCGAAGCACGTAAAGCCATTGCTTTGTGCCTGATCTCTCACCGGAATATGAGAGTAACTGGAATAGAGAGTGACTGAAATAGAGAGTGACTGGAACAGAGAGAGCACTTGTGACTAACACGTGTCGGCTCCATCGACAATCTGTATGTCTGGTAGTCTGGCTAGCATATTTCCACTTTGGCGTACTAATTCTGCGCGCAATGTCGGTTACTTTAGTTTTCTAGAGAATAATTTCATTGTGAATTCTATCAGCCAGAGAAACACACAGTATCGCGCGTTTTATTACTCGTTAAAGGATCTTCAATTCGTGAATCAGTCCTAAGTGAGCGGTCAATTTTCGGTTTCGTATGTAATTACTGGTAGGACGCACTGGTTAAAGACTCTGGTCTCAAGGGACTGACTCACCATCCCGAAAGCCCGAAAGTCGAAGCATATTCTTCTGTTAGCCTCCTTGTTAAAATTTTACAGGCCAAGTTGCTTAGTTTAACCCAGAAATACGTATCTCTGCACAACTTCGAGAGGCGTCATTTGTGACCACCGATCTATGACTCATGTCATATCAAGATTCATTCCGAGACCTACCTGTCTTGAATAATCGCCTAGACCTCTAAATATTTTCCCGCAGACAAAACTACATTTATTTATTAAATTTCTTGACTTAGTACAATCAAATAATAAATCTCTTCAGTATAGATTAAGTTATGAAAAGCAAGAAGGGATATATAAATATTATTACTACCAAAAAAAATTAAAAGAAAAAAATATATTATAAATAAAGTATACTCATTTGAAAATGAAAAATAAAAATACATCACCTGAACATGACAGGTAATTAGTGTGGATTTTTTCTCTTGTAGGCCAATATTTATATCTACTGTCTCGACATTTTTTGATTTATAATGTAAGGTAGTTTAAAATTTGCGCCCCGCCAACGTCTAATAGTGGGACCTACATATCAGTATATAAAATATGTAGTTATCTATTGAATAACAGTTTTTCATGATTTTATACATCGAGTAAATATTAAAATAAATATAATTTGAGCTAAAAAGAAAGAAAATTTCTGAGCCATTTTCTTTTAGTAAATAAAAAGAACTTATAATGCAAATCCAACATTCACATATGTACGTTTTATAAATAAATTTATACGTCTTGTAAATGATTATAACTTTCTTACACACCACATAAAGAATACATAAAAAGAGAAATATACTTAGACATTAAAAAAGTGTACAGTTGATGGCCTTATCGCTAGAAGCGTTCGCTTCCAGACGACCTCAGGGTAGAAGAATTACTATACAAAATTGCAGGCCTGTAATTGTACAGTGAACTAGTAATATTCGTCTTCCTGCTTTTGATAACTATATAAACTTTTGGGTTTAGATAAAAAATATTTTTCTTCAATATCTATTGCAAATAAACAGAAAATGCATGAAAATGGGATATCTAAACGTTATTACGTTTATTTCATCTCATGATCTGAATATGTCATTTAAATAATATTTTAAAATAATCCATTGGCGATATCGATTAAAGAAAAACATGTTCTAGACGGTCTTGCCCGAAGTTACTAGAATACAACCAATTTATATTGTTTCGTGAAATATTTTACAATAATAGAGCTTAAACTTAAAATTTAAAGAACAAAGCTTTTTCAATAGATTTGAATCTTTTTTAAATAAAACTATCTTTTCGCAATTTTTAGCAGATTTAGTTAGATTTTTTGGTTCCCGACGTTTCGAATGTTTAACAGTAATCATGATCACGGGAATGATCATTCCTCGTCCTCGAAAAGATAGTTTAATTTAAAATGTCAAATATTCGCGTAAATCTAAGGAAGTATTATTGGATTTGAACTCCTTCACTAATTGGTTTTCTAAGCAAACTAAAAAAGCAAAAGCTTACTACTACCACAAAGATATAAGGTTTAAAATCTAGTGTATTTGCATATTTTGCATAGAGATGGCTCATAAACATTAAAGAACTTTTGTGCATCAAACCTATTAAATATTGTATAGAAAATGCTTAAGTACCTGAAAAATGATATATTTATCTTTTTTTTTATGTTAAATAAAGTTTCTAAATATTTAATTTAAAGAAAGTAAAAAGGAGATCTATCCCACTGAGGGAAATTTTTTCCGAATTATTTGTTTTTAGGAAATCATAAGTGAATGTCTTAAATAGAATTACAATTGAATATAGATAATTGTAGTTAGGGTCTGAATGAAATTAGAGAAGATTGCTAGTGAATAATGAAATAAGAAACATTTCATGTCCCATCATTCAAACAAAATATACTACACAATAAAACAAATCTCAGACAATAACTTACACTAGTATAGTTCTGAACAATCAAAGTCAATTTTTGTATACGTCAAAAGCAATAAACGATAACCAATAAAACTAACTAGAGAACAATTTATGAAACTTCTGTTGTAACTAATATTGGACATTTATTGGAAAACTCATATGTTTGGAGAGGCAATGACATTGTTTTAATATGAGGCTATCTGCACATTGTAGCAGGATATCATGATTTTATAACATACGCTACAGTTGTTATTACTTTTAAAAATAAGAAAAAAAAAACATATTTTGAAAGGAAAAAAGGAAACTCTTTGGAAGTTTCAAAGGTTTTCTGGATATTTCCGGAAATTTTAAAATTTGGTACTTTTATTGGATTCACATCTGATCTCTTAAATTTTTTATCTTGCCATCTTGTATTATTCCGCCTATTTTTTTTCCATATGTAAAATTTTTGGCCATAGGCAAAATATTCATTTAAGTGCTGCCTTTCAAAATATATGTTTTAAATCTGATTTTAGATTTTGCACAATGTTGAGTAAAAAATTGTATAGGTTTTTGATGCCTTCTCCTTTTTAACCGACTTTAAAACACATATATACAATTTGGGTATAAATTCGTTCGTGTGTATGTATATATCGCATACACAAAAACACGTACACTTGAATTTTCACCAATTGTGTTCCGAGTTTCATAATTTCATGTTTTAATAGATAAGTTACATTACTTTGCGTTGCACTATAATTTCAAGAGCACTTCAGTGCTGTAAGAATCATTTGGCACGTGGCCGAAATTGGAACTAACACCACCATCTTGTAAACCGTCACTTTTAAGAGAAGTTGGAGTTGATGTCTGTTTTGGATATTTCGTGCTTTTATTTCAATAAAAATATTTCAAAACATGAAGAGATTAGGAGGTTTTTTTCTTTATAAAAGAAAAACCCTTATTTCTCACCCACGCCCTCATGTAAATGTCACCTTTGTACCAAATGATTCTTGTAGCACTGTAAGGATAGTATCATAACTATAAAACCGATTCGGAGTCGGTGCAATTTCTGAATTACAATGTACATATAGTAATTATTATAAGCTAGTTTTTGATATTTGTATTATTATTGGTTTTTTAGTAGCCTAAAGTCTTAGTTCACACATAATCATTTCCTAGATTATAAGAAAACTGTTTTTCCTGTTTTTCGAAGTTTTACTATACTTTTATTGTTCCTGACATTTTGAATAATTGACATCAAACTAAAATCAAACAAAGTAGTAATTAATTCATCTGAGTAATTTCTTTTTATAGATTATTCTATTTATAATTTAGTTAGTATCTCTTCTATTAATATAAATGTCCTTGTTTCATCCCGTTTCATTAATCAGATAAGCTTCTTAGGGACACATCGAATGACCATTTGAATTTATTATTGTTTACCAAACGCTCATGAAAATAATATATTGATATTTCTTGGCAGCAACAACGTTAGTATAAGAGCTTTGTTTTTTTTTACTTTACTAGCGACTTATCCCCGTTTTGCTTAGGTATATCCCTCAATCCCCTTTGTAGTGACTGTACTTGCTGTGCTGGCGGTCGCGGGTTTGATTTCCGCTGGGAGTATTTATTTGTGTGATGATCATAAATGTTTATGCTCCAGTTATAGGTGTTTATGATGTTCTCCTGACCGATTCCGGCCACGGCGGCCAATCTCATTGAGACTAGCCAACTGCGCAGGAGATATTATAGTGCACAAGTGTACGCGCAGACACAAGTGCACTCTCTATTCCTGTCACTCTCATACTCCAGTGGGACGACTACTCGACACGACCGGTGAGAGTTAAGGCGCAGGTCCGACGGCTTTACGTGCTCTCCGAGGCACGGGGGTGAAACACCGCCAACTTCCCAACTCCGGGCTGTTATTGAGGCTTACTATACAGAAAGACTCAATAACTAAATTTGGCCCGACCCGGGACTCGAACCCAGGACCTCAGGATGTGCAGCCGTATGCTAGCCACTACACCACTGAGGCAGTTTGTTAGGTGTTTATATTTATAATATGTATCTATTCAAAGTTCTTTATTGTAGTGTATCAACTATCTGGTATTCATAACACAAGCCTCCTAACTTACCATGAAACTAGATGGTGCTGTGTGTTAATGTCCCAATATTAATATATTATTTATTTATTTGATGAAAAGCCTCAAAATAAACATTGAATTCGTAAGATCGGCATTAAATATAACAGATGTTTATTTAACTGATAAGTAAAATTTTACTAAGAAATAATACAAAATATTAAAACATGAAATGCTCTATATTAGATTAAATATTAAATTTAATTAACTTGTTATATTTTAGATAAGAAATTCTAAATATATTCCCAATTAAAATGAATTAACGAAAGCTAAAATAAGCTTAGTCAAGTAATAATTGTTGAATCATTTGCAAATTGTATTTTATAATTGGAATATCCACCATTTATTATTTACGATTCAATTATGATATCGTAGATATTTAAGTTCTAAAAGTATAGGTTAAAGTAAATATGCTAAAACTGATAACAGTTATCATCTTATTATAGTTAAATAGTATTCTGCCTTTTTTAGCATCTCACTGCTGGGCATGGGCCTTCAGGGTATCAGATCATAGCTACGCTGGCCAAGTGTGGGTTAGCGGACTTCACATGTCTTTCGAAAACTTGCTAGGTTCTCTCAGACCTGCAGGTTTTGTCACGATATTTTTCTTCACTATTCGACAAGTGGTCATCATGTTAGATGATTCGCCCATTAAAATATTAGAGGTGCTTCCTGCTAATTTGTTTCACTCGAAAAAAAGTGGACAAAAAAGATAGATCTTTTCATTACCATACAATCATTATTCAAACCTTACATTTAGAAATGATAATTTAATTTATAAAAAATACTAGTGTCTATATGCAAACGACGAAAATATAACCAAACTAGCGATTCACCCTCGTTTCGCTCGGGTTCGTCTCTAGCTCACTTTCCAATACAAACTTTTACCCCTCATTTCTAAGATCCTGCGCAATTTTCTTAATTTTTTTTAATGTAAGAACCATCTCCTGACAATAATAAACACAACGAAAAAAGAATTGGTGAAATCGGTCCAGCCGTTCACGCGTGATGGCGTGACCAAGGGAAATAGGGATTCATTTTTATATATATAAATAGACCATACAGTCATAGACGTGATCAAAACGCTTGCATTTTCAAACGTGATCAAAACGTTTTGTAGAGAGAATCACAAAAATTTATTTGTACAAAATTGTGTAATATTTTACCGGTGGTAGAA
This sequence comes from Argynnis bischoffii washingtonia, assembly GCA_033884665.1. Classification (NCBI taxonomy): domain Eukaryota; kingdom Metazoa; phylum Arthropoda; class Insecta; order Lepidoptera; family Nymphalidae; genus Argynnis; species Argynnis bischoffii. The sequence continues at coordinate 1,119,405 of CM066610.1, forward strand.
CTCTGTCAAGCCTGAGGAGTCCAACTGAATGGGTACCACCCCCTTATCTATTTCTGCCGCCAAGCAACAATGATTGCATTGTTGTGTTCCGGTTTGAAGGATAAGGTAGCCAGCGCAATTACAGGTGAGAGGCATATCATCTTAGTCCTCACAGTGACAACGCACCTGTGCTTCTGCTTTTTTGTAACTTAAAACCTAAGTGCATGAACCGTAGGTGTTATGGGCGACAGGTACTGCTTTCCATTAGTTGGGCTGTCTGCTCGTTTGTCACCTAATCTCATAAAAAAATAAATGCCAAACTATCATTCAAAGTTAATGAATTTCTGATTATATGTATGTATACTCGACAATGTAGTTTGAATGTTAGTTATTTTCATATGAAATCGAGTAACAATTCCCCACTAACTAGATTGGAAGACAAAATTCTTTCATGCAAGTATATTCAACTAGTCCTAATATCATTAAAACTCATAATAAAAATAAAACCTACAAGCACAATAAAAATCGAGAACAGGATAACTCGTATTCATATATTTGAATCGGAATATTCGAAACTAAATATTATCACAGCATTTTCTATGCATTCAAAATGTTCAAATTCAATTTCCAGCGAACAATTCTTTATATTTCAACTGAAAAATATAGAAATGTATTGACAACTTCGTATCTTCGATTTAAATGCGTAACAAAAAGCGGTTCTTAGAGTTGGCATTGCCAAGGCTTATCGCGAGAATAGATCGAGCAAAAGGATAAATCAAGTTTTTGCAACATTTTAAAGGGAATGAATCGGAAACCATTTTTTTTTTTTGTAAACTTTACAAATCTTGGCACGAACGTTGGTTTAAGATAAAAACGACGAGATCTTTGTACAAAGTACCTTTGTTTGGAACTGAGTAAAGAAGCATTTGATATTATGTAACTCTGTCGAGTTTTAGGGCGCTGGTTGTAATATGTTTGAACGCTCTTATCTCTGAAAGAGCTACTTGTGTTCAGCCCTTTTTAAAGTCCCACTGCTGGTCACGGATATCCCATCAATGCGAGGGGGATCAGACCATAGTTCATCATGCTGACCAAGTGCGGTATGACAGACTTCACATGACATTCGAAAACTTGCTAGATTCAGTCAGACTTGAAGGTTTAACGATGCTTTCCTTCGCCGTAGGTGGTAATCATCAAGTGGTAATCATGTTAGAAATTATTCGCACATAAAAATATCAGAGGTGCGAGACCCGGGATTTGTGTCCGAATTCACTCACTTTCACATCACAGGCTATTGCTGCGTTCGAAAGGACGAACTACTTGTACAATTCTTTTACATTTTATAGCCTAGGTACGTTTGCACGGTTAGTATAGAATAAACTATATACATATATATGTCCATACATAGGTATAGAAAAATAAATACCTACTTTAAAAATAAAAATATATATATACATATATCCCTTATTTGAAAAATGATTCCCCGTACAAATTTTCATTGCCTTTTTCACTCCCTTAAGGGATGATTTCCGGGATAAAAGCTATCCTATGTCCTTTCCAGGGTCTCAAACTATCTCCACACCAAATATCATCTTAATCGGTTCAGCGGATAAGGCATGAAAAGGTAACAGAGAGACAGACAGACAGAGTTACTTTTGAATTTATATATTAGTGTAGATTAGCGATGTATCATCGTTTTTTTCGGATACATTTCTAGGTAAATAATAATTGCTTATGTGTAATTCTATTAACAACATCTTTATCTTTATACATAATAAATTATACGTGTGAAGTAACAGACAAAAGCAAGTTAATTAAAACTAATCTATACAGATAAATAAAATTGAAGTATCTGTTTTTAAGATTAAAGCAACAACTTTTTACCAAATGCATATGAAAGTATATATGTACATATAAGAAAAACATAATTTTTAATTTTTTTGTTGGTCTGTCTGTTTGTTTCGGCTAATCCCCGAAACCGGGACTTTCACTGGCAGATAGCTAATGTTATAAGAAGTAATTTAGGCTACTTTAATATTAAAAAAAGAATTAGGGTTCCGCTTAAAGAAATGAAAACGTACCGAGGAACGATCCCGAGCGATGCGAGGGTGAGTAGCTAGTTATTTATATAATTATGACTTTTATTTGGAGATACAAATATAGCGGGAGAATGAGATACATATGTTAACTACTTTTATGTTGAAAAAAGGGGTCCTCCATTTTCTTGACAGTTTATGAATGACAGCTTTTCTGTCCTAACATAAGCAGAAACACCAGTAAAACCTTTAAGATTATGATAAAAAATCTTAATTTTAATTTATATAAATAAAAAATGAAAAACTATATATAACTAAAAAAATATATATAACTTTAGATGTAACTATGGGTTTTTTTATCATGAACGTAATAATTTGAATGAGGTTTTGAGGAAAAAATGGAAAAGTTGCCGAGAAAGTTGGACAGTTCAGATAAAACTGAATTTACTTATTTCTATAATATTTTTGTGAGCTTAAAAATTACCAACAAGATTTGAAATTAGCAAAAGGCAATGTCTGTCGAGTTATCTAGTTGTAAAAAAAAAATAAGTGCATGTAACCTTTAAAACAAATCAAAATTAAAAAATTAAAACAATTCAATAATTAGAATACGGAAAGTATATAATATTATGTATTTATCAGACAACAACAACGGTTACCATGGCAACATGGCAATGTATTCTATCTCATTCTCTCGCCGGCTTAATCCTATATAATATGTATGTGTTTGTCTCATTTTAGTGTCGCATTTTCGTTTCATCAAGTTTCAAATTACAACAATTTTAAAGAAGTTTCACTTAAAAAAACCTTTTTATTTTATTTTCATTTTCATTTAACTAACAACGAAACAGATGAAATTTAAAACGTAATATCATAAACGAGAGCGAAACTGATTACCATCAAGTACAAATTGCCAAATATGTTCGATGCGTTTGGCGTTGGCATTAATCAAACAAGGGTCGGGCCAAGTAGGTCAGCAAGCAAGTCAATACGTTTACAGAACAAAAACCCCAAAGGTAATGTAATGCATTACACCGCGGAATATAATAATATATTCCAAATTCTTTGAGAAATGTTAGTGACTGATTTCTATTGTTTAGGCTCTCTCCGAATATAATTTAGTTGTTTGTTGGGGAAATTTTTTATTAATAAGATATTGTGAATGTGGTATATGTACCTATAAAAACTATGACATCATGTTTTATCTTAACATATAAAAAAAAAATATATAGTAAATAATTATGTTGTGACATTAACACACAGCACCATCTAGTTCCATGGTAAGCTACGAGGCCTGTGTTATGGATACCAGATAGTTGATACACTACACATATATAACTTTAAATACATACATATTATAAATATAAACACCAATGACTGGAGTACAAACATTCGTGCTCATCACACAAATGCATGCACCCAGAGGGACTCGAACCCGCGACAGCTGGCACAGCAAGTAGGGTCACTACACACTGAGCCAAACGTGTCGTCAAATAAAAGTTTGTTATATAGTATTTTTGTCGGTTTGCTCATAAACGCTTAAAATGTTGAAAAGATTTTGACGATTTTTAATTAAGCGTGTTATAATAACCACTTATTTGTTTTATTTCGGATGATTAAATAATTTTTTCAAGCTCTAGATATGCTTATTATCTATGATTATATTATAAAGAGGCAAAGCTTGTGAGTTTGTGAGGTTATAGGGGGTAATTTCTGGATCTACTAAACCGATTTAGATGAAATTTATTAAGAAGATAGTTTGAGATCCTGGAAAGGACATATGATACTTTTTATCCCGGAAATCATCTTTTAAGGGAGTGAAAATAGGGATTAAAATTTGTATTGGGAAGCAAATTCTTTTTAATAAGAAGCTATTATTATGATGCATAGGCAGTGGTAGCCCAGTATAGGCAGTGGTAGCCCAGTGGTAACGCGCTCGCTTGGGGAACCGAGTGAAGCGGGTTCAAATCCTGGGTCTCGCACCTCTGATATTTTCATGTGCGAATCATTTTCTAACTTGATTACCACTCGCCTTACGGTGAAGGAAAACATCGTGAGGAAACCTGCATGTCTGAGAGAACCTAGCAAGTTTTCGAAAGACATGTGAAGTCCGCCAATCCGCACTTGGCCAGCGTGGTTGGACTATGGCCTGATTCCCCTCGTCTTGAAGGGAGGCCCGTGCCCAGCAGCGGGACGTTAAAAAACCGCTGAATACATTATGATGCTATAACGTAGTAGCTAAATTCATAGAGGTTTAAAGACAGAAGCTTAAACATTATATTATATGATAAATTTATGGTAGAAATGATCAACTTAATGTAACCGTAGAACTGCTTTAACAGTAATTTTAAGTTACTATTGTCTCTAGATTATGGAGTAATCTACGTATGTAATAGAAAGGCAAAGATATGTATGTGTCTTGATGGCAATTAACATATATCAGTAATGGAATCTTGATAGTAGTAGACTTCAAATATTTCTCATAACTATTGTCGACAAAGATAAGCGATTCATATAATATTTTATTAGATATAAGCGAATACTTTAAATAAAGTTATTTTTTCTCTCTCATGACCGCGTTTACTGTAAAGCAATTGTTATGTAAATGAAAAAGAAAAATTAAACCGTAAAATAGTTGAATCCACTAAAAGTCTATTAATTCAATAATAATCTATACTAATATTATAAAGCTGAAGAGTTTGTTTGTTTGGTTGAACGCGCTAATCTCAGGAACTACTAATCCGATTTGAAAAATTCTTTTTGCATTCGATAGCCCGTTAACTGAGGAAGGCTATAAGCTATATATCATCCCGAAAAATGTACGATTTCCGTGGGATAAATTTGTTTTTGTCTAGAGACGAACCCGAAGCGAAGTGAGGGTGAGTCGCTAGTAAATAATAAATAAATATGGTGAGCAACGAGGCTTGTGTTATGGACACCAGATACTTGACATACTACATATATGTATACAACTTTAAATACATACATATTATAAATATAAACACCCATGACTGGAGTATAAACATTCGTGTTCATCACATAAATGAATGCCCCCAGCGGTACTCAAACCCGCGATCGCTGATACGGCAAGTAAGGTCACTTCAAACTGAGCCAAGCTGTCTTCGATGTTTTAGTTTTTATTTTTATCGATTTGAGCTCTAATCGTTAAAATATTTATAAACCTACTAAATTCACGATCACAAACCTACTAAAGTCAAATAAACTTTACAAGTAAAGCTCACGCAGTTGCGGGACGCCGCCTATATTATATATAGAAATAAATCTCAATCTTTTGAATCCTTTGTAACATTGTATTGTGACGTCACCAAAAATATATGTAAATACCTAATTGATTGGTGGATACGAACCGACGGAATAAATTACCGCTCTGTTTTGTTTGTGGAACTCATTTATTTGGATTTATGCTGCGGCGTGACTAATGCACGCCAGCGTTTATTCTCTCTAACGAGGTATTACATTATGAAATTAGGCATGAATTTGGTATTTTATTTGATAGATTATATTCATATTTTCAGCTTCACAGCAGTTATGGGATGATGCTAGTCTTGCATGGAGATAATGTGTGTGAACATTTCATGATTAATAACGAAGCTTATAATCGTATTTAACTTTTATATTATTATTCGCACAATGGTCAAAATTTGACCTTAAATAAAATGTATATAAAATATTTAAATTAAAATTAACAAATATTGTAAGGTACTTTGATGCAAATTTTCATAATTTGAATTTATTTTGTTATTTGTGGGTAGGCTGTCTGTAACAACTGTATAATGCCATTGAGACATCTAACACCTTAGTCTCTCCCGTGACCATGATTGTTGTAAAGCAATCGAAACGTCGGGAACCAAAAATCAAAATAAATCCGCGAAAAAATCCGAAAAGATAGTTTTATTTAAATGTCTAATATTCGCGTAAATCTAAGAAAGTATTAAATTTGACCTTAATCTATACATACATACATATAATAAAATTGCAACTAAGCCGAATCTGTGCATAAAATATTTTTTGGAAAATCTTATTGAAATAGACATTATCATCGACACAGAGGCTGAATCTACATCTTTTAGATTTTTTGTCTGTCTGTCTATCTGTTACCGTATCACGGAAAAAGCACTGGAGGGATTTTGATGAAAGTTGATATGATGATAGCTGGTTATCCGGTCCAACATATAGAATACTTTTTACTGAAGAAAAATATCTCATCTCTGAAAAATCTATACTAAACGTTAAAACGTAAGTAGGTACGAACCCGAGCAGAGCGAGGGCATGTCGTTAGTTAATAATATTTTTGATTTTTTTTATTTATAGCACTAAAGCTCATCAATAACTACCAAATAAAAAAAGAAAATCGGTTGACAAACAGAGGAGAAAAAGGAATTGAAGTGCTTTGTCTTTGTCTAATTTTACATAGATATAGTCTTGTTTAATTACTAGGGTTGCTTGAATTTGTCCTAAAAATATTCATCTTTGCCTATGTAATTTTTATGACGATACGTTTGGCTAAGTTTGTAGTGACCCTACTTTCTGTGCCAGCGGTCGCGAGTTCGAGTCCATAGCATGATTTTTTTGAGAACAATCAAGCATATACATATGTGTATATAAAATAATGATTCTCTATACGTTTGTTCTTTATGAGTTCCAACCCAGGTGAAGCAAGAGTAGCTCGCTAGTAAATATAAATAAGAACGTTTTACGTAAACATGAATGTAAATATGTACATATACTTATCGAAATAATGTTTGCCAGTATTCATGAAATTCCCCTAAATAATGGTAATAATAATAATATGTTGGGACATTAAACACACAGCACTATCTAGTTCCACTACAAGGCTTTTGTAAGCTACAGAGCTTGTGTTAGGGATACCAGATTATTGATACACTACACATATATAACTTCAAATACATACATACTATAAATATAAACACCCATGACTAGAGGACAAACCTTCGTGCTCATCACATAAATGAATACCTTCAGCGGGACTCAAACCCGCGACCGCCGGCACAGCAAGTATGACCACAATAAACTAAGCCAAACGTATCGCCGAATTGTTTTCTATTCAATTGTTCGCTACTGTTTTTTGTGACATTTATTATTAAGTAATCTCTGTTTATAAAATATTTTTAGGTCTCAAATATCCTGAAGCATTTTTTTACAATCAGCTCATCTCTAAGACAATCATTTTTTATACCGGAACTAGCGATTCAGCCTCGCTTCGCTCGGGTTCGTCCCTAGCTTGATCCCCATATAAACTTTCCTTCTCATTTTAACCCCCTTCAGGAATGATTTCCGGGATAAAAGTATCCTATATCCTTCCCAGGGTCTCAAACTATCTTTTTACCAAAGTTCAACTAAATTGGTTCAGTAGATCCAGAGATTACCCCGTAGAACCTCACAAACTCACAAACTTTACCTCTTTACAATATTAGTATTTTTATACAGGAGAAAAAAGTCGCCTTTGACACAAGTACTCTATAAAACTCTTCACAAAAACACGTTCAATCCTTACTATTTTATTATTTTTAAGGATTACTAAGAAAAACCACGGAACCGTCGAAGCGAGAGTCCGACCCATTTTGATCGATTTTAAAGTATATCTGAAACAAAGCATGTCAGTTGTCTAGACGCTTTTCAATTTTTTCCCCTAAAAGCTTTCTAAAATTACCTCTACTTTAAACTTTAAGTCAAAAACTTAAAGCGAGTGACATTTTCTTTAATAATATCGAAAGTTTTTATTCTTTTTGTATTTTGTTTGGCTTTTAAGTTAGCTGAAGAGCAATATATTGACACTTAATTCCGTTTTGAGCTTCCTGCCAACGCGATATCTACACGATGGGTGGGTGCTATTGCACTAATATAGAAATTTCAACGCTCTTGTTCAATGATGAAAGAATAAAAGAGCTTAAAAAGTAACCTACTATATTTCTATAAATAATATATTACAAAAAAGACCGAAATCGAGTGAAGCGGGATCAAATTCCGGGCAATTAAATCTATTCAATTAAACTCTGATATTTTCATTTGCGAATCATTTTCAAACATGATTAGCATTTGTTTTACGGTGAAGGAAAATATGGTAAGAAAACCTTGTCTGAGAGAACCTAGCAAGTTTTTAAAAGACATGTGAAGTTCGCCAACCCGAACTTGGCCAGCGTGGTGGACTATGGTCTGATCTCCTTCGTATTGAAAGGAAATCCGTTCCCAGCAGTGGGATGTTAAAAAGGGCTGAATACATACAATATAATACATAAAATTAAGATCCATATTAGCCATTCGTAAACAAAGCAGCGCTCAGATTTTGCTATAAAACTTCAACGCTCTAGCGAAACTATAAAACTTTTCGAGTTTTACATAAATTTAAGCATTGTTTAAAAAATATACCAAACAGTTTATATTTCAAGCTACTAGATTATGAGATTGGTTAATATTATTTTAAGGATATCAAAAAATATTTATGTAATATCCTATGAAAATACTCAATAGACTCTAAAATTGTTTTACAAATATAAAACTTTACTTTGAATAATATCTGTATATGAAAACTAATATAACGCAGAATCTGTATATAAACATTTTTTGGAAAATCTTATTGAAATAGACATTATTATCAATACAGAAGCCGAATCTATAGTTTTTAGAATTTTCGTCTGTCTGTGATTGCATCACAGAAAAACCACTGTAGGGATTTTGGTAAAATTTAGTATGGTGTTGGCTGGCTATCCGGGTCAACATATGGGATACTTTTTACTGCAGAAAAATATCTCGTCTCTGAATAATAAGAACGATTTCCTGTTATTATTTTAGTTATTACGTGTTTTGATTTACTATTTTATTTGATCCCTAACATTGGCTTCTTGACCGACTCAAAATTTTATCCGCTGGCTCAAGAAGCATTTTGCTCATGAGTTCCTTTACGTAATCATGGAAACTCTGATAGGATTTTAGAATATACATTATGTAAGGTTATGTAAGGAGTTAAATAAAACATGAAAAATTAAATGGAATTTCAGCATTTTAAGAGTTTGAAATATGAAAGTTTAGTATAAGGCTTCTGTTTATATTGCCGGAGAGAAATCCCATTGTACCTCGTACTGTTATGGTTTCTTTTTAAAAAATTATGGAATGAAAATGTTTTTACAACTAGCGACTAACATTTTGTGGTTGATTCCCCATACAAACTTTCATCCCAATTTTCACTGCCTTAAGGGATAATTTCCGGGACAAAAACTATCTTATATCCTTCCCAGGGTCTCAAACTATCGTCTTACCAAATTTCATCTTAATCAGTTCAGTAGTTTCGGAGCCTATTCGGTGCAAACAAACAAATAATCAAATCCTTTCTCTTTATAATATTAGTATAGATATAAATTATGTTTCAATAGTAGGTACAATGTAAAATATTATAATACTCAATTTTTATACATAACTAGTGACTCACCCTCGCGTCACTTCGGGTTCGTCCCTAGGCAAAAACAAATTTATCCCACGGGAACTGTATATTTTTCTGGGATGATATATAACCTATAGCTTTTCTCAGTTAACGGGCGATCTAATACAAAAATAATATTTCAAATCGGATGAGTAGTTGCTGAGATTAACGCGTTCAATCAAACAAACAAAGAAACTCATCAGCTTTATAATATTAGTATAGATATGTCGCATTGAAGTTTTATTTTTCACAAAATATCCCACATATTCCCCTGAGTCATCGAACAAAGCGATCTTTTGCGCCAATCGAAAAAGTTACAAAAAAACAAGCGACGCCCGAACGTATTCGTTTCAACGTAATATTAAAGAATGTCATGTCTTTTTTGGTGCTAGCTCGCCTTTATGACGATACGGTGCTTAGCATTGTTGCATTTAGGATCGATATTTAGAATTTGGGGGATTAAAAGTTGAAAGGGTTGAATAGAAAAATGATAGTCTCTATGGCCCGTGATTTTAGATACTGATTGTGGAAGATTTTTACATTTAGTACGTCCTGTTATTGAACTGTTAAGTTTGAAATAGATATTTCTGATGATACCGGTATTAAACATTTTTATTACTTTTGTATTACGAATCGAATTTTTTTTAATATACTGCATTTCATGATTTCGTTTTGAAAAATTGATTGAGCTGATTGATTAGTACTTACTATCGAAATAATTTAGCCGTCTTAAAAAAGAAGGCCGTTCTCGTCAAAGTGTTTGTTTTTGATCAATAGCTTTAAAATAATCCTCTAGTCTCATTTGCACACTTCAAAAATGTTCGCCTCTGATGGTGTATTTTTATTTCTAAGGTAATTTGAAGTAATTATTATTATTGTATAGACTAAAATCTTACATTAAAATCGACATTTTGAATAATTTATTATTTTTAAAACTTATTTATTAAAATGCGTAAATATTAAAAAAAAAACTTTTTTGACTATGTTCTAACAATACTCAACATTGACATTTTTTTTTTTGCTTTATCTAATTTAGGATAGGATAAGATTTGGCAAAAGTTGTACAACCGGCCGCCTGCCTGACATCAACCCTCCTTGAGAATGCTATTGTTTATCGCAGAAAGAACTCAAGGCGATAACCAGCACATTTAATTTAGATTTAGATATATAAAATTTTCTAATGACAGTAATGTTTTCACCATTTTCATTAGCACAGTCAATTGCTTGAGGTTAGACGTGGCTTAATATTGGAGAGTTCTTACATCTTGTAATATGCATGTTCCATATTGTTTTGTTTTAAAACATTTTTTATAGTATTACTCAAAGTTTTGTTGTTATTTTCTTATATATTTTGAAATAAATTTTGCTTTATCTAATTACTTAAAAAACTTAAAAGTATTTAATTATAATTGGAAAAGTATTTAAACGTATTAAAAACTTTTCCAACTTAAATATATAGCCGATAAATATTTAGTACAAAATATAACTAAATACAAACTATTAAATTTTATTTCCTCCACTAAATTGATTAACATAAACTATCTTTTTTTTAAACTTCACACCACATTACACTAAATGTCTTCTATTTTAGTTTGTGATTTCTTAATTTGTTCAAATTGGAACACCGAAGTAAAAACTAAACTGCAAAATTCAATTCATTAAAACGCTAATGCATCTTTATTTGTTTGCCTAATTAGGTGTCCACGAATTGTGAAACACACCCGCTCGCTTTTAATTCAACCAAATTTCCAACCTGTTTCCGATTCACTTGAAATGCGATTTCCTCCTAAGGGTAAAATTACTTTCCAAATTATTTCTACTAAACGCTTTGCCTTTTTCAATTATAAAATAGATCAACATAATGCTTCTATCATACTGAAAATTTTAATACTTTTTTTATAATTTCAATATTATTATCAAAATCTAATTTAAAAACGATAAAATTTTGGCGCGATTGCTTAGATTCAAAGAATGTTCTGAAATATTTAAGAATAACCGTTCCTATTTATATAATGTAGGAAAAATTATTAATATAAAGTTACCTTGAGCTGGAGCGTAGATATTCAAATACAGGCAATCTTCAGACTGATTGGTCAAAAATGGTAATATTCTCTTCAAATATTCAAGTCTACCTTTGGAAATTCTTTTTAAGACTGCTGTTTCATTTCTTATATCTGGCAAGACTTGAGGACAGACTGGACTGAATTCTTCAGCAATTTTGACACCAGACCACTGAGCTCCGGAGACTGGAGGCATAAACCTTAGAGAACCTATAGGTGGTGATGCATAGGGTACTCCTCTAAACACTTCGACTGGTTCAAGAAACCTTGATTCAGGAGTTATTATGAAACCTCGTATGTCACCATATTTAGTCCGAACTACGCGTGAACTTATCACAGGTAAATTCTTGTCTTCCATTGTAGATTCTCCTCTGACTGTTTTGGATGTCAGTGCGGGTAGAGTGATGAAATGGACTATTATAAGCATTAACATTTTTCCGCTTCCACAGTCCGTGGACGTAAAATATCAGGTGGTGCTATAAGTCGATCATCTTGTAATTTGGATCTTCTACGCCAAAACATTTACCGATTTATCTGTAACAAAATAGAAATGCTTAACCCATTGAATAATAGAATTTACCATTTACATTTACTTATTATTTCTGTTAGCTAAATTAATTTTGGATGGATAGTTAAGTTTTTTGCTACTACATAGTGGGCTTAAAAGTCTAGTAAAATTAAGTTACTGGAATATAATTGAGTAAGTAATGACTTGAAAAAAAAATACCATATTTAATTTTCAACGAATGCTGCCTGAAAATAGGATAATTAAAGCGGACTTTAGGACATGTTATACTAGTTAAATACTTTAAAAACATTTTGGGCTTCAAAAGAATATTCAGCTCTTTGCCAGCATTTCTGAAACAGTCAACCATCATGTTGTGACCCACTTTCATGTCAAATCGCTTTCGAAATCCATCGCATGTAGGTCTTGTTTCCGCGTTGCGACCTCAAAACGTAAATGTACAATTTGAAATAACATAAAACTGTCAAGAGGGGATCGAGTCTAGCCAAATGAACGCTTAAAATATTTATTTGGTGTTTTATTTAAGTTTTTTTTTTGCAAATGAAAAAAAAAATGATTTATATTTTACATAAATAATCTAAGTAAACTCTATATAATATATAGTACTCTATGTAATATGTACATATATTAATAAATTGAATACTCTTTCTCAGATCATCAGTAATATTTATAATTATTTTAACCGACTGCAAAAAGGGGAAAATATTCGAATAAGTAAAATATTTTTTAAGTATTTATTATATATTTTTAAACGTTACTCGATGTTTTAGGCCATTGTGTATTGATTTTCATAATTCAATAGTCACATATCAATTGATTGAATGAAGGAAAACATCGTGAGAAAACGTATATGTCTGAGAGAACCTAGCAAGTTTTTAAAAGACATGGAGTCCGCCAACCCATACTTGGCCAGCGTGGTAGATTATGGCCTGATCTTCGTCGAACTAAGAAAAGGTCCATGCCCAGCAGAGACGTTAAAAAGGGTTGAATACATATAAATTTCCAAAAATAAATTTAGATAATAAAAAAAATATTAAAAAAAATTGAAGCCGGTGTACTTTTTTTAGTCAAAAATTAATTATTACTATAAAAACGAGAATCTGTTTCAAGGTTATTAAAAAAAATATAGATATTTGTGCTCGATATTTAAATTAATACTATTACTAAGGGGTGAAAGTGAATAAGGGTGTGGAAATTTGTATGGGGAATCAATCATTTCTCGAGTAAGAGATATTTTTTTTTATTTTTAAAGTACTTACCTACTTGCCTATATCTATGTATATTTAGTCTATCCATTTCAAACTAAAGGTCAAAACGTACCTAGGGGCGAACACGAGTGAAGCGAGGGTGATTTGCTATTTAATTATAATATACTAGCGACTTACCCTCGCTCCGCTCGTACGTTTTAACGTTTGGTATAGATTTTTTAGAGATGAGATATTTTCCAGCAGTATAAAGTATCCTATATGTTAACCCGGATAACCAGCTATCATCATACCAAATTTAATCAAAATCTGTCTAGTAGTTTTTTCATGATGCGATAACAGGTAGAAAGACAGACAAAAATTCTAAAAACTATACTTTTGGCTACTGTATCGATAATAATGTCCATTTCAATAAGTTTTTCAAAAAATATTTAATGTAAAGATTCGGATTAGTTACAATTTTATTATATGTATAGACAAAAATTATCGAAAAATATACAACATAAAAACATGTTCAAAGCATTATATTGCACATTATCTGGGTCACATCTATGTATTTTTCACACTCGGTTGACACCTTGTAACGGTAAATATACGCACTATTTATCATCGAATATACCATGAAAGATGACTAAGCGTTGTTGGCAAGAATATTGAAGTTAAAACTTGCAATTTTTAAATTTTAACTTCAATTCTGGAGTATGTTAAACGATAAACGGTTTATGTTTAGTGACAAGTATTTTGCTGTTGCTGTGATATATTTGGAAAATTTTTGTTGAAAGTTTAGCTATTCTTATATAAATAAGATGGGAATTTGAAAATGCTATGTAGTTTTTATCGAATAGTTGTTTCACTTGTTTGATTTTGAAGAGAAAACATTCTATCACTGCTGATAGTTTTTTTTAATAAGTATAAATATTTATATATTATACAGTGTCATATAATGTATTTTTTTCGTTTTTAACCGACTTCGATATCAGAGGAGCTTTACAATTCAGTCATGTATGTCATGTTTTAATGAATAGCGTGCAAGTACTTACGTACTTTCACTATGAATTTGAAGGCGGTGTAATTTTTGAATCTTTGCTAGATATATTTAAAATATATTTGACAAACTTATTTTTATTTATTATTTAGCTTTTTATGGTCGAATATTGGTTTGCTGCTAGTTATATAATTTGGCTATATTATCAAAATATCCCGAAATAATTATATATATATATATATATATATATATATATATATATATATATATATATATATATATATATATATATATATATATATATATATATATATATATATATATATATAGTTGTTGTGGATTGTATTACAACGTGTTTTTTCGTAGGAATGAGATAATCTCACGCGCTAAAACTCGCGCTAAAACTCGCCTATGTCACTTTCCAGCCCATTAACTATTTCCACATAAAAAAAATCATGCCATTCTGTCACTCTGTTTAGACGTAGAAGAAGAACAGACAAACAAACAAACAAATAAACAAAAAACAAACAAACAACAAACACACTTTCACATTTGTATTACATATTGGTAAGGACATGGATACGAGCTTAAATTAAAACAATTAGTCAACTATAAGTTCTACAATCTTTAGAAAATGGGGAATGTTACCAATTTTGTTTAGGTTCATCAAACGCTATTTTAATTTTTTAGTACTTAGTTTAGTTAATTTAGTACTTACATGTCTGAAATCTAAGACATATGGTCTGAAAGATAAGAAGGAAGAATCGTATCGACATGTCGAGTTATTGGCGCAATAAATTTAGTGGAGATAAATATACACCGTCGTAAAACCCTGCAAGGGAACCATTTGAATGTGGACATAAAACTGAAGATACGGTTTCTGAATATTTATTGTGTGGACGAACAAACAACGTTGATAACTGGATTATTTCTATATAATACATACTGTTGTTTTATTCATATTTTTGATAAAAAGAAAAAGAGGTAGTCAAAAATGTGTGTATTTAAGGAAAAAACCAACTTCTTAGACAAAAGGATGGGCTTTACAAGGAGGCTTTAGAAAACAGTATTCAATATAAACTTTAGAGTTTATCCTAAAAAAAAAAAAAACAATCTTTTTCTTTCAATAGATTCGATTAAAAGATAAAAGATACTAGAACAAGTTGATCTCATCCGAAATAAGATAAAAATAATAAATAACGATAGGAAATACGTTACTGAGGAATAATAGAACAAAAACTACGATTTCAACTAAATTGTATTATCCCTATACGCACGAATGGGTGCTACGTGAGATCTTCTGATACATATGCGAAAATCTTTTCGCATATGTATCAGAAGATCGTGGGAGGAAAAATCTTCGCATAGCAACCGATTTAACACTTCAAAGATTCTTATTTTAACATAAACTTGCTACTCACCCTCGCTCCGCTTGGGTTCGTCCCTAGTTAAGTTTTAACGTTTAGTATAGATTTCTCAGAGATGAGATATTTTCCTGCAGTAAAAAGTATATTTTATGTTGACCCGGATAGCCAGCTATCATCATACCAAATTTCATTAGAATCTGTCCAGTACTTTCTTCGTGATGCGTTCACAGACAGACAGACAAAAATTCTAAAAATATAGGTTCGGTCTCTATATCAGTAGTCATAATAATGAGTATCTCTATAAGATTCCAAAAATATATTTAATGTATGTAATTATTATATGTAAGATATACGTGATATAATATATCTGAGATTTTGCACGTATTTTTGTTTTAATGTACTAGAAAGATTATTAATTTTTATTTTTCTTATTCATTTAAATCTGTTCTGTTTTTCAATAAGTCAAATAAAATTAGTATTGAAGTTACCATTTTAAAAACTTTAGTTGGAGCTGATATAGTCATACAAATCAATTTTAAAAAAAAAAAGTTTAAAAAAAAATATATAATTCCATTCAGGGTTGCTTTATTTGTACAATTTTTTTTTAATTTAAAAGACCTGTTTAATAACTTCGCTTTCTTTGAGTGCGTCTCAATGCCTAATAGAAGCCTACGTGTTAATCTATACCATAGTCTGTGTGTGTATTAGTGATGTGCCGGATCGTTAGATGTGTATCCGCGGATACGAATACGGATCATTAGTTCCAAAGTCTGCAAATACGGATACGGCCTCTTCCGTCACCAAGATTGCTGTAAAGTATTCGAAACGTCGGGAACCAAAAACCAATATAAATCTGTGAAAAAATCCAAAAATATAGTTTTAAAATAAATAATAATTTAAATGGTATTTAAAAGTGGCTCATTACCGCCGCCAAAAAGTGACGGATATGGATACAGATCTTTTTTCTACCTCGGATATCCCCGGATACGTATACGAATATCCGGTGCATCACTAGTGTGTACTAAATGTCATCTAAATCCATCTAGCTGCATAAAGGCGTAATAAACAAACACTCACCTACACTTTCACATTTATAATAATAATAATGTTCTCCTGACCGATTCCGGCCACGGCGGCCAATCTCATTGAGACTAGCCAACTGCGCAGGAGATATTATAGTGCACAAGTGTACGCGCAGACACAAGTGCACTCTCTATTCCTGTCACTCTCATACTCCAGTGGGACGACTACTCGACACGACCGGTGAGAGTTAAGGCGCAGGACCGACGGCTTTACGTGCTCTCCGAGGCACGGGGGTGAAACACCGCCAACTTCCCAACTCCGGGCTGTTACTGAGGCTTACTATACAGAAAGACTCAATAACTAAACTTGGCCCGACCCGGGACTCGAACCCAGGACCTCAGGATGTGCAGCCGTACATGCTAGCCACTACACCACCGAGGCAGTTATTTATAATACTTAATCGATTAATATTAATAATTTCAAAAATAATATTTCCATGAAATCCCAAATGTACAAAATCCAAGGTTCAAACTTACTTCACTTGGCTTTCCAAACGAGTACATTATTAATACTATTGCTAAATGAGACAGATCTGCATAAATTTGGTTCACATCATTGATTTTTTCTTCTAACTCATCTCAAACACTGACTGATGACGAACGTTTAAAGTCATTAAATCAAATCAAACGTATTCAAGCTCTACGTACAGTCTGATGTCATTTGCATTACAACTGGGGGGTTTAACGCGTAACTCCAAACCTTTCAGTATCTGCCTCGGTTAATACACAGCTAATAATGTGGTGAGTTTGTAGGATAGCTCGTAAATTGACGCTTCTGTTATTTTGTATGAAGGCTTTTGTATTTAAGGTATTGTTAGAAAAGTGTATTTTATCTATAAGTATCTATTTTGTTTGTATGCCTTTATTTCTGGAATTACGAGTTCGGTTTGCGTGTCGCTCATCATGTCGCTTTTTTGCTGTCAGTGTGCGCGCGCATCGTAAAAATTTTACTCTCATAATATTTCCAAGCGTCCCAAAAGAAGTATAACTTCAAAAGTTATAAATTTAATAATAATAATAATAATAATAATAAATATATTGGGGCATTAACACACAGCATCATCTAGTTCCATGGTAAGCTACGAGGCCTGTGTTATGGAGACCAGATAATTGATACACTAAACATATATAACTTTGAATAAATACGTATTATAAATATAAACACCCATGACTGGAGTACAAACATTCGTGCTTATGACACAAATGAATTCTCCCAGCGGGACTCGAACCCGCCACCGCTGGCGCAGCAAGTAGGGTCACTACAAACTGAGCCAAACGTGTCGACGTTTTTAAAAAAAACCCCAAAATAAAAATAAAATATGTTGCTTGTCAACTTGTTTTCATCTTTTTAGTTCGCTTTTATGCAGTTTATCTATTTTTTTCTTTCCAGCTTTTTAGTTTTAACATCCCTCTCGATAGAATTGGAAGAAAAAAAAAATTCTAACACAATTTAATCACCTAAGATTCTCAATTTTTAATTTTAATGATATCCATTTAGCGTGATCCTCGCGTTATCATGACGTATAAGCCGTTTAATAATTACAAGGGAACATAGGATCGGACATACGTACACACAAACAGGTTAACAGGTATACAGGTCAAACAGATAACCCTCCATTTGGGTAAAAATATCTCTTACACAGCTAGGTTATAAATGTTAAACGATCATAAATATCAAAAAATCAATTTAAATTACACTATATTAAAGAAATCAATATAACGAAAAAAACTATTGCATACAACACATGCAACTACAGTTGTAATTTGTCAGTCGCATTCAAAGCTATAACGTAAAGGAAAACTGCGTCTGTGGGAAATTGTAGGTGCTATTCTGTGCGGCCAATTGTTCGCTTTATGTACCAAGTGTTGTATTTTATGTGATTTGTTGATTCTGTTTATTTTAACTATTTTTATCAATACATATAATAAAATTCTGAATCAAATCTCTACATTAAATATTTTCTGGAAAATCTTATTGAAATAGTCATTATTATCGATACAGAGGTCGAATCTATAGGTTTTAAGGTTCCGTACCCAAAGGGTAAAACGGGACCCTATTACTAAGACTCCACTGTCCGTCTGTATGTCTGTCTGTCTGTCACCAGGCTGTATCTCATGAACCGTGATAGTTAGATAGTTGAAATTTTCACCGATGATGTATTTCTGTTACCGCTATAATAACAAACACTAAAAAATAGAATAAAATAAATATTTAAGGGGGCTCCCATATAACAAATGTGATTTTTTTACTCGTTTTTGCTCGATATCGATAACGGGAATAAGTAGACGTTTGAAGTATTCACAGAATATTTAGTTATATATTCACATTAAAATAAATGATTAAATTAAAATAAAACAAATATTTAAGGGGGCTCCCAGACAATCAACATGATTTTTTTTTTCGTTTTTATGTATAATGGTACGGAACATATCGTGCGGGAGTCCGACTCGCACTTGGCTGGTTTTTATTAGAATTTTTGTCTTCTTAGCTCGACCTGGCAATCGAACTCAGGACCTTCAAATCTGCCCGCCGGGCATGCCGTACTGACCACCGAGGCAGTTAAATTACATAATAATTATATTATATATACATAAATAAACACATAAACAGATCTGTGAGTTTCATTCCAAGTTTGTTGAAAATAAATTTTCTGAGTAAAGGACAATATTAGAGGATAAAATATACGGCCTGCTATATGAACATTCTATACCAGCCATAATATTTTAGCGTGGAATTTAATCATTATTAAGCAATTAACTATGGAATTTTCATGGTGGTTTGTTTTAAAATAAGTGAGGCATTAAGATAAAATTAATAATAGCAATGAAATATTTTAAGAGTATTGATTAGAAGCCTTTTGAACTAAAATAGCTAACATATACGGAAAAAGCGATTCACCCTCGCTTTAACGTTTAATATAGACTTCTCAGAGATGAGATATTTTCTCGCAGTAAAAAGTGTATAATGTATATGTTGACCAGCATAACCAGCTATAATCATACCAAGTTTCATTAAAATCTGTCCAGTGGTTTTCTCGTACATTCCAAGACAAATAGACATACAGACAGAGAGACAGACAAAGATTCTAAAACCTATATATTTGACCTCTGTATCGACAGTAATGACTATTTCAATAAGATTTTCTAAAAATATTTAATGCACAGATTCATCAAAATTATAATTTTATTATATACTAGCGACTCTACCCTACTTACGTTTTAATGTTTAGTATAGATTTCTCAGAGATGAGATATTTTTCCGCAGTAAACAGTATTTTATATGTTGACCCGGATAACCAGCTATCATCATACCAAATTTCATCAAAATCCCTTCCATCCTTTTTTCCATGATGCGATAACAGACAGACAGACAGACAGACAGACAGACAGACTGATAAAAATTCTAAAAACTATAGATTCGGATTCGGATATAGAGACAGTATCGATAATAATATCTATTTCAATAAGAATTTCCAAAAAAATATTTAAGGTACAGATTCGGTTTAGTTACAATTTTATTATATGTATAAGACATAGATGGAGGGGTTTAGACAAGATGTTATTTTACAACTGCTGAAAAATACAAATCTAAATAAATGACACGTTATCATTTTACGATAATGATTTTTGTCATTTTAAAATTTTTTTAAAACGTAATATACGTAGGTATATTATAAATACATATTTACTTTACATATTACTAAAGTTCAATCGACCGTTAAAAAGTTTAAGTTTATTTATTTGTTTGTACGCTTTACTAACTTTCTTTAAATTTCTACTAAGCTTTGAATAAAACATGTCCAAACAAAAAGTCGATACCTACAAAGAATATTATTATAGTTTCTGTTGCGATTATTTTACATTTTAAATAAAACTGTCTTTTCGGATTTTTTCGCGGATTTATTTTGATTTTTGGTTCCCGACGTTTCGAATGCTTTACAGCAATAATTATATATATATATATATATATATATATATATATATATATATATATATATATATATATATATATATATATAAAGAGACATCAGGTAGATTCACTTTATCATTTAATTCCATATTCCAACTTTAGGCGGACGTGGGTATTCGGGCGAGGAAAATGAAATGTTACTTTATAACATAAAATATTATTACAATAGTCTTATGAATGGATTTGACACTGATAGTTCTATAACCGTTTTATACGAAAGTTAATCACGTTCAAGTACACTTTACTTTATCGAAAGATACTCCACCACACACGTAACGCGATATTAAGCGATGTTAACCGTTTGCCGATTATGATCTTGATGCCGGCTGCCGATTATTCGCCACGCTAGCGCTTGGTGTTGCATCAGAGTAAATATGACCACCACCCATCTTTTTCATCGATGATAGTTCTAAATTGACAGTTTGAGTGGCCATTTACTCTTTAGTAGTCAAACGCGCCGTCACGGCCAGACTGACACGCGCGCGTCCTCGTGCGCTGATGCTCTCATTGGTCCTATAATGATAAAAAAGGAATCGCTGGGATCATCACTTCTATTACGCTCGTCCTAACTTGACATTGCTATAGATACCATGATATATACACACATACTCTTACATACGTACATACCCATACACATGTATATACTCAGCATAATCACAATATTTGACCTCATGCAAATAAAATCTCGTCAAGGTGTCCCTTCGACCAGTCCTCATCTCATATGAGGACATGGACCGGACGACCTGAAACTTCGATCAGACGTCATCTCATATGACATCATGACCCCGAAAATCCATCAGCGTCCCTTCGACCTGTCATCATCTCATATGAAGACATAGACCGAACGACCTGAAACCTCGATCAGACATCATCTCATATGACGTCATGACCCGGACAATCCGTCAGCGTCCCTTCGACCCGTCATCATCTCATATGATGGCATGGACCGGACAAACTGACATCACTCTTTCAAACTCACATATCACAGATTAACTACGTATGTTTTAAGATCATCATACTTTGAAGCTCATAGAGTTACAGAGAAGGCAGTCAAAGTATGCGAACTAGACACCACCGTATCTCTATACTCATCTGATAAAATCGTTTCATCCATTTCACCTCAATCCGCCGTCTCGGCCTCCTCATCCTCATTATTAATTAAAGTGGTAGCTACCAATAACAAACCCTCATCGCCCCCGGGCACTAGACGCAGCTACTGAAGCTGAAGTTAATATATGAACTACTTTTTTAAATTTTACTATGCACGTTAGTCCATGTTATCGGACTTTTTAAATTTCATCAGAGAATACAAAAAGGCGAGTGTAATTTGAAATGAAACGCTGAAAATAAGACGCGAGACCTAAAAATTGACGAACATGATTCGCGATAGTCTACAGACATCCGATCAGAGTAACTATAGTACCGGGCTTGCAAAGGCTAATTACACCTGTTTCTAAAAGATATTTTATTTTTCTCTATCTTTTTTTTCGAGAGAGAAAACCTAGAGGTTTTATTTGGATCAAAAGAATCTATTCGCATATAACCTGTATTAACGCGACGGGTAAGTATGCCATCTATAAAGAAATCCCGATATTCTTGTAAAATTTTCATGAGAGCTTACCTTTGTTCATCTTGTAAATTGGTATCGATGTTACTAAAATCAAACTCAGTTAATTTTTCTACAATGTCAACCTTCTTACGCAAAAAGAACCGAATTCAATCATTATTAATCTCCACGGCAATATTTAAGTCTAAAATATTTCTATCTATAATTACCGGTACAATAATAGTTTCTTCGGGAACTACATGAAACAATATTAGTAACGAAACGCCTTAGACATTAATGGGACTGAGAATTTGGGAGTCACAATTGACTACATTATTTTGTCCATTACCAGTAAAATATACCAAATCGTTACACTTAGTGCCCGGCAGCTTACTGGCTAACCTATATTTTACCACTGAGGAGACCAATCCGCTATCAGAAAAAAAAAGAAACGGGCTCACCAGAAGAAGTAGTGAAAGTGCCAGTCGCCGATCTCTTTTCGCATAAATTAACTTCTTTAACCGCTAGCTGCTCGTTGCGATCTGGACACGCTGATACCACATGCCCTTGCTGTCCGCATACAAAGCATACAACCGGACGAGAGGAGCTTGGTAGTTTTGAAGACTGATTAGGTGCTTTTGTTGTGGCTTTGGAAATTGGCTCTTCATGTCGTTTGCAGCAATCTATAGCCCGATGACCAGATAAACCACATCGGTGAGACGACCCAATAAATCGTACGTCACTATTGCAACTATTCTTCACGTTGACTTCGTTAGCGTCAGATACTTCATGTCTTCATTTCAAAGAAATTCCATTGAAAATCCTGAATAGTAGCGCTCGAGTGTTTACAGTGCAAGATTGTAACTCACGTCGTATGTTACCATCTCTTTGGGATAAAATGGAGGCTACAAACCCCGTGGTGATATCTTCCAGCATTTCAGTCCGAGGGATGCGTTCTATCATATTCCAGATACGTATGGCAGCTTCACATGCGGTTTCTTTGGTGACAAGTTGAAACTTCAGTATTTCATCAAAATAGTCTTGGGGTAACATAGGTTTTCCAAATTTTACAAGCAATAATTCCTTTATTTGCATCCATGTTAATTGTGAAGCTTGCAATTTAGTTATACAGGTGGCAGCGCTGCCTCGCTATGCATGCGTGAGTGCTAACAATAGCTCCGCACCATCTAGTTTTCTGCTATTTACGACTATCTCCGTTATTTTACACCAACCTTCTATGTCCGCATCAGCTTCATCAGGGTCAAAACGAATAAGTTGTGTAGCCGCATTATTTGAAACTTCAGTGGGTTGCGACTTCTTCAGGAGGCGAGATAACAATGCTTCCATGTTACATAGTAAATTGTGCGATGATGCATGTTCATGATCATAATTTTTTCCTCCAAGTGGTTGCCCTTCGCATCCCACTTCTGATGAAGAGACATCAGGTAGATTCACTTTATCATTTAATTCCATATTCCAACTTTAGGCGGACGTGGGTATTCGGGCGAGGAAAATGAAATGTTACTTTATAACATAAAATATTATTACAATAGTCTTATGAATGGATTTGACACTGATAGTTCTATAACCGTTTTATACGAAAGTTAATCACGTTCAAGTACACTTTACTTTATCGAAAGATACTCCACCACACACGTAACGCGATATTAAGCGATGTTAACCGTTTGCCGATTATGATCTTGATGCCGGCTGCCGATTATTCGCCACGCTAGCGCTTGGTGTTGCATCAGAGTAAATATGACCACCACCCATCTTTTTCATCGATGATAGTTCTAAATTGACAGTTTGAGTGGCCATTTACTCTTTAGTAGTCAAACGCGCCGTCATATATATATATATATATATTATCTACACATATAATAAAACTGTAGAGGTTGAAAGTCTGTACATAGAAAAACAGTGCTAAAAACCAAAACAGGGAGTAAGAAGAGAAATAGATTTTTTCAATTTTTGTTTTCAGGCTAATCTCCGAAACTTTTGGACTCATTGAAATGAAATTTTGCATGGTGGTACCTTATATCCCCGGTCAACATTTTAGATGATTTTTATTTCGGAAAATTAAAGAGTTCCCGTGGGATAGTTAAAAAACTATAGTAACTTATACAGCTTAGTACACAAAAACTACAGATTCGATTTTAATGAAACTTTACAATAATATAGTTCATACATCAGAATAATAAATAGACTACTTTTTATCCTGGAAAAATGTATGATTCCCGTGAGATGGATTTGTTTTTGTTTGTCTAGGTGAACCCGAGCGAAGCGAGGGTGTGCCGCTAGTTTAAAATATTATCGTAGCTTTGAATTAAAACTTTTAGTTTAGTTCAAAATTAGTTTCTTTTTTTAATTTATTTCATACTGAATCATTATATTGTTATTATGAAAGCCTTATTTGCAAAACCAGATCAAAGTCTTCTAAAAAATTTATATTAATAATATTATTAGCTTCGCTCGGTTTAGTTCCTATGTACGTTTTAACAGTTAGTACGGAATAGATAGACTATATAATATATAATATATAGCCTACAGCCTTCCCCAATACACGGGCTATCTGACGCAAAAAGATTTTTCAAATCGAATTAGTAGTTCCTGATACTAGCACGTTCAAACAAACAAACTTTGCCTCTTTATAAAATACGTATAAATCTACATATATAACCTATATCATAAAACGTTCTATATTAATCCGATATGATTCTAACATTGAAACGGATATAAAAAGAAATAGGATTGTGTGAAATTTTCCTCCATTACAGCCCGCACATTTCTAAACTCCCTATCGTAACCCGAAACCTTTGTTTCATTCTTATCAGTTTTGGAACTACTCAAGCTGTCCCTGAGGTGTAGAAGCCTTTATGTTATTATATAAAATAATGTACACGAAAAAAGAAACTGTGATATTATGATTCTTGATAGAGCTTTATAGTTATCTCGTTACTTCAAGTCTTAGAAGCTGTTTTGACTTCAATTCAATTTTTTTTATGGTTTTAAGTGTCATTTGAGCTTACGAATATATCTGTCGCTTTAATAAATCTTATCCAGTGAAGCTGCTTCAAATAATAGAAAACAAGTATTGTTTGTTGTACACCACAAATCTACATGACGTAAGAAGAAATAACTCGAGAGTCGGTGTTATCGCCAAGTGAGCGATCTTTTTCAGGCAACCCAAATAAATAAATAATATTAAATATTTTGGGACATGGTAAGTTACGAGGCTTGTGTTATGGATAGTTGATACACTACATATATATATTTTTAAATACTACATATTATAAATATAAACACTCTTGACTGGAGTACAAACATTCGTGCTCATCACACAAATGAATGCCCCCAGCGGGACTCGAACCCGCGACCGCTGGCAAGGGTAGGGTCACTACAAACTGAACGAAAAGTGTCGTGAAACCTTTGGGTAGAAAGAAAGAAAAATTTACAAGGATGTAACTAAAAGTTTTTAAAAAATAATATAAACATTAATATATAGGTGTATCTCAGAGATTTATATGTATACTAGCGATTCATCCTCGCTCCGCTCGGGTTCGTCTCTACTTATGTTTTAAAGTTTAGCATAGATTTCTCAGAGATGAGATATTTTCCCGCAGTAAAAAGTATTCTATACGTTGACCCGGATAACCAGCTATCATAATACCAAATTTCATCAAAATCCCTCCAGTGGTTTTTCCGTGATGCGGTAACAGACAGACAGACAGACAAAAATTCTAAAAACTATATATTCGGTCTATTTGATTAATAATAAGTAAGTTTATTTCGATAAGATTTTCCAAAATAAATTGTACAGATTCGCCTTAGTTACGATTTTATTATATTACTAGCGACTCACCCTCGTTCCGCTCGAGTTCGTCCCTACTTACCTTTTAACGTTTAGTATAGATTTCCCTGAGATGAGATATTTTCCCGCAGTAAAAAATATCTCTATATGTTGACCCGAATAACCAGTTATAATCATACCAAATTTCATCAAAATCTGTTCAGTGGTTTTTCCGTGATGCGGTAACAGACAGACAGGCAGACTGACAGACATACAGACAGACGAAAATTCTAAAAACTATAAATTCGGCTTCTGTATCGATAATAATGTCTATTATATGTATCTAGAATAATATATACATATAATAGATATTACTATCGATACAGAAGCGGAATCTATCTATACTAATATTATAAAGCTGAAGAGTTTGTTTGTTTGTTTATTTGTTTGTTTGTTTGGTTGAACGCGATAATCTTTGGAACTACTGGTTGGAATTGAAAAATTCTTTTTTTGTTGGATAGTCCATTTATCGAGGAAGGCTTAAGGCTACATAACATCACGCTACGACCAATAGGAGCGGAGCATAAATGAAAAATGTTGCAAAAACGGGAAAAAATGATACCTTTTGAGAGCTTCCGTTGCGTGCGCTGCGTAAACGGTTAAAGTTACATAAAAATCGTGTATGACGGAATTGTTCCCTTTTAAAAGTTCTAAAAAAAAGTCCGCGACAGCATATGTCTATCTTTTAAGGTTGATTCAATATAACCCTTTTTATGGTAATCAAATTTGTTTTAAAATAATGCATTACTTCCAAAAGTGTTTTTATAAATATGATATCTATCCTTATCCAAATAAATACATTATTTATCACAAGTATTTAATTTTGAACTAAATTGCCCTTGACATCATTTGATTTCAATGAATATCTTAGGAGATATAATAGTTTTAAAATATACATATTTAACTTTACGCGGTCTATGGGTGAGCGCGCTCTCAGCCCGATGCAAGGCGAGGGCGGGGCGGTCGTGAGGGGGGAGGGCGCTGGCCGCCGCGCCGGTAGCTCTGCGAGCAGTCACTATTCCACGCGGACGAAGTCGCGGGCAAAAGCTAGTAATATTATAAAACTGAAGAGTTTGTTTGTTTGTTTGGTTGAACGCGATAATCTTAGGTACTACTAATCCGATTTGAAAAATTCTTTTTACATTGAGTAGCCCGTTAACTGAGGAAGGCTATAGGCTATATATCATCCCAGAAAATGTACGGTTCCCGTGGGATAGAATTGTTTTGTATATATCATTGTATATATAATATACCCAACTGGGGACTCAACTGGGTTGATTCCCCATACAAACTTTCATCCCCATTTTCCCCTCCTTAGGAGATGATTTCCGGGATAGAAAGTATTTATGTCCATCCCAGGGTGTCAAACTATTTTTTTACCAAATTTCATCTAAATCGGTTCAGTAGATCCAGAGATTACTCCCTACAACATCAAAACATCACAAACTTTACCTCTATATAATATTAGTATAGATTATATATTTAAATAATAACTCATTGCAATAAATATGTTTCTATTTGACAGCCTTGTTGCTTAGTTACACTACTATATAATATGTATACCTACAGTATATATGGATAACAACGTATTGAAAGCTGCATATCTGAGGAAACTTAATTAGTTTTCGAAAAATGTGTATAATTCGCCAACCTGTATTTGACCTGGTTGCCAGCATGGTGATTTATGATCTTAATTCCCTTCATTTTTAGAAGAGGCCCACCCAGCAGTAGTCGGTTCGAATTGTATTATTATTATATGCTAAATAGTAGCCCGATTATAGTGAATCCAAACATCTCCTTGACCTTTCTTAACTTAAGCTCTACGCTTCCTCATATAAGCTGAAGTTACGTTAAGCGGTTTTAACAAAATAAATTATAAATGCAAATGAAATGCAGGTAATATTTAGAAAGAGTAATTTATAGAAATATTTTCCATTTTAAATGGAACCTAGGACCTAGTTAAGAACCTAGGTAAGAAGACATAAATTCAAACATTGGCACTGTGTAAATTAGTTTTAGGTTATGTTAGTTAAAATTAAAACCTTATCTCATCACACTAACATTATCAAGGCGAAATTTGTTAAATGGTTGGCCTGAGTTTGTTACGTCTTAACGTAGTAACAAAACCCGTTTAAGAAATTCTAAATAAATATATTATGTAGACAGCCTATAACTTTTTTTTTATGTTTAGAAAGGCATTTACATATAACATCTGAATATATATTAGTAGTCATGCGGAGACTTAACAGCTAGAACTTAATGGTTTATGGGCTAGCTTAATGGGGTACCGCAGAATAATTTACGTTTTCAGCCACGATTCCACGACGGCTTGAGTACTAAGGTACACGTCTTCAATGGTATTAACGCCTCCGTGCGAATTTCCGGGAAATCAATTGTTAAAATACATACGGGTGTGTATGCGCCTCTCAACACGTTAAAAATAGTGACATGACCTGACCATGCATCCCCTCCGTCATTCGACCTTGGGATTAGCGGTATTTTTAACTAGGTTATCCTTTCCAACCACAACAACCAAGAGATTGCTCGCACGGTCCATTCTACTATTAAATATTTACCAAGAGCTCGCATGGTACGCCTTCCGCCCAACGAGGGACGGCGCTTTCCAAGTGCGTTTCTTAGTTTCACGGTTCACTCCAGCGGATTTCCAGATGCAACTCATCCCCGACCTCCGAAACATTTGGGAAGATTTAACAGTTTAATACAGGTATTAAACTGGACTGGACTGATACTGGACACTTGCTACTTTTTACTAATGTGCTTATCACGCAAGTGGAACCGCGGACAAAAACTAAGGAAATACGTAAAGCTATATGTGTATCATGTGTTTTCTTTAGCGGAGGCAATCTTTCACTTTGACTAGTGAGTGTTCCTGCACTTAAGTCGAAAAGTTTTTCAGCATTACTCTAATAAACAGCCAAGCTATTCCATTAACCCACACTAAGCCGGGGAAAACGTCTAAAATGCTTTATTCGTGCCAATTATAGCCTTAAGGATTTGTACACTTTTTCCTTGACTTACTATAACTAACATTTGAAACGTTTTTAAATTTATCTCTGTTTGAAAATCCTTTACAAAAATATTCAACATTAGCGACTCACCCTCGCTACGCTCGGGTTCGTCCCTACTTACGTTTTAACGTTTAGTATAGATTTCTCAGAGATGAGATATTTTCCCGCAGTTAAAAGTATCTTATATGTTAACCAGCCAGCTATCATCATAGCAAATTTCATCAAAATCCCTCCAGTGGGTTTTCCGTGATGCGGTCACAGGCAGACAGAAATACTGACAAAAATCTAAAAACTATAGATTCGGCCTCTGTATCGATAATAATGTCTATTTCAATAAGATTCTCCAAAAAATATTTAATGTACAGATTTGACTCAGAATTTTATTATATGTATAGATAGACAGATGAATCTTTAATAGACAGTTGATTGATACTTCAAAAGAAGGCCGGGGTTTCACCTTGAAAAAGTCAAAGGAGTTTTATGGTACAATTTACTCATAAAAAATATGATAATCGGGTTACAATAGTATCGTGTAACAAACACAAAAACACATTCACCTAAATTGAGTATCTTATTTTAAGATGTTCAATAAAACTAGTGACTCATTCTGACTTTACATAGATGTTAAATAAACAGTAAATAGACGCAATATATGTACAATAAATAACGAATAGGTATTATCCGATATGACTAACTTATTCTATACAGATAAATAAAATTAAAGTGTCTGTAATGTCAAAATAACAGCTTTTTACTAATTGCATATTAAATTATATACCGGAATTTAAAAAAAACACAATTTTTAACATGTTTGTCTGTCTGTCTGTTTCGGCTTATCTTTGAACCATCTGGACTGATTTTGATGGGTTTTTCAGGAGTACCCGAGCAAAGTCGCTACTATATTATAAAGATTTAATTAAATGTCTATTCACATTTTGAACCGCTTCATCTAAAACTAAAATATTATCTTCAAGCATAATACAATTTTATTGCCAACCTTTTTAACGGTCGGTTTAAAATTAAAATGCAACGTATTGTCCATTCGCGCTGTAACGGGATTTCTCAGGAAATTGCAACTACGGCAAAGGTACACTCATGCGCGCAACTTCATTTGAAAATATGAAGTGAGATACAAAAATTTTCTTTTTTTTTTCTTTTCATACTTTTATAATTATTATTCTAAATATTACTTCTACTTAGTTATGTATAGTTAACTATTATTTTTATAATTGCTGTTATAAAATATTATCTGTAAGTCGATTTTTTAAGGGTTCCGTACCCGGGTGCTGACGGAACTGTAATGATACAGTATGTGTTTTTTTTTTCAAAATCAATAGGTTCGATTCCTAGCTAGGAAAATTGAATTTTCAAAAATCCAATGATGCAGTTTTAGTTTTCATGAAAATCGGGCCTGAGACTCCTTTGAGTACTTTTTGCTATTCCTCATAGTTTTGGATTTAGCCATGCACGCCCACTTGAAAAATTGATCCTGTATACCTAATAGATTAGCGAGTCACTTGACTAGGCTGATTCCCCATACAAACTTTCAACCCCACTTTTACCCATTTCAGGGATGATTTTCGGGATAAAAACTATCCTATGTCCTTTCAAGGGTCTCAAACTATCTTCTTATTAAATTTTACCTAAATCGGTCAAGTAGTTTCGGAGCTTATTCAGCACAAACAAAAAAATTTTTCCTCTTTATAATATTAGTATAGATAAGTAAAGTCTATACATATATTATGTTTGTCTAAAATTTCCAATTATGATTATGGTCGAATTTCTTTCCTTTTGTTTCTTTTTCTTTGTCAGAAACTTTTACATTTAACTTTGGATAAATGGTTTAGGCAGTGGTAGCCCAATGGCAACTCGCTCGCTTCGTATCCGAGTGAAGCGGGTTCAAATCCCGGGTCTTGCACCTCTGATATTTTCAAGTGCGAATCATTTCTATCATGATTACCACTTGCCTTACGGTGAAGGAAAACATCGTGAGGAAACCTGCATGTCTGAGAGAACCTAGCAAGTTTTCGAAAGACATGTGAAGTCCGCCACCCCGCACTTGGCCAGCGCGGTGGACTATGGCCTGATCCCCCTCGTATTGAAGGGAGGCCCGTGCCCAGCAGTGGGACGTTAAAAAGGGCTGGATACAAATGGTTTAGGAACCCATTGAGGACAAACATAAGAACATTATTTTATATTTATATTCATGTATAGTCAGAATATTTCAATGCAATACAATTTTGCATTGTACTGCATGGTATTCTATTGACAGCTTTATTGTACATTCAATGTGCAGGTTCTTCTCCCAAAGAATATATAAGGCATGCAAAGGTAGTCTTATTGCTAGAAGCAATCTGTACCATACAACATTTGGTGAAAGGATTTATTGAGATGGAAACGGGACGGTGCAATTGTAATATAGGTTGATAGAAAAAATATACAAACTGAATGTGACTTAATAATATATGTACATGTTATATATGTACATATTATATACTAGCGACTCACGCTCGCTTCGCTCGCGTTCGTCCCTAGGTACGTTTCCACGGTTAGCTATGTTTATACATATATAGTAGCTTGCTACTTCTAAGATATTCATTTAAATTATATAGCGATTTACGTTACGTACGTACGTTATTGCCTCCGCCGTACGCGGAATTTGTTTACTTAAATTTCATGGGTTTTAATTTTTTTCGCGGAACCCTGATTCTTTTTCTAAAATAAAAGTAGCCTAAGTTACTCCTTATAACAGCAGCTATCTGCCAGTGAAAGTCCCGTCGAAATCGGTCCAGCCGTTTCGGAGATTAGCCGGAACAAACAGACAGACAGACAGACAAAAATTGTAAAAAATGTTGTTTTGGTATATGTACCGTGTATACATCCATATGCATTTAGTAAAAAGCGGTTATATTAATATTACAAACAGACACTCCAATTTTATTTATCTGTATAGATGTATGTATGTTCGTATACATAAATCAAGAAGCACGTATTATAAATGTTTATATCAAACCGAAAATAAAATCGCGATAAGTAAAAAACTTCCGCGTTTCAGAATAGGTTTTAAAAAAAATACTACACTATTCGTATTTATAAAAAATATGGAAATCCATACTAATATATAAATGCGAAAGTAACTCTGTTTGTCTGTCTGTCTGTTACCTTTTCACGTTTAATTCGCCGAACCGATTTAGACGTGGTATAGAGATAGTTTGAGACTCTGGGAAGGGCATAGGATAGTTTTTATCCCGGCAATTATCCCTTAACGGGGTGAAAAGGGAGGTGTAACTTTATATGGGGAATCAATAATTTCTATACTAACCGTCATACTATCCGTCATAACTCATAAGGTACCTAGGGACGAACACGAGCGAAGCGTGGGTGAATCACTAGTAGATTTATAATTGGCGAAGATCGTGTAACTGTTTATACAAAAAGAAAAAAAAAACACAAATTCAATCACAAATAGGCATCTCATCACTATTATTATCTTAATAGTGATGTGACGCGGAAAATTTCTCAGCGTTTTCAACATTTTCAATCACACAAAAAGTATTTAAACATAAGAAAATACAGTTAAATGAAGATATTAAATTATTTAAACAGTTAAAAAAACTACCTTTTAGGGAGGAGAGTAAAATAACATTTTCATATAAAATGTATGAAACTCTTGCTTTAGGAACTGGGTGTAGCACTGTATTTTTAAAACGAACTAATTTAACGTACCAACTTCCTTTTTGTTTGTGGTTTCGCGAATGTTCATGAAGACTACATCAGCTGAGATAACTATTCAAACTGGATGGAGATGATTTTTTCGTTGTTTTATTATGACAGTTACGGTTTTGAAACCATATAATATTACTATGGTAATTTATTTATACCAAGATTACTATTGACAGGTAAATTAACTATATATTACTTTACTAGCGACTCACCCTCGCTTTTTTCGGTTTCGCCTCTATAGATACGTTTTAACGATCAGTATAGATTTCTCAGACATAAAATATTTTTTCGCAGTAGAAAGTATCCTACGCTTTATGAAATTCAATTTATGTTTTAATAAATTAGGATATGTGAGATACTAAAAATAACTCATATTAGGCATATTACAATCCTATATTTATAGAATATCATTTAAGGAAAGAATATAATATTATATATCATTTGTCAGAAAATAACAACGGTTACCATGGCAACAAACGTACATACATTTTTCCTTAACGCATTCACCAGTTTACCCCCCAAGTCAAGCGTGCGTAAAGAAGTTTACTTCAAAATATAAGTAATAGTTAAAATATTAACATAATCTAGGCAGTGTTGGTTAATTACTATGAATATTTAGGTCTTCAACGGATGTTGGTACAATCTCAGGAAATTGCAACCTCAGCTAAGTAGCGAGGGTATAATATTATCGGGTCTTGCTCTAAATATTGCGTGATGTAATAACTAGCTTATAATGTACTATCTAACTTGTTACTATCTTAGGATTTACGTATATTACATAAGGAATTTCTTAATAAAATTTGAGCTATCTATACATTATAATAAAATTCTAACTGAGTCGAATCTGTGACTTAAATATTTTTTGGAAAGTCTTATTGAAATAGACATTATTATCGATATAGAGGCCAATTCTATAGTTTTTAGAATTTTTATCTGTGTGTCTGTCTATTAGCGCATCACAGTAAATCCACTGGAGGGATTTTAATGAAATTCGGTATGATGATAGCTGGTTATCCGGGTATACGATACTTTCTTTTTACTGCGAAAAAATTATCTCATCTCTGAAAAATCTATACTTAACGATGAAACTTAATAAAGTCTCTAAATATATTGATTTTTCATTCAAACCTATAGAGTTCTATATTCATCTATAGATTTACATTAGAGCTTAATTTACAAAAAATATCCAAAATCACGACTCAAAAATTTTTTAATCAAAATCGGCAGAGTCGTTTTGCCTCGAACACCAAGCCGATATAAGCAAAGTAATTTTAATATTTGAAGATCTGAGGGATCAACTTCAATAGAGACAGTAAATTACAATACTAAGAATTATTATTATTAAAATACAAAAAACTTGAAATTGTATACAAAGCTTTGATAGAAAATCACCGACACGTTTACTTTGAACATTGTTAGAAAATATCATATTTAAAAGAAAAAATACTTTATTTCGAATTTTCATGTGTAGCTACGCTAATTAGTATAAGTGATTTTTTTTTTGGATTCCCTAATTAATTTAATTCGTCAGAAATAATTAGTATTAGTATTAGAATACGGTAAAATTAGTATTAAATATGATAGATCATTATTTTCATCAACAAGCAATAAGCCTGTATTTATTTTAGAAGGAAGTATTTGATTGAGAACAACTAGAAGTATCGTTAAGCAGCGTGAGTTTGAATCCCAGGCTTGCACAAAATGTAATTTTGTAATCGCTGGTGAATAGAAATCAAAAAATGTATATAGAATTACGGTTATACTAGCGGCTTCGCTCGAGTTCACCTCTAACAAAAAAAAACAAACCTATCCCACGGGAACTGTAAATTTTTTTGGGATAAAAAGTATCCTATGTGTTATTCCAGTAAGAGTAACAAACATACTCACTTTCGTTTATAAATACTGATGGCATAATCACAAAAAATGTGAAACGGTCGCGGGTTCGAGTCCCGTTGGTAGCATTCATTTGTGTGATGAGCATGAATGCTTGTACTCCAGTCATGGGTGTTTATATTCATAATATCTATGTATTTAAAATTATATATGTGTAGTGTATCAACTATATGGTATCCATAACACAAGCCTCGTAGCTTACCATGGAACTAGATGGTGCTGTGTGTTAATGTCCCATCATATTTATGTTATGTATGTATATATGGTATTCATTTATAATTTTTATTTAAAAAAAACACAAAATCACGCCTTCGATGAACTGTAATATATGAGAGACGACAAAACAAAACAAATGGGCCCAAAAATATATTTTCGAGGTTTTCCTTCTATGAAATCTTGACTTATGAAATAATTCAACTATCAGCAGATTTCACATACTAAATAGTTTTAAATGACAATAATTTATTAGAAAAAAATTAAAATCGACCTCTAAACAGCGTAAAAGTTAATAAAAAAGTAGTAATGGCAATGAACCTGTTACCTGAAAACAGTGTGCTATTAAAAAACCGTTCCACTCAACCAGATGAAATATAAATATAAAATCCAACAGTTACAGCCTGTTAAAATTTCATCGCTCACGAAGGGAAAAGACATACATTAATAATGAATAGCAAGAGAAAATCGTAAAATCATTTCGACATTCGTATAGTTAAATAATAAATTCGCTAACCCTGTTTTTAGTTTTATCTTCACTAAACATAGGATGTTACTTTTAACTCTTAAAATATAGGAAGAAAAATAAATCTGTACTAATGTTATAAAGAGGCAGAGATTGTTTGTTTGAACGCGCTAACCTCAGAAACTACTTATTATATTATTATAGAAAAAATCATTTTGCATTAGGCAGCCCGTTTATTTAGGAAGGCTATAAGCTATATATTATATAATATATAGTCTACCTATTGCATACTACATACACATACATACATACATTGGATAACACAGCACCAACTAGTTCCATAGTAAGCTACGATGCTTGTGTTATGGATACCAGATAGTTGATACTATACATATGTAATTTTAAATACATACGTGTATTATACAAATCGTCTCATCATACAAATGAATGCCTCCAGCGGAACTCGAACCCGCGACCGCTGGCACAGCAAGTAGTTACTTCATACGTCAAACTCTTAAAATATGGGATGAAAAATTCTAAAAAATATTTCAGCTTATCCTTAAATATTTTCAACAGAAATATTCAAGAGTCAAGACGATACATTGAATAGTTATTGGGATATTTTAAAAAATGTGTATTATATTGATTAATTTATAATATTAAAACATTATTGCTATT
Source organism: Argynnis bischoffii washingtonia (assembly GCA_033884665.1). Classification (NCBI taxonomy): domain Eukaryota; kingdom Metazoa; phylum Arthropoda; class Insecta; order Lepidoptera; family Nymphalidae; genus Argynnis; species Argynnis bischoffii. The sequence continues at coordinate 1,155,469 of CM066610.1, forward strand.
CAAAAAATTTAAATGTAAATCATTTATAATATATGTATACTAATAATAAAAATGTGAAAGTTTGTAAGTATGAATGTTTGTTAGTCCTTCACGCCAGAACGGCTGAACGAATTTGGATGAAATTTGACACAGAGATAGATTATAGATAAATATACTTTTTATTCCGGAAAAGTGAACGGTTCCCGTGGGATAGGTTTGTTTTTGTTTTGCTAGAGGCGAACCCGAGCGAAGCGAGGGTCAACCGTTAGTATTATTATAAAATAAAGTCCCCCGCCGTGTCTTTTTGTCTGTCTGTCTAAACACAATAAACTCAAAAAATAACGAACGGATTTTCGTAAGGTTTTTACCAATAGACGGAATGATTCATGAAGAAGGTTTAAGTGAATAATTCAATATGGTTCTATGTCAATTGGCTGAAATATGACGGTGATTGTTGAAGATGTCGGAAAAATCATGCCGACTGGGAGCTTTATTGGCGTGCGCCGCGTTAACTATTTTTTTTTTATGAGATTCAGTGACAAACGAGCAGACAGACCACCTGATGGAAAGCAGTACCTGTCGCCCATAACACCTACGGTTCATGCACTTAGGTTTTAGGTAACAAAAATACAGAACCGCCAGTGCGTTGTCACTGTGAGGACTAAGATGATATGCCTCTTGCCTGTAATTGCGCTGGCTACCTTATCCTTCAAACCGGAACACAACAATGCAATCATTGTTGCTTGGCGGCAGAAATAGATAAGGGGGTGGTACCCATCCAGTCAGACTCCTCAGGCTTGACAGAGTCCTACCACCGGTAAAACTAAAAAGTTATATGATAACAATGTATTACAGAATTATTCCTCTTAAAAAGATCTTCCTATTAGACTACAACAACGCTATGTCCACATACCTAAGGACGCATTCAAGCGAATCAAGGATAAATCATTAGTTTAAATATAAACTATAGTTTCCACTACATTTATAGCAATTCTGGTAACAGAAACGATTGAACGTGTTAATCCTCTATTTATAATACAAAAAAAAATCCATTCCCTTGTATGTGGGTTAATGACACTTAAAATTTGAATACAGCGTGTTTCATGTACGAAAAAAATGTGAATTAAAATGTTTTAGTCCTACATCGCATGTAGGTCACTCTTTCAGTTATATTGTAAAGTGTCAATGTTATACAAGTATGTAGCGTGTGATATCTTTTCAATCACTTTAATAAAATATTTTCACTATATTTTACTACGGCTTCGTCTACACAAAAGAGAAGTAAGAAATTCATAAAAAGAGAAGGTTTATTATGATTCAGATAAAAAATATTATGTAAGAGATTGTGGTGAAATTTTGCAAGAATTAAGATTGCATCATAGATTGATAGGCAGTGATAGCCCAGTGGCAACGCGCTTGGGAAACCAAATGACGCGGGTTCAAATCCCGAGTTTCGCTTCTCTAATATTTTCATGTGCGAATCATTTCGAACATCATTACCACTTAACTTATGGTTAAAAACATCGTGAGAAAACCTGTCTGAGAGAACTTAGCAAGTTTTCCTAAAACATCCGAAGTCGAAGAATTCGAAGTCGAAATCATCGAAAGAAGATAAAAACGTGTAAAAGAGACAAGTCTCTTTCACACGTTTGTCATACCACACAAGAGTGAAGGGGATAGCTAATATTAGTGTCGTGTACAAATTTGAACTGCTGTGATTAGTCGGCACTCGACATCCACCAACCTGCGCTTGGTCAGCGTGGTGGACTATGGCGTGATCTCCATCATATTGAAAGAAGGCCTGTGCCTAACAATGGAACGTTAAAAAAAGGACTGAATACGAACATACATGTATAGATTGCATTATGAGATAGGATTTTTTCTGAACCTTTCCCATCTTATCATTAATAGCGACTCACCCTCGCTTCGCTTCGGGTTCGTCCCTAGACATAAACAAATCTATCCCACGGAAACCGTACATTTTTCCGGGATGATATATAGCCTATAGCCTTCCTCAGTTAACGGGCTATCTAATGCAAAAAGAATTTTTCAAATCGGATTAGTAGTTTCTGAGATTATCGCGTTCAACCAAACAAAAAAACAAACAAACAAACAAACAAACTCTTCAGCTTTATAATATTAGTATAGATTATATAAATATGGTAATTGACAGCAAAAAATTTGCCATTATACTATAGTAATAAAATACACCTATATTCGTAATAAGTGTTATTAAACAATAACATTGCCAGCACCGCCTGCATAGTTAATTTATGTCAAATTGCTCCACAGTTAAAGGTAGTATAAAAACTTTATAACTTCCTTCAATAAACAGGCTGTAAAAGGCAAAAATAATGATCCAAATATGACTGGAAGTTCTAGAGATAAGCTTAACTAAAGCTTTGGATTTTGTGAAATAAATAAATTATTTAAGCTTATTATTAAATAGTAGTATGTCAAATAACAGACATTGAACTTTATCTATACAGATAAATAACATTGAAGTGTAATAACTATACTACGGGACTTAACAGGTGAATAAGTGGCTATATACCTTGTTCCCGACGTTTTGACTGGGTTGCACCAGCCGTGGTCTCGGGCGGACTGGCGTACACCGCCAGTCGAAACGTCGGGTATAAGGTATATAGCCATTTATTCACGCGTTAATTTCCGTAGTATAGTTATTATATAAATATGAAACGCGATAATTCAAAAAGTTATATTGAAGTGTATGTTTGTAACGTCAAAATAACAGCTTTTTACTAAATACATATGAAGTTATATACGGTACATATAGAAAAATAAAATTTTTAATCTTTTGCCTGTCTGTTTGTTCCGGTTAATCTCCGAAACGGCTGGACTGATTTTGATGGGAATTTCACTGGCAGACAGCTGATATTAAAAGGAATAACTTGTATTCAGCCCTTTTTGATGTTCCACTGCTGGGCACGGGCCTTCCTTCAATGCGAGGGTGATCAGGCCATAGTCTATCGCGCTGGCTCAGTGCGGATTGGCGAACTTTACATGTCTTTCGAAATCTTGCTAGGTTTGCTCAGACATGCAGGTTTCCTCAGGATGTTTTCCTTCACCGTAAGGCAAGTGGTAATCAAGTAGAAATGATTTGCACATGAAAATATCAGAATTGCGAGAACTGAGATTTGAACCTGCTTCACTCGGTTTCCCAAGCGAGCGCGTTACCACTGGACTACCACTGCCTAAGGAAAGGGAAGGAATTACTTAGGCTACTTTAATTTTAGAAAGAGAATTAGAGTTCTAGCTTCCGCCTACAAAATTAAAACATAAGTCGCTAGTTTATTATAAAGATAATAGTCTGAATGAAAAACATGGCGTAGTTTCAATTAAAATAGCTCAGTACAGGTACGTGCTATAAGCGTACATTTTCTATGGCTACTATATACCATCAAGCGGTCCGGAAGATTATCTATGACCTTTGTAGATTAAAAAGCTCAGTGTGTAGAAACCATATTTTTTTGCAGGTAATAAGTATCTAATGCACATTTAAAATTAGTTGAAAATCTATACTAATATCATAAAGAGGAAAGATTTTTTTTTTGTTTGTACCGAATAAACTTCGAAACTACTAAACGATTTAGATGAAATTTGGTAAGTAGATAGTTTGAGAGCCTGAGAAGAAAATAGAATATTTTTATTCCGGAAATCATCCCTTAAGGGTTTGAAAATTGGGATGAAAGTTTGAATGGGGCAACCTAGGGTCGAACACGAGTTAAGCGAGTTTAATTCGCTACTAATAATATATTTGGAATTCATTAGATGTTAATATTATGTATTTATGATAATTCGTCCAGCTTTTACTTTAAAATCATTGAAATAAATTTTCTTGAGAATATCTCTTTCGGTGAAAAACCTTTTTAAATAAAACTATCTTTTCGGATTTTTTCGCGGAGTTATAGTGGTATATTTATAGAATAATATGGACGCGGTCATGAAAAAGTCTATCCATAAAAAAAAACTGTTTCTAACCTTTTTGTTTCTATATCTGACTGTAATGTAAGTTTTGGTAATTTTTCTGATTATACAGTATACACTATTAATTAACATGGGTATAGGTGGCACGCAAGTGGTAGCAAATGACATTAGATAATTAATTCGAATATAATAGCTACAAAATGTTAGTAATTTAGGCGTACACTATGCAATTATGTATGTATGTGCGTTACTTAAAATCTAGATAAAACTTGACTATATATATTTATACCATTCATCTAATTTTGATAAAGTTTTAATGAATTGTTTTGGGTACTTTTGCAAAGGCTTCTGGCCCAATTTCTTTTTTCAAAAAAATTTCTATTTCTATGTATGTTTTCTCTGTGCATTCCTAAACTTTGATCTCTACGCATCCAAAGAAGGTGAGGGTAAGCTATGAAGATAGCTTGAGATCCCGGGAAGAACATAAGATAGTTTTTATTCCGGAAATCATCCCTTAAGGAGGTGACAAGGGGGTTGGAAGTTTGTATTGGGAATCAATGATTTCTCAAGTAAGGGATATAATACTCATCATATCTATTTATATATATATAATACTATAATATCATATATAGTACATCTATTCCATGGTAACCGTTAAAACGTATCTAGGGACGAATCCGAGCGAAGCCAGGATGACTCGCTAGTATTTTAAGCGGAAAAACCTTCGTTACATTTATTTATTCGTAATGACGCTTGTATCGATTCTGAATCGGATTCATTTTGATTAACGATGGATTCGTTAATCGAGACTCCGTTAATGACTCGATACTGAGTAATGGATGGGATCAAATCGCGTGCGAAGGGCGAATGATAAGGATACAATATTGGCAAGTTAGTGTGATTGTTATTTGTTTGGTTATTGCGTTTGTGTCAAAATTAATGTTATTTTTCATACTTTTTATATTATTAGGCCTTTGAAAAGTATGCTATTTAAATGTTTTTTATTGGATTAATTTTTTTCATCATACTCTTACTCTTTTTAAATGGTAATGGATTAGAAATTATATTATCTATACTAATATTACAAAGAGGAAAGATTTTTTGTTTGTTTGTACCGAATAAGCTCCGAAACTATTAAACCGATTTAGATGAAGTTTGGTAAGAAGATAGTGTGAGATCCTGGGAAGGACAAAGTCTAGTTTTTATCCCGGAAATCGTTTCTTAAGGGGGTGAAAATTGGGATGAAAAATTTGTATAAAGAATTAACCTATGGACGAACTCGAACGAAGCGAGTCTAAATATTAAAATTATAATTGATAAATATTTTTTTTCAAAACCAGGTGTTAAGTAATAAGAAGATGAAAAAAATGGTATACATAAATATTTGCCTAATGCAGTAATACATTTCGGAGACTAAATTAACGTTTTAGTTTACTTACTAACTAAATAAAAATTAAAAATATACTAAAAACATGAATTTTAATTACTTTTTTAGCCTAAATCCTACTAATATTATAAACGCGAGAGTTTGTAAGATTGTATGAATGTATGTTTGTTGCTCTTTCACGCTAGAACGGCTGATCCGATTTGGATGAAATTTGACACAGATATAGATTATAGTCTAGAATAACACATAAGCTACATTTTATCCCAGAAAAATGTACGATTCCCGTGGGTTTGTTTTTGTTTTGCTAGGGGCGGACTCGAGCGAAGCGAGAGTGAGCGGCTAGTACGTTATATCTAAGGAAAATGTGGTGTTATACAAATATGCAAAAGTATATTATCTGCTCTTCACGTACATATATATTTTTAGTCGCTATAGATGACCCCCGCTAAGCAAAGAAGTGCGCATAATGGGAAGCTCAAGATGTACTTATCTTTGAATTTACTCGGCTAACTTAGAAAAGCTTGGCTTTGCTTTAACTTAAGCTAGTATCTTTCTTAGACTTACGCATGTATTTCATGTCAAATAAAAAAATATTTTTACGGATCTTTTGCGAGGTTTTATTTTGGTTTGATTTCTCAGAACAAAACCGTAGTTTGGCTTTTGGAAAAACCAAAATAAAATGGCAGCAAAATCTTAAAAAATACTTTTGCGCTAGTATCGGCAAAATGTCTCGAACGAAGAGCGAACAGACGAACAAAATTTCCCAAAAGTTCTCATTTAATTCATTTAGTGTATTACTTTCCAAATACTTTAGATATACCTTGCGTTCTATTCTATTTTAATTTTTAATAATATAAAGATTACGCTTTCTTAAATTTACGCGAATATTTAACATTTTGCTGTACAGCATCAAAACGTAGGGAATCAAAAATCTAAAGGAATTCGCGACAAAACCCTAAAAGGTTTAAAATTTAAATAAAAAAAAAATGGCTTTATATACTTTATAACTCCGTCATTTTTAACGAGGGGGAGTGGGTCTTAGACCACCATCGTGCCGATCAAATGCCATAAAGTTTATTGATTTCACACGTCATTCTTTTTTACAAAATAGTAAGAGATTCAGGTGTATCTTTGTATTTGTATGTATATTCTTATTCATTGACTACACGTTTGGCTCAGTTTGTAGTGACCGTACTTGCTATGCCAGCGGTCGCGGCTTCAAGTCCCGCTGGGGGCATTCATTTGTGTGATGAGCACGAATGTTTGTACTTCAGTCATGGGTGTTTCAAATAACACAAACCTCGTAGCTTACCATGGAACTAAATGGTAAAATATGTTGTAAAATATGTTGGGACATTAACACACAGCACGTATTAATGTCCCAACATATTTAAAAGTAATTATTTATTTGTATGTATGTCCCATATAAACTACTCGTAGCTAAATTTAACACATAAGGGTATAAAGGTGATATCATTTATTTTAAAATTTTTAGTCAAAAACCTATTACTTAGACCATACAAAACTTGCAACAATTTGACAAAAAAAAAACTGTCATTTTACATCACACACTTTTCGTTAAACAGTTCGTCTGTACATCGATTTATTCACGCATATATTGAAACAGTTAGAACCAGTGGTTTAATTACGTAAACGTAGTTTAGAAGTGTATTGACATTATAGTTCACTCTAATTAGGTGGAAATAACTAGATACACTGAATAATGTACTTGAATCAATAGTAAAGTTTTGTACGATGTTACATAGGATTTGGAAAGTTAGCAGTGAATATCAAAGTGGAGTTATATTTTAGGCAGTCTAGTTTACTTTGGCTTGTGTATATGTGTGTTTATTGACTGAAAATACTGAAATGGGTGTTCATTAATATTGTTGAATAGCTGTAATACTTAGCTTAAGTAGGTATAAATTTGTGTTTATGTAAATTTTGCTTATTCATTAACTGTTTGTGTGTTTTAAATATATATATATATAAATAGATTATATATATATGTTGGGATATTAACACATAGCACCATCTAGTTCCATGGTAAGCTACGAAGCTTGTGTTATGGATACCAGATAGTTGATACACTACACATATATAATTTCAAATACATACATATTATAAACATAAACATCCATTACTTGAGTACAAACATTCGTGCTCATCACACAAAGAATGCCCCCAGCGGGACTCGAACCCGCGACCGCTGGCACAGCAAGTAGAACACTATAAACTGAACCAAGCGTGTCGTCAAATGTTATATGAGATTAGTTCGTAACACTTTACCATGTTTCAATTAATTGGTTCATCTATGTATACGTATAACTAATTTATATTCAAAATATCAAATTAAAAGCTTTAATTACTGCTTAATTAAGCTCAAATTACTACTTTTACTCAATATTAAACAAAAATCATATATTAAGTATTTCAATTTATAAAGGGTTTCTGACCGACAAGTTATAAGCTTTGGTTTTAAAAGGATGCGTGTGTTTGTGTGTGTTATTACATACACACACGCACGCACGCACATAAAATGTTTTTAAAATATTGTTACTACATGTAGAAATAATCCTTTTGCCTTGCTCCCACCCTTTCAACATTCTAGAGTGCTGGGTGTAATTGAAAATCAGCGCTCTTCGAGATCTCTATCTTGGCAGCATCAGCTGAGTTACTGTCCTTTTATTTTTTCTAGGGCAATAAATGTTGTTTTATTTTTTATTTTTGAAGGAAAACTCCTTCACGCACACTTGACTTGGGGAGTAAGATGTTAAATGCGTTACAAAAACTATAAATCGGGCGAGCCGAACGTTTGTTGCCATAGTAACCGTTGTTATAGTCTGGCAAATTATATATATATATATATATATATATATATATATATATATATATATATATATATATATATATATATATATATATATATATATATATATCTTTCCTTAAATGATATTCTATATTCAATAAATATATGATTGTAATATGCCTAATATGCGTTATTTTTAGTATCTCACCTATCCTAATTATTTAAAACATAAATTGATTTTCATAAAGACTACCGATAACCTACAGAAGTTTTATTTCTTCGTACACATTCATACACGCACTCTTAATCTTTTTTTTTTTAATTTAAAAGTTTAATTTTTATCTTTAAAGCAGTTTTTTCTATCAAAATCATCTGCTAAAAGCTTGTAGAAACATTGAATTATAAAAAATCCAACAATGAGTCATTTGTTCAAATTAGTTCTGTTCTCTCCCTATTGTATGGGTGACGGTAAATATAAATGTAGATTAATTAAGAGAGAAAAAATCATATTATTTTATAAAGTGGCTTTGTAACAGTTGATAGTTCTATAAAAAAATATGGGCTTTAATTATTAAACTTGAATTATTATTAAAATGCTTTTTGTTTACTATTCAAATGAGCTGATTGATGAGATTGTTATTTTTAACCGACTTCCAAAGTAGATTATACGTTTGTTAGTTTTTTTTTTAATAATTTAGATAATTATTATTTATAATACTAGCTTTTGTTTCTGACTTGGCTTATTGTCGTAAATATTAATTATTAGGTTTACTATTAGTAATTTTCAGTAGTAGCCTATTGGTAAAGTTCACTTGATGAATTAGAAGAAATTGGTTACGAGGATTGTCGATACGCGTCGCGAGTAGGTCTTTAAAAAAAATTATATCTGTCTTACCCGCTCGCTTTGCCAACCCGTATGGTGCGATAGAGAGAGTTGCAAATCTTAGAAGCAATTACCTACTTTTCCAGTTTGAAATATTGCTTCGGGCGATAACGTTTTCAAACCCCCTAAAAAATAACGTAATGAAAACAGTTTGGTCTCATTAGATTCATCTTAATCTAGGTCTGTACGTTTTTCTTTTTTAATAATTCAGTTTAGTTTAGTTTAAAAAAAAGACGCTTGGGGATGTTTTTAAGGCAAAAATACAGATATTTAAATGCCAATAGCTTCTATCATAATCTATATTTATTTAAAACAAAAACGTACGGACCTAGTTTTTCTACTTAGAAAATATAAAAATAAGTCTATGTTAAGGGTGAGAAAAACGTTATCGTTTTTATATGAAAATTTACAGCTTCACAATCCTCTTAAAGCCTAAATTTGTACTTCCAAATTTTTTGTACATATTTCATTTAAAAAAGCTAATGTTTTTAAGGAAAATAATGTTAAAAATCCAGTATATCTAAAAAAAACATAGTTTTCAAAAGACACGTAAAGTCCGCTAACCCATATTGATTGGCCAGCATAATAGGCGACGTCCTAATCTCCCTCATTATTCCCTGCAATGGGACGTTAAAGGGATTATTAAATCAATACAATATAAACTAGCGTCTGTCTAATACTTTCTTAGATTTACGCGAATATTTGACATTTCAAAATAAAACTATTTTTTCGGATTATTTCGCGAATTTATTATGATTTTTGGTTCCCGACGTTTCGATTGCTTTCGAGTAAAAACATTATTTTTTTTTTTAAAATGTTTAGAATTAAAATCAACTAATATTGTAAGGTACTTTGATGCCATTTTTGAATTTTTAAAATCATTTTTGTAAAATAGTAGGTAGGCTGTCTGTAACAACTGTATAATGCCATTGAGACATCTAACACCTTAGTCTCTCCCGTGACCATGATTGCTTTAAAGCAATCGAAACGTTGGGAACCAAAAATCATAATAAATTCGCGAAATAATCCGAAAAGATAGTTTTATTTTGAAATAGCGTCTGTCTATTACATTGTATGATCATTGATCATGTATCTCAAATAGTTTGAAACCGCTAAACTTCTAACAAGTATCTTCGTACTGCAGTATTTTGTAGTGCACAATTCAAACTGAGAAACGGAAGTTCCACTTAATTCTTTTGCTACAAGCAACATTTTATTTAAGGACTTCATTCGCTTCGACTACATCTTAAATCAAATATTTCTAAAAAGAATCTACATCATTGATACACGTATTTTACATAACTATAGAATAATACGTTCTTAGATTTACGCGAATAATTGACATCCATACATTAGTATGGATGCGAAAGTAACTCTGTCCGTCTGTTACCTTTTCACGCGTAATCCGCTGAACTGATTTAGATGAAATTTGGTATTGAGATAGTTTGAGACCCTGGGAAGGACACAGAATAGTTTTTATCCCTGAAATCATCCCTTAAGGGATATAAAACTCATCATACCTGTATATATAGTCTATCTATTCCATACTCAACGTCAAAACATACCTAGGGACAAACCCGAGCGAAGCCAGGGCGAGTCGCTAGTTTTAAATAAAACTATTCTTTCCAGTAAAACAGACAAAAAGAAAGACAAAGTATGGAAAATATAAATATATAGTATAAACTTATAATTTCGTACTACATAATCGTATTTAATTAGAAGAGAACCTTCTAACAATGAAATATGTCTCAATCAGTATGGTCCTGAGATTGTTATTAACGTTCACTTGTGAAATATCCGGTTTTTCCCATAACGAAGAGCCAGATCACGAGATAGATGAGGGTCGTTAGATATTCGCTGACTAGGGCTCTATATTAAAAAGAAGATTAACCGTCATGAAGTCAACTTGGAATTTGTTGGTTAAGTACACCCTTGTGGAACAGTAACCATGAGTCGCTGTATAACATAAAGTCAAAGAGTTTTTTTTTTGTAGATTGAACGCAAGCGTAGCCACGGGTTCTGCTAGTATTTCTATATGAACAGGAAAAGCACAGAAAAGCTCAGTATTTTTTTACATAAAAGTTATCTTATATTCGTCTTCGATCTTATATCAATTATATCTTCTTTATGCTATACGCAAGTTATTGTTTTTATATTGTAAGGTCAATATATCTCACTCTTCTAAAAACTTGCTTCACTGGTAAAAACTAGCCAAGTCAAATTTTTAACTTCAATTTATTCTAAGTTAACTACTCTGTGTAAATAATTCAACTATTCAAATTTAAGAAGTTCTATTTTTAAATAGCAAACACGTGGCAGAAAAAAACAAAAAATTGTGTTTTAAATTTATTTTAGAATGTTGTATGTTCTTATGAAAAAAATCAGGATTATCTACAAAACTTGGCACCCATTTAGTTTGCAATTCTTTTGTCGGTGAAGTTGACAACCACGCTTATTCTTAATATTGAACTTGGCTTCCATTTTCACATTTATGTTTTTGAAGGGATACTATAATCTACATTACAACTGGTTGTAGATTTTTCAAATCTATAGATAACTAGTATTTTCTTAAACATGCAAGTTATCAGACGATATTTTTCTTCAACACCTTAATTTTATTTACATATTATGCTAAAATAAACAACAAATATTTTATAAAAACGACACATTTGGCTCAGTTTATAGTGATCCTATCTGCTATGCCAGTGATCGTGGGTTCAAGTGCCTCTGGGACTTACATTTTCATTTCATTTTCATTTATTTGTATGATGAGCACGAATGTTTGTACTCCAGTCATGGGTGTTTATATTTACAACATGTATGTATTTAAAGTTATATATGTGTAGTGTATCACCTGCCTGGTATCCATAACACAATCCTCGTAGCTTACCATGGAACTAGATGGTGCTGTGTTAATGTCCCAACATATTTTTTTTTATTTATATTTCTTTAATTTAAAATATTATTTATAAATATGCATGAAGTTGGTAAGTTTTTGCTATATTCCTATATAATATGTATAAGTAAGTTTGAAATTTCGCACTAAATTTCCCAAAGGACGACACACAGTATTCCCTAAACAGAGGCATAGTTATTTAACGTTCTGATTTTCAACCATGAATGTTATTTAATGCTTTTTGTAATTATTTTTTTAATGAATTCGATATAATGCAAACTATTGAGTGGAAATAACTTCTATACCGATATTTCATTTTTAATGCAAGGTGAATATTTTGTGTGTATTCAGTCCTTTTTAACATCCCACTGTTGGGCTCGGGCCTCCCTTCATGAGGGGAATCAGGCAACTGTCCACCACGCTGGCCAAGTGTGGGTTGGCGGACTTGACATGTCTTTTCAAAACTTGCTAGGTTCCCTCAGATACGCAGGTTTTTTCACGATGTTTTCTTTCACCGTTAAAACAAGTGGTAATCATGTTGAAAATGATTCGCACATGAAAATATCAGAGGTGCGGGACACGGGATTTGAACCCGCTTCACTCGGTTTCCGCAAGCAAGCGCGTTACCACTGGGCTACCACTGCCTTGTAAAATTTTGTATATATTAAAGCTTTATTTTATTGTTAAGCGTTAAAAGCTATAATTATTGTTTAAATGACTTAAACACTTCTCTCACTTTACACAGTGTACAACTGAAGGCCAATTGGGTACTCTATAATGATCATTATAGATACACAATTTTTAAAGTATTTTTTAAGATTTTATAACACTACTTTGTTGGTGTGACTAATATGTATATTCATGCCAAATTATAGCTTTCTAATACAAAAAGTCTTTGAGATATGCTGCGGACAGACAGATGGACGCACAGACATGGCGAAACTATTAATGTTTCTTTTTGAGTAGGGAAAATTAATTAAATATCCACCATCTTTGGCTTAATATACACAAACAAAAACATACATACACCAGAATTATCCACTTCTCCTCTTCCTTTCTGTTTGAAGTCAATAAATTATGAGATAGATAATAGCTTTCTAACCATTCTATTCAGAGTCAGTACATTCTATTCTTGTGTTATTTTCTATTGGCGATATCGTTTATAGAAAGTCAATTTGGATAAGCGGACAGATTAGATGTATATTATCATATTATATCTATTTCCAAGGGAATGTGCGTGAAAATAGAAAGAATGAACGTATCTTAAAGATCCTTTTAGTACAATGGCATTTTGTTCCCTGTTTTCTATATTTCCTACGTTTTTTATGTATAAGCAATTGTAGTATTGCTGAGTCTAGCCAAAGCGACGCCATAGAAATTATATGACTTTTATTTGAAGATTTTTTCAATACAAAAATATTGTTTTCTTTCACGGAAATCTTTCTTTTGTAGCCTATATCAATGTTTTTTTTTCTAGATTTTTTCTAGATTTTCTAAATAAATAGAGAAATATTAATTTATTTATCGGTAAATAAATAATTTTCTATTACAAATTTTTACAACTCATTATAAGAAAAATTTCAGCTTTCTAGTTCAGTGGCATTTTGATGAATAATAAAGAAAAAAACTATCTGTAGTAAGTTATACATAGGTTGGTGCTATATAATACGTAAAAACATTTTGCCAACGTTATACATAAAATTAAACAATTAAAGACATTATGAGACGCCTGGCAGATGTACAACATCGTATTTTGTATAGAAAATATGCATGACAGAATGGTCTTTAAAGGCAGTAAATATGACATAATTAAAAAATACATATTCAATTTTTTTTAAAGAAAAAATCTTTATTTATAAAAAATACATCCTAATTTATTACCAAAATTAAAATACGAGCCCAACGTGGTGAGATAAAGGAAGGATAGAAGCGCCCAAGTCAACCAAGAAACTAACCAATTGGATAGAGAGTCATAGAGTTACGAGCGCGTAGCGACGTGGGGACTCGTCGTCACGTCAACATCTGGCTTAACCCGCCGCATTAGATGTTTCACATCTATGAAAACGCATATTGTAAATACCATTTTTAAAATAATAATATTACTGACTATGATTGTGCCTAAAATCTTCTTTTCAAAATGGACATAATTACAAGAAATAATTTCAATCTTTATAACAAATTCCCACTTTGTTCCAAGTTGGTTTTAAGGACGTGCCTTGAATACATTTTCATTTTATTTCAGTATCTTGGCACGACAACTTAAACGAATTTTAATTTTTACTGTTAAGCTTTGATTCGTGACAAAAATATATACGGTTTTATATTTTTACGCCTCTCACTTTTGGCATGTGGCATGTTTTACTTGTACTACCTATTAGGACAATGTTCACTAGTTTGATTTCCGTACGAGGTAAATCGGTTTTAAGCATATGAATTGGCACTCTACTCTTAATGTCACAAGAATTTCTTTTCATTATCTATTTAATTATGAATGGAAAATATAATTATTGTAGAAAGAAATGATATAAGTAGAAATGTGGAGTTTAATAAAAAAGTATGCCTTTCATGCAAAGCTGAAATATTTTTTCTATACATCCGTGAAACCACCCTCTTTTAAAATGAACACATAAGGTGTATAGAGACACTCACTGTTTATATGAAAAATATAACGAATACTCTTTAAATTTCCATAACGCATGGAAATTCTTCATCTGATTTTTTATATAGACTTTTGTGTTTTTAGACGTTTTCCTAACGCGTCTTGTAATAAAGTTTGCAATCTTAAAATTAGAAAATTTACTTATAACAGTTGTATCGATTTATTTTTTTTAAAGTATGTGAAAACCAGATGGTTATATAATAACGTAATAATTTTACCCTAATTTAATGGTGGACTTATTAGGTAAATAGAAAAATTCTTCATTGTTCCCTAGTAAAATAAGAAGAGTTTTTATCTTCTTCTTACGCAATCCTTAATTGTACTCCTTAAATTTTATAATAAAAGATAAAGAACAAATAGTTTAACAACGGCCTTATCGTGAATCTCTTCCAGATATGTATCTCTAACTTTATCTATATAATATAATCTAGAATATACACGATAATAACAAACAGAAAAATTATAAAAACATCTTTGATTTTGGGTTCATTTGATACATTTTAATGATTCCCATATGTTTTGTTTGGTAAGAAGCTAGATTTTTTAGTTTTGTTTCTAAATTATTTAAATTTTACTATGAAAACCTTTAGTATATATAGAAATATAAAAGGGCTCTCTAGCTTATAAATAAAAAGATATATAATAACCATAATAAATTATAATATGATTTATGATATCCCTATTTAACAATGACACGTTACTTCATGCACAATATGATGCAATGACCTAGATATGTACTGACAGATTTAAATTTGATTGACAATTGTTTGGAATAATTAATTATAGTTCAATGAAATATCGGTTATTATTTTATTATATATATATATATATATATATATATATATATATATATATATATATAATAAAATAATAACCGAGCCGAATCCGAACATTAAATATTTTTGGGAAAATCTTGTCGAAATAGACATTTAAATAAAACTATCTTTTCGGATTTTTTCGCGGATTTATTTTGATTTTTGTTTCCCGACGTTTCGATTGCTTTACAGCAATCATGGTCACGGGAGAGACTAAGGTGTTAGATATCTCAAAAGCATTATATAGTTGTTACAGACAGCCTACCCCCTAAATAACAAAAATGAATTCAAAATTTTGAAAATTGGCACCAAAGTACCTTACAATATTTGTTAATTTTAATTTAGAAATAGACATTATTATTGATACAGAGACCGAATCTGTAATTTTTAGAATTTTTGTCTGTCTGTCTGTCTGTTACCGCATCACAAGACAACCACTGGAGGGATTTAGATGAAATTTGGTATGACGATAGCTGGTTATTTGAGTCAACATATAGGATACTTTTTACTGCGGGAAAATATCTCATTTCTGAGAAATCTATACTAAACGTGAAGGTGAGTTGCTAGTTTAAATATAAATTACTTCATTACAACCATTATTTAAGTTATGTTTTATGATACGTCTTTTTATCAAATTCAAACTCGAAATATTTTGTTCAGCATTATAATACTATAATTTTTACTGAACATCTACTACCAGTTCGGAAAGAAGAAGTCTTGGACCTGAGAAGAACTGGCGAAAGAAACTTAGCGGGACTAATATCAAAGCCTATAACGTTTATAATATGAGCTACTTTGGGCAAATGTTGTCTAATTTATATACATATTTCTTAAAAGCTGATATTTTGAAGGAAAACATCGAAAACCAACATGTTTGAGAGTAGTTAGCAAGTTTTGTAAAGACATTCAAAGTCCGCAAACTTGGATTTCGCCAGCATGAAAGACTATGGCTTGACCCCCTATATTAAAGAGAGGCCCATACTCAGTAGTAGGACGTTAAAAAGGATTAAATGCTTAAAGTAACAAATTAAGCTGCAAGATCCAAATATTTTTACGCTATAATTTATATAATCGTTTTGTCGATGCAATAAACACTAAATATCCCGGATAATATAAAGTAATCAAAACCTCGGGAACCTTAAAATCAAAATAAATCCGTGAAAAAAACCTAAATGATTTTTTAAATTTTGAATTCTCGCGTCAATTTAGAGTATTATTTTTTTTAATTTTCATTTCTTTATATGACTACACTTCTACCGTTATACTCTTTCTGACCCGTAAAGAAAATGACGTAAAGATTGAAAAGAAAAGATATCTAAATATTAAAAAAAAATAACCATAAATATCTACTATTGTGTAGAAAACTCATCAAACTCGAGACCAGAACTAGAGGCATGAGATCATCTATTGATTTTAATTCTGCCCGCAGAGCCCATTCAGTTTAACCTTCACTCAGTCACGGTCTGAGGTGACCTCTTTGATGGAAATAAAAATGTTTGAGATATGCATTTCATTTTTGTTTGAACTTTCTAGTTTGAATGGGGATTTTTTAACATTATAGTTTATCTTAATCTATTTATTATAAACTAGCAGCTCACCCTCGCTTCCCTCGGGTTCTATACAAACAAAAGCAAATCTATTCCACGGGAACCACGCATTTTTCCGGGATAAAAAGTAGCCTATTTGTTATTATAATGTATTAAGTTTCATCAAAATCCAATCATTATTTTTTGTGTACTAAGTTGTATAAGTTACTATAGTTTTTAACTATCCCACGGGAACTTTTTAATTTTCCGGGATGAAAAGTATCTAAAACGTTGACCGAAAATATAAGGTAACACCATGCAAAATTTTATTTAAGTTGGTCTAACAGTTTAGGAGATTAGCCCATACAAACAGACAGACAGAGAAATTAAAAATTCGAAAGAAATCTGGATTTGTTCTATTTCCCTTCTTACATCCCCCTGACTCGGTTTTTAGCATTTTTTTACTATGTACAGACATTCGACCTCGGCATTTTTATTATATGTATAGATTACAAATTGTTTGATTTAATTTCTTCCCCACTTCGAGGTAACATTATCTCAAACCAGGACCCCCAGATCTGCATACCGTACATGCCAGCCAGCAGACCACTGAGACTATAGCTAAATATAATGTTACTTATACATATGTATATAATATTAAAACGAAAAATGTACCAGGGACAAATCTTAGCAAAGCGAGGATAAATCTCTAGTATTTAATATTTTTGCTATATACTGTAATCCCTAACTTAAACATTAAATAATCCATAAAAATAGCAATGATTTTTTTTAATAATAGGAAATGACTTGAAAAATCTCCCATCTTCGTGGATTTAATTTTTAATATCTATCACTAAGCCTTAGCCCTTATAAAATATCCCTCTTTAGGCCCTTTTGAGAATATTTTATGTGGGGATAGCCATCTGTTCGCCGTCTGGTGTTACTTAGAAGGGTTTAAGCAACATTTCCTAAAGGTGGATAATTAGTCACTTTGAAATAAGCGAAACAAGACGGAATTGTTAATTAAATTTTCATCATTTTCCTAATTATATTATGATTTGGCTTATGAATTTTAGGCAGCTTTATTTAGAATCTCAGACTCTCAGACTTGTTGTAAATAAGATTTTCTTTACTGGTAAAGTTACGCCGATTATCACATTTGGTTTTAAGATAGTAAATGCTAAAGGAGATATTTTATGGAAATTGACTTTAATACATTTATTTATTCTGTTTAATAGTTTAAAAATCAACATTTTACACCGACTTCGATATCAATCAAAAGTAATTATTCCACTTGTTAGAATGGAATTTCATAGTAATTTATAACACATTTGGTTCAGTTTGTAGTAAACATACTTGTTGTGCCAACGGTCGTGGGTTCGAGTCCCGCTGGGGGCATTCATTTATGTGATGAGCACAAATGTTTGTACTCCAGTCATGGGTGTTTATATTTATATTATGTATAAATAAATAACCAACACCAACACCATCTACTTTTATGGTAAGCATGAGGCTTGTGTCATGGATACCAGATAGTTGGTACCGTAACACGTAACTCACAGACTCTCGTCCCAATCGGCTCGGCAATTCCCTCCTCTCTCTCTTTCACCGCGTTGATCTCGTATATGTTGGTATTAAATTAAGATGTATTTTATAAATAAAGTTTTTTTCTTTAAAAAAAATCAGAATATTTTGTTTTTAATGATGTCACATTCACTGCCTTTAAAACCCATTTTGTACTGCATATTTTCTATACAAAATTGTTCCGATGTTTCACATCTGCCAGGCGTCGTGCGACGGCTTTATTTTTATTTATCAATTTTTCAATAAAATTAAAAAAAAAGTCAACAATATCTCCGTAAAACCTATTAAAAGCATTTATCAATGAGGGATCGTGTTTCTGAGCACCTGTCTATAAAATCGGTCTTTTTTTGCTTCAATAATGATTTTAAAACATCAAAGGTTTTCTATTAAATTAAATTAGGTTATTATGTTTAAGGGACTTAATTTTCTATTAGTCCCGTTTATTTGTACAAAACATTCAGTTTGCCGAAATTTGATTCTTGTACTAGGGAAAAATAACAGTTTTTTTTTGAAACTTAGTGAAATTACACTTTACATATAATTGAGTATGACAATCACGTTCTTAGAAATTTCATCTTTCTTCTATATATATATAAAAACAATTGCCGTTCGTTAGTCTCGCTAAAATTCGAAAACGGCTGGACCGATTTGAATAATTCTTTTTTTATTTTATTGGGGGTCCGTCAGGGTTGGTTTAACTAGGTTTAACTATAAAAAAATCCCAAAAGAACAGCTGAAAAATCGAAAAGTTCAGAAGTGAAGAGAAGAAATGTCATGACTTCCCAGAATGCGTTCCTTATTAGCAACACTATCGAATGGTGTAATTATACAGTATGTGTTTTTTTTTTCAAAATTAACAGGTTCGATTCCTGGCTAGGAAAAATAATTTTTCAAAAATCCAATGATGCAGTTTTAGTTTTCATGAAAATCGGGCCCGAGACTCCTTTGAGTACTTTTCGCTATTCCACATAGTTTCGGATTTAGCCATGCACGCCCACTTGAAAAATTCACCCTGTATATATATTCTATCTATCCAATACTAACCGCTAAAACGTATTTAGGGATGAACCCGAGTAAATCAAGGGTGAGTCGCTAGTATGAATTATGAAATATTTTCTCAAAAATTTATTATACGAACCAAGGGAAACTCAAGACGTTGAAAGAATAACGTCATTGAAAAAATTATTCTCATATAAAAACAGGAAATATCGTTTGTTACTTGAAGAAAAAATCTCACATGGCTGATAAAATACGAGTGCCTCCCAAGGTCTCGTTGCGACGTAATTTTGCAAGTGCTTTAGATTGATGGAAGATGGTAACGAGCATGGACTGATTTATGTTTCAATTTTTAGGCTTCTATAAACATATAATTTTTCCTTTATAATAAAATTACAAATATGCTAAGGTCTTTTACAATACATGACAATATATATGTATGTCCCATATGTTTTTTTTAATCTCGCTTTCAGTATTATAAAAAAGCTACTTTATAGGAGCTTTTTTAAACAAGTCATAGTTTTACATTAAGAATTTTATATATACAATCTCTCTCTTTCTTTCTCTTTCTTCCTGGCTATATCCCACATGATGGCGGGATTAACTTTCCTTGTTTTTCCTTATACTTCGCTTTATTGGAGACATCGTCTTCGGAAAACCTGACTTTCCTCAATTTAATATTTTTACTTATAAATAAAATTGAATTATAATATGTAGCAGTAGTATCGCGTTTATCGTTAAATCAAGACTACCTAGGGATGAGTCAAATCCTAAGATTACACCATCTCTACGATTTGCTAGTGCGAAATATATTTTACACGTGATTACATCTTTAAATTAAGAATATTGTGAGAAAACCTGCATGTTTGAGTGAAACTAGCGAAGACCAAAAGATTAAGTAGACTATGGTGTAAACTGCTGTATCATTTCCAGAACAGCTGCCTATTTTAACTCTTAATATCGGATAGAAAACAAAAACATCTGAAATAAAAAAAAATATCTGTTGTAGTCAAAATTCTATTGAAATTATTGATTTAGAGTATCCATAGAAATTTTTATTCTGGGTATTCGTATTGATCAAAAACATACAGTTCCGTCTAGTATAGTAATTAAAAGCATTCATCCTGATATGGACAATGCAAAATATGTTATGGAAAAAATATCTTAAAATATAAAATATAATACCAACATCAGATATGATATTGAAATAAAGCAGTAAAAATCCTTTGTACACTTATTTTTAGCGCCTAAAATACAAAATCAACGTTGTTTTGATATTTATCCACGCGAATAATCCACCACCAAGGAGTTAACACGAGCTTTTCTTATTGATTTTATACCTTGTATTATTTCTTATTTATAAGTTAAGATATTTTTTTTATTTTTAACCGACTTCCAAAAAAAGGAGAAGGTTCTCAATTCAACCGTATATATATATACATTTTTTATGTTTGTTCGTGGATTTTTTCGTCGTTTATGAACCGATTTTGATAATTCTTTTTTTTTTGGAAAGGAGATATCCCAAGAGTGGTACCATGATAAGGAAACCAGGATCTGATGATGCGATCTCAGAGAAATTGAGGGGAACTTTCGAAAATTGTAGCGGCGACTAGTGCGTTTGTTAACATTTTCATTAGGTATTTTAAAGCACTACTATTAAATGAAGGTCTAGAGTCGATCTGATGATGGACCCGAAGGACAGTCGAGGGAACTCCTCAACGATTTACAGTAATTACCTGGTGTTTGGGCTTAATTAATTTGTATTGGTGATACGTCTAAACTGAAAAAGGAAAAATAAAAACTTAAAAAAAAAATTAAAACCGACTTCCAGGCACTGAAAAGCAAAAAATAACAAAACGGGGGTTTTCATTTAGAATAGATCAGATTTTTTCGAAGTCGGTGCCAGCCAATACAAATTTCACTTCGAAAATATCTGATTAAGCACACCGACTTAAGTTTTTATATAATAAATACTTACTAGTATATTATTTTAATTTTTAAAAGATTGGTACAGGGACAACGTATTAAACTGTTTAAAAAAATTAACTTATTGATAACAATAAAATGTATAAAAGACTGTAACAATACAAAAATTGTAAGCTTCATAATAATTTTAAGTTTTATATCAACCTTTTGACTGTTCCATTGTAAAAATGAAAAAAATACGCTTTAAGAAATAAAGTATTCAAAACTAAAAGAACTGATCTTAAACTTGGAAACTGACCGTTGATACATTCAAGTCTTTAATTTCTAGCTCAATTATCAGGTCAACTCTATAGTACCATATAATTGTAATATTCAATGTAGGCACAAATATATATACACACAAACATACACAGACATCTTTTTTATACTTTTATATTTTTAAATAAGACCTTTTTCGTTTTTTTTTTTATAAATTACGTTTGTGACAGATTCGAATAAAAAAAAAGAAAAGAATTGATATTAAAAAGGCATAAATTTTAAGCACGATTTTATTTTCTATTTTTAATAAAATAGATTATTCAATCGAATATTGCTGCAACGACCATAATTCTCATACAAACTACTGAATAGATAGTTTCAAACGAACGAAAGTTCACAAGGAGCAAATAAACTTAGGGAGGCAGTGGTAGCCCAGAGGTAATGTGCTCGGGACACCCAGTGAAACGGGTCCATATCTCAAGTCGGGTACCTCTAATATTCTCATGTACGAATCATTTCCAACATGATTACCACTTGCCTTACGATGAAGGAGAACATCGTGAGAAAACCTGTATGTCTGAGAGAACCTAGCAAGTTATAGAAAGATATGTGAAGTCCACCAACCCACACTTAGCCAGCGTGGTGAACTATGACCTGATCCCCCTCGTATTGAAGGGAGGCCCACCCCCAGCAGTGGGACATTGAAAAGAGCTGACTACAAAAAAAACTTAAGTTAGTTTCTAGCTCACTACATTTTCTAATTACACAGAAGAAAAGTTAATAAAAGTATGTAAAAATAAGTATATCATTCACTTGTAGCCACAGTTGTAGCTTTATTGAACGTATAAATGTAAATAAAAGATTTTTCACGAAAACCCGAGTCTATTAGACTCCGTCTAAGACACTTTGGGAGGCGAGCTTTAGAATATTTCATGAGAATATCGATCGTGACTCGAGTGTAACACATTTTTTCTGTGTACTAAATTGATTAACCTTTGACAGGTAAAGGTTCAAGCTTACTTCTTCATGCTTTAAGCGCTTCTTAGTAAAAAATTCATCTTTACTAATATTATAAAGAGGAAAGACTTTATTTTTTGTTTGTTTGTACCGAATCAGCTCCGAAGCCGGACTGATTACTGGATCGATTTAGATGAAATTTAGTAAGAAAATAGTTTGAGACCCTGGAAAGGACATAGATAGTTTTTATTCCGGAAATCATCCCATAGGACGAACCAGAGCGAAGCGAGGGTGAGTCATTAGTATAAAATAAAAAAATGGATTAACTTAATATATTTTATTTTTATCGCGACTATTTATATTGATACAATAATTTATCCATATGCTTAATTTTAGTCTTAATGCAAATAATCACGAGAAATCTCAGACCGAAACGATACCTTTTATTTGAATATTAATATCTTTAATCACACTGTTTATGCAAAAAAAAAGTATAAAGTTAAAAAAATACTTCTCTTTGTTAGGTACTATTACTATTTCAACAAAACCACAGATAATAAATAAATCTATAAAAAATATTTTCTGCAAAGCACTTTTATAAATTCGTAAATGTATATAAGCTTTTAAAAAATGGAAAAATAAAAACTTAAAAAAAAATCGACTTCCAGGCACTGAAAAGTAAAAAATAACAAAACGGGGGTTTTCATTTAGAATAGATACTTAATCAGATTTTTTCGAAGTCGGTGTTCTTTGATTTGTATTGGCTGGCACCGACTTCGAAAAAATCTGATTAAGTATCTATTCTAAATGAAATTACAGATGCATCTGTATTGAGATGTCTAATATTTTATATTATAATATACTTATTGTACTTGTTAAATAAACTTGTTATATAATTTAAAAAAATAATTTACAAAAATAAAAAAAAAACCAACTGCATAAAAAGCGTACTAAAAGATGAGAATAAGTTTAAGATGTTTTCTAATAGCTGCGTGTGTTTGTATATATTATATAAGTTTATTCCTTACGCGTAGTTTAATTATGTATTACTATATCTTTAAAAAATGCATATGTATTACTCTGATGTATAAGCTATATTACTGAAATATTTAATCAAAATTCATTCAGTAGTTTTTGCGTGAAAGAGTAACAAACATCCATTTATAAATCTATTCTCAAATACTTTCACGTTTTTAATATTAGTAGATTATTTCTACCACAGATCACATTATACTATACTAGCTTCTACACCAGTAATAGCAATGGTAGCACAGTGCTAACACGCTTCTTGGAAAACCAAGTGAAGCGCAAATCATTGCTTACCACTTATCATAATGAAGGAAAACATCGCGAGGAAATTTACATGTCTGAGAGAACCTAGCAAATTTTGAAAGGACATTATATGAAGTCTACCAACTCTGATTTGACCAGCGTAGTGAACTATGGCCTAATCCCCCTCGCATTAAAAATAGCCCGTGCCCCGAAGTGGAATGTTAAAAAAAAAGTCTGAGTATGATTACTAAATATTACATCCCAAACATATTGTGATGTTTGGGAAGTAATGTTTGTACCCAAACACACTATTAAACGTAAGTCTTTACAATTACTTTTGTTATCAAAATCGATCCAGTTCCTGCCTAATTGTTGCAGCACTAGAAACTTTTACCATAGAGCATAAATTTATACAATTCATAGGAAAGAAACAAACTAAGTTAAGTGTTGTATTTATTCATTTAATCCGTTTACTGTTTGGTTTCCCCGAAGCCACCCTGGGGAGTCCACTCGTAGAAGTCTTGAAACAAAGATTTAATTTGCTTGCACAAGCTCGTAGCTTGCTAAATAAATAGAATCTTCAAAGAATGACGCAACAACTCCTATATATATATATATATATATATATATATATATATATATATATATATATATATATATATATATATATTAACCTCCTCATGGTCTAGAGGTTAGTTTGTATGTTAGAAGGTCAAAAGATCTTTGGTTCGGAACCCCGTTACATCAAAATTTTAATCATGGCAGCAAATCTCCCATACAACAACCATCTTCACGAGAAATACTATAATACACTATAGTGCCAAAGATATAAAACATATAAAATATAAAACAAACAGTGCATTTACACTATCAGTAAGTGTCAAGTTCCAGTTGAATCATAATATAAACGGACTGTGATCGGCATTATAGTATGGATCGGCCCTTAATGTCCAATGGAACTGTAATTCAATAAGGTTGAAGAAGCAGAACCAACTGCTTTACTATGCAATATGCAGTAGGCCATAGTAGTATCAGTTTTCTAATCCATACATTCAAACAAAGACGTCTAAATAAGGCAATCGTGCGGAGGGTGTTAGGGAAGATTTTTGTTAGAGTTTTGTATTTTGTTTTGTTTGGTTAGATTTTTTGTTGGGGAGAAGGGGTGAGCTACACCCGACTGCTAAACATACTTTTAAGTGACAGTCGGGAAACTGCTGTATGGTTGACGCGTATTTGTTTTACTTGCTGCAAGATTGTCGGCATTTGACAGCTTTTCGTCAAAATCAAAGGCAAACGCCTTTTGCATGGATTTTTTTCTATGATAATAAAATTTTTATATTATTATAGTATTATAAAGTTGGCAAATCGTTAGTGTAACTTCCTCGTACCTTGGAAACCGCTTTATGGTGTAAGTTGTGGTCTTCGTCAAATTGTCGTCCCGTCTATAGGAGTGCGAGAATATAGGGTACACTTATCTGTATGCTCGTACGTATAGAGGAGACGACTGAGAAACTATAATGATAGTTGTTTTGAATAAATATTATCTCCATAAATTCTAATAAATTTCATTAAAAAATTATTGAAATTCCATTATTTATTAAAATGTCACGGCTTTATATTATTCTTTTTATATTCATGACATGCCCTGATATTTTTGCGACAGACCAAGATCCCACGAGACACAATAGATGTTTGAAATTTATTCTCTCAAGTCATAAAACATTCTCGACGATCCTTGACTAGGAGTGGTCGAAATATATAAAACTGGTCATTTTATTATACAGCATTCTAAAATCCCTGCACATCATAAATCTTCAAGACTTGATAATATGTAAAGTAAAAGAAAACCAGATACCAATTTACACGCAAAGCTACAATAAAAGTGTATAGAGTCCAATAAAACAATCAAATGGAATTCAGCATGCGATGTAACACAATAGTATTGGCAGTTA
The DNA here is from genome assembly GCA_033884665.1 of Argynnis bischoffii washingtonia. Taxonomy (NCBI): domain Eukaryota; kingdom Metazoa; phylum Arthropoda; class Insecta; order Lepidoptera; family Nymphalidae; genus Argynnis; species Argynnis bischoffii. Next base: position 1,181,316 of record CM066610.1, read on the forward strand.
TATAAGTAAGAAAATTGGTGCATCTATTTTCTATATTGAACTACATCAAATCAAAATGTACTGTATTCAAATAGAAATAAGCATTTTTAAGTGGTAATTTTATATTTTTTTAGATTTAAATTACATATTTCAGTACGTAAGTCTGTGAGGAAGCTTCTACCGGCTAGAATTTACTACCGTTTGAGACCCTGGGAAGAACACAGCATACTTTTTATCTCGGAAATCATCCCTTAAGGGGATGAAAAGGAGGATGAAAGTTTGTATGGGGAATCAAGCTAGGGAAGAACCCGAGCGAAGCGAGGGCGAGTCGCTAGTTTTATTGAAATCTATCTTTTCGATATTTTTTTTAAGGATTTGTTTTGATTTTTGGGTACCGACGCGACTTTTATACAGGTTGGAGTATAAATATTCGTGCTCATCACACGAATGAATGCCCCCAGTGGGACTCGAACCGACGACCGCTGGCACAGCAAGTAGGGTCACTACAAACTGAGCGAAACGTGTAGTCAAATTTAAAAAATAAATGTTTTAAATTAACAAAATGTCGCAAATTAAAAAAAATAAATACTCGAAGCTTTGGAATAGTTCATCAATGGTTATCAAATATTACAACAGTATTCTAGCTCGTGCTTCGACTAATATTGACACATTTAATTGCGAGATATATTTAGTCTTCATATTGTAAACTAAGGATGTATATATTTATTTTATCATATGTTCTGTTGGTATAATAATCCTTACTAATAAATGAGAAATTCTGTCTGTTACCTTTCCACGCTTAATCTGTAGAACAGATTTCGATAAAATTTGGCTAAGAAATAGATTGCATCCTGGGATTGGATGTAGGCTACCCTTGATTTCAATATCTTGAACCGAGTGAAACCGCGGACGAAAACTAGAGTTATATATGGTTAATTTATGATTAAGTGCTATTCAATTCCTTTAATAATAAACTAAACTTCTTTCCATGATTTTAATTTCATAGTGTCTATTTTTTTCGATGAGCTCTGTATGTGTGTAGTCATCCCTTTCAACGTCCCATTGTTGGGCGCGGACCTCCCATACCAGTCTATAGTCCACCACGCTGGTTAAGCACAGATTGGCAGACTTTACGTCACGTCTTTCAAAAACTTGCCAGGTTCTCTCAGACGTGCAGATTTCCTTATGTTTTCCTTCACCTTAAAACAAGTGGTATCCATGTTGGAAATGATTCACACATGAAAATATCAAAAATACGTGATTTGAACCCGCTTCACTCGATTTCCCAAGCGAGCGCGTTAACTGCTACTACTGCCTTGATGGTAGGTAGGTTGCTGCCTTGGTAGGTTTCATGCAAAGCTTTCTTCCCCTATGGGATCATTTTCGAAAAATGTTAAAACACGAATTTATTTTATTGTATTGAAGAGCATTAATACCAAGTTTCAAGTAATTCTGATCATAAATATTTTTTTTTGGTTTCTATTATAACGTATTTTTCTGTGGGAATGAGATAATCTCCTGTGGTAAAAAGTCTAGTGATATAGGTTTTTTACCGCAGGAGATTATCTCATTCCCTCCAGCTCTCCAGCCATTTTCACACAAAAAATCACGCCAATCCGTCACTCTGTTATGACGTGAAAGAAGGATAAATAAACAAACAAACACACTTTTACATTTATAATATTACTTAGTATGAATTTAATGAAATATAATGAAAAAAAAAACCCTTTAAATTACTTTAAAAGTATACGAAAATATTAATTAGTGGGATACTAATACGACAATCACTTAACAAGAAAGTCATAATAGAAAATATTATGTACATACATATTATATAGTAAAATAAAACATGTATGTACATTCAGAAACTGTTAATAATGCAACGTTTGCGTTGATCACGTTATTATATGAGAGATCTGGTGTGGAAATTATACGTCACTGCGTACTAGGTTAGTACGGGGCTAGGTTTCAAGTCCACTTAGCTAAAGCATAGAACAGATTCTCTTATTACATAATATTGTATTATCTATGGAACATAATATATTTTGACTTCTATTTAAAATTAACACAAACTATTTTTATTTTTTACTATTTAAATCTAACACTAGCGACTCCCACGATTCGCTCGGGTTGGTCCTTAGGTTGATTCCCTATACAAACTTTCATTCCCATTTTTACCCCCTTAAGAGATGATTTCCGGAATAAAAAATATCCTATGTCCTTTCCAGGGTCACAAACTATTTTCTTACTAAATTTTATCTAAATTGTGCTAGTCGTTTTGAGTTTATTCGTTACAAACATACAAAAATACAAATCTTTCCTCTTTATAATATTAGTATAGATTTTTCTAATATAGTTATAGATTCGTGTATTGTGTTGTTGGGGCTATGTATATTATATTTATATATATTTTGTGTTTTGATTTTGTCTGATATATTATAGAAAGTACACCGTCTACCATATCATATAAGGTGTCATTAATAAATTACGTCACACGTTAAAGATAGGGCGAGGTTCTCAACGCAGTGTGACATTGTGTGACAAGGGGCAGGGGGGAGTCTTAAGCTTCGTGACATCACATTTCAAAATCTTAAGTATTAAAATACAAAATATTAACTGTAAACGAAAAATTAAAAAAAAAAGTTCTTTCTTTACGCTATATAAGGTTTATATTGTTTTGTTTGTGAGTTCTCGCTGCAGGCAGGGCAGCAAATGGCTCGCTAACCACGATGTTGATCAATGTCGTGCTAGTTACTCATTAAAGTCGTGTTAATAACTCAAGAACGGCTGGAGCAATTTATATATATATATATATATATATATATGGCTAACGATGGCAAAGCGAGGATGAACCACTAGTTTACTTATAAATATATGTAAGTTACACAGAGTAAAGTGCCAAAATGTGAAATCTCCTTGCAAATTGCAAATGGTTGCAAATCTTGAGCCAAATTGAGATCATCAAAAATGATGGCTGATATGAACGGCAGATGTTCCTTACGCCTTAGATTTAAAATTTCTAAACTTTTCCCCCTAAATTAAGGTACGCCTAATAATGTTTAGAAAAATGGCAACAATTAATAACGTTGCACTGAAGAAATTTATTATTTACCTTTTTCGTATACGAATAGACGTACGTACGTATGTATTTACGTGTAATATCTTTTTGGATCAAAGTACGATTAGATGAATGGAAATATCGTTATAAATAAATATGTTGATACCAGTTAGTTGATACACTACACATATAATTTTAAATACATACATATTATAAATATATATCAATACCCATGACTGGAGTGCAACCATTCGTGCTCATCACACAAATGAAAGCCCCCAGCGGAAACAAACCCGCGACCGCTGGCACAGCAAGTTGGGTCACTACAAACTGAGCTAAACGCGTCGTCATAAAAACTCATAGTTTGAGAGAAGTGAGCGAAAATGTTACTGTATATTCATTATGGATCTGAAAATCTGTACATCGATCAATAATAAAGAATCCTTTTTTCATAATCTTTGAATCTGTACAAGAAAAAAAATTTTTTTGGGATACTTTCGCGGATTTATTTTAATTTTTCATTCCCGATGTTTAGATTGCTTTACTGCAATCATGGTCACCGGAAACTTAGGTTTCAGACGTCTCAAAGGTCAATATACACTTGTTACAGACAGTGCCTACCCACAGTTTTTTCGTTTTTCTGTTTACTTGAAAACGACAATCTCTAAAAGTACGATTTGTAAAAATGTTTAGCAATTTTTGGGCTATTTATTGACAAAATTTTTAATTATCTAGCACCATGTTAGGGCTTATAGGAGCGAAGCTACCATATGTCATTACTTATAATACAATAAATGTGAAAGTTTATTTATTTGTTTGTCCTTCTTTTACTTCGAAACTGAGTAGCGTTATTTTTTGTGTAAAGTTGTATGGAGATAGTTGAAGGGCTGAAAAGTAACTTAGGCTACTTTCTACCACGGGAGATTATCTATTTCTTACGGGAAAACATGTTATAATATAACCCACAACAACTCATCATATATATTATAAAAAATTACGCAATACTTAAAAATAAATTACGCAGTTGGATCCGCGGGTTACGCTATTCTAGAATAAAATCTTAATATAAAATCACAAACACCTCCATAAACATTGGCATTAGTATGATTTGAGATGGTTTTGAATGAAATAAAGATAAACGCCCTATTGTTGTATTTCACGTGAATACACTTGGCCCTATGATAAAAATGAAAATTCTATTATATGTGGAATGATGGTGGTAGATGGGAACTATGAATTATATTTCACCTCCCATTTCCAAGGAAATTGCTTAAATAATTCTATACTTTATTAGATTTACGTGAATATTTGACATCTATATAAATAAAAATGAATGGTTGAATGTGTTGCTAAAGACAAAACTCGAGAACAACTGCATTAATTCGGCTATTTTTTTATTCAAATATTCGCAAGTACAAGGAAGATTCTTATGAAGAGAAAAATTGGAAAAAATGCCCGGAAAAACGTAAAAATGCCATTTTTTTCATCGGGCCTGCTACACACTTGATTTGACAAAACGAGGTCTGCCGGATCTGCTAATCTATACATATAATAAAATTCTAAGTGACTCGAATCTGTACATTAATTTTTTTTTGGATAATCTTATGTATAGTTAATCTTTATTATCGATACAGAGGCAGAATCTATAATCATAATTTAGTTTTTAGAATTATTGTCTGTCTCTCTGGGAACTCATCACGAGAAAACCACGAGACAAATTTTAGTGAAATTTGACATAAAAAAAGCTGGTTATCCGGGTCAAAATATGTAATACTTTTTACTGTAGCAATATATCTGATCTCTGAGAAATCTATACTAAACGTTAAAGCGTAACTAGGGACGAACATAAGCGAAGCGAGGGTGAGTCGCTAGTTCCCTATAAATCGAATATCAGTATTTGAACTCATGTATATTCTAATAAAAGCCAACTTCTATCTGAAAGATCTCAAGCTTTACGAGACTCAGGTGAACATTTAAAGCTTTATTTTTTAGGAACGCTAACAGCTTTGGAGAACTAAAGTTCAGGCTTAATTACTCTTATCTACAACTTTCAAGGGAATCTTCACTTGTGCAACAGTTTATTAAGATTTTAGTTTTTGTACAGGATTATACTTGCTTTATTTTAATTTTTTGAAATGAGATTAAAAATAATAATATACTAGCTAACCACTCTGGCTTTGTCCACCTATAAAGTGGTAAACATAAATACGCACAGATTTTGACATCATTTGTACTTGTTATTTTGTCATTAATATTAAGAGTGAGATTAAAGAATAATTAATTCACTAGCGTCGTTTTTCCCTATCCGGATTCGTCCTTAGATGCTCAACAGGAGCTTATCTTATGTAAGTAATAATCATAATTCATCTGTAAACTAAATTTTATCAAAAAAAAACACACATACTCAAACTCGCATTTATAATAACATATAGTTTTATTAAAAATAATCACAAAAATACGTATCTGACTATAAAAAACAACACGCAATACAAAGAAAGACAACTACTTATAAATTGATCACTTCCCCTTTTCGAAATCGGTCAAAAAACATTGTACTTACGAGTTTAGCTAAACATTTTCCAAATAATATTTTCAAGATTTACTTCAAATTTAGCCTGAAATTGGATATTGTTAACCCAGCGGAAAGAAAAAACTGAGCGTTTCATCGATCCGGGAAAGAGGACACTTAAAGTCGCTAATGGACTAACGGATGTATCGCGTTTACGCAAATAACGAGTTTGGTTTATTGCAAAAAACGTGACGCCTTTGTTTTGTTTTCCTTTCAACACTCACCAAACCATGAAAATTCCATGGTTACTAGCAATTATTTTTTTATGTGTAACGGAATATTTACCATGTTTCACTTACTTTTATGGGTTATTCACTTCCGAGTATACCCGCGACTACGGCTTGTTTGTATCGATGCCGAAATATTAACTTAAAAGGTATTTTGTTTGTTTATCCTTGTTTTATTAACGTTCGAAGTAAAAGAGGGGTGCTATAAGCTTCACGTCTGTATCTGTGTCTTTTTTTTTATGCGATTCAGTGACAAACGAGCAGCCAGACCACCTGATGGAAAGTAGTACCTGTCGCCCATAACACCTACGGTTCATGCACTTAGGTTTTAGATAAGGGGGTGGTACCCATCCAGTCGGACTCCTCAGGCTTGACAGAGTCCTACCACCGGTCTGTCTGTAGCATCGTAGCACCCAAATGGATGAACCGATTTTAATTTAGTTTTTTTCTTTGAAAGGCAACTAAATCGAGATATTTGCAATCTATCAGCTCTTTTATAGATGGTAAAGGATATGAGCAACTTCCATAGATCTAATCTCTTCGAAACTTGGTCTCGTTACTTCAATGATATTGCAAATATATGGTATTCTAGGCCTGATGCTGCAGCATCACCTGGAATCTGCAAGATTTACTCTTAATTAAAATACTGTATATATGCTTCAATGTATTGGTATTTGTGTTACAGTTTCTTAAACTTTTAATTTAAAATCTTGTACAGCAACAGAAAAATGGATCTACATGATTGTTTCAATAAAAATCGTTAAATCTTTAATAAAGCAGATATTTCCCAACTTTTTACGCTAAGTACCTATGTGTGTTATTTAAAACAATTTGATTCAATGTACACTGATGTCCAAATCTCCCTAAAACTAAACATTTTAGCCTAAGATATGGAATTATTTTTTTCAAAATCAAACTACACTACCCTTGTACATACCTACTTAATAAAAAAAACAATCTATACAGATAAATAAAATTGAAGTGTCTGTTTGTAATGTCAAAATAACAATTTTTTACTAAATGCATATGAAATTATATACGATATTTATAAGAAAAACACAATTTTTAAAATTTTTGTCTGTCTGTTTGTTCCGGCTAATCTCCGAAACGGCTGGGCTGATTTTGACGGGACTTTCACTGCCAGGTAGTTGATGTTACAAGGAGTAACTTAGGCTACTTTTATTTCAGTAAAAGAATTAGGTTTCCGCTCAAAAAATTAAAATGTACTTAGGGACGAACCCGAGCGAAGCGAGGGTGAGTCGCTAGTCATACATATAACAAATATACATATATAAAAATAAACTTATTACTATACATTTGCCCAAATTTATATTCAAACTTGTAAATTATATGTATAATAACACCGTCTTAACTGTATCCGCTATAATATATTTCTTTCGTTTACTTTTTGAATACACTACTTTGGTTATCGCAACCGTCAGCCTTGAACGCCCTACAGAACTTGGATCGATGGATTGTCACTTAACTCAGTTTTCTTGAAACTTATAAACCCTTATAATATCGTTGTCAAAATGCTTTATATTCCATATCTGAATTGTTCTACAACTTCCATTTTCTTTCATACAAAAAAGATTGTTTCGAAAGTAAATTGTTTCAATTGAAATATACACACATATATTACATTTTTCATTATCATAATGTAGAAGTTGCTTATGGCTTTGTTTTAGACTTTATTCGAATTTCCTAAATCTGAACATGACTATATATGTATGAGCATAACTATTCTAATATGAGTATATCTGAGTTTTCATTAATAAAGCTAAACATTTTAGAGAACTCCTGATTGTAGGAAAAAAATTGTTAATATATAGTATAAAAGGGTTAATATTACTTCATCAGTATTTAGTGCTAAAAGGATAAAAATAAATAGAATAATAGCACCTAATATATTTACTTAAAACTGTGTTTATAAAAATTAATTTGTACTAGAAGTATCTTACTATATCTTATCTTATATCTTATATATTTAACCGAGCAATTCTTGTATATTTATATCTTTATTTATTTATACCAGCGATCTCGGAAACGGCTCTAACGATTTCGCTGAAATTTGGTATGTGGGGGCTTTCGGGGGCGAAAAATCGATCTAGATTAGTCTAATGTCTGGGATAACGCGTGTTTTCGAGTTTTCATGCGATTTTCTTTTGCATTATTCTACGCAGAATATGCTCGACATTTTCTTACACTTAGGCACTTATGAGCATCGTGGTCAAGCGTTCAAGGTGCAAGATTACCAATCATAGGTGTGTCTAAGTTCGAATCTCGATCGTATACAAAGTTTTACTTTTTTTTCTATTTATTCAAGTTTTTAGTTTTTTATCTAAAAAATACGAATAACAAATAAGAAGACCGAGCGAAGCTCGGTCGCCCAGGTACTACTATTTAAATGTGAAAGTTTGGATGGATTTTTGTTACTCAATCACGCCAGAATGGCTACATGGATCTGGATGAAATTTGGCACCGAGATAGATTGTGGTCTGGAATAGTACATCGGCTACTTTTTATCTTAGAAAAATGTGCGACTCCCGTGGGAAAGATTTTTTTGTTTTTCACAAAGTAAGGGATCGACTATCTATTCTATACTAACCATTAAAACGTACCTAGGGAAGGACCCAAGCGAAGCGAGGGTGAGTAGCTCGTTTACTTATAGTTGCAAAATAAGTAAACTAACATATATTTTAAATCCTAACGTAGAATGAGAAAATTTCAGATTTTTTTTTACCATATTTTGAGTGATATTGAAATATGAACAGATGTACGCCAATACAAAATCTCATAATATTTTTTTAGTATTGTATGTCTCGGAAATGACTTTAACAATTTGTATAAATTTTCTATTTAGATAAAGTTTTGCTTGTTAAGTTTATCTATATAGATGTCTTTTCTGTAAAAACGCAATTTTTATATCTTTATCTAAAAAAAGGCCGAGCAAAGCTCTGTCGTCCAGATACTATTATTTTAACAAACAATTATTAAACAAACAAAAAAAGGGAACACCAAATACATATAAAAGCTTGTATAAAATAATATTCAGCGAAAATACTATCAACTCAATTGAAATAAAAAGTCAATGTTTTCGGTCTTTATGTCAGATCCGGGAAAGGGGACACTTAAAGTCGCTAATGGACTAGCGGATGTATCGCTTTTACGCAAATAGCAACTTCGTTTCATTTCAAGGAAGCGCTGTACGAGCTTTCGAAGCTGTTTTTATTATAGTTATATATTTAAATTAGCGACTCACTCTCGCTTCGCTCGGGTTTGCCCCTAGTTATGTTTTAACGTTTAGTGTAGATTTCTCAGAAATGAGATATTTTCCCGTGATAAAAAGTATCCTATATGTTGACCCGGATAACCAGCTATAATCATACCAAATTTCATCAAAATCTCTAGTGGTTTTCCCGTGATGCGGTAACAGACAGACAGACAGACAAAAAAAATCTAAAAACTATAGATTCGGCCTATATATCGATAATAATGTCTATATTAATAAGATTTTTCAAAAAATATTTAATGTACAGATTCGGCTCAGTTAAAATTTTATTATATGTATAGATAAGCAATTCTTGTATGTTTATTTATTTATTTATACCGGCGATCTCGGAAACGGTTCTAACGATTTCGCTGAAATTTGGTATGAGGAGGTTTTCGGGAGAGAAAAATTGATCTAGATTTGTGTTATGTCTGGAAAAATGCGTGTTTACGAGTTTTTATGCGGTTTTCTTCCGCATTGTTTAACGCAAAATATGGTCGATAATTTCGCACGCTCTGGCATAAGCATCGTGGTCAAGCGGTCAAGGCGCAAGATTGGCAATCATAGGTGTCCGGGTACGAATCCCGATCGGATACAAAGTTCTTACTTTTGATTTTTTTTTAAAGAATATTGTACTTCCAGCCAAAAACTCTGAGCGAAACTCGGTCGCCCAGGTACTAGTTACTAGTTATTATATGATCTTTCCTGATTATTTCATTATGTAAATAATCATAAGAATAACTTTGCTTTTTTAATTATTGTCTAACACGCTGGCCAAAAACGCATTGGCGGAGTTCACACGTCTTATGAAAACTAATTAGGTTCTTTCAAAGATGCAGATTTATTTACAGTTTTCTTTCATCGTATTAACAAATAGTAATTATGTTGGAAATAAGATTCAGATAATATATGGTCTTGACCTAAGTTATTCATAGCCGTCTTTTTTAATGCTGGGAAATGCATTTACGCTTAGCACCTGCGTACATAAAGCCAGTACTTCCCATTAAAATCCAAAAGAACCTTCTCCGTCTTAACAGGTATGTAAGAAAGGGTTAAATTAAACCGTTAGTAGTCTGAAGTAGGGTGGACAAATGTTAGCACTGAAAACAATATTTTTTAGTGAAATTATATATTAGGTTAACATATTATATAAGCTGCTATAATCAAGAACTTCAAAAATATACAACTAGGTGCTGACGGTAACATAATATTAAATTACAATCTATACTAATATTATAAAGAGTAGCTGAAATACAGCCAAAAATGAGGGAAAACCGCCTGCGTTGGTTTGGTCACGTAATGCGCCGCAGTGAAGACCATATGCCCAGACAGGTCTTGGCTGTTGAGGAAGGCAGAAGAGGCAGAGGACGCCCACCGACTACCTGGTTAAGAATAATCCACAGCGATATGTTGACGATGGATATAACGCCAGAACTAACGCAAAATCGCCAAGAGTGGCCTAAATGTATTAGGAGGGCAAATAGGGAAAAGGCCAAGGGATTGACTAATAATATAAAGAGGAAAGATTTGTATTTTTGTGTGTGTGTATGTTTGTAATAGTTGATAGAAATATGTAGTCCATTCTATACTTACCGTTAAATCGTAAAATACTAGCAATAATAAAATACTTACGCATGCATGGCTTGGGCGGGTATTTTTCTAAAATAAAAGTCTTAGGCTACTTTTATTTTAGAAAAAGACTTTGGCCGGAGTAAACAGACAGACGCAGAGACTAAATTTTTTGGTAATATTTTTTTCTTCTAAACACCGTATATACTTTGATATAGATTGAGTAAAATGCTGTTATTTTAAAATTACAAATAGGCACTTCCATTTTATTTATTTGTATGGATAACGAAGAAAACTCTAGAGCCCTTCACAGATACGTGGGATATAGCTGCCTTACTTCGTTGACATGATTAAATAACAAGTAGTTGTAAGTAGCACTTTTAATCAATCTCGACCAGAATAAGCTTATATGACGCTTTGTTTGATCCATAATACCTAGATGCGGACAAAAGGTCCTATACCGAAACGAGCATTGTCGAAATGTATCGTGAATATACGTTGAGATGACGAATCTGGGACGTCACCTGTGCTACTTTAATGCCTAATGCTCGAGCTTTTTCTTATATTAAATTCGTGAGCTTTACATTCTAATGAGTAAATGATAATAAGGCTGTATTTAATATTATACTTTTACAATTTAGATACATATTATAATACTAGCGACTAACCCTCGCTCCGCTCGGGTTTGTCTCTACTTACGTTTTAACGTTTAGTATAGATATATCAGAGATGAAATATTTTCCCGCAGTAAAAGTATCCTATATGTTGACCCGGATTACCAGCTATCATCATACTAAATTTCATCAAAATCTGTTCAGTAATTTTTAAGATCACAGACAGACAGACAAACAAAAATCTAAAACCTAGTTTCGGCCTCTGTATAGATAATAAGGTCTATTTCAATAAGATTTTCCAAAAAATATATTTATTGTACAGATTCGGCTTAGTTACGATTTTATTATATGTATAGATTATCGGGACTAACTAAATGGGCTCAAGCTGAATCTAGCGTAGACTTGTCTAGAAGCCATTGGAGAAATTGGGAAGCCGAGTATAGCATAATATTTTCATGTACGTATCATTTCCAAGATGATTACACCTTGTCTTACGATTAAGGACAACATCATAAGGAAACCTGCATGTCTGAGTAAACCTAGCAAGCTTTCGAAAGACACATGTAGTCCGCCAACCCGCACTTGTCCAGTGTGGTGGGCTATGGCCTGATCCACCTCGTATTAAAAGGAGGCCCATGCCCAGCAGTGGAACGTTAAAAAAACTTCATTTTGTTATATTATCAATCTTAACAATCTTATTTTTTATTATAATTTAGCTCTGTTATTTTTCTTTGTAGAAACAAATGGTAACTGTTTATATTTTTGTATAGTTCAAATAAAATCTATTTATGTACGTTGTTATACTCTTTATTTACTAAAACTAAATAAATTAAAGTCCCGGCAAGAAGAGCAAGTTCCTCAAATGGGTATATGATTTAGTAAAACACGCACATTTCTTCCGCAACGCTCGGATTAGAGAATACATTAAGAGCGTGAATCGAATATGATGGTCTCGATCTCGACGGATAGTGTAGTAGATATATTATTAACCACAACCTGATACTATAAATAAAATATTTGAATCTTTCCGTGACTTGGTGAAAGTGGATGATATAAATCCATACTAATATTATAAATTTGTCAGTGTGTTTGTTGGTTTGCGTAGAATTTTTGTCTGTCAGTCTGTCTGGGAACGCATCAAGAGAATACCACTGTACAGATTCTGATGAAATATGGTATGATGACAGCTGGTTATCCGGGTCAACATTTAGGATACTTTTTACTGTGGGAAAATATATTATCTCTGAGCAATATAAACTAACAGTTAAAACGTATTTAGGGATGAACCCGAGCGGAGCAAGAGTGATTCGCTGGTATACAAATAAAAATATCCTTTATTGCACACCATATATCTATTTTAATTTGTTTTTATTATGTAATATGTTGTACATTACTAAAAAAAAATATTTATACTAAAAACAAATTAAAATAGCAATACTATATTAGGCTTTATCTCTTTTTGGCAACATTTAAGCAGAAAGAAAGAGAAAAGAAACGGAATGCAATCAATGTTAAGGAGATTTACAAATGAATACATATATATTACTAGCGACTCACCCTCGCTCCGCTCGTGTTCGTCCCTAAATACATTTTAACGGTTAGTATATATTTCTCTGAGATGAGATATTTTTCCGAAGTAAAAAGTATCCTATGTGTTAACCCGGATAAATAGCTATCATCATACTAAATTTCATTAAAAATATGTCCAGTGGTTTTCTCGTGATGCGTTCCCAGACATACAGACGGTCAAAAATTCTAAAAACTATAGATTCGGCCTCTGTATCGATAATAATGTATATTTCAATAAGATTTTCCAAAAAATATTAAATGTACAGATTCGATTCAGTTAGAATTTTGTTATATGTATAGATATGTGTTTGTTGAAATAGAGTTTCTAAATTATAAATATTGCGAGTAAATAAATAAAATGTAATTTGTATAATACTTTTATTATCAATCAGCAAACAATTGATTATGAATGGAATAACGTGGATATATTTTAATTCAGCATTATAATGTCGAAGTTATTTTTTTTGCAGTTAGTACTTTTGTTTTTTTCACCATTGCATACAAAGAGAATTCTGTTACAGTGCCAAATTAATAAAATAATCACTTATAATATACTTATTTCTTTTGGTATCAAGCCTTATCGGTCACGGAAGACACTTGAGACGTCGAAAGCCTTAGTCTCACCCGTAAACATGAATCCTGTAAAGCATTCGAAACGTCGGGAACCAAAAATTAAAATAAATCCGCGAAAAATCCAAAAAGATAGTTTTTTTAACGATATATTCGCGTAAATCTTAAAAAGTTTTATTTCATATTTCTATAATAATATAGTTATAATATATATTAAATCTATATAAATAAAAATTATCTATACATATAAAATTCTGAGTCGAATCTGTACCTTAAATATTTTTTGGAAAATCTTATTGAAATAGACTTTGTTATCGATACAGAGACCGAATCTATAGTTTTTAGAATTTTTGTCTGTCTGTCTGTGTCACAGAAAACCCACTGGAGGGATTTTGATGAAATTTGGTATGACGATAGCTGGATATCTGGGTCAACATATAGGATACTTTTTACCGCGGGAGATTCTCTCATTCCCACAGGAATACACGTTATAACACAACCCAAAAAATATTTTTGATCAGAATTTCTTGAAATTTCTTTTCATTTTTTGAAATTCATCCCATAAGGAGATAAAATAAGGGATGAAAATTTGTATGAAACCTAACTTTTTAAAGTTTTTTGTTGTAGCTTTAGCGCGAGCGAAGCCGTGGGTTTTGCTAGTTATTTATATGTTTGTCTTCTATAGGTTCCTAAACCATAGATCCGATTGCGGTCATTCTGTATATGCCTGCGAAGGTTCTTGGCGTGAAAAAAAGATTTTTCTTTAGACGTTTGTCTTTTATGCATTTATAAACCATTCAAGCTTAGGAACGCACTTGAGCGAAGCAAGGTTAAGTCGCTAGTATTATATAAATTTTGATATGTCATGATTTTTTTATTTAGTACATCTATACTAATATTATAAACACGAAAGTTTGTGAGAAGGAATGGATATATGGATGTCTGGATGTAAAGATGTATGGATGTTTGTTACTCTTTCACGCAAAAACTCCTGAATGAATTTTAATGAAACTTTACAATAATATAGCTTATATATCATAATAATACATAGGCTACTATTTATCACGGAAAAATATACCCATGGGATAGATTTGTTTTTGTTTTTCTGGAGACGAACCCGAAGCCGAGAGCGAAGCGAGGGCGAGCAGCTAGTAATAAATAAAAGTTATTAATAGCTTTATGTCCACTCGAACGCCATTTTTGGAGTAAAATATTTACACTTTAAAAGGGTTCGTACTATATTTTAATTATTATAGTTAAAGCAAAAGTGGCCAAAGTAATTATTTTACAATATTTAAAGCCAAATATATGTAAATAATATTTCATACTAACATCTGACCCTCACTTCGCTCTGGTTCTCCTCTAGGAAAACAAAAACAAACCTATCCCACGAGAACCGTACATTTTTTCCGAGATAAAAAGTAGCCTATGTGTTATTCCAGACTATAACCTATCTCTGTGCCAAATTCTATTCAGATCCGTTCAGCCGTTCTGGCGTAAAAAAGTCATCAAACAGACATCCATACATACAAATTTTCACATTTATAATATTAATACGGATAGCCAGTAAATAATATTGTAGCTGCAATATATTTTTGATGTAAGTCATGTTATTTACGTATATAAAATTGTTTTTATGAAAAGACTTACTTACGGATATTTTGAGTATAATTGTAATATATTGAACATACATACATATATTTAAAAAAAAATAAGGTTAGAAAGCATGTAGTCTAAGGTACGTTAATTTATTCATTAGAGAAATAGCTTTATATGTAATAAAATACATTATATCAGATCATATAAATAATAAGCCACTCTTCTGGTCCTGTGTGACTTTTTTGTCCTTAAATTATATATTAATTAGGTTTTGCAGTTAATGTAGTATTTAAAAATAGCTAAAACAAATGGAATATATTTATAAATATTAATTTAACAGGTATTTTACTAAAACGTTCATCTTTTAGTGTTTCTATATTTAATTTGACCATAATAAATTTATTTTAAAACCTTTTTTTAAATTTAAAATGCCATTTAAAGCAAATTTTAAGCTCTCTTACCATATAACTCTACAATGTAAGATCAATACTCATAATTGGAATTAACATCCATTATCTTCAAAAATATACGATTTTTTCTCATTTAACACACATATATTATATGTATGTAGAGTATCCAAAAAAAAATATACAATATTAACTATACATTGCATACATACCATATCGAAACTCCGTTTATTAACACATATCCATAACACAGCACACACAGCACAAACACTCACATACCGTAGTGGGGGTTCGAATTCCGATTAAGGTTATATTATCGGTATTTTCGCGGGCGCGGTCTTTCGGTGCGGCAAGTCGGCTCGCCCAACTGATAGCGTATGAAAGTAGGCTTCTACTGCGCATGTGTTAACGCGCACCCTCGAGATTGTCGACGCTAGACGAATTTCGCCGACACTCACCGAATAAATACTCGTCTCGTTAACTATAGTATAAATCGCTGTTAATACTCAGATATACTTATCAAAAGGCTTAAGATCAAGTCAACTGTCATGTATCATAAGTTGTTTTGTTGAATTATGACAGAAATCATTATTTTAAAGAAATATTGACTATGCCAGCTATATACGTATATATCTTCATACTATATCTTGCAGTAAAACCAAGAGAACATACTATATCTTGCAGTACAGCCAAAGAGAACATTAATAAGCACTAGGATCATTTTAGATCCTTTCACTTCTTTCCCTGTCAATATCGTTACTAGCGACTCACCCTTGTTCCGCTCGAGTGCGTCCCTAGTTATGTTTTAACGTTTAGTATAGATTTCTCAGAGATGAGATTCCCGCAGTAAAAGTATCCTGTATGTTGACTCGGATAACCAGCTATCATACCAAACTTCATCAAAATCTGTCCAGTGGTTTTCTCGTGATGCATTCCCAGACAGACAGAGAGACATACAGATAGACAGACAACAATTCTAAAAACTATAGATTCGGCCTCTGTATCGATAATAATGACTATTTCAATAAGATTCTCTAAAAAATATTTAACGTACAGCTCAACATAGAATTTTATTATACGTCAAATTACTAACCAAATTGACCTTCTAGAAAATATTTTTCCAGTATATAAAGGATATAAAAAAAAAACTTTTTTAACCTATTGCTGTTCTGAATATCAATGAGACTGAAGATCAATCTTATTAAGACCTATCTTTTAAACTGAACGTTAAAGTTCCTTTTAAGATAAAAATCTATTTCGTTCTGAAGGAAAAATAACAAACAGGTAAGTTGAATTATTTATTTATAGAAAGTTATAGGATAAGAGGAAAAATGTTTGCGACTAACAAGGCGAATTCCCATCGCTCATGTATTAAATCCATGTTGTTTAAATGATCAATGATTGGATTCTGGCGATCTTTCTAATATAACTTCTGATAGTCCTTATGTTTCGGTAATTACGGGTAGGCGATTCACCTTCGCTTTGCTCGGGTTCGTCGCTATACGATTATTATTTATGAACCGATTGAAATAAAACAAATACTAATTATTAAGTGAAGCTTTCAACACATTAGGTAAAACCGCATCCAAAACGAGTAAGCCATTTCTGAGATTAGCGTTCACAAATACACAGACAAACAGACAAGAATTCTAAAAATCTTTGTTTTGGATTCTATTGCG
Source organism: Argynnis bischoffii washingtonia (assembly GCA_033884665.1). Classification (NCBI taxonomy): domain Eukaryota; kingdom Metazoa; phylum Arthropoda; class Insecta; order Lepidoptera; family Nymphalidae; genus Argynnis; species Argynnis bischoffii. The sequence goes on from CM066610.1 coordinate 1,198,427, forward strand.
TTAATAAAGACCCTCAATATTAGTTTTTCTTTAACATCTTCCATGTACAGACAGCGATCAGACACTTTTATTATATGTATAGATTTGACATATGAGAATAGAGATACGTTCCATGTGTTTTAGAAGGTCATTATATTAAAAAATAGTATTTTTATTAAAATAAGATGATTACTCAATTAGAAGTTTAAAATACTATTCTTCTTTAATGTGCACCACCATCATGCTTTCCTCCTTTTCACAATGAAGCCTTCGTTGTAAGATTGGCTGTCACCCGCATTACTTTAAAACTTAGCATTTTACATCAAGTGATTTACTTGATAAATTCGATGGAATAATCTCCAAAACTGCTTCCTTAGTGCTATTTTATTATAAGGTTCTTTCTAAGAAATTTAAAGAGCGTTAACGTATTGGCAATTCTAAAAATATAGTATACTAGCGACTCGCCCTCGCTCCGCTTAGGTTCGTCCCTAGTCACGTTTTAACGTTTAGCTCAGATATGAGATATTTTCCCGCAGTAAAAACTATCCTAAATATTGACCCGGATAACCAGCTATCATCATACCAAATTTCATCGAAATCTATCCAGTAGTTTTCCCATGATGCGGTAACAGACAGACAGACATACAGACAATAAATTTAAAAACTATAGATTCGGCCTCTGTATCGATAATAAAGTCTATTTCAAAAAGATTTAAAAAAAATATTTAATGTACAGATTCGACTCAGAATTTTATTATATGTATAGATTGACATAGAATTTTAATTTTTTTTCCACGAGTTTTATGATAGCTAAATTCCAAAGCAGTATATTTAAAATATATAATAAAATTCTGAGTCGAATCTGTACCTTAAATATTTTTTCGAAAATCTTATTGAAATAGACTTTATTATCGATACAGAGACCGAATCTATAGTTTTTAGAATTTTTGTCTGTCTGTCTGTCTGTCTGTATGTCTGTATGTCTGTCTGTCTGTCTGTTACCGCATCACAGAAAAACCACTGGAGGATGATAGCTGGAGATCCGGGTCAACATATAGGATACTTTTTATCGCGGGAGATTATCTCATTCCCACGGGAATACACGTTATAACACAACCCAAAAAATATTTATGATCAGAATTTCTTGAAACTTGGTATTAATGCTATTCAACACAATTCAATAAAGATGTGTTTAAGCGTTTTTTGAAATTCATCCCATAAGGAGATAAAATAAGGGATGAAAATTTGTATGAAACCTACCTTTTTAAAAAAAATTGTTGTTGTTTTAACGCGAACGAAGCCGCGGGTTTTGCTAGTTTAAAATATTTTTATTCATTTCAAAGAATAATGTGATAATGCTACAGTAAATAAAATAAAACCTTATTGCTTAGGTTCTCTTTGAGGAATGACCTCAATCAAAAAGAATTATTAAATTAAGGAATAGGTTCAATGAACCGGCCAAATCTATACTAATATTAGCTAAATAAAGCTAAAGAGTTTGTTTGTTTGTTTGGTTGAACGCGCTAATCTCAGGAACTACTAATCCGATTTGAAATTTTTTTTTCATTTGATAACCCGTTAACTGAAATAGGCTATGTATATATCATCCCGGAAAAATTTACGGTACCCGTGGGATAGATTTGATTATGTCAAGGGACAAAGCCGAAGCGTAGCGAGGGTGAGTCGCTAGTTGGTTTATAAATGGTACATTTTGTGTAAAATGAAATAACACCATTACACCTAAGCGAATTAAGTGTCTTTTTAGAGTCTTTAAAAAGGTTTAAGATTAAGATACAACTAAGATTATATGAGATACAACTACATATATATTACACTTTATTATATTATCCCCCAGATGACCTACAAATCATGCTAAGGCGGGTATCCAAAAAGGGTATTGGAGTCTATAAAAGTCTTCACCTCTGATCTACATTTGTTAGCATTTTAAGAAGGTCACAGATTATTCTCAAACGGATATATTCGTACGTAGTCGCCCAACTTCGGCCATCATCGTGACAACAAACCAAGCCCTATTTTTACGATTACACAGTTTCATACCCTTAAACAAATCGGAATTATCCACTTTCTACCCTATTCACCTAAAATTAAGGTATGATTTCATGTAAATCATAGTCCAAATAGTATGTTTGCGAAGAATCGTCCTGTGATAGCCTTTTCGGCATTTTTCCAGCCATCTTTCTTCAAGTAAAGAAATAAACATGTGTATACATTTTCTCTTAAATAAAACATATGGGTGGTAGGACATTTCAATGAATTTACATGGACATTTTTTTACGACTATCTTATAAGGAAGGTTATGTTTCTCGAGTATGTATGTATGTATGTACATTATTTATTTGGTACGTTCTGTAATCTTGGCTTGATGAATTTTAATATATTATGAGATGGATTCAGCCCTTTTTAACGTCCCACTGCTGGACACAGGCCTCCCTTCAATATGAGGGGGATCAGGTCATAGCTCACCACGCTGGCCAAGTGCGGGTAAACTAAGTTCTCTTAGAAATATAGGTTTTCTTACGATGTTTTCCTTCACCTTTTATTATATCTTATATTTTATGACGATTTAAGTAGATACACTACCCAGTGTCCACTGATGTTTTGGTAAACTTTTGTACACCTTAGTAAAACAATATATATATATATATATATATATATATATATATATATATATATATATATATATATATATATATATATATATATATATATATACACACACACACAAAGAAAGATAGTGATCCCATAGGCAAAGATAGAATCCCACAAGGCGAAGGCGACATAATACTATTTATATGCAGTAATGCAATTTTTAAATATAATTTTTCATATAATTCACTTTAAAAGCAAAAATTTTTCTTTAAAATAAATATGAAGAGTGAAAAATAGCTCCTTAGAGCTACTGTCAATTACATAATCTGCCGCCCGATAACCAAGCGGGGCGATGCGACGTTTCACGGAAGTTTGTTCCGTTGGAAAACTTAGTAATCTATAACTCAAAGAAAATTAATTATTAGTTTGAGAAAAACACTCTATACAATTCTATGCCTTGTTTACTTAAAATGATGACACTATCGGTGTAAAAGAATTATATTTATAATACTAGCAAAACCCGCGGCTTCGCTCGCGCTAAAACTATAAGAACTTTAAAAAGGTAGGTTTCATACAAATTTTCATCCCTTATTTTATCTCCTTATGGGAATTTTAAAAAACGCTAAAACACGTATTTATTTAATTGTATTGAAGATCATTAATACCAAATCTCAAGAAATTCTGATCATAAATATTTTTTGGGTTGTGTTATAACGTGTACTCCCGTGGGAATGAGATAATCTCCCGCGGTAAGAAGTATCCTATATGTTGACCCGGATATCCAGCTATCATCATACCGAATTTCATCAAAATCCCTCCAGTGGTTTTTCTGTGATGCGGTAACAGACAGACAAAAATTCTAAAAACTATAGATTTGGCCTCTGTATATGTCTATTTTAATAAGATTTTTCAAAAAATATCGACTTTGAATTTTATTATGTGTATTATTTCGGATGAGAAAATTATAACATGTAATGTGAAACTAAGAACGTTATTTCTCATCATAGATTATCGCAAATTTTTAATTTGATGTAATAAAGTAGAAAACTAAATCAATACTAATATTATAAAGAGGTTATCCTATTCTACTTATCCTTTTATTAATAAATATAATACATAGTGAGTGAAGCCGCGGTAATTTCCTAGCTTTTAGCCAATTCAAAAGTATGTTTTTCTTTGTTTTTCCCTCTTTACGCAGATGTGAATTTGTACTAAAAGGAAAGTATTGAAGATTGATGTAGTATTTTTTTTAATTAGAAACAAAGAATTTAATTTATTAAAAAAAAAAATGTCATTTTTTATAATAAAGTTAAAAAAAATTACATGGCTACCTTACATTATGGTATAGTACAATGTGCCAAGATGCTATCAGGAAAATTCAAATCAAAATATGAATATCCCATTTTATCTCTCGTAGCACCCTTGTAGTGCTACGAGTGCGTAAATGCGTAGAACGTTGCTACATTAACGTTGAAATAATCTAAAGCTTACGAATACAAATATATAAATTATAGAATAAACTAGCGACTCACCCTCGCCCCGCTCGGGTTCGTCCCTAGTTACGCTTTAACGTTTAGTATAGATTTCTTAGATATGAGATATTTTCTCGCAATAAAAAATATCCTATATGTTGACCCTGATAATCAGCAAATTTTAGTGGTTTTCTCGTGATGCGTTCCCAGACAGACAGGCAGACAGAGAAATATACTAAAAACTATAGATTCGGCCTCTGTATTGATAATAATGTCTATTTCGATAAGATTTTCCAAAAAAATATTTAATGTACAGATTTGACTCAGAATTTAATTATTTTATATAATAATAATGAATAAATATATAATAACATTAAAAACAGTTATTTTTCATAATGATTATAATTGAAATCAGTTTAGTGTAGCTCCACACTACGTCATTACAGAAACCTCGACATTGTAATAAGTAAAGGTGGAGCTACGCGACAAAGCGACGTCGCTGACCCGATAGATTGCGATGCCTCTGATTATAACAGCGGTCTTGACTAGAAGTGGTTAAGACACTATTGAAAAAGTGTTAAAACTTGAATTTTAATTACTTAAAATTTAAAATGTGCTTTTAAAATAAAAATCTTAACCTACTTTTTAAGTGGGGTAGAAAAAATAGAACTGTTTATAGAAGTTTTCAGTTTGATTTAAGCGTCAAGTAAATTCTTATAATACCTGTTTATAGTTGACAGACTTTTTATTTTTGTGTATAATATTGTAGTGCTACGAGTGACAACACAGCACTACATAGTATAAAACAAAGTCGCTTCCCCCTGTCTGTCCCTATATATGCTTAGATCTTTAAAACTACGCAACGGATTTTGATGTAGTTTTTTTTAATTGATAGAGTGATTCAAGAGTAAAGTTTATATGTATAAAATAGTAGAGAAACATGGATAATTTTAGAGGTTTTTAATGTGATGTCGTAAATAAACACATTTTTTTGCGCTTACATTGCAAACGCTGGCTGAACCCTACGAGATAGATCAAAATAATGTACTACAGTATTGTACACCTTAAAAAGGTCTACAAAAAAGTCCAGGATGGCATATGTCTATCTCTTAAGGATAACATACTATATCCATTTCACTATATCCAAGCTAGAGACGAACCCGAGCGAAACGAGGGTGAGTCGCTAATTACAGTTAAACAAAAGAGTATATTTTGAACGTATCCTCAATAAGTAAAAGACCATGTATTAATTAAGGACAAACACTTCGCTCCAGTACGTTCATAGTTCCCTATTTAAAATTTCAGAGTAACAAATACACACACAAACATACGTAATTTTGCATTTAATTGCCTACCAATAATTCCCAAATTTATCATGCAGCATTCGGAGCGTACATGAGACGGTTGAACTAAATCGTTAATTCTGAGTCCTCAACCTAATTTCAGTGTAGCTCAATTTTCATGCACTGCCGGTCCCTTGATTTTCCCTGAGTATCCAATGTTATTGTTTAGTGCAGATAACACCTAAATTTGAAGTAGAATACTTTGTTTGAGAAATATCTTATTTACGTTCTACATTTTCAACTATGCAACTACACTTCAATCGTTTTGCTTAAATAGTTTCGGTAATTTTTGTTTGTGATATTAAATACACTTTTTATAGTATAATTGAGCAGTAGCTCAATTATACTATAAAAAGTATATAATATGTATTTAGCTCTTTTTAAAGTTCCAATGCTTATAGGTAATTCAATACAAGGGGGATCAGACTATAGTCCACCATGCTGGCCAAGTGGAAGGCGGACTTCACTTACCTTTAAAAACGATTCATACATGGAAATATCAGAGTGAGCGCGATACCACTGGGCTACTACAGCCTATATTTTGAGCTTATAATTATGTAAAATTAGTTTTTGCCCGCGGTTTCGCTCGTGTGATAATCGAGGTGGGGTTCAATAGATATGTACGATCTCAGGATGCCATTGCCAAATATTATCGAAATCTGTTCAGCTGTTTAAGCGTGAAAGGTACTTTGACTTTTATAATATTAGTATGAATTCACGACCGTACTATACAACTATGAGCTTGAGCTCTTTGTAATATGTACTTTCTCATATTTATGTATTCAGCCCTTTTTTACGTCCCACTGCTGGGTTTCTGTTTTTGTGGGATCAGGCTATAATCCACCACGCTGGCCAAATGCGGGTTGGCCTCATATTCATAGGATATTTAAAACCCACGCAAAAATTGCATCATCTACATATACTAATATTATAAAGCTGAAGAGTTTGATTGTTTGTTTGGTTGAACGCGCTAATCTCAGGAACTACTGATCCGATTTGAAAAATTCTTTTTGCATTAGATAGCCCGTTAACTGAGGAAGGCTAAAGGCTATATAGCATCCCATAAAAATGTACGGTTCCCGTGGGATAGATTTGTTTTTGTCTAGGGACGAACCCGAAGCGAAGCGAGGGTGAGTCTCTAGTATATTGTGTTTTAAAAGATTATTATTAACATCTTTCTGTAAAGAAATTATGTGAAAATAAAATATTATTGCCAAATTAAAAAAAACAGCTTTAGGAAGTTCTGAGAAGCCGCTAGCTATAAATTATTAATATTAAGGATATGGAATAATAAAACAGAAATCTCTATACAATTTAATAAAGTTTGGTCCGTCATTGCGTACTCCTAAGGGACTTCCGCGTACCGTTTCTATGAAATATGCTCTTTTTGAATGCTTCGCAAAACATGGATATTTGTGTAACTGGGTCACTTAGACTGATTTTGTTATTCGTTGAGGTAAGAAAGTCGAAGTTATTTGATCCATACGTCAAACTAAATTCCGTAATCTATCTATACATGTAATAAAATTGTAACTAAGCCGAATCTGTACATTAAATAATATTTGGAATATCTTATTGAAATAGACATTATTATCGAAACAGAGGCCAAAGCTAGAGTTTTTGTCTGTCTGTCTGTCTGTCTGTCTGTCTGTTACTGCATCACAGAAAAACCACTAGAGGGATTTTGATGAAATTACTGGATATCCGGGTCAACATATAGGATACTTTTTACCGCGGGAAATTATCTCATTCCCACGGGAGTAAACGTTAAAACACAACCCAAAAAATATCAGAAAATATCAGATCAGAATTTCTTGAAACTTAGTAATAATGCTCTTCAATACAATAAAATAAATACATGTTTTAGCGTTTTTTGACATTCATCCCATAAGGAGATAAAATAAGGGATGAAAATTTGTATGAAACTTACCTTTTTTGTTGTACCTAAGTTTTTTTGTTGTAGTTTTAGCGCGAGCGAAGCCGCGGGTTTTGCTAGTCTATACATATAATAAAATTGTAACTAAGCTGAATCTGTACATTAAATATTTTTTGAAAAATCTTATTGAATCTTGAAATGGACATTATTATCGATAAAGAGGCCGAATCTATAGTTTTTAGAATTTTTGTCTGTCTGTCTGTCTGTTACCGCATTACGTACAAACCGCTGGAGGGATTTCGATGAAATTTGGTATGGTGATAGCTGGTTATCCGGGTCAACATATAGGATACTTTTTACTGCAGGAAAATATCTTATTTCTGAGAAAACTATACTAAAAGTTAACGTTATAATATCCTTAATAAGTTATACGTACTTTTAAAGATTACGAAAGTGCGAATCGACCATATATTTGGAGTCTTGGTTTTCGCTATACATTTTCTTTAAGCTTCAGTCTGAATTTATTGAATAAAAAAATGTAGGCTTAGTAGCATTGGAGATGAATGCCCCTAGCGGGACTGGAATCTGCGACCGCTGATACTGTAAGTAGGGTTCTACAAACTGAGCCAAACGTGTCGTCAAATTTAATATTAAACGAAATAAAAATTTACAAATGTTAGTAAGTAATAAAATTGGTTGTTTGAAGAAAAAAGTATTAAAAACTCTTTTGGTGAATGTAATAAAAACTGTGCTTTCGTTTAAAAAGTTTTTAATAAAAAAATATTGAAATATTTAATACAGATTTTACTTTAATTTTTGCGGGCTGTCCAGCACCAAGATGTTTGACGCTCATTGGGAAGAGGCCTTTGTTCAGCAATAGACAGCGATAGGCTGATTGATTGATTGATTTTCTTTAATAAAAGCGAAAAAAAATAATAATTTATCTATATATGTATGTAGGTCGCTTAAACAAATAGGTATTAAATGATGACATAATATTACTAATACAAAAAACATCCAAGGAAGCACCCAAACGAATCGAGGCTAAGTCGCTAGTATAAAAATAATTAATTAATACTGAATTTCAACATAAGTATACTATATATAAGCTAGCCATACCATGTGTTGTCATGTGTGAATCATTTCCAAGAAGATTACCATTTACTTTATGGTGAAGGAAATCATCACGAGGAAACCTGCATATCTGAGGGAACCTAGCAAGTTGACGAAAGACATTTGAAGTCCGCTAACTCGCACTTGGCCAGCGTGGTGGACTATGACCAGATGTCCCTCATGTGAAGAGAGGTCTATACCCAGCTGTGGGACATCAAAAAGCAAGAATCAAATGATTGATCTTTCATTTAGCAAAATCTGAAAACAAAAAAATAGCGGAAAAAATAAACAGCTCTTTAATACACAGACCTAATTCCATGTCACAACTTTGTAAACGGATTTGAAACGTAATAAAATTACCTTTACGACTTGAAACGTACTCTACGTTAACGTATATATTCACGACGTCTTTACTTTTTATATAAGATTATTAGTATATATGTATAAATGCGAATGTTTGTGAATGTTTATTACTTCTACGTACTATAGCGGCTCAACAGATTAGAGTGAAATTTCGAATGGAGATAGCTTCTATATTAGGCAACTTTTCTATATATAAAAAAATCAATTCCCGTTCGTTAGTTTCGCTAAAACTCAAAAACGGATGGACCGATTTGAATAATTCTTTTCTTGTTTTGTTGGAGGTGTTAGGGGTGATTTAAATATAAAAAAATGGGGAAAACCCATTAAAACAGCTGGCAAATCGAATAATTCAGAACTGTTTATATTGTACCTGTGTGTATATATTATACAGTCTATTCCATATTAACCGTTAAAATGTAGCTAGGGATGAACCAAAACGAAGCGAGGGTGAGACGCTAGTTATTAATAATTTCCTTCTCACTAATTTTGACTAAAATAACACAAGTGTACTCTCTATTTCTTTCACTCTTAAAATCCGGTGGGATGATAATTGGATGCAATTAGTAAGGCATCAGACGCAGGACCATAGATTAGAATGATCTCGTTACGTGATCTCCGAAGCACGGTAGTGTAACACTACCAACTTGCTAATTTCACGCCGTTACTGAAAATATCTCGACAAAAAAAACCCAATAACTGTACTAAACCCGGCCCGGAACTCAAACCTAGGATATCAAGATCTGTAGTCGCAAGACACTTGTACTGAGCAGCTGTGACACAAACAAAGCCACAGATAAAACCTAGTGTTGTAACATAAACACTAAAAATCCTCCAAACATAATTTTTGCAAGTAAACAAGGTGGGGAAATTGAATTATTTTAAAACAAATATTTAGTGAGGAGTTATACTATGAAAATAACTTGAACTAGAACAAACAATCTTTTCAGACTTGATAATATGAACAAAGAGTGTACAAAGCTTAGTAAAATATTTATTTTGAAGATAAAAAAAAAACATGTACGTCGGATTACTTTTATTTTTGTGAGATTTTGTGTGTTTGTATATTTGTTACTCATTGACGCTTAAATTTAATATAATACTTTCTTAGATTAAGCGAATATTTGACATTTTAAATAAAACTATATTTTCGGACTATTTCGCGGATTTATCTAGATTTTGGATTCCCAATGTTTCTAATGCTTGGATAGGCACTATCTGTAACAAGCATATAGCGCCTTTGAGACGTCTAAAAACTTAGTCTCTCCCACGACCATGATTGGTGTCAAGCATTCGAAACATTGGAAACCAAAACTCAAAATAAGTCCGCGAAAATATTCGAAAAGATAGTTTTATTTAAAACTTAATATACTTTGAAATTTAGTTCACAGATAGACAATGACTCAGAATCAAACATACATACATATATATTACTAGCGACTCACCCTCGCTTCGCTTCGGGTTCGTCCCTAGACAAAAACAAATCTATCCCACGGGAACCGTACACTTTTACAAGATGATATATAGCCTATAGCCTTCCTCAGTTAACGGGCTATCTAATGCTAAAAGAATTTTTCAAATCAGATTAGTAGTTCCTGAGATTAGCGTGTTCAACCAAACAAACGAACAAACAAACAAACAGACAAACAAACTCTTCAGCTTTATAATATTAAGTATAGATAAGCTATTGTGAGGCACTAAGCTAAGTAAGCACACACGCACGTACAAACTTTCGCTTTTATAATTATTACTAGCGACTTCTCGAGAGCATCCCTAGGTACGTATAAATAGATATAAATAGTTATTAGCCAACGTTAGCCATGTAATTTCTTTTTGACTTTTTTCGATGTTTTAATAGTTATTCTGTTATTTGTGGCGGAGACAAATCTAATAAATCAAAGATCATAAAAATCGGTCCATCCGTACTTGAGTTATAAATGATCTAACTAACCCACTTTGTTTTCTATACATATAATAACATTCTAACTGAGTCGAAATTGTACATTAAATAATTTTTTGAAAATCTTATTGAAGTAGTATTTATTCTCGATACACAGGCCGAATTTATAGTTTTTAGAATTTTTGTCTATCTGTCATCCATTTAGGACGTATCACGAGAAAACCACTAGACATATTTTGATGAGATTCGGTATGATGATAGCTGATTATCCGGGTCAACATATAGGATAGTTTTGCTGCGGGAAAATATCTCATTTCACCTCTCTCTGAGAAATCTATACTAAACATTAAAACGAGTGGAACGAGGGTGAGTCGCTAGTTGTATATATAGTCCAATTAATTAATGTGTGTTGAATCCCATAAAACCTTTTATCAGAAAATTCCATAATGACCTTTTGAACCCAAAACAAAGTAAATGACAGAACCAAGCCTTAGATCCTTAGTATAAAGCATTTCAGTTCAAAGATGTTTCAGGGGCAATTAATAGATCGAGTCCTACGAGAGCACTTGAATACTAAGCTCGGGAGGGATGTAATTCTGTTGAAAATCTATAAAGAAATTAGAAAGCTGTAATTTTTCATTAGGTTATCTTTTGATTTATTATTTTTTGGTTTTAATAGTTTCGTAAATTAAATTAATTTCAACTATATTTCATAATTTCAATATTTTTAACGTTTTCGTTGGTTTTTTTTTTTAAATTGTAAAATGCGTTAGTTAAAGTTAAAATGCGTTAAATGACCCTTGCGGTTCATATAAAATGTCCGTTAACAGTATAAATAAAAATATAGGACTATCTTTTCGGATTTTTTCGCGGATTTATTTTGATTTTTGTTTCCCGACGTTTCGATTGCTTTACAGCAATCATGGTCACGGGAGAGACAGTTAGATGTCACAAAGCATTATATAGTTGTTACAGACAGCCTACCCACAATTAACAAAAATGAATTCAAAATTTTTGAAAATTAGCATCAATGTACCTTACAATATTTGTTAATTTTAATTTTAAACATTTTATAATTTTAATTTTAAACTTGAAATATGGAATATTATTTATGTAATTTTAGCTATTATCATTATAATTATTTCAATTTTTAGAAAACTTATTATTGTATTATTGTTTAATAATCTATATTTTTAGTGTTACCATTATTATATTCTATGTCTACTTTAGAAAATTAAAATTTTAATTGATTAGTAGTTTCTGATATTAGCGCGTTTATACAAGCAAACAAACAAATAAATAAACAAACTCTTTATAATATTAGATATAAAGACTACCCACGACCTTAGGTGGGCGGTGGCTGCGAGCGTGACGGACGCGAGGGCGAGTCGCTAACATTTAATATTATACCCTTTATTATTTACTAAAACAAAGTCTGTTACCGCATCACAAAAAAACCACTGGAGGGATTTTGATGAAATTTGATATAATGATAGCTGGTTATCCGGGTCAACATATTGGATACTTTTTACCGCGGAATATTATCTCATTTCTGAGAAATCTATACTAAACTTTAAAACGTAAGGAGGGATAAACCCGAGCGGAGTGAGGGTGAGTCGCTAGTATATTTGATATATACATAGAGACGAACCCGAGCGAAACGAAGGTGAGTTGCTGGTGTTAGTTATTTATTAATTGATAATAATGACTATTTCAATAAGAATTTCCAAAAAATATTTAATGTACAGATTCGACTCAGTTAGAATTTTATTATGTGTAGGTGTGTCAGTAATTTTTGACTCAATATGAAGCTATTCATTCAACCTGTATATAAAATGTAGTGCGGACTCATTAAGGAAGGGCAGCTTGTAAAATGTTTATGTTTTAACTTAGTAAGAGATTAGATAGCGACCTAAATTAGCCCTTAACGTGTGCATAATTACGTAGGGATGTTATAAATAAAGGTGTGTAACCCAGTTTCTGTGGAAATATTATAAAAGGGAAGTATTTTAGGCTTCGAAAAAGTTTAAAGTGGTAAACTACATCTATATTATAAAGAAGAAAGTTTTTTTTGTTTGTTTGTTTATTTGTGCCGAATAAGCTCCGAAACTACTTGAGCGATTTAGATAAAATTTGGGAATAAGATAGGGTGAGACCCTAGGAAGGATATGGAATAGTTTTAATCCAGGAAATCATCCCTTAAGGGGGTGAAAATGGGGATGAAACTTTGTATGAGGAATCAACCTAAGGACGAGCCCGAGCGAAGCGAGATCGAGTCGCTAGTAGTACAATAAAGCACTGAATTTTCTTGGAATTCTCTATTTACATTGCAAGTGAATATTTATAATTGATTTTCTTCCGGTTGTTCAAACACAGAAATTTATTAAAACGTTTAAATTTTAAATGTATATAAGCAAGATGTAAAGTTTACAGGATTTTTCGATGACAAGACACTGAAAGAACGAGTTATAAAATCGTTCAATTGAACGCTCTAATGTCAGGAACTGCTAATCCGATTTGAAAAATTATTTTTGCATTAGATAGCCCGTTTATTAAGGAGGCTGTATGCTACTCTTTTTTTTAGGCGATTCAGTGACAAACGAGCAGACAGACCACCTGATGGAAAGCAGCACTTGTCGCCCATAACACCTACGGTTCATGCACTTAGGTTTTAAGTAACAAAAATGCAGAACCACAGGTGCGTTGTTACTGTGAGGACTGAGATGATATGCCTCTCGCCTGTAATTGCGCTGGCTACCTTGATTAAATATAGTATATAATCTATCTATTCCATACAAACCGTAAAAATATACCTAGGGACGAACCCGAGCAAAGCGAGGGTGAGTCGTTAGTGGCTAATAAAATGAGAAATATAAAGCAAAGACTTAAAATACCGTAAATGATTAACTTTTAACTAAAGTAAAAAAAACTACCTTTAAAACACAACAAAACTATATTTATGAATAACCTGCAATTATGATCCTTATTTATTAATTTTTAAGGTTGAAAATAAATACAAGAAATACCTAGTGCAATTTTCAAATTGCCTCAACGGCAATAAAAACGAATAGGGGTAGAAATTAATCTAACACACAGCTTTTGGAAGTTTTGATTTGTTTATTCGAGTTGTTTGAATATACATTTAGTTTTGATGAGTTCACGTAAACATTGGTAAGGTTTAATGAAGTATTGGATTGGTATTTAAGTTTTCTAGACAGCTTTAGGTTATCAGTTTGTTCTAAAATATAGTTATCTAAGAACAATCTAGATAACTGATACTTTCTATGTTAATTTAGAACTTTCTAGATAAAATTGTAACGGGATCATCTATACAAATAAATAAAATTGGAGTGTCTGTTTGTAACACTAAAATAACCGCTTTTTACTAAATGCATATGGATGTATACACGGCACATATACCAAAACAACATTTGTTACAATTTTTGTCTGTCTGTTTGTTTGTCTGTTTGTTCCGGCTAATCTCTGAAACGGCTGGACCAATTTTGACGGGACTTTTACTGGCAGATAGCTGATGTAATAAGAAGTAACTAGTACTTTTATTTAAAAAAAAAATTGGGTTCCACAAAAAAAACCCAAAAAAAAACAGGGAAGCAACCTAGGGAAGAACTCGAGCGAAGCGAGGGTGAGTCGCTAGTGTAATATATAAACTTTGAATCTGTGTATCACTAGTGTAATATATAAACTCTGAATAATTTTTTTACAAATTATAATGTAATGTAGCTTAATGATCTTATTTTACCGACCAATCTCCTTCATGTTTTCTATGTTGTACGTGACATTGGCGAAGTATTACTCAACTGAAAAAAAAAATCAATTAAATTGAAGTATCAATCAATCGTTTTTTTCTATTTGTTTACGTTTCACCAAAGTAAGTATATTTTGAAATGTCTATCTGTATGCAGGATTTTTTAACGTCCCACTTCAATACGAGGGGGTAAAGCCTAGTTCATAAAGCTGGTAAAGTGCGGATGGCCTTCACATGTCTTTCTAAAACTTGTTTAGTTTTCTCAGATATGCAGGTTTCCTCAAGATGTTTTCCTTCACCGTAAGACAAGTGGTAATCATGTAATGATTCACACATGAGAATATCAGAGGTGCAAAACCCGGGATTTGAACACGCTTTACTCGGTTTCCCAAGCGAAGGCGTTACTACTGGACAGGGACAAGCAGTAGGGGAATAAATAAGGGCTCTATAGATAACTAATGTAGTGCGTATAAACTTGCGAAGCTAATGATTTGACGCGGACAGCTTCAGGTACGTGACTATGTAAAATAATGGCAATAATATCATAAAATACTTATTATTCTTAGAGTTACGTACGTAAAATAACATGGAAAAACAAATATTAGCGGTATTGATTTTGTTTTTCGGTAATTTTTTTTTTTTTGATACTTTTATCATAGAGGTAGTTTTCAGAGCTAGCGGAGTTTTATAATGTTTTTATTTATTATACTCGTAGTACCAAGGCTTCACTCGGCTCTTTTCGGAAAACTTATAAAAATATATTTTTTCAGAAAAGACACCTAAAAAAATATAGATAAACTTAAAAAGTAAAACTATATCTAAATACTAAATTTGATACAAAAGTAAGAGCCAATTATCAATCAGACATAAATTATAGTATATAAATATGTAGGTATATGTAAGTATATATGTTTGTATGTATGTATGTGTATAAAATATATTTATTTTTGTTTAATTATAATATTTAGTTGTTATATTTTAGTATTAAGTTTATAGCATTTGATGCTGTACTGTACCTACACCGCTCTAAATTAACTTATTTTCTCAATATTGAATGGTTTCTGGAAGAAATCTCTTAAAGAGATAAGTTATCCTTTGTCGACATTCTGTTACTTTATTTTGTATAACATATATTTTATAGTACATAAATAAATAAATAAATAAATAAATAAAAATAAATATGTGTATACAAGAATTGCTCATTTAATATTATAAGATTCCATCAAAATATTCAGAAAAATCAGTACTAACTTCTAGCTATATGTTATAATAGTGATTAAAACCGTACATAAAAACTAGTACATGACTTTTCAAGAATAAACTTTTTCGAAGAAACGATCTAGGTAGCAGCAAGAAACCACGCTAAATGTTACTGGATTAAAAAGAACTAAGTGATACAACAAAGTATCTAATGGATAAAAGTAAGTTTATTTCTTTCTATTTAGAGACTTAACAAATAACATATTATATAAACTAGCGATTAGCTCTCGCTTCGCTCGGGTTCGTCCCCAGTTACGTTTTAACGTTTAGTATAGATTTCCCAGAGATGAAATATTTTCCCTCAGTAAAAAGTATTTGTTGACCCGGATAACCAGCTATCATTATATCAAATTTAATCAAAATTCGTCCAGTGGTTTTCTCACGATGTGTTCCCAGACAGACAGATAAAAACCTACAAACTATAGATTCGGCCTCTGTATTATTATCGATATAATAATAACTATTTCAATAACATTTTACATAAAAAAATTAATGTACAGATTCAACTCCGTTAGAATTTTATTATTTATTTAGATATAACACATTGTAATAAAAACTTAGTTAAAACTGAAAATAAATATTAATTGATATGACATCACCAAAAATACTGCTAATTTACATACTTTCCAAATACATTCTAAATTAATTATCTAGCGTTGTGATAAAGTCGAAGATTTGATTACTTGTCAGGGTAAAGTAATACAAAAATATTTATTTTTACGTTTAGATTTTATTATGGTTGAGTTCTAATAAAAACACTTAAACACACAGTACGGTACATGTTACTTAGAAATATTTCTGTAAGAGATTTTTCCTACGAATAGGATAAAATAGCCCGAAAATCATTAAAAAACTGTTTAAAAAAGTAGAAAAGCAAAATATTTGGTTACAACTAGAAAAATTTTATACAAATCATAAATTTTCCTTTTCACAAAGGAAAATGCATAATATTATTCCAAGATAAGAAGATGCGTGTAAAAACGTGACTACGCAAAATGGAGGCCACATTAGCTTCTTGTAATGAGAGCACTAGAACGCTTGGATCTTTTTGCTTACACGGTCTTTTATTGTGTTAAATATATGAAAATATAATTTTAACTTACTTGTATAGACTTTTACTTTGTACTTTGTTGTCCTTTAAGTTAATTTTAGAAAGGAAATATTTGTTGAAATTTTCTTTTTTTTAATTATTATTATTATTGTTAATTTATATATAACTAGCGAATCATCCTCACTGCTTCGGGTTCATCCCTAATGAAAAAGAAAAACAAATCTATTACATGGGAACTGTACATTTTTTCCGGAATAAAAAGAAGCCTATGTGCTAATAATAATAACCATAATAATCTTACCCAGCTAAATTTTACCCAGATCCGTTCAGCAGTTCTCGCGTGAAAGAGTAACAAACATCCATCCATCTATCCTCACAAACTTTCATATTTATAATACTAGCGACTCGCCCTCTGTTCGCTTAGGTTCGTCCCTTTTTTTTATATTGGGAAATGCATTATCGCATACCAGCTGCAGACATACAGGTGGTTATGTGGGACTTAGTGGCTAGAAAATTCAGTACTACCCACTAAAACCCAACATATCCTCCCCCGTCTTAATGGGGCATCGCAGCATCGCTTACGCACTCAACTACGACGCTCCGACGACAGATCTGCCAAAGCAGACAGTGAACGCACGTTGGGGGGATTCAGGTTCGTCCCTAGGTGATTCTTCTTAAATTGACATAACTTTTATTTATGAACCGATCGAAATAAAACAAATAATAAATGTTAAGTGCAGCTTATTACAATATATTAGTGAAATCCCACCCAAATCGATTTAGCCGTTTCTGAGATTAGCGCGCACAAACGCACAGACAAACAGATAGAAATTATAAAAACCATAGTTTTGGGTTCTATTACGTTAATAAAGACCCCCAATAATAGTTTATCTCAAATATCTTCCATGTACAGACAGCGATCAGTTACAATTTTATTATGTGTATAGATTAGTATGGATAATGATGGGTTTTTTTTTATTTTTTATTATTATATGTACATACGTAGGTTAAACAAAATAATATTTAGTTGTCCAACAGTTACCAGGTGTCCCTACCTTTGCTTTCTATATCCAGTCTTCTCCAGCATTTTTTCAATCTCATTTACCCAAAGTTTTCTGGGTTGTCCTTTGGCTCTTTTGCTATTTTTGTTAATTTATATATAAATAACTCAATTTCGAACATTAGCTTATTAATGTAGTAATATAAGTAAGTCAGAATAACTATTTAGAATATATTTAGGCTATATAAATATTAAGGCCCAAGGCCATCTGAATACCATTCTAGCACTGCCACTTCCAGTTCCGAATGCTTACAAATCAATGTACTTAGATGAAAGTGCTTATGGACTTGAATCTTGATCACCATCCCCAAAAAAATGACCCCATTATAAACTCCCTAAAATATCGTGAAAGGACTGCCATGTGAAAGTATTTTTAGCATATTATCGTATTGGATAACTAGCAACTCACCTCGTACCTTTTAATAATTAGTTCAAAGATGACAGAATATTTTCCCGCAGTAAAAAGTATCTTATATATTGACCCGGATAACCAGATATCGTCATACCAAATTTCATCAAAATCTGTCCAGTGGTTTTCCCGTGATGTGGTAACAGACAGACAGACGAAAATTCTAAAAACTATAGTTATATACTATTTCATCAAGATTTTCCAAAAAAATATTTAATGTACAGATTGGGCTTAGTTACAATTTTATTATATGTTTAGATATGTCTTTATCGTATAATTCGCCCACAGACTCTATTTGTAAAACGAATGGCATCTTAAATAATGTCTTTTACACGTGTTTAGTGTATCTTAAAACAAATATACGGACTGTTATATTGCCTTAAATAAACAGAACTCTACGCATTTATTCAATGTCTATTGTCACCCAGACTTAACTACATACCCAAAACACTTGAACCTAAGACAACTATACGTTTGTATTGGTCTTCATTAATCAGCCCGAAGCCTTAGTTGGTATACCAACACTTTAAAATCGAAATTATATTATGTTTCTGTTTCGATCCTAAGTTAATAATAAATAATAAATACGTTGGAATATTAACACATAGTACCATCTAGTTCCATTGTAAGATACGAGCTTGTGTTATCGATACCAGATAGTTGATATGCTACACATATATAACTTTAAATACATACTTATCGTTACTATAATAAAGCAGTAACTTAGCGAAATCTGTACATGAAATATTTTTTAAAAAGAATTACTGTAACGTATTATGTATACAATATAAACCCCAAAACAATAGTTTTTAAAATTTTTGTCTGTTGGTCTGTTTGTGTGTGCGCGTTTAAACGTCTAACGCTGGCTAAGCCTTAAGAGATAGGTACATCAAAACAATGTACTAGAAAATTGTAGGTCTTAAAAAATTACACCGACAAGTTTACAATAGTATATATCTACCTCCTAAAGTAAATTCGCAATTACTATTTTTATTCACTATTCACGAATCACTGACTGACTTATCAACATTTAGCTCAAGCCGATGATGATAGACCAGCACCACAAAAAAAGCCAGCTTTATATATCCATACTAATATTAAATGCGAAAGTAACTCTGTCTGTCTGTCTGTCAGTCTGTCTGTCTGTTCGTCTGTCAGTTTGTCTGTCTGTCTGTCTGTCAGTCTGTCTGTCTGTATGTCTTCACTTCACGCTTAACCGTTGAACTGATTTAGATGAAATTTGGTATGGAAATAGTTTGAGACCCTGGGAATGACATAAGATAGTTTTCATCTCGGAAAACATATCAAATATAAAAGGTTGAAAAGGGTGGTGGAAGATTGGATGGGGAATCAATCATTTCTCATCTATATATATAAAAATGAATCCCTATTTCCCTTGGTCACGCCATCACACGTGAACGGCTGGATCAAATTCACTAGTTCTTTTTTTGTTATGTTTGTTATTGTCAGGAGATGGTTCTTTCATTAAAAAAAAAATTACAATTGCGCAGGAACTTAGAAAATAGGGATGAAAGTTTGCATTGGGAAGCGAGCTAGGGACGAACCCAAGGGAATATAATCACTCATGACTAGAGTAAAAACAATCGTGCTCATCACGCAAATGAACGCCCCCAGCAGGACTCGAACCCGCTATCGCTGGTACAGCAGGTAAGGTCAATACAAACTGAGCCAAATGTGTCGTCGTAGTGTTTCATAAGAAACTAAATTAAAAGCTTTTGACAAGGATAAATTTTCGTATATGTGTTTTACCATCATTGTAATTCAACCTGTTTAAAGTACAGCATAGCACTCTCAGTTGAAAGCATGGGTCTGAAACAGAATTGAGCGACATGAATTTTAGAGGCATTATGTAGCAGTACATCAAGCAAACTGTCAAGCACTTTGGCTACAAACGTCGCTAATGATATTGGCCTGAAATTAGGCTTAACTACCGCACCACTTGTCTTATTAAATAAATTGAATTGAAACAGACTTGAAATAGACTTAGCACTTTTGAATCATTAGTTTCAAAAGCGTGAGTGTAGTCAGTTCATGAGGAAGCCACCACCGGCTTGGAAGGCAGTTCTGCTAGGAAGAGCCGGCGAAAAACTCAACAATCGCACTTTTAAATATCGAAGTTACATTAATCAATATAATGTTATAGATACCCCGTATATAAGTTAATATACTTAATACTTATTTTATCATACTTTTAAAAGTTTGAATTATAATTAACTATCTACATGTATAATCAAATCTTGAAAGTCTTTAATATTTACCTCTAATTGTTGTTTCGAATTTAATTAATTTCATAACTTGATCGACCATGAGTTGATTTAATGATGGAGTTGGGAGAAAGTGGAACTCTTCAACAGCTAGTTGGCAAAATTTTGAATTTGGGCTCATTTGATTAGTTTTGATAAGTCCTATTAATAGTTAGTGTGTTTTTAAATATGCACAATCATTGTTATTAAAATTATATCTGGAGCAAGATGCTGTAAAATGTAATAAGGGTACACGCTAGCATGTTATTAAATCTATACTTATACTATAAAGAGGAAAGATGTTTTGTTTGTTTCTACCGAATAAGCTCCAAAACCACTGAACCGATTTAGATGAAATTTGGCAAACAAATAGTATAAAACCTTAAGAAGTTAATAGAATAATTTTTATCCCGGAAATAGCTCCTTATAGGATTGAAAATGGGAATGAAAGTTTGAATGTAAGCAACCTAGGGACGAGCCTGAGCAAAGCGAGGATGAGTTCAATCCTTGGTGATTACGCACATATCAAACTCTTGACTGCTCTTCCAACCTCAATAATAGTGATTTTTTGTGAATCATAAAATAATACGTGTGTTTCCCCGATAAAATCTTAAACTGAAAATAACGAGAAACCCTTAAGTGAACTGGCTTTACATACTTATTCCACCCCCGTCACATAGTCTTGTTTATCTCGCTGAGCACTTATATATATGACTAAATATAGCCGCATTTCAAGTTTGCTTTGTAAGTAAATATATTATTATCTATGACAATAATAAAAGAGAGAAAACTTATTTTATATGTTTTGATTCTAGCATATTTAGAGATGTTTTAGTTTTATTATAGAAATCCCATTGTAGTTTCGAGAACCCGTTTCATTTCTTTTTATGATTTTGTAACAATGTTACGAACAAAGGAAATAGCTTGAAAATGTATGTGTATATTGTATGATAAATTGATTTACTGGAAAAGGACTTTACGATGACCTAGAGACTTTTCCTAAAATATCATGTAAAAAAACTATTACCTGTGTAGATAAAGAATGAGTTTTTGTTCCCGTTGATTTGAATGCTTTTGAACAGCAATCATGGTCACGGGAGAGACTAAGGTTTTAAGCGTATCAAAGGTCACATAGTTGTTATACCTACAAAACAATATAATTATTTTAAAAATATAAAAATGGCACCAAAGTACCTTACAATATTTGTTAATTTAATTTTTACATTATTTTTAATCCGAAAAGATAGTTTTATTTAAAACTAGCTGACCCGACAGACGTCATTCTGTCAAAAACTATTGTACTGTCCCACAAACTTATCTTTTCTGGTCAAGTTCTGGTGATGGCGTCACTTATAAAGTACACATGTCGAGATGACGAGATCTTTAGTTTTAAGTTATGGTCACCAGAACAGATAAACTCACGAGTTTATAGCATCCGAATTCTTTCAATTTAATTTCGCTCCGATTAAACTGAAAATTAGCTTGTTTTCTAGCGTTTCGAGTTTTTCGACCCAAATGACTCCGCTCGCGTCTTATAGGCCACATGAGTATGAATGAAAATATAGTATTAAAGGTCAATTAGGGACCTTGTTTGTCGATTGAGAATCTAATCTTTAAAAATAACCAAGAATTAAAGAAAAATATGATTTTTCGTTTTACCTTGACATTTTTCCCGTTTTTTTCTTAATAAGAACTTTCCTCGGACTTTACCGAATATTTGAAAAAAAAATATTGACGAATTCGTCCAGCTGATACCGAGTTTAGCAACAGATTAAGCCATTCATTTGTATTTATATATTTTTAACCGACTTCGAAAAAAAGGAGGAGCTTCTCAATTCGGCGGTATATATATTATTATTTTTTTATGTTTGTTCGCGGATTTTTTCGTCGTTTATGAACCGATTTTGATAATATTTTTTTTGTTCGAAAGGAGATATTCCAAGAGTGGTCCCATGATAAGGAAACCAGGATCTGATGATGGGATCCCAGAGAAATCGAGGGGAACTTTCGAAAATTGTAGCGGCGACTAGTGCGTTTGATAACATTTTCATTAGGTATTTTAAAGCACTATTATTTAATGAAGGTCTGAAGTCGATCTGATGATGGACCCGGAAGATAATCGAGGGAACTCCTCAACGATTTACAGCAATTACCTGGTGTTTGGGCTTGATTAATTTGTATTGATGATATGTCTACAC
Source organism: Argynnis bischoffii washingtonia (assembly GCA_033884665.1). Lineage (NCBI taxonomy): Eukaryota > Metazoa > Arthropoda > Insecta > Lepidoptera > Nymphalidae > Argynnis > Argynnis bischoffii. The sequence continues at coordinate 1,221,088 of CM066610.1, forward strand.
TAAAAATGGAAAAATAAAAACTTAAAAAAAAACCGACTTCCAGGCACTGAAAAGTAAATTTATTCATATATGTAGATGTCAAACATTCCTTTTAATCTAAGAAGTATTATGTAACTTTATTTTTAGACTTATTACGTTCTTTTCATAAAAAATATGAAATTACTTCTAGATGCTATTTGGAAAAAACTAGATTGCTTCAGAATTAAATCTATACATATAATAAAATTGTAACTGATCGCTGTCTGTACATGGAATATATTTGAGAAAAAATATTATTGGGGGTCTTTATTATCGCAATAGAACTCTAAACAATGATTTTTAGAATTTTTGTCTGTTCGTCTGTTTATCTGTTTGTCTGTGCGTTTGTGCGCGCAAATCTGAGAAACGGCTTAAGCGATTTGGGTGCAATTTTTATTAATTTATTGTGGTAAGCTAGGGTTTAGCATTTAGTCTTTGTTTTATTTCAATCGATTCATAAATAAAAAAGTTATGTCAATTTCAAGAATCATCTCGGGACGAACCCGAGCGAAGTGAGGGTGAGTCGCTAGTATATAATATTACTTAAATTATATTTATGAGGGTTATGAGATAAATATTTTTTTTCTATTGGTAAATATATTTTTTCACGAATATGACTTAATTTACCTAAGTGGGCGGACGTAGCGATACAATAACAAGTTTGCTCTATTTTTGCTTAATTTAATCTAAACATTTCCTTTAGTATCGATCCTTTTTTTATGATCAGTCTTCTAAGTTAGCTTAAACCACACAACCTTATCAATTGTGACCCGGATGCGATTCTGGTACATGTACATAGCTGGCACGTTTGTTTTTTTAAGGTTTGACGTAAATCAATCATATAGTGATTATGATTACATTGACAAGCACATTTTCGATCATGCCTAAAAAGAAACAAAGTAATAATGACTAATGGAATGTATACTTTGGACCTAATAGTATTAGTGCATTTTTTAAAATAAGCACGGGTGACACCCATGAAAAATCATGTAATTATGATCGTTATGTTATCGTTAACGGAAAATTCGTTAAAGAAATAATAAATTAACTTCCGAGATCACGAGATGAGAATACGACATAAACAGGTATTAAGTACAAAATTTAGCAGATATTACAGATAAAATTTTGGAAAAGAAGGAAAGAAAAAAAAGAAAGAAGACTCGGCAACTTTACAGGCCTGAAAACGTAAGTACTTCTAACAGTAATTAATTTCCAGAAAATGATCATCGAAGTAAATTAATTGCGTGGTAAAGTTGGCTGATTACTATCCAGAGTTCGAAGCCTAAGAAAGCGGAAATTGAGGCTTAGACAGGAAGTAGGTCTTTAGGACATCAAGGGACGTTCTTAACCGGTTGTTCGGCATTACTACTAACGTGGCATTTGAATAATTTAAGGACCAGAAAAAAATATTACGTAAGTTTTCTTGTACCATAAGTATGCTATAATGTTTAACATATCTGATTATTTTTCCATCTATCGTTTTAAACCACAGAGGTATGAAATGAAAAGATAATATGCAGGAATGATGAAAAATGAATAAGAATGTGCTCCGTGAAGGACGTAAAAAGAATGAGTGATAAAAGAATTGTGGAAAAGATACAATATGTGTGTTTTAATAAATGGCATGACAGTGGTAGCCCAATAGTAACGCGCTCGCTTGGGAAACCGAGTGAAGTAGGTTCAAATCCCGGATCTCGCTACTCTGATATTTTCATTTGCGAATCATTTCTAACATATGTAATTACCACTTGTCCTATGGTGTAGGAAAACATCATTAGGAAACCTCCATGTCTGAGAGAACCTAGCAAGTTTTCGAAATACATGTGAAGTCTGCCAACCCGCACTTGGCTAGCGTGGTGGACTATGGCCTCATGTTGAAAAAAGGCCCGTTTCCAGCAGTGGGACGTTGAAAAGGGTTGAATACAATGAATGTTATACTGACTATGAAGCTAAAAAAGTAAGTTAATATGTAACAAATCCATTAACTAACATACCTACATATTAAAATATATAATAAGAAAAAGAAACTGCCTTTTGAAACCAACCGAAAATTCAGAGCATTTAAGTTAATCCGTTGTCAGAAAACATTTACTAATTCAATGGAAATATAAAATTATATGCCATAAATATTCTGTCAAAAACGTAATATGGAAAAGGGGCAAAATAAAAGGCTTCACGGTCAAAAAGTATAAAATGAACTCTCGAAACAGCTCGTTATACGGCTTCCGATAATATTTGAATTTGTACAGTTCACCATGTTAACTGACATGCTGAGTGCTTTGTATCGTAATTTGAATAAGGTGAAGATACGCATTGGGTATAAAGTATTAGGGAAGACATTTAAAATAAACAATTGCGTAAATAGACTAAATTTTTGTCCACCGCTCGCTTTTGTAGAGGACATACATATGCAGTGAATTTATTTATCTATTAATATAGATATAAAGAGGTAAGTTTGTGAGTTTGTGAGGTTGTGGGGGGTAATCTCTGAATCTACAGAACCGATTTAGATGAAATTTAGTAAGAAGATAGTTTGAGACCCTGGGAAGGACATGGGATTTTCATCCCGGAAATCATCCCTTAAGGGGGTGAGGATGTGGATAAAAGTTTGTTTATGGAAGCAAGCTAGGGACGCACCTGAACGAAGCGAGGGTGAGTCGCTAGTAACTAATAATATAATAACAGGCATCAACAGGTAAATTTATAATCACTGTAATTAAATAATAATAATGTATGTACCCAAAACCGATTTTGACCACGGCAGCCAATCTCACTAAAACAAATCACGTTTACAGGAGGTTGAGTGTACTCCCTATTTCTTTTACCCCCAAACTCCGGCAGGATAACAAATCGTAAAAAATCAGGCACAGGACCGACATTTGAAAGTGCTCTCCAAGGCACGCAAGTGTGATAGCATTAACTTGCTAACTCTAGGCTCTTACTGAGAATTTCTTGAAATAAAATTTCTTAAAATACCTATTTTTGGTCCGGGTCGGGACTTAACTCAGGACTTTTGCATCTGCAGCCATACGTGCTAGCTACTAGATTAACTAGTGAAATACAGACAAAAACAATTATAGTATATCAAATTTTGGGTGTGGTTAACATACCATAATCAATTTACATTTAAAATTTAATTTCTACGTACCAAGGTGTTGTGTGTTTAATAAATGTGGGGACAAACTTCAGTTTAATAATAATAAATCAATACTAAAAAAGATACTAATTTTAATAATAATACGTGTAGTGTTCATTTTTATCGGTTTTCATTCGTGACAAATGTTTAAATACAGTCAAACTTTACGCTTAAATTATATTTTTGTTAAGATTAAGGTACAGTACTTTTCACTGATCTCTTTATAGCCGGAGAGCTGCATACACCACAACCCTCACCAATCTGTTAACCATATGAAACATATTTTTATAAAGCTTCTATAATAGATAAAAACGCCCAAAATAGCTTTCCTATCGAAATCCTGACCAGGCTATTTTTAAATTAATTAATCAATTATTTTTTTCATCATTCTGTTAACCAGCCGAATTTTGTTCTTACCGATAGTAAATAATACAAAGAATATGCCTAGGTAGGCTTATAGCATCCGTAAAGTTATCTAGAGTAACTTACCGTTTATACCCGCTTGCCAGGTAGTGTAGTCAAGAAATGTGTAGGCAAGGCTACCTAGGCATTTTCTTTATATTATTTACTATCAGTTAGAACAAAATTCTGCTGGTTAATAGAACGGTGAAAAATAAAAAAATAAAATAAAATTTTAATTAATTAATTTAGAAATAGCATGGTCAGGATTTCGATAGGCAAGCTATTTTAGGCGTGTTTATCTAATATTGAAACTTTATAAAAAATATGTTTCATCTGGTTAACAGATCGGTGAAGGTCGTGTTGTATCCATCTCTTAGACAATTAGAAAATAAAATATAGTTAATGAAGGCTAATGACTACAATTCTATTGAATTCGGCTAAGTAATTCAGGAGATTTTGGGCATCGTACCATCTGGATTGTCTTTTTGAACCCTGCGTAGTAACCACACAATTTATTGCAAATTAATAATATTTTAGATGATATCACACTAATTTTTTGAAGCAAATTGTACAAACAAAGTCAGGACCTGGGCTCATTTATTTAAGCCACTACCATACAGACTTCCACAAAAACTTTTCGCCGAGTCATTTACTAGTTTTTCCTGAACATTTAAGACAATGACGGATTACTCGTATCGGGTCGAGCGAACTCTGAAAGTTTTTATTACTAGTTAAATGTATGTATAATATTCTTATTCATTGACTACACGTTTGGCTCAGTATGTAGTGACCCTACTTGTTGTTACCAGCGGTCGCAGGTTCGAGTCCCGCTGGGGATATTCATTTGTGTGATAAGCACGAATGTTTGTACTCCAGCCGTGGGTGTTAATATTTATAATATGCATAAATGTAATGTTATATATGTGTTGTGTATCAACTATCTGGTATCCATAACATGGGCCTCGTAGCTTACCATGGAACTAGATGCGTGTTATGGTCCCAACATATTTATTATTTATTTATATATAATACTAGCAACTTACCCTCGCTGCGATCGGTTCGATCGAATTCGATTGATTACGCCAGAAACCTTCGCAGGTATATACAGAGTTTCATCGCAATTGGATCAATGGTTTAGAAACGCATAAAGGATAAAAAGGAAACGAGAGAGGAAGATTAAAAATAGGAATATAATGCTCTGTTCTAGAATTTCGTGTAAGCTTTTTGTTATTTTTGTAGTATTTTAATGTTTAATGCATATAATAAGATTAAATAATTTGTCGCTTTCTGTACGTATATAAACTTATTCCGATCTTGTCACCAATACATTTTCAATTCAATTTTTTTTACTTGTATATGTAAATTATAATACTCTTTGTATAAATTGTCAGCCTGATAAGCAAAGGAAACTGAGTACCAAGTACGCTTGTCAGGGGTTTTCAAATCTACGCCTTCTTCAACTTAGCCTGCTGAATTTTTGTTATTTTTTAACTGACTTTAAAAATGGGAGGAGGTTTTCTATTTGGATGTTTATATTTTTTTGTATGTTCGTGCATAGGTCCGTCATATACATAGATGGATTTGCAAAATTTTTTTTTGTTCATAAGAGGTTTATTTAGAAATGGACCATTTAAATTAAAAAAAAAACCACCTCTAAATGTTTAAAATATCATAAATTGTTTGTTTTGATTTGATTGTTTTTTCACCTACTGATTGTTTTAAATACTTTCTTCTTATTTTGCTACTATGTCTACACTTAAAATGGAAAAATAAAGATTAAAAAAATCCGATTTCAAAAAAAATAAATTGATTGGTAGATTTCATTTACTGTAGATACCTAATCAGATATTTTCGAAGTCAGTGCCAGCCGATACAAATCAAAGCACACCTACTTTGAAAATATCTAATTAGGTATACAAAGTAAATGAAAACTACTTATCAGCTATTTTTTACTTTTTAGTATTTTTTATGTCCGCTTTTATTTATTTTTTAAAGTTTTTTAAATATTTTAACTTAAAAAATATGTTTATGCTAAATAATAATTGATTTAGGCGTTAAAATGTCAAAAAGTACCAAACTTATTTTTTTACGTTAGCAAAATTTTAGTAATTATTAACCCCTCCTTTCCCCTTGTCAACAAAAGTAAACAAATCTCTTACTGTCCCCTCCTATGCTAAAATATATACATATATGATTTAATCTGTTCAAGTTTCTTTCTTCCAAAAAAATAAATAAATAAATATTGTTGACGTCCACCATCCACCACCACACCATCCACCACCACACCATCCAAACCCCCTCGACCCCCATGTCGTCAAATATAAACAAAGCTAAGATCCCCCGTCTTTGGTACATACGTAATACTTGAATTGCCCCAAAAGTACAGTTATTATACTATGAAAGTAAAATCGCTGGAAAATAGCTAGTGTGAGGTATCAGTAAAATATTTTAATATTTTTAAATGTATTATGTTTGAAAGAGAATCTATTTATCATAATGATCAGCAGTATACACGGCTATTCCATTTGAACTTTGTTTAAGTATCTTTTCATTAGGTTAAAAGCTGTAGATTTCACTTGGCCCAAGTTTTGTGCCGACTCCGAATCCTCCTTGTATCGATAAACCAGTTTAGCATACAGAAATACTGGTATAATGGAATAAATTTTTTTGTCTTGAATTGTCAATTTACACTTCTTAGCTGACGTCAAGAAGTAGACGGCATTCATAATATCCATACCTCCACAGTAATATAAATGTGAGTGTGTTTGTTTGTTTGTTTGTCCTTCTTTCACGTCGAAACAGAGTGACAGGTTGGCGTGATTTTTTGTATGGAGATAGTTGGAGGGCTGCAGAGTGATATAGGCTATTTTTAACGCGGGAAATTATCTAATTCCCACGTGAAATCACGTTATAACACAATCCAGAAAAATATTTATGATCAGAATTACTTGAAACTTGGTATTAATGTTCTTCAATACAATTAAATAAATATGTGTTTTAGCATTTTTCGAAATTCATTCTATACGGGGGTCAAACAAGAGATAAACATTTGTATGAAACCTACTAAAACCTAAAGCCGCGGGTTCTGCTAGTTTCAGAATAATTTGGGTACGAAAAACAAGATTTCTTATACTTTGATATACCACAACTGCATTACAGACAAAGAAATTTTAATATTAGTGTAATGGGAAAATATTACTTTTAAATTTTAATACTGAATGTGTATAAATAATTTTCTAATGAATGGCTATATCATGGCATTTGCATTATATGACATTAGCCAACTTTACCATACTTCTCTCAATTTTAATGATTTATCTCCTCATACGAGAATTGAACTTGAACTCCAACATAGTAAGAAGTGCTGGTCGGGTATATAATTTACTATGAAAAGATGGTCCTCAAAAGCTAGTTGTATTGTATTGGTGTATTTTGCTTTGTCACTTACCTTCTGGTAAAAAAATTACATAACCATCTTTCCGGAATTGTTGGAAAATTTATTTTCATTTTTGGTTTCTGATCTTACAAATGCAAATATAAAAAAAAAAAAAACTTATTTAAAATAATAATGTGATTGCCGTTTATGTAAATTACTAAAATCAATATCTTCATCGAAATCTAACTAAAATGATGAAATTATTTTTGACTTATAAAGTGTATTCTAATTGTTTCTAACATAAACTAACTTTTGGTTCACTTAACCTAAGTATCAACAGTAATTACGACCATAAGTAAAGTCAACTTTATTAGTGCGACTTAGCTTAAGGAAGGTAAGCTGAGTTAATTTAGAAATAGAGGAATAGTAAGGAGAAAGATTATGCCAGAGAGTAGTAAGGCTCGTTCTTAGAGTATCACTTTAAAAAATCGACCACTTTCGACTCCACAAACACTTGTTGCACTACAGCATATTGGCTCTTTCATCAGATTCCGATAAGCAACATTATTTTGGATCTTCATGTTGTTGTCGGTAATTTAAGCATCCAAAGTTTAGAGTGTAGAAATACTAGCAATAAGCCCTAAAAAGTGTCAGCTTTGACACTACAATTGACAAATCTACGAGCTTGTATGTTGCAGCGAGATTATGAACTGGACCCACGTAATAAGATATTGTTAGGCACCCAAGGACTTATTCGAGGTACGAGGATGCAGTACTGTGAAATTAATCTACATTCTACACTAATATTATAAAGAGAAAAGATTTTTTTGTTTGTGTGTTTATAGCGAATAAGCTCCGAAACTATTGAAATAATTTAGATATTTGATTGTTAATTTTTTGAGACCCTGGGAAGGACAAGAAGAAGTGAAAATGGGGATGAAAGTTTGTATGGGGAAATAACTGAAGAACGAATTCGAGTGAAGCGATTGTGAGTCGCTAGTGTTTAAGTAAAAGATAATATAATATCAACTTAATATACATATAATATATACAACGAATTTAGAATAAACGCGTGACAAGCGCTGACTGTGTCAAAACCCACATTGAGTCGTCATGTGCATAGACCATAACAAATTTTCACAAAACTGTTTAGCATCTATATAAGTAGGCAAAGACAACACAAATCAGTACCTTTTTCTCTTCTGTTTTTCAATCGATTTTTTTTATTTAATATTGATGAAAGAAAAAAAACAATTATACTGCTATATTGTTATTGATATTTACATTGTTTTCTTTAAATCAATAATGATTGTAGTCAAAATTTAACCACTAGTTAAAAAAATACTAGTTAAATCCTACGTTAGTTACTAAAAAAAAATTAACAACTATAGGTATACGTACTTAGTTTAAGATTAAAAAATCAAGTAGTTTTATTGAGATAGCAGTCACAAACGTGAGTCGATTAGTCACCCTTAATCTCGTTTGCAAATAGCTGAATTAAGGGAGAAAACTTTTTTTTTTTTGTGTAAAAAATGCCGATTTTCAACCTTGCCCACTTTCCTCAGTAATAAAACTTCTGTACGGGACGTGGTCCCGCCCATCTCTCATTTTGTAAAATACTTAAGCTAACCGCACACTCCTCTCATATATTATTTAAACTGGACCTTAAATTAAGAAATAGTGATCTTAAAAGCTTTAGGATTGCGTAATTTTAGTTTAATTTACATTTTGTCATACAATTTAGTTTAATGATATTTAAATTGACGACACTTTTGGCTCAGCTTTCAGTGACCATAGATGCTGTGCCAGCGGTCGCCGGTTAGAGTCCCGCTGAGAGCATTCATTTGTGTAATGAGCACGAATATTTGTACTCCAGTCATGGTTGTTTATATTTATAATATGTATGTATTCAAAGTTATATATGTGTAGTGTATCAACTATCTGGTATCCATAACACAAGCCTCGTAGCTTACCATGGAACTAGATGGTGCTATATGTTAATGTACTAACATATTTAAAAATTATATCTTCATAATAAATATTCAGAGAAGTAAAAGGAAAAATGTACTCGTTATTTTGTTATATAATTTCCGCTTAATTTGAGGGATGCGTACTTTTGCGGTTGCTAACGCCCTATTTACGTATTCTCATGTAAAGTAAGATTTCATATACATATGTACATACCTATGGTTTAGAACAATGTTTGGTCGCAAAATAACCTCATGACCTCACTTTCACTTTATCTACTACCTATTAGGTAGTAGATAAGATATATTTAGATCCTCCTACTTACCGGTGGTTGGACTCTGTCAAGCCTGAGGAGTCCGACTGGATGGGTACCACCCCCTTATCTATTTCTGCCGCCAAGCAACAATGATTGCATTGTTGTGTTCCGGTTTGAAGGATAAGGTAGCCAGCGCAATTACGGGCAAGAGGCATAACATCTTAGTCCTCACAGTGATAACGTACCGGCGGTTCTGCAGTTTTGTTACATAAAACTTAAGTGCATGAATCGTAGGTGTTATGGGCGTCAGGTATCGCTTTCCATCAGATGGACTGTCTGCTCGTTTATCACTGAGTACCATAAAAAAAAAACCTACAATTATATTATAGTTCGCATGAACAGACCCCGCGGCTTCGCTCGCGCTAAAACTACAAATAAAAAAAATTAAAACCGACTTCCAGGCACTGAAAAATAAAAAATAAGTAAACGGGGATTTTCATTTAAAATAGATACTTAATCAGATTTTTTCGAAGTCGGTGTGCTTTGATTTGTATTGGCTGGCACCGACTTCGAAAAAATCTGATTAAGTATCTATTCTAAATGAAAACCCCCGTTTAGTCATTTTTTACTTTTCAGTGCCTGGAAGTCGGTTTTTTTTTAAGTTTTTATTTTTCCATTTTTAGTGTAGACGTATCATCAATACAAATTAATCAAGCTCAAACACCAGGTAATTGCTGTAAATCGTTGAGGAGTTCCCTCGACTATCTTTCGGGTACATCATCAGATCGACTCCAGACCTTCATTAAATAGTAGTGCTTTAAAATACCTAATGAAAATGTTATCAAACGCACTAGTCGCCGCTACAATTTTCGAAAATTCCCCTCGATTTCTCTGGGATCCCATCATCAGATCCTGGTTTCCTTATCATGGCACCACTCTTGGGATATCTCCTTTCCAACAAAAAAAGAATTATCAAAATCGGTTCATAAACGACGAAAAAATGCCCGAACAAACATTAAAAAAAAATAAAAAAAAAATATATATACGGTCGAATTGAGAACCTCCTCCTTTTTTTGGAAGTCGGTTAAAAATTCTCCAAAAAGATAGGTTTCATACAAACTTTCATCCCCTATTTTACCCTCTTATGTAATGAATTTCTTTTTAATTTAGAAATTTGGAATGAAATATTTATTTAATTGTATTAAAGAGCATTAACACCAAGTTCTAAGTAATTCTGAAACTATGAAAACTAAAAAGCGAGTTCAAATCCCTGACCTCGCACTTTTGATATACTTCTATGCAAATCATTTTTAACATGATTATTGATTACCACTTGCTTTACGTTGAAGAAAAAGATAAGAAAAAGGTAAAGCTAACCAGTTTTCTAAAAACATATGAAGTCCGCCAACCTACACTTGACCAGCGTTGTGATATATGGCCCTTGGAGGCCTGTGCCCAGCGGTGCAGCCCTTTCCGAGAGAGGCCTTTATTATAATTGTTAAGGTTCCAACTAAGAAGTTAAATGAAAAGTAGTTGATTGTCGATTTTTGAAAAATTACGAAAAAACTATGTAAATTATTTCCAGATTGCTTTTCGTATTTTTGAAGAATATACTGCACTACATGTACAAATCAAAGTTGAATAATACAACTGCAGAGTATATCGCGTGCTCTCAATAGGTAAATCAGCTTCTCTATTTGTATTCCACAGTTAATTTTCAGAAAATATTTTAATTCATATTATATTGTTATGGAAAATGAAATCTATACATAGAAATAAAAATTGTAAACTTTTTTGTGTGCTAAAGATCCGATTTCAAAGTGCCCGATTTACAAAGAAGGACTAATTAACTCAATTTCAGTTAAAAAAAGTATATCTTCTATCCATACTTACAATATTATAAATGCGAAAGTAACTCTGTCTGTCCGTCTGTTACCTTTTCATGCTTAATCTGCTGAGCCGATTTAGATGAAATTTGGTATAAAGATAGTTTAAGACCCTCGAAAGGATGTGCTTATCTACTTTTCTAAACCTATGTATGTACGTACATTGTACATATATACATATAGTCTATTCTGTAATAACCGTTAAAACGTTACATAAATTTAGTTTTTGCGTGTTCAAATTCTATTTTTTTTTTGACACAAATGTGTCATAATTTAGGTCTAGTTAATAGCGCTGAGTTATAAATGTAATATTGTCACGATTTTGACTTGTTGTAATCATTTTATACAATAACACACTATTTTTTTTGTTAATTTGACCTATTTTAAGAAAATAATGACCATTGTAGTTTTATTTGAGTAAACAAAATGACAAAGTAGATATAGTCTGCTTTGTTGTTATGCATATGTATGTATGTATTTTGTCAACCTTTTTCTGCTTAATTTAGCTTAATGTTTTCTTATCTAATGTGTTTGTTACTTATGAAACTTAATTGATAAATGTGTGTATTTTATTATAAATTTGCGGCTTGGCTCAGCCTCACTTCGCTTGGGTTCGGTTACTAGACAAACAAAAACAAATCTATCCCACAGGAACCGTAAATTTTTCGGGATAAAAAGTAGCCAATGTGCTATTACAGACTATAATCTATCGCTATGCTAAATTTCATCCAGATCTGTTCTGCCGTTCTGGTATGATTGAGTAATAAACATCCAAACATCCAAACGTCTATTTATAATATTACTAAGATTATACAATCCTTCTGTCCGTTTCCCTAAAATAAATAATAATAAAAAATAGGCAACCAAACTTTTTCTTCTTTGGATCGTTCTTTTTTTAGTGACAATGAATTGGTGTTTCTCAGTTTTTCGAGTTTTTCAAGTAACAATATTTTGATTTTAGTGTTAGATATTTTATGCAAATACATTGAATTTTCATTTAGATCATTTAATCTTTGTTTTCATGCCCGTAATGTTGTTTGTTTTGTGGCGATTTTTGAGAAAACACTGTGACAGAGTGGTTTCTTTTCGGTAGGACATCATTATGAATTACTACTCTGTCACGGTATTTAATGAAAAATAAACACATGCAAAAAAATTATTGGCTACAGAAAGATAAAGATTATTTAGTATTAAAAGGTAAAAAGCGATGAGGATGTAAATTCAAACAATGAATACACAATACTCTAATATGACGCAAAATGAGGTGAGTGACAGATCATTGTCACTAAAAAAGAAGAACGACCCCTTTGTCTACTTCAAAATTGCTCATTTAATATCATAAGGTGTACCACAGTTAGTAGGAAGAATAGATTTTAAAATGTTCTAAAGAAACAATTATTGTAGATTAAAATTCTAAGCTTTGAAACTAAAATAGTCTTATTATTAAAAATATACCAACTTTAAAATCAACTTAAATTAATAACTTTTCCACTTACAGACGTTGAAATATTTCTAGAAATTTATTTGAGACCGCTTGGCTCAGTTTGTAGCGACCCTACTTGCTGTGCCAGCGGTCGCAAATTCGAGTCCCGCTGGGGGTATTCATTTGTGGGATGAGCAAGAATGTTTGTATTCCAGTCACGGGTTTTATATTTAAAACATGTATGTATTTAAAGTTATATATGTGTAGTGTATCAACTATCTGGTACCTATAACACAAGCCTCGTAGCTTACCATGGAACTAGATGGTGTTGTGCGTTAATGTCACAACATACTTAAAAAAATATATTTAATAATGATGTAACAAAACAGTAATATTCTGCTGAATTGACTCTTACTTTATTAAAATCGATGAAAACATATCTTAATATATTATATTAAAAAAATATATTAGTATCTTCACCTATAACATTAATAACTAATTTAAAACCAATATTCATAAACTTCGTAGGCTTTTTCTCTGTTAGAAATAAGTTGAAAAAAGTCAAAACTTAATACTTTATGATAAACTAGCGGCTCAGCCTCGCTTCGCTCGGGTTCACCTCTAGGGAAACAAAAACAAACCTATCCCAAGGGAACCGTACATTTTTCCGGGATAAAAAGTAGTAAAGAGTCACAAACATCCATACATACATACCCACAAACTTTCACATTTATAATATTAGTATAGATAAACATTTCCATTATACATTATTTACATGTAATTCCAACGTTTTTGCGGCACACGCCAGAATAACTCGCAGATGGCAGATTTTTTTCCTACTAACTTGACACTTATCGTTATATATTTTGGATAATTCACACTATATCTTTATAAATTATAGCCTATGTGTTATTCTGATATGTAGGCTATATTATTGTAAAGTTTTATTAAAATCCATTCAGTAGTTTTTGCGTAAAAGAGTAACAAACATACATACATATATACATTCTTACAAATTTTCGCGTTTATAATATTAGTAGGATCTAAATTAAATACCAGAAAATACTGTTAGTTTGTTAATTTTGTACAAAACAGCATAATCTTGAGAAAGTCAAATTTGAAACTAAAATATTCAGATTTCAATTAGGCTTTTGGAATCGCCTTTGAAACGTCAGTTTTCAACGGATTTAACAATGTGGTTATAATATTTGCATGATAAATGTGTTTTGCTTGAAATTTTGTAAATATTAAGTACTAAGGAATTTTATTTGTAAAAGTTAATATGTAAGAATAAGTTGGATTGAGAAAAGTTTTATTTACTTTACGGCTTTTCATGCAAATTTGAATCTCTTAAAAAATTGATTAAGAAGAAAACTTGTGTATGTACGCATGTATCCCTTTTTTTAATGTCCCACTCCTGGGCATGGGCCTCGCGTTATTACAAGTGCGTGTTAGTGGACTTTACATGTCTTTCGAAAACTAGCTAGGTTCTCTCAAACATACAGGCACATGAGTAAAGAAAAGGAACAGTGACAAAGCTTCATACAACTGCGTTATGATAGGTACACTACTACAAACTTGAGGCGCGCGTTTGCGTGAGCACCGACGGCTCACGCAAACGCGCGCCGCGTAAGGAAAAAAACCGGTTTATACTAGCTCGGCGTGTGCTCATACTGAGGGTTTAGTCGTCGCTGCTGGATGCTGCGTGCAGTGTTTGCTATCGTTTTACGGTTTGAAAGTGTTTTAATGCGTGTGCAAGAATGTAAATATGATATGCTTTGCGAGTGCTCTCCATTAGATTATCTATACAGATAAATAAAATTGGAGTGTCTGTTTGTAATATTAAAATAACCGTTTTTTACTAAATACATATGAATGTATACACGGTACATATACCAAAACAACATTTTTTACAATTTTCGTCTGTCTGTCTGTCTGTTTGTTCCGGCTCCGAAACGAAATCTCCGAAACGGCTTGACCGATTTTCACGGGACCTTCACTGGCAGATAGCTACTATTATAAAGAGTAACTTAGGCCATTTTTATTTTAGAAAAAGAATCAGGGTTCCGCGAAAAAAAAATAAAAACCCATGAAATTGTGAACAAAATCCGCGTACGGCGTACGCATCCGAGCGAAGCGAGGGTAAATCGCTATATAATTTAAATTAATATCTTAGGAGTAGCAAGCTACTATTTATGTATAAGCATAGCTAACCGTAAAACCGTACCTAGGGACGAACGCGAGCGAAGCGAGCGTGAGTCGCTAGTTTAAAATAAATTGGTTGGATTTAGAATTCACCGTTCAATTAAACAAATTATTAAAAAACAAAAATTACAAAAAAGTAATAATATTAAGAGTAAGTATATTATATATACTTATAAAAATAAGTTATATCATAGTTGTTTAATAAAAAGCTGATAAATGTTTTGTATATTTAATTTTATGCTCCTGTGCCAACCCAGAATAAGTAAATATTTCGTCTGCTCCTTAGAAGCTTTGTCTCTGAACCTTTTCTTTACTCATATAATGCAGGTTTCCTCATGATGTTTTCTTTCACCGTAAGACAGATGTAGTCATGTCGGAAATGATTTAGTTAAATATTAGTTGCGAAATAAGATATTTGAACCCGCTTCACTCCATTTCTCAAGTGAAGTCGTTACCACTGCCTAAGGAGTAAACTTACATTTAAATTATAAAATGCTAGTGTCCCACCCTCGCTTCGCTCGGCTTTGTCCCTAGGGTGATTCCTCATACGAACTTTCACCCCCATTTTCACGCCCTTAAGGGATGATTTCTAGAATAAAAAATATCCTAAGTCTAGTAGTTTTTGAGTTTATTCGTTATAAACATACAAAAATACAAATTTTTCTTCTTTATAATATTAGTGTAGATATGTAATAGTCATAATATTATGTCTTATTGAAATATCATGGAAGCGTACAATTCTCAAAATCATTAGTCTTTTGTAAACGTTTATTTTAACATAAATATCAAATGATACTAAATTTTCCAAGCGAAAATCGCAAACATATCAAATTTTCTTAAACATACATCATAAAGAAATAAATTTTCCAACTCTAAAATGCTTGACAAAAGTAAAATTCTTGTACAAAAATCTTAACCATTTTCGCACGTACCTTTACGACGTCAGTACTTATGAGTTGAACGTGATAGTATGGTGACGTGTGTTATTTGATTATAGCACTTATTGCTATAAAAATAAAGTTGTTTATCATGACTGATACTGAACTTAGGTTGAAATTTTGAATATTTACCCAATATAACATTGATAAATGATAGGGATTATATTTTTTAACCCCTAGAGGGGTAAAAAAAGCTGGCTATTTCCTCTTTTTTACCCCTTAGTGAACAATACTTTTCGGGTGTCATATTAAAAAAGTGACTGCAAATAGGTACAAGATATAGGAGTTATTCTATATGACAGGACTAATGACGCGTAACGTGACCACGGTCAGCGTGACCGGGATGTCACAGAGTAGATAATGTTGATGCAGCTACAGCCAACAAACTTTAGTTAAGTTCATCACCAGACATCATGATTTATATTAGTGACTTAGCTTCGCTTTTCGGGTGCTTCGTTTTTGTAAATAATCATAAAATAGTTTATTAACTATACGGGTTTAATGGGTTACTCTAGTTCAATTTTCGGCGATTATAATGACCGTAGAATATGTATATAGATAGCCGCAACAAATAAATAAAAATTAAATATATAACATACACTAGCGAATCACCCTCGCTCCGCTCGGGTTCGTTTCTAGTAGTACGTTTAGTATAGATTTCTCAGAAATGAGATATTTTCCCGCAGTAAAAAGTAGCCCATATGTTGATATTGTTGCAGTGGTAGCCCAGTGGTAACGCGCTCGCTTGGGTAACCGAGTGAAGCGGGTTCAAATCCCGGGTCTCGCACCTCTGATATTTTCATGTGCGAATCATTTCTAACTTGATTACCACTTGCCTTACGGTGAAGGAAAACATCGTGAGGAAACCTGCATGTCTAAGAGAACCTAGCAAGTTTTCGAAAAACATGTGAAGTCCGCCAATCCGCACATGGCCAGCGTGGTGGACTATGGCCTGATCCCCTCGTATTGAAGGGAGGCCCGTGCCCAGCAGTGGGACGTTAAAAAAAGGGCTGAATACATGTTGACCCGGATAAGCAGCTATTATCATACCAAATTTTATTAAAATCTCTCCACTGGTTTTTCTGTGATGCGGTAACAGATAGACAAAAATTCTAAAAACTATAGATTCGGCCTCTGTATCGATAATAATGTCTATTTCAATAAGATTTTCCAAAAAATATTTAATGTACAGATTCGGCTTAGTTACAATTTTATTATATATATAGATTATAACGATAACTTTTATTATATATATATATATATATATATATATATATATATATATATATATATATATATATATATATATTCCATCACTAGGCTGTACAAAAATCAAATCAAAAGTACTCATAATATTAATAATGTAAGAAATTGTTCGTTTTCCTTTTGCATATCAAAGGTTCTATGTAGATTTTTGCATTGGAATAAACGTAGGATTTTATTATATTGGAAAAATATTGAACAAAGCCGATTGATTCAACGGACATATTTCAATTACATATCCATACTTAATATTATAATTTTGAAAGTGTGTGTGTTTGTTTGTCCTTCTTTCACGTCGAAACAGAGTGACGGATTAGCGTAATTTTCTGTATGGAGATAGTTGGAAGGCTGGAGAGTGACCTATGTCACGTGAGAATGAGATAATCGTTAATTATCTCATTCCCACGGGAAAACACGTTATAATACAACTCAAAAATTTTTTTTGATAAGAATTACTTGAAACTAATGCTCTTCAGTATAATTAAATAAGTACGTGTTTAAGCATTTTTCGATATTCACCCATAAGAGGTTAAAATAGGGGATGAAATTTGTATAAAACCTACCTTTTTAGAGCTTTTTTTGTAGTTTTAGCGCGAGCGAAGCCGCGGGTTCTATTAGTAAATAATTTTCATATTATAATATTTACTTCGAGTAAAGAATGCGGGTTAGACCAGTTTTGCACTATGGACGTGATATGAAGTATGTATGAAGTACCTCACTCACGTTGTGAATTTACAAAGTATTTCATTACGAGTTCTAAATACTTTGAATAGGAATGTAATAAAGACGCGACACATCAGCCAATTGGTGCGAAGCCAAACGATACAGGCTTCTACAGAATTTATCTAATATTATAAAAGTGTTACTGGAGCATATTATATTTGATATTTCCTGGATGGTGATTGTAGGTTTGATTTTGCTTGATAAACCGTCGTCTTAGTGAATATAGAATTATTGACTTTTAAATACCAATTCTATTGATATCAACATACACTTTTTACTATACTATAGCTGAAAGAAGATATTATATTTATATGTATTCAGCCCTTTTTAACGTCCCACTGCTGGGCACGGGCCTCCCTTCAATACGAGGGGGATCAGGCCATAGTCCACCACGCTGGCCAAGTGCGGGTTGGTGGACTTCACATGTCTTTCGAAAACTTGCTAGGTTCTCTCAGACATGCAGGTTTCCTCACGATGTTTTCCTTCACCGTAAGGCAAGTGGTAATCATGTTAGAAATGATTCGCACATGAAAATATCAGAGGTGCAAGACCCGGGATTTGAACCCGCTTCACTCGGATACCGAAGCGAGCGAATTACCATTGGGCTACCACTGCCTTAATATATATATATATATATATATATATATATATATATATATATTTCTTAGACTTTATACACATATATATTTATATATGTGTATAAATTCTAAGAAATAAAGCTTTGTTTTCAAAACAGAAGAAAAATTATCGCACTGTAAACTGCAATAAGTTTTGGGCGTTTGAAAAAAATAAGCAAAGTTGAAGCTTTATACTAAATTTGTTAAAAAAAGCAATAACTTGTTATTATTTTACATATTATTTTACAAAAATCGTTCAATCTGTTGCATAAACTATATATAATATTAATATAGAGAAAATTTATCAAAGAGTGAGAGAGAGAGAGAGAGAGAGAGAGAGAGAGAGAGAGAGAGGAAGAAGATAAAAAGTAATATTGAAAAGTATTCTTTTTAGTGTTATGCCATTCTAAAAATCATTCAACACTAAAATATTCATTGTAAATGTTCAAAGAAATCAATATTTTGTGAAATTTCAGATTTAGTAAAAAATATTCATTAAGAACCACTTACGATTTAGCCACAAAATAATTAAAGCGGATAATTTTAGATTTTAACCTAATATATTTGCGGACTTTGTGAGCGCAAAATTGTAGTAACGATTAAAACTTTGACAAGGCCAAATCACATTTTCTATCCATCGTTCTCGTCACATACTCATAGTTTCCGTTATAACTCCGCTAATAAAATTTGCCTTCTAGATATTACAGGCTGTAGTGGTTTAGCATAATTAGTTTTTATTCCACACTAGCGACTTTCCCTAGCTTTGCTCGAGTGTGCCCCTTTTTTCCACCAGAGTTTCATCACAATCGGATCAATGGTTTAAAAACGCATAGAGGACAAACAAACAAACATTCATTTTTATTTATATTGAAGAAGATAGAAGATGTGTACATTTTTTTCTGTTTTTGACATAAAAAAATAATAACGCCTGTAATAAAAAGCCGGTAGCCAATAACATCCTTCAAATTGTATAGAGAAAATGCAATAAGTAAACAAACCAACCTTCCTTGAGTATTATAGGAATTTATTCTTCAAAATTTCTCCGAAGCCATCCTCCATTTGTTTAACCAATACCCTTTCCATAACATTTTCTACGTATAACGTATGAACCTCTATCTTGAGTTAATCTGTGAAACCAATGAATAAGCAGGATAGGTCGCTCCAGGCAACTCATTTCTTGGCAGCGTGTAAGGACACAAAGAAAGGCATTCTTGGTCTTGCGGCAACCGTATTCAATAGCATCTTTCATGTTTCTGAAACACACTGTATTGAGGTAATATTTGTTGGGTTGAACTTAAAAATAATATCTGAAAGGATTTCTGGTAGTAACTTAGTGAAATATGGCTGGTTCTATCGTTAAAAATAGTCTTTATCTATCTATCTATGCATAAAATAAACTAGTAGTCCTGCGTATTAGCTATTATTCCACCCTTAGGGGTGGTATTTTTTTTTTTTAATTTAAATGAGACCAATCTGGAAGTATACACTAATTACTTTAAAATAACACAAAAATTGTCCAAATCGGTTAATAAATGACGGAGATCTAAAGTAACAAACATAAAAAAAATACAGTGGAATTGAGAACCTCCTCCTTTTTGAAGTCGGTTGAAAATATAATAAATGTAAATGGTACATGATATTTTCGTGTGGAAGAAAATGGTTGATTACTTTAGTAATTGATCTACGATTTTTAGAAGTCGTTGAACCTGTTTTAGGTAATAAATTACTTTCAATCCAACGTTTATTTTTAGCAGTGTTGGCTCAGTGGTTGAAATTCGATCATTATCATCATCGAAAATGAAAGGAAAACATATATGAACAGAACTTACTTATCTATATAAAAATATTATATCCAAATTTTTTTTGATGATAATAAAGAAAATAATATTTCTTATTTAATTATAAAATTTATTAAAATTATAAAAATGTGTATAATTAAAATTAACAAATATTGTAAGGTACTTTGATGCCATTTTTCAATTTTTTTTTATTAATTTTGTTATTTTATGGGTAGGCTGTCTGTAACAACTATATAATGCCGTTGAGACGTCTAAAACCTTAGTTTGTCTAAAGCTGTAAAGCAAATTGCTGTAAAGCATTCGAAACGTCGGGAACAAAAATCAAAATAAATCTGCGAAAAAATCCAAAAAGGTAGTCTTATTTAAAATTACTATAGTTTTTTAATTGTCCCACGGGAACTCTTTAATTTTCCGGGATGAAAAGTATCTGAGATGTTGTGACCGGGAATATAAAGTACCACCGTACAACATTTCTGTACAAACAGACAAACAGACAGAGAAACAAAAAAATTGAAAAAAATCAGAATTTGCTCTATTTCTCTTCTTACATTCCGATGACTCGGTTATTAGCGTTTTTTTTTCTATATACTGACATTCGACCTCTACAGTTTTATTATATGTATAGATATCAAATATTCGCGTAAATCTAAGAAAGTATTATAACAAAGCTCATTCAAAGCATTTTATCTTTGCTAATTTATATATTATATAGAAAATAGATTTATATTATGCAATTCCCATAAATCGCAAAACAAAATAGAAGCTCCTTACATAGTAAGAACTTACATAATACCTTAGTACAAGCGAACAACAGAGCACTGCTCTCAGTTAAATAAGTAAAAAACTGTCAGGCGTAAAGAACACCTACTTACGATGAAGACGTAGACAAATTATGGGTTAATTCTCGTGGAAGCTGCACGAATTTAGTGGTTTCCTGTGAAATTTAAATTGTGGAACGAGAATTCGTTTCATCTTTATTTAATTACAGTAGATGTATCTTAAATATATATAATATAATAAAATTATGAGTTGTATCTGTACATTAAATATTTTTTGGAAAATATAAAATGAAATAGTCATTATTATCGATACATAGGTCGAATGTATAGTTTTAAGAATTTTTGTCTGTCTGTCTGTCCGTCTGTGAACGCGTCAAGTGAAAACCACTGGACAGATTTTGATGAAATTTGATATACAAATAGGTGGTTATACGGATCAAAGCGGGAAAATATGGGATGAACCCGAGCGGAGCGAGGGTGAGTCGCTAGTCTATACTAATATTATAAAGAGAAAAGGAAGTATTTTTTGTTTGTTTGTTTATTTGTACCGCATAAGCACTGAAACCACTAGACCGATTTATATGAAATTTGGAAAGAATATAGTTTGAGATCCTGGGAACTTATAACTTTTATCCCGGTAATCATCTGAAGGGTATGAAAGTTTGTATAGGGAATCAACCTAGGCATGAGTCCGAGCGAAGCGAGGGTGAGTTGCTAGTTATTTATATTTATTTTGTTTTCTAGTGGTAGCGGATTCAATTTTCAGTAACAAAAATATTTTAACAAACAACCTTGGAAGGAGCGTGATGTTTAAAGTTTATGATTGTCATGGCGTATATCGACAAAAAGCTGGACGTATTTTGATAAAATTTAGTATACAGATAGACTACGACGTGTTGAAAGACTGTTGAGGCTACTGATAAAATTAAAATTTACCAAAAAACGTATATAATATATTTTTTTACGTATATAATATATTTTTTTTATATTACACACTAAATAAACTCCTTTACACGATTATATTTAATATATGTATTACTAAAATTTTTAACCATTCTTCAGAACTATGATAATGAAAACATTACAAAATGAAAATGAAAATTCTAATAAAGAACTATAAAATATATCAAAAATTCTTATTTTATAGCTAGTTCTAACATTCCAAGGGACGGTATTATGCAAAATAAATTATAACGTGAAACTGTGTTCGTGATTTCCTCACGCATTCATCATTTTCATACGACAGAAGTATTATTTTTCACGCTCGTAATAAAATGAATCATACTTATACTGATTTTATAATATTATAAAAAGGCAAAGTTTGTAAGTTTGTGAATTTGTTGGTAAGAAGATAATTTGAGACCCTGGAAAGGACATAGGATTTAAAACTTTTTATCCCGGAAATCATTCCTTAAGAGGGTGAAAATGGGGATGAAAGTTTATGATGAAAAATCAACCTAAGGAAAATCCTGAGCGAAGCGAGGGTGAGTCGCTTATCATGAATAAAGAACAACGTTCCTTTACATGCTATACCCTTATTTATTTTAACTAATGCAAAAAAAGGAAGTACTCGATTCTATTGTATGCTTTTTTACTCGACACAGTGAAATTCAAATAATATTAAGTATCTACTTCTGACTTGTTTTCATATTTTTACTTCGCTATTTAGGCAATCGGGTTTTTCATCTACAATAATATTATAAAGCTGAAGAGTTTGTTTGTTTGTTTGGTTGAATGCGCTAATCTCAGGAACTACTAATCCGATTTAAAAATTCTTTTTGCATTAGATAGCCAGTTAACTGAGGAAGGCTATAGGCTATATACCATCCCGGAAAAATGTACGGTTCCCGTGGGATAGATTTGTTTTTGTCTAGGGACGAACCCGAAGCGAAGCGAGGGTGAGTCGCTAGTTTATAATATACTGGTTTTTGCTCGCGGCTTCTCCCGCGTGATAGCGAGACGGCGATTAAGGGTAGCTATGTCCGATCCCAGGATGTGATCTATGTTCTTGCCAAATTTTATCGAAATCTGTTCAGCGATTTAAGCGTGAAAAGGTAACAGACAAAGTTATTTTTACATATTTTGTAATGTCAGTATGGATTTCTTTTTTGTGTATTATATACGACGTCTTGTACACTGTTTTTAAGATTTTTTTTTAGTGAATCGGTTGTCAATAGTAGTCTTACGTTAGCAAGAAAAACTTCTATCTCTTAGGATGAAATTATAAGAAAATAGCACCAGTACCGGTGTCCGGTAGTACTACAGTCCTTCGATATTCTATGACAGGATAGTTATTCTTAGGTGAAGCTCTACATTAGTCCTACACTAATATTATAAAGAGGCAGTTTTTGTATATGTTTGTTTGGTAGTTTGTTTGTCTGTTTGTTTGTTTGTGTGTTTGTATGTTTGTTTGTTTGAAGGCGCTAATCCCAGGAACTACTAATCCGATTTGAGTCGCAAGTTCAACATAAAGGAACAAATATCATATCATTGATATTCAACATACTATTTCATAGGAACTAAGTCAATTTATACGCTAGGCTATATAGACATGTGTTATTATTACTATTTCGAGCTTATCACGAGACTTGGTATGCGGGCGCATTGTTTATATACGAGTATGTCGACTCTTACGTGTAGTGTCAGTGTTGGCGGATTTGTTAATAATAAATAAATAATAAATAAATATATTGGGACATTAACACACAGCACCATCTAGTTCCATAGTAAGCTACGAGGCTTGTGTTATGGATACCAGCTAGTTAATACACTACACATTTATAACTTTAAACACATACATATTATAAATAAACACCCATGACTGGAGTACAAACATTTGTGTTCATCTCACAAATGAATACCCCCAGCGGGACTCGAACCCGCGACCGCTGGCACAAGTAGGGTCACTGCAAACTGAGCCAAACATGTCGTAAAGAAGCGAACAGTATATCAGTTCTATACTGTTTTTTTTTTTTTTTTTTTTATTTTATCGCTGTAGAAAATCGCTGTAATCCTAATATACTAAATACGAAAGTTTGTGAGGATGTATGGATGTCTGGATGTTTGTTACTTTTTCATGCAAAAACTAGGGCATAGATTTTAATGAAAGTTTATAATACTTAATATAGTTCATACCTCAAAATAACACATAGGCTACAATATATCCCTGAAAAATGAACGGTTCCTGTGGGATATAATGATTAAACGAATTCGGCCAAACTTAGTAAGCAGAGAACTTTTATCCTAGCATACTAACAAAAAGAGGCAGTGGTAGCCCAGTGGTAACGCGCTCGCTTGGGAAACCGAGTGAAGCGGGTTCAAATCCCAGGTCTCGCACCTCTGATATTTTCATGTGCGAATCATTTCTAACAGGATTACCACTTCCCTTATGGTGAAGGAAAACATCGTGAGGAAACCTGCATGTCTGAGAAAACCTAGCAAGTTTTCGAAAGACATGTGTAGTCCGCCAATCCGCACTTGGCCAGCGTGGTGGACTATGGCCAGATCCCCCTCGTATTGAAGGGAGGCCCGTGCCCAGTAGTGGGACGCTAAAAAGGGCTGAATACATACTAACAAAAAGGCTATTTTTATAAACGTTCCACTCAAGTGGAGCGGAGTTGTGGATGAAAATTAGTATTATTAGGAAATGAGTTACAGTAACTAATAATTTCTACAAGTGGATGATGTTTTATTTTTTTCTATGCGATTCAGTGACAAACGAGCAGCCAGACCACCTGATGGAAAGCAGTACCTGTCGCCCATAACACCTACGGTTCATGCACTTTAGGTTTTAGGTAACAAAAATATTCGTTCTTCTCCCATGTCTAATCTTAAAATCTACTAGCGATTCATTCTCGCTTCGCTTGGGTTCATATCTAACTACATTTCAACCATTACTATGGAATAGATAGACTATATATTTTTTTTTCTAAAGACTATACATATATTGGTATATAAATACATGGGTATGTTGAATGTTATATCCCTTATTCGAGAAACAATTGATTCACAATACAAACTTTCATCCCCCTTTTCAACACCTTAAGGGATGTTTTCCGGGATAAAAACTACCCTATGTCCTTCCCAGTGTCTCAAGCTATCTTATTAATCAATTTCATCTAAATCAGTTCAATAGTTCCAGAGGTTACTTTCTGCAAACAAACACACAATTTTACAAACTTTACCTTTGTAATATTAGTGTAGATAAAAGTAAAAGATAAATTGAAGAAATAATAAAACAAATAGTAAATAATATATTTATTTAACGACACGTTTAGCTCAGTGTGTAGTGACCCTACTTGCTGTGCCAGCGGTCGCGGGTTCGAGTCCCGCTGGGGGCATTCGTTTGTGTGAGCGCGAATGTTTGTACTCCAGTCATGGGTGTTTATATTTATAATATGTATGTATTTAAAGTTATATATATATGTAGTGTACCAACTATCTGGTATCCATAACACAAGCCTCGTAGCTTACCATGGAACTAGATAGTGCTGTGTGTTAATGTCCCAACATATTTATTTATTTATTTATTTTCAATCTAAACTTGTAACGTACTAAGTTAAACAGCATTCGCTGTTATTAGCACCGTATACTAAAGTTTATCTAAAGGCTTTGAAATGCCGTTTCGTTGCGCAGATTTGAAAACTTATGTCTGCCTGCATATATGGAATATTTGTATTAAGTTCTGACAAAATACAGCTGCTTTACGTTAAATTTTTAAGATTTATAATATTGTCCCTTTCTATTACGAGATAAAAATAGAGACAGTCTATACAAAAGTTTGTCGAAATAAAATATTGTATATTTTGGTTTTGAAACATAGGGTAACTTAGAATTTGTAAATCTATTATCTTTATAATGCTATAAAGAGGGATACATGCAGTAATTATTACTGGAATGCAATTACAGTTGTTACATGGCTACTATAAAATACTTTATTGGGTATAAATTATTTGTATATATGTGTCTATTCAGCCCTTTTTAACGTCCCACTGCTGGGCACGGGCCTCCCTTCTAAAGTACAAAAAAAATCTCTAAAAAAGGTAGGTTTTACCCAAACTTCATTCCCATTTTTTACCCCCTATAGTATGAATTTCGGAAAATGCATGTATTTATTTAATTGTATTGAACATCATTAATGCTAGTTTCAAGTAATTCTGATCGGGAGTGTATTATAACGTGTTTTCCGCGTGGGAATGAGATAATCTTCCGCGGTAAGAAGTAGCCTATGTCACTCTCCAGCCCTTCAACTATCTCCACACAAAAAAACACGCTAATTCGTCACTCTGTTTCGACATGAAAGAAGGATAAACAAACAAACAAACAAACTAACACTTTCACATTTATAATATAAGTATGGATATTATTAAAGGTTATAGATGAATATCTATATTATGTCTGGTCTGGATTGGTCAAAGGAAACTTGTTGATCTCAAGAGAGCTAAGATTCTTTTAAAGAAAATATGTCAAAGAAAACTAAGCATCCATTGAATATCGTTAATAATAAAAAATAGAAGAATTTTAACAGAAAAGTGTTGTTTACCAAGAAAAATGTGTTATTTTAAATCTTGCAGTTCGACAATCTATGTAATAAATAATCTGTATAAATGTGAAAATTTGTGAGTATGGCTGTTTGTTACTTTTTCACGCCAGAACGGCTGAACGGATTTAAATGAAATTTGGTAAATAGATAGATTATGGTCTGGAATACTGGTTACTTTATTTCGAAAAAATATACGGTTCCCGAGGGTTGATTTGTTTTTGTTTTTCTAGAGGCGAACCCGAGCGAAGCGAAGGTGAGCTGCGAGTATCTAATATATAAATATCTCGTGTCACAGCGTTTGTGGTCGCACTCTTCCGAAACGGCTTGACCGGTTTTAATGATATTTTTTTTCGTATATTTGGTAGATATGAGAATAGGTCGTAAACTATTTTTCACTCTCCTACCCTCAACCCGTTTTTTTTTAATTGCGATTTTAGTATTTTTGTATGAATAATCTATACTAATATTATAAAGCTGAAGAGTTTGTTTGTTTGTTTGTTTGTTTGTTTGTTTGGTTGAACGCGATAATCTCAGAAACTACTAATCCGATTTGAAAAATTCTTTTTGCATTAGATAGCCCGTTAACTGAGGAAGGCTATAGGCTATATATCATCCCGAAAAAGGGACGGTTCCCGTGGGATAGATTTGTTTTTGTCTAAGAACGAACCCGAAGCGAAGCGAGGGTGAGTCGCTAGTATTATATAAATACATAGCGACGATCCCAATGAAGTGAGGGTGAGTCACTGTATAACATAAAGCCAAAGATTTTTTTTTGTAGATTGAACGCGGGCGAAGCCGGGGGTTCTGCTAGCAATTTATAAACATTTATAAAATAATGTTATATAATATTTTTTAATTTTTCAATGAATCCCATGCCATATTTAATACTCAATATTTTTTCATCATTTTGTAATCTACACAGACAAATAAGATTGAAGTGTCTGTTTGTAATGTCAAAATAACAGCTTTTTACTCAATGCATATAAAGTTATATACAGTACTTATAAGAAAAACCAATTAGAAAAATTGTCTGTCTGCCTGACTTATCTCCGAAACGGCTGGACCGATTTTGATGGGAGTTTCGCTGATAGATAATTGATGTTATAAGGAGTAACTACGGCTACTTTTATTTTAGAAAAAATTTAGGGTTCTGCTCAAAAAAAAACAAGTACCTAGAGCGTACCCGAGCGAAGCAAGAGTAAGTCGCTAGTCAAGAAATTATAAAGATAAATTCAGAAAGAAATTAATTTAAGTCAATTTAAAATGTAAACCAGTCCACTGTAACAGAATACTGAAACACTAACAATAAGTTGCTTCATACAAAGCTATCTGAACATAGCGCTATAAAAGTAGACGGAGAATGCATCTTTATCTTAAATAAGTATATGGGTATTATTTTATTTACTTTGTATTTAATCTGCACTGAAGGAGACTATTCTATACATTATATCATATACCAGTGACTCAGCCCTGCTCTGCTCGGGTTCGTCCTACGTTTTAAGGTTGGTATATATTTCTCAGAGATGAGATATTATCTCGCAGTAAAAAGTATTCTATACGTTGACCCGGATAACCAGCTATCACCATACTAAATTTCATCAAAATCTGTTCAGTAGTTTTCGGAAAAGAAGTTTTAGTTTTTAGAAAATCTTATTGAAATAATCATTATTATCGATACATAATCTATAGTTTTTAGAATTTTTGTCTGCCTCTCTGGGTATGCATCACGAAAACCACTGGACAAATTTTGATGAAATTTAGTATGATGAAAGCTGGTTATTCCGGTCAACACATAGGATACTTTTTACTGAGTTTATATTAAACGTTAAAACGTATCTAGGGACGAACTCAAGCGGAGCAAGGGTGAGTCGCTAGTCTAATATAAAAAAAAATCACCGCTATTTCGCTTACAAATCATCAGACAAATTTAATGATCGTTCTTATATTAATCGTATTAACTCAAAGCTTTTTCAATTTTTACCTCTAACAGAAACGTCTGAGGCACAAAGGCGTGCTTTTGACATTTTTGACACACATTTTAGGAACTTGGTTGAAAGTTATTGGGAATTAATTTTTTTTTATATTTCAATTTTCATGAATATGTAAAATAAATTAGTTAAGTAATGTTAAACTGGCTAAAGTCACTTTATATCAGTTAATATCGTTATTAAGTTTGTTCTCGATGGGTAAAAGTAGAGGTTTTTCATCTGTAATAGTGAGACATGATGGAAACCATTATATTTTCCGTATCTAAACAAGAACAGTTTCGGAGCTTATTCAGTACAAACAAACAAAAAAATTTTCCTCTTTATAAAATGAGTATAGATTAAACTTCTTTAAAGAATCTACGCTCGATTTTTTTACCGCATAATTTATTTTACTACTTATATCCCAAGAATTGACGGTGAAGGAAAACATCATGAGGAAACCTGCATGTCTGAGAAAACCTAGCAAGTTTTCGAAAGACATGTGAAGTCCGCCAACCCGCACTTGGCCAGCGTGGTGGATTATGGCCTGATTCCCCTCGTATTGAAGGGAGGCTCGTGCCCAGCAGTGGGACGTTAAAAAAGGGCTGAATACATTTCAAGAATGACTTTATGTTCCAGAATAAAAGGAGCATCTAACTGTCAGATAGCTAAGTCTCTATGTAAAACAATTTAAAATATTAATTAGTATACAAAAAAAAACAGCGTCTGTTCGCTTTTTTTCTGCGTAAAAGAATGACAAACAAAAAAAACACACATTCTTTTATAATATTCGATGTATCAAAGTATTATTATTGATTATTATGAAGAAATACTCAAAAAATGACTGTATTTTCTAATTATTAATTATATTAGTTAAGTTTATAAAAACGTTAAAGTATACAAGATTATTTCATTTAATAGTTTCTTTGATTTATGCAAATATTTGGCATCTTACTTCTAACTAATCTAACTAATATTATAAATGTGAAATTTTAGAATTTAGATGTCTGGATGTTTAGATGTTTGTTACTTAATAACGCCAGAACGGCTACACAGATCTAGATGAAATTTGGCTCAGAGATATATTATAGTGTGGAATAGCCATAGGTTACTTTTCATCCCTAAAAAATGTACGGTTCCCGTGGGATATATTTGTTTTTATCTTTCTAGCAATCATGGTCACGGGAGAGACTGTAAAGCAATCGAAACATGGGGAACCAAAAATCAAAATAAATCCACGAAAATATCTGAAAAGATAGTTTTATTTAAAAAATATTTCATTATTTACAAGATTCCCATCTCACCTTCCAAGTACTTAATAAAATTTTAATGTCAATACAATTTAAAAACTATAAATATTCTTTTTATGTAAGCTTTTACACCTGAGCTATTCATGTGGAAATATTTTTTATCAACTAACCGTATATAGGTATCTACGCCGCCCGCCCTCTTAGCATTCCACTTGACGTAGTACAATCGACCCACTGTCCTGTACTGAACTTATACCTAAACAAGCGAACTATCCCGGCTTTACCTGGCTTATTAATTTCGATACTATACAAAAATATTGTTAAACAATACTTTTTTAAATTTACGATATATATTACTAGCAGAACCCGCGGTTTCCTCGCGCTAAAACTACAAAAGAAACTCTAAAGGTAGGTTTCATATAAATTTTCATGTTTTACACGCCCTCACGTTTAAGGGGTAAAAGTGTTTTACCCCCTTATGGGGTGAATTTCGAAAAATGTTAAAACACGTAATAATTGAATTCTATTGAAGAGCATTTATACCAAGTTTAAAGTAATTCTGATCATAAATTTTGTTTTATTGTCTTATAACGTGTTTTTCTGTGGAAATGAGATAATCTCTCGCGGTAAAAAGTAGCCTATGTCACTCTCCAGCCCTCCAACTATCTTAACGTTTCGAATGTTTTACAGCAAATATAAACAGAAATCAATCTTTCCCATGACCATATTCTGGTTTTCTGCACACGGGCCTCCCTTCAATTCGAGAGGCACAGTCCACCACGCTGGCCAAGTGCGAGTTGGCGGACTACACATGTCTTTTGAGAACTTGCTAGGTTCTCTCAGATATGCAGGTTTCCTTTTATTTTGGTTTTATTATATAGAAAATAAGAGAGGATACACAGACAGAACAATACGGGAAACTTAAGAATTATATTATATCATAATCTTGTATATTCCTGTAGAATACTATATGATACATATGCAATATTATATTTAATGGGTACTTGTAAGGTTCTTCAAAGGAAACTAAGGAATTTACTGCTAAAAGAACAATATCTTCTAACTATTAATAGTAACGTTCTTATATTTCACCTGTGAAAATCGAAAAACATTTTTATGAGATGTTGGCCTCATTGAAAATATAATTTTATTTAATTTCGATATAAATTAAACTGAATTTCAATATAGATGAATCAAACAAAAAAATATATGGATTGAAATTAAATAAAACTATATTTTCAGATATTTCTGGTTTTTATTTTTGTTTGTGAGCCCCTACGTTTCTAATGCTTTACAGAAACCATGGCCATGGGAGACACTAAGGTTTTAGCTGTCTCAAAAGTCATTATATAGTTGTCCATTATAATATTTCAATTTTTAATCTATACATAATAATATAATAAAATTCTAACTGAGTCGAATCTGTACATTAAATATTTTTCGGAAAATCTTATTGAAATAGTCATTATTACCGATCTTTTCTAGTCATTGTTACTATCGATACAGATTCCGAATATATAATTTTTTGATTTTTTTCTGTCTGTCTATCTGGTAACGCATCACAAGAAAACCACTAGACGGATTTTGATGGAATTTGGTAAAATGATAGCTCATAATAATGTTGTCAATGACCTTGAAAGTTTAAAGACTTATTGCAGGTAATTTACAATATATATACAGTATACACAATGTATTTAAGCTCCATACAAATATACAAAGAGTTATAAGCCCTTAAATAATCACTACGAATGATTATAATCATTTCGTACCACAGTTTAAATTAATTGCATCGCTATTGTCATTCTCTAGCGGTCTTGCATCTCTTGAACCGTTTAAGCAAATATTATGATGAGAAAAGCGTTTGAATAAGCTTACGTTTGTCAAGAGACACTGCCTTGTATTTAGATGATTAAATATTTATGGTATTTTAGTTCATATAATATATAACTTACTAAAATTATTATGATTTTTTTATATTTAACACTAGCGACTAACCCTCGTTCCGCTCGGGTTCGTCCCTACGTTTTAATGGTTAGTATAGATTTCTCAGAGATCAGATACTTTCCCGCAACAAAAAATATCCTATATGTTGATTCGGATAACCAGCTATCGTCATACCAAATTACAACAAAATCTGTCCAGTGGTTTTCTCGTGATGCGCTCCCAGACAGACAAACAAACATTCTAAGAACTATAGATTCGGTCTTTGTATCGGTAATAATATCTATTTCAATAAGATTTTCAAAAAAAAAATTACTGTACAGATTCGGCTCAGTTAAAATTTTATTATAGATATTATGTATAGATATGAAAAACAAGTTAAATTATTATAGTTTATTTGTTATATTAAGACAAAAAAGTATATACTTTAAGATTCTGTAACCGTTTGCAATTTTTAATTTCTTCTATTACAAATTATGTAAATTCCTTACAAAAATCATTTTAAAATATGCCTAGATCTTTAAAATATTAAAATAGACATATTCTCTAAACTAAATACAGAAGATATTAGCTTGGATTAGGTTTAATTAATAATAAATAATCAAACATTATATAACCTTATATACCTTTCAATCGTGACAGGATATAATGGAATAACAATTACTGCTGACACTTTAAAAGGTAGAATTGATTGTCCCATGGGTATGGGATAACCCCGGCGTAATCCCATAGATTCGCCACAAGCCTGTTCAAATCCCAATGAGAGCATCAGTTTAAATACATACAAACAAAATGTCGTTGCAAGTTAACCGCTATCCCTATAACAATAAGAGTGGTGGATTCAGCACTTCTAAGTTTGTGCTTCAAAATTATCTTCGCAATAAACTATGGACATCGGGAATTCATTGTGGAAAAGATAAAATTTGAAGTGTCTTTAATCACTCTGTTATTTTAAGGATAATATGTTGGACGTATAGAGGTCAGTGGTGTACCTTAATAGTATTGATTAGGGCATTGGTTTGAATAACATCTAATAAAACTTAATGACTCTAATAAAAACTTAAAAAAAAAAAAATAAAAACCGACTTCCAGGCACTGAAAAGTAAAAAATAACTAAACGGGGGTTTTCATTTAGAATAGATACTTAATCAGATATTTTCGAAGTCGGTGTGCTTTGATTTGTATTGGCTGGCACCGACTTCGAAAAAATCTGATTAAGTATCTATTCTAAATGAAAACCCCCGTTTAGTTATTTTTTACTTTTCAGTGCCTGGAAGTCGGTTTTTATTTTTTTTTTTAAGTTTTTATTTTTCCATTTTTAGTGTAACCATATCCATCAATACAAATTAATCAAGCCCAAACACCAGGTAATTGCTGTAAATCGTTGAGGAGTTCCCTCGACTATCTTTCGAGTCCATCATCAGATCGACTCCAGACCTTCATTAAATAGTAGTGCTTTAAAATACCTAATGAAAATGTTAACAAACGCACTAGTCGCCGCTACAATTTTCGAAAGTTCCCCTCGATTTCTCTGGAATCCCATCATCAGATCCTGGTTTCTTTATCATGGTACCACTCTTGGGATATCTCCTTTCCAACAAAAAAAAAATTATCAAAATCGGTTCATAAACGACGAAAAAATGCCCGAACAAACATAAAAAAAAAAACATATATACCTCCTCCTTTTTTTGGAAGTCGGTTAATAAAATTTACGCAAATATTTGACATCTATACATAATATAATAAAATTATAACTAAGCCAAATCTGTACATTAAATATTTTTTGAAAAATCTTATTGTAATAGACTTTATTATCGATACAGAGGCCGAATCTATAGTTTCTAGATTTTTGTCTGTCTGTCTGTCTGTTACCGCATCACGGAAAAACAACTAGAGGGATTTTGATGAGGTATGGTGATAGCTGATTATCCGGGTCAACATATCATCTCTGAGAAATCTATACTAAACGTTAAAATGTCAGTAGGGACGAACCCGAGCGGAGCGAGGGTGAGTCGCTAGTTTTAAATAAAACTACCATTTTGGATTTTTTGCGTATTTTGATTTTTGATGTTTCGAATACTTAACAGCAATCAGTCTCTCCCGTGACTGAGATAGTGGCTAAGTTTTTACTTAATGGACAAAGGCCTCCTACGTAAAAACGTAGTAGTAGGAGGCGTTTGCCCAGTACTAGGATGATTAGTGCTAACTTAACGATTTTTGGGTCAGTTTACAATGAACCTACTTGCTGTGCAAGCGGTTGCGGGTTCGAGTCCCGCTGGGGACATTTATTTGTGTGATGAGCACGAATGTTTGTACTCCAGTCATGGGTACCTATAATATGTATGTATATAAAGTTAAATATATGTAGTGTATCAACTATCTGGTATCCATAACACAGGTGTCGTGGCTTACCATGGAACTAGATGGTGCTATGTGTTAATGTTTTAAAACACAATAGAAATATTAATAAAATATTGCCGTGATAAATAAATAAATGTCAAAAAAACAAAAATAACGGATTTTATTATAATAAAGGAAGTATAAATAAATAAGGTTATTATGCTGTCTCCCTTTCAAGGGAAAAATGGTAACTAATGCTTGAATAATACAAAATATTAAAAACAATATTTCTATCCTACTACTATTATAAATATGAAAGTTTGAGGATGGATGTATGTTTGTTACTCTTTCACACCAGAACGGCTGAACGGATCTGGGTGTAATTGGGCATGGATGTATATCTTATGTAGATTTTATCCCCCAAAAATATACGGTTCCCGTGGGATAGATTTGTTTTTATCTAGGGACGAACCCGAAACAAACCGAGGGTAAGTCGATAGTTATCCATATTTTCTTTTCGAAAATAGTGAATTAAGGACTAAGACCTACATAAAAATTTGTCTTAGTCTTTAAAAAAATAAACGGCATTAATAGCAAAATCGACAATTCCATAAATATTATATATAATACAAAAGTTTGGATGGATGGATGTTTGTCACTTAATCACGTCAGAACGGCTAAACGGATCTGGATAAAATTTGGCACAGAGATAGATTATAGTCTGGAATAACACATAGATTACTTTTATCACGGAAAAACGTACGATTCCTGTGGGATATCCATAATAACCGTTAAAACATACCTAAGGACGAACCCGAGCGAAGCGAAGGAGAGTCGCTAGTAGTAGTATAAATAGCAAAACACGCTACTTTTTTTTCGTGGGCTCCATCTATATAATTCTTTAGCCAAACAATAATAAAAACACAAATGTCGTTTATGGCGCATAACTACAGCTAATCTACTTACAGGATTATACATATTGTGCAAAAGTTTATTTGTTGTTCTGTGAATAAGTTAAGTAATCCCATTTGAAACTTTAGAACGCGTACAATTTACGTTTGCACTACACCAAGTGTTATAAAATAAAATGAGAATTTCATGTACATGCACGTACTCTTCACACTGTTTGCCTTATGAGAGATAGGAAATAAGGATAAAGTGGATTTTTCAAGAGAATGCGGATAGTGAAAAGTAACTAAATGACTAATTTTTAAAAATGTAATTTTTATCCTAAGCTCGTGTCGAAGGTATTTACGTCGATAAAGAAATATATTGAAAAAATATGACATAAAAGCTAACTAAAAAGCTACACGTTTCATCCTTGCCGCAAGATGTACGCACTATTTTTATATAGCCTATGACACTCGCATCAAAATCGGCTAACGCGTTTGATCTCTAGAACGCCATTTAGGAACAAATATAGATACATACATACTTACATACATTTACAGACTGATAAACACATTACCCTCCTTTGCGTCGCGTAGTCGGGTAAAAATAG
This sequence comes from Argynnis bischoffii washingtonia, assembly GCA_033884665.1. Classification (NCBI taxonomy): domain Eukaryota; kingdom Metazoa; phylum Arthropoda; class Insecta; order Lepidoptera; family Nymphalidae; genus Argynnis; species Argynnis bischoffii. The sequence goes on from CM066610.1 coordinate 1,256,418, forward strand.
AGTATATTTGGATAAAGTAAATACTCTATCCATAGCAGATTTGAGTAAAATTTTGTTAAATTTTAATTTAATTTTTAAATTTCTTTATGGCTATACATTATACAATTATAATAATAGCAACACTAAATAATATTATTAGTTAATAAAGTTTAAAAAAAAATTATAATATTTATAATAATAACAGCTAAATAAATAATATTGCCATATTTAATTATAATACTTATTAAAATTCTAAAATATTTAGAATTAAAATCAACAAATAATGTAAGGTACTATGGTGCCATTTTTGTATTATTGAAATCATTTTGTAAATTTGTGTCTAAAACCTTAATTTCTCCCCGTGACCATGATGGTTGTAAAGCATTCGAAACGTCGGGAGAATTTTCTTGGGGACAAAGATTCCAAATAAATCCACAAAATAATCCTAACAGATAGTTTTATTTAAAATATCAAATATTTGCGTAAATCTAAAAAAGTATTACACATAAAACTGACAAACATAATAACACTTCTGATATGCGTATCTGAAGGATACAAAATATTGAAATTTGGAAATTCGACACTCATTCCTGCTGTATGAGTAAGAGAAAAATAAAAATTAAAAACGAGCTGTATCCCCAGCATATATCACAATGCTGACAGCAACGAGTCGAAGGCTTTATACCACTTGGAATTTATCGTTTCACTTCCGCATGATACTTGTGGCGTATCGCTGTATAGCGTGTAATGAAAGGTTGTAATTTCGAAATTTATTTTTTATCTATAGGAATATCTCGTTACGTATTATTATTAAAAGGCTAATTTAAAGATTTTAACGTAACATAGCTTAAATGACTGACAGAATATAAAATTATTTATGATAGTTGTTTTAAAATTAAATTTTTTACCAACTATCGTGTCGATCGTTTTGACAAAAACATGTTTTGTCAAAACGATCAAATTAGCCCAATCCCGAAGAATTTTCTAATAGCCATCTTCTGGCTCTAATAGTACATCAGCTCTAAATTATTAATTTACTAGCCACTAAGAAATGATTCCCCATACAAACTTTTATCGCCCTATTCACCCCCTAAAGGGGTTTTTTCCGGGATAAAAACTATCCTTTGTCCTTCAAACTATCTCCATATCAAATATCATTTGACGATCACGGATTAAGCGTGAAAAGGTAATAAACAGACAGAGCTACTTTCGCTTTTATAATATTAGTATATATTATTTTTTCATCCAAATGTTACGTATAAAGTTTTAAATAGGACAATAATAAGAAGTCGATTTCCAATATTTGCTTTGACTCATATCTAGTTAGATCAAGCTAATAAGCTTTCATTTAATCGCGATACGTTAAATTTTACATTAACATCTACTGATGTATAATCTATACATATAATAAAATTCTGAGTCGAATATGTACATTAAATATTTTTTGGAAAATCTTATTGGAACAGTCATTATTATCAATACAGAGGCCGAATTTATAGTTTTTAGAATTTTTGTCTATCTATCTGAATGAGACCACATCAAACCACTGGACAAATTTTGATGAAATTTGGTATGACGATAGCTGGTTATCCGGGTCAACGTATAAGAAAGATACTTTTTACTGCGGGAAAATATCTCATCTCTGAGACATATATATTAAGGCTTAAAACGTAACGCTAGTACGTACATATATATCACTCATAGTATCTATATCAAATTAAAATGATCTTTGTTTGAGGATTTGTTGATTGTTTCAATATTGATCGAAAATCGCAGTCATGTTAGACGTTGTTTATCAATCAGTTGACTACTAGATTGTGTGAATAATTTCTACGTCAATAACCAGTGCATTGATACAAGCGTAGGGTGTTTTAAAGAAATTAAATTTTTAATTTAAACTTTTTACTGTTAGTGATTGATAAAGATAGTTTTATATCATTACATGAATTTAGGTTTTTTTCTTTCGTATTAATATTATAAATGTGAAAGTTTGTGAGTATGTATATTTGTTACTCTTTCACGCCATAACGGCTGAACGGATCTGGATGAAATTTGGCACAGAGACAGGATATAGAATGGAATAACACATAGGCTACTTTTTATCTCGGAAAAGTATACGGTTCCCGAGGGATAGATTTGCTTTTATTTTTCTAGAGGCGAACTCGAACGAAGCTAGGGTGAGCCGCTAGATATAATATAAATTTGTGAACTTAAATACATATAATTTGGTAATCATTTTATTATAACTAGCAACTTACCTCTATTGTGACTAAGAATAGCTATGTGTTACTCTAGGATATAGCCTGTATACCTTTCAAACAAATCTGTCCAGCCGTTTCAACGTGACAGATTAAAAAGCACACATACTCACACACTCGCATGCTGGCACGCACGCACGCACGTATGTACACACGCACGTATGCACGCACTCACGCACGCACACACACACACACACACACACACACATGCACACACATACACGAAGAAGATTTTTAAGAAGATGATTTCCTAAAAATTAATAACTATACTTTTTTATTATAATAATTAAACATCTTTTGCCTCATAAAACTCAAATTTGCCCCGTCACCCAATCTGAGGCTAAAAACCAAAGACTAATGAAGCTTGATAGAAAACGATTGAAAAAACGAGACTTGTCAATCAAATTGATGCCGATTAATTAATTGTTAATTACCTATCAAAAGGACGGAAGAAGATTAAATATATCTATTGCTCCTTCAAAATTTGATGTTACCTGCAAATTTGCTTGTCTCTTTAGATTTTATGGAAAAACTAATGAATCGTTTTTACTTTAAGAATAACTTCACGTGGTTTAGATTTGATGTTATTCTACAATCGCTAACGCAAATAGATAACGGACTAAAGAATCTAAAAATAGTATGAATGTATTTCTATTAGCCATAGTACTTCAATATTTAATTAAAAGTCAAAATACTTAACATAAAATATTGATTGAAGCTTTGTGATTTAAATTCGAATTATATACCTATATCCTATATTCCAATTATATACCTATACCCAATACAAAATTTCATCCCTATTTTCTAAGTTCCTGCGCAATTTCCTTATTTTTTTTAATGTAAGAACCTTTTCCTGACAATAACAAACACAACAAAAAAAGAATTAGTAAAATCGGTCCAGCCGTTCACGCGTGATGGCGTGACCAAGGGGAATAGGGATTCATTTTTATATATAGATTATATTTTACTGTCAAACTATATTTAGAATCCCGTAGCCATGATTGCTGTAAAGCATTCGAAACTTTAACGGGAAACGGGAAACAAAAATTAAAATAAATCCGCGAAATAATCGTAAAAGATAGTTTTATTTAAAATGCCATAATATTTAACCCTTAAGCTATTAAAACTAAAGTACCTAAGCGACCGAGCTCCACTCGGCGATTTTCACAAAAGATAAAAATATAGATAAACTAAAATAACAAAACCTTATCTAAATACTAAATTTGATCCAAATTGTTAGAGCTGTTACCGAGATACACAAAATAAAGTTTAAAAAGATATAGTACTAGCGACTCACCCTCGCTTCGCTTCAGGTTCGTTCCTAGACAAAACAAATCTATCCCACGGGAACCGTACAGTTTTCCGGGATGATATATAGCCTTCCTCAGTTAACAGGCTATCTAATGCAAAAAGAATTTTTCAAATCAGATTAGTAGTTCCTGAGATTAGCGCGTTCAACCAAACAAACAAACAAACTCTTCAGCTTTATAATATTAGTATAGACTAAAGAATTTCTCATATAATATTATAAGATAAACTAAAATTCATTTTCCCACCTAAATGTTTAAAACAAGTTAGAGTTTTATTGTAAAATACGATAAAATATATAATGATTGAAATTTATCAACAGTTTGAATACTAACCGACATATTATACCCAGATGCAGTAAAAAATCCAGTCATCAATAATAGGTTTCCATTTAAAACGGGATGGAATCTGTCTGCAGCGGCATTTATTACGTTGTAAAGAAATGGCGCCCGGAATATATCACGGTTTCAAACTCTAAGCACATTTACATAACTAGTGGAGAATATAAATAGGCCAATCTGTTTGACTGCAAAAAACTTTTTATAAAATTCATTTGAAAATATAAGCTTAAATTATTGTTGAAAAACTTTATAATTAATTAATTAACTTGCAAGCCGCTAGTTTGAAATTTATTTGTAAACTAGCAAAACCCGCGGCGTCGCTCGCGCTAAAACTACAACCAAAAACTTTAAAAAGTTAGGTTTCATACAAATTTTCATTCCTTATTTTATCTCCTTATGGAATGAATTTCAAAAAACGCTAAAACGTAATTATTTAATTGTATTGAAGATCATTAATACCAAGTTTCAAGATATTCTGTAACGGCACGTTTGGCTCAGTTTGTAGTGACCCTACTTTCTGCGCCAGTGGTCGCGGGTTCGAGTCCCGCTGGGGGCATTCATTTGTGTGTTGAGCACGAATGTTTGTACTCCAGTCATGGGTGTTTATATTTATAATATGTATGTATTTAAAGTTATATATGTGTAGTATATCAACTGTCTGGTGTCCATAACACAGGCTTTGTAGCTTACCATGGAACTAGATGGTGCTGTGTGTTAATGTCCCAGCATATTTATTTATTATACTGATCATAAATATTTTTGGGTTGTGCTATAACGTGTACTCCCGTGGGAATGAGATAATCTCCCGCGGTAAAAAGTATCCTATATGTTGACCCGAATATCTAGCTCGGCTGAACTGCCAGAAGCTAATGAGCCCCCCTCCCCCCACTACGACTAGGTGAACGCACTTTGAGGGGGTTCTTTCTTTACCTAATCTGTATGAAAATAATGCTAAATTATTAAATTATAGCTTGAGTTTGTTGCTCAACACGAGGCATGAAAACTCGTGGTCACGAGCTAGTCTATACATATAATAAAATTCTAACTAAGTCGAATCTGTACAATGAATATTTTTTGGAAAATCTTATTGAAATAGACTTTATTATCGATACAAAAGCCATTTGGCATGATGATAGCTACTTATTAGTGTCAACATATAGGATACTTTTTACTGTGAAAAAATATCTCATCTCTGAGCTAAATGTTAAAACGTAACTAGGGACGAACCCGAGCGAAGCGAAGGTGAGTTGCATATTTTTATATATAAATGGAAGCTCGCTTTAAAATGTCAAGGATAATTTTAATAATATTTGGAATTTGAGTTTGTTTTATTGACTTTTTCCGAAAAACAAGTATTTTAAGAATTTCTTCTTAAGCGCCATCTAAGTTAAAAATAGATATTTCAATATTTTAAATTCTCTACAATTTTCGTATAAAATATTTTGTAATAATTGCCAAACGTGTCATCAGTAAGTGTCTACCCGTTGACTAAATATATCATATGTCCATTACATAAAGATCCAAGGGCGTGGACATATGTATATATATAATTTAAACATACTTTTTTATATTATTACGGAGAGTCTACAAAACAAATTTTCATAACATTTTATACTATATTCAGCCCTTTTTAACGTCCCACTGCTGGGCAGGCGCCTCCCTTAAATATGAGAGAGATCAGGCCATAGTCCACCATGCTGTTGGGCAGTTCGGGTTGGCGGACTGTACATGTCTTTCGAAAACTTGTTACGTTCTCTCAGACATGCAGGTTTCCTTACGATGTTTTCCTTCACCCTAAGGCAAGTGGTAATCTTGTTGAAAATGATTCGCACATGAAAATATCAGTGCGAGACCCGGGATTTGAACTCGTTTCAATCAAAAAAATTTACAAAAAGAAATTGTGTAAAAATATAAAAAGTATTTATAATACCATGATATTGCATCAAAAATGTATTCAAAATATTCTTTCACTCGACACTATTATTAATGTAGGAATCTCAAACTAAGAGCTCGGTGCATCGTGAGCGGATTAAGCAAAGCCGGATTGGTATAATACAGGCAAGAAAATTTCCAATGAGATTTACTGTACGGTGTTAAATCTCTTATAAAACTGATAATAATTTTACGAAGTGAATATTTTCCGTAATCAATTTTTTTTTAGAATATTCGTTATGTAGTTATTGAATTAAGTGTTTTATAAAAAATTATGTTAATTTATATAAGGCTATATTTATGTATAGAAAGAAAATTATGTAAAGAAAGAAAAATGGACGAGAATAATTACGGAATGGTACCCTAGAGAAAGCAGAAGAAGTAGAGGAAGACAACCAAAGCGATGGGAAGACGACTTGAAACAAGTAGCGGGGCCAGAATGGTTACGTACAGCAAAGGACAGAAACAAATGGAAATCCTTAGAGGAGGCCTTTGTCGAAAGACAAGCTGTTAGGAGGAGAGATAAGCCGAATGCCGAGAATACGTTATAGTTTAGTTAATTTATAATTTTTCTTACCTCTATTGTTATCATATATACATATATATTATATTTTAAAAAGTAATGTTTAGTCAAATAAGTTAAAATCTAACAGCAATAAAGGCTTATTTTATTTTATTTATTTATTTTATATTTATGTATAGCCATAACGCGCTTGTTCGGGAAACCGAATGAAGTGAGTTCAAATCCCGGGTCTCGCACTTCTGATATTTATGTGCGAATCATTTTAAACATGATTCTTACTTTTCTTATGGTAAAGGAAAACATTATGAGGAAACCTGCATGTCTGTGAGAACTTAGCAAGTTTTGGAAAGATATGTGAAGTCCGCCAACCCGCACTTGGCCAGCGTGTTGGACTATGGCCTGATCCCTCTCGTATTGAAGGAAGGCCCGTGCCCAGCAGTGGGACGTTAAAAAGGGCTGAATATAATACATACAAAAAAATTACTAATATAAAAATATTTCGAGCATATATATTATGTCCATTATTTATAGGTATATCTCTCCGGCTGTAAAATACTTAATATTATATATACTATACATATAACAAAATTGTAAGCAAGCCAAATCTGTACATTAAATATTTTTTTAGAAAATCTTATTGAAATAGACATTAATATTATCGATAAAGAGGCCGAATCTATAGTTTTAATCTAACGTAGTTAGTTTTAATCTAAGTTTAATCTATTGTATGGATTTCTTAAAGATAAGATATTTTCCCGCAGTGAAAAGTATTCTATATGTTGACCCGGACAACAAGCTAGCAGCATCTCAAATTTCATCATTATCCCTCCAGTGGTTTTCCGTGTTGCGGTAACAGACAGACAGACAGGCAAAAAATCCAAAGACTATACATTCGACCTCTGTATCGATAATAAGGACTTCAATAAGATTTTCCAAAAAATATTTAATGTACAGATTCAACTCAGTTAGAATTTTATTATAATATTATGTATAGATTAAAAATTGTAATATTATAATGGAATGTAAAATGGTTATAAACACGATTACACATTCGTTTTGTCTCTTTCGGGCCTTTCCGCCATTTTTAGCTGACGGCTGGCAAAGAAACAGGTCACTCTATATGTCTATGGTATTAAAATATATTATGACATAATGGAATTAAAACCGTTATGTATGTAGATAAGTTCTTAGATAATATAGTTATCGACAAGTGTTTTGAGGTTGTATCGTGTTAGCTAACAGTTACAAAACTGTCACACTGCTCCGCCCTAGTCTGCTAAGCAATGTTATGGCTAGATCAAAGTATGAAAAGTGGGTCATTGAGATATTAAGTTTCGGTCGAACTTGCTTGCACTCAAGTAAATTGGCCTCCTGATGATGTTATTAGTGTTGAAATATCGAATATCGTTTGGTTTTAACTAGGTCTGACTACCAGCTTTAAGTGGATTTTTAATAATATTTTTATTACTTTTTTGGGGCTAGATACGTGTAGTCTTCATCCCGAATATGTGTTGATTTGGTTGTAATGGGAAACAGTATCGACCAAAAATATTTTTTTGGAAAATTTTATTAAAATAGACATTATTATCGATCAAGAGGCCGAATCTTTAGTTTTTAGAATTTTTGTTTGTCTGTCTGTTACCGCGTCACAGAAAAACCACTGAAGGGATTTTGATGAAATTTGGTATGATGATAGCTGGTTACCCAGGTCAACATATAGGATACTTTTTACTGCGGATAAATATCTCATCACTGAGAAATCTGTATTGAACGTTAAAACGGTTTTATAAGTGGTAGTGCCATGCTTGTTACTTTCGGGTAGCAGCCGAATGGGCTAGCACGCCCCGTATAGTACCACTCTCTCACAGGAGACCGGCATAAAGTAGCAGCTATGCTGTCGCGTTTCGTCCGGTAAGTGAGAGTTTGGGAGACCCACTCCCCATCCCTCCCTCCCTTTCCTGAAAGGCCGGCAACGCATCTGCAAGCTCTGCAGTGTTGCAGATGTCCGTGGGCGGAGGTGATCACTTCCCATCAGGTGAACCTCTTGCCCGTTTGCCCCCTTTGTTCCATAAAAAAAACGTAAGTAGGGACGAACCCGAGCGGAGCGAGGGTGAGTCGCTAGTACGCTATAAAACGGAACTCAAAGTGTTTGAGTTGCATATAAAAGGAGTTAGGAGAAACTATTATTTTAGCATTTCACTGATTTAATCTGTTTTATTATTAAAAAAATAAGGTTAAAGTAAAAATAAAATTTTCTTAAGCCTACTTTACAAAAACCTTTAAAATATAAAAACAACCGTGTTTAGTAATCCCATATGACCCGACAAAAAGCCGGCGATCAATCGTATTGGACCCCGGGCCAATGTCAATAAAAACAAAAAGGTTGGTTTAGGCCTTATATAAGGATTAGTTAGTCAAAGTAAACCTACTCAGTCTCAAACAATATTATTGGAATACTAAAGAAAAATCTGTGTATAATGAAGTGTAATTTGAAAAAAACTAAGCTGAATAACAATATTCTAATTCGGTATGGAAGTATATAGATAAAAAACTAAAGTTAACATTTCACAATAGTGCTTAAAATCTAATGGAAATTGCTGTAAAACAAGTTACAATGTTAACGTCGCAGGTGTCGAAACTACCTTATAAATTTTATATAAAAAAAACTTTAACGTTACGTTTTAAAGTTTAGCTCAGAGATGAAATATTTTCCTTCAGTAAAAACTATTCTTTATGTTGACCTGAATAACCAGCTATCATCATACCAAATTTCATTAAAATCTATCCAGCAGTTTTCCCGTGATGCGGTAACAGACAGACAAAAATTCTAAAAAAATTATAGATTCGGCCTTTGTATCGATAATAAAGTCTATTTCAATAAGATTTTCGATATATTTTTGATGTACAGATTCGACTCGGTTAGAATTTTATTTAGATTAACAGCATAACGACGTTTACGCGTTTGCATTATAATGAATATAATTTATTTAGCGACAAATATTTTTATAAATTCACTAACGACTCATACTCGCTTTTCTCGGGTTCATCCCTAGGTACGATTTAACGGTCAGTATGGAATATATATACTAAATATTATATATACATAGGTACAAAATAAACAGTTCCGAACTTTTCGATTTTCCAGCTGTTTTTATTTGGGTTTTCTCTACTTTTTTATACATAAACTACCCCTGAAACACCCTCAACAAAACAAAAAAATAATTATTCATATCGGTCCAGGCGTTTTTGATTATTAGTGAGACTAACGAATGGCAATTGATTTTTATAAACATATCTAAAATCTATACATATAATAAAATTCTAACTAAGCCGAATCTGTACCTTAAATATTTTTTGGAAAATCTTATTGTAATAGACATTATTATCGATGCAGAGGCCGAATCTATAGTTTTTGGATTTTTTGTCTGTCTGTCACAGAAAAACCACTGGAGGGATTTTGATGAAATTTGGTATGGTGATAGCTGGTTATTCGGGTCAACATATAGGATACTTTTTACTGCGGATAAATATCTCATCTCTGAGAAATCTGTACTGAACGTTAAAACGGTTTTATAAGTGGTAGTGCCATGCTTGTTACTTTCGGGTAGCAGCCGAATGGGCTGGCACACCCCGTATAGTACCACTCTCGGATATCCGGTCAACATATAGGATACTTTTTACCGCGGGAGATTATCCCCATATATTCCCATGGGATTACACGTTATAACACAACCCAAAAAATATTTATGTTCAGAATTTCTTGAAACTTAGTATTAATGATGTTCAATACAATTAAATAAATACGTGTTTTAGCGTTTTTTGAAATACATCATAAGGAGATAAAATAAGGGATGAAAATTTGTATGAAACCTACTTTTTCAAAGTTTGTTTTGTTGTAATTTCAGCGTGAGCTTTCAAGCCGCGGGTATTGCTAGTCTAAAATAAATATTAAAATATAAATACAAAGTATGTATGTATGTACATATACCACAAGTTCTAGATGAATTTTTCGAAAACTTGGTATCACCCTTAGTCTATTATTGTATAAACTATACATCAAATAAAGAATCCGTTTGTATTTGGTCAAAAATCCCATCTAGTTCCCATCTAGTAGAATCTATAGTGTTTAAAATTTTTGTCTGTTTGTCTGACTGGAAAAAAAAGAAAACCACTGGACTGATTTTAATCAAATTTAGTATGAGGATATCTGGTTATCCAGGTTAACATATAGAATACTTTTTACTGCGGGAAAATATCTCATCTCTGAAAAATCTATACTAAACGTTAAAACGTAACTAAGAACTAACTAAACCGAGCTGATTGAATGTGAGTCGCTAGTAATTAATAAGATTATTATTTGTATATAATAGTAAATAACCAGAATACAAAGTCTAAAATATTATCTGAATATAGTTAATAAGCATTTTTAAAAACATTTATTAGTCTAATTTTGTTGCGGCGTCAAACACTTTATTATTTTTTTATAAAATATATTGTCTAGATTAATTATTTTTCTTTAACGTATTCATTGTAATTATTAAACACTTGCGACTTACCCTCCCTTCGCTCGGGTTCGTCCATAGGTACGTTTTAATTTTTTTGAGCGAAACACTAATTCTTTTTCTAAAATAAAAGTAGCCTAAGTTACTCCTTATAACAACAACTACCTGCTAGTTAAAGTCCCGTCAAAGTGGTCCAGACGTTTCGGAGTTTAGCCGGAACAAACAGACAGACAGACACAGACTACATTTTTAAAAATTGCGTTTTTCTTATAAGTACCGTACATAATTCCATATATGCATTTAGTATAAAGCTGTTAATTTAAATTTAAAATTTAAAGTGTCTATATGGTTTATTGCTATTGTATTTAATCTGGCGCTAATCCTACTAATATTATAAACGCGAAAGTTTGTAAGAATGTATAGATTTATGTTTGTTGCTCTTTCACGCAAGAATGGCTGAACGGATCTGGATGAAATTTGGCACAGATATAGATTATATTCTGGAATAATACATAAGCTACTTTTTATCCCGGAAAAATGTACGGTTCCCGTGAAATAGGTTTGTTTTTGTTTTGCTAGGGGCGAACTCGAGTGAAGCGAGAGTGAGCCGCTAGTTAATGGTATAAATACGTAGCTTTAAATGTCATCGCTCTCTTTCCTCTGCAACAGCCAAGAACAACAGCAACATGTAAATTAAACTTAGTAATACTCTTCCTTTGTAATCGTCTAACCGTCAAGGTTTGAAATAAACAAGTCGGGCTTCCATTTGGTTCTATTGTGTATCTGAATATACACACTTATGACTAAATAAAAAAATAAATTTCAAACTACATCTAATCGTATTACTTTAAAACATCTATACAAATAAATAAAATTGGAGTGTCTGTTTGTAATATTAAAATAACCGCTTTTTACTAAATGCATATGGATGTATATCAAGTACATATACCAAAACTATATTTTTAACAATGTTTCTCTGCCTGTCTGTCTGTCTGTTTGTTCCGGCAAATCTCTGAAACGGCTGGACCGATTTTGACGGGACTGGCAGATAGCTGATGTAATAAGGAGTAACTTAGGCTGCTTTTATTTTAGAAAAAAAATAGGATCCCACGCAAAAAAATTAAAACTAAAAAAATAAATTAAAAAAAGTTTGTTTTGGGAAGCAACCTAGGGACGAACCCGAGCGAAGCGAGGGTGAGTCGCTAGTTGTGAATATGTCCCTTTTAAAACCGTTCAAAAAACCACTAAACTAAAACCACAATCTCACTTTACTTTTAAATCACGTTAAATTGCAAGGAAACGAAGTAAACGAACCAATAAACCTTTACAATCGAATATCCAGAGAGTACAAAATAAACAATACCGATACTGATTACGAAAGAACTGTCGGCTCTAACGGTGTAGTGAAGCCAATCACGACTCACATTCTCAACGACCGAGCCTAGCAAATAGACGTGAAGTTGTGGGATGATGGGGAGGATCGATATTAAACTTACATTTGTCTTGTGACATAATCTATAGTTTTTAGAATTTTTGTCTGTCTGTCTGTGACCGCATCACGGAAAACCACTGGACAGATTTTGATGAAATTTGGTATGATGATAGCTGGTTATTAACATATAGGATACTTTTTACTGCAAGAAAATATCTCGACTCTGAGCTAAACGTTAAAACGGAAAAAAACATTTTTGGTTGCCGACGTTTCGAACGTGACCAAGATTGCTGTAAAGCATTCGAGACGTCGGGAACACAAAATCAAAATAAATCCGTGAAAAAATCTAAAAAATTAGCGTAAATCTAAAAAAGTATTTTATATTTATTATTATCGACTGTCCTATTTTAGAATTTATTTAAATTTTATTTATATTTCAATTTTTTTAAGGAAGTGTCTTCTAAATGTAGGCTTATTAAAATTTTCAAATCGAACATCGTCCAAATATTCAAGTTGACGCTACTAAAATCTCAACAAAAACTATTTTTTATATATATGTATGTAATAATGTCAAAAATCTAAGTAAATACTAAGCAAATGCATTAAATTATACAAAATCTAGCAGAACCCACAGCTTCGCCCGCGTTTCATCTACAAAAAAAAAACTCTTTTTGGCTTTATGTTATACAACTTTGGCTTTATGTATTTATATAATATACATATGTATATACTTTTACTATAATGTATGGAAATCTGCCCGATTTATCACTTATGATTACTGCTCTGCTATATTGGGTAGTAGCATGATGAGCCTATTACCCTCCTTAATAAACGGGATATCTAATATAAAAAGAGTTTTTTTCAAATAAACAAACAAACAAACTCATATTTATAATATTAGTATGGATTATACAAAATCAATGAATTTCCAGTTAGTCTCGTTTCTTTCTCGACTACCAGAATTATAACAAACGATTCTGAGCAGACGATTGCAAAAAAGAAAACGATATTGGACTGAGTGCCGTTCATAATAGGAGCTAGGTTTTTTTGTCGATACAAATACAGTTTGAGTTGATGCGGTTTTGTAAGAGGTAGATATTGAGATGCAACTTAGTTTTTAATTTTTTTCCAGGTAAAGTCAAGAACATAATTAAAAGTTAAGTGGGCTCTTAGTATCTTAACCAAGCATAGTATGATGAGAATCTTTTGCGAAACGGTAATAACGTACCATTTGTATGCATAACTTAGTATTAGATACTATAATAATAACATACATATTTGTTGTATGTATGTATTCAACTCTTTTTTTAACGTCCCACTGCTGGGCATGGGCCTTCCTTCAATACGAGGGGATCAGGCCATACTCTACCACGGTGGCCAAGTACGGGTTGGCGGACTGCCATGACATGACATGTCTTTCAAAAACTTGCCATTTATTTTATTTTTAATTTATTTATTTATTTATTTTAATATTATTTATTTATTTCTCTTCACAAACTTAAATAATCTTAAGCTTAGAATCTCTTATTAAACACTAGTGCGAGCGAAACGTAAAACACTCGTGTCTCCAGATCTTTCACAGGACATTTTATTAAATAAATAATTATAGACTTATATGTAATATACACATGATAATTATGGTATACATTTTATTCTAGAATATTCAAAATTGGTGAAGCTTATTTTGGAGCTTACATCTCCATTTCTTGGCAGAGAAGCTCAATAACTGAACTTGGCATGATCCGGGACACGATCCCAGGACCTTTGGATTTACCACCGTACATGATAACTACTAAAGCAATGAATTACCTCAATGGCTTAACGACCAACCCAAAAAAATACCCAAGATTGCGACGTTAAAATATTTGAATTATACATATGTATATATTGTGTTCTATGAAAACTTATCTACACTAATATTATTAAAAGGAAGAATTTGATTGTTTGTTTGTTTATATGCACCGAATAGGCTCCGAAATTACTGAACCGATTAAGATGAAATTTAATAGCAAGATAGTTTGAGACCCTGGGAAGAACATAGCATAGTTTGTATCCCAGAAATCATCCCTTTAGGGAGTAAAAATGGGGATGAAAGTTTGTATGGGGAGTAAATCTAGAGACGAACCCGAGTGAAGCGAGGGTGAGTCACTTGTGACATTATAAATCTAATACGTATTCAAAGGGATGAATATTGGGAAACTGGACAATTCTGATTTTTGGGATAGCGAGTATCGAGATTATAATTCATAGTAGGGGCACAGGTTAATGAACAGTGACTGATATAGTTAATTACAACCAAATTAGGGTTAGCGTTCGAAGTATAAATCTTGGCTTAAATTTTGAAACACAAATGATTAATGAAGAATCTTGTTGCAATTTTTGTTTGTTATATTCAAAAGTTTGTTAATTTAATCAGAGCCCTTTAATTTATTAAACTTCGATTTTACGTATAATTCAGAAAGTATAATAATTCGGCAAGCTTAAAGCTTTTGTTTGGCGAAATGAATGGCAGTGAACATACCATTGGTCGTGGTCTAAATTATTTGATATTGCAGGAAAGATCCTGGGTTCGGGTCCCATCTGGTGCAATTGGCTAGGTTGGATAGGCTTTAGTATATTTATTAAGCCATATTTATATATTTTTTCATCTTTAATGAATCAATTCTCTTGAGTGTACATTAATCAATAATGTCAAAATAACAGCTTTTTACTAAATACATACGAAATTATATACGATACTTATAAGAAAAACACATTTTTTTTAAATGTTTGTCTATCTGTCTGTTTATTCCGGCTAATCTCCAAAACGGTTGGACTGATTTTGACGGGACTTTCGTTGACAAATAGCTGATGTTATAAGGAGTAACTTAGCCTACTTTAGTTTTAGAAAAAGACTTAGGGTTCCATCAGAACAAGCTAGAGCAAGTCACTAGAAAACAATAAAAAATCTTAACAATATTTTTACAATATCGAAGTATGTAAAAATAAAATTAGGTTTATGAGTGATCATATTTTGCTAAAGAAAATCATAAAGGGATTCACTTACGCAATATTACTTGAGCAACGTTTCACAGAAGTGCTCCAATGGCAGTGATTGATGTAGCATCAAATTAAATGGATTTTTTCTGTTTGGTTAAACTTAAAGCTTCTAAATTGAAAAAAATAAAATGCTTCAATGTAATTTTTTTTCATCTTCACGATACAAGTTATAGTTTAAAAGGTATAAAATATTGGATCAACCGACAGTGTGAAGCTTAAAAATCGTAAATCATATTAATAAAAGTTTTATTATTTAACACTCATTCTAAAAATCTGCATATACTTATGTCCATACATAAATTACAATACCTAGTTGGTGAATAATAGCGTAGATAATATACTATTTCCTTGTAGAGCAATTTTTTATTCATAAAAAAATTTATTTCTATTTTTTTTTTTGACTCTTTTGAAGCAAATTTCTTGTTTATATACCTAAGTAGAGATTCACCCTCGCTCCCTCAGGTTCATTCCTAGGAACGGTTAGTATAGGTTTCTCAGAGATGAGATAATTTCCCGCAGAAAAAGTACGATATATGTTGACGTTGAAAAAATCTGTTCAGTGGTTTTCTCCCATTCCCAGACAGACAGACCAAAAATTTAAAAACTATAGATTCGGCGTTTGTATCGATAATAATGACTATTTCAATAAGATTTTCAAAAAAAATTCAATTTTCAAGCAGATTTTCAAGAATTTTATTATTTGTATATTATACTCCTTGTGGAATATGATTTTATTCCAAATAACATAATACCAAATAAGTATGCAATCACCGTTTAGATTTCAAAACATTAAAGATTAATAATACTCTCACCCCGAGATCAGTGCAAAAGATAATGTACGCTAAGACAAGTGAACTCTCTATTCCTAGGATGGAAGCTCTGACTTTGCAAGTCCGAGCTTCTAAATATTTCATGACAGAAAATCTAATAAATATTTTAGCCCGACCTCGCGGTCTACGACCATACACGTCTGGCCTTTACGCGAATGACGTAATTCCCTAAAAACCGGCCAAGTACGAATCGGACTCGCGCACGAAGGGTTCCGTACCATTATATATAAAAACGGCAAAAAAAAAACACGTCTGTTGTATAGGAGCCTCCCTTAAATATTAGTTTTATTTTAATTTAATTATTTATTTTTAAAGTGAATATATAACTAAATAGTACCTGGGCGACCGAGCTTCGCTCGGAGTTCTTGGAAGATTGTATATTTTACATTAAGTGACTAAGTGTTACCGAGAAAGTTGTATAGATGTCGCGATAAGAACAATTTTCTTTTTAATTTGGCTTAAAAATAATTTTACATTAAGTGACTAAGTGTTACTGAGACAGTTGTATAGATGTCGCGATAAGAATAATTTTCTTTTTAATTTGGCTTAAAAATAATTTTACATTGAGTGACTAAGTGTTACTGAGACAGTTGTATAGATGTCGCGATTAAATTTTGTGTAGAATAATGCATAAGAAAAACGCATGAAACTCGAAAACACGCGTTTTCCCAGACATGTGACTAATCTAGATCAATTTTTCGCCCCCGAAAGCCCCCATATAAGCCGTTTCCGAGATCGCCGGTATAAATAAATAAATAAATAAGTAAATAAATAAATAAATAAATAAATAAATATATAAATATACAAGAATTGCTCGTTTAAATATATAAGATTCTGTGGATATTTCAAGCGTCTACTTATTGCCGTTATCGATATTGAGCAAAAACGAGCAAAAAAATCACGTTTGTTCTATGGGAGCCTCCTTAAGTATTTATTTTATTCTGTTTTTTAGTATTCGTTGTTATAGCGGCAACATAAATACATTATCTGTAAAAATTTCAACTGTCTATCATGGTTCATAAGATACAGCCTGGTGACAGACACACAGACGGACAGACAGCGGAGTCTTAACAATAGGATCCCGTTTTACCATTTGTGTACGGAATCCTGAAAATTACTAATGAAATGATAGATCCAGTTCCTAAAACCCAAACTCATGTTTCCAAATGTTACTAGTTAGAGCTTTCCTTACTATTTGCCTTTTATCATCAATCACAGTGCTTTATTTGTGCAAAATTTCTCAGTAATCGAAATATCTGTGTAATTGTGTTCTAAGTCACGCAATACGATAATAAAGACTGTTTTGTTCGCTTTGATTCGCAGACGTGTAATAGATTTGCGTAGACTGTGCTTTGGTTTTTTATTAACTTTGAATTTATTTTCTTATTTATCTATACTAATATTATAAACAGGTAAAGATTGTGAGTTTGTGACGTTGTAGGGGGTAATCTCTGGATCTACTGAACCGATTTAGATGAAATTTGGTAAGAAGATAATTTGAGACCCTGGAAAGGACATAGGATACTGTTATCCCGGAAATCATACCTTAAGGGGATGAAAATGGGGATGAAAGTTTGTATTGGAAAGCAAGCTCGCTATTGTTATAAATTTTGGTTGATATGGCTATATATACTAAAAATCTATTTAACTTCAAAATAAAAAGAAAAGATTAATATTTTAATTTTAAAATAAAAGTTTAGTGTAAAACATTGTGATCTATATGTGTTATAAATAATAAAATAATAACCAAACGAAATCAGTACATAAAATCTATACATATAATAAAATTTTTAATCGAATCAGTATGTAAAAATATTTTTGTAAAATACTAAATGAAATTGTCATTATTATCGATACAGAAGCCAAATCTGGTTTTTAGAATTCTTGTCTGCCTGGGAAGGCATCACGAGAAAACCACCGAACAGATTTTGATGAAATTTGATATGATAATAGCTAGTCCGAATCCGAGTCAACATATAAGATACTTTTTATTGCGGGAAAATATCTAATTTTTAAGATATTTGAGATATCTATCTATATCTATCTATCTATATCTATCTATCTAAATCTATCTATCTAACCGTTAAAATGTACCTAAGGACGAACCCGAGCGGAGCGAGGGTGAGTCGCTAGTATTTTATACAAACAATGACAGTTCCGTATTGTGTAGTGATCGCTGTAACGTAATTCAAGATTGTAATTATCTTTCAATGGGACCATAAATGAGGAATGAACTCAAAAATTCCTTTTCACATACAAAATTTACGTAATATAACATAAGAATTCCTATTTATTAAAGCTCCTGCAGCTACCTCTATGCACGTTTCCAAGAAATAAAATTGCTACTTTAATAAAATATGTAACTCAATTAAATGCAAGCCGAGTGACGTTCAAGAGCTTTTAAAAAGTTGTTACATCAGTTTCGATGCGCGTCTTTCCTTTTATATAAAGCTACTTGCAAAATACTCCGACTTCGTCCGTAGTTTTTAGAGATTTTTAACTCCAAAACTATAGAAATACTCTTCAAATAAAATAATAATAATTGTATTAAAAAGATATATAAAAAATTAAACAATCGCAATATCTAATATATTAATATCTCGTGTCACGATATTTGTGTTCGCACTCCTCCGAAACGGCTCGACTGATTTTAATAATTTTTTTTGTATATTGGGTAGGTATAAAAGTAGGTCGTAAAGTATTTTTCACCCTCCTAACCCCTACCCCATTTTTAATCGCGATTTTAGTATTTTTGTATGAACCAAATCCTAATAATTGAATATTATATAAATACATAGGAACAAACCCGAGCGAAGCGAGGATGAGTCACTGTTTAACATAAAGCAAATGAGTAGTAGATTGAACGCAGCCAAAGCCGTGGGTTTTGCTAGAAGATAAAATTATCTTTTCAGATTTATTTACATTTTTGGTTTCCAACGTTTCGAATGCTTTATAGAAAACATGGTCCCGGGAGAGAGGTCACATAAAGTATTAAATAGAATGTAAACGCTAATGTTTGAATATATATTTGAATATATATGTATATGTATTTTTGTTACTACTTTCACGATAAAACAACTGAGCGGATTTGAATAAAATTTAATATATAGATAGCTTATGATCTGGAGTAACATATAGGTTAGGTACTAACTGAAGGCCACTCGTAAGTTGTTAGTCTTAGAAAAAAAAATGAATCGCTAAATATCTTGCTAAACGCAAAGATCGAGAACAGTTAGCCAATTTGGTTTTTTTCAAATATTCGCCGAAGTCCGAGGAAGATTCTTATGAAAGGAAAAATTGGAAAAATTCCACAGAATAAGGTAAAAATCATACTTTTCTTTTTCCCTACTACTACTTTATGATTTGACCCGAGCGAAGCGAGCCCAAGCGAAGCGTAATGAGTTGCTAGCCTATACATGTAATAAAATTCTAACTGAGTTGAGTCTGTATATTTTTGGAAAATCTTATTGATATTGTCATTGTTATCGATACAGAGGCCGAATCTATCGTTTTTAGAATTTTTGTCTATCTGTCTGTCTGTCTGTCTGTGACCGCATAACGAGAAAACCACTGGACAGATTTTGATGAAATTTGGTATGATGATTATCCGTGTCAATGTATACTAAACGTTAAAATGTAACTAGGGATGAAGCCGAGCGGAGCGAAGGTGAATCGCTAGTAAGAAATAAACTCTACACCGAAATAGCAAATCGAACTCGTGAAAACGGGACGTGTCACCACAATTTCGATAACTCATAACTCTCCCACTTTGTTCTTCAATTTGTTTTTCAAGTACGTCCAGCAACTACATTTGCCGGAGATCATTGTAATAAATCACTTTTATTACGGCTTTTTTACTGCCGCTGTGACATTGCAGTCGATAGCGTTCATTATTCTCACACTAATAGGTACGTTGTTTTTATGATATAGTACTTACGTATAGTATGTATTGCAATGGTTTATCAGTACATGTAAAGCTGATTGAAGTGACCGCTTGTATTTTAACCGACTGACCCAGAAAGAGGGTTCTTTTTTCGTCTTGTTTGTATGTGTGTATGACTTTACGTTCTCTCATATCTATTATGCAGCTTTTCTGATTTTGATGAAACGTTGTTCGTCGTAAGTTTCTTTATTATTTATAATACTTTTTTCCATTTCATTCATCTTTTAATATTTTTCTTAAAAATGTGATTGTGTAACTTTTTAGATTTCATAAAATCTATACAATTCGAGTATTATTGTTCATTTAAATGGAATGCTTTTTTTACATCACCAATCACAATCTAATTTTGGAAATTTTTACCTATTTTTAACTATTGTTTCATCAATTTGAAAGTAATTATTTGAAAATCGGATGACAATACAATAATTTGATACGATTGAGCGGTTCTTATGAAGGACTCTGCCGGTGTATAGCTGTTTATGACAAAATTTTCTAATCTAAGCTCAATTCATTTCTTTTAACCATGTTGATTGTAGGTGGTTAAAACAGTTTTCACACTTTAAAATCATATTTTATTACACATAATTTGATAGATTTTTTATTGGATAACTTATATATATATATATATATATATATATATATATATATATATATATATATATATATATATATATATATATATATATATTTTAATATTCCACTCGATTTATTTGGAAGAAATTTTTCCGTCATTTTAATTTTTTACTATTTTGATATAACCTATGACACTCGCGTTATCAAGACAAATCTGACAACCTAAGAATCATTAAAATCCGCCTACACATTTGGTCTGTAGAACGCCACATAGGAATAAACATACATACATACACTGATAAACACATTACCCTCCTTTACATCGCGCAGTAGGGTAAAAATATACAATATACATTTATAAGATATACGTACAAACCATAGAAAATCAAACACTCCCTTTCTTTAAATATTTATGATGATGTTATCTCAACAAAGCCTTTCGACATCATGACTGATACCAATCAATTAGGACCATGATAAAATATGCATTCTCGCCTCCAACTGTTCCTCAAATTATGTAATGAATAACTAAATTTTGTTTACTTTATATATCGTGTTCCAGTTTATAATTCACTAGCGACTCACCCTCGCTTTGCTTTGGGTTCGTCCCTAGACAAAAACAAATCTATCCCACGGGAGCCGTACATTTTTCCGGTATGGTATATAGCTTATAGCCTTCCTCAGTTAATGGGCTATCTAATGCAAAAAGAATTTTTCAAATCGGATTAGTAGTTTCTAAGATTAGCGCGTTCAACCAAACAAACAAACTCTTCAGCTTTATAATATTAGTATAAATAATACTAGAAATATCTTTTTTAGTATGTATTCAGACTTTATTAACGTCCCACTGCTGGGTATGGACTTCCCTTCAATATGAGTTGGTCACAGTCCAACACGCTGGCAAAGTACAGATTGGAGGACTTCACGTGTCTTTCAAAAGCTAGGTTCTCTCAGACATACAGGTTGCCTTATGATGATTTTCCAACATGATGGTAATCATGTTGGAAAATGATTAGCACAAGAAAATATCAGAGGTGACAGAAAGACCCGGGATTTGAACACGCTTCACTTGGTTTCCCAAAAAAGCACTTTACCAATGATCTACCACTGCTTTATAATGCTATAATGATAGAGACACAACATTTTCACATTATATTTATTAGATATCGTGATTTTTTATTTTCTTAACTATAATTTATACATTTATCTCACAATCATTATACTTCAATTATAAATGTACACAATTTAATTAAAATTGCTTTACATGTAGCCTTTAGGGAGAATCAAACCTACACTAACAGAAACAAATGATGTATAACAGTACAATCTGCCATCAATACAAATGTAAATAATTGCAAAATTTTATTTATCTCATAAATTTCGAACAGTTCAAATTAATTTTATAAACCCAGAAATATAATATATGGAGTTTACTCTGTACAGTTGTTTGCTATTGTAATTATTTATTTTATCCCCCTGTTTACTGACAAAACCCGTATGAAGTCGACAGAACAAATGACATCCGATATTAATTGTTTCAATCCACGTTCCCAGAAATAGTAAAATTGATAATGCATTTAATTTTTATGTGTATATTCGAAGCAGATTTCAGATTTATATGGTGTTTGTTTACGGCTGGCTGGTTATTACTTGTGGCTCCGCTTGTTTTTTTTTTATCATGATACTATAATATTAAATCTATAAGTTTGTACGTTTGTTTATTAGTAGTACGTTACTTAATTTTTCAATTTGCCAAGACAACTAACCCAAAGATCAGTGCCAATGCACTGTCTATATGAAATTCTAGTGAGGTCGCAGGATCCCTAACTTTAGCGTATGTGCTACTTCAGGCCATAATCTATCAGCGCCAAAGAGTAACAAATATACACGAAGTCACACACACAAACAAATTTTTCATATGTAATTAGACACTCAGGAACGCAACCAAGCGAAGCAACCGTAAGTCGCTTGTATTCAATAAACATGACTCGCTTCGTGTAATAAGCAATATCTTTACATCTAGAATCTAGATTCTAGGTACTTCACCAATTGACATCATTCATTCATCATGAAAATTTATTTTATTCAATCATACTTATACTAAAAAGATTTATTGAGATCTTTTCAATTTCTATTGAGTCGAGTGCGATTAAATATAGATACAGATAAAAATCCGCAACTATGTACATATATAATTGGCTTTACAATTTGAACCAAATATTTAAATAAAACTATCTTTTCGGATTTTTTCGCGGATTTATTTTGATTTTTGTTTCCCGACGTTTCGATTGCTTTACAGCAATCATGGTCACGGGAGAGACAAGGAGAGAGTTTTGGGAAACAAAATTCAAAATAAATCCGCGAAAAAATCCGAAAAGATAGTTTTATTTAAATGTCTAATATTCGCGTAAACCTAAGAAAGTATTATGTTGAACCAAATATTATAATATTATATGTATATATTTAAACAGATCCAGTAGCTAGTATACGGTTTGCCTTTCGAAGTTTTTGGGTTTAAGTGCCAGTTGGGGTATAGTATTGGGTTGTACAGTGGTAGTCCGGTGTTGGAAAGTTGGCTATATTTAACCCCCGTATCTCGGAGAGCACGTAAAGTATTATGGCTGTGTTTGATCTCTCACCAGTCATGTTGAATTTTCATCCCACTGGAGTTTAAGTGTGAAAGGAGAACAGAGAAAGATAGAGTGCACTTGTCTTTGAGAACATACTTGTGTCCTATATAAAAAAATAATAATAAATAAATACATTGGGACATTAATACACAGCACCATCTGGATCCATGGTAAACTACGATGCTTGTGTTATGGACACTAGATATATATATAAATATCTATAAATATCTATATATATAAATATCTCATATCTCCTGCGCTGATTGTTAATCTCAACGATTTTTCGCCGTAGTTGTATTACCTGTGTAAAATGTAAAATATCACACAATTTTTTATATGTATAGTAAAAGATTTACAATATTACTGTAAAACCTATCAAATAAATCAATTTCAATAAATAAAATAAATTGGTCCTTCGTGCCGGATATCTATACTGTTAACTATTTATGACTTATACACCCAATCGATTGTATATGTATACTTTTTAGAATTATTAGCATGCTCAGCGTAAATGTAGTTCAACCATAGGTTCATTCTCTGGCCCCGTTCCAAAACCATTATAAAAGTTTCTGCGCAGCTAAGTAGGATAGTAATAAAATATTAAAGCGAGCGAAATGAAAATGCGTTGCTCCGTATCGCGGCCAGACTTATGATTGATTAAATTCGTATATTTCTAAAAATCTATACTAATATTATAAATGCGAAACTAACTCTGTCTGTCTGTCTATCTGTCACCTTTTAACGCTTAATCCGTTGAAGCGATTTGGATGATATTTGGTAAGGAGATAGTTTGAGATCCTGGGAAGGACATAGAATAATTTTTATCCCGGAAATCATCCCTTAAGGGGGTGAAAGTCTGTATGGGAAATGATTTCTCAAGTAAGGGATATATATATATATATATATATATATATATATATATATATATATATATATATATATATTGTTTTTTAAAGTAGGTACTTACTTTTCTATACCTATATGTACATAAGTATATATAGTTTATTCTATACTAACCGTGAAAACGTACTTAGGGACGAACGCAAGCGAAGCAAGCGTAAGTCGCTAGTTTTTTTTATAAATATGAAATAAATTATCTAATCATACAATTAACATGTACTGAGTTGCCAAAAATAAATGACTTTAAATTGTATCCAAAGTTCTAACGATTTTAACTTAAAAGTTTTACTATAATTAAGTTTGATTATATACCCTTTAAACAGTGAAAGATTATTTTAAATCCTAGCTCTAAAGATCTTAATATTATGTTAACTATTTTTGATAATTGGGCGTTGTAATAATAAATAATAAAATAAATTAATATGTTGAAACATTAACACACAGCACCATCTAGTTCCACGATAAGCTACAAAGCTTGCGTTATGGATACCAGATAGTTGGTACACTACACATATATAACTTTTAAATACATATATATTAAAAAAAACATACATGTTATAAATATTAACACCCATGACTGGAATACAAACATTCGTGCTCTTCACACAAATGAATTTCCCCAGCGGGACTCGAACCCGCGACCGCTGGCACAGCAAGTAGCGTCACTGCAAACTGAGCCACATGTGTCGTCAAAGTAATCTTTAGTAATAGATCAAATGAATCATGAGCAATGTAAACCAGTAAGCCAGTCAGTGCCAAACGCAATAGGCTAGCTTTTATTGACAAAGAGAC
The DNA here is from genome assembly GCA_033884665.1 of Argynnis bischoffii washingtonia. Classification (NCBI taxonomy): domain Eukaryota; kingdom Metazoa; phylum Arthropoda; class Insecta; order Lepidoptera; family Nymphalidae; genus Argynnis; species Argynnis bischoffii. Next base: position 1,281,400 of record CM066610.1, read on the forward strand.
AGCCATGTGGGTTAAGGCGACAAACACAGGAGTGAACTGATCGATACCCATCAGGTTGAACGTTCCAGTTGATTCGAATAACTGAATCGTGATTCCTAATGGCTAGGTTTAGAATGAAATGGTATTGGGATAATGTGTTAGTTTTTGGTTATTTATGTGGCTATTGTAATATACTAGTGATGCAACTTCGCTTCGCTTAGATTTGTTCCTAAGTGCCAAAAAACGCATACGTACATCCCTATAACTGTCTTTAAAAAACATTAATATGAGTTTTCATATCCTTACCTTGAGAAATGATGTGCCCACTATACAAATTTTCATCCCCTATAATGTCAGTGACATTATATTTATTCAAACTTTATTTTTGTGATAATAGATAGCTTTTAAATAAAACGATTTTTTCGGATTTTTTCGCGGAATTGTTTCGATTTTTGGCTACCGACCTTTCGAATGCTTTACAGCAATCGTGGTCACGGGAGAGACTCAGTTTCTAAGAAAAGATAGTTTTATTTAAAATGTCAAATAATTGCGTAAATCTAAGAAAGTATCAATAGGTATCTTATGTCCTCTTCGAAATCCAAACTATCTATATACTAAAATTCATCAAAATTTAGTGGCTTAAGCGTGAAAACGCAACAAACAAACAAACAGCCAGACAGACAGATATAATGAGTTACATTCGCATTTATAATTTTAGTTTATACTAGCGACTTACCCTTGCTTCGCTCGGGTTCGTCCCTATCTTGATTCCCCATACAAACTTTCATCCCCATTTTCACACCCTTAAGGGATGATTTCCGGGATCAAAAGTACCTTATGTCCTTTCCAGGGTCTCAACCTATCTTTTACCAAATTTTATCTAAATCGATTCAGTAAATCCAGAGATTACCCCCTACAACGTCACAAACTCACAAACAAACAAACTTTACCTCTTTATAAAATTAGTATAGACAAGGAGGAGAAAAATAAGATAATTCATAATATATTGTAAATATTGTTATTAAAAAGATAACACTGTATTAACAGGAAATAAAAATCCTAAAGAAGCAAATATAAAAATTAAAGTGCACCACAAAATAAGTTGGAAGTTTGTTGTGCCAACTTAGAGAACTGGTTTATTGAATCAGATTTTTCCCGAAGGAAATCATTGTTATAGGTCTGTATACAGCCACAGTGTTACGTTTGTAACTTACTTCGAAAATATTGACAGGCGCGTTACATTTATTTTTAGCTTTTATGAAAAAAAAATATATTTGCTTAAAGAACTTTAAAAAAATTCCTAGTATAGTAGATGTTTCAATGAAACTCTTGTTTCATTAATATAATTTGTTAGACTTATATATTTTTACTAGCGACTTACCCTCGCTCCGCTCGGGTTTGCCCTAGTTACTTAAATAGAGGGGTAGGGGTAGGAGGGTGAAAAATACTTTACGACCTATTCTCATACCTACCAAATATACAAAAAGAATTAAAATCGGTCGAGCCGTTTCGGAGGACCGACCACAAACACCGGACACGAGATATTTATATATTAGATAGGGCACACAAAAATCAAATATTACTAAAGAAGAAGAAGTAAATTTGACTTAAAGATTATTACTTACTTATATATTGTGCACAAGGTTTTTAAAAATTCATGTAAAAAATAAAATTTTGTATGGAAATTCGTCTTTTATTAGAAACTAGCGACTCACCCTCGCTTTGCTCGGGTTCGTACCTACTTAAAATTTAACGTGTAGTATAAATTTCTCAGAGATGAGAAATTTTACCGCAGTAAAAAGTATCTACTCTATATGATGATCCGGATAACCAGCTAATCATCATACCCAATTTCATCAAAATACCTTTAGTGGTTTTTCCGTGAAGCGGTAACAGACAGACAGACAAAAATTCTAAAAACTATATCAATAATAATGTCTATTTCAATAAGATTTTCCAAAAAATATTCAATGTACAGATTTATTATATGTATAGATATAGTAACTGACATGTCATTTGTGTTTATTACCGACGGGAAATCCCATCGGACTCAATGTGTGTTAGTATAATAGAAAATCTAATAAAAATATATTTGAGTGTCCAAAATAAGGACTACAGGAAATAATTTGTGTGGTTCAAATGTCAACTGAATAAGTTAAGTACAATTTACGTGAGGTTAATTTCCGGAAAATCGAGATACGGTTGTACGAGCTATATAGGGTGCTTCTAATAAAGCATATAATTAACATTTAAGGGGGATCAGGTTATACCACTTGCCAAGTGTGGGTTGGTGGATTTCACATGTCTGTCGAAAACTAGTTAGGTTCTCTCAGACGTGCAGATTTCCTCACGATGTCATCCTCCATATTAAGTGGTTCATATTGAAACTCAAACACACAACATCAGAAGTGCGAGACCCGGGATTTGAACCCGTTTCACGGTTTCAGCATCTATACTATAATATTATAAAGAGGAAAGATTAGATTTTTTGTTTGTTTTTTTTGTAGGCTCCGAAACAAATGGACCGATTCAAATAAAATTTGGTTAGAAGATAGTTTGAGACCCTGGGAAGGATATAAAATAGTTTGTATTCCGGAAATCATCCCTTAAGGGGGTGAAAATGTAGATGAAATTTTATATGGGGAATCAATCTAGTATTACATAAAATACGTACTCATTACTGTAGTTTGTATTAACTATGCGGTAATATAATGTTTCAGTTTTTAAAAAGTAAATTTAAAGTAAACTGAAAATGAAGGCACTAATAAGATTATGGCCATCAAAGAAATCAGTAAATCAATCTGTAAATTGAACATCAAAATCCGAAAAGATAATTTTATTTAAAATAACACTTTCTTAGATTCACACGAATATTTGATATTTTAAATAAAACTATATTTTCGGATTATTTCGCGGATTTATTTTGATTTTTGGTTCCCGACGTTTCGAATGCTTTACAGTGACGGAAGATCATTTTTGTAAAATTGTGGGTAGGCACTGTCTGTAAAAAATATAAAACGCCTTTGAGACGTCTAAAACCTTAGTCTCTCCAAGTATAATCTCTAAACGCCTCCGTGCGAATTTCTGGGAAATTAATTGTTAAAATACACACAGGTGTATGTGCACCTTTCAACACATTAGCGAAAAAACAAACTCGTGACCATTCTTGAAAATGAATACTAACCACTTCGCTACGAAAAGCAGTTAACTGGTAATTGTAACAAAATTAAACAAATAATGTGTCTACTTCTGATTTACGTTTAATTATTATTCACCTTCAATATTTTTACATAGTTATGTCACGCGAGTTAACTAACACTGACATAATTCGATGTAGTCATGCAATACTTGCGTCGATAGTATAGTGTATCATTTTTCAACCTCTTTAGTGTTACGACCCACTAAAACTAAACATGAAACTAAACGGTAATGCTTTGATGTTTACAAATGATATACTGATTGACAAGTAAATGAATTTTAATATATAGGGTGAAATATAACGATGGGACATGGAAGACAAGTACCTTAAATATTGAAATTATCAAGATTTACTCAAAGGAAACATTTCACCATGTTAAAAAATAATAATAACTGCATTTTTTTTTTTTAATCTCACCCGAACCGAGAATCGAACCAAATATAAATGCAAAAAAGGACACCGTCACTATTTTATCGAATTAATCAATGGGAAGGATATTATATTAAGGTTTTCTGTATAAAAAAATAGCTATCGGATTTTATTTAGTTAATTAAAATAATTTTTATTATATTTTATAAAGATATTTTTTAATAAGGTAATATTATGTTATCTTTGAAATAGAAGAGAAGTTACGCTTAAAAATACAATAATTATAGTATTATTTTTATTCTTCATATTTTATTCCCAAAAATTTTATATTAATTTAACTGATACATATGTATATTAAACTTCCCTTATTTTTTAATCAAGAGTAGTAACATAAGCCGACTAAGTAATCAAAAAATATTATTACTTTAAAATAAAAATTTTCGATGTGCGTGTATTAATTTTTCTTTTCCTAAACTGCTTGACCGGATACCCGGATGTTCCTTAACAATATTTGGATCCGGTAGGTGGCGATGTTGTCAAGGTTTTTTTTTAGTTTTCTGACTAAACGAGATCAGTGGCAGGACTTACCCTCGCTTCTTTCGGGTTCGTCCCTAGGGAAAACCTAACAAATCTAACCCACGGGCACCATACACTTTTTCAGGATAAAAAGCAGCCTATGTGCTATTCCAGACAATAATCTATCTCTGCGCATTTCATTCAGATCTGTTCAGCCGTTCTGGCGTCATTGAGTAACAAACATCCATCCATCTAAACTTTCGCATTTATATAGTAACTAGCGACTCACCCTCGCTTCGCTTCTGGTTCATCCCTAGACAAAAACAAATTTATACCACGGGAACCGTACATTTTTCCGGGATGATATATAGCCTTCCTCAGTTAGCGGGCTATCTAATGAAAAAATAATTTTTGAAATCAGATGAGTAGTTCCTGAGATTAGCGCGTTCAACCAAACAAACAAACTCTTCAGCTTTATAATATTAGTATAGATAAGATTATTTTTCTCTAAATATATCAATCAATAATCATTAAGAATAAATCGATATTTTATTGCTGATCTTCATTACTAAACTTTTCTCTTATTCTCTTATATTGTTCCTTAAAGTAAACAACAACTCAAGAAACGATGGACTAGTAGCATTAAGTAAGGTTTTTTATTGAGCCACTAAAGAGGTTAAATGAAAGTTTATTATATTTATGTAATACTTATACAATACTAGCGACTTACCCTCGCTTCACTCGGGTTCGTCCCTAACTTGATTCCCAATACAAACTTTCATCCCCATTTTCACCCCCTTAAGGGATGATTTCCGGGATAAAAAGTATCTTTTATCTCTTCCAGGATCTCAACTTAACTATTTTCTTACCAAATTTCATCTAAATCCTTTCGGTAGATCCAGAGATTATCCCCTACATCCTCACAAACTCACAAACTTTACCTCTTTATAATACTAGCATAGATAAGTCTTTATGTAATATAAGTCTGGACTCTATATATATATATTACAAATCGCAAATTCCATTGAGCTAATTCCCAAATATATAAATTAGAACACTAAATTAGTCTAAGAAATATCCACCCCAATTAAAACAAAGTTTGATCGAACATTTGTCTAAAACACCTTTCCTTTCTTTGCGGTGAGTTTGCATCCGTACTAATCCTGCAATCGACAGGCCATCAATCTATCTCAACGTCCAACCATGTTTAACAGTCGAGTGGGTGCGGATAAGACAGCTTTCTATACTATAGTTATTTGTAAATTATAATAAAGGGCTAATGACATTTAATTCAATACATACTAATGCTAGTGGCTTCGGTCGGGTGTATAATTATAATTGCTATTTCATATAGAGAATATAGATAAATAAGATAAAAAATGAGTCCGTCTAACCTTTACACGCGGTTGAAGTAAAACTTCTTTAGAAAATATTGCAATTAAATTAAAACAAATCAATAATTAAATAAGGCATATTAGGCATATGACAATCATATATTTATAGAATATCATATACGGAAAGAATATAATGTTATATATTTGTCAGACAACAACAACGGTTACTATGGCAATGTATTCAGCCCTTTTTAACGTCCCTCTGCTGGGCACGGGCCTCCCTTCAATACGAGGGGGATCAGGCCATATTCCACCACGCTGGCCAAGTGAGGGTTGGCGGACTTCACATGTCTTTCGAAAACTTGCTAGGTTCTCTCAGACATGAAGGTTTCCTCACGATGTTTTCCTTCACCGTAAGGCAAGTGGTAATCATGTTAGAAATGATTCGCACATGAAAATATAAGAGGTGCAAGACCCGGGATTCGAACCCGCTTCACTCGGTTTCCCAAGCGAGCGCGTTACCACTGAGCTACCACTGCCGTTAGTCTGCACCTAATTGCAATACTATGAAATCCATCTCATCATAATCAGCGTGGTGGACTATGGCCTGATTCCCCTCGCATTGAGGGAGGCCCGTGCCCAGCAGTGGGACGTTAAAAAGGCTGAATACAAGGTGCAGGTTAAAATGGATTTGCAAGACTTCATCACATAGCTATGTAGTTTATGTGTTTTTTCATTTTACGCAAATATTTGACATTCTAAAGAAAACTATCTTTTTAGGTAGATATTTTCATGGTCTTATTTTGATTTTTGGTGTTATCTCCATCCTACACGGCATTGACGAAGTAATCTGTGCCCAACTGGTATGCCTAAAAGCTAAATAACAAAGAACTGAATGAAATTGATTTTTAGTTCCTGGTGTTTCGAATTCTTTAAAGCAAACATGGTCATAGGATCAATCACTCAGCCCAAAAGTAGTGTGACCGAATTGGTATATAATCAATATAATATGGGCGTACGATCCACCTAAAAGTAAATAGTGGCTTAGACAGATAAAATAAAAGGGATGGAGCTATAGAAAGGAGAAGTAAGAGATTGATGGCTTATTATGAGAAGGGACTTTAGCGTTCACAATAGTGTGGTTACATTAGTACTTTATGTCATAATTCTATGGGAGAGTTTTACCTATCGAACTGACCCATTATTATCAACATAATATTTTTTTTTGTATAAGTACTAAAAGTCCTAAAAGGATAATAGGATATATTAATAATCCACTAATATTATAATGAGAAAGTATCTCTGTTTGTTACCTTTCACGCTTATACCGCTGAACAGATTTCGATAAATTTTGGCAAGGATGTAGATTGTATCCTGGGAACAGACATAGGTAGACATAGGTATTCTTGAACCCTGCCCTGAGCTTACTCGAGCAAAGCCACGGGCAAATATTATTATTATTATATATTAGAATAACCAGAATAAAAAGCAACTTTGAAGCACAAAAGGTGATAGCGATTTATTTAGTGAAGTAATCTATATTAAGTAATAACTTCTTTATTTATATCTATTCGTAATATTTAAAAGCTTGAATATTAGAGTTGAACTGGGGTTTTATAAAATATTTAATGCATGATTTAAACTTCACCGCATAATTTATTCGATAAAGTAATTATTCGATAAAGAAATTAGACGAGGTTGGATATTTTGTACACAATTTGCAAAAATTTTATGTTGATATTTTAATTTTTATAAAGCAAGTCTCTCTAGAATACATTTTTTCTACACACTTTTAGCTTCACTAGCAACTATTTATCTAAATCTTACAATTCGATTTTAAAGCATTTCTTAGTATCATATAAAAATATATAAAAATCGAATGAGATTTTTTTCTATTTTAAATGAGATCAACTTTGAGGCATATCCATCCAATAAGAAAAATATATTATAAAAATAAAAAAATCCTACTTTGTAAAATCTAACAAAAAGATGAAAACAAGTGGACGAAGTAATATAGTGTAATGCAGTCGGAGACATACATACATACATTTGCATCGTCCATAATTATGTAACTTTTATAGTTCAGGAGATAAAGTTAAGTAACTAAATAATGGTTAAAAGACTGTTTGGACTAAAATAATAATCCTCATGAAGATAATTATCTTTAATAATCCTTATGAAGATAATTATCTTCATAAGGATTATACATATATGAAATTGTTGAAAAGAAATATAGTAAATATTTAAAAAACTTGACGTCTTATTATTATTTTTTTCATTCACATTATTTTCATCTATAGGTAAAAAACCTTGTAAAGTAGTGTAATTCATCCCATCATCAAAATTATAAAACAGAGATAAAACATGCCTATTACAGTATGTCATTTGGTTGTGTAGATAGTGCAGTAGATAATATTAAATTATTATTAACCTAAACACTGCTAGAACACGCTTCGGCTTATAGACACACTAACTGCATGAATTTTTAGAGTAAACCATTTAGTCTCAAGTCATGATCTAACTAAACTATTCAAAATCCTTACGCCTGTCATAGTTATGTATATAAAATTCCAGTCTATGTAACCTGTACAATGGTAAAAACTTATCCTACCCTAATAATTTGAAGACTTGATTATGGTGAAATCATTGAAAAACCTCGCGGCGAAAGATCACGCGGTGAAGTTGTGGGCAAAGCTGTGATATCTTAAATACAAAAATTATATAAGAATGTCGTGAATACCGTAGGGTACTCGCGAAATAAATGTTTAATTATTCAAATTATTATTTGTCATTAACGTGAGGGTAGTACGAAAAGAGTTCGATAGGATAGATTGAGATTTGACACAGACGCGTTACAGACGCGGACGAGATGCGAGTGAGGCAGATCAGGCGCAACACCGGGTTTTGTCATGTAAGTGGACTTATTCCACCAGTATGTGAATATTCAGTGTTGTTGCGTGTAAGCAGATTGCGTGATCAAAAATCAGATTCAGAGTATTAGATTCAGCATAAACATGTGTTAACATGTTATCAAATAAATCAGACCAGTAATGTGAGATCAGTTAAATCAGTTGACTAAATCACAACAGTTACCAGTTTAGCAAGGCTCGGGATTCAGTATAGACATGTGTTAACATGTTATCAGATAAATCAGACCAGTGATGTGAGATCAGTTAAATCAGTTGACTAAATCAGAACAGTTACCAGTTTAGCGAGATTCGGGTGGCTATAGGGGAGGTTGGAGGCCACTAGCGAGGAACCAGTCCCTCGTACTTTAAATCAGTCATATTCACCACTAGCGAGGGACCAGACCCTCGTACTCTAAATCAGTTATGATCATTACTAGCAATCAGTAAATCACATGTTTAACAGCAATCAGTAAATCATATGTTTAACAGTTACATTATAACTATGATATGTGCTGACAGTACGTGTCATGTTATATTCGTCTAATACAAAAGAATATTTGGCAACAAAGAACGCTAAGCGATGGTGGCTTGCTAGTCTACGTATAAAACAAACAAATATTGTAATACTAGCGACTCACCCTCGCCGCGCTCGCGTGCGTCCCTAGGTACATTTTAACGATTAGTATGGAGATTATCCATACAAATTTCCACCCCCTTAAGGTATGATTTCCGGGATATCTTACGTCCTTCTCAAACCATCTCCATACCAAATTTGAAAAATGAAAAGGTAACAGACAGACAAACAGACAGTTAATTTCGCATTTATAATATAAGTATGGATGAGGAAGGTCACGATCAAATGGATCAGATACAATATAACAATATAAGATACGGACCGCTGACAAATAGCTAAATTAGAATTTAATTCAGATGTAAATAAAAAAAATATTTGTCTCTTATCAAACATTTCATTATCCTAATAATACTTAAGATTATAGTATATTTTTATGACATTACAACGTTATTACGATATTGTATAAATTCTGATTTTGCTGATATACCTGGAAGTGTTTTATTCGTATACAATTTAGAATAGGTCCATCTCTGTTTGTGACTAAAGCGTACCTAAATAGACTCAAGTTAGAAATATGAAAACTCTTACAAACCAAGTAACAGACACTGAAAATAAAAATGTTATCAGCAAGAATAAAGAAAAAATGCAAGATACTTTAAAAAATGACTTTGATAACCTTTTATCTGCGGCAGGTGAATTTGGACTTTACCAAGTGCTACTATTTATCACAACATGTCCATTTTTCATTTTTGGCGCATTTTCATGCTTTACGCAGCTTTTCATGACAGAAGTGCCATCCAATCATTGGTGCAGAGTTCCTCAATTAGAACATTTGACTGATATTGAACGGAGATCTTTGGCTATACCACAGGATGAAAGTGCAAATTTCGGATATTCACATTGCACAATGTATGCAGTGAATTGGAGCATGGTTTCTGAGATGAAACCAAATATGTCATGGCCTATTGAACCTTGTAGATACGGCTGGGAATTTAACAAAAGTGAAATTCCGTATCCAACGATTTCCAGTGAAATGGGATGGGTATGTGAAAGAGACAGTTATCAAGCGATAGCCCAAGCTATATTCTTTGTTGGATCTATAGTTGCTGGACTAGGTATTGGCTGGATAGCTGATCGTTTTGGTCGACTACCAGCTGGAATTCTCGGCAATTTAATTGGATGCATCGCAGGAACTTCTAGCATATTTACGAGAAATTTCACAGAATTTAGTATATGTAGATTTTTTATGGGCATGTCCTATTACACTTGTATGATGATGATATATTTGCTGGTTATAGAGTATACAGCGCCAAAATATAGAAATATAGCAGCAAATTTGCCAATAGCAGTGTTTTATACTCTGGGCATGATGATTTTGCCGTGGATAGCTCTTGCTTGCGGAAATTGGAGAACTTTATCATTAGTTACAAGTCTTCCTATGGCCATAACGCTACTTGCCCCATTTGTTATTCCTGAGAGCCCAATATGGTTAATTTCCCAAGGTCGAATTGACGAAGCAGTAAAAAATGTTTTGACGATAGGACGAATCAATAAAAAGAAAATTCCGAGTGAACTAATAGAAAAGTTCAAAGTATCTGCAACTAAATTAGATACTGAAAACTGTGCTACTGTTTTGGAAATATTTCGAAGGCCTATTTTGCGGAAGATTTTATTTTTAGTGTGTATAGAATTTACGTGTTGTGCTATAATATTCGATGCGTTGCTACGGAGTGTTGGGGCACTGGATTTTGATTTCTTTTTATCATTTACACTTTTATCATTTCCACAGTTTCCATCGCTACTTATCGTGTCATTTACTTTAGATTTAACAGGTAGAAAATGGATAACAGTTATAATGATGTTTTGTTGTTGTATTTTTAGTATTATAGTAGCACTAGTACCTAGCGGTTGGTATTCAATATTATGTGCTATCGTGGCAATATTTGGTGTAAATATAAGTTATACAGTCACTTTGCAATGGGTAGCAGAAATGCTACCAACTTGTGTTAGAGGATCTGGCTCTTCTATTGTCCAGATTTGTGGATATGTAGGCACTGTCATATCACCTTATATTGCGTATTTGAAAGTCTATATTTCTGTATTGCCCGTAATAATTGTTGGTACTATAGCGGCCATTGGGACAATTGTTGCCTTGTTCTTACCAGAAACTACTGGGAGAAATATGCCTACAACATTTGAAGAAGTAGAAGATTTGGTCAAAACGCAGAAGTTTTTTGATATTCCATTTTTACGAAAATCATAGTTATATTTTATAAAGTATAGTTATTAAAAAGTACATTTGAATGGTTATACAAATTATTTTACTTATTTTGTAATTATTTTAATGTTATCAAAACAATATTAGTTATAAATCACATACAACTATCAATATAATATGTTTAAAAAAAATACATTCCTTTATAACATACTCTTTGATTTCCTTTACTACGCTCCTCAGGTTGTACACTTGAAATACTTCAGGATATAAAATTCTGCAAATTTTCATGAAATTCTGCTTCTTGTTCTTCCCACATTGTAAGTCTTAGAAATAAATTACTAGACAAAATATAATATTTATTAACCATTCATTATAGTATGTAAATTCAAAAGGAATTTATTCAATACTAGGGACGTACCTTCGCTTCGCTCGAGTGCATCCCTAGGTAAGTTTTAATTTTTTTTGAGCGGAACTTTAGTTCCTTTTCTAAAATAAAAGTAGCCTAAGGTACTATTTACAAGATTCGCTATCTGCCAATGAAAGCCCCGTCAAAATTAGTACAGTCGTATCGCAGATTAGCCGGAACAAATAGATAGACGGAGAAAAAATTTAAAAAATGTCTTTTTTTCTTATAAATACCATGTATAATTTCACATGCATTTAGTAAAAAGCTGTTATTTTGACATTACAAACTGACACAGAGTTTTTCTTTACTTGTTTGTAACCAAATAAAATAATAGCCTTTTCCAACAAACAATATATCTTGAGCTAGTGAAAGTGGTATGAAGTGTGGTATCAAGTTTCGATTAAGATTGGATCCACAATCAAGTGATGTTTTTATTGTACTGTTAACATAATAATATAATTAATATTTATTAATTTTCTATCAGAATCGTGAACCATTTTATTTCCATTCAAAATTATATTGATACACAAGGCTCATTTGGCTTCCTATTAATCTTTTTTCTTTAATTATATTTATTATTATACTTATTTAATAGTATTCAATAATACACGAATTTTTTTTTCAAGACACAAATTGGCGCTTAGGATCTGCCATTTTGATTTTTAATGATATCTGTATATTATGCTATGACATGATCAAAATGAATCGACTGACGTATGAGTCTCAAAATCGTTTAAACCATTTAATTACGAGGGAATATAGAATCAGACATACATATATTATATAAACATACACACACACACACACATAGATACAGGTCAAACACATAACCCTCCTTTGAGCTTCGCTGCAGTCAGGTAAAAAAGTAGCTGTTGAAGTGCTCTATCGGCGTGCTAACAGCTAAATTTAAACAGTTTAAAATAATGCAATAAAATGTAAATATATATATTTAAACGAGCAATTCTTGTATATTTATATCTTTATTTATTTATTTATTTATACCGGCGATCTCGGAAACGGCTCTAACGATTTTGCTGAAATTTGGTATATTGAAAAATTGATCTAGATTAGTCACATGTCTGGGAAAACGCGTGTTTTCGAGTTTTCATGCGTTTTTCTTATGTATTATTCTACGCAAAATTTAATCGCGACATCTATACAACTCTGTCAGTAACACTTAGTCACTTAATGTAAAATTATTTTTAAGCCAAATTAAAAAAGAAAATTATTCTTATCGCGACATCTATACAACTGTCTCAGTAACACTTAGTCACTTAATGTAAAATATACAATCTTTCAAGAACTCCGAGCGAAGCTCGGTCGCCCAGGTACTGTAAATAATAGCAATAAGACTTCTAGATATCCGAGTTCCTTTCGAACAAGAATCAAAGGTAAGTTTCAAATACTATTATAGTGACACTGTAACATGTATTCAGCCCTTTTTAATGTCCCACTGCTGGGCACGGGCCTCCTTTCAATACTAGGGGGATCAGGCCATAGTCCACCACGCTGGCCAAGTGCGGGTTGGCGGACTTCACATGTATTTCGAAAACTTGCTAGGTTCTCTCAGACATGCAGGTTGCCTCACGATGTTTCCCTTCACCGTAAGGCAAGTGGTAATCAAGTTAGAAATGATTCGCACATGAAAATATCAGAGGTGCGAGACCCGGGATTTGAACCCGCTTCACTCGGTTACCCAAGCGAGCGCGTTACCACTGGGCTACCACTGCCATTTACCACTGGGCTATCACTGCCAACAACAAACATAAAAGTTAGTAATTTCGAAACATTTATTTACTTCTCATGTAATACAAACCAAAACAACAGCTTGTTGTAGTAATTCATGTACTAGTTATGTCATCGTATAATTGCATGTTATACACTTGGTGAGATTATAATAAAAATGTTTACTGTATAAATGTTATCTGCAGTCTGAATAAAAGCGTAGTTAAAACTTCATTGCAACTATGTTGATTTTTATATTAAAATTGTACACGATAGGGATATGGTAAAAAAGTACAGTGTATATTTTATTTATTTTGTCTTTTTTTTTTAATGCGATTCAGTGACAAACGAGCAGCCAGACCACCTGATGGAAAGCAGTACCTGTCGCCCATAACACCTACGGTTCATGCACTTAGGTTTTAAGTAGCAAAAATGCAGAACCACAGGTGCGTTGTCACTGTGAGGACTAAGATGATATGCCTCTTGCCTGTAATTGCGCTGGCTACCTTATCCTTTATACCGGAACACAACAATGCAATCATTGTTGCTTGGCGGCAGATATGTCTATTGTATTAAAAACGTTTTGTCCTGTAGTGGAGAGTCTGTAACGTGTTTACACCAAAAATGGTAATTCAAAACGTATGAAGCATGTTTAACAATCTTAAGACAGTCAATGTATGACAAATAATGACAAGAACAGTTAATCCGTAGAACATTCGAATTTTTAAATACCAAAATGATAGCTATACTATCTATACTAATATTATAAAGCTGAAGAGTTTGTTTGTGTGTTTGTTTGGTTGAACGCTCAAATTCAGGAACTACTGATCCGATTTGAAAAATTCTTTTTGCATTAGACAGCCCGTTAACTGAGGAAGGTCATAAGCTATATATTATCCCGGAAAAATGTACGAGTCCTGTGGGATAGATTTGTTTTTGTCTAGGGACGAACCCGAATCGAAGCAAGGGTAAGTCACTGTTTGTTATATTACAAGAAATTAAATTTCAAATTTAAAAAATACCTCCAACACAATAACCTATTCATTAAGGCCATTTCAATGAGCCTAAACATGATATCTCTACAGTATTTTAGTAAACAGTGCAGTATCTTGCAGATTGCAGATGCTTCAGTATCAAGCCAAGGTTACCATATCGTTGCAATGTCATTGAACTAACAATATACCAAGTTTCGAATGGTAAAAGGTGGATTAGATCTGTGAAAGTTACTCATAACCTTTGAGCGTCTAGAAAAGAGCTGATAGTCTTCTAACAGCTGAACAAATTTTCTTAATTTATAGCTAACAACACTATTGATCAAATGCCCTTTCAAACAAAGAAAACTAAATTATAATCAGTTCATCTGTTTGGGTGCTACGATGTCAAAACAGACACTCAGATACACAGATAAAGTAATAATACATACGTTAAACTAATAACACCACTCTTTTTGCGTCGGGGGTTAAAAAGGGCGGCAGTGTATCGAGATATCAGTTGAAATTCAGAGCTAAGAGAAAATTAAGAAGAAATTTAACGAAAAAGTGAAAAATCAAAGTGGAATGAAGTGTTAGTGCAACTAGTGCTGGAAAATAGTGCACAAAGATTTAGTTAAGTCAAAATTATGCATGTACTGCGTGTTTTCGCGAACCGCCATAAGTGACTCTTGTAAAACCAAGAGCATATATATCAATAGTTCAAAACACGTATCTTGATTTTTCGATCCTAGAACTCATACAAAGTAACAGTATATAAAGTGTCTGCGTCTTACATTGTAAGTAACCCATGTGTTAATCTAGTCTTTTACTTGAAATTCACTTATACCTGTTGTTCTGTCATTGTGTAGAGAAATAAGTAGCAAACACTGACAAACTCTTGCTTTAATATTATTTTAGAAGAATTTTACGTTAAAAATTGAATTAAAATATAATATTACTACAAAAATAAGAAATGTAAAATCAATCTCAATTTGAAAATGCAAGCGGCCTCTAAACGGCTAAACGATCTCACAGTTTACTTCCGTTCATCGTTACGTTACTGGCTAACGGAAAACGGGGTAAATAGATCCATTTCCCGTTACATGCCCTTTTATCTCATTTCTTTTGAATCAAATTGCCTCTGTTAACTTTTATGCAAAAATTAATGAAGTGTAACGTGTGAAACGTTTGATCTGCATAATCAATACAATAATATACACTACTAGCGATTCACCCACGCTTCGCTCGGTTTTGTCCCTAGGTTGATTCCCTGTATAAACTTTTATCCCCATTTTCACCCCCTTAAGGGATAATTTCCGAGATGATAACTATCCTATGTCCTTTCCAGGGTCTGAAAATATCTTCTTGCCAAACACCTAAATCAGTCCAATAGTTTCGGAGCTTGTTTGGTTCAAACAAACAAACACAAAAATCTTTCCTCCTTATAATATTAGTATAGAATATAGATAATAAATATTATATATAGTATGTGTGCATGCGTGCGTTCGTGCGTGTATGTGTATAATAATTGGTTATATTGAGTAATATAAATGTATTTAAATTACAAATAATAATATGTAATTAACTTTAGAGTGGTTAATATTATAAAAATGAAAATTTGTGAGGATGGACGGATGTTTGTTACTCTTCCACGTCAGAATGGCTGAACGGATCTGAATGAAATTTGGCACAGATATTACTTTTTATCCCGGAAAAATGTACGATTCCCGTGAAATAGATTTGTTTCTGTATACTCACTACTTGTCGTTTGTTAATTTTAAATGTCCAAATTTCTATATGTGGCACATCCGAGGCTCTGGCGCGTCTTTCACTGAAGAACAGATAATTGTATACAAAATCTCATCTAAATACGTTCAACATTTTAAGCTTGAAAAAGCTACAAACATACAAGCTTCCACATCTTAATAGTATTTCGACAATAAAAGTTTTTTTTTTAATCTATAATATAAGTAAATGTGATATCAGCAGATGGCTGCATATTAAAGTCATTAACTTTTAACTGCACTCGCACTTACGACTATTTACAGCGATATTGGATTTTCATTAAGATACCCGTGACTGCATTTTATTAACAGGCTTTTATAGTCTTGAAGGAATTTATTACTAAATTATCAATCTTTAGTTTTTAATTGATAATAAATTAATGTTTAAATTACAATTAAAAAAAAATCTATAAATATAATAAAGTTGTAACTAAGCCGAATCTGTACATTCAATATTTTTTGGAAAATCTTATTGAAATAGATACAGAAGCTGCATCTACAGTTTTCAAAATTTTTGTCTGTCTGTCTATTACCGCATCATATCAAATTTCAATCTATCCAGCTATCATCGTACCAAATTTCATCAAAATCCTTACAGTAATTTTTCTGTGATGCGGTAACAGACAGACAGACAGACAAAAATTCTAAAAACTATAGATTCGGTCTCTGTATCGACAAAAAAGTCTATTTCAATAAGATTTTCCAAAAATATTTAAGGTACAGATTCGACTCAGAATTTTATTATATATATAGGTATAAATGTGGTTTTAATTATCATTATTTTAAGTAATACAGGGATGTTATACCTTTTTGGAATCCTTGTTATAAGTCCTTTAATTTGATACCCATATTGCAGAAAAAGAAGATAAAAAAATGACACCTTACACTACATATATTTATGTAATTTGTTTTATGTCACCTATCTAAGAACACTTGGACTAATGAAACAAATCTAACGATACCTTACTTAAAAAAATCCATCAAGTGATTTGCAAAATATGAGGGAATAAAGAATGTTACAAACAAACAAACATACAAAGATAGGCGCGAAAGACATAACCTTTTCCTTGCAGTCGGGTAATAATACTAGTTTACTATATAAGTACTACTATTTATTATATAGTTTTGACCGCGGTTCCGTTCCGCAAATAATAATTCACAC
The DNA here is from genome assembly GCA_033884665.1 of Argynnis bischoffii washingtonia. Classification (NCBI taxonomy): domain Eukaryota; kingdom Metazoa; phylum Arthropoda; class Insecta; order Lepidoptera; family Nymphalidae; genus Argynnis; species Argynnis bischoffii. Next base: position 1,298,546 of record CM066610.1, read on the forward strand.
AATTTGGACATTGATAGATACAAACAGACAGACAGACAGAATTTACATGGCTTTTAAGGGTCTGTTCTGAAAAAAAAACCTCAATACTAACTCAATATGAAATTGTAATGCTATTTTTAAGTAATTAATGTATTCACGGTTAGCTATGTTTATACATAAATAGTAGCTTGCTACTTCTAAGATATTCATTTAAATTATATAGCTATTTACCCTCGCTTCAATCAGGTGCGTACGCCGTACGCGAATTTTGTTCACAATTTCATGGGTTTTAATTTTTTTCGCGGAAACCTGATTCTTTTTCTAAAATAAAAGTACCCTAAGTTACTCCTTATAACCGCAGCTATCTGCCAGTGAAAGTCCCGTCAATATCGGTCCAGCCCTTTCGGAGATTAGCCGAACAAACAGACAGACAGACAGATAAAAATTGTAAAAAATGTTGTTTTGGTATATGTACCGTGTATACATCCATATGCATTTAGCAAAAAGCGGTTATTTTAATATTACAAACAGACACTCCAATTTTATTTATCTGTATAGATGAAAATAATAAAAATATCATTTGAATCAGTAAAATATAATAATAAGTGAGAAATAAAAGAGTTTAATATCGAATGATGATCGTAAGTAGATTATAGTTGAGTATTTATTGTTGGATGAGGTAATTACCACCCGCGTGCAATAATATCGATGCAACTTTAACATTTTAAGATAAACTAGCGACATAACCTCGCTTCTCTCGGGTGTGTTCTTAGGTACGTCTTAAATAGTTATTGCGAGTGTGTTAACTGTGTGTGTTACTATTTTATTATATGTATAGATAAGTTACTAGGTACCTATACAAAATACGTCCCATTACTGAAATGAATTGTAAAAGATTTTTAAAACGTGTTTAATTGGTTCTATGGATACATTTATTCCTTGTTTTAATTTGAATTTTTAACCGAAATTTAATATTTATTTTACTTGAAATTTCATGTTGGTATATCTGATGACACGTGTTCAGATTTCATACGCCAATTTTTTTATATAAATGTTAAGTAAATTCTGGTAATTTTTGTCTTGTAACACTTGTTACATAATGTCAATCAGTTATTACCAATAGTAATTTTTTAGTATTATGGTATTTAAAGGTCTTAACGATTCCAAATAAATGTAAAGATTTAAAAAAAAATTTAGACTCCTCAATCCTGATTCAACATAAAATATCAATAAAACAACAGATCGTCGTGGTTTTTTTTAATATATATAAAGATATTTTTAAGATTGCAATTGCTAGCAGCTCATCCTCGCTTCGCTGGAGTTCGTCCTTAGGTACGTTTGAACAGCTGGTATAGAATAGATAAACTATTATATTTACATAGGTGCAAAATAAACAGTTCTGATCTTTTCGATTTTCCAGCTGCTTTTTTTGGGGGTTTTCCCAATTTGTATATACTTGAACCACCCCTGATACATCCCCAATAAAACAAAAGATGAATTATTCAAATCGGTCCAACCATTTTTGAGTTTTAGCGAGACTAACGAACGGCTATTGATATAAATCATTAAGTGTTTTATAGCTTATCCTATAGTTATTTAAAATTTATCCATACTAAGTAGGATATTACTTAGATCGACATATTCTAAAACTATCTAAGAGTAAATACTCCTAGCTTAAAAGGGGCTTTCATTTAGAAACTAAATAACAAAGCGTGGTAAATATATTATTAACTGGCTTCTGTTCTTCACTAGCGTGTATTATTTCCTTTTATTTTGCCACTTAAAATAATCCTCTCTTAATACAAGATCACATTTCGCGGAGCTTTTATGGTATGACTCAACAGTTAAAAGAAAACAATAATTTTAAATTTGAAAATAAGCGATTTTCATAATACTTTCTTAGAAAACAAAATCGCTTCCCGCTGTCTGTCTGTCCCTATGTATGCTTAGATCTTTAAAACTACGCAAAGGATTTTGATGCTTTTTTTTTTAATAAATAGAATGGTTCACGAGGAAGGTCTATATGTATAACACATACATATTATAATATAGAAAAGCCGAGAAATTCATAGATTTGTATTTTCTACTAACTGTTAAAACTTACCCAGGAACGAACCCAAGCGAAACGAGCGTGAATCGTTACTAGATACTAAGATACTCACTTGTGAAATAATTTTATTTAAAACTATAAAAAATTTCAAACTCAACTAGATTCCGTTATATATTTTAAATCATGCTTTCGACTGAGATAGACAAAGTTGTGAAAAAGACTTCCCATCAAGTTGAAATGAACGTAAACTATGAGGTTCGCACTACTCTATTATGCGGGAACTTCGCACCGTAAATAGAATCTTATAAAATTGATTTACGCAGCGAAAGTTACTGGAATTGACTTAACCTCGCGTACGTGATGTTTTATTTATTTTATATTGCTTTTTACCCTATTTGTGTAATGTAAATTGAGATAACGAGATATTTCTTAGTAATGTAGAATGACAGAATGGATTTTAACATTCTAATACTCTTCGTTCTCTGTTTTTTACCAATATAGAAAACAGGGAAAACAGGAATGATATTATATTCAGCCCTTTTTATCCCACTACTGGGCACGGGCCTCTCTTCAAGTCTAAGGGATTAGGCATAGTCCACCACATTGGCCAAGTGTGGGTTAGTGGACTTCACATGTCTTTCGAAAACTTGGTTCTCTCAGACATACAGGTTTCCTCACGATGTTTACCTTCCCCGTAAGACATGTGGTTATTATGTTGAAAATTATTCGCACATGCAAAAATCAGAGGTGCAAGATCCGAGATTTGTACCCGCTTCACCACCACCACCACCTACCACTGCTCGATTGATATTAGTGAATAACAAACAATTCACACTCACACTCGCTCTCACATTTTCACTCACACAAAATTTTATGTAACTAATTAGTAAAAACTATCTTATAATGTTTCTTTGGCCAGTTCTTCTCGGGTCTAAGATTTCTTCTTTCGGAAGTGGTAGTAGACTCATCACGTTCAGTAAGCAATTAATAATTGAATGCTGAATAAAACATTTTGAATTTGAATTTGGACCTACTGAAATGAAACAAAATAAACAGTCTGTAAATTCTCTAAGGGAAATCTAGTGTCCTGTAACATAGTTTATTATCTATCACAGCGATCCAGAAAAACACTTTATCAATCTTTTTTTATGTTGGGAAATGCATTTACACATACCACCTGAAGATATGTACATCTTCTATTTTTCTATCACCTAGCTCCTATGCTGTAACTTGGTATTTTTAACCAATTTACTTTATTATTTAGAAAATTTTCGTGTGATATATTGAAAATAACTGTATTTTTAAAAGGTAACTGAACGAATTTGTGTTAAACAGCATAGTGATATTAAACGTATGCGCGATTCTAAATAATACAAATAAGTACAACGCCATCTATCGAGAAGGAGTATAAGTCTTTTTAATACTATAAATTTAAACGGTATGAACAAACACATTCTGAACAATTTTATTATTATTTAATAATTTTAAAATCTTCCCCTTACTAGTAGTTATAAATTTTTAGGTACAAGTTATCTAAAATTGCAATAAATAACCTAAATCTACATACAACTTCTTCGGACACTTAAAAAATAATAATATTATTTTTAAAGAAAAAAGATTTTTTAAAAATAAAATAAAATATTGATGTTACAAATATCTTTCAATAATAATAAATATAAATAAATATATTAAATTTTCAAGTAAAGACACCAGCAAATCCTAGTACAGTATAGACGCGGCAGTATCTGTCATAAGTTAAGCTTATTGCTTGCTTAAGAAGCAATTGTTAACTCTTAAAGCTATAGCAATAAGGTCCATATTTCAACGAGAACAGCTTGTTAGCAGTATTTGTTCAAAGTATTGTTACCGCGAATGTTTGCAGTATACTTTTGTGTGTTCTTTTGCTTCACTTTGATGAATATGACGATCCGGTTATATGGCGATATGAAATTGTATCGATATTTAAAGCTCAAACGAAAGAATTATATAGAGCTACTAGCAAAACCCGCGGCTTCGCTCGCGCTAAAACTACAACAAAAAAACTTAAAAAAGGTAGGTTTCATACAAATTTCCATCCCTTATTTTATCTCCTTATGGGATGAATTTCAAAAAACGCTAAAACACGTATTTATTTAATTGTATTGAAGAGCATTAATACCAAGTTTCAAGAAATTCTGATCATATATATTTTTTGGGTTGTATTATAACGTGTATTCCCGTGGGAATGAGATAATATCCCGCGGTAAAATCGACCACGCACCTCGAAATCCACCGAAACCGTATATTTCTCGGATAAAAAGTAGCCTATGTGTTATTCCAGACTATAATCTATCTCTGTGCCAAATTTCATCCAGATCCGTTCAGCGGTTTTAGCGTGAAAGAGTAACAAACATACATCCATACTCACAAACTTTCACCTTTATAATATTAGAATAGATTTGTCGGTAATTTAAAATTTTAATATTTAAAATAAAAAAATGAATATTCGAGTTTGTTTAATGAACATTGAACAATGTATGGAATTTTATAATTACAAGCTCGTTCATTAATATTAATAATTAATTTGCTATATAAGGCGCTATATTAATTGAAAATATATTAAGTTAGTATGACATTGAATGTCATATAATGAGTAAATAGAGTTTAAAGTAAAATTTAACATTTACAATGTCATATTTTTAAACATTTATGTCGCTGACAAACAAAATATATTGGGGAAAATATATTGGGACATTAACACACATCACCATCTAGATCCATGGTACACTATGGCTTGTGCTATGGATACTAGATAGTTGATACACTACACATATGTAACTTTAAATACATACGTATTATAGGTATAAACACTCAAGACTAAAGTACAAACATTCGTTCTCGTTACACAAATGAATGCCCTCAGCGGGACTCGAACCCTCGACCGCTGGCACAGCAAGTAAGGTCTCGCTCATTTAGCCAACAAACAAACTCCTCAAATCAGAAGAAATGATAAATCGTCATTTTGTAAGGTCCGCTATATTAGATTAAAAATGGCGGTATTTAGGTAATCATGCATTGTCACGAGAGTGTGTGCCAAATTTCAGCTCAATCAGACACTGGGAACTTGCAAGATTTGATTACAGACAGAAATTGGGACAGATGAAACTAATTAAAAGCTTTTAAAATTTTTTTATTTTTATTGATATAAAACAAGTGTTTTGTATATAGTAATACCGGAATAAATATTTTGAATATAGACATCACACTTGCTAAAGGGAGATTTAACGACTAACTTCACACTGAAGCCAATAATGACTAACTTCATACTGTAGTCTAAATCTGTCGCATCGTAAAAAAATCACTTTCATCATTTTTTTCATAGCACGCCAAAAAAAAGTATAACTATAAAAACTGTTTCCATTTTTTTTTTAATAGTTAGAATAATGCTCTGTTTTGCTTATTAATGTATAGATTTTCTCCATATAGTGATTATTGAACGTCGAACCCTTCAGTATAATAACGAAGAGGTGTTACTTCGATATATTCATACAACTAACTTGAAAAATGATTGATTCCCTATACAAATTTCATCCCCCTTTTCACCCTCTTACAGAATGATATCCGGGATAAAAACTATGCCCTTCCCAAAGTCCTGAACTTCGTACCATCTAAATTGGTTCAGCGGATTTTCAGTTTATCCTCTAAAACAAAAATACAAACACACAAACATATAAAAAAAAACTCGTTATAATATTAGTATAGATATTATCGTACCTCAAAATAGTCACTCAGTTATTTAGAAGGTTAAATTTATTTTTCTGTTTTCTCTTCACAAATAATGTCGCTAAGCAATGTAAGTAAAAACGCTGAGCTCGTTTTACAACTAGGAACCAAAGTTGCTGACTGCCTTTGAATTTAAATTTGTGAGCATCTAACCGCAATATGCGGCTTAGGTTATGTTTTCTACAGTATCCAATAAATTGTTGAAAGTTAAGTTGAATATATATAATACTAGATAGAGTTTTGTTAGTAGTTTATATCCATCTAATATATAAATATCTCGTGTCACGATGTTTGTGGTCGCACTCCTCCGAAACGGCCCTACCGATTTTAATGATTTTTTTTTGTATATTATTTCACCGTATTCACAGTATTTTTCACCCTACTATCCCTACCCCCTATTTTTAAATCACGATTTTAGTGTTTTTGTATGAACAATAGTATATAAATACTCGTACATAGCGAACCTGAGCTAAGCGAGGGTGAGTCGCTATATAACATAAAGCCCAAGAGTTTTTTTTTTGTAGATTGAACGCAGGCGTAGCCGCATGTTCTGCTAGTATATATATAAAAGAGCAAAAAATAGTTAACGTTTATTTTTCTGTCTGTATATATGTACGCGCTAATCTTAGAACTACTGAACAGAATGTTACACAGGTATAAAATAGTATACTAACAAAAGCTCGTTTCAAAACTAGGAAGTAAAGGATAAGGTAGGATAGGGCCTACAATATTGAAAAGAGCTTTTTCTTTTTCTGTTTTTATTTTAAAAACATAAAATTTTAGAATAGTTAATCTGCAATATAATATTTCTTAAATATAAGTACTTAACTAGCATAATTAAAAGCTGGGCGACCGAGCTAAGCTCGGCGTTTCGGGCCAGAAGTAAAATTTTCTTTTAAAAAAAAAAAACTAAAAACTTGACTAAAAGTAGAAACTTTGTATCTGACTGGGATTCGACGCCAGACATGTGATTGTCAATATTGCGCCTTGGCCGCTTTACCACGATGCTTATGCCATATTTTGCGTGGAATAATGCGAATGAAAACCGCATGAAAACTCGAAAACACGCGTTTACCTAGACCTAAAACGAATCTAGATGGATTTTCTTTCCCCCGAAAATCTTCATACACCATACTTTAGCGAAATTGTTAGAGCCGTTTCCGAGATCGCCGCTATAAATAAATAAATATACAAGAATTGCTCGTTTAAAGGTATTAATTATAATATATTGATTAGATTAGATATTGCTAATCTTACTTAATACTAGCGACTCAGGGTACGTTTTCTCGGTTAGCTATGTTTATACGTATATAGTAGCTTGCTACTTCTAAGATATTCATTTAAATTATATAGCGATTTACCCTCGCTTTGCTCGAATTCGTACGCCGTACGCGGATTTTGTTCACAATTTCATTGTTTTTTTTTTTTCGCGGAACCCTGATTCTTTTTCTAAAACGAAAGTAGCCTAAGTTACTCCTTATAACAGCAGCTATCTGTCAGTGAAAGTCTCGTCAAAATCGGTCCAGCCGTTTCGGAGATTAGCCGGAACAAACAGACAGACAGACAGACAAAAATTGTAAAAATTGTTGTTTTGGTATATGTACCGTGTATACATCCATATGCATTTAGTAAAAAACGGTTATTTTAATATTACAAACAGACACTTCAATTTTATTTATCTGTATAGATTATAAATGTGGATGTTTAGATACATGTTTGGATGTTTGCTATTCAATCACGCCAGAACGTATGATTTAGATACAATTTGGTACAGAGATAGGTTATAGTCTAGAATAGTAAATATTTTTTATCTCGGAAAAATGTACGGTTCCCGTGGGATACATTAGTTTTCGTTTTTCGCTAGTTTATTTATAATTTGATAGCTATATAGTAATATAGAACACTGTAACTCAGATGAGATAAATATTGAAACGCTAAATATTTTCCTAATAATTATATTCCAGATACATACCAACTTGACATTACTACTAGTATCAGAGTTATGACTATGTTTATTATAGTGTAAAAATATATTTCCATAGGATTTTTTTCGTATTTGGTACAAGTTTTTCTCCTTCCAGTATAAATTTATTTCTAGTAAAAAAAAAAAATTTTGAGTTGCTACAATACTAATTTACGATACAATATTGTTTTTTGTAGACGATATATAACATGAATCCTCTAAAGATTTGATCTAACAACAAAAATATGATTCTGATAGTTCAAAAATATTTGAAATTCAATTGAAAATTTTAATAAAAAAAAAAACAGTAATATATCTAAACTTGTAGAGTAAAATTGCTTTTACACGGTTTTATATATTACAGGTAAATATAGGGAGAGGACACATTCAAGGTATAAGCGTTTTATTCTATTACTAGTTTTTATTCATTCTGAATGTGGCTATATTTCAAAGCATACTGGCTGTACCCACCTCGATGGCAGCCAAAATGCTTTACAACTTTAAGTTTAAATAGTGGGTACTAATTGTAAGTCAATAGCCTTGTGTGTAAAATTAATTGCTGTTATTTTATGTATTCAGGGAACGATGGGACTGACATTTTCGCCTTGCGCTTAAAAAGTCCCTAAATAAAAACAGATTAAAAAAAAAAGGCAGTGGTTGACCAGTGGTAACGCGCTCGCTTGAGAAACAAAATGAAGCGGATTCAAATCTGGATCTGACACCTCTGTATTGTAAATTGTAAATTGGACTCGTTTTCCATACTAAGACTCCCATTTGGTCTACGTAGTATTATTTTGGTCGTCGTACGTATCTCGCACCTCTGATATTTTCATGTGCGAATTATTTTCAACATGATTACCATTTTTCTTATGGTGAGGGAAAACATCGCGAGGGCACCTGCTTGTCTGAGAAAATCTAGTAAGTTAACCACTTGGCCAGCGCGGACTAATACCCATATATTGGCTTGTAATGAAGGGAGGTCCATGCCCTGGGGACGGGACAGTGGGACGTCAAAAGGGCTGAATACATATACACATACAAATTTTCAAGCAACAGTAGTTCGTTATATTAAAGTCAAACCGCTCTCGTCCTACCCATGCTCATACCATAAGGTAGATTCCCCCATAGACGCATACATTATAAATGCTTTGCGGATATCGCAATTCACAAAGCTACGAATTCAACTGAATTTTATTTCCCAATACGAATGCTTATGGCCTATATTCTATCTTTATTTTATTTACGACATATTACTATTGAAACTTATCATTTACTAAAATTGTTATTTATTTATGTGTTTTGGGCTACAAAGCAAATGACAATTAAACATATATGAGATAACAATTACTTAAAAAATTTATACACAAGATTGCATTTTTCTAGATGCGTTGATTGATTGATTATTATTATTAATCATTGATCTTTTATAATGCGCACAGCCAAGAAGTGAATACCCTGCCTGCGTCTGTTTTTCCGAGAGTGTACGACCTGAAACTCTTTAAGGTGCGTGTTAACAAGCTTCTCTTGGGCAAACTCGCTACATCGAGATCTTATCTATGCCTTCGAGCAAAGATGAAGGTCAAGAGTATGCCCATTATTAATAAAAAAAAAAGATGTAGACACAGCATGCATATACTAACAAAACTTAATATAACAAAAAATATATAAATAATAAGTTATATAAATGAAGACATAGAAGAGAAGAAAAAACCAAATATTTTAAAATATAACTATCGACTCACCCTCGCATCGCTCGGGTACGTACCTACTTACGTTTTAACGTTTAGTATAGATGACTCCGAGATGAGATATTTTTCTCAGTAAAAAGTATCCTATATGTTAACCCGGATAACTCACTATCGTCGTTTCAAATGTCATCAAAATCCCTCCAGTGGTTTTTCCGTGATGCGGTCACAGACAGACAGACAATAATCTCCTCAGACAGACAGACAATAATCTCGGCCTCTGTATCGATGATAATGTCTTTTTCAATAAGATTTTTCAAAAATTATTTAATGTCTTTACTGGCTTAGTTACAATTTCATTATATGCATATAAAACGTTTAGGTCAGGGGGCATTGTCTTCTCAAGGACTATTCTCTAGACTTAAAAACTTCATCCAACGACTGTAACAATTTTCCCTCAAAGATTATATTTTTTGCCATAAAATGTATACAAATAATATGTAAACACTATAATATTTTCATTACTCGGCTATCAAACCTGAAGTCACCGATGCAGTAGTCACTTTTATCACTGCACCAATTTTCGGTACAAAACTATCTTCTATATAATTAAACGAACTTATGTGTATAACACGACGATAGCATTACACAGTGCGATCTGTATTGCATATACCTGAACTAAACGCAACATTCAATTAACTAAGCTGCCTACAATTCTGGAACTCGACTATCAATATTAGTAATGGTAATTGATTCTATATCTTCGTACATTGCTTTAAAGTACATTTTCAGAAATATTTAAATATTGATTGATAACGTCTTATGGAAAATGTCATTGATATATGGGTACAAAATACTGGTTTTTTGAGGTTGTTATCAATGTGAAGGACATTAGGTTACCACTTGCCAAATATGGGTTGGCAGACTTTACGCGTGTTTCGAAATCTAGTTAAAATCTCTTTAATATATTGTGGGTGTCCGTTCCATCCGTGATGTATTTTTCGCCATATCAGCAAGTGGCAAAATTAGCATAAGTGCTACAAATCGATCGAACCTGCTTCCCGTGGCTTTCCAAGCGTGCACGCTACCACTGTTGATAAAATATCTGAAATGCCAAAACAAAAGTATTTAAAAGAAAATGCATTGTAAATAATATATCAGCTTTAATCAAAACTTAAAGCATAGTAATTAATTTTTAATTATCATTATATCATATTATTAATAATGTGCTCTTTACGAACTATAGGAATGATTATAAACGTCATAAAATGTTTACTAATAATATAAACTAATAATAATATTTACATGAGATACTACAGCCTTTTTCTGGCTTCACCCAGGTGAATATTGTGATTCTTTGTCGTGGTGGGGGCTTAGTAGTGGGCGCGAAGCCAAGAAACGCACTAGGAGGCGGTCCACCTCTGTGGGCGGTGTGTCATGCGGGTTGCTCCTGGTACTTCTCTGTTAGCAAAGTGGACTATGGAGCAACCCCATGGTGCTTGTGGTCTGCTTCGGCAGACGTCGGGGCATCTTGGTTGAGGGCGTAAGTAGTGAGTAACGCTCCATTAAGACGGGGGAAGAAGGAGGGGGGGAGGAGGAAAAAAAAGTTGAATATTGTGATTAGCGTCCGGCAATCCAGCCGGGCGTGAAGACAAGAAACGCACTGGGAGGCGGTCCACCTTGGTGAGCGGTGTGTATTTAAGTGACTTAAGGTTTCAATTATCACGTTTCAGATACATTTATTTAATGGTCATCATACATCAGATTAAATTTTATAAAAACATATATATATCTATTATCAGTATCTACATATTAAATACATATTAAAGAAAAAATCGGTGTGATGATAAAATTATTAGATGTTATGGTAAAACGAGGGCGGGTCAAGTTGAGAAGAATCGCTAGTTTCATGTAATTTACACGATCGTGTGAACGACGATCAAAGTGATCCAAGTAATAATTAAGTACGACCTATTTAAATACAATCAGAATTAAATTCGACGCAGCAGTTTTAATCAAAACGCAATAAGTGTTATAATTAAATATTGACAGCGAAATTCTCATATAATTTTCATTGAAAGCGTTCGTCAAATTGAATTGTAAATGTAAATTTTATAACTAAAATCACTAAATTAAATATTATGATAAATACAAATGAAATGTCACGTACAAATGAACATGACAATGTTATTATTTCATTTAAAGCATATTTACGAAAAATTGTGATTTTCATCACTTTGAAGATATAAATGTCGAAGTTGGATTATTAATCGTCTGGAATCTCAACAACTTTCGATTGTTAATAATTTTCAAGTAACATTAGTGTAGCTTTATCTATACTAATATTATAAAGAGGCTGTTTGTTTGTTTGAACTCGCTAAGCTCAGGAACTAATGATCCAATTTGAAAAATTCTTTTTGCATTAAGATAGCCCGTTTATTGATTCGCGGCTGAATGTGCAAGCGATCCCGTGGCCCTGTCTTTTGCAATAGGGACCACCATGGTGGTTATAGTGGGTAGTTTGTCGCGCTTCTCGCGGCAGGAGTCCTATATACCCCGCGCGCCCCCGCATGCGGGCACCCGTAAATGGGTTTCGCCATGAATTAAAAAAACGCCCGTTTATTGATGAAGGCTATATATAGGATATATATAGGATATATATAGGATATATATTATCATCATGTTACTACCCAAGGAAAGCAGTAATATAATATATACTCTATCTATTCCATACTAACCGTTAAAACGTACCTAGGGACGGACCCGAGTGAAGCTAGGGTGAGCCGCTAGTTTAAGAATAAATACTCTTTGTTATAATATTTCTAGTTTGAAACAACTACACTAATAGATACTGTTGGAAATAAATAGGTGATGCGAAAGTAGGTCATTCTAGTTCCAATTTTGCAAGATCTTTTTTTAGGTACCTAATTAAAATATGCCATACACACATATATTATACATTGGCTGTATATTCGCCTTATCTTGTTATCCTTTTAAGTGTGAACTACCCCTCTGTAAGTAAATTTTGTAAATCAATTGAGATAATAAAAATCTTAGAAATATACTTCTTATTTTTACATTTATTTCACATATAGAATGGCAGAGTTTTTATTACCTTAGGGGATGAATTTCAAAAAACCTTCCTACCTTATGCCTACATCATTTAAGGAATACTTCCTCCAAATTTCACGTTTCTACGACCAGCGGTTTAGGCTATGCGTTGATCCATCTGTCAGTCAGTCAGGACAAGGCTTTTTAAATAATAATAATAATACTTTATTGTACACCTCATAAAACAAAAAAAAAAAACAACGTAAATAATACACAAACACAAAATGAACAGCAGGCGGCCTTAGCGCTAAATGCGATCTCTTCCTGGCAATCTTGAGGTGGAGAAGAAGTGTGTAGCAAAGACTACTGTCTTGGTGGTGATGTGTAAATTAGCCAATAAAATAATATAGATATGTACATACAGGCAGTGGTAGCCCATTGGTAACGCACTCGTCTAGGAAACCGAGTGAAGCGGGTTTATATCCCGAGTCTCGCACATCTGATATTTTTATGTGCAAATCATTTCTAATATGATTACCATTTGCTTTACGGTTAAAAAAAAACATCGTGAGGAAACCTGCATGTTTAGAGAACCTAGCAAGTTTTCGAAAGACATGTGAAGTGCCAGCATGGTGGGAACTTCCCCTCGTAACGAAGGGACCCATGCCCAGTAGTGGGACGTTAAAAAGGACTGAATACAAATACATACATATGTATACTCATACATTCCTTAATTTATTGTATAAATAGATAATAATGCTTGCATGTTAAGGGATATGCTACAACCAATCCTTTCATTTTCAATTATTAAATGGATCTTAGAATTATCTTAAAACGAAACAAGAATTCCAAAAATTCAATTCATGTCGGCCATGCTCCTAACAAAGCGTCTTCTTCCTTTGTACTGTACTTAATCTACCAGTAATATTATCATTTCAACCGACAAGCTTTTCTAAAGGAAACACAACTCTTCCATTCAAATCAAATTTTAATCTGACTTCAATTATCAGTACTTGCTTTACTGATTTACTTTAAAGGATTTATGGATAGAATTTATTTATTTGCAAGACTAAATCTTTATAAAAGAAAATTGTTAGCATTTTTGCAAACTAATGTTATTAAGATTTTGTATTTTTAAGATTCTTAATAAGCATCAGTAATGGAAGGTGGGTATAATATCAATACATGTATCAGTGCACTATAACATCTCCTTTTTTTCATGTTGGGAAATGCATTTACGTTTATCACTTTTATACAAAAAGGTGGTATGTATAAAAATACATGACTACCCACTAAAATCCAATAAAACCTCCCCCGTCTTAATGAAGCATCGCAGGATCACTCACGCACTCAACCACGACGCCTCGTCAGCAGGTCTGCTACAACAGACCATAACAGCCACGGAGTTGCTCTAACGGTCCCATCTGCTATCAGAGAAGTACCAGGAGCAACCCGCATGGCACACCGCTCATCGAGGTATGCCGCCTTCCAGTGCTTTTTGTCTTAGCTTCGCACCCGGCTGGATTACCGGACGCTAATGACGCACATTGAAGAGAGGGGAAGGAGGGCTGGTGCATTATAGCGTCTCGAATGCTTTACAGCAATCATGGTCACGGGAGAGACTAACGTTTCAGACATCTCAAAGGTACTATATATGCAGTTGTTACAGATAGTACTTTCCCACAAAAGATCAGAAAATATACTTTTATTTAAAGTGTACAAAAAATATTCGCATATATCTAAGGAAGTATTATTTATTACATAATCAATAATATACAAGTTTTCAAACAAAAAGTAATCTGCCAATCTATCAATTTTACTTTAAGCAAATAACTTTATCATTATATACTATCTAACTTGATCCCAAAACAGATCTGAAGGAACAATACAATTAATAACAGCCTTTGTTTTAGAAGAGAAGGAATCTTCAAAATATTTATATAACCGCGATGTCAACACTTGTTTGCAAGATATATGGCGGGTCTAATTTTATTATTCCGGAGCATATTTCACAGGCATATCGCATTTGTTGGACTTACGATGCCATCTGAAAGGACCATAGTGATGTTTTACAGAGTATTTCAGGTTCTAGACGTTATCATTTTATTTTGAAATTTAAACTTTTGAAAATAATGTTAAAAACTTTTTGCGAAAATTTAATTATTTAAGACATGAATTTAACAGATTTAGGCCAATATACAATGATTTGGTAAAGGAATTTATAAACTATGTTGCGCTTTATTGCAAGCAGTTCCACTGTAGCGGTTGTCAGCAAAAGTTAATTATTCCTTTAATTTTCACATACACTGTACGCTATATCTTACAGTCGTTAGTCCAGAATTTACAAGCTATTCGAGTACGTTCTAGGATATACACAACCGATATAAGGGCAATTAGTATACTAATGAGGCAGTAAATTCAGGAAAATATTTCGGGAATGCGGTCTGATGCAGTCGGGTTTTCGGACGTATCGAATGATGGAAGGCTTTCTGTAGTTTATCTGGTTGGTAATAATTATAACATGGTTAATAATTTTTCTTTGTTTATTATTAACACTATATTACATAATTTTTAAGGGTTCGTATAATATTAAGAGATATTTTTAAAATTTTTTTGGTTTTAACCCCTCTGTCTGTTTGGTGATGGAGATCAATTTTCTCGAATAGATAGAAATGTTGTGTTAAAATTAATAATATTACAAGTTTATTATAATACTAATGACAATATGTAATTTGAAAACACATCATATTCTTTTTGTTCTTCGCAAACTCAATGTTGAAAAGTATAGGTTACTTTTCATTTTTTCAAAAAGAAAGTGGTACCTACCATAGTAAAAATAAAAAAAAAATCTAGTAGAATTTCTTAGTTACCCTGCACTTCAAGCCAATAACAACTTCTTTTCTTCCTTCTCACTTACACATTTTTTTTATGAAAAATTATGATTCAGCGGTGCTTGATTGTTCTTATTTGAATAAAGTTTTAATTTTTAGTTAGAGAGTCTGTAAAACTGTTAATCCCACAAATAGAGTTATTGTCTTTTTCCATGAGAATAAGAGATTACCCTGTTAAAGATGGTACGCTACATTTTGACCCGAGTAATAAGTTATCGCTATATAAAATTTAGTTAAAATACATTCAGTATATTTTACAAACATGCAGACAAACAGATAAAAATTTCAACAACTATGGTTTTAGGGTCTACATATTATATTCATGTACATAATAAGTAACAATTATTGTTTTTAAAAATTATTTCTTATACATTGCACAGATTTCACTTTTTTTACACTATTTTATCTATACTAATATTATAAAGCTGAAGAGTTTGTTTGTTTGGTTGAACGCGCTAATCTCAGAAACTACTGATCTGATTTGATAAATTCTTTTTGCATTTGATAGCCCGTTAAATGAGGAAGGCTATAGGCTATATATCATCCCGGAAAAGTGTACGGGTCCCGTGGGATACATTTGTTTTTGGCTAGGGACGAACCCGAAGCGAAGCGAGGGTGAGTCGCTAGTTATACATATACGTATAGATTAGTACATTACTAATAATAACTAGGAACGTACCTATTGGTATTTTTTTTAATTTAAAGTAATAAAAAAAAACCTTAAACAAAAAATTTGCACAAAACATTGTTATTCTGTCATTATCATAAACAGTAATTAAAATATGAACAAATATATAGGGTCAAATTTGTACTGATGAAGTGGTTAGCGGTTTCGGATTCGCGGTTAACTGATTTTAAATTAAGCCTTCCACTAAGTTTCATAATGTAGTGCATAAATTTAGGGTATCTATAATTTGTTTATAATATTACCATTAAAAACATAGTTGTCTAGTAGTTAGTGTCACTGTTGACTTGCAATAGTTGCCAGTTCGATTCTGGCAAGATTTTTTTTTATTTTGGCCGTAATATATTTAGTGAGAGTGCTAGGAACTTGCTTGAACGGGTTCTAGATTCGAGATCTAGGTCAGACCGAATTTAGTTGTCAAGTATTTCTATCAAGAAATTCTCAGAAACAGCCTAGAGTTAGGAAGTTGACGGTGTTTCACCTTCGTGCTTTGAACATTACGTAAAACTGTCGAGGATGCGTTGAATTGTCGTCCCATCGGAGTATGAGGATGACAGAAATAGAGAGTGCACTAGTGTTCGCACCCATATTTGTGTACTATAATATCTCCCGTACACACGAGATGTCTCAGTGAGATTGGCCGCCGTGGCCGAAATCGGTTAGGGGTCCAAATCATTATTTGATTATCTTACTAATGTTATAAATGTAAAAATTTGGATGTTTGGATGTTTGTTACTCAATTACGCCAGAATAGCTGAATGGATCTAGACGAAATTTGGCACAGAGATAAATTATAATCGGGAATAGCACATAAGCTACTTTTTATCTGGGTAACATGTACGGTTCCCGTAGGATACATTTGTTTTTGTTTTTCTAGGGGCGAACCCCAGCGAGGGTGAGCCGCTAGTTAATACATATATTTATGGTATTCTTTAAGTATATAAATCGGCTTTCTGTGAAGTTCACTTTAGCTCATACATATATTTTCACATCAATATTAATCATACAAATGTTTATAAGTAACGGATTTATAGTCTAATCAACAAGTGTTTTTTTAGATTTGAAAAATTAGTTTTTGAGATATTTGCAAAAAAACTAAGCCCCCTTTTTTATTTTTAGTCAATTGCTTATAACTTTTGCAAACGGAACTTATTTTTTTTTTTTAAAATTATTTACATACCATTCCGAATTAAATGACATCACCTTCATATTTTTCCGAGACAGCTGAAAAAGTTGACCTAAGATGCACTTGTTGGCTAGACTATTAGTAATTGTTTTTATTAAATATAGAAGAACTAAATTAAAGCAGCTCATTTTTATCGATAGACTAACTAAGGGCCCAGGGTGGAAACTGGTAAAAAAAAAGTAAGTATAACTAAATATTTATGTTTCGTCTGTCTGTCGGTAAATTAAAAATAAAAAAAAAATTTATGTCACACATGTTTTTCTAATAAATATGGAAATTAATTCCAAAGCCCATGAACACACATGAAAGTGCTAATTTTGTCCTTTCGTGTGCCTTGCAATAATAAATTTCGCGTATCATTGAATTCAAATGCGCTACTTAACTTGGCCAAATGAACAGAATTCCGCCAAATTTCGAGCTGAAATATTCTGAGCCGTATATTCGTCTATGATATCTATAAAATGTAAAACGTGTCATGTAAAGCGTTAATATCTATATATTAAAACGTGAAGCAAAAACTTTGTACCCCTTTTTACGAAAATTGCTCGGATGGAGGAGTGTGAAATTTCATACACTTATAGTTTATATAGAGAAGGAGTGCAAAATGCTATTTTTTTTTTATTATGCATAAAAAATACATTACACACACTACCATGTATTTGATACACACGCATATGTACTCTTTTGTTTATTGTTAATGTGGCCACGCGGCGATCACTAGTTATATTAAAAGTATATTCTCTTATATTTTCCGGGCGACTATTATAATGTGAAATTTTGAGTTGAACTACGCGTAAGACTAGTTTCGATGATATCTTATTTTAATAATTATATATTAAAAAAAACAGTGGTATCTATCCATTTAAGAGGTAAGAGCTACGAGTAAGTTTGATTTCCGATATTTTTAAAAGCTTTTATTCAGTTTGCAATGTTTATTAGTTGGTATGTTTGTATGGCTCCTTGGATCTTGTAAAATAAATTGGAACCATTTCTTCTTATCCAAAGTGAACATTTTACGTTTTGATTCAGCTCTAATGAAAATGACTTTTTATGATAATTATGACCTCATTTTCTATCTATGATGAGCTCCTTGCTTCGCAACTCATCAACGGTTAACAGTTCAGACACGAAATTTTATATATGTATTCAACTATTACAGCCCGTTCTAGAAACCATCATAACTTAGCTGCTGCATCAACGTCAACGGCACAAACACGATTCTATATATAATCAACAGTACAACCCTAACATGATTTTTAAACACCATGATTTATGAACTAAAAAAAAGATAAATAAATAAAGAATCAAAAATCATTTAAAATAAGTATTTATTTAAATTCAATAAAAAGAAGAACATAAACTTGTAAAATCTAGTTTCCAAAAATGTGTTTTTGATTAATTTATTACTTTTTGTCATCAATTCTACTATTATAAATTTGAAAGTGTGTGTGTTTGTCCTTATTTTACGTCAAAACAGAGTGACGGATTAGCGTGTTTTTTTGCGTGGAGATAGTTGCAGGGATGGAGAGTCACATAGGCTACAGGTATTATTTTATTGCGGGAGAATATCTCATTCCCACGGGAAAACACGATATATAAACTTGGTATTAATGCTCTTCAATACAATTAAATACATATGTGTTTAGCATTTTTCTAATTTCATTCATTCATAAGGGGGTAAAATAGGTGATGAAAATTTGTATGAAACCTACCTTTTTAGAGTTTTTTTTTGGTAGTTCTTCTAGTAATTTAATAAATAAATGGAATAAATGTGCTATTTTAAATACAATAAAGATGTTACTAAGAATTGAATGCATAATATTATACAATATTAACCGAACTTCTTGACTAACTTTCAAAATGCAATAATATCTCTTTATAATGTACTGATTCAGCCAAACAATTGTACAGTATCAGGTTTGCATTCAAAAGACTCGGCAAGCCAAATAAATGGGTATTTCGTTTCCAAATTTCAAACTAACGAAAACAACAAGTTATTTCTCTTTGTGAATTTGTATTTCGCAATTGTCACAGGAATAGTGATGTTTTTACTTGAATAATATACCGACTTTCAAATAGAAGATTTTAGTCTTTCAGATGTTTTTGTTTAATAACTGATTTGTATTAATTATAAATAAATAGATTTTGTGTGTGATTTCATCTTACATTTTAAATAAATAAATAAATATGTTGGGACATTAACACACAGCACCATCTAGTTCCATGGTAAGCTACGAGGCCTGTGTTATGGATACCAGATAGTTGATACACTACACATATATAACTTTAAATACATACATATTATAAACATAAACACCCACGACTGGAGTACAAACATTCGTGCTCACAAATGAATGCCCCCAGCGGGACTCGAACCCGCGACCTCTGGCACAGCAAGTAGGGTCACTACAAACTGAGCCAAATGTGTCGTCAAATAATGCAAAATACTGTTGAAGGCAATTTTATTGAAGGTAATAGAATAGTAGCTGTAGTTTTACCAAGCTCAATACAATAACCATGCAAAAGGTACTTATATAATATGAACCCGATTTTTCTATTTAACTATTTAGGATCCAAAAAAGATACTACAGCGGAGCCGCGAGTAAAACTAGTAAGTAATAAACTCGTAATTGTTATTGGTAAAATAAACCTAAAAAGATAAATATGTTCAAGTAAAGGATTTTTTTTTAAACAAATTACTGTTAATCGAACTAGTATAGGTATAGGTTGGAACAAATCAATCGGACATAGAAGCAAAAGTACCTTATATATTATAGTTATCAAGATTTACTCAAAGGAAACATTAGTTTATTTTTTTAAATAATAATAACTGTATTTTTTTTTAAAGCTTACCTGAACCGGGAATTGAACCAAATAAAAATGTAAAAAAAAAAACACCGTCTCTATTTTATCGAAGGATAAAATCTCTCGACCAAACATTGCGTCTCAGAATTGAAGAAAACGACGATCGTGGAACAAACACACAGGATGTGGAAGAAAAGTGTCTTAAACAATTAAAATATCAAGTTTTGCTCAAAGGAAACATTATTTTATTTTAAAAAATAAGATTAACTGTATTTAATATACAATTTTCATACAATTTTCGTTCGAGACATTTCATGCCATGCATACCACAGACTCTATCCATTATTTTGGTGAAAACAAGGATGAAAGTTTGTATCAATTACCTATTTAATCAACCTAGGGAGGAACCCAAGCGAAGTGGGGGTGAGTCGCTAGTAATTGTATAATTTAAATTTAAACGTCTTAAATTTCATGCCCTTGACATTTTTATTACTACATTCAATAATAAAAATATATAATTATAAGAATAACACATTCTGACCACGTCATTTCCATGTTAAGTTCTATAAGTATCTATTCTAAATGAAAACCCCCATTTAGTTATTTTTTACTTTTCAGTGCTTGGAAGTCGGTTTTTTTTTAAAGTTTTATTTTTCCATTTTTAGTGTAGACGTATCATCAATACAAATTAATCAAGCCCAAACACCAGGTAATTGCTGTAAATCGTTGAGGAGTTCCCTCGACTATCTTTCGGGTCCATCATCAGATCGACTCCAAACCTTCACTAAATAGTAGTGCTTTAAAATACCTAATGAAAATGTTAACAAACACACTAGTCGCCGCTACAATTTTCAAAAGTTCCCCTCGATTTCTCTGGGATCCCTCTGGGATACGGTCGAATTGAGAACCTCCTCCTTTTTTGGAAGTCAGTTAAAAATCATTAATAATTAATCGTCATTCGGCGGTTTCTATTTACGGCCCTTGGATCCTGGGTTTTAATACCATGTATACCATAACAAATTTATTAATTACAATTGATGTACAAAGCTATACAGTAATAATGAAATAATAAATAATATGTTGGAACATTAAAACACAGCACCATCTAGTTCCATGGTAAGCTACGAGGCTTGTGTTATGGATACCAGATAGTTGATACACTGCACATATACAACTTTATATACATACATATTATAAATATAAACACCCATGACTGGAGTAAAAACATTCGTGATAATCAAAATGAATTCCCCCAGCGGGAATCGAACCTTCGACTGCTGGTATAGCAAGTAGGATCAGTACAAACTGAGCCAAACGTGTCGTCAAACAACAGTATTCTTTTAAGAATTAATTTCGAGACATACGTATGTATATAACATCCATACTTTCACGTTTTGCTCCATACATCTTTCTTTTTATATATAAGCGGACAGTTACATCATAAATCAAGTCAATATAAGACCTGTTCTAAAGAACTTCCCTTTCAAAAACTTCGAGGGTATTCAACGTCCATGAACGAGTGTTAGTGATGAAATATATAACTAAGTTTTTTCGTGTTAAATCATATTATTAATTAAATTAAACTGAACATAAAAATATTTGGTGAATATTGTCAATTATAGTTTTAGTATGTATTAAAAAATGTCTAATTGTAAAATTTTCTATACCAATATTATAAAGAGAAAAAATTGTGTTTTTTGAAGTAAAACTTCTTTACGCACGCTTGACTTGGGGGGTAAGCTGGTGAATGCGTTATGCGTTATGATATATAATATCCATACTAATATTATAAAGCTGAAGAGTTTGTTTGTTTGTTTGGTTGAACGCGCTAATCTCAGGAACTACTAATCCGATTTGAAAAATTATTTTTGCATTAGATAGCCCGTTAACTGAGGAAGGCTATATATCATCCTGGAAAAATATACGGTTCCCGTGGGATAGATTTGTTTTTGTCTAGGGACGAACCCGAAGCGAAGCGAGGGTGAGTCGCTAGTTATGTATATTCTTTCCTTAAATGATATTCAAATTTTTTTAATCTCTCACCTATCCTTATTATTTAAAACCTAAATTGAATTTCATAAGAGTATCATAACCTACAGAAGATTTACTTCTTGCGCGTGTACACATTCATACACGCACTCTTAAATTTTTTTGTATGTTTGTTTGTTATGGATAAACTAAAAAAACTACTGGACTAATTTTAGACATTGTTTCACGTGTTAAAAGCTACATTAACAGCAAGTGATATGATTCATATTTTATATTCAAAGAAATTAGAAATCCCCACGAAAATTGTAATAATGTAATCTAAGGTATCAAAAACGTTTGCTTATAATAGTCGTTATTTGGCACATACATTTATATAAATCTTGTCGAATGTAATAAAATATATTATATATTCATCTCAAACCTAGAAAGAACTTTGATAGATAGTGGAAAATCAAAGTTTCTTGAAACGTATGCTTTAAAAACTTTGAATGCGCCAGACGTCTGCGTGTTGAATCGAGTACCACTACACTCCATACGAGACTGTTTCAACAACTCATTTGTCTAGATGCAAATTAGACATTGAAGTTGAAGAAACATCTTCTTTATCTATACATAACATAAAATTCCAACTGAGTCGAATCTGTACATTAAATATTGGATATAGAAGCCGAATCTATAGTTTTTAGATTTTTTGTCTGTCTCTCTCTCTGGGAACCCATCACGAAAAAATCACTGAACAGATTTTGATGAAATTTGGTACGATAATAGCTGGTTATCGGGGTCAATATATAAGATCTTTAAGCTGGGATTTTTTTACTTTGGGAAAACATCTCATCTTTGAGAATTCTATACTAAGCTTAAAACGTAGGGATCAACCCGAGCGGAGCGACGATGAGTCGCTAGTTAAGAAATATAATATGCATATTATGTAATAGTAAAATACCATTAAGCCTCTGAATGAGTCAATAACAAGTCAAACATTTTAAGAATAACAGTCAATTGACCTTTATAGAAAACTTATCTATACTAATATTTACAATAGGTAAAGTTTGCGAGTTGTGATTTTGTGTGTTTGTGAGGTTGTTAGGGGTAATATCTGGATGTACTGAACCGATTTAGATGAAATGTAATAAAAAAATAGTTTGAGACTCTGGGAAGGATAAAGGATACTTTTTATCCCGGCAATTATCCCTCAAGGGGATGAAAATGGGGATGAAAGTTTGTATGGGGAATCAAACTAGAGACGAACCCGAGTGAAGCGAGGGTGAGTTGCTAGTATATTAATATAAAGAGACCTGAAGGATAGGCAAAATGTATTTAGGGCCAAAGAGTGATCTAATATGTACAAAGTAGTATATTTCTGTTTATCAAAAAAGTTACATCGACTCTAAAATAACTTTGAATCTATTTTTTTCTGAATTTATGGGTAAAATTTTATCTTAAAATTCATATTGGATTCTTGAGGACCCTTGAAACCTATTTATTATTAAAATTAGTTCACAATTGATCAAGCTTAAGTGCTTATTTGTTTGAACAACCAATACTTCTTGTACTTTAGAGTAGAGTGTTTTTTGCTCTATTTTAAAAACAAAGCTTTATTTATAAGATTACATTATTAGATACACATATCTATATACATAAGTACCTGGGCAACCGAGCTTCACTCGAGTTCTTTTTTGTTATATCGTATTTTTCAGATAAAAAAAACTAAAAACTTGAATAAATACAAAAACAAAAGTAAAAAAACTTTGTATTCCAACTGGGATTCGATCTCGGACCCTTGTGTTGTCTAACTTACGCGTTGACCGCTTGACCACGATGCTTACAACCGAGTGCAAAGAGTTATCGACCATATTCTGCATGAAATAATGTAAAAAGAAAACTGCATGAAAACTCGAAAACACGCGTTTTCCGAGACATGAGACTAATCTAGATCAATTTCTCACCCCCAAAAGGCCCCATATACCAAATTTCAACGAAATCGTTAGAACCGTTTCGAAATAAAGATATAAAGATATAAATATACAAGAATTGCTCGTTTAAATATATTAGATATATATTTTTAAAAATAACTATTCTGTATGAAAAACTCTTTCGATAAATTGATCATTTGGAAAAATAAGCAATAAGGTGAAAAATAAAAAGAGCTAACGAATTTTATTATAATAAAGCAAAACCTTAGAGAAGCTAATATTCTATTTTATCTTTCAGGAGGAAGACATCTAATGCTTAAAAATACAAAATAGTATAGTTTTATTTTTATTATTCATATTTTATCCTCAAAAATAGCATTCCTATGAAGGGTTGATGTCAGAAAGGCGGCCGGTCGTAAAACTTTTGCCAAATCCTATCAGCAGTACGGAAGATACTGCGCCGACCCCGAGTGATTGGGAAATGGGTAGGGAGATAATGATTTTATCCTCAAAAATTAAATTTTAATTTAACTATTACATATAAAATTTCCTTTCTTTAAAGAAGTAGAAAGTAGCATAAGCAGCAAATCACGCTATTATTTTTGTATGTATATCTCGACTCCATCTGTATATTACTTTAGTGTGAGTATTAGGTGTACATTTTATATTTAACTAGCTATTCAACATCGCTTCGCTCGGGTTTGTCCCTAGGTAAGTACGTGTTGACGCTTAGTATGGAATAAATAGACTATATATATATATATATATATATATATATATATATATATATATATATATATATATATATATATATATATGAGTTTTATATTCCTCCCTAGAGAAATTATTGATTGATTTCCCATACAAACTTCCAGCCTCCTTTTCACATCTTTAAGGGATAATTTCCGGGATAAAACTATCTTATGTCTTACCAGGATCTCAAACTATCTCCATACCAAATTTCATTTAAATCGCTTCAGTAGATTAAGCGTGAAAAGATAACAGACAGACAGGGTTAGTTTCGCGTTTACAACATTAGTATGTATAGATTATACACAGCAATACAGTCTAAGTACTTTGTAAACAACATGAAGTAGTGGTCATTATTTTCACATTTCCTAAGGTATCCGTAGACCGTTACTCACGAGGGGAATGTAGATGATGCGAGCGTAAAATTCGCCTCACGTGCATCGAACGAACTCTGCTTACACCTAATTACACGTATGCACTTTAGGCCGATTACACATGAAGCGATTAAAAAACGTCAATCAATTTATATTATGATTATACTGTGGTTTAGATACTTTGACAGAAAGATATGTAAATTTAATTCAGTAGTTACAAAAATTATTTCTATTTGTATAAATGAACAAATTAACAAAATCAAAAGAGTAAAAATTTCTTTAAATTTTTTTTTTTATGTTTTTGGATTGGATGAAACGTGCCAACTAAATATTTCGTTACATCCTTTTTAATTTCAAATTAAGGCTATGTGAGATTGTGAGATTCATTATAATTTTTATATTTACTAAATATAACCAAATATTTTTTCCTAGTAAAAATAAAATATAATGAAAAAAGAATATTATACAATATACATAGATAAAAGTGGCAATAGTTTCGCACTAAAATGTCACAGAGGCAGAATTAATAGATCCTATTACAAAAGGGAAATTGTCGATTTGTCACAAATAACAATGGTACCCTTGCGTCTCGTAACATTACCGCTCCCATACTGTGCATCCACCAAGTACATATACAGTAATGATCATTTAAAGACTTAATCTCTATCGGTAGTTTTGAGGTATGTCATGATGTAATCATTCCTTCGCTATCGCTATTGTAACTACCTCGGTGGTTTAGTGGCTAGTATGTAAAGCTATAGATCCGTAGGTCCTCGGTTTAAGTCTCAAAACGGTTTTTCTGTTAAGATACTTTTAGTAACAGCCCGAAGTTGGGAAACTGTAATTTACCCACGTGCCTCGTGGCACGAGCACGTAAAGCTGTTGGTCCTGCGGCCGGCCGTGTTGAAATATCGTTCAATCGGACCTTAAAACCAAAAGGAATAAAGAGATCACTTGTGTCTGTGCGTAAACTTATGCGCTATAATATCTCCTGCTTATCTGGCTAGTCTCAGTGAGGTAGTTCACCATGGCCGAAATCTGTCAGGAGGACATTATTATTAGTTATAAGTCCTTTTTATATTACGCTTATTAGTTTTATTAATATTAAAATAAACATTTAAAGACTTTTGTTACCATTAACAAATCAAACAAGCAAAACAAATAGGTCCTTTCAAACGATTTCAGTAAGGGCGTATTAAAGTACACAAGTGTGAGCACAGACCAAAGGACTTTTTTTTATGAGATTCAGTGACAAACGAGCAGACAGACCACCTGATGGAAAGTAGTACCTGTCGCCCATAACACCTGCGGCTCATGCACTTAGGTTTTAAGTAACAAAAATGCAGGGCCCAGGTGTGTTGTCACTGTGAGGACTAAGATGATATGCCTCTTGCCTGTAATTGCGCTGGCTACCTTATCCTTCAAACCGGAACACAACAATGCAATCATTGTTGCTTGGTGGCAGAAATAGATAAGGGGGTGGTACCCATCCAGTCGGACTCCTCAGGCTTGACAGAGTCCTACCACCGGTTCTTTTAACACTTATATTCTGATAGGACAATAACCCGACACCCCCAGGAAAAAATAACATTCAGATCCGACAGCTTAACGTACTCTCCGTACGTACGTACAAGCACGGGAGGCGCGGTTTGAGCACCATCAGTTTCCCAACTCCAGACTGTTATTGCATATTTCTTCATATAAAAACTCAATAAATAAAGTTGGCACGACTCGGAACTCATACATAGGACTTTCGGACCTGCCATGCCTGCAACTGTACATTCTAGACACTAGACCGACGAGGCAGTCAAACGTAAAAATTCTAAGCTAATCTTATCCGTCCTAGCTTGTTTTCCAAAAATGAAATAATTTCCATATTTTAAACGCGTAAATTAATAATATTATTTTTACTGAAAAGGATTTGTGTTATTCTGTTTATAGCAAACATCATAATATAATATGAAACCACATGACCTCACGTATCAGAGACCGACATACTCTATAAGTAAATGTTCTCGCGCCACATGTGAACGTTTTGCTAAGGAATATATAGATTTAACAGAGAAAATGTGGTCGTATTCGAAACAAAATTTGAATGCTCCACATTTATGAGGTTAAGAGTCAAATTTTATTAAAATTATTAGAAATTTGATTAGTTTAGATTATATTCTCTTTTCTAAAACCTCCTTTTTCAATTGTTTATTGAATACTAGCGGCTCACCCTCGCTTCCCTCGGGTTCGTTTCTGTACAAAAACAAATCTATCCCACGGGAACCATACATTTTTCCGGAATAAAAGTACCCATTTTTAAAAACTACACATTTGTTATTTTTATGTATAAACTATATTATTGTAAAGTTTCATAAAAATCCAATCAATAGTTTTTGTGTACTAAGCTGTATAAGTTACTATAGTTTTTTAACTATCCCACGGGAACTATCTAATTTTCTGGGATGAAAAGTATCTAAAATATTGACTGACCATGCAAAATTTCATTTAAATCGGTCCAACAGTTTCGGAGATTAGCCCGTACAAACAGACAAACAGACAGAGTAACAAAAAAATAAAAAAAATCTGGATTTGTTCTATTTCTCTTCTTACATCGCCCTGATTTGGTTTTTAGCATTTTTTTTTCCATGTACAGACATTTGACCTCTACAAATTTATTATATGTATAGTCTATATTTTAAAATCATTCAATTGTTGGTTTTAGTAAACACAACAGTAAAATTTACATGTTAATCGCTGCTTATCACTTTAAAAAAACAAAGTTTGTAAGCAGCCTTAAAGTATCGAGTGCATCCAGAGAGTGGATCCTTTACGACCGCCTTCAGACAATTTGGGCTAATTGCTCGGATACAGAGACAAGTTTTACAACTGAATAATTTAGTTCGTTTTACGTTTGTTGAAAATACCGTACAGTTTTGTTTTCCGGAAGATACAATCTTTGAATAAAGTTCTTAGCTCTCGGTTATACCGGAATTTAATTTATGTTCAAATGCGTTTGCATCACTACAAAATTTGCTTTCTGAACTTAAGTTTTGTTTAAGTAAGTATTCGAAAATATTTTGAGCTAAACAATGAATATAATGTAAAATCTAGCAGAAGATAAAAAAATAACTTGATGTTTTTCTTAAACAGATCGGTATAAAACTAAGATATATTTGTTTATGCTTAGAACATTTCGAGTTATAATACGCTGGTAATTCTGAGATCTTTTTATGGTGACTTCAAGACACCCAAACGCACCAATATCCGTCGATGTTAGGTTAGTTGTTATCCCTCCCAACGTGCGTTCATCTTGTCGTGGTGGGAGAACTCATTTGCGTCCGGTAATTCACTTCAACTGGGCGCAAAGCCAAGAAAAACACTAAGACGCGGTCCATCTCGGTGGGTGGTGTGCCATGCGGGTTGCTCCTGGTACTTCTCTGATAGCAGAGTGGACCGTTGGAGCAACCCCATAGTTGATGTAGTCTGTTTCTGCAGATCTGCCGTCGAGGCGTCGTGGTTGAGTGCGTAAGTGATCCTGCGACGCCCCATTAATACGGGGAAGATTTTATTGGGTATTAGTGGGTAGTACTGGCTTTTTTAGACAGTGAGTCCTACATAACCACCTGTTTGTATACAGATGGTATGCGTTAATGTATTGCCCAACATAAAAAAAGGGTTAGTTGCTATCCTATCAGACTATTTCCTCCACAAAGGAAATCAGAAAATCAAAAATTAGTTAGAAGAATATCATTTTTACGCATAAAATAATATTATACTACCAATACAAATATAACATAATTTAAACTAATAAAGCTCACCAACTCGTAACTATATTCGACGTCCAATTAAATAAAGCCTAATGAAGCGATGAAACTGCTACAAACTTCCAATACAGAATTCATTCAAAGAATTTTTACGCGACATTTGATATTGACAATACAAATACATATTCTGTCACTTAATAATCTATACATATTATAAAACTAGCGACTCACTCTCGCTTCGCTCGGATTGGTCCCTAGGTAGGCAATGTAAGCGCACAATATAAATCTTTGAACTTCTCAGCTTTTCTGCACTATACTGTATGTATACTGTAATATGTATTATATATAATATAAACCTTCCTCATGAATCACTATCTATTTCTAAAAATTAAATTGAAATCCGTTGCTTAGTTTAAAAGATCTAAGCGTACAAACCGCGGGAACAACTGTGTTCTATATATACTATGTATAGATTCTGAGTCAAATCTGTACATTAAATATTTTTTGGAAAATCTTATTGAAATAGTTATCATTATCAATACAGAGGCCGAATCTATTATTTTTAGAATTTTTATCTGTCTGCCTGGGAGCGCATGATGAGAAAACCACTGGACAGATTTTGATAAAATTTGGTATGATAATAGCTGGTTATCCGAGTCAACATATAGGATACTTTTTACTGTGGGAAAATATCTCATGTCTGAGAAATCTATATTAACCGTTAAAATATGTATATCATTCGTATTGTCATTAGTATTGTATTCCTTATCATCAAAAATAAACTAACGTCTAAAATGTCAACTCTGATAAGAGGAAGTAGTTCTAATTCAGTTTACAAGATTTGACTCATAAAAACATACCAACAAACAAACATTGCAAGTTTAATACCAGTTTTTAAAACACAGTAGAAAAAGCTACGAAGTACAGTAAGTAAACAGCTAAACAACAATCTATATATTGACATGGACAAATAAAATATATACGCATCGAATAACAACTTTTTTAAAGTCGGTGAAATAACAGCGAAGAAAAGTGCCCAGTAATATTAGACGTAGACTTTATTACCATGTAGTGACAGTTCTATTATGCGAGATAATTTCATTTAAACAGAACGTAGTTTCATTACATTTTATGGTCCTTTTTAGGGTTCCAAAGAGAAATGACCGACAGAATGCTTCTCACTTGTTTTATTCTATTTTAAATGTGAAAGTTTAGATGTTTGGATGGTTGGATATTTGTTTCTCAATCACGGCAGAACGGCTGAATGGATAATGATAAAATATGATACAAAGGTAGATTATAGTCTGGAACAGCACGTAGGCTACTTTTTATCCCGGTTAAATGTACGGTTCCCGTGGGATAAATTTGTTCTTGTTTTCCTAGAGGCAAACCAGAGCGACGCGAGGGCGAACCGCTAGTATATATATCTCTGGTAAAGTCCTCATTTCTTAAAAGATTTTCTTTTTGTTGATATTTTAGCTCATATATTATTTAACTATACCTGTTATATCAAATCAAATCAAATCAAAATATACTTTATTCAAATAGACTTTTACAAGCACTTTTGAATCGTCAATTTTACATTTTAAATTTTAATTTAAATTAAATGTCAGTGTAGTCAGTCCGTGAGGAAGCTACCACCGGCTCGGAAGGCAGTTCTGCTGAGAAGAGCCGGCGAGAAACTCAACAGTTGCTCTTTTAAAATAATAACTGTGTACAATATTGTAATACAATAATTATTATATATTTATCCTACGTGAGATCCAACCAGATATTAGTTCCACACATTGATATCTTCGAAGTATTCCGTGACTGTATAATAAGCTTTATTTATTAATACATTTTTAATTTTAGATTTAAATTGTTCAAATGGCAAGCTCAAAATCGATTGTGGAACTCTATTATACATGCGTACACCTTGCCCCATAAACGATCTATTTACTTTTTGTAGGCGAAAGCTAGGCGATACCAGTTTTTCCTTATTTCTAGTGTTTATTTCGTGCATATCACTGCGTTTTAAATAACAATGAATGTTTTGTCGGACAAACATAATATTACAATATATATATTGCGATGCAACTGTAAGTATACCAATTTCCTTAAACAAATCTCGTAGGGTATCCCGAGCTCCGATGTTATAAATTGCCCGAATGGCCCTTTTTTGGAGAATAAATATAGATTTTATATCGGCCGCATTACCCCATAACAAAATTCCGTAAGTCAAGATGCTGTGAAAGTAGCTGAAATAAACAAGTCTAGCAGTATTAACATCTGTTAGCTGCCTGACTTTCCTAACCGCGAACACAGCGGAGCTTAGTTTACCCGCGAGAGATGAAAGATGGGGGCTCCACTGAAGACCCGAGTCCAATGTTATACCTAAGAATACCGAGGAATCTACAGTATCAAGAATCTCATTATCTAAAAACAAACTAAAATTCTGTCTCCTTACATTAGGTAGGGTAAATTGTATACATTTAGTTTTCTTTGTGTTTAATGCTAAGTTGTTAATATTAAACCACTTAAGTATGTAAGATAATGCACTGTTTACTTTGTCATAATTAGTTATATTTCTATCCACTTTAAAAATTAAAGAGGTATCATCCGCAAAGAGTACAATATCACACAATTCATTAGCATAGAAAGGAAGATCGTTTATATAAACTAGAAACAAAAATGGACCCAAAATAGATCCCTGCGGAACACCCATTCTAAGAGGGGATCCGGAAGAATTAACATTATTAACAGCGACTTTCTGAATCCTATCACTAAGATATGAAGCAATGAGATCAAGAGCAATGCCACGAATACCATAATGACTTAGTTTAAGCAGGAGGGTTTCATGTTCTACGCAATCAAAGGCCTTAGATAAATCACAAAAAACACCAATTGCATTTTGTGATTTTTCCCAAGCGTTATAAATGTGTTTAAGAAGAGCAGCTCCCGCATCGGCTGTAGACCTACCTTTGGTAAAACCATACTGTTCACTATGGAAGATGCTATTAATATTGAAATGAATTAACAATTGGTTTAGAATAAGTTTTTCAAAAATTTTACTCATAGATGGCAATATAGAAATCGGTCTATAATTGCCAGGATCATTTTTATCTCCGCTTTTAAAAAGAGGTATTATCTTACTTAGTTTCATAAGATCAGGGAAAGTTCCATAATCAACACATTTATTGAAAATAAGGGATAAATGTGGTGCAATATCAGTTATTATTGAGTTGAGTAATTTAACAGACATGCCCCACAAATCACCAGTTTTCTTAAGGTTAATGGTTTTAAATACTTTAATAATATCTTGTGCATCTACGTACGAAAATTTAAACTGGTGATCACAGTGATGAGTATGTTCATGTAAGAGGTTAATCGCGTCTAGGGAAGATGATTTTAAAGAAGATGTCACCTTTATTGGGATTTCAGAAAAATAATTCTCAAAAGTATTTGCAACATCTTCGTCTGAGCTCAATACTACGTTATCTATTGTTAGCTTCACAGGTCGACTATCGATCTTGGATCTTCCAGCCGTATGAGTAATTACATCCCAAGTTGTTTTAATTTTATTATCTGAATTTATAATTTTATTTCTAATAAATATAGACTTAGCTTGAATGCAAACATTTTTAAAAATCTTAGAAAACGCTCTTACTCGACTATGGAACATTGGGTCATGATTCCACTGCCTCACACTATACAATTCATATAATTTATCTCTACTTCGGTATATGCCGACAGTTGCCCAGTCGCTAAATTTCAGTTTATTATTTTTATAAAAAGTTTTTTCTTTAAAAATGTTATTAAATGACTTTAAAAGTGAGTTGAAAAAAATGTTATAGTGGTTGTTTGGATGATCTGAAATCATTTCCATTTTATGCAAGTGCCGTGTCACTTTCTCTTTGAAAGAATTGATTCTACTTATTGTAAATGGTCTACTTTTAATTTTTTGCCTTTTATTGATAACATTGTTAGTTAACGAAAATTTTTGACCAAAGTGGTCTGAACTTAAATAAGTAAATTAATACGTGGGTGTTTTTTTGTAACTTGTATTTTGAAACGATTGGGTGAATTTGAATGAAATTTAGTTCAGAAGCTATGAGTATAACCTGGAGTAACACATAAGCTGTTAGTCACCTACAGACACACCATAATGAAATGTGCGTAATTTGCTAGCATAATTATAAAAACTTAAAAAAAAACGACTTCCAGGTATATTTTGGAAGTCGGCATCATAGGACATACAAACAATTGCAAAGATTCGAAT
Source organism: Argynnis bischoffii washingtonia (assembly GCA_033884665.1). Classification (NCBI taxonomy): domain Eukaryota; kingdom Metazoa; phylum Arthropoda; class Insecta; order Lepidoptera; family Nymphalidae; genus Argynnis; species Argynnis bischoffii. Next base: position 1,331,645 of record CM066610.1, read on the forward strand.
TAATATGACAATTAGAAGTTGGTAAGAAATTCTTAATAAATCTGTTAATTTACTTCAAAATTCATGGTTTTTCCTAATTTTCTCGAAAACGTAAGACTACGTTAAAAGAAAAATCTGGACCACCTCTGGACCTACCTTAATATACTTTGAAGTAGTAAAATCGATCAAGCTGTCTTCGAAAAATTGGTGAATATAGATAAAAATAAAACTTCCTTTTCGGAAGTCGGTTAAAGTGATAGGTTTCATCCATTCTTCTCTATTCATAAAAAAGAATAGATCTATTGCAGATATTTTCAACTTCGTATTGTAGATGGAATATCAACAAAGGTGGGTCAATTTTTACAAAGCGCTCTTAGCAGTCGATCACTGCGGCCCGTGACCGCGTTACGGACAGTTGGTCTTGAGTAACTGCGAACGGATGCATCGGTAGGGGCTGTTTACTGCTCTTAGCCTGAATAACGGCTCTCTGCTATTGTGGGGAAATTCTTTTTGTTTCCCACTAAAATTGAAAATAGATTTGTTTGTAATAGATAATATTAATCGGACTACTATTATATATGCGAAAGTTTGTATGTGAGTTTGTGTGTATGTTTGTTACTATTCAGCCCTTTGTAATATTCCACTGCTGGGGGTGGGTCTCCCGTTCAATGCGAGAGGGATCAGGCCATAGTTCACCATGTTTGCCAAGTGTAGGTTAGCGGACTTCACATGTCTTCGAAAGGTTGCTAGGTTCTCTCAGACATGCAGGTTTTCTCACGATATTTTCTTTCGCCGTAAGACAAGTGGTAATCATATTAGAAATGATTAGCACATGAAAATATTAGAGGTACGAGACCCGGGATATGATCCCATGTCACTCGGTTTCCCAAACGAGCGCGTTACTATTGGGCTACCACTGCCTTGTTTGTTACTACTTCAGGCTAAAGCGATGGATTTGGATGAAATTTGGTACACAAATGGACTATGACCTGGAGCAATAAAAGCTGTGGTTGTAAAAAATTTTGCAATACAATAGTATCAAAATAATAACTTAGTGAGACATAAAAACTCTCTCGTATACTTCTAACACAAATATTTTATATTAAACTTCCTCTACTCATAACCATCAATCAGAGCTTTTGGTACTTTCTAAAGCTTTTCCTAGTCTAAGGAACAGCTTGCATAGTTCTAAATCATGTTTAACCTTCGACGAACTGGGATAATATAGATTTAATGTCTATATCTGCCTGTGGCTTTCGAATAAAAACACCGACTTTATTGCAGGTTTATTACTAGTCTTTCGAAAAACGATTATACTTAAATAAATAAGCAATCTAATATATAAATATCTCGTGTGTGTTGTGGTGTGGTGTTTGTGGTCGCACTGTTCCGAAACGGCTCGATGGATTTTAATGTTTTTTTTTGTATATTTCGTAGGTATAAGAATAAGTCGTAAAGGATTTTTCACTCTCCTACTATATAATTCAAAAGAAAATCGCATGAAAACACGAAAACACGCGTTTCCCAGACATGAGAATTCTAGATCGATTTTTCGCCCCTGAAAGCGCCCACATACTAAATTTCGGCGAAATCGTTGGGGCCGTTCCCGAAATCGCTGGTATAAATAAATAAAGATATAAAGATATAAATATAAAAGAATTGCTCGTTTAAATATATTAGATTAGATATAAATATATGTTGTTTCTAACAACAACATGCTGCCCGTTATTGTTGAATTAAACTTATTTTAAGCGAGATAGCTTTTAAAAATAAAGTGTTCGCGAGTATAGCTCACGTAGTTCAGAGTGACAAAGCCATTACAAAACTTAATAAAGTTTTTATCACGGACAAAGAAGTTGACTGCGTTTTTCTGTTTAATTTTCTTCTGAAAATATTTCGTGCGACGTTTTAGTGCAACATTTCATCACGAATGGTTTAAAAAACTCAATTGGATTTAATTTTTAAGACTCTCCTTTATAACACCCGACATAAAGCGAGTGGATAACACAACTCGATTGACACTTGCTTGTCGCTGTGTATATGCCTGATGATTTATAACTATCACAAGCATATCTTTTATCAATATAGTGCATTCTTTTGTTTCCTTCAATTTTACATATGCCACATTGCACTTCCATCAATATCTACATATAATAAAATTTTAACCCGAATCTGTAGTTTAAATATTTTTTGGAAAATCTTATTGAAATAGACAATATTATCGATACAGAGGCCGAATCTATAGGTTTTAGAATTTTTGTCTGTCTGTTGTTGTTGTTTTACTGCGGGAAAATATCTCATCTCTGAAAAATGTAAACTAAACTTTAAAACATAATATGTAGGGACGAACCGGAGCAGAGCGAGTGTAAATCGCTAGTTTTTTATAAAACAGAAAAGAAAATTGAGTTTTCTATGCAAGATATTATTTAGAATACTAAAATTTTCATTTTAAATTAATCTTCATCATCTCATTAACTAAAAGCACCACAAAACAAATAATACAATAATATATAAACATACAACGCTAAAATAAAACCTAACAGCTAATAGCAAAGCTGTATCCGTTCTAAAAAGCTATTACACTTTTACTGAAACAATATTAGAAAGCTCGATACGGATATTCACGGGCGAAGCCTGAATACCGTTTTCATGCCGAATATATCTAAAGAACTGCTCAAGTACTACGTGTAAGGAATTCCGATGGACGTTTTGTGAGGCATTTATCAGTTATTATGCTTCAGTACGAGATAATGTGGGTAGTTTATTATACATGCATATTGGTTGAACCGTTCGATAGATACGTAAAAATTTGGAACTTCGAAATGTGTTAACCGTTCTTTGTGGTTTTAACATTTATTCAACACTAGCAGCTCACCCTCGCTTCACTCGGGTTCGTCGCTAGGTACGTTTTACATAGATATTTAAAATAGTTATTTGCCAGCGTAAGCCATATAACTTTTTTTTCTGATGTTTTAATACTTATTATCTTATTCCGAACTAAGAGAAATCCAAAAAATCAAATATCATAAAATTTGGTCCAGCCGTTCTTGAATTAAAAATGGTGTAACTAACACGACTTTGTTTTATATATATAGATTATCGAATAAAGTGTCAACGATGGAATTTTGGTAAATATCTATCTTGTTGACATATTAATATGCTTAGCGCCATCTATACAATGTAGGTAGCAAGTGGAAATAATTAGTTAAATTTATTATGACTATATGAGTAATTGCTTCGCTTAAAATATTTTCAATACTACATACTATAATTTTAATACCTAATAAGTACGTATTGTTTAGTGAAATTAAATCAACAATATTTAGCTCCGCAATAACATTTAAATTAGACACCTAATACTATTTAGGCGGTGATTTGTGATCCCCAACAAAAGCGGTATAATAACAGGCAAATCGTGTGTAGGTCCATAAACGGATATACTCGTGAATGTGCTAGTTAAATAGGTTTTATTAGTATAATATGACAAAGTGGTGTATTGTTGTGTTTACTACAACAGATAAAGTAAGTTTGAATCCCGTTTTAGGAACGTTTGTTCTCAATGTGGACATTTTGGGAACGTTCGTTCCCAATGTGGGCTTCAAGGATGTTACCATTAAATGGAAAATAAAAACAAACTATCTCAATTAAAGCGTTACTTACCTAAAGCATGATATATTCTGATCCGGAAAATTAAACGATGCATGCGATAGAACCGCTAAAACATCGATAATTGTAAATTCACTATTTAGCGAAGGTATTTACTGAAAACCGGATATAGTGCATAATTTATGTCATTGATTCTCTAAGCCAATAGTATTCTGATATTGAATTACCTTTTGTTGCGGAGAGGAAACTGATTTAAATTTTACTAGCTCGCTATAAGCATTTGTATGAGTCATACATATTTATGATTAAAAAAACAGGAAAAAAGTGTCTGTCTGTAATATCAAAATAACAGCTTTTTACTAAATGCATTTGAAATTATATCTAGTACTTATAAAAAAAACGATTTTTTACATTTTTGTCTGTCTGTCTGTTTGTTCCGGCTAATCTCCGAAATGGCTAGATAGATTTTGACGGAACTTTCACTGGCAGATAGCTTATGTTATAAGTAGTAACTTAATCTACTTTTATTTAAAGAAAAATCGAATTCCACTAAGAAAAAATGAAAACGTACCTAGGGACGCACCCGAGCGAAGCAAGGATAAGCCCCTAGTTCCATATAAACATAATTCGTTATTTATACTGGTGAAATAATAGAAAGTATTAAAAATCTGATCCTTCAATTTAGTTTAAACATTTGAGCTTTTCTAAGTGATTTTTTACCCCATACAAAATTATAGGGTACTTAAGGACGTTAGTAGCTTTACGTAAAAAATATCGATATTTTAGTTCCTAAGAAAGTCATCATATTTAGATGTAGGATAAACTGAAAAAGATTTTTTAACTATATTTAGTCACATTTAGTTCCTATGGGATTTTATTATTTTGTTATTTCTATTTATATTTTTAGCTAGTTCATTCCTGCGGCTACGCTCGCATGGTTAGTTTGGTGATGATCAAAGGTAGCCTATGTCCATTCCCTCCTGCTAAATTTTATCGAAATCTGTTCAGTGGTTTAAGTGTGAAAAAGTAACGTACAAAGTTATTTTTAAATTCAATTCAATTCAATTATCTTATTAATGACTTTAAAGCGTGCCAATTGAGCACAGATTACTTCGCCAATGTCACGTAGAAATTATAACTATAAAAGTTTATTAAGGTTGTTAGTCAAACTACACAAACTTGTCAATTATAATTGATGTCTCAAAGAGCAAAGTGTCATAGATTGTATCTAGGGAAGACGAATATTTCATTTTGATACACAAAATTTAGAAATATACGATTAATAAAATTAAATTTCATCAACACGTACTGTATACGACGTAAAAAGGACGTCGTATAATGGAAAGGAGCTCATGCATCACCCTAAGAGGTTCTATATAAAATAAATAAAATAAATGTACCTAGTGCATGGAGCATGATCGAAGATCACAGATTTTTCTTCTGCAAGGTGTCAAAATATACTAATACTAACTAGGAATATCGCGTATTTGGTAAAAATTAGTAGTAAGTTATAAAATAGTAAAATTGACATAACTTTTTTATTTATGAATCGATTGAAATAAACTATGTACTAAATATTAAGTGACGCTTACCACATTACACTTGCGAAAATCGCACCTAAATCGGTTTAGCCGTTTCTGATATTAGCGCGGACAAACACACAGCCAAAAAATCTAAAAATCATTGTTTTGGGTGCTTTTGCATTAATAAAGACCTCGAACAATAGTTTTTCTTAAATATCATCATAATTTACAAGCCAACTTTCACTTTTGCTTGTATCATTTTGAAAAAAATTAAGCAACAGTCTTTGTCTCAGTACACTATTAAGTTTTAGAACTTTATACGAAAAAGCTAATTTAAAAGGCTTTCCCACGTTCACTTTACATCTGCGTAATACTCTATGGCCGTAAAACTAGCACGTAAAATCAATCGCGCATGCAAATCTCTAAACACCAGTTCGAATACTAAACTCTGTGAATTGTTTACTGTTCAGATACAAGTTATTTGCTGTATATAGTTTGTTTATATATTGATTAAATTGTTTATTTATACACGACCCTTGAGACATAGCAGAATATGTGACAATGAACAGAGCTTTGAACCGAGTTCAGAAAAAAAGGAAATATTCAATTAGGTAGATCTTTGTGTAATAGCATTAATATGTAAGACTAGCGACTCACCCTCGCTCCGCTCGGGTTCGTCCCTACTTACGTTTTAATGTATAGAATAGATTTCCCAGAGATGAGATATTTTTGACCCGTATAACCAACTATCATCATACCGAATTTCATCAAAATCCCTTTAGTGGTTTTTCCGTGATGCGGTAACAGACAGACAGACATAAATTCTAAAAACTATAAATTCGGTCTCTGTGTGGATAATAATGTCTATTTTCATAAGATTTTCCAAAAAATATTTAAAGTACAGATTCGGCGTAGTTACAATTTTATTATATGTATAGATAGATATATATTTCCTAACAAATATATTATCTTCAAAAAGTGTCGTCGACATGTGACGTTAAGTTAAAAAATCGAAAGCTCTTATTGTCTTAACACAGTCGAACTTACGCACACCACATAAAGTACTTTTTGAAATGAAACAAAGTTCGTTTTAATTTTGTCATCCGATAAGCAATGAACAAAAGAAATTTGAAAAAAGCGCATAATTTTTAACTGTGCACTTATTTTTGAGGACACTTTTGAGACAGCAATTGTGTATATTATGTGTATATTTTACGTATATTCACTTATTGTAAACTAATGGACAGATTGATTACAAACAACATTTATAGTATTATATATATAGTATAAACAACATTTATAATACTTTTGACAGTATACCTTTTTAGTTTACCTTACATTCAAGCAGAAAAGTAAAAAGTACGCATGACTACTAAAGTAATATAATATTAATTGATTATTTCGCAGGAATGACTTATTTTAAAAATTAAAAAAAGACGTCTTCTTTTAATCTATACATATAATAAAACTGTAGAGGTCGAATGTCTGTCTGTACATAGAAAAAAATGCTAAAAACCAAATCAGGAGGATGTAAGAAGAGTAAAAGAACATAGCCAGATTTTTTTATTTTTTTGTTTCTCTGTCTCTTTGTCTGTTTATCTGTTTGTTCTTGTTATCTAATCTCCAAAACAGTTAGACCGATTTAAATGAAATTTTGCATGGTGGTACCTTATATCCCCGGTTAACATCTTAGATACTTTTTATTACGGAAAATTATAGAGTTCCCGTGGGATAGTTAAAAAACTATAGTAATATATACAGCTTCGCACACAAAAACTACTGATTGGATTATAATGAAACTTTACAATATTATAGTTCATACATCAGAATAACAAAAAGGTTACTTTTTATCCCGGAAAAATGTACGATTTCCATGGGATAGATATGTTTTTGTTTTGTTTAGTGTATACATAAAAACTGTCCAACGTGCAAATTTTAAAGTATTCAATTAAAATAAAAACAAAAAAAATGGCGACAAGAGGTGCGAAGTAATTAGAATTTTGCAAACCATTCTTAAAATCTTAAAAAGGTTGAAATTACAGCTCTTAAGATGTTTTAGGTGTTCGCTTTTTTGGGGCACGTCTTGGCGGTGTTCTTTTGTTTTTCGGCAAGTAATCCTTCTTGCCTACTGAAAAATATACTTGCACTAGTTTCTGCTTACGTACGTTACGTTTGTGGAAAAAATCTTCCCTTTCTGAGGCAACTTCCTCAGTTTACAGATGTTTATATACTATTAAATACATAATGACATTAATGAGTAGCATACAATTAAATATTGAAAATTGCAAAACGTACGCCTGACGCAGAAAATAGTACGCCTGAACTATGCTTGAGTTTAGTCGCCAAGTTTTCTTTCTTAACGTTTACGTATTCGAAAAGTCGAGCACCAAAAATCTAAATAAATCTGAGAAAAAATCCCAAAAGATAGTTTTATTTAATAACAGCAATAATAGTTATGATAAAATGCCTTAAGTGAGAAAGAGGCAAAATACTTCCCAGAAAGGAACTGAGATTATTACAATATATTCGAATATTTAGAATACAAGAATGTTATTTATTGCATAGAAAAAGGCGGTGGTGTGTGAATAGTTGAAGTGCAGAGTTAAGTACAGATTTGATAGATAAAAAATCTCTTACAACTCGAAAGAGATCAGATGTAGACTTGACGGCTTTACTTTCTCTATGAAGGAAGGAGATATAACCGCCCAATTTAAACTATAGTCTTTCAATATTTTTAGCTCGAGCCAGGACTCAAACCTGATATACCATATACCAACGATGCATTTTAAATAGGATAACCAACATTCCCTAAACCAGACCCACCCTTTAACAGTATAATGGGTTATTACCACATAACAGCAACAGAGCTTATCACACTAATAACATATACATATTAACTTCATGTTTGTTGTCGATTAATATTAACGATCTTGTAGATTTCGAATATTAGGAAAATATGTTTAGTGGTAATGAGATATTTTCAGATAATTACGTAATTTCATAACTCAACCGTTTCAATATTTTATTGACCAACTTTAGAAATTAGGGAGGTACTCGACTCGGGTGTTATTTGTTATAAACCGATATTTATGATTAACTAATTGGTTATACATTTGTAATTTTTTTTTATTTGGAAAACATACTATTTACTCATTATATCACCTTACCACCTGCATACATACAAATGGTTAATATATTTGACTTACCAGCTTGAAAAGCAAGTACTTCCCACCTTAGATAGATCACAAGCAGGAGGTTGCTCCTACGATAAATTCTTCTATTAAAGAAATACCAGAAGCAACCCACCGCCTCCCAGTCTGTCTCTTATAACCGGCTGGATTGCCGGTGGCTATATATATATATATATATATATATATATATATATATATATATATATATATATATATATATATATATATATATATATATATATATATATATATATATATATATAGTATATAAATAGTATTTCTTATAAATTATTCAGTGCTTTATAATTCCCTTTAAAATGCATGAAATTATCATTGGTACTTGCTGAAACTTTAAAGTAAAGATTTACATTTGAAGTTCAACTAGGTGTAAAATACTCGTAAGTCAAAAGTAAAACACAAAGGAGCTTAAAGGAAAGCGTACTTATATATAAAGTCAAAATACACGTGGATCAAAAGTTTAAAATAACGGTCTTTCATAAATTCAAAATAATATTGTTTAAGGAAAACATTGCAGGGAAACCGCCTCGTTTGAGACGTAACTAGTTTTCAAAAGCACTCAAAGCTCGTCAACGCATTTTGCGTGGTGGGTGGACTCTGGATATGTGGGGAGACCTGCGCCCACAAGTAAGCTTTTTGTAAAGGTACAATTATTATTTTATTATATTATATTTTTAGGCAAAGTACCTATATAAGTTTAAACTGACTCGGTGGTGTAGTGGCTAGCAAGTACGGCTGCACATCGAGAGGTCCCAGGTTCGAGTCCCAGGTTGGGCCAAGTTTTGTTATTGAGTATTTCTGTTAAGTAAGACCCAGTAACAGCTTGGAGTTGGGAAGTTGGCGGTTTGTCATCCCCGTGCCTCGGAGAGCACGTTAAGCCGTCGGTCCTGCGCCTTAACTCTCACCAGTCGTGTCGAGTAGTCGTCCCACCGGAGTATGAGTTACAAGAATAGAGAGTGCACATCTGCCTGCGTTGTCACGCTGCACTATAATATGTCACGCTGCACTGTAATATCTCCTGCGCAGATGGCTAGTCTCAATGAGACTGGCCGCCTTGGCCGAAGTCGGTCGGAAGGTCATACATTATTATATTATTAGTCAGGCCTGTAAGTAATTACAGACTTATTTAACCGACTTTCAAAAAGGAGGAGGTTCTATGTTCGCCTGTATGTTTTTCTTATGTACCTATGTTCACCGATTTTTCCGAGACGTCTTTATATTGTATTGTATCGACTTCGAAAATATCTGATTATGTATTTATTGTGAATGAAACCCCATGTTTAATTTTTTTTAACTGCATGGCTGTCGATTTTTTCACTTTTAGACACATTTTTCACTGATTTTACTTTATATAAGAATATGTGCAGAGTACGAAAAAATACACTAAGTTTATTTATAAGCTAGCGACTCACCCTCGCTCCGCTCGGGTTCGTCCCTGCTCAACGTTTTAACGTTTAGTATAGATTTCTCAAAGATGAGATATTTTTTCGCAGTAAAAAGTATTAGGTATATATGTTGACCCGGATAACCAGCTATCATCATACCAAACATCAAAATCCCTCCAGTGTATTTTCCATGATGCGGTAACAGACAGACAGATAGACAGACAGACAAAAATTCTAAAAACTATAAAATCGGCCTCTGTATCGATAATAATGTATATTTCAATAAGATTTTCAAAAAAGTATTTAATGTAGATTCAGCTTAGTTACAATTTTATTATATGTATAGATAGAAGATACCGTTATCATCTATTTAAATATGCAGTCTAATTTTACGACTATCGGGAAATTAAATTTGAAAACTACCTACCAAAACTACTTGCTTTGTTGACAAACAAAACTCCAGACGAAATTCAAGGAACCCCCACGAATGAATAAGAAAGTACCTAAAGTAATTAAAGTTTCCAACATTTCAAAACTTTCTCAAGATCAAAACGGAGATAAGTTAAAAGTAAAGATAATTTTGTGATATATATTATCTGTCTAGTTATAGCTGTATGTTATATGTTATTCAATGCTTACATAATTTGTTTGCTCACAAAAAGTTATTGTGGCTTCAAAGTTAATTTAAAAGTAAATTGTAATTCTATATGTATATACTGTAGTATATGAAAAAGGCTGATGAATGACAATTCAACTTTAATTAAGTAGAAGGCTCCTGTTTGAAATCATTCAAAAATATGTCTTGCTCTTAATAAACATACATACATCTATACATATAATAAAATTGTAACTGACCGCTAAGATATTTGAGAAAAACTAATATTGGGGATATTTACTAACACAATAGAACCCAAAACAATGAATTTTAGTTTTTTGTCTGTTTGTCGGTTTGTCTGTTTGTCTGTGTGTTATCATATGTATATAATCTTCGTCATATTTCAGCCACTTTACACAACACCTTAATGAGCTATACACTTAAATCTTCTTCATAAATCACTCCATCTATTAGTGAAAACCGTATGAAAATTCATTTGAGAGTTTTTGAGTTTATCGTGTTCATACAGACAGACAGGCAAACGCGGCGGGGGTATAATATGTAGTGATATACATATATAAATTATATGAACCATAATTAACATCATTTTCTCCATCATTTTTTATATTTCATACTACTAATATAGATACGAGTGAGTATATATGCTAGTAAGGTACTCCAAGTTAAAATTGCTGGACGGATTTTAATTAAATTTAGCTCACAGATAGACTATAGTAGTCGGGAGTAGCATCTAGGCTATTTAACAACACTTGTAAATAAATAGAAAAGGCACCGTGGGACGCCTTCGAGCAAAGAGAGTCGTTAGTTATTTAACACTAGAAGCTCACCCTCGCTTCGCTCGGGTTCGTCTCTAGGAAAATAAAAACAAACCTATTCCACGGGGACCGTATATTTTTCCGGGATAAAAAGTAGCCTATATGTTATTACAGACATCTCTGTGCCAAATTTTATCCAGATCCCTTCAACCGTTCTGGCGTGAAAGAGTAACAAACATACATCCATACATCCATACTCACAAACTTTCACATTTTCAATATTAGTATAGATAAAAAATACGAAAAATACGAAAATCTCATAATACATAATACACTCGCCAAATTAAAAACATATGTTATTATTTTAATCTTTAATGAGCAAGAAAAATAATATGCTGAAGACGTCTTTTATACATCTTCACCACAACGGGTTTTGCACGTCGACTATAATTAGATACTGAAATAAATATGTGAAACTAATGATATGAAAAAATTAATTAAAACACGAGTCCGAAATTCTATGTAGAAGAAAAATTGTGTTGTAAAAACGTACTCCACATATTAGGCTTTGTTTATTTTTTAGTCATGATTATATGAAAAAGTTTGCTTTATTCACTTAATAATCTATACTAATATTATAGAGAGGTAAAGTTTGTGAATTTGTGAGGTTGTAGGGGGTAATCTCTGGATCTACTGAACCGATTTAGATGAAATTTGGTAAGAAGATAGTTTAAGATCCTGAGAAGGATATACTATATCCTATTCTATTAGAATACTATTTATGCCGAAAATCATCACTTAAGGGAGTGAAAATTGGGATGAAAGTTTGTATGGAGAATCAACTTATTAGTCGCTAGTAATTAGTAAATGAGTAATATCTATTATACATCTATACAGATAAATAAAATTGAAGGTTCTTTTTGCTACGTTAAAATAACAGCTTTTTACTAAATGCATATGAAATTATATATGATACCTACAAGAAAAAAAAAATGTCTACCTATCTGTTTGTTTGTTCTGCTTAATCTTCAAGATGGATGGACTGATTTTGATGTGACTTTCACTGGTAGATAGCTGATATTATAAGGAGTAACTTAGACTACTTTTATTTTGAACAAAGAATTAAGGTTCAGTTTAAAAAAAATGAAAACTTACCAAGAGATGCACCCGAGCGAAACGAGGGTAAATCGCTAGTTAGTAATAATAATGGTGTTTTGTTATACAATTTTCAGTCATAGAAGCCAATTTCAGGGAATATCGAAGCCTTTATTATTATGGAGGGTTGATGTCCAGACAAAGCAAGACTTATAACCATGCCTAATTGGTCTTATCATGATTGTATTATTGTATACTAGCGGCTCACCCTCGCTGCGCTGGGGTTTGCGTCTAGAAAAATCTATCTGTCTGTCTGTTACTGCATCACGGAAAAACCACTAGAGGGATTTTGATGAAATTTGGTATGATGATAGCTGGTTATCCGGGTCAACATATAGGATACTTTTTACTGCGGGAAAATATTTCATCTCTGAGAAATCTACACTAAACGTTAAAACTTAAGTAGAAACGAACCGCTAGGAGCAAGGGTGAGTCGTTAGTGTATAATAAAATAGTTATTAATTGATTATACCAGCCATACTGACATTACGCGTATAATATGATACCTTTATAAATCAGGTAGTTAAAAATGACGGGAATGTTTAGGCCGAAAAAATAAAATAAAAATAGACCTAAAAATACAAAGCATAAATAAACAAAAGAGGAAATTGATCGGCGGGGACTTGACATGGGTGGACGTGCTTTCATTAATTTTCAACAGGAGTAAATAAATAAGAAATTGTTGAGAATAAGTGTTTCCTAATAAATTGTAATTAAATATAGTTAAAATATATACGTTTTGAAATATGATCCTAGCTTTTTCTAAGATATCTTACATATGAGATAGATCTATTTACTCATGTAACAATAGTATTATTTAATTTTAACTAAAGTTTTAAACTTACTAAAATTATAGTGGCAGTGGTAGCCCAGTGGTAACGAGCTCGCTTGGGAAACCGAGTGAAGCGGGTTCGAATCCCGGGTCTCGCATCTCTGATATTTTCATGTGCGAATCATTTCTAACCTGATTACCACTTACCTTACAGTAAAGGAAAACATCGTGAGGAAACCTGCATGTCTGAGAGAACCTAGCAAGTTTTCGAAAGATATGTGAAGTCCGCCAACCCACACTTGGCCATCGTGGTGAACTATGGCCTGATTCCCCTCGTACTGAAGGGAGAGACTTGCCCAGCTGTGGGACGTTACAAAGGGCTGAATACACATTATAATATGTAACATTTAAACGATTCATTTACTTACGTATTAAACACCAGAGTCTTTGAAATTTGAGCACAAAGGACTTATATCGGTCTAACGGCTTTGTTACTTCATTAATTAAATTTTAAAATAATGGTTAGAGTTAATACTTAGAAAAAGCATATTTTTAAATTAATCTTTCATAAATTCATATTTATACCATATATACTTATATCAATACGTATATTAACTATCGTTGTTGCGTCCGCGTAATACGTATTCTCCACAGTGCAAATGCCCGAACAGATTTGATTGAAATTCGAAATGAAGATAGCTTATATAAGCTTATAAAATTAGTACCTAGGCGTCTAAGCTTCGCTCGGTGCTTTTTTTTTATCTTGGTTTTCCAGAAGAAAAAAAACACCTACATACATCTATCTAATCTATACTAATATTATAAAGCTGAAGAGTCTGTTTGTTTGTTTGTTTGGTTGAACGCGCTAACCTCAGGAACTACTAATCCGATTTGAAAAATTCTTTTTGCATTATATAGCCCGTTAACTGAGGAAGGCTATAGCCTATATATCATCCCGGAAAAATGTACGGTTCCCGTGGGATAGATTTGTTTTTGTCTAGGGACGAAGCCGAAGCGAAGCGAGGGAGAGTCGCTAGTCTAATATATTTAAACGAGCAATTCTTGTATATTTATTTATTTATACCGGCGATCTCGTAAACGGCTCTAAGGATTTCGCTGAAATTTGGCATGTAGGGGTTTTCGGTAGCGAAAAATCGATCTAGATTAGTCTTATGTCTGGGAAAACGCGTGTTTTTGAGTTTTTATCTGTTTATCTTTCGTATTATACACACAAATATATGGCCGATAATCTTGTGGTCAAGCGGTCAAGGTGCAAGATCGACATTCACAGATCCGGGTTCGAATCCCGGTCGGATGCAAAGTTTTACTCTTGTTTTTTTTAATATTTATTCCATTTTTTTTTGGGTTTTATTTATCTAAAAAATACGACATAACAAAAAAGAACTTCGAGCGAAGCTCGGTCGCCCAGGTACTAAACTTAAAGAGCAAAACCTTCTATAAATATAAAATTTGATCCAAATCGTAAGAGCCGTTTCTAAGATGCACTTTATAAAATATATGTACAAGAATTTATTATATCTTATATTTTATATATATAAAATTCTCGTGTCACAGTTTTCGTTGCCATACTCCTCCGAAACGGCTTGACCGATTTTGATGAAATTTTTTGTGCTTATCCGGTATCTATGAGAATCGGCCAACATCTATTTTTCATCCCCCCAAATGTTAAGGGTGGACCACCCCTAAATTTTTTTTTTTTATTTTTCAGACAAAATTTTTTGTTTTAATTTTTTTATGATACAGCATACAAAAATACCTACAACCCTAAATTTTCACCCCTCTACGATCAACCCTTATTTTTTAATAGCAATTTTAGTTATTTAATCATAATAGGATACTTTTTACTGTGGGAAAAACTCTCCTCTGAGAAATCTATACTAAACGTTAAAACGTAACTAGGGACGAACCCGAGCGGAGCGAGGGTGATTCGCTAGTAATATTATAAAATTTTCAATTAACACAAAAACTTATATAAAAGCAATACTTTCTTAGATTTATGCGAATATTTAACATTTTAAATACACTATTGAACTGGATTTTATGCGCTAGCTATGTTACAGAAAAATATAATAATTTAATGCTGAATAGATTTTCTTTGCCTTGAATGACTACTTTTGAAGAACGTAATACAGAGTCACTGGCAAAATCAAGTTGTAAATATTTTCAATCAATTTCTTTTTAAAAAATATATTAAACCGTTCTTCGTCTAGTTCAATTATATGTATATATATATAAAGAAATTTATTGTAATTATTTACAACTTGCCAGTTATATATACATAGGCAGGTTTGGATGATGGAGATAAATGTAAATAGTTTTAAGTTACAAATTTTAATTTAAGATCAAACAATTAATTTGAATACCCAAAAATAGCAACTGTTTGTTTATAGTTTTAAGTTTCCACTTTTGTCGGCAGTCCTCATGACTGCCTTTTTTGTTTCCATAACGCTTCTAAAACTAATAATTTAAAATAATCGTTTAAAACAAGTAACTAAACAGTTACTTTTTTGACCAACACTTTTTCTGTAATCGAACCTGCTATTTCTGACATAAGATATAATGGCAGCAATGTAGGATATGATACAGTGTTATAATTTTAATATCTCCATCTTATAAATTAACGACATAATAAAATAGTAATTTCGGTATGAAAGTCTAATTCCCACTAAACTCGTTACCAAAGGCCAAGTATCGCATAAAATTTCATTACAGATTGTCGCACGTGTTACTACTTTATAAGTTTAATTAAGCGTCACCTTTATTGAATTGTACAGATAGCAAAAAAATATTATTTTGATGATAAATCTATACTAATATTATTAAGAGAAAAAAAATTAAAACTCTTTCACATATCAAAGCTACATTATCAGGTAGTAACATGGGCCATATTTTATTTTTCAAAAAAAGTTAGAGATTATAGATTAGAATGTAACCTAAGGTATAAAAAATTTGCTCATAATAGCTACCCGAGCAAAGCGAGGGTGAATCGCTAGTTTTTTATAAATTAGTTTTGCCCGGTTTCACACGCAAGGTTAGTAAAGTGTCTCGGTGGCCTAGTGGCTGCCATATATGGTTAGGTTAGGTTGGTCAATACTACCCACTAAAACCCAACAAAACCTCCTCCGTCTTAAATGGGGCAAATCGCAGGATCGCTTACGCACTCAACTACGACACCCCGACAGCAGGTCACCGCAGCAGACCACAACAACCATGGGGTTGCTCCACAGTCCACTCTGTTATCAGAGAAGTATCAAGAGCAACACCGCCTACCGAAGTGGGCCACCTCCCTGTGCGTTTTTTTGGCTTCGCGCCCGGCTCAACTGCCGGACGCTAATGAGACCCCCCCATGACAAGGTGAACCCACTTTGGGGGGGACATCCGAAGATCCTGGGTCAAGTTCCGGTACTTGTCTTTAACAGATGCGATTGAGGTTTTCTGTCAAGAAGTTCTCAGTAACAGAAGTTGGAAATTTGGCGATATTTTACTCCCGTATCTCGTAAAGCTGTCGATCCTGCGTCTGATATCTCACCTATCGTGTTGAAATATATTTCCACTAGATTATAAAACTGGAAGGAATACAGAGTGCACTCACATCCGCTCCACGCTAGTATATAATATCTCCTGTGCAGATGACCTGTCAGTCTTGTCAGTGAGATAGGCAGTTGCTGAAATCGTTCATGAGGAAAACAAGCTTATACCTGTCACCATGATGCAATCAAATGGCCCTACCATTTTTTTACGATATATGTTCAGTTTGAAAAAGTAACAAACAGACAGAGTATAATAATTATAACCTTAGTGTAAACAATATCGAACTACATTTATTCACTTCAGATTTTTTTGCTTTATATATCTACAATTTTCCTACGGACAATTTCGAGTTTCCTGAGTAATATTAGTGAAAAAAAAACTTTTATGTATATATGTATGTTGATTAATTATTTTTGCGAATGTACTTAACAAATAAGAACAACGATCTAGATTTTTCAAATGGTTAAACTTAATGAGAATAACTAAAGTGAATTGCTAGCAAATTACCGCCTAGAGGAGAGAAAAATCGTTGAGAAATTTCAATAGCTTTAAGTTTACGATTTCATATAATTTTAAAAATATTCTTTATAGAGGAGTAAGAATTTGATAGTTTATGTTGCCTTATAGTTGATAGTTTTATGACTTTGTTCTTAATATAACTTTTAGTACGTCATGTTAAGTCAACTTCGAAGGAAATAAAATATCAATTTCATATACTTTAAAAATATTGATAAATTTCCACAAGAAAAAACACAAAATATTTAGTTAAAAAAATCAGTCAATTTTATAGATAAGTCAATTTAAATTTAAAGTTACTCAATCCTCTTTAAGTTAAATCGGTCAAAATATATACAGACAAACACATGTATAGAATATAGTCTTGAAGTAATATTGGCCAAAGTTTCCTGAGAAATATCAAAACAAATTCTTTTTGTAACTACTTGGCTGAACAAAAGCCATCAACTATTTTTATTCGTGTCTGGATTTTAGATAACTGTTATTTTTTACGGTAGGTAATAACGCTATGACGAAGTTTTATTATTCTCTATGTTTTACTAGTTTAAGTTACGTTGGTGTTAAACATTTTTATTAAAATTAACTCAAAGGAATTTAAATTTTGCTTATCTATACAGATAAATAAAATTGAAGTGTCCGTTTGTAATGTCAAAATAACAGCTTTATACTAAATGCATATGGAATTGTATACGATATTTATAAGAAAAACACGATTTTTAAAAAAAATTGTTTGTCTGTCTGTCTGTTTGTTCCGGCCAATCTCTGCAACGGCTGGACCAAGGAGTAACTTAGACTACTTTTATTTTAGAAAAAGAATTAGGGTTTCGCTCAAAAAAATTAAAACTTACCTAGGGACGCACCCAAGCGAAGCGAGGGTAAGTCACTAGTTTAACTTATTTTGAGCAGAGCTAAGAGATCAAATATATCAATCGTCGTCATCTCTGCCGAAAGACGTCCACAACTGACAGTCTTATGCCATCATGTCCAGTGGGTTCCAGCGACTTTGACCAAGAGATCTGTCTACCTTGTAGGAGGCCCACATTTCGCCTTCTAGTATGTGGTACCCAAAAACTCTGTGTCCCTGACGACCTTTATTTGTTATGCAAATACGAAACATATTATGATAGATTTAAAAAATAGATTAATTGTTGTTTGGACTAACATATGCCTACATAATATATCTAGCAGTAGACGAAAGCCGGCATAGTGATAAGCCATTTTCTAATGAAATAAATAAAAAAATAAATAATAATAATGCAATCATTGACATGTGCCTGTTTAATCTTTCTTGAAGATAAAATACAAAAAACTAAATTAAATTCATTCAAATGCAATATGATTTAAAAAATAACAAGATACCAATATCAAAGTTTAATAAGATGACTAATATATATGTTAAAACTTAAAAAGGTTTTCTTCTGACGACACCTTTGGCTCAGTTTGCAGTGACACGTTTGGCTCGGTCGCGTGTTCGAGTCCCGCTGGGGGCACTCATTTGTGTGATGAGCACAAATGTTTATACTCCAGTCATAAGTGTTTATATTTATAATATGTATATATTTAAAGTTATATATTATGTGTAGTGTATCAACTATTTGATATCCATAACACAGGCCTCGTAGCTTAACCATAGAACTAGATAATGCTGTGTTAATGTCCATATTGAAATGAAATGACATATTTATTTATTTATATATTCTACTTATTTTCTTTTACTTGAACTAATCTGTAATATAACATAATACTTTTTCATTACCCATGTAAGGCCATGCTCCATTACTATTTGACGTAGCACTCTCAAGGGAAATTTACGGCTGGAGCCGAAAATTGAATTCTAAAACAGCCTTTATCATAATCTTCATCACCTGGTTGGTTATTTTTATCGCTTTTCCCCGACGCTGATGTGTTTGCGGTACATGAATTAATGTGTCAATTTTGATGGAAAATAATGAATATTGTAAAATTCAAGCAAGCTTCAAAGTGTGGAGTAATTACGTGTTCAACACTTTTAGGATATCTTTTTTTAAAAACGTATCACTTTAGCTATTTTTTATTATTTTAGGGGTCCTGTATATTTTACCCTTAGTAATCAAAAGAAGGCACTACTTGTATATATTATTATAAACACAAAATTAACCTAAAGATTTGATCGATCGCTGATTAAAATATATTATTTATGACAAGATTTTTTTAATAAAATTGACTCACAGCAGTATTAATTCACAAAAATGTTGAAAAAACCCAAAAAATTCTAAGAACTTTATTCTAAGTTACGCAATAACAAAATATATTATAACAAAACGCCCATACCCGTGCTCCACAAATCCACCAATTTCCATTTTATTTCGGCAATGGATCACTGCGTATCGACCGTAACGAAGTAAATACAAATATTTACAACTTGTTAGCGAGCTCTGAAAAATAAAATATTCTAAGCATTTTGTAACAAATGATAGGCAATGTTTGCATGAATATTATTTGAAATGTTATTAGAAAGCTAAGGATATAGTATACATTTATATGTTGACTAGCGACTCATCCTCGCTCCGCTCTGATTCGTCCCTACTTTAACGTTAGTATAGATTTCTCAGAGATGAGATATTTTCCCGTAGTAAAAAGTATCCTATATGTTGACCCGAATAAGCTTTCACCATAACAAATTTCATCAAAATCTGTCCAGTGATGTTCTCGTAATGCGATTACAGACAGACAGACAGATAAAAAGATTTAAAAACTATAGTTTCGGCCTCTTATCGATAATAATGTCTATTTCAATACGTTTTCCAAAAAATATTTAATGTACAGATTCGAGTCAGTTAGAATTTTATTATATTATGTATAGATTTATTTTGCTGCCTCACTAATCTAGTGGTGAGTTTGTACGGATTCAGATAGTATGGCCCAGGGTTTATATCTCATATTGTGACATGAGTTATCAGGTTGTTTCTATCAAAGAAATACTCATTGGGAGTTTCATGGTTTTTTACGCCTGAGATCTGATTAGGAGGATGTTATTTAAAGAATTATTGCACTGAGTATCATTTTACTGGTTGGTTATAGGTTCGAATATATGTTTGCATTGATCTCGATAAAATTGTTTAGTCTGTTTTAACGTAACTGCCTTAATGGCAACATCTCCATCTCCCTGGTAGGAGCGCCTGATATATTTTTGTAGCATCTAGTGGGAATCTAAAGTAACTACTTTCAGTTAATTTTAACTATACAGTTATATCGTGTGGGTCATTAGAATGTTAACACAATTCTCATCAAGTCTTGGTTAGTCTTGTTCATTCTTTTTTGTCTAAAATTAACTGAAAACTGAAGAGTTCACATATCGTTTTTCGTTTTTAATATCTATATATTAATACGTGGAGAGAAAACTTTGAACCCCTTTTTAAGCATATTGTATATACGGAGGAGTATGAGCTTTAGTATAGTTAAAGTTTATATCGAGAAGGACTGTAGATAGCCAAAATTTATTGACTTTCTTTTACCCGCAAATCCGCTCGCGTATTTTATTTATTTATATATAATTACTTCAATGCTAAAAGATGTAGTATGATGTTAGATAACCTTCATCAATATTATACGAGTACTTACATAATATATAGAGGAAAAGTTTTTTTGTCTATACGTGCAAATCTCTGAATCTATGGGCCCGTTTGAAAATCCTTTGGATTTTATAGGTTATCTTTGTAACTTTGATAAAAGGACCTCAATATCGATTAAACTTAATGAATTATGGTTGATTTTCAACCACGCAGCGATCACAAGTAATAATAAGCAGAAGGTCTTGTTGCCATATTTCCATAATTTTAGATACCTATATAAAATATATTTTATTAATAAAAGATTGGGCTTGAACAAATATATTATAAAAATATCGACATCTTGTTTAGTATGAGTTTAAATATCGCACTTATTACTGACTATAAAGCAATCTCGAACAAATAAAAACATGCTACCAAAACAGCTTGCTGTGAAATATTAAAATTTAATTTTCATCCACCTACGGCCGGGTTGTCCCTGAATAATTTCAAACAAGGCACAATGCTAATACGTGAGCATTTCTAACTCTACGCCCTTATAATAAAGTTGAAAATTGCTTGTTATTAAGGTACGTCCATACGAGGGAAGAATAAATTATAACCGTGGTCAAAGGTACCCTTAAATTCAGATAATTAATCTTTTATGTAATATATTGTGGCAGAAAGCACTTACGTATTTCTCATATCATTTACAGATGAATCTTAGTGTCTTAAAACTTAATTTCATCTGTTGGTACATTTTAACTATGGCATATACTCTTACTTAGAATTGACAGAAAATTTAAGGATTTTGCTGCTTGATTTTCAGATATTGTCTCTGTATTATGATGAAAATATAGGAAGATGAACGATGATCTTAGATAACAATATTGAATTAAATAAAACTATCTTTTCGGATTTTTTCGCGGATTTATTTTGATTTTTGTTTCCCGACGTTTCGATTGCTTTACAGCAATCATGGTCACGGGAGAGACTAAGGTGTCAGATGTCTCAAAAGTATTATATAGTTGTTACAGACAGCCTACCCACAATTAACAAAAATGAATCCAAATTATTGAAAATTGGCATCAAAGTACCTTACAATATTTATTAATTTTAATTTTAAACATTTTTATAATTTTAATTTTATACTTGAAATAAGGAGTATTATTTATATAATTTTAGCTATTATCATATAATTATTTCAATTTTTTAGAAAACTTATTATTGCATTATTGTTTAATAATCTATATTTTTAGTGTTACCATTATTATATTTATAACCATAAAGATAGATAAAATATTAATTATTTAAGTCACATTATTGTTCTTTGTCTACTTTAGAAAATTAAAATTAATTAAGAATTACATTTACAAATGTAAAATATTAATTTGAAGTACTGTTATTTTGATCCACACAGTAAGAACTTACTACATCTAACTGTCTGTTATGTTTAATTTTATTATTAGATTTTATAATATTAATAACAGGATCCCACGACGATGGTAGTACCCAGTAGTAAGTTCTTACTGTGTGGATCAAAATAACAGTACTTCAAATTAATATTTTACATTTGTAAATGTAATTCTTAATTAATTTTAATTTTCTAAAGTAGACAAAGAACAATAATGTGACTTAAATAATTAATATTTTATCTATCTTTATGGTTATAAATATAATAATGGTAACACTAAAAATATAGATTATTAAACAATAATGCAATAATAAGTTTTCTAAAAAATTGAAATAATTATAATGATAATAGCTAAAATTATATAAATAATACTCCTTATTTCAAGTATAAAATTAAAATTATAAAAATGTTTAAAATTAAAATTAATAAATATTGTAAGGTACTTTGATGCCAATTTTCAATAATTTGGATTCATTTTTGTTAATTGTGGGTAGGCTGTCTGTAACAACTATATAATACTTTTGAGACATCTGACACCTTAGTCTCTCCCGTGACCATGATTGCTGTAAAGCAATCGAAACGTCGGGAAACAAAAATCAAAATAAATCCGCGAAAAAATCCGAAAAGATAGTTTTATTTAAATGTCTAATATTCGCGTAAACCTAAGAAAGTAATATTGAATTAGGTATATGCTATATATGTATATAGAACTGCCTCGGTGGTGTAGTGGCTAGCATGTACGGCTGCACATCCTGAGGTCCTGAGTTCGAGTCCCGGGTCGGGCCAAGTTTAGTTATTGAGTCTTTCTGTATAGTAAGCCTCAGTAACAGCCCGGAGTTGGGAAGTTGGCGGTGTTTCACCCCCGTGCCTCGGAGAGCACGTAAAGCCGTCGGTCCTGCGCCTTAACTCTCACCGGTCGTGTCGAGTAGTCGTCCCACTGGAGTATGAGAGTGACAGGAATAGAGAGTGCACTTGTGTCTGCGCGTACACTTGTGCACTTTAATATCTCCTGCGCAGTTGGCTAGTCTCAATGAGATTGGCCGCCGTGGCCGGAATCGGTCAGGAGAACATCATCATCATCATATAGAAGATAGAGAAGGAGAAATTAAGTATTATTTATCTTTACTAGAGACGTACCTTGACTTTATTTGGGTGCATCCAGATGCAGATTTGTACCCGCTTCACTTGGTTTCCTGAGATAGCCCGTTGGCTACCACTGCCTTATGCCAATATAAACACATATTATAAACTTTAATATAGTAGTGTTATCATACATAAATTAAACACAGTTTTTTTTTTAAATATAGTGATAAATAAGTAAATATAGTGAAAAGTAATAATTATTAATATAAGACTTAAGTCCAGACCGTGACATTAAGCCTTTTTACCTTATTATCGTTCAAATTGAAAAGCAGAAATTCTGGAAACCCCATAAATAGCCTGGCAAGGAATAGATTTCATGCTAAATTTATTGCATTTCCTTCAGTGTCCCGTACTATCAGTTTTTTACTGTTCTATTTAAATAGACATGACGTTTTACTACAGTTACTAAAGTATTAACGTGATACAACATTGTACGTATAATATGTTTAAACTCTAAATATGTGTCCAATAATTTTTAAGATATATTTATTTAAATTGACTGGTGTTGTTGTTGTGGTATTAGTTGGCATCGAATATTTTAGTGAAAATATTTAAATCCGTTTTTGGATGTATTTATAGGTTGAATATGTATTTATAGGTTTAAGTATATTCACTATAATTTATACATATATACTTCTAACTTCTGTCTGTCTGTCTGCTACTGTCGTTATTTACATGATATTTGGTATAGAGATAGTTTGAGATCCTGGGAAGGACATAGGATAGTTTCATCCCGGAAATCCTCCCATAAGGGAGTGAAAAGGGAAATGAAAGTTCATATGGGGAATCATTTCTCAGGTAAGGAATATATATATTTTTTTTAATTTTTAAAGTATGTACTAACTTTTAATGGTATAATAATTTAACTGGCAAAACGTACCTATCGACGAACGTGAGCGAAGCGAGCGTGAGTCGCTAATAATATAAACAACTAGGGACTCACCCTCGCTTCACTATGGTTTGCCCTTTGGTATATTCCTTGCTTAAAAATGATTGATTGCTCATACAATCTTTCATCCTCCTTTTCACCCCTTTAAGGAATGATTTTCGAGATAAAAACTATCCTTCGTGCGCATCAACGCCGAGCTGACTAGGAGTCGAAGTGGTCGCCAGGACCGAAAACGGTCGGAACAATCATCATCATAGATAAGAATAACATATAGAATGTGGATCTTTATATATAGGTTATAAAAGGTTTTTAGAAGCTTCAACCTAATATTGAGTTCATCATAACTTAATGAAATTACATCGGTAAATTAAAATGAGGTATAAAATTTACGCACTCGCTACCGTTTCGATGTCTTCTAACATACGTACTTGTAGTAGAAGATAACATTAAATAGCTACGTATTCTGAACATATTGCTCCATATCATATTTTGGGATTGGCCAATTTCTGCCGTTTACGACATGAAAAGTTTTATATTGCTCAGCGAAACTTCATACAGTTTGTAAGCAATATTTGGGTGACTTTAAAATTTTATTTGTTGTTTATAGTTTGTCTTGTCTTGTTTCTTATATTACTTTTCGGAGGACATAACTTGGAATCACTGTTTAATATTGATATTAGTAATGAAAAATTAAACCAAGTTTTGATTAAAGTTGGTTATGTTCTAGTAATAATAATTTAATCATAATAAGAACTATTTTGAATAATCATGATACGCTCCAAAAAAGGAAGTAGTACTTTGATAAGTAAACTTTGTGATGAGACTTTTTTTAATTATCTTCACTTGTTCACTTTTTTCTTTTTCACATCACATTTTAAATAAAACTTTTCTATAACACATTGAATAAAATGTGTGATGAGCACGAATGTTTTTACTCCAACCATAGGTGTTTACATTATAATATTTAAAGTTTTATATTGAGTGTAGTGTATCAACTATCTGGTATCCATAACACGAGCCTCGTAGCTTACCATGGAACTAGTAGTAGTGGTGCTGTGTATAATTATCCCAACATATTAATATATTTATACAAAAGAAATGTAAGAAAACTACGTCAAATATTGAAAATATCAAGTTTTACCCAAAGGAAACATATTTTATTTTTAATAATAGGAATAACTGCATTTATTAATTGTTTAAAAGTTAACCTAAGCTGTAATCGAACCAATTAAAAATACAACTAAAAATCAGTCGGGGACAGACATATGTACTCGTATGTACATACATACATGTATGTAGCAAGATTCGCAGCAAGAACATATAAAACATGTATAAAACATGTCTCCGACTGCGTTATACTATGTTCCTTTGTCAACTTATCGCCATTTTTTACGCATTAGTTTTTTTTTTTTTATGATTATTATTTTTTAGTTAACATATTTCAAGCACTAGAGTCTAGGTTGTGTCTAGTTTCAAGCTATTACATTAATTAATAACAATTAAGTTTTCAACCTCAATAAATTAAACTTACAAGTTATTTCACAAATGAAGAACGAGTGAAGTTTTTAAATTAATTATGAATATTGGTTCCTCGATGTACTTCATTTGATTGCAAAAGTTATAGCAAACACCACGACTTT
This sequence comes from Argynnis bischoffii washingtonia, assembly GCA_033884665.1. Lineage (NCBI taxonomy): Eukaryota > Metazoa > Arthropoda > Insecta > Lepidoptera > Nymphalidae > Argynnis > Argynnis bischoffii. The sequence continues at coordinate 1,357,326 of CM066610.1, forward strand.
CAAAATTGTGATTTGAGCTTTCAACAACTCTTCTTTGATAAACGTTAAAATTTATGTATTTGTACATTAGACGACACGTTTGGCTCAGTTTGTAGTGACCCTACTTGCTGTGCCAGCGGTCGCGGGTTTGAGTCCCGCTGGGGGCATCCATTTGTGTGATAAGCCCAGTGTTTTCATTCCAGTCATTGGTGTTTATATTTTTTATAATATGTATGTATTTAAAAGTTATATATGTGTAGTGTATCAACTATCTCGTATTCATAACACAAGCCTCGTAGCTTACCATGGAACTAGATGTTGCTGTGTATTAATGTCCTAACATATTTATTATTATTATTCTATAACTATTGCTTGTGACTTCACTCGCGTAATCGTCATAGTTACATAATTTACGAGTTGCAATAAATAAAAAAAAATACTAGCGACTTACCCTCGCTCCGCTCGGGTGTGTCCTATAGCTAAGGTTTAGCAACGCATAAAAGACAAACGTCCAAATAAAAATTCTTGTTTTTCCGCCAGGATCCTTTACAGGTGTATACAGAATAACCCACCAGAGTTTCATCAGTATCGGATCAATATTTTAGGAATGCATAGAAGACAAACATACAAACATTTATTTATATAGATACATTAGGTTGTGCTGACCATGTCCCCCCCTCCCCCTTTTTGTGCGTTCACCTTGTTGGATTGGGGGGAGGGGAGCCTCTTAGAGCCCGGCAATCGATCCGGGCGTGAGGCCAAGAAACGTACTGGGAGGCGGCCCGCCTCCGTGGGCGGTGTACCATGTAGGTTGCTCTTGGTACTTCTCTGGTAGCAGAGTGATCTATTGAAGTAACCCCATAGTTGTTGTGGTCTGCTTCGGCAGACCTGCAATCCCACGTGTGTGGTGCGACCGAGGACACCTCGCACCACACCCTCGTGGAATGCGCCGCTTGGGCTCCCCAGCGCCATGCCCTGATGGCGGTAGTGGGTGGAGACCTCTCGCTGTGCAGCGTGGTTGGGGCCATGCTGCGCGACGAGAGGTCCTGGTCGGCGATGGTCTCCTTCAGCGAGGCCGTCATCTCACTGAAGGAGACGGCGGAGAGGGAACGCGAGGCTAACGCCTTAGCAGACCCTCTTCGTCGCCGTCGGCTGGGGGAGAGGAGGCGCCGGTATGCGCATCTTCTCCCGCCACCCTAGAGGAGCTACTGCGGGGGGGTCTCTCGTTGACTCCCCTGCACGTCATCGGGGCGGTCGGGATGCTCTGTGAATCGAGGGCATCCTGATTTAGGCGTGGCTGGCCCGCGAGGTACGGGCTGTCCGCAGGGGTGTTGTAGTGTATGCGCAAGCGATCCTGCAACGCCCCATTGCACTGCGGCGAAGGGTTCCGCTGTGGGTTTTAGTGAGTAAGAGTCTCACAGTACCTTACCCATTGACGGCCGGTAAGGTCCCCATGATGGGTTTCCCCAGCGTCAACAAAAAAAAAAAAAAAAGACCTGCAATCGGAGTGTAGTAGAGTGCGTAAGCAACCCTGCGACGCCCCATTAAAACGAGGGAGGTTCTGTTAGGTTTTAGTGTGTAGTACTGGCTTTGCCGGTGAGTCTCACATAACCACCTGTATGTATGTAAGTAGTATGCCTAAATACATTTCCCAACGTTGTATAAAAGGGTTGTGCCAACCACATAGTGTGGAATAAGAACAAGGAAATGCAAATGAGTATATAATCAAACCAAGTTCAAAATATTATATTTGAAACATTTAATTCGATTATGAACTATTTTTTAAAATGAAAGCAGTCCTCAAGAGTTAAATGTTATAAGCTATTACAATTGATTTAAAAAATATCTTGAAAGTTGAAAATAACTCATAAAATGAATTTAAGCGTAATTTTAAATACTTCCTTGGCTCGAATTAAGTTCGTTTAAGAGTTTAATATTTCTACTGAAACTCATTCTACTGTAAATACTTTACTTAATTTAAGCTTATCTTTGAATACTCTTGAATATTAATAAAAAAATTAATGAATTTATACTATACTTGTTTTTTACTTCATTTCATTAAAGGATATAGTTGGCTTAAAGTGGATATATTGAGTACACAGGTACATTACGTTGTCCGTCTTTCTCTTCTCTACCACTTTATTTATTTTGCTATGATTATTATGTAAGAAATTACACTCTTTCATCCTGTTTAAGATTTTGAAGGAATACAATTTAAAATTTATTTCATTGTCAACGTAAAAGAAACAGCCTCTGGGTTATAAGGTAAGGAAAAAATGTTAGAAAATATTATAATTGGACTTGAGGAGCCCTCTTCTCCCAATATGTGTTTACCTTGTCGTGATAGAGAATTCATTAACATCAGGCAATCCAGCCGAGCGTGAAGCCATGAGACCCACTAGGAAGTGACCATTTCGGTGGATGGGTGCTTAAAGTATAGCAGAATGGACCGTGGGTGCTACCATTCGGTTGTAGCGGTCTGCTTCGGCAGGGCTGACGTCTTGACTTCGTGATTGAGCGCGTTAGCGATTCTGCGACATCCCCTTAAGGCTGGAAGGTTCTGTTGGGTGTTAATGGGTAGTACTATATTTATCCAAATAGTATGCATAGATACAGTTCCCAACTATACAAAAAAAATTAAAGTAGCCCTCTTGTCACAGTCATATCTTTAAGAGTGGGTTTTGATTAGAGTATACAAATTGAAATATTAGCAATACGAGTATGTTATATTAGTCTTAAATAGCTACAAATAGTATCAATAAAAAGCTTTAAATTAAATCAGCCAAAGACTTCATGTATTACCGTAATATTATATTTATACAGAAACATTTATCACTCTATGCCATTCCCCTGTAAAGGTAAAGCTCAAATACTTATTTATACGGAGCATAGTACACATGACGTAGGAGAAAATATTGGAAGGCAACGTGAAAGCTTTCTCGCTCAAAGCCGCTGGAAAACAGTGCTGCTAAAGTACTACATACGGTTTGTGATAATGTTGAGTAAAAAAAATGGATTTGCTTAGTTTACTAGCAGAACTCGCGGCTACGTCCGTGTTCTATCTACAAAAATTTCGTGTGTATTAATTAATTTCATTATCTGTGTAATATTTATCTTAAAATCAATAGGATCCTGAATATCGACTTAGTAGTGATATGATAATTATAATCTATACAGATAAATAAAATTAGACTGTCTGTTTGTAATATTAAAATAACCGCTTTTACTAAATGCATATGGATGTATACACGGTACATATACCAAAATAAATTTTTTTACAATTTTTGTCTGTTTGTGTGTTTGTTCCGGCTAATCTCTGAAATGGCTGGACTGATTTTGACGGGACTTTCGCTGGCAAATAGCTGATGTAATAAGGAGTAAGAAAAAAATGGGATCGCGCAAAAAAATTAAAACCAAATTAATTAATTAATTTTATTTTGGGAAGCAACCTAGGGACAAACTGGAGCGAAGCGAGGGTGAGTCGCTAGTAAATAATAAATATGTTGGGACATTAACACACAGCACCACCTACATACATAGTTCCATGGTAAGCTACGAGGCCTGTGTTATGGATACCAGATACGCTACATATTATATAAGTTTAAATATATACATATTATAAATATAAACACCCATGACTAGAGTACATACAAACATTCGTGCTCATCACACAAATGAATGCCCTCATCGGGACTCGAGCCCGCAACCGTTGGCACAGCAAGTAGGATCACTACAAACTAAGCCAAACGTGTCGTCAGTATGAAACTATAATCATTGATATAATTAATATAAAGTTTCATGTTTTAGAGCACAGTATGTATGAAGTTTGAAAGCAAGTGGCAGCTCTCGAACCTTTCTTGAACTGTTTAGTTACATTTTAGATTGCATTCTCTCGCCGTACACTCAATGTGTATTATTCAAGGGGAATATTTTTGCTATGAATTTACTTACATTTGAAATAAACAGTGCATGTAGAACCACTTTTCATCTGCTTACGGATAAAAGTAAAAAACTTTGTAGATGCCTGCCAAATATGATAAAACCAATGAAAAAAGTTGTTAAGTTATAAATATGTTGGGAAGTTAACACACAGCACCATCTAGTTCCATGGTAAGCTACGAGGCCTAAGTTATGGATACCAGATAGTTGATACGCTGCACATATATAACTTTTAAATACATACATATTACAAATATAAACACCCATGACTGGAGTACAAGCATTCGTGCTCATCACGCAATCACAGGTGTGTTCTAATCCTCCCGGTCGGATACAAAGTTTTTACTTTTATTTTATTTTTTTGTAATTATTCAAGTTTTCAGTTCTTTTTTTGTTTTTAAGCCAAATTAAAAAAAATGAACTTTTAACCAAAAATTCCAAGCTAAGTTACTACATTATTATATGCAACATGTATAATATAAAAGGATACTGCTCAAATAACGTTTTAAAGCTATTAAGCAGAAAATTTAATTAATTTATTAAAGTGGTAGTGCCATGCTTGTTACTTTTTGGTAGCAGCCGAATGGGCCGGCACTCCTTGTACAGTACCACTCTAACACAGGAGACCGGCGTGAAGTGGCAGCTGTGCTGTCGCGTTTCGTCCGGTAAGTGAGAGTCCGGGAGGCCCACTTCCCCATCCCTCCTCCCTCCCTACCTTTCCTGAAAGACCGGCAACGCATCTGCAAGCCCTGCAGTGTTGCAGATGTCCATGGGTGGAGGTGATCACTTCCCATCAGGTGAACCTCTTGCCCGTTTGCCCCCTTTGTCCAATAAAAAATATACATATATAAAAGGTCTTAAAACCATAAAACAAAGGATTGAATGTAATAATTGTGACTTTAAAAGAAATTCACTATTTTTGTTTAACCTTATCCATTTTAGTTCACTCTAAAAGCACTATTTTAAGCTAGCTTCGCATCTAATATAGAATATTTTAATTAAAACTGCATATTTTACGTTAATTCAAACAGTCTCTTCAAAGTGAATAAAGTAATTTTAGAGATAATAGAATATTTTACAGAAATAAATGTTATTTTTCGTGTCAGTGAAGAACTTTTATACAGTTTCATGTTTATCCAGTTTCATCTAAAATTTGGTATTGCTGGAATATTTTCGTAGATTTACGCAAATATTTTATATCTATGCGGATAATAAAATTGAAGTGTCTGTTTGTAATATCGAAATAACAGCTTTTTACTAAATGCATATGAAATTATGCAAAGTACTTATACGAAACACACAATTTTTATTTTTTTTTCTGTCTGACTGTTTGTCTGTTTGTTCAGGTTAATCTCCGAAACGGCTGGACTGATTTTGACGGGATTTCACTAGCAGATAGCTGATATTATAAGGAGAAACTTAGGCTACTTTTATTTTAGAAAAAGAATTAGGGTTCCGCTCAAAAACATTAAAACGTACCTAGAAACGCACCCGGAGGGTAAGTCGCTAGTTTTAAATAAAAACTATATTTTTATTATTTTTTTATTATAATTATTACAATTTAAAATTAGTAATCTCATTTAGCGTTGCTACTATTGTATTTGTGAAAGTAAATTTAATTTTATTAATTATTTTTTTTAGGTTTATAAACTGTTATGCCGTTTAATAATCACGAGGGATCGGACATATATACATACATGTCAAACACATAACTCTCCTTTGGACTTTGCCGCAGTCGGATAAAGAATTAGTATTGTATTTTCTTCTGTTACAAGGCATATATTTATTTTAGATACATATGTTTCAATGTACTGTATCTTGCAACAAATTGATCATAAACCTGTCTTTCTAACTTTACGAGTCCTCTTAGACTTCAGCCTCGTATGTACACATTTACAACTAGGCTGGAGGCCTAAGTACACGATACACTGCATTTCACTAGTAGTATATCAGTGTAGTACTGTTACTAAGATTTCTATGCGTGAAAGTTTATGAGTATGGATGTATGGATGTTTGTTACTCCTTCACGCCAGAACAGCTAAACGGATCTGGATGTAATTTGACACAAAGATAGATTGTCTCAATCTTACTGACTCCAGCCAACTGCACAGAAGATAAATGAATAAATATGTTGGAACATTAACACACAGCACCATCTAGTTCCATGGTAAGCTACGAGGCTTGTGTTATGGATACCAGATAGTTGATAAACTACATATATAAACTTTAAATACATACATACTATAAATATAAACACCCATAACTGGAGTACAAACATTCGTGCGCATAAATGAATGCCCCCAGCGGGACTCGAACCCGCGACCTCTGTCACAGCAAGTAGGGTCACTACACACTGAGCCAAACGAATCGTCAAAACCAAGAGAACCAAGAAGAAGATATAATAATGTATAAGTATTCACACAGACACAAGTACATTCTCTATTCCTTGTAACTACAAAGTTCGATGGGACGATTCAACACGACTGGTGAGAGTTAAGGCACAGGACCGACGGCTTTACGTGCTCTTCGAGCTGCTGTGTATCGCCGCTAACTTCCCAACTCTAGGTTGTTACTAAGAATTTCTTAACTAAAAATTCAATAACTAAATTTAGCGTAACCGATTTGGTCAATCAATACCCAGCTGTAACTACTTAGTCCATACTAATTTTATAAGAATTTATAATATAAGGAATTCTATACCAGTGGTACGACTCTGTCAAGCCTGAGGAGTCCGACTGGATGGGTACCACCCCCTTATCTATTTCTGCCGCCAAGCAACAATGATTGCATTGTTGTGTTCCGGTTTGAAGGATAAGGTAGCCAGCGCAATTACAGGCAAGAGGCATATCATCTTAGTCCTCACAGTGACAACGCACCGGCGGTTCTGTATTTTTGTTACCTAAAACCTAAGTGCATGAACTGTAGGTGTTACGGGCGACAGGTACTGCTTTCCATCAGGTGGTCTCTCTGCTCGTTTGTCACTGAATCTCATAAAAAAAAACACTGTGTCTGTCTCTTTTTTATGCTGAATCTCCTGAAAATTGATTAAAGAATTTGCTTGCATCATGGGGACAGACATAGAATTTTTGTATCCTCGTTCGTTTACCACGCAAGCAAAACCACGAGCAAAAACAAGTTCCAAATACAGTGTAGAAAAAATAATCTCGAATGTTACACAATCAAAAAAGACCAAGCGTATAAATCCCGAAGACGAGCAAATCTCACTTATTATACCTCCTTACAATATTATTTTATTTAAAAAAAAAAAGCTTTCTTGTAGAAGAAATTCACAATTTGTAAACTCTAGTGAAATAATGAACTGACTCGCTAAGAAATTGGGGTAACCCAGTTTTATCTATGTCAAGTGTACGGTTCGCTTTTGTGAGTTCACATGGACTTTAAACGCTTTGCAAGTGCATTTAATTTTGTTATTTCACTTAGAAATCTCGAAAATTGCAGTTTTAGGGTAAAATTGTTTTTCATACTAAATTGTAAGAGATACATATTATCTTTATGTATCTAGCTTTACGTATATAGATAGTAAACGATTTACTATTGTTTACTTTATTATTCTTATTATATATTGGATTTTCGATACTTTGTTTAGGTACACTAGTATTGACGCTTATGAAAAAATCTTCAAATAGCAAATCTTGATTCGTTTATATTTTTAAATGGGTAACTTCTTAAAATAAAACAATCGAAACTATTTTGTAAAATTTATATTAAAAAAAAATCAATTACAAAAAATAAACTTTGAAAAAAGTGGCAAGTAGGGGATAGATGCGGGCTGCCCAAGATCGGGAAGGTTGGCGTTCTATGGAGAAGCCTTTCGTCCAACAGTGAACTGCGATAAGCTAAAAAAAAAAAACACAAACAGACATCGTTTTCTATCACGTTGTACGTAACCCAAAAGAAATTAAGAAATTCATGACAAATCTTTCCTAAAAAACATAATGTCCAAACAAAGTACCTATAAAAATATCTAACAAATAATCATGATAAATCCTTAAAATATAAGCCATTTTGTAAACAACAACAGCAATATTATTTACATAGAATCACTACGAACCGTAAAAACAGTGAAAATGAAACATTCCAACAAAATGAGTTCATTTAACAAGCGAAAACCCACCAAAGGGTTTTTATAATGTAAAAACTAATTTTGCTATTTGTATCCAACGTTATAATCAAGGCAATATACGCGTACTAAATTGTCGACAGAAATTCAAGTGACACCATAAAAATGTATGAAAATCGCATCTACTACCCAATTTATGTTCAGAGTTTACGTTTAACTACGTCAGTAAGCTTTTGCAAGTTTAAAATATAAATTTTATAACTATGTTTTTAGAATTTTTGATGAGCAATAATTTTTCTGGCGGATACGCGGAAAATTTATAGTTTTAAATATAAATTATGGTCTGATTTGAGATAGCAGTTCGATTTTTAACCAATGAAAAAAAGAGGGAGGTTCTTGATTCGACACGTTTTTTTTTTAATGTAGTCCGTTTTCGATGATTTTTTTATTGGATAGGGTATACCTCAAAGATGGTCCCATTTAAATTTGAAAAAAACCACGTCTAAGTGTAGAAAATAGGGGAGGATTGATTTTTCCCCTATAGAATTTTTAAATTACATTCTTCTTACTTTGCTACTACTACTAATATGTATATCTACACTAAAAATGGAACATTAAAAACTTAAAAAAAAAACCATGTAAAAAAATACTAAAAAGTAAATAACTAACCGATTGATAATTTTCATTTACTATAGATACCTTTGTGGTTTGGTTTATCTTGGTGTGCTTTATTCTGTATAGAAATCTAACATAGTATATTCTTGATTTTATATATATTTTGATATATGATCACGAGAAATACTAAGGTTTTAGACCTCTCAAACATTATTATATGAGTATATTTGTTTAATTAGTAAGAAACTAAAGGTTAAACATATTTGTTAATTCTTTACACGTTAAACCCTTAAGGCTTAACGGACTTAAATGAGATTTTGATTGAAAAAAGCTTAAATTCTGATTTAAAATATGTAAATTTTTTGACTTAACACAAAAACGCAGCCGCAGTTAAAAATTGTATGAAATAAATAAATAAGATTGATGTTCATGAATAATACGTGCTATAATTAAAATATAGAGATCAAAATTTTATAACCATTTATTAGTTGTACTACATCTCAAAATATCTCTCAAAATAAGTTTGGAGCTTTGGAAGAAGCTTACTTCGTGCCTTTATAATAGACTAGCGACTAACCCTCGCTTCGCTCGGGTTTGTCCCTAGGTCGCTATGCCATACAAACTTTCAGGCCATTTCCACCCCCTTAAGGGATGATTTCCGGGATAAAAACTATCCTAAGTCCTTCCCAGGGTCTCAAACTATCTTCTTACCAAACATCTACTTTGAGTTTTAGTGCACATAGCCACCTGTATGTATGCGTACTAATTACACTTGCGATCATAACTTAATTGTACAGACACAGCTTTGTCATAAGTTTGTATAATTAACTCAAAAAAGTGTTTTCAAAAGAGAAAAATGAAAATATTGTTTGAAATAATATTGTTTTTATATTTTATTTACGTGCCTATAAGAAATTTAACTGTCTTTTGACAACATTTTATATCACCTGTCAAATTCTGATGGACACAGGTTAAGTCTTTTTTAAGCGTTACCTGTTGCGTGTTAGGATTTTATAGCTACACGCTATTCCCTTGCGGGATTTAAAGATAAAACTAGCGATTCGCCTTCGTAAATTCTAACTTTCAATACTAAAATTATAAACAATTACTTATAAATCACGAAACGAAACGTTTTTTCATGATGACTTGATATTGATAAAATATTTTTTAGACTAACACATCGGTCTATTATTTTGTCGACATCTAAGATAGGTACTACTTATTAAGAGGTCCAAAAACGTTGAATAAGTGCTGTTCAAGAACATTAAATTTTATTTTAGTCATCTTTCAGTCTTTCAGTCTTTGCTCGCTATTAAAGTAGCCGCATTAGAAGTTAGGTTTAATATTAAACCTATACAATATACTTTCTGAATTAGAATTTTAATTCAAATTGTTAGGCAAATGAAGCATGAATAAGTAAGAAATAGTCACAAACTCATAGATTTTCACATTTATATTGTTACTAGCGGCTCACCCTCGCTTCGTTCGGATTCGTCCCTAGCTTGATTCCCCATATAAAATTTCATCCCCATTTTTATCCCCTTAAGGGATGATTTCCGGGATTTTGATTAGATTTATATATGTATATACATATATAAATCAAAAAAAATATTATCTACACATAATATAGATAAACATTTTTCGGCTTTATCTAAGTAAAATGTGTTTTTAATATCAATAGAATTGACGTAAATAGTCAATCTATACTAATATTATAAAGAAGCAGAGTTTGTTTGTTTGAACGCGCTAATCTCAGGAACTACTAATCCGATTTTAAAAATTCATTTTGATATGAGATAATCCGTTTTTTGAGGAAAGCTATAGGCTATATTTCATCATGCTACTACCCAAGAGAGCGGAGCAGTAATCATAAATGTCAACAAATCGGGCAGACTTCCATACATTATTACTAATAGCATAAAGCCAAAGAGCCTGTTAGTGTTCTAACATTTGTGATAGGTAAGTATGCGCCTGATGATATAATGAAGCAATGATATTTACAGTAAATAATCTAATATATTTCATTATTTTTTCGGCATCACGATGCTTATATTCACTTCTTCATAACTTCATGATATATACTAATGTATCAATGCTTATGGAAATTCTATGATTATTCTATGATAATTCTATTCTTGATAAAATCATTTATCAATTTATCAGTTTTTCACTAGCGATTTAGCCTCGCTTTGCTTCGGGTTCGTCCTTAGTGTAAAACAAAAACAAATCTATCCCACGAGAAGCGTTATTTTTTTTTGGATAAAAAGTATGCCTATATGCTATTCCAGACTATGATCTATCTCTGTGCCTAATTTCACCCAGATCCGTTCAGATGCTGGCGTGAAAAAATAACAAACATCCATCCATACTAACAAACTTTCACATTTATAATATTGTAATTAATAGTATAGTTAGGTACACCCAAATACTCCAACTTTCCCTGTATTGAGGGTCTAAAAATTCACACGAAACACATAGATATTAACCCAGGCCTCGTATTTCAACTTACATATATTGTCAATCTAAATATTAACTCCTAATTAAATTGAACAGAACTCTATGTCGTAAATATTTTACCATATTTATCGACGTTTACGCTAAACTGTTTTTGGGCGAATTTTTCATAGATAACATAGAATTTTAGAAGTAATAATTTGAGTTCCTGTGGAAAGGAAATAGTAATCTTATGCCGTAATTAGTCTTAGTGGAGTAAAGACGGAACGTTAATCCATACTAATATTATAAATGCGAAAGTAACTCTATCTGTCTGTCAGTTACCTTTTAATCTGCTGAACCGATTTCGATGAAATTTGGTTTGGTGATAGTTAGAGACTTTGGGAAGGATATAAAATAGTTTTTATCCCGAAAATCATCCTTTAAGGGGGTAAAAACGGAGGTGGAAGTCTGTATGGGGAATCAATCATTTCTCATGTAAGGGATATAAAATCATCATACCTATGTATATATAGTCTATTTATTCCATAATAATCGTTAAAACATACCTAGGGATGAATCCGAGCAAAGCCAGGGTAAGTCGCTTTATACATAAACTAAATTTAACGTAAATTTATCATCAAAAATCATATAACACCTGTATACAATATACATTTATTGCTAAACTTAAAGTTCCCTTTACAACTTTAAAAGCTAACTCTATTAAGAACAAAGTTTTAATATAACATAGTTTCATGCGGATAGAAACACTTGCTACACTAAAATAGTTATAAGTTGTAATAAGGAAGTAAAATCCATTATATTCCTTGAGTTTACCATTATTCTAAGCACGTTATGATTGATACGAGTTGTAGTTTCTAGAAACTAAGTCAAAATCTACAAGCCCTATAATAGAATGTACTAGACTACAGTTGAATACTAAATCTAGTGCATTCAAACGACAACTATGACTTAGATGCTGTTTCCTTTGAAATAAATGTGCTTTCTGGATTACTATATATGAGTCATCTAAGTTCTCATACATATGTATGTATATGTATGTATGCATGCTGAGTTTCTTTAAAGTTTGAACGCGCTAATATCTGGAACTAACAGTGCGATTTTTTAAAATATTTTTGCGTTATATATTTACCCCCCTAAGAGATGATTAGATACAGGATAAAAACTATCCTATGTCTTTTCCAGGGTCTCAAACTACATATCTGCTTACCAAATTTCATCTAAATCGGTTCAGTAGTTTCAAAGCCTATTCGATACAACAAAACAAACAAACAAACAAAAAATACAAATTTTCAAATTTTTCTCTTTATAATATTAGAATAGATTCATTGAAGAAGTTTATAATATATGTAACTAGCTAGCTAGCTAGTTCGTCCCTAGACAAAAGCAAAGCTATCCCACGGGATCCGTACACTTTTCCGGGATGAAATATAGCCTATAGCCTTCCTCAGTTAACAGGCTATCAAATGCAAAAAGAATTTTTCAAATCGGATCAGTAGTTCCTGAGATTAGCGCGTTCAACCAAACAAACAAACAAACAAACAAACAAACTCTTCAGCTTTATAATATTAGTATAGATATTAGTATAGATTATTTATTATTGTTATTAAATATAACCTGGAGTAATACATAGGCTATATTAAGTAATAAAATTTTTAACCGAGAAAATTAGTAAAGTCGCTAGTTAAGACAATAATTTTTAATACACATTAGTTTTAGACATCCTTTTGCTTCAAATCAAACACTGTTCTAAGTTTTCATCTGATTCTATCACTATACGAAACTATAGTGCATCAGTGTTTGTTCATGCAATTACTATAATAATACCTGCGTAGATGCTTGTGTACATATGTTTTAAGTGAGATTGGTCGCTCTAATCGAAACTGGTCAGAATATTATTAACGTACGCACATTATACATCATATGTTTGTATTACATTCACAATTGATATAATAATAATAATATTCTTTATTGCACACCAAAAAAAATAATAATAATAAAAATACAAAGAAAAAAAAAACACACAGAAAAGATGCACATCTTGAGCAGGAGGCGTAAATTTTCATAAAACGGTAGGCGGTGTACTTGCTATTTAAAGACTTATAGATAAATAGAGATATATATATATATATATATATATATATATATATATATATATATATATATATATATATATATATATATATATACGAATCCATACATAAATACATACATACATATATACATACATACATACATACATACATACATACATAATAGATATGTATGTATTCAGCCCTTTTTAACGTCCCACTGCTGGGCACAGGCCTCCCTTCAATACGAGGGGAATCAGGCCATAATCCACCACGCTGGCCAAGTGCGGATTGGCGGACTTCACATGTCTTTCAAAAACTTGCTAGGTTCTCTCAGACATGCAGGTTTCCTCACGATGTATTCCTTCACTGTAAGACAAGTGGTAATCAAGTTAGAAATGATTCGCACATGAAAGTATCAGAGGTGCGAGACCCGGGATTTGACAATAGATATACTTTTGGTTAAATTTAACAGAATTAAACATTCCGTTATCAAGTTTTCAAAAATAAAAGTATCGTTAAGTATAAAAATAACGAATTATTCGTTAAAATATTTTTAAAGTACATTTCCAGAATTGATAAATGGAGTCAGATATTTTGTGGGTAAATTGTTATTTATATGCGAAGTTTAAGCGTTTTTTTGTATTTTGTTACGTGATATCTTGCGAACTGAGTTTCATTCTTTTCAAATGAATAGCTCATAATTTCATGAAAAAATTTCTTAACTTAGTATAGAACTTTTAATGTGATTGTGCAGGTGGTGTTATATAAATAAAAATTCAATAAGAAGAATAAAAACCTATAATTTATACTAAATTATAAATAACAATAAAAAACTTTATTTGATAAACACACTGATCCTAACTAATCCAGATTATATATAATATATATAATCTGTATATAAGGTAAGTATTACATTTAAAGTTTTAATGTTTAAACACAATAAAATAAGATAGTAGTGTAGGCAACTATTTATACTAATATTATAGAGTTTGTAAGTTTGAGTTTATTTGTAGGATATGAAATTTGCAATGAAGATAATTGAGATCCTGGAAAGGACTAAGGATAGTTTTTATCCCGGAAATCATTTCTTAAGGGGGTAAAAGTTTGTATGGGGAATCAATCATTGCTCAAGTAAGGTTTATAAAACTAAATCATACCTATGTCTATATAATATAGTCCATCTTTTCCATACTATTAGTTAAAACGTCCTAAAGACGAACCCGAGCGAAGCAAGGATAAGTCGCTAGTGTGTAATATTAACATAAATTTCATAAGAAGAAATATTCAGTTTTGGTATTTCATATTATATCCAGGTTTCGTGACCGAAAATAGTAGACCAAGTGTACGTTAAGGAGTGTTGAGGAGTGCGAGTGAAATTCAGATCACGAGCTCACCTCCACTAGATAAGAAGTTTAGCCGAGAAGCCTTTCACAAACCACATACCCCTACTATGGAGTATTATTATTATTTACGTACTTACACTTGTTACTTTTTCATACTTTCAAGTAGAAATTATATTTAATAATAATAACTATTATCATAAATATCTTATGAATAATTGATAACTAGCAATTAAAATTTAATTTAATTTTTCGTCCCTCTGTGGTTTTTTTTAATTGACATAACTGTTTTATTTATGAACTGATTGAAATAAAACAAATACTAAATGTTAAGTGAAGTTTACTACAATACATTACAAAACCGCACCCAAATCGGTTAAGCCTTTTGAGATTCGCACGAACAAACGCACAGACAATCAAAAATTCTAAAAATCATTGTATAACATTTTATTCCGTTAATCAAGACAGCGATCAGTTACACTTTTATTTTATGAAATACTACCAACTCACTTTCGCTCCGCTCAGGTTCGTCCCGAGTTACGTTTTAACGTTTGGTATAGACTTCTCAGAGTTGAGATATTTTCCCGCAACAAAAAGTATCCTATATATTGACCCGGATAACCAGGTTTCATCATACTTTTCATGAAAATGCGTTTAGCAGATTTCACGGGATGCATTCCCAGACAGACAGACAGAAATTCTAAAAACCATAGATTCGATCCCTGTATCGATAATAATGACTATTTCAATGAGATTTTCCAAAAAATATTTAATATACAGATTCAGTTTAGATACAATTTTATTATATATATCGATATATCGATAGATAAACTAAAAGTCAAATTATAAAAGTACTATTGTAAATATATGAGTGTGTGTTGTGATTCTATTCAAATATATTATTATATTAGGTTCTTTATATAATTGTAGTGCGAAAGTTTGTGGAAAATTGTGGAAGCGTGATTTACTTATTAAAAAAAAAACATTGTATAATTTTGTGGGTAGATGATGTCTGTAACAACTATATAAACATTAATATCTCCTGTGATCATGGTTGCTGTAAAGCAATCGAAACATCAGCAACCAAAAATTCATACAAATCCGCCTAAAAATCCGGAAACAGTTTTATTTAAAACTAGCGACTCACCCTCACTTCGCTTGGGTTCGTCCCTAGCTTGCTTTCCCGTACAAATTTTTATCCTCTTTCACACCCTCTTATGGGACGATTTCCGGGATAAAAACTATTGCACTCACTCACTTTTCATATCATGAGATTAAAAAAAAAAACTTATTTTAGTAAAAAAAAACTTTAAATTTTTTCTATACAAAACTTGTCCTGACAATAACAAACACAAAAAAAAGAATAAGCCTATTTGGTGCAGTCAATCGGAAGTTTAATAAGAATCTATATAGATAATAAATATTCGCGAAAAACTAAGAAAGTATGATCCTAGTTTTTTTAACGAAAAGGGGGTATTTAGTAAATATTGCATTCGAGTTTCAATAGTAGTAGCTTATTCTGATAGCTGCTCATCTCAGAATATGTTTCAAGTTTCTTAGTTTATAATAGACTACGATATCAAGTATACAGTGAAGCTAAATGGTGTAGAGTTAAGTCTGTGCTTATAAAATTACCATTCAAGCTTTCAAATTCTTATGGTAGCTAAAAAATATGATTGTTAAGAAATTAGACTTAATCGAAAAAGAAAGTTCAAAAGTAAATTAAAAAATATTAAGTGATTTAAAGTAAAAATATCATATTATATAGATATGTATAATAAAATTCTACATTAAATATTTTTTCTAAAATCTTATTGAAATAGTCATTCTTTAAAGCCAAATTTATGGTTTTTAGAATTTTTGTCTGTCTGTCTGGGAACGCATCACGAGAAAACCCCTGGACAAATTTTGTTTTAATTTTGTATGATGATACCTGGTTATCCGGGTCAACATATAGGATATTTTTTATTGCGGGAAAATATCCCATTTTTAAGAAATCTATACTAACCGTTAAAACGTATCTGGGGACGAACCCGAGCGGAGTAAGGGTGAGTCGCTAGTTTATAAATAAAATAATGACCCTTCGACTTATTTCGACCTCGGCAACCAATTTCACTGAAACTACCTAACTGTGCAGGATTTTAGTGCACAAGTGGGTGCGCTGACCTAATGTGATATTCCTTGCATTTTGTATTCAGCCCTTTTTTAACATCCCACTGCTGGGCACGGGCATCTTTTTACTATAAGCACAACGCTAACCAACGACAAGCACGGGTTCGCGGTCTTCACATGTCTTTTGAGAATTTTTTCTTAAAACAACTCCTTCCTCTCCGGGACTCAAACTCAGGACCTCTGAATCTACTCAACGAGGCATCCAATTTGAAAAGCTGATGATAATAATTAGTCAAAAATGTTTTCTTTTACTTTTTAAAATTATATTTTTTTTTTAAGTTTTATCAAAATTTGTCGTACACAAATCTCACAGAACACATAAGTACATGAACAATACAGCCCTTAGATACTAATTTTCTATAGAATTTACTAATGTTAAATGGTAAATACAAATAATATGTATGTATGTATGTATGTATTCAGCCCTTTTTTTTTAACGTCCCACTGCTGGGCACGGGCCTCCCTTCAACACGAGGGGGATCAGGCCATAGTCCACCACGCTGGCCAAGTGCGGATTGGCGGACTTCACACGTCTTTCGAAAACTTGCTAGGCTTTCTCAGACATGCAGGTTTCCTCACGATGTTTTCCTTCACCGTAAGGCAAGTGGTAATCAAGTTAGAAAATGATTCGCACATGAAAATATCAGAGGTGCGAGACCCGGGATTAGAACCCGCTTCACTCGGTTTCCCAAGCGAACGCGTTACCACTGGGCTACCACTGCCCTATACAAATAATATATTTACATCTTATTCATTCGAATAATCTAACATATCGAAACTCTTGAGATTTGAGTCTGGAAACAAATGCATGATGTCATATAGAATGGACGCTATCCCTCAGGAAATCGAAGTAAGTGTCCTCTTATATTATCCACTCGATACGAGATTTTCCTGTTCTCGTTCGTGACGTGTTTTCATTTCAAATGCTACGACTTAATGAATCAATCTCTTGTGTATACAATCGAAGGTACAAGACTTTAAGCTTAAGTATTTAAGCTTTTTTGTTGAGACTTAAATTAGATTTTTTATGTTTTTTTAGATATCATGTTTTGATTTTAATCTAGAAATTTTAATGTATATAACTCTGAAAATGTGTACAGTTTTTTTTTAAGATTCTTCACAACGGAATAAAATTATATAAACATCTATACATATAATAAAATTGTAAGTAAGCCGAATCTGTACAATAAATATTTTTTGGAAAATCTTATTGAAATAAACTTTATTATCGATACAGAGGCCGAATTTATAGTTTTTAGATTTTTTGCCTGTCTGTCTATCTGTTACCGCATCATCTGAAAACCACTTGAGGGATTTTGATGAAATTTGGTATGATGATAGCTGGTTATCCGGGTCAACATATAGAATACTTTTTACTGCGGAAAAATATCTCATCTCTAATAAATCTTTACTAAATGTTAAAACGTAAATAGTGACAAATCCGAGCGGAACGAGGGTGAGTCGCTAGTATAATATATTATGTAAATAAAATAAAAAGTATTTAGTATTATTAAAATTGTATTTTACTTGATATTTATAAACAGACTAATGTTGAGGTAAGAATAATGTACACATTAAAATTAAATTATTAATACCGATTTACAGTTAGCGAAATTACATTAAGTGTACAATAATTACCATACAACCTGTGTTTCTCCTCCGTCTTAAAGACGCATATTAAAGTAGTTTTTATTTATTTTATTATATATAATACAATATACTACTAATACATATTTATTGCTTAAATAATTAATATAAATGTTGCACAATGTTGACATCTCATTTAAAGAAATGATCTAAATAATGATTTTTAATAGATTTTTTAAATATATTATAGTTAAACAGCTTATAGCTATTTTTTACAAGTCGGTTAATGTTAAATAAACCTAAGCCTAACAAAAAGATCTATTTACCTATTTGAAACAATTCTGTTCAAAAGTAAAACGTCGAAGTTCCCAAGAGAAATATGTTTGAAAGCTCAAATACGTTGCCTCACTATAAGGCTGGTTACACACCTCAAGGTCAACCTCTGTATGTTTCTACTTTTTTTTTTAAATAGAATACAAGCGACCTTCCCTTCACTTAGATCGTCCCTAGATGCCTTTTTTATTTATAATTAGCGAATCACTCTCGCTTCACTTTGGGTTCGACCCTAGACAAAAATCTATCCCACGGGAACTGTAAATTTTACCGGAATGATATATAACATATAACCTTCCTCAGTTAACGAGCTATCTAATGCAAAAAAAATATTCTAATCGGATAAGTAGTTCCTGAGATTAGCGCGTTCAAACAAACAAACAAACTTCAATTTTATAATATTAGTATCTAGATATTATTCTTGCTTTATTTCAAAACATGTAAGTTTACGCCGATAAAGTACCTCAATGGACAGTTGTTTTGGGAATTCAATTAATCTCTTATTAAACTTATAATTAGTTAAATAGTATCAAATTTTAGGTTCCCTAGGTTTCGAATGCTTTACAGTTACATGGTTAGCAATCATGGTTACATGGCCAGTCTTTCCCATGACCTTTGCTGTAAAGCATTCGAAACGTTCAAAAAACCATAAAAGGTTAGTTTAATTTAAATTTAGATAAGTTAAATTAAAAATGTTCAGTTTAACTTATACTTATACATAATCTAAGACTCAATATACCAAGAAATAATCTATAGTGCTCGGTGATAATATAGCAATTAGCAAATAAGTTTTCAGAACCAGTAGTTTCAGCAATTACGTCCTACATTCAATCTGACAAACTTTATCTCTTTATAATATTAGTGTACCTACATGAAAGTTATATTGTTAGGTTAAAACTATCATGTTTTAGTTTAATGCATTAACGGATGTCAGTGTCGATATATTTAATTGATGTAGAGTAATTATTTGTAGTAACTAGTAGCAATTGGTATTGTAACAAGTATATAACGCCTTTGAGATGTCTCACACCTTAGTCTCTCTCGTGACCATGATTGCTGTATAGCATTTGAAACGTCAGGAACCAAAAATCAAAATAAATCCGCGAAATAATCCGAAAAGATAGTTTTATTTTAAATGACAAATATTTGGGTAAATCTAAGAAAGTTTTTTTTTTTAGATTAGTACTCAACCTCGCTGTGCTCGGGTTCGTCCCTAGGTAGTATAGAATAGAGTATAGGTATAATAGGTAAGTTTTAAAAAAATATATCCTTTACTTGATTAATTATTGATTCCCAATACAAAATTCCAACCCCTTTAGGGATGAATTTCGGAATAAAAACTATTCTATTTCTTTCCCAGAGTCTCAAACTATCTCCATACCAAATTTCTTCTAAATCTGTTCAGTAGATTAAGCGTGAAAAAGGAACAGACAGACAGACAGATAAAAAATCTAAAATATTATATAAATATATAATAAGTATTGATAATAATGACTATTTCAATAAGATTTTCCATAAAATATTTAATGTACAGATTCGATTCAGATAGAATTTTATTATATGTATAGATAATAATCGCCATGTTTTACGCACGTAAACGTAAAACCGTAAAATTCACGTAAAAATCAAATCAACCTGTTGCTCCATGAAATAATAATAAAGAAACAAATAAACACGCAATAGTATTTATAACATTAGTTAGGGACTCATATTGTTTGATATGATCTTAGTAAATATTACAAACGCACACAGCATCTTATGTCTGAAAAAGATATTACTTTCTCTAAAGAAGTAAGTGCCTATAGAAAAAAAAAAAATTCGCTTCCCGCTGTCTGTCCCTGTATATGCTTAGATATTTAAAATTACGCAACGGATTTTGATGCAGTTTTTTTTAATAGATATAGTGATTCAAGAGGAAGGTTTATATGTATAATACATGCATAATATAGTAGAGAAATACTGATCATTTTAGAGGTTTCTTAATGTGATGTCGTAAATAAACACATTTTTTGCGCTTACATTGCAAACGCTGGCTGAACCCTACGTGATAGATCAAAATAATGTACTACAGTATTGTACACCTTAAAAAGGTCTACAAAAAAGTCCGTGATGGCGTACGTCTATTTCTTAAGGATAACATACTATATCCATTTTACTATATCCAAGCTAAAAAAAAAAAACTTAGATTATAATATCTATACTGAAGTCAGCTCACCTAACAAAGTTTTTACAACTTGCACAGCTATTTAACTTTAACTACCCATTAAGATTACTCAGTTAAAATTCGCTATAAGCTCTCGGCCATTTTGAGTATTGGTTTACATTTATGAACTTAAAAGTTTTAGTTTAACCACAGTTTTGGTTAAGTTAGTTCAAAGGCGTCTTTCTTATGATCATGTTGCATTCAGCCCTTTTTGACGTCCCACTGCTGGGCACAGGCTTCCTTTCAATATGAGGAGGATCAGGCTACTACCCACCACGATGGCTAAGTGCGTGTTAGCAGACTTCATAAATCTTTTGAAAACTTACTAGGTTCTCTCAAACATGCAAGTTTTCTCACGTTTTTCTTAACTGTAAGACAAGTGGTAAACATGTTGGATGACAAGGAATCACACATGAAAATATCAGAGGCGCGAGATCCGGGATTTGAGCCCGCTTCACTTTGTTGGCCAAGCGAGCTCTTTACAACTGGACTACCACTGTTTTTACGACACATTCTTATGACCATACATTATGTTTTAATTTTTAAATTGATAGTCTAAGTTCATTATGACAATATATTTTATCATAAGCATAAAATACAATGGGGCTTTGACAAAATCTAAACACAATATCGTCATACATTTTTTAGCTATCTATTAGTGACATCGATTGTAGATAGCAACTTTTCTAAAGACGGTAAGTTAAATAGATAGCCCTGTTCTAAAGTAAGATACAAAATACGCCATAATGTCATTATAACTTCTAAAGTAGAAGTTTAAATACAGAAATAGAATAAATCGATTGGCAGACACTTAACAGTCTATTTTCAAGGCAAGTTTCTAGATTTAACTGAAGTCTGAAACTATGTGCGACGTCTTGGACAACGGTGTCGGTAATAAACAAGTAATACTAACTAAAACCATTACCTTTATATTATTCTCGTAATCGTGTATATTTGAATAGTCCAGTACTAAACGAGGGGATAATGACTAACGTATATACTACTAGCGACTCGCCCTCGCTTCGCTCGGGTTCGTTCCTAGGTACGTTTTAATTTTTTTGAGCGAGACCCTAATTCTTTTTCTAAAATAAAAGTAACTTAAGTGACTCCTTATAATATCAGTTATCTGCCAGAGAAAGTCCCGTTAATTGGTCCAGCCGTTTCATAGATTAGCCAGAACAAACAGACAGACCGACAAAAATTATAAAAATTATGTTTTTCTTATAAGAACCGTATATAATTCCATATGCATTTAGTATAAAGCTATTATTTTGACATTACAAACAGACACTAATTTTATTTATTTGTATAGATATAGTTTTATTTAAGTATTACATTGCAATCATAAATCTTAACCGAACGCAAACTTTGATATATCAGATGAATTAACCTTTGTCTTTTTTATGGGATTGTTAACAAGCAAAGGATTGTGACCTCTTTCTCATTACAGCCCACAGTGAAAACTTATCGTCACGATCGTAGGACATTGTAGGATCGCTTACACATACACTACAATAGGAACCCGGTCTCGCCGAAATATACACAATTCTTTTTTTAATGTTGAGGAAATCATTTACGCGTACAACCTGTATACACACAGGTGGTTATGTGGTACTCACCGGCTAGACAAGCTAGTACTACCCACTAAAACTCAACAGAACCTTCCCCATTTTAATGGGATTGCAGGATCGCTTACACTTTCAACCATGGCATCCCGATGACAGGTTTGAAAACCCCCAATCATGGGGTCGCTCGCCCGGTCCATTCTGCTGTCAGAGAAGTGCCAGGAAAAACCCGCATGGTACACCGCCCACCAAAGTGGGCCACCTCTCAGTGTGTCACAGCAAGGGTTGAATAATTTAATAATTTATCAAATTATATAAACAACTAGCAGAAACCGCGGCTTTGCTCGCGCTAAAACTACAAATAAAATCTCTAAAAAGGTAGGTTTTATACAAACTTTCATCCCCTATATTACCCTCTTAGGGGTTGAATTTTGAAAAATCCTTCCTTAGTGGATGCCTGCGTCATATGAGGAATACGCGAAATTTCAATGTTCTAGCCTTAAGGGTTTGGCCTGTGCGTTGATACATCAGTCAATCACTTTTACTTTTAATATATTATATAGATGTAAAAATCTTAATAAATAAACTAATTATACATAATATGATCGATAAAATAAAGTGTTGGTGATTAGATATTAAAAATATAACCTAAGAACAATTAACGTTAAACAAGTTTAAAGGTGATTCGGTATGTTTTAAAGCAAAATTCCGTCTCATTCTTCCCTTATAACTCTTAGTTTTCTCATTTTAAGTTACGAGTCACGAGCAATCACAAAGTTAAAAAGTTTTTATACTACCGCTTGAAGCGTTGTAATTTCTTCCATGATCTAGTTGTTGTTAACCTTAAGGAGGTTATTCATAATAATGATAATAAAAATAATTTTAAAAAAGTATTTATAATTATTTCACCTCTACTCGGCAACTCTTCAAAATCATATCCTATCTCAATTTTAAAATAGTGTCTTTTTTTCAGCCCTTATTTTCATGTATAGAGTTTATCCCCTATTTTTTTTCTTAATTTGACTGCTGAATTGTCTTATATTCAGATCTTTTTAACGTCCCACTACTGGGCACGGGCCAACCTACAATACGAGGGGGATCAGTCCATAATCCACACTGGCCAGTTCTGAGTTGAAGGACTTCACATGTCTTTCGAAAACTTGCTAGGTTCTCCCAGATATGCAGGTTTCCTCACATTGTTTTCCTTCGACGTAAGGCAACTGGTAATCATGTTAGAAATAATTCGCACATGAAAATATCAGAAGTGCGAGACCCGGGATTTGAACCCGTTTCACTCGGTTTCCCAAGCGATCGCGTTACCACTGGGCTACCACTGCCCAGAACTGTATAACGGTTTACATTTCTCACCAAATAACTCCAACAATCTCTGAGCAAAATGGCTATGAACTACGGATAGATGGACAAAATGACAAACAGTATTCCATTTTTCACTACAGAACCTTAAAAACACACGTCTTATAAAAAGAAAAAACTAAAAAATTTATTCAAATAAATACAAAAAAAAAACAAAATTAAAAACTTTGTATCCGACCGAAATGCGAACCTGAACACTCATGATTGTCAATCTTGCGCCTTGGCCGCTTGACTACGATGCTTATACCCGAGCGTAAGAAATTAGCGACCAGCGAAAGAAAACCGCATGAAAACTTAAAAAAAAAGGTTTTCCCATACATAAGACTAATCTAGATCGATTTTTCGCCCCCGAAAACCGAGATCGCTGGTATAAATAAAGATATAGAGATATAAACATACAAGAATTGCTCGTTTAAATATATTAGATCCTACCGGTGGTAGGACTTACCGGTGATACGACTCTGTCAAGCCTGAGGAGTCCGACTGGATGGGTACCACCACCTTATCTATTTCTACCGCCAAGCAAAATGATTGCATTGTTGTGTGCCGGTTTGAAGGATAAGGTAGCCAGCGCAATTACAGGCAAGAGGCATAATATCATCTTAGTCCTCACAGTGATAACGTACCGGCGGTTCTGCAGTTTTGTTACATAAAACTTAAGTGCATGAACCGTAGGTGTTATGGGCGACAGGTATCGCTTTCCATCAGGTGGGCTGTCTGCTCGTTTATCACTGAATACCATAAAAAAAAAAAAATTGATATATTATACAAAGTTACTTTTATAGCTGAGTTAAAGTAACGAGTATTATGGGAAATAATACATTAAGTTGTTAGAGTGTTCCATTACTTTTAGTTAATATGAACCTCGAAGTCTATAATTTTTTAAACAAAGCCTATAATAATGCACGCCTGTAATTTGTACATACAAACGTGTAACCGCAATGTTATGTTTATAATCTGGGCAAAAATATAAGCGAGAGCGTTTTTAGATTATATAAGGGTATGAATCTTACTTATATTATAATGTTTATGCATATGGGTTAGTGTATGTTTGTTTCTCCTTTACACGTACACTGTAAAGTGGATTTTGATGGGTCTAGATATTTATAATACATAAATCATGTCCTGGACTAAAATTAGTTTTCTTTAAACCTAGAATTTAATTTTTACACAAAGGAAGCACCGGCTATGACTAGTAAATCAGTTAATTCCTAAAGTATACATAATTAATACCTTTAGCTCCAGTCGCTTAAATATTTTCATATTTTCATATCTTATATATTTAAACGAGCAATTCTTGTTTATTTATTTATTTATTTATACCGGCGATCTCGAAAACGGCTGTGACGGAATTTGGTATGTGGGAGCCCCCACATACCTCGGGGGCAAAAATTCGATCTAGATTAGTCTTATGTCTGGGAAAACGTGTATTTTTGATTTTTTATGAGGTTTTCTATAGCATTATTCTACGCCAAATAAGTTAATAATTTCGCACATTTGTGTATAAGCATCGTGGTCAAGTGGCCAAGGTGCGAGATTAACAATTACATGTTTATTCGAATCCCGGCCGGATACAAAGATTTTACTTTTATTTATTTATTTTTTATGCATTTATTCAAGTTTTTAGTTTTTTTTTGTTTTTAAGCCATGTTCGGTCCAAAGGTTGTTCACCGAACACATAAGCAATAATGCTTAGACGGAGCATTATAAATATACAGCAACACTCCTCAAACAGTCAGTGCATGTTCGGATAGCAATCAAACCGGCTGCATTCATTATCATTATATAGCATATATAGCATATCAAATTAATAAACTTTACAACGATCTCAGACTATATTTAATTTATCAAGCATTTAGTTAGTAGTAGGTCGCCTACAAGCCAAATAAAAAAAATGTACATTCAACCAAAAACTCCTAGCGAAGCTCGGTCGCCCAAGTACTAAACTTGATAGAGAATAATCAGCAATAAGCCATACATGCAGCTTATTAATATTATAAATGTGAAAGTTTAGATGGATGTTTTGATGTTTGTTACCAATTCACACCAGAACGGCTGAACGGATCTTGATGAAATTAGCACATAGGTTGCTTTTTATTCCAAAAAAAATGCACGGTTCCCGTGAAATAATTTTGTTTTATTTTTCTTGAGGCGAACCCGAGCGAAGTTAGAGTGAGCCACTAGTAATAAAGACTTCACTTACTCTTAATAAAATTATTAGAAATCAAACTATATAAATTGATATTTAGAAAGCTGTATAAAAAATTAAAAGTAAAATAATAAAATAGAGTAAATCGCTTTCGCTTATGACTTAATGGTATAAGCAAATAAACACGTCACTGGCTGACAAATTAACTACCAACGTTTATTATCAAATAACGTTTTATAATCTCCTGCTATGAATGTACGAATTTTTTTGTGCGATCAGTTGTAGCTTTTAAATGTAAAATGGCATAAAACGTTAATTTGTTCATACATATTTTTACTTTACATCGTATTATAGTTATAAGTTATGAAGAGAATCACCGTTTTGTAATAAAAAAAAAAATAAAAGTATCCTATTAATATTATCAATGAGAAAGTTTGTGAGGATGTATGGATGTCTGGATGTTTAGATGTATGTATGTTTGTTACTCTTTCACACAAAAACTATTGAATGGATTTTAATGAAACTTTATTAATATAGCTCCTATATCAGAGTAACTCATAGGCTACTTTTATTGCGGAAAAATGTACAGTTCCCGTGGGATAGATTTGTTTTTGTTTTTCTAGAGGCCAAGTTTTTTCTTTCTAGGGGCGAAGTACGAATTATAAAAGTCAATGGTAGTCGACACTTAATTATCTAAATCTATACATATAATAAAATTCTAACTGAGTCGAATATAACCTTAAATATTTTTTGGAAAATCTTATTGAAATAGACTTTATTATCGATGCAGAGGCCGAATCTATAGTTTTTAGAATTTTTGTCTGTCTGTCTGTCTGTTACCGCATCACAGAAAAACCACTAGAGGGATTTTGATGAAATTTGGTATGATGATAGCTGGATATCCGGGTCAACATATAGGATACTTTTTACCGCGGGAGATTATCTCATTCCCACGGGAATGCACGTTATAACATAACCCAAAAAATATTTATGATCAGAATTTCTTGAACTTTGGTATTAATGCTCTTCAATACAATTAAATAAATACGTGTTTAAGCCTTTTTTGAAATTCATCCCATAAGGAGATAAAATAAGGGATGAAAATTCGTAGGAAACCTACTTTTAAAAGTTTTTTTAAAGCCGCGGGTTTTGCTAGTTCTAAACTAAAAAGATAAAGAGTTCATACCAAATCTTCAACACGACTCTTAAGCAACCTATTGTCAACGTCGATATGTAACTAACCCGCCACCTTATTGTAGCCTTCTACATTTTCTAAGTAAAGACTAATTGAATTAATCAGATAATGTTAATGAATGCATTAACATTTATTAATTATTCAGCCCTTTTTAACGTCCCACTGCTGGGCACAGGCCTCCCTTTAATACGAGGGGGATCAGGCCATAGTCCACCACGCTGGCCAAGTGCGGATTGGCGGACTTCACATGTCTTTCGAAAACTTGTTAGGTTTTCTCAGACATGCAGGTTTCTTCACGATGTTTTCCTTCACCGTAAGGCAAGTGGTAATCATGTTTTTACCGGTGGTAGGACTCTGTCAAGCCTGAGGAGTCCGACTGGATGGGTACCACTCCCTTATCTATTTCTGCCGCCAAGCAACAATGATTGCATTGTTGTGTTCCAGTTTGAAGGATAAGGTAGCCAGCGCAATTACAGGCAAGAGGCATATCATCTTAGTCCTCCCAGTGACAACGCACTTTTTCACTGAATCTTATAAAAAAAAAAATGTTAGAAATGATTCGCACATGAACATATCAGAGGTGCGAGACCCGGGATTTGAACCCGCTTCACTCGGTTTCCCAAGCGAGCGCGTTCCACTGGGCTACCACTGCCTACAATTATTTCTTAGTAGTATATTTTAGTTATATGTTTTTATGCTTACTTTTTTTCAGTTTTTGACCGACGAGATAAACTATTAATGAATTTGTGTATTATCCAAGACATAACAGTAGGATTCAAATCGTGAAATACGAATTAAAACCTTTTTGAAGTTATACTTCTTTTAGGAGATTAAAAAAAAATATATGAAAATAAAAATTTTACGATGCGCGCGCTTACCGACAGACAATAAGCGACAAGATGAAGTTGTCATAGTAACCGTTGTTATTGTTTGACAAATGATATATAATATTCTTTCCTTAAATGATATTCTCTAAATATATATTTGAAATATGCCTAATATGCCTTATTTAATTATTTTATTACTTTTTCATTCCTTTAACAAACAGAGAGTTGTGACGTTCTGGATGAAATCTTTAGCTATTTTTATTCTGTTACGCCAAAGAAAGCGAGGGTGAGTCGCTAGTATATTCATAAAATATACAAAGAATACACTACAGTAAGTTATCACGTTTCACTTAAATAATAGCCCTTATTTACAAACATCAATAAGTTATGTAAATGTTAGCTTTATATGTAACAAGGCCAGTGAATAAACATTATTAGACTGTTTGACTCAAATTGAGCGCGGTTTAACGCATTGATTAGCGCGATAATTTTGACCCAATATAGTATTTACATGTTCTATGGATTTAACAAATGTTTGTCACTTGTCCAATACACTGCTGTCATAATAAAGAAGACCCTAACTAACAATTTGGTCAAAAAACACTTAAATGCAGATTCAGAATCAGCAAAAAAATTGTTCTTGATAGTCTTACCCAAAAAGCTCTAACTTTTATGAATCTGGAGATACCATGAACATTTTCATCAAAACTAGTAGTAATTTTGACGTAGTAGTAAGGCGAAACATCAAATATCTCGAAATCAACTTTGAGGAAGTTGCAGCTTTCTTTTTTATGACGGCAGTACACGTTTTGAAAGTAAGTAGCTTTTTGGTGACGGGTTCTTGGAAAAATCAACTGCAGATGTCTATCTGTTTGCATTCAAACCTATTCAGTTGTTTCAGAGTAAAGAAGTACAGAAGAACATACATAGTTTCAGGGTAAACAAACACACACCCACACAAATAAACTATCTCATTTATAAAAGTTCGTCGATAATTCAGAAACTAGCAAAAATGTATTTTACTTTTGTGCTTACAGTATATGACACTTTCTTAGATTTATGCGAATATAAGACTGTTTCTTTTAGAGTTTTTCGCGGATTTATTTTGATTTTTATTTCTTAACATTTGATTGCTTTACAGCAAGTTTGTTCACAAGAGAGACTGCTGTAAAGCATTCGAAATGTTGGGAACCAAAAAAATCCGCGAAAAAATCCGATTTTTTTTTTAAATTTACAATAATAATTTGCAAATAGGTAGGTAGCCCTTTAGTGTCGGGTTTACATAAAAACCAAGTGAAGCGGGTTCAAACCTGATTATCGTAACTCTGACATTCCTACATGCAAATCTGATATTCTACATGAATACTACTTGCTAGTATGATAAATAAAAATGTGTTAAAAACTCTGCATGTCAATTTACCTATTTATCTGAAAACATATGAAGGTGTGGACTATGACCTGATCCCTATTGTATTGTTATTGTATTACTCCAGAGGGACAAAAAGGGCTGAATCGTCTGATCGGGCTGAATTTCAGCGAAATCGTCAAAGAAATAATTTTCTTTGACGATTTCGCTGAAATTTGGTATGTGGGGGTTTTCAGGGATGAAAAATCGATCTAAATTAGTCTTACGTCTGGGAAAACGCGTGTTTTCGAGTTTTTCTGCGGTTTTCTTTCCCCCAAAATATGGTCGATAATTTCTTACACACGGGCTTAAGGATCGTGGTCAAGGTGCAAGACTGACAATTACAAGTATCCGCGTTCTTACCCCGGTCGGATACAAAGTTTTTATTTTTGTTTTTTTTTTTCTAGTTTTTAGTTTTTTTTTATCTAAAAATATAATATAAAAAAAAAGAACTCCGAAATAAGCTCAGTCGCCTAGGTATTACTGTTAAAATTACAAAATATTTTTATTCCGTATCTCTTGTTTGATTAAATTACGCCATACTAGCAAAATACTAACAACTTATCTTAGCTTCGCTTAGATTCACTTCGCTTGCGTCCCTAGGTGCTTAACAGTCACCTATGATTCAGTACTCCAGATCATAGACAAGTTGTGTACTAAATTTATCGAAATCTGTAGAGTTGTTTCAGCGTGAAGAAGGAACAAACATACAAACATAAAAACTTCATTTATAATAGAAATCCAATTACATGATCAATGTTATTTCAACTATAATACTGAACTTGAAATGGATGACACGTTTGGCTCAGTTTGTAGTGACCCTACTTGCTGTGCCAGCGGTCACGGGTTCGAGTCCCGCTGGTGGCATTCAGGATCATCCCTAGGTTTTGATGCTTAGTATGGAATAGATATTTTCTTTCAAAA
Organism: Argynnis bischoffii washingtonia; assembly: GCA_033884665.1. Taxonomy (NCBI): domain Eukaryota; kingdom Metazoa; phylum Arthropoda; class Insecta; order Lepidoptera; family Nymphalidae; genus Argynnis; species Argynnis bischoffii. Next base: position 1,387,543 of record CM066610.1, read on the forward strand.
AATTTTTCGTGAATTTTTCCGATGTTTACAAAACAAATAACATAAAGTCAAGTTATAAGTGTTGGAACAAGCCCGACTTTGTTATATATATATATATATATATATATATATATATATATATATATATATATATATATATATATATATATATATATATATATGCTTAAAGTTATATATGAGAAATGCATCAACTATCTGGTATCCATAACACAAGCCTCGTAGCTTATTATGGACTACCACTAGATGGTGCTGTGTGTTAATGACCCAAGATATATATTAATAGTCTAACAGCAGACAGACTACCCAAGACCATGTTTAAGACCAAGATCAAGATTGGCGTTCTTGAGTTTTGGAGTAGATAGCTAACGTATTCATTCATAGATCAAATCTTTTAAATAAATATCAATTTACAAAAATAAAAAAAAACCCGACGGCCTAAAAATCGGGCTAAAAAGACGAGAATAAGTTGACGAGGAAACATAGTATTATGCAATCATAGTAGTATACATACATACTGGTCAAACACATAACCCTCTTTTGGCTTTCGTTGCAGTCGGGTAATAAACTATACATACATTCGAAACACAACTATAATAATATCCCTAATCCCTACCTTCCAACACCTACCCTTCTGTGGCAATCAGATAATTTAATGTCATTAAAATACAGTATACAAACATAGACAAAACCAAGTTTTTTTTTAATATAAAAACTTGAAAAAACAAATTTTCTTTTATACATCATTTTTAGAAACGGGCTCTCGTTTGCCTTTTAGTAAAAATTCAAAGAGAAAAGTCCTAAATAAACGTTAGAAAATTATGCAGGCGCGTAATATTTAATTTATTCTATAGATGCTCCTGCGTGTTGCTTTACTTTCTTATTTTTGAGAGAAATTAGCACAAAACCAGGATTCTAAAGTCAAATGATTATATAAAATAAATATTTTTTTATGAATATGTTGGGACATTAACACACAGCACCATTTAGTTCCATGGTAAGCTAAGAGGCTTGTGTTATGGAAACCAGATAGTTGATAGACTACACATATATAACTTTAAATATATATATACTATAAATATAAACACCCATGACTAGAGTACAAACAATCGTGCTCATCACACAAATGAATGCCTCTAGAGGGACTCGAACCCACGACCACTGGCGCAGAAAGTAGGATCACTACAAACTGAGCCAAACGTGCCGTCAGATAAATAGATAAAATCCTTATATTAAAATCTATGTACATATGTTATTTGTTGACGGGCCACGAACCTTAAGAAGTGCTCATTTTATATTTAGGGCCCCGTCGTAAGAGTGCATACAACCTTAACACTTATGATCGCCTGTTACTTTTGTAGTACTACGAGGACAGGTTGCCCTCGCATTGAAGATGAGGGATCAGACCATGTACTACCGCGGTAGCATAGTACCTATTGGCGGACTTCACTTATCTTTCGACAACTTGCTATTTTCTAATACTTTCTTAGATTTACGCGAATATTAGACATCTATACTAATATTATAAAGCTGAAGAATTTGTTTGTTTATTTGTTTGTTTGTTTGGTTGAACGCGCTAATCTCAGGAACTACTGATCCGATTTGAAAAATTCTTTTTGCATTTGATAGTATGTTAACTGAGGAAGGCTATAGGCTATATATCATCCTGGAAAAGTGTAAGGGTCCCGTGGGATAGTTCTGTTTTTGTCTAGGGACGAACCCGAAGCGAAGCGAGGGTGAGTCGCTAGTTTAAATATAACTATCTTTTCGGATTTTTTCGCGGATTTATTTTGATTTTTGGTTCCCTAACCACCAATCAATGGGAATCAAAAATCAAAATAAATCCGCGAAAAAATCCGAAAAGATAGTTTTATTTAAGTGCTATTTTCTCTCAGACAGACAGGATCACGATGTTTTGTTTCACCGTTAGGCAAATGGTAATTTATCAAAAATGATACATACGCATATGACTATCTTACGCTTGAGACCGAGATTTGAACCCGGATTACACTTCTAAGCAAGCGCGGACAACTGGGCTACCACTTGAAAAATTTAACTTTTTTGAAACTATTATTATTACTATATTACTTAATTATCCACTTTAACTGTTTAAATATACCAGCTTGTAGCTATTTAAACATAAAGTCTGTTGTTTCATCGTAATAATTAACTTTAAAATGAAATTATGTAAATTATAAAATTCAAAGGAAGACGCTTATTTAAAGGAGCGCTCCTTCATTTTTGTATATTAAACGGTTTTTGTTAAAGACTTCAGTAATTTATAATCACTGGGAATAAATTAGACGTGATCATGAAGTTGGAAAATAAGAAATGGAGTTTACAGTTCAACTTTTTGGGATCTTAACTCGCGTTTATTTATTTGTGCGTTTGCTTAAAAATTGTAAATATTTTATTAGTTTATACATACATAATATATATAAATCGAAGGGGTCATATATACATGTTCTATGTATATTCATTTACTGAGGACACGATAATTAAAATTTGTTTTCCTTTTACATATCGTATATATATATATATATATATATATATATATATATATATATATATATATATATATATATATATATATATATATATATGATATGATTTTCCACACAATTTTTTAGATTTTTGCATATGTAAAATTTGTTTTCCTTTTACATATCGTATATATATATATATATATATATATATATATATATATATATATATATATATATATATATATATATATATATATATATATATATATATATATATATATATATATATATATGATATGATTTTCCACACAATTTTTTAGATTTTTGCATATGTATTCGCTTGTACAAAACGTGTACATTTTTTTTATGAAATAAAATAATTACGAAAGGTTCTGTAACACTATACAATTATTTATTGTACCGGTGGTAGGATTCTGTCAAGCCTGAGGAGTCCGACTGGATGGGTACCACCCCCTTATCTATTTCTGCCGCCAAGCAATAATGATTGCATTGTTGTGTTCCGGTTTGAAGGATAAGGTAGCCAGCGCAATTACAGGCAAGAGGCATATCATCTTAGTCCTCACAGTGATAACGTACCGGCGGTTCTGCAGTTTTGTTACGTAAAAGTGCATGAACCGTAGGTGTTATGGGCGGCAGGTATCGCTTTCCATCAGGTGGGCCTGTCTGCTCGTTTATCAATGAGTACCATAAAAAAAAAAAAGTTTTTGTTGTTTTACTATATTATTCATACAATTTAGCTATAAAAGAGCCAAAATAAAAGATGAGTATAGGAATACTCATTGGGTGTTAAATCTTAAACACAATAGCTCGTAATGGCATTATGTGCATATTAAAAGTAAGCAATTTGTTAAAGTATAAGCATACAAGCGATTTAACATTGCTACGCTCGAGATTAATAGATGCCTAACCTTTTTTACGTTGGAAAATTCATTTACGCATACCACCTGTATACACCAAGTGGTTATGTGGTTATGTTATGTTAAGTTATGTTGGTACTACCTTCAGGAGTGTTGTGGTGTATGCGCAAGCGATCCCGCAGTGCAATGGGGCACCGCAGCGCCCCATTGCACTGCGGTGACGGATTTCGCTGTGGGTTTTAGTGAGTAGCAGTCTCACAGTACCTTACCCATAGACGGCCGGTAAGGTCCCCATGATGGGTTTCCCCAGCGTCAACAAAAAAAAATGTGGGTACTACCTACTAGAAAGTACTAGAAAGTACTACCCACTAAATCCCCTACAGAACCCTTCCTTCTTCCCTTCCTTCTTCCCTGTCTTCTTGAGGCGTCGCGATGCAGGACACCCCGACGGCAGGTCTGCCGAAGCAGACCACACAACCAGGAGGTTGCTCCACAGTCCACTTTGCTATTAGAGAAGTACCAGGAGCAACCCGCATGGGACACCACCCACCAAGGGAGGCTGCCTCCCAGTATGTTCTTTGGCTTTGCACCCGGCTGGATTATCGGATGCTAATGAGGCCCCCCGCCACGAAATAGATACCTAACCTAAAGTAACTTATATGTACTATTTATGTACAAAATTTTATTTCAATCTGTCAAGTCGTTTCAGCGGGAAAGAATAACACACGTACACACACAGATAGATTTAACATTTATATTTTTTAATTATCATTTATATTTATATTTTCGGGATAAAAAGTATCCTATGTCCTTCCCAGGGTCTCAAACTATCTTCTTACCCATCGAAATCGGATCAATAGATTCAGAGATTATCCAATACAACGTTACAAACTCACTATCTCTTCATAATATTATTTTAGATGAACATATATTATAAACTAGCGACTCACCCTCGCTTCGCTTCGGGTTCGTCCCTAGACAAAAACGAATCTATCCCACGGGAACCGTACATTTTTCCGGGATGATGTATATGGCCTAAAGCCTTCCTCGATAAATGGACTATCTAATACAAAAAGAATTTTTCAATTCTAACCAGTAGTTCCTGAGATTAGCGCGTTCAACCAAACAAACAAACAAACAAACTCTTCAGCTTTATAATATTAGTATAGATAGTAATCCGAAGGCTTAGGAACTTAAAACTACATAATAGAAATGTATAAAATTACTTTGGTATTTACAATAATAATCTAATATATAAATATCTCGTGTCACGGTGTTTGTGGTCGCACTCCTCCGAAATGACTGGACCGATTTTAGTGATCTTTTTTGTATATTTGGTAGGTATGAGAATAGGTCGTAAAGTATTTTTCACTTTTCTACCCCCACCACCCATTTTTTAATTGCAATTTTAGTACTTTTGTATGAAAAATATCCAAATAATTTAATATTATATAAATACATAGCGACGAACCCGAGCAAAGCGAGGGTGACTCGCTATATAACATAAAGCAAAAAAGTTTTTTTTTGTATATTGAACGCGAACGAAGCCGCGGGTTCTGCTCGTAGTAAATAAAAGATTTAATCAAAGCTAAATAGAGTGTAAATAAGAAAGGATAAATAATTCTTTGCCATACAAATTCAATTTTATTATCCTTTTCTCGAACAACGTTAAAATAAAAAGATAGCGAAAAAGCCTTCCAAATGTTATCCATTTCGAACCATCGAATCCACTTCGGCCAATTAAAGTTAAGGACTGAAATGCAAAACAAAGCAACAGAAGCGAATATTTTCAAACATCAAATAAATGAATCTACATAGTTTTGATTTCGAAAGTTATTTTATAAATATGTTAGGACATTAACACACAACACCATCTAGTTCCATGGTAAGCTACGAGGCTTGAGTTATGGATACCAGATAGTTGATACACTACACATATATAACTTTAAATACATACATATTATAAATATGAATGCTCATGACTGGAGTACAAATATTCGTGTTGATAACATAAATGACTGCCCAGCAGGACTCGAACCCGCGACCGCTGGCACAGCAAGAAAGGTCACTACAAACTGAGCCTAACGTGTCGTTATTGAAATATTTGGAATTTTATTTAACAACCTCTTATTCCAAATCACTTTAGAATCTGTAGGCTCCATATATTTTTGTAATCACCTCTTAAAACCCTGTGTTTTGATACCTCACTCGATACGTACGAAAAAATTTTTTCAAGGCACAAATTGGCGCATAGTATCCGCCATTTTGATTTTCAATGATATCTATATACTATGATACTCGCGTTATTAAAGCGACGTATGAATAATCACAATCGGTAGCCGTTTAGTAATTACGAGGGAACATAGGATCGAGCATACATACATACATACAATATACGTACATACAAGTCAAACGCATAACCCTTCTTTGGACTTCGCCGCAGCCACGTAAAAATATTTAATTTAATCAAGGACTTATCGCTTTATTTTGATTTTTCAGCCATTTTAGTATGAAAAAGCAAGACACATACGTACAAACATTCCCATTTATAATAAATAGTAGTCCAATAATAACAGAAAAGTTATTCAAATATTATAATTTAATGAATATAATTAATTCATACCCCTAAAATGATTGTTTCCATAAGAAATAACATGCAAAGAAATCTAATTTCGAGCGTCTTTGCCATAAATTTATAAAAATCATCTTCACAAAAGTTTTATTTTTACAAATCCGTGACAGCTGAGAGGGAAAAAGTGGTCGGGAAACGCACTTACCGTCTTTATACTAAACCATTGGACTTTGAGCATTTTAATTATTCTAATCCTCTGGCAAAACTTTGAAAGACATTCTTAGAAGTGGATTACCTTAGATACGTCGAAGGAAGCGTTTAATATTAAATTATTATGTAAATTGAAAATAAATTGTAGTAACGACTTTTGTCTAATTTCAAAATGGGAGGTTCTTCATTCATTTGTATGATCTTTTCAATCAATTTCTTTGCTTAATATAAAGTGATACTTATGTTTTTTTTACCCGACTGCGCGACGCAAAGGAGGGTAATGTGTTTATCAGCCTATGTATGTTTGTATGTATATAATATGTATGTGGGTTTGTAACTTTGTGGTACTATTCAGAATAAACGCGTGGACCGATTTTGATAAATGACATGTCGTTTGATTTGTCATAACGGCACGAATGTCATAGAAAGCATAAAAATTTGGAAAAATCAAAATGACCGATTTTGGACGCCATAAAGTGAAAAAGAAAAAAAATTACAATCTATGAACTATGGGGTATCGTTGAATATGTATATAAAAATCATTTTTAGGTTTCTTTCATCATTTTTCATTTTAAATAACAGCTTAGGATATATAATGATTTAAAGTTGGTTAAATATATATATATATATATATATATATATATATATATATATATATATATATATATATATATATGTGGAATAATCAATTGTACTCTTAAAGTCTGCGTATTTTTATTAAAAAGTATTAATTTATCACTTTTATTAAAACAAAGGACATTACAGTCAATTTGTAACGACTGAATGAAATACCTCAAAAGCCTAATTACGTCTCCACCACTGATTTTTAGCTGAGTACAATAAATATGTAAATAATAATATTGTTTTTAACTCTTTAGTTTTCATTTTCATAAATGTATAGACAACACGTGCATTTAAAGATTTTCGATGAATTTCTTTAAACCTAAACCTAAATGTAGTTTTAACAAGATTGCCTCTTACTAATCTATACATATGGTAAAATTTTAAATGAATCGAATCTGTACATTAAATATTGTTTTGGATTTTTTTAACGTCATTATTATCGATACAGAAGCCAAATCTATAGTTTTTAGAATATTTGTCTGTGTCTGTCTGTCTGTCTGGGAATGCATCACTAGAAAACCACTTGGCAGATTTTGGTAAAATTTGGTATGTTGATAGCTGGCTATCCGGGTACATATAGGATACTTTTTACTTCGGGATAACATCTAATCTCTGAGAAATCAATACTAAATGTTAAAACGTAACTACGGATGAACCCGAGCGGACCGAGTGTGAGTCGCTAGTTTAAATATATTTTTTAACATAAGAATCGGTTGACGACTAACCACGAAAAGGGATCACCAACATCCTTCTTTTACTTAAAAACGTAGGAACAAAGTAGGAATTATTTGTTTACTATTTTTTAAGCTACTTTTTAAGCCAAGGTTTCGTAAGCATAATGTTTTATATCGATTAGTATAATAGTAATAAATATTGATATATAATTTACATTTAAATGACTAAATAATACATAGAAAAACTATAATTTCAATTTATTTCATACTAGCGACTCACCCTTCCTAGCTCCCTTCCCAATACAAATTTTCATCCCCATTTTTACCCCCTTAAAGGATGATTTTCAGGATAAAAAGTATCCAGTGTCCTTTCCAGGGTCTTAAATTATTTTCTTGCGAATTTTCATCTAAATCGGTTCAGTATATCCATAGATTACCCCCTACAACCTAACAAACTCACAAACTTTACTTCTTTATAATATTATAGTATAAATGAAAAGTATAGCTATATAACAATCAATTGCCGTTCGTTAGTCTCGCCAAAACTCAAAAACGGCTGGATCGATTTGAATAATTCTTTTTTTGTTTTGTTAGGGATGTGTAAGAGACCCAATAAAAAATAGCTGAAAAATCGAAAAGTTCAGAACTGTTTATTTTGTACCTACGTATATATAAAATATAATCTATCTATTCCATACTAACCGTTAAAACGTACCTAGGGATGAACCTGAGCAAAGCGAGGGTGAGTCGCTAGTATAGTAATATAATTGACCACCGAACAGTCGTACTGTATTTAATCCTTGGTTCTTTTTCTTTACTCAAAAGAGACACTCAGAAAAATACATTACAGGAGTTAAGGAGAAAACTTGTGTAATTCAATTAGTCTTGTTACCACGTTTGTTCTAAATACTTCAAATCAACGTTGGATAAAAAGATATCTTATTTCTTAAATTTTATTTCATCTTCACGCATTTTCCCTTTTTTTACAACAGGAAGGACTTTTTATTTGCCCTTACGTTTATACTGGATTAAAAAAGAAATGCCTTTTGTAATTTATGCACAATTAGTCTTGGAAACGTTTACACTTATTTTAATGGTATCACTGGTAAGGCTATGGTAATCACATACCATAAAGAAATAAATAAATCGGGATACTCTATTATGAATTAGTATTAGTAGCCCAGTAGTAACGTGCTTACTTGGGAAAACGAGTGAAGCGGGATCAAATCCCGGGTCTCGCACCTCTGATATTTTCATGTGCGAATCATTTCCAACGTGAATACCACTTGTCTCACGGTGAAGGAAAATATCGTATGGAAACCTGCAAGAGAAAACTTAGTAAGTTTTCGAAAGACATGTGTATCCGCCAACCCGCATTTAGCCACCGTGATGGACTAATGCCTGATCCCCTTCGTATTGAAGGGAGGACTAGGGATATTATTTTAAGCCTAGATAAAATGAGTTTATCTCATAACTACTTAGGAACAACTATAGTTATTATAATAGTTGTCTATCTGAAATTTTAAAAACTAATCACTGTGGGTTCCTGAAATATTTTCAAGATGGGGAAATTATTAAAAAAATATATATAACAATCCGTCTATGGACTCGAGAACCGTCAGATGGCAATATAATATTTTAATACTAATGATATGAAGCTGGAGCAAGAAGTTGATTTGTAAAACTGTGCAACGACTACTGGTAAGCTTTCAAGCTTGGCCTCATTTAATTCATTTTGCTAAATTCCATAATATAATGGCATATTTGGTTAACTCTTATATGTTTTTGTACAGATGATAGTCTATAATAAACTAATAACTCGGCATAATATTTTAAGATGACAAATACATTTCATAATAATCCACTTAGCGCTTTCTCTCTCTCGCTCTTTCTCTTTCTCTCTCTCTCTCTCTCTCTCTCTCTGTGTGTGTGTGTGTGTGTGTGTGTGCATGCGTGCATGCGTGCGTTTGTGCCTGCGTCAATATTCCATAAAAATATGAAATCATATTTAGATCAGTTAAACAGAAAACCATACTAAAACCATTACAAATATAGAAAAAAATCCGTGCGCAGTGGTTGTTGTCAAAAAAAAGTAAACACAAGTTATGGGGAGATTTCGTTAGTAAGGCTTATTCTGTCATGTAATCCCGGCTTAGTCATGTTAGGACCGACCGTCCGTTGGTAAATACGTCACTAGAGGATCCCATTCTAGCTTTGATTCAGCACTCAAAGCTAATTTGCGGGTAACACTTAAAAGGGTAATTTTAACAAATCTATACTAATATTGTAAAGCTGAGAGTTTGTTTGAATTTGAATGAATCAAGTTATTTTATCAATGCAATTTTGTATGTCTGTTTGTACATATATATGTATGCTTGTTACTGTGTATGTTTGACGACACGTTTGGCTCAGTTTGTAATGACCCTACTTGCTGTCCAGCGGTCGCGGGTTCGAGTCCCGCTGGGGGCATTCATTTTTGTGATGAGATCACCAATGTTTTTATTCCAGTCATAGGTGTTTATATTTATAATATGTATGTATTTAAAGTTATATATGTGTAGTGTATCAACTATCTGGTATCCATAATACAGGCCTCGTAGCTTACCATGTAACTAGAGGGCGTTGTGTGTTGCAAACACATAACATTATTATTTTTTTAAATATTTTTCTTTGTTACTTTCTTGCTTAAACGGCTTGACTGATTTAGATGTACTACAAACATTTCGCAAGTATTTTTCATTGTGTTATTAAAACGTAGTTGTTGCATAATAATACGAATGCGGTAAAACCTAAATTTAGAAAAGTTAGACCTTTATATTTTTAAATAATCTAAATATCATTTTTTTTTTATTTTGATGAACTCATCATATTATTGAAATTCATACATTAATTATAATATTCTTAAATTTACGCAAATGTATGGCATTTTAAATAAAACTATCTTTTCGGATTTTTTCGCGGATTAATTTTGATTTTCGTTTTCTAACGTTTCGAATGCTTTATAGCAATCATGTTTACGGAAGGGACTAAGGTTTTAGACGTCTCAAACACAAAATTATAAAATGAATTCAAAAATATTTGTATTTTTGTACCTTTGAATCCATTTTCTAATTGGGAACCAAAAATCAAAATAAATCCTCGACAAAAATCCAAAAAAATAAGTATATAAAATATAAAAGTTTATATAAAATAAATTTATTATGCCACCTGAAAATCTCACTGAAACAGATCAAGCCTACTTGGACATTAAGGTATCGATATTAATTGAACCCAGGACCGTATCTTATTACTATACCATACTTTACACAAAACTAGTACTTCAGTTATGAAAACAAATAAATGCAAATATTTTAGATTTAGTATTAATTATTAATGTATGTGATAATAATGAAATCTAATGTTAAATTTAGTTGCACTAAAATTAGATACATATTGTAATTGGGCAATTATGTGCGATTGAATATTACCAATATATGAAATAGATGGAGCTTTGTTGAAGCGATTGAGTTAATCATAGCTTGATCAAGTATAATACATAATTATTAGATATTAAGTTAGCATGTTAGTTAGCCGAGCTTACATGTTAAGAGCTTCATTTAGTTTTACTTTTTTTTTCTTTATATAAGCTTTTTAATTTTTACCCCTTTTGGGGTTAAATTTGAAAGGGAGTCTCAAATATGTAATTTTTTATACAAATATGCTAAGAAAATTTTGAAATGTGTTTTAAACGATATATTAAAGGAATTTTAAAATAAATCAAGAAAAAATCAACTTCTAATTATTCGACCCGATAATAACTATGAAAATAATAATTTGAAGTTGGTGTACATTTTTTCTTAAAAAATAATATTTTTTTTAAAAATGACAAATTCTTTGATGGTTTTTAAGCACATGTCGACTGGTATATTGTACACTAGCCACTCATCCTCACGTCGCTTCGGATTCAAAACAAAACTAACCCTTGAAAACCGTACATTTTTCCAGGATAAAAAGTAACCTTCATAGGTTACTTTTGCTATTCCAGACTATAATCTATCTCTGTGGTAAATTTCATTCAGATCCGTTCAGCCGTTCTGGCGTGAAAGAGTAACAAACATCCATCCATCACAAACCTTCACATTTATAATATTAGTATGGATTAGATATGGATAGGTACATATTTCTGTTACAGATTAAAAAATAGCCAGACACATACATTAAAACTCTTTAATTTCTATATTATATATCTAAAAAACAGAGCTAACAATATTGCATCAAAGGCATATTAAAAACCTGTAGGTTCTGTTAGTGACATAAAAGCTATTTGACGAGGGTCATCGAGGTATTATCCCACTAGGAGCATATCAGCATGAATCTGGCAGTTTGGTTCAAAATTCTTATTATTTATCAAAGGATTTAATTGTATGTTTTAATTTATATATTATACTAGCGGTTCGCCTCTGGACAAACAAAAACAAATCTATCCCACGGGAACCGTACATTTTTCTGGGATAAAAGTAGCCTATTTGCTATTCTGATGTATTAACTATAATATTGTAAAGTTTTATTAAAATCTAATCAGTAGTTTTTGTGTACTAAGCTGTATAAGTTAACATAGTTTTTTTTTAACTATCCCACGGGAACTCATAAAATTTCCGGGATGAAAAGTATACTAAATATTGACCGTGGATATAAGGTACCACTATGACAAATTTCATTTAATCGGTCCAACAGTTTCGGAGATTAGCCCGTACAAACAGACAAACAGACAAATAGACAGAGAAACAAAAAAATTGAAAAATATCCGGATTTGTTCTGATTCTCTTCTTACAATCCCCCTGACTCGGTTTTTAACATTTATTTTTTCTTTTTACAGACATTCGACTTGAACAGTTTTATTATATGTATAGATTAGCTATATCCTTCGGATTTATCCGCGTTTTTTTTTTAAATATTTTTAATCTTAGACTAAAGAATTATATAGAGGGAGTCCCCAAAATAAACGTCAAAGTTAAAGTCTAAAATAGTAGCTTGATTTAGACATTTTAGTAACAAAAAAGAATTTCATAATATTTTATTCAGCATTAAATTATTACATTTTTTTTACTGAAAGTCATGAGCCTACAGCCAGTTCGGAAAGAAGAAGCCTCAGAACTGGCGAATGAAACTCAGCGGGACTAATATTATTACTTTATTTTTTTTGTAAGTTAAATTTAATCTATACTATAATAAAGCAATAACTAAGCGAAATCTGTACATGAAATATTCTTAAAAAGAATGACTGTAACGTATTATGTACAATATAGACCCCAAAGCAATAGTTATTTTTTTCTGTTTGTCTGTATGTCTGTCTGTTTATCTGTATATCTGTTTGTCTGTTTGTTACTAGTTTGCAATAATTCTATAAAGATGAAGTAGCCTAGAAGCGATTTATTCATACCCAATGCCAGCTTTTATAAAATCATTAATTGTATAATAACCGTTAGCACACAAATGTACCTTAACAATTTTTTGAATTTGGCGATAGAAGCTTTTTGAACGTTTGAACAAGGTCATTTGTCACTGTGTCTGAGACGCCTAAGCTAAATAATAAAGAATCGAATTGAAGGTCTTATCTAATTTTCAGTTCATAATACCCTTAATTTTCATTTCAACATATCGATTAGATTAAAATATAATCGTTTATTAGCAAAACGTGGACAAACAAACACATAGGTAATAATAAGTTACAATCTTTGTTCCTCATTTTATCTAGGGGTAATAAAATCTTCCTCAACTCCATCATTATAGTATACCAAGTTTCACCAACTTTGCTTCTTAGAAAGCGAATGGTCTGATAACGTTCCGAACAAAGATAAAGGTTCGAGTTTATACTTAGCGCTAATTCAGTCATCTTTTACTTAGACGTAGAATTTCCGAATATGTCACTGATATGTTTTTCGTTAATTGGAAAACTATCGTTATTATAGATAAAATTATCAAATGGCTACATGGCTTTCAGCCAATTCACAATACGTCTGACAGGATTTATTACGTCAGAAGTTACAGATTTGATTCTGTAGCAGTCAATTTTAATCAGGAGTTTCGTCATGGGCTTGATAAATTATCTAGACATTTTGACTGGGCTTGTTAAGTTACTTTTATAGAAAGACTAGTTTAGCTCAGTTTGTAGTGACCCTACTTACTGTCCCAACGGTCGCAGGTTCGAGTCCTGTTGAGGGTATTCATTTGTGCGATGAGCACAAATGTTTGTACTCGAGTCATGGGTGTTTATATTTATAATATGTATGTATTTAAAAGTTATACATTTATTGTGTAGTTTATCAACTGTCTGGTACCCATAACACAAGCCTCGTAGCTTACCATGGAACTAGATGGTGCTGTGTTAATGTCCCAACATATTTATATTATATTATATTTTATAGAAAGTCAAATAGAAACTATTGCTAAAGACATAAAACCGTTTATGAAAGAACAGTGTTTTAGTTTGATATTAATTGTTATATAAAAAAAAATCATTGATATATAAAAAAAAATTTAGGCCCTTTAGGGGTTCGATTTTGAATAATCCTTTCCAGGTACTTACTCTTTATGCGGAATGTAAATGGAACATTTCAAGTTTGCAGTGTTTATATACGTACTTTCAGAGATTTTGAGATTAATCCGAAAATGGTATTTCGCTTTTATATAACTGTACTAGTGTTTGCTAGTAGTCGAAATACAACCATAATACTTATTGAAAATTTGAGGAAAACATTTATGAATAGAATTTATTTATCTATATATAAAAAAAAATGATCTGTTTATATTTTTTTTTTAATTAAACTATATTCAACATTTTCTATACATGTGATGATAGACAATAGGTATATAGGATAGGTAGATATATTGATGTACATATGTCTGTTACTCTTTCACGCAAAAACTACTGAATGGATTCTGATGAAATTTTACAATAATATAGGTTATTTATCTGATTTATTTATATATATATATATTAATAAATCAGATAAATATATTGATTATAAATCAGATATATATATTGGTTACAATATATAAATAGCAGAAACAACGCAAGAGATGGCTGTTAATTAATAAAAGTCAACGAGTACTATTTCATGTTATTCTTTAATATGTAACAGCATGATTCCACTTATTTTTATCCATCGAATTATCCATTATCATTATCATTTTGAATTGAAACCAATCAGTATCACGTACAACAAAAATTAACTGGGCATCGTATTTAACTCGACTCTCATCACTGCGTATCTACGATCCTCAGTAAACAAGTTCTGTTAATGAAGATTCGACAATGGTTATGTTGGTGTAAGCTATAAACCCTTAGCGAGAAAATTAAATTAAATAATTCCGGACAAGTGCAAGTTGAACTCGCCCATCGAGGGTTCCGTACAAATTTGCAGGAAGTCTATTTAACTTTAATTTTCAACTTTTTTTTATTTTTTTGGAGTTTTTAGAGGAACTACCATATAGGTTTTCTGGTTTCTGGTTGACCTAGAATCGTCAATTTTGGTTAAAAGCAAGGTCTTACAGTAAGTAAAGGGAATATTCTGAAAAATAAAAAAAGTTAAAAATCAAGATAAATTTTGGTACTTACAAGTTTTCGCGAAAATCTTAATTTGCCCTGGATATCTTTTTATCGTGTTGACTCAGGACTTTGATTTTTATACACCTGATAGGGACCTTAGTACCTGGTATAAATTTCAACTTGCTAGATCTACCCGTTCCTGAGAAAATCGATGGTGACACACGGACAGACAGATGGACAAAAGAGTGAAGTTATAAGGGTTCCTTTTTTTACCTTTTGAGGTACGGAATCCTAAAAAATATACATAAATAGGTAAATAAAAAATGGTTCGGCCTCTGTATCGATAATAATTACTATTTCAATAAGATTATCCGAAAAATATTTAATGTACAGATTTGACTCACAGTTTTATTATATGTATTGAAGAATAACGGGAAGTAATTATTATTAATTAAGGATTAGTTTTGGTATGACATTTTCTTCAATCTGAAATTGGCCAGCTTAGTGTATAATGGATCTCCCTTACATTGAGGGATCGTGTCCAACTATAACATGATAGGAAAAGAGCTGATTATAATTTATTACTAGCGGTTCACCCTCGCTCGGGTTTCCCTCTAGACAAACAAAACCAAAACTATCCGATATTATGATGTATGAACTATATTATTGTAAAGTTTCATTAAAATCCGATCAGTAGTCATTGTGTACTAAGCTGTATAAGTTACTATAATTTTTTAACTATACCACAGGAACTCTTTAATTTTTTGAGATGAAAAGTATTTAAAATGTTGACCGTGGCTATAAGGTGTGGTACCTTATAGCCACGGTATGCAAAATTTCATTTAAATCGGTCCAACAGTTTCAGAGATTAGCCCGTGCAAACAGACAAACAGACAAACAGAGAAAAAAACTTGAAAAAAACTGGATTTGTTCTATTTTTCTTCTTACATTCCCCTGACTCAGTTTTTAGCATTTTTTCTGTATACAGACATTCGACCTCTACAGTTTTATTATATGTATATATTAACAATGTAAATGACTATTGTGAGACAATGCATACTTAACTACTCTTTTAGCATAGTTAATATATAGTGTTTGTTGGTTTGATCCCCGCTGGGTGTTAAATCAATCACTAGTAACCAGTTCTTGTTTCATTATGGATTTAGATTCAGTACTGGATTAAGGCAAGTAAATTCTATGCATCTTTTATACATAAGTTTAATGATTTTTTATTGATTACGTACCTATGTGTATGTGCGGGCGTGCATGCGTGGGTGCGTGGGTGCGTGCGTGCGTGAGTGCATGTCTGTTTGTGTGTGTGCGTGCGTTTATCTGTGTGTGTATAGTAAAAATATAATTATTGAAATTAATAATATAGATCGCTCAAACTCCTCAATTAAGACATATTCGAGGCAGCTATTTAATTTTATACGCGAAGTGTTTACCCCTAATGGTAGAAAGGCCATTTAGCGTGCGGCACGCGTAAAAATTTGAAAATCAGGTAAATCTACCCCGCCAGGGGACAAATCAGTGATTTAATCCTGTTTTATAGCTTGCTGTAATCACTTCCAATCGAGTTTTGTTAGCTTTCTACGTTTAGTTGCTAAAATCTATGTTTTGATGAGGAAAAATGTAGTACTCACTCGTATACAAGATCAAAAGAGCCTCTAGTTTTAAATATATCAAACTACTGAAATATAAATGCAAAAGTTCGTATATGTGTGTACTGTGTATGTCTGTTACACTGAAACAGCTAGATAGATTTGAATGAAATTTAGTACACGTATAGACTAGGATCTAGGTCGAAGAATAACATGTAGGCTACTGTGAGGCACCCAGGGACCGGAGCGAAGCGAAGCTAAGCCACTAATACCTACTTCATATATTATACAAATCAAGCCTTTGTAATTGTTTTAATTCAAATAAAACATTAAACATTCAATTCAATTCGAATGTCTCTTTTAATCAGTGCATATAAATTTTCAATGTCCCATCATTTCCATTCATTTAATGTGGAAATTAAATGTACTTTTCCCAAAACAACCCTTTACACAGAATGTGTAAAACATACAAATTCAAAATATTTAATGCAGACATTCGACTCAGAACTTTATTATATGTATAGACTAGCGGATCACCCTCGCTTCGCTCGGGTTCGCCTCTAGACAAACAAAAACAAATCTACTCCACGGGAACCGTACATTTTTCCGGGATAAAAAGTAGCCTATTTGTTATTCTGATGTATAAACTATATTAGTGTAAAGTTTTATTAAAATCTATAGTTTTACTATAGTTTTTTAACTATCCCACGGAAACTCTTTAATTTTCCAGGATGAAAAGTATCTAAGATATTGAACGGGGATATAAGGTATCACCATAAAAAAATCATTTAAATCGGTTATACCCTTTCTAAGATTAGCCCGTAGAAACAGACAAACAGACAGAGAAACAAAAAATTTGAAAAAAATAACTGGATTTGTTCTATTTCTCTTCTCACATTCCGATGACTCGGTTTTAAGCATTTTTTTCTATGTACAGACATTCGACTTCTACAGTTTTATTATATGTATAGATAATTATATCAATATATTTCGAGCTGACGCCATTTCCCGTTGTCCCAGTAACAAAGTAAAACAATTTAACGACCGAACAAAATATCCGGATATAAAATAAGGAGCATCTCATTTATGTAAGTGATAATAAATGCTAGTAATAAATAACTTGTTTTTTTCCTCCGATGACTCAGTGGTAAATTTAACGAATGTATCCTAAAAGATAGGTAGTGGGATCAGTTTTTTTTGGTTATAATTATGTATGTATTTATGTTTCATATATGTACGTAAACCTAATAATATTAAATGAGAAATTCTTATATATAATATATTCGTTTTTATTTTGTACTAGCGACTAGCTTCGCTCGGGTTCTTCCCTCGGTACGTTTTCAATTTTTTTAAGCGGAACCCTAATTGTTTTTCTAAAATAAAAGTAGCCTAAGTTACTCCTTATAACATCAGCTATCTGCCAGTGAAAGTCCAGCCCAGCCGTTTCGGAGATTAGCCGGAACAAACAGACAGACAAACAAAAAAAATTAAATTTGTGTTTTTCTTGTATGTAGCGTATATACTATCATATGCATTTAGTAAAAAGACATTACAAACAGACATTTCAATTTTATTTATCTGTATAGATATACACAGATAAATAAAAATGGTGCCGATTTAGATCAAATTTTGTATTTAAATGAGGTTTTGCTTTTAAATTTACCTATACAGGTGTCTGAAGAAACGCAACTTTTCCGAAAACACGATTTTACCAAAAAAACTTTGTGTAGCAGTCATGGAAATATTGGATATAAAGTAATATAAAATATTTTTAAGTAATTTCAAGTTTTACGCGAGCTATAGATTAAGGAACCAGTAAGGTCTGTGTAGTGACAAAAGTACCTACAACAACATACCAACAAACTGCCCTTCGAGCTTATTTATATATAGTTAATTATATCTTGATTTTTATAGAGTATTTAATTGCAAGTATTTCTATTTAGCATTTTGCATAATGTCCGTCTATCTTTCGGCCATATCAGGCAAACCCAAGTGCACTCTCTATTCCTATCACTTAATACTAATACTAAAATCAAATTAAAAATAATATATCATGAAATATTATTTTTCAAATACCAAAACTAATTAATAGTATCTTTTTTCTTTTTTTTTCTTGATAGAAAAAAAGAAAAAAAATATATTGGAATATCTTAAGAACAATTGTACACGTTTCTTATAAACACATGTACATTTATTCCACAACTAGCGACTCACCGTCGCTCCGCTCGGGTTCCCTACTTACGTTTTAACGTTTAGTATAGATTACTCAGAGGTGAGACATTTTCCCACAGTAAAAAAGTATCCTATATGTTGACCCGGATAACAAGCTATCATCATACCAAATATCATCAATATCTCTCCAGTGGTTTTTCCGTGATGCGGTAACAGACAGGCAGACAGACAGACAAAAATTCTAAAAACTATAGATTCGGCCTCTGCATCGATAATGTCTATTTTAATAAGATTTTCCAAAAAACATTCAATGTATAGATTCGACATAGTTACAATTTTATTATATGTATAGATAACAGTAAACAAAATACATAAACACAGAGACTGTAACAAGTTATTGTCAAACCTCATCTTAATTTCAGACTTTTTTTGAGCTCTCAATAAATCTACTGGATATAATCAAAAGACCGCGTCACGGTCATAAAAAAGCGATTAATTTGAATAAAATTGAGGAAAAAATAACTTTAACTGTAATGCGACATTTGAAATTCTGTCGTTTTATCGTTTCCATCGTAATGACTTCTTAATATCTCGTTGGCACCTCACTACTTTATCATTTTTACATATTTTGTAAAAATTTGAATACCAAATTATATTCAGAGTTCACGCTTGGCTTCAACATTTTATATGTAGACATGTGCGGCATACGTTGAATTATACATATTTTTGGAAACTTATCTCTCATCATTCATATCTGTTATGATTCATTAATTTTAGTGCTAATATTGTTAGACATATTTAAAGTTACCTATATTTCTTTTAATTAACTAAAGTTTCAATGAAATTATGTTTTATATTTTAAGTATGCTTTTATAAATTAAATACATTAATTGACTACTATGATTTAAAGATTACGCCGGAAGTAGTTGAAGTTACATTAAAATTATTAAAAAGGTGGGTTGATTGAAATTAAAATTAATATATAAGGAGTGCTTTCTATGATTGGGATTGATTCTTGTTCAGGAAGAGTTACTGTGTAATTATGCTGAAACAGTGTTGTATAAATTTTAGTATAAAGCAGTGATATATGCAGTCTGTTGTAATTCTTATATGTGAATCAGTAATTATTATACGTTTGAAGTGTACACTGGTGGTTTTCTTCACAATCTGAAGTGGGAACACAACCCAAGAAAAAAAGGAAACAGGAATGTTAATGTCTTTGACAATTATTTTATTATGTTATATTTTTAATTTTATTGAAGAATAATTTATATACATAATTTATATTTTTTTAATAATTATAATTTATAAGTTACGCCCACGTGAAATTTTTAAGCGTCATTCAGGACGGTATTTGCGTAAAATGTCTGGTCAGGGCAACTCTCTGACGATGTTATGCGTAAATTGTGTTTTAATGTGCGAGAATGCTTGGCCAGGGCAACTCCCTGGTAGTATTTCTACATTATAGCATAATATGGACATAGTGCAGGAAGTGTCGGTGCGTGATCGGGGCTACTCTCCGATAGCATCCAACACGTTTCTGTCTATAACCAATTACTATATATAACCTACTGTGTGGCACTTAATTATTTTATTATGAAAAATGAACTACAGAGTATATTTATGTTAATGATGCATTTTTATTTTATTTATTTTTTACGTGAGTATCATTGTGAGGTATACATGACAGGATACTATGTTACGTCTTTTAATACAATACGTGTTGTGTGTGGTCAGGGCTACTCCCTGGTAATGTAACACGTAGATTACACGATAACGTGAGACTCATTCCAGTTGTATTCATGTATTTATTATGATACCCACAATTATTTGATTTATTAATTCATTTAATTTTTTTTTTATATATATTTATATACATCTATACATGTAATAAAATTGTAGCTAATCAGAGTCTGTAAATTAAATATTTCTTGGAAAATCTTATTGAAGTACTTTTTTTTATCGATACAGAAACCAAATCTATAGTTTTTGGATTTTTTGTCTGTCTGTCTATTACCACATCACGGGAAGACCACTGTACAGATTTTGATGAAATTTGGTATGATGATGGCTGGTTGTCCGGGTCAATATGTAAAACACTTGCTTGTTCCTATTTTAAGTAAGGTTTTTGAGAAAATAATTTATAATGCATTGAATGATTTCTTTGAAAGGAATAAATTTACAAAGGATCAATTTGGTTTTCGTAAAAACAAAAGTATAAATATGGCTGTCTATAGCTTTCTTAAGTTATGTCGTGACTAATTTAAATGATAAAGTTCCTGTGTATGCTTTATTTATGGACTTAACGGAGGCTTTTGATTATGTTGATTAAATAAACTTTTTCACTCTGGTGTTACAGGAAATGTTCTAGAGCTCATGAACAATTTGGATAAAACTAATTTAATGTTCTTTAAAAACAGGAAAAATAAGTTAAATGCTTTGGATATCGATTTTGAGGGTAAGGAAATAAAGCAGGTGGATGTAACAAAATTTTTAGGTCTCAATATTGGTAATAATTTAAATTGGAAAAAGCATGTTGAGGAGGTAAGCATAAAATTACGACAATTTTCTTTTGCACTCCACGTGTTTGCCAAAACGGTCCATGTTTCAACCTTAATAACTGTGTATCATGCTTATGTTGCTCCTTTGTTAAGGTGTTGTATTTTTTTTTTTTGGGGGTAATTCGGTAGATAAATTAGCATTCGAAGCAAATGTATCCGAGCAATATTTAATTTGCGAATAATAGAAAGATGCAAACTATGTATTTGGAAATTACAATATAATGACGTTACCAAGTGTGTGCAATTGTGAGACTATTATTTATGTTAGAAATAATCTATATTTATTTGAAAATTGTTATGGTATAAGACATAGGGCCTTACTTCGCCACCCTCGATGTGTGACTCGACCTTTTCTCGAAGAGTATTTTCTGTACTGATAATCATTTACTTAAATGTATTCTGGAGGTTAATGAAATTAATATATTTAAGCAAAGATGGAAGAAATTTTTATTAGAAAAGACGTATTATTCTATTATTGATTATGTTTTGGATAAAGTCGTAACATGTAATTTTGGGTATATTGTATTTATTGTAATTATTATAATGAATTGTTATTAAATTGTATTGTTCCATGCTCTAAGGCTGAGCTTGGCTGGTTGAATTTGAACTTTTAACTGCGGAAAAATGTCTCATCTCTGAGCTGAACGTTAAAACATAGTTACGGTTGGAAACGTTTATTATATTTCACATAATGAATATTAGTATGATGATGATGGTGGTTAAAAAACTTAAAACGTAGTTACGGTTGGAAAAGTTTATTATATTTCACATATGGAATATTAGTATGATGATGATGGTGATTAAGAACTTATGAAATGTGTTGTTTATCGGTTTTTTTTTAATACATGGTTTATATTTAATACCGAAAGTTCTAGGCTGGTGGCCGCTAGATTGATAGATGGGTTTGCAGCACTGGAATGAGTGATCTATGTCTGATCGCTGGAATGAGTGGTCTATGTTTGATCACTGGATTGAGTGGTCTATGTTTGATCACTGGAAGGAGTGATCTATGTCTGATCGCTGGAATGATTGATCTATGTTTGATCACTGGATTGAGTGATCTATGTTTTGATCACTGGATTGAGTGGTCTATGTTTGATCACTGGAAGGAGTGATCTATGTCTGATCGCTGGAATGAGTGATCTATGTTTGATCACTGGATTGAGTGGTCTATGTTTGATCACTGGAAGGAGTGATCTATGTCTGATCGCTGGAATGAGTGATCTATGTTTGATCACTGGATTGAGTGGTCTATGTTTTGATCACTGGATTGAGTGGTCTATGTTTGATCACTGGAAGGAGTGATATATGTCTGATCGCTGGAATGAGTGATCTATGTTTGATCACTGGATTGAGTGGTCTATGTTTTGATCACTGGATTGAGTGGTCTATGTTTGATCACTGGAAGGAGTGATCTATGTCTGATCGCTGGAATGAGTGATCTATGTTTGATCACTGGATTGAGTGGTCTATGTTTGATCACTGGAAGGAGTGATCTATGTCTGATCGCTGGAATGAGTGATCTATGTTTGATCACTGGAATGAGTGATCTATGTTTGATCACTGGATTGAGTGGTCTATGTTTGATCACTGGACTCGATTGGAAGTGCTTCAATTATGACCCAAGTGACAGAGATGGATCAGAGGGCTTACTCCAGAAAGGCCCAATCGACGTCGAAGGAGGTCATCTTCTGGTGATGCTGAAGTACCAGCTAAAATTAAACGATTATCCGATTACCTAACAACCGAAGACCTGAAGAAATTTATAGCAGCGCTTCAGATAATGCAAGTAAGACTTCTACTAATGTAGTTCCGGAATTTCATCAAGATAATAGATCACAAGATTTTGAGCGATGACTAAAGAAAGTTAACAAATGTGCCGTAATTTATGAATGAGATAGAAATTAGGTTATTCTTTCAATTATATGAATCTTTACCAAAGCTCAAAAGTTAGTTAAAATTAGTAAGGCATTCCCGAAAGGTGAAAACTTGAGAATATTTTTATGATAAACTTTCATTATTAAGTAGATATGATATTGCTGGACGAAAGGCAGTTGATTGTATTATTTTCGGAATAACTAATAACTCTGTACGTAATAGAACTCAAGCTCTTAAATGTAGTGAACCAGAAGACTTGTTAAATTATTTAGCTTCACCACAGTTTAACCAGATTAAAGAGAACTCAAGAAGTTCCTCGTTTATAAATAGTATACCTTTATGAAACGAGATTTTAGAAATGGTCATAACATTTTACCAGGTAATACAAATGGACAAAATAACTTCACGTGTTTTAATTATCAAGAACTAGGTCATACATATATGTACATATACCGGTGGTAGGACTCTGTCAAGCCTGAGGAGTCCGACTGGATGGGTACCACCTCCTTATCTATTTCTGCCGCCAAGCAACAATGATTGCATTGTTGTGTTCCGGTTTGAAGGATAAGGTAGCCAGCGCAATTACAGGCGAGAGGCATATCATCTTAGTCCTCACAGTGACAACGCACCTGTGGTTCTGCATTTTTGTTATTAAAACCTAAGTGCATGAACCGTAGGTGTTATGGGCGACAGGTGCTGCTTTCCATCAGGTGGTCTGTCTGCTCGTTTGTCACTGAATGTCATAAAAAAAAAAAAAATGTAATAATTATACAAAACCTATTGTGAAATGTAAGTAGAATAGGACATAACTTCGATGATTGTTCTAGACTTCTTACGCACGAAATAAGTAGTCAAAATGAACAGACCCCAATTAAGATGTCAAACAGAGAATTTGAATCTAGTGTTAGGTGAAGTGATTTCGTAAACGCTAAACGTAATTGTGTGGAAATTGCATCTAAAGCGAAAAGTATATTTGCTTATTAACATTAAAAATGTGTGTGGTATATTAAATTAAATTAATGTCAAGTTTTTGAGTGCATTTATAGATTTTGGTATCATAAAATATTCTATTGCTAATGTGCTGGACCTTAAAAAAGTAATGAATATCTGCCCGTCATTAGGGGCTTTGGTAGTTATATAATTAATTTAAGTTATATAATTAATGCAGTTAGAAAAATTAAAAACTTAACGGATATTAACACTGCCCGACTTGTATATTTTAGTTATTTTCATAGTATTTTATCGTACGGAATACTTCTTTGGGGCAGTGCCGCACAAATTAATTCGGTATTTATTCTTAAAAAAAAAGACCAGTACGGGCTATTTATGATCTAAGAGCTCGTGATTCGCAATTATACTGTGTAATATATTATTTGTTCGCAAAAACCTAAAGATAGACATACAAGAAACACTAGGAATAGAAATAAGTTTGTTAGACCTAGACTTCGGCTCCAAAAGGTGAATAAATCCTTTGTGGGCCTGAGTATACGCAGATATAATAAGATTCTACAAAATATCCTAGATTTATCTTTTCAAAAATTTAAAGATATAATTAAAAATGTTTTATTGGGCAAAGCATATTACACGGTTCAAGAGTTTCTTGTTGATGAAAATGTGTGGAATTGAGTATTATTGACTCGTATGCGGGCTATCTACATGATATATTAATAAAATAAATGTAATTTCGATATTTAAAAGAGCAACTGTTGAGTTTCTTGCCGGCTTCTGAGCCGGTGGTAGCTTCCTCACGGACAGACTTCACTGACGCTTACATTAAATGCTTTTGAATCAAGTCTATTTGAATTAAGTTTATTTCATTTCATTCCATTTAAACTAAGTTAATATTAGTGTTTACGCACGCAACACTTAGGCGAGAGGATAGGTCGCGGGGCGCGGGGGACAGAATGCAACTCGGGCCGCCGCTACTACTGCTTACGACTAAGACACGACGGAGCCGGCGCACGCGCACATTATAGCTATTATATGTAAATTAACAAGGCATAAATTATTGTACTAAGCAAAGAAATAAACTTATAAGAAGAAATATCTGACGTTTTCCTTGTTGCCCAAACAAGGAAATTGGTGCCGTGACCAGGATTTATAAGAGGAGGAGGAGATTTAAAGGATACGTAATCGCTGAGGCCTTTCTATTTCTACCGACTTGTGGTGTGTATTGTGTGGAGATTTTAAATTCCAGAAGTAGCTCTGGGCAATTAAACTGTATTACAGTCTACAGAGGTATTTATAGTAATCAGAATCTTGAATAAGGTATTTTTGTTTGGTATAATTCTTAATTTCCACAAAATGACAGACACTAACGAGAATGTAGAAAAATTAATTAAAAAACGTAGCAGTATTAAAGGTCAATTAACTGTATGTAAAAATTATTTAGATGTTATAGGGCAGATAAGTGTATCAAAATTAACTAACCAGCAGATTTCGGAATTAAAAATAAGACTAAGTAAATTAGATAAAAATCTCAATTTGTTTGATAATTTGCAGACTGACATTGAAATGTCCTTCGACGACTGTAGTGAGCAATTTTTAGAAAGAGAAATTATAGAAAATAATTTTTATTCGTTAATGTCTAAAATACAATCAATTATAGATGCAGCACAGAATTTAAGCGGTAAGCGACAGAGTTTCACCAATACAATGGTAGGTAATCTATCAAGTCTAGATAACTGTACATTTAATATTATTGCTTTACCTAAAATTAAATTACCTACCTTTGATGGGTGTTACAATAAATGGTTGGAATACAGAGATACATTTAGTTCACTAATAAATAACAATGAAACATTAAGTGCCATTAACAAGTTCCATTATTTGAGGTCTTCGTTGGAAGGCGGCGCTGCTTCGGTTATTAAATCAATAGAATTTTGTGCAGATAACTATGATGCAGCGTGGAACCTTCTATGTGACAGGTATAATAATAAAAGGTTACTTATTACTAATCATGTAAGGGCTTTATTTAGCATAGAGAGTATTATTAAGGAGTCGGATATTTCGTTACGTTTTATTATAGACCAGGTTTCAAAAAATTTACAAGCATTAAGAAATTTAGATCAACCTGTAGACCATTGGGATACATTAGTTATATATTTAATTACTATGAAACTGGATCATTTTACTAGTAGACTTTGGGAAGAACATAAATGTACCTTAGGCGAAGTACCTACATTAAAAGAATTTATGATATTTTTACGAAACCGAGCCGATTTTTTAGAAACAGTTAAAATCACTAAGACCTCAAAAAATGAAAGGATTTCTAATTTTGTAACATCTAACCATACACCGTTAAATAGTAATAAAAATAATTGTTTATTATGTCAACAATTACATCGCTTATACGAATGTACCAATTTTATTTCTATGAATTTAGACGATCGGCATAAATTAGTATCTAAACATAAATTATGTATCAATTGTTTAAATAGTGGACATTTTGCAAGCAATTGTAAGTATAAGCCGTGTAAGATATGTAAATTGAAACATAGTACATTATTGCATAGGTCGAAGGTACAAAGTCCAGTAAGCGGATTGCAGTCATTTGTATCTACGAATGAATCGCGATGCGCCGGCGGCAACGGTGACGCAGTGGCATTAGAACCGGTTTCCTTATCAGCGTCCGTACAGGTAGCGAGTCAACATATTCTTTTGTCTACGGCGCTCGTTCGTGTAATTAATAATTGTAGTAATGAAGTATTTGTAGTACGCGCGTTATTAGACAGCGGGAGTCAAATCACTATGATTACCGATAGTCTACGCGCCAAGTTGGGATTATGTACTATTAAGAACGAGCGGCCCACGACTGTATCGGGTATTGGAAATATTATGCAGTTATGTATAGTGGACAGTTGTAATTTCGTAATGAGTTCATTAAACAGTAAGTTTTCTATGAATGTTAATTGTATGGTAGTTCCACGCATATCTAGTATGTTACCAAATGTAAAGGTAAATATAGATAATTTAAATATTCCTAAGAAAATTTTGGTGGATTTAGCGGATCCACAATTTTTTGAACCGGCCGAAATAGACATTTTGATAGGAGCGGATTTGTATTGGGATATCGTAAATGGTGATCAGGTAAGATTAGGTAAGGGTAAACCCACTTTGCAGTATTCAAGTTTAGGTTGGTTAGTTTGCGGACCAATAGGTATTCAAAATAGTAAAAGTAGTAATTTTATTTGTCAATTAAATGTAGATATTAGTCAGCAGTTACAAAAATTTTGGATTATAGAAGAAATTTCTCCTGATAAATTAAAGAGTAGTAATGATGAAGATTTTTGTGAAGGTCATTTTGTAGAAAATACGCGTAGATTACAAAACGGTAGGTTTTGTGTTAGAATACCCTTTCACACTTCACCTAAAACATTGGGAGATTCTTTGTATATTGCTAAACAACGGTTTTATAATTTAGAAAGGAGGTTTAAGAAACAACCACATATAAAGAAACTTTATGTAGAATTTATTAATGAATATAAGAAATTAGGGCACCTATCTCTTTCGAATAGGGTTAACCTTGGATATTATTTACCTCATCACCCGGTGTTGCGAGAAAAGAGCGAGACAACCAAGCTTCGCGTTGTATTTGACGCGTCCGCGAAAACTAGCACCGGGCGGTCGTTAAATGATATACAAGGTATAGGTAAAGTTATACAAGATGATTTATTTAGTATTTTAATAAGATTTAGGCAGCATAGTTTTGTTTTCACGGGAGATATAACTAAAATGTATAGACAGATTAGGATTCATAAAGATGATAGGCAGTGGCAAATGATAGTATGGAGGGAAAATGAAAATGAACCGTTGATGCATTATAAATTAAATACGGTGACATATGGTACCGCATCGGCGCCTTTTTTAAGCACTCGATGTTTGTTTGAATTAGCCCAAGAATGTAATGATAAATGTATAGCGGAGATAATGAAGTATGATTTTTATATAGATGATATTTTAACTGGCAGTGAAAGTGAACAGGAATTACAATATATATGTAAAACAATTACAATGAAATTAAATGAAGCAGGTTTCGAGCTAAGAAAATTCCGTTCAAATACAAATAAATTAATTAACGAGAATTGCTTAGTTGATAATAAAAATTTATCCGATATAAAAACCAGTACAGGTACGTTAGGGCTTATGTGGTCACCTAAGTCCGATGTTTTTGTCTTTCCTATAAATTAAATAGAACTATCTTTTCGGATTTTTTCGCGGATTTATTTTGATTTTTGTTTCCCGACGTTTCGATTGCTTTACAGCAATCATGGTCACGGGAGAGACTAAGGTGTCAGATGTCTCAAAAGTATTATATAGTTGTTACAGACAGCCTACCCACAATTAACAAAAATGAATTCAAAATATTGAAAATTGGCATCAAAGTACCTTACAATATTTGTTAATTTTAATTTTAAACATTTTATAATTTTAATTTTATACTTGAAATAAGGAGTATTATTTATATAATTTTAGCTATTATCATTTCAATTTTTTAGAAAACTTATTATTGCAATAATGTTTAATAATCTATATTTTTAGTGTTACCATTATTATATTTATAAACATAAAGGTAGATAAAATATTAATTATTATATATAATATTCAAATTAATATTTTACATTTGTAAATGTAATTCTTGATTAATTTTAATTTTATAAAGTAGATATAGAACAATAATGTGGCTTAAATAATTAATATTTTATCTACCTTTATGTTTATAAATATAATAATGGTAACACTAAAAATATAGATTATTAAACATTATTGCAATAATAAGTTTTCTAAAAAATTGAAATGATAATAGCTAAAATTATATAAATAATACTCCTTATTTCAAGTATAAAATTAAAATTATAAAATGTTTAAAATTAAAATTAACAAATATTGTAAGGTACTTTGATGCCAATTTTCAATATTTTGAATTCATTTTTGTTAATTGTGGGTAGGCTGTCTGTAACAACTATATAATACTTTTGAGACATCTGACACCTTAGTCTCTCCCGTGACCATGATTGCTGTAAAGCAATCGAAACGTCGGGAAACAAAAATCAAAATAAATCCGCGAAAAAATCCGAAAAGATAGTTTTATTTAAATGTCTAATATTCGCGTAAACCTAAGAAAGTATTATCTTTCCTATAAATTTTAAAATAAATGAAAATGTTACTAAACGGCTTATTTTATCTATGGTTGCTAAAATATTCGATCCATTAGGTCTTTTAAGTATATTTATAGTAAAGGCAAAAATGATATTACAAGCCATATGGAAATGTAAATTAGATTGGGATGAAATAGTTACTGGGGAAATTAAGAAAATGTGGGAACAGTTTACAAAAACGGTTAATGCGCTCTCGTGTATATCTATACCTAGGCACGTATTATGTAGAAGTTTAGTATCAGTTGAATTACATTTATTTTCGGACGCATCTCAGTCAGCTTACGGTGCTGGTTGTTATACACGCTCAGTAGATAGTGAAGGACAGACTCATGTAAAATTGTTGTGTGCTAAATCTCGAGTCACGCCCTTAAAAACCCTCACAATACCACGATTGGAATTGTGTGGGGCGTTACTGTCGGCTGAGATGAGTGCAAAAATAAGGAAGGCACTACGTTGTCAAGTTGTGCGTTGTATTCATTGGACTGACTCCATGGTTGTCCTTGGATGGCTGCGTACTGCCTCTACTCAAAAATTAAATGCTTTTATTGCGAATAGAGTAAATAAAATAAAAGAATTAGCTCCAAATAGTGATTGGAAGTACGTGCCAACTAAGGACAATCCAGCAGATCTGGTATCGCGAGGTGTTGAGTCTTTTGACGATAGGCTAGCCAGCTTTTGGTGGGGAGGCCCTACATTTTTAACTCAGCACGAGTCTGAGTGGCCAAATGAAAAATATGGCCCTCATATGTTTTGTAATGATAGTATTAATGTAAATTGTAATGTACTGCATCGTTTTTCAAGGAATGAAATAATTAGCTTTTCGAGGTATTCGACATTAGGTAAATTGAAGCGTGTATTAGGATATGTTCTTAGATTTATAAATAACTGTAAAAATTCAAAGTTGAGACAAACATCAATAATTTTAACTGTTGAAGAACTGACTAGTAGTATGATTGCTTTAGTAAAAATGGCACAATTAGAATCTTTTTATTCTGAAATTCAAGTACTTAAAAATAATCAATCATTGCCAAAAAGGTCAAATATTTTGTCATTAAATCCGTTTATTGATGGTGATGGAGTAGTAAGAGTTGGTGGCAGAATACAAAATTCAAAATTTAATTATAATAAAAAACATCCTATACTTCTAGATTCAAAACATCGTTTGTCCTTTCTTATATTTCAAGAAGAACACAAACGCCTTTTGCACGCTGGACCTCAACTCTTATTAGCTTCAGTTAGAGAAAATTATTGGATTGTTAATGGTAGGAATTTAGCTAGGAGTATTCCGCATAAATGTATTATTTGTAGACGTATAGGTAGTAAAACTTTAGAGTCCGTCATGGGTAACCTGCCAAAACAACGTCTAACTCCGGGTATACCGTTTGAGTCAACAGGCGTTGATTTCGCAGGCCCTTTTTATATAGCAGATAGGAAAGGCCGTGGTTGTAAAATATCTAAGTGTTATTTATGTGTATTCGTATGTTTTGCAACCAAGGCGCTTCATTTAGAGGCAGTTAGTGATTTAAGTACAGCAGCTTTTATATTAACTTTAAAAAGGTTTATATCACGGAGAGGTAAACCACGTTATATTTTTTGTGACAACGGATGTAATTTTGTGGGAGCTAAGAATGAATTAGATAGGTTTCTCTTTTCCAATCAAGATTCTGTAACACAGTTTAGTTCTGATGAAGGTATAGCATTTCACTTTTCACCACCCTATGCACCACATTTCGGGGGTTTGTGGGAGGCTGGCGTTAAATCATCGAAATTTCATTTGAAAAGAATTTTGGGAGAAAGGCATCTTACGTACGAAGAATTGGCAACACTTTTCACTCAAATCGAGGCCATTCTTAATTCGCGCCCGCTTTGCCCTTTATCTTCAGACCCGTCGGATTTAAGCCCGCTTACTCCGGGGCATTTTTTAATTGGAAGGTCATTAACTGCATTACCGTCAGAGAATTTAACGCATGTTAAAATTAGCCGCCTTAATAGATATGAGCAGCTATCTCAATTAAAGCAACATTTTTGGGAGCGCTGGAGTAATGAATATATTGCTGAATTACAACAA
The DNA here is from genome assembly GCA_033884665.1 of Argynnis bischoffii washingtonia. Taxonomy (NCBI): domain Eukaryota; kingdom Metazoa; phylum Arthropoda; class Insecta; order Lepidoptera; family Nymphalidae; genus Argynnis; species Argynnis bischoffii. The sequence goes on from CM066610.1 coordinate 1,418,950, forward strand.
CGCACAAAATGGCGCCAGCGACATCCTGCATTAAAAATAGGCGATATGGTGGTTCTTAAGGATGACAATCTGCCACCACTTAAATGGCGTCTGGGACGAGTACACGCGCTGTTCCCTGGCACAGATGGTGTGTCTCGGGTTGCCGACGTGACTACTGATAATGGAGTGGTTCGTCGTGCACTAAATCGTATATGTCCCCTTTGGCTTCCTACGGATGAAGAAGGGTTGAAGACTTCTTCTTCAACGGGGGAGGATGTTTACGCACGCAACACTTAGGCGAGAGGATAGGTCGCGGGGCGCGGGGGACAGAATGCAACTCGGGCCGCCGCTACTACTGCTTACGACTAAGACACGACGGAGCCGGCGCACGCGCACATTATAGCTATTATATGTAAATTAACAAGGCATAAATTATTGTACTAAGCAAAGAAATAAACTTATAAGAAGAAATATCTGACGTTTTCCTTGTTGCCCAAACATTAGGGTTAACTAAATCGATGCAGAATTTATTAGCGGTATTAATAAGTGGCAATAAAACAATAGTATTCGTTATATTATTTAAAATGATAGATGAAGGGAAGTTAATAAAAAAAAAAAAAATTAATCCCAAGATTTATTGTTCCATATAAAATCTCTAACTATGCTCCCGGTTTTAGTACCATGAAATATGAAAGCGTGTCGCATTCAGGCAATAGTTGGACAAATCTTCTGGTTCTGAATACAGCTCCTCAAGCTCGGAGAACAGTGATACTGAAAAATAAAAGTATTAAAGTTTTATCTAGTGTAGTATAATCTGGTTTATATTAATGTAACGATATATTTTTTTTGCTTGTATTACATGCTGTAATTATTAATATTGTTTTGAAATTATAATAGAGAATCATGAACATACCTTACGCCGAGTGTTGTGAGATTTGCGTGCTCCGGAGATAGCACGCATGGCCGAGTGTTATGATTCATTAATTTTAGTGCTAATATTGTTAGACATATTTAAAGTTACTTATATTTCTTTTAATTAACTAAAGTTTCAATGAAATTATGTTTTATATTTTAAGTATGCTTTTATAAATTAAATACATTAATTGACTACTATGATTTAAAGATTACGCCGGAAGTAGTTGAAGTTACATTAAAATTATTAAAAAGGTGGGTTGATTGAAATTAAAATTAATATATAAGGAGTGCTTTCTATGATTGGGATTGATTCTTGTTCAGGAAGAGTTACTGTGTAATTATGCTGAAACAGTGTTGTATAAATTTTAGTATAAAGCAGTGATATATGCAGTCTGTTGTAATTCTTATATGTGAATCAGTAATTATTATACGTTTGAAGTGTACACTGGTGATTTTCTTCACATATCCATACCTTGAAATAAATAATGCTAAACTCTACAAGACTCTAAGATGCCACAAGTTAGTGTTGCGTTTAGAAATACATATGTACACATAATATACTAGGGATTCAACCTCGTTTTAGGTTCGTCCCTAGACAAAAACAAATCTATTCCACGGGAACCGCACATTTTTCCGGGATAAAAGTATATGATATTCCAGACTATAATCTATCTCTGTGCCAAATTTCATCCAGATCTGTTCAACCGTTCTGGCGTGAAAGAGTAACAAACATTCATACATACATCAACCCTCACAAACTTTCACATTTATAATATTAGTAGGATTATCTTTCATAAACTTCATTGATCAACGAAAAATAGTAACACAACCAATATAAATATTTCTCCCGGTCAGAATTCAAACCCATGACTGATATAGTTACATTAACCACTACGCTATATAGTCGGAAAAATAAATACTATATTTTCATCAAATTTAACATACAAAGTTTCTAATCCATACCTAATGAAATATGTAGCTTAAAATCGACTTTGAACATGAAAAGATGAAAAACCTATAATTTTTTAACGAAGAAGCATAACCCGTGGCGTCGCCCGCGTTTAATCTACAAAAAAACTCTTTGGTTTTATGTTATACAGCGACTCACCATCGCTTTGCTCAGGTTCATCGCTATGTATTTATGTAATATTGTTCATACAAAAATACTAAAACCGCGATTAAAAAATGGTGGATGGGGGTAGGAGGGTGAAAAATACTTGACGAACTATTCGCTTACCTACCAAATACACAAAAAAATATCATTAAAATCGATCGAGCCGTTTCGGAGGAGTGTGACCACAAACACCGTGACACGAGATATTTACATATTAGAAGAAAGACTATAAATAAGCAACAACAACTATATAAATAAAATATAAATATAAAATATGTTGGGACATTAACACACCGCACCATCTAGTTCCATGGTAAGCTACGAGGCTTGTGTTATGTATACCAGATAGTTGATACACTATACATATATAACTTTAAATAGATACATATTGTAAATATAAACCATGACTGGAGTACAAACCATCGTGCTCAACACACAAATGAATGCCCCCAGCGACATTCGAACCCGCGACCGTTGGCACAGCAAGTAGAGTCACTACAGACTGAGCCAAGCCTGTCGTCATATTGATTGTATTTGATGGACACCTCTCATTCCAAAACAAAAGGTACATGACGTCATAGGATGACGTCATGTAAAGATTTACGATGTTATCCATCGGATTTCTTTTCATGATCTCATTAACTGACTATATAGTAACATCTGCTCGGCTTTTTGCTAATTTGATTTAGTCATTCGCAATTTATGTTTTTTATTTAATATGTAGACCAGTATATTATATTTTATTTCTGATTGTAAATAATTTGATTTATTAAAAATTATTAGCAGATAGAAGTCGTCTTTTTGAAGTCTGTAAAAGTTATAAATTAGTTCTAAAAGGGATTTATAAAAAATAAATCTGTTTTTCTGATATTTAGTTAAGTTCTTTTCAATTATGAAGTCTTCGATCAACAGTAGTATTGTTGATCGAAGTATGAAATACTAGCGGCTCACCCTTGCTTCGCTCGGTTTCGCCTCTAGAGAAACAAAAAACAAACCCATCCCACCAGAATCGTACGTTTTTGGGGGATAAAAAGTAGCCTATATGCTATTCCATACTATAATTTATCTCTTTGCTAAATTTCATCCAGATCCGTTCAGCCGTTCTGGCGTGATTGAGTACTTTTTATACCGGAAAAATGTAACGTTCCCGTGGGATAGATTTGTTTATGTTGTTATAATAATAATATTTACAAATTGTATACAAAAAAAAATCCGCATTTATTGGTCATTATATTAGTGACAATTTTAAAATCCGTTAGTGGCTAAGAAGAGACAGAGGATGACTTTGTTTCATACCATGTTGTTTTATATTACATACCGTGTAGGTACATAGTATATATTTACCTCACTAAATTATTTATCATAAACCCCTGCCCTGCTCCGAAAAACTAAAAATTTTGTATAATTGAAATTTTTGTATGAAGGCTGACCAGTTTTTGTGTTTTCCCGTGGGAATGAGACATTTTCCGGTAGTAAAAGGTATTTTAAATGTTGACCCGTGTAATAAATTATCACTACACAAAATTAGTTAAAATCCATTCAGTACTTCTTGCGTGAAAGCACACAGAAACACTCATAAAACAAACAATAACTATTGTAACTGATAATAAAATAAAGTTTTTCTAGCTTCTTTGATGGTCATTGGAAAAAAAATATTCTTTTTTGGTTTGAAGTCACTTAAAAAAATATATAAAATCGAAGTTTGTATTGAAACTCTAGGTTATGACCTACTTCAAAAAGGCTAAGCTGTAGGTTAAACAATGTAAAACCATATACCAATATTGACAAAGACATTTCATAGCACAAAGAAAAAAACCATCCATAATACTGAAGTCCATCAAAACTTACTAAAAGATATGTAAAGAAGAACTTAAAGGAAGCAAAAGTTGTCTCATTCATTTATATTTAGCTACCTCATAAACTATTATAAATTATTTCTTCGAACCTAAACTGTACTTAATAAGATACTTTAACTGTTTCTTGCGAAAGGAACTCCCACGATGTTAAAATCTGAGATCAAATATTTAACTCGATGAGTTTGTGGATTTTATTTGTGCCATTTAAAATGTATAGACTGTCTAAAGTGTTTTCTACAATAAATATTTAATTTTAACGAGCTTAAACTTTTAACTGCTCATATAGAGATCAGAATAAATAGACTAGCGACATACCCTCGCTTCGCTCGGATTCGTCCTTAGGTTGATTCCCCATACAATATTTTGTCCTCATTTTTAACCGACTTCCAAAAAAAGGAGGAGGTTCTCAATTCGACCGTATATATATATATATATATATATATATATATATATATATATATATATATATATATATATATATGTATATATATATATATATATATATATATATATATATATATATATATATATATATATATATATATATATATATATACGGTGCCAGCCAATACAAATCAAAACACACCGACTTCGAAAAAATCTGATTAAGTATCTATTCTAAATGAAAACCCGCGTTTAGTTATTTTTTACTTTTCAGTGCCTGGAAGTCGATTTTTATTTTTTTTTTAAGTTTTTATCAACCTCTTCATGAAATAGGATGATTTCGGGGATAAAAACTATTCTATATCCTTCCCAGGGTTTCAAGCTATCTTCTTACTAAATTTTAACTAAATCGGTATATAAATTTGTAAGTATTAGTTAATTTTATACATGCAATTTCTATACAAAAATCCATACTTCTATATTAATATTATAAATGCGAAAGTAACTCTGTCCATCTGTCTGTCTGTCTGTCTGTTACTTTTTCACCCTTAAACCGCTTAAATGAAATTTAGAATGGAGTTAGTTTGAGACCCCCGGAGGGACATAGGATAGTATTTACTCTGGAAGTAAAAAAGGGGGGGGGGGGAGGGGGAGTTGGGAGTTTGTATGAGAAATCAATCATTTCTCTAGTAAGGGATATATTCCGAGCGAAGCAATGGTAAGCCGCTAATATGTACTTTATAAATTCTCATCTACACAAATAAATAAAATTGGAGTGTCTGTTTGTAATATTAAAACGACCGCTTTTTACTAAATGCATATGGATGTATACACGGTACATATACCAAAACAACATTTTTTACAATTTTTGTTTGTCTGTCTGTCTTTCTGTCTGTCTGTCTATTTGTTCCGGCTAATCTCTGAAACTGCTGGACCGATTTTGACGGGACTTTCACTGGCAGATAGCTGATGTAATAAGGAGTATCTTAGGCTACTTTTATTTTAGAAAAAAAAAAATTGGGTTCCACGAAAAAAAATTAAAACCAAAAAAAATTAAAAAAAAAGTTTGTTTTGGAAAGTAACCCAGGGACGAACCCGAGCGAAGCGAGGGTGAGTCGCTAGTATAAGAATAAATACAAGCCGAGGCATGTCCACATTCATGTGTTTAGTTCTATAAAAGGACGATTCCTGGTAATAATGTAATAAAAAGATCTGCGACGACGCATCTGTTTCTATCTGAAAGCAAATATCTAATTCTAGACATCGAATACTTGCGTTTAAAGAGTTCATACGAATACAATTATTTAAACTAGTTATCTTGCCTGGCTTTACTCTGACTAAAAACTTTGCTTTTTGACTTTTTTGACTTGACTGCCTTTAGTGGCTAGCATAATGTCGTGGGTTTGAGTCCGCGACGGGTCAAGTTTACTTATTGACCCAGTAACGGCCTGTTGTTCGGAAGGTGGCGGTGTTTCACCCTCGGAAAGTACGTATGGCTGTCGGCCTTTTGCCTTAACTCTTACCGATCGTGTCAAAGTATCGCACAATCGGAATTTGAGAGTTAAAGGAGTAAAGAATGCATTTGTGTCTGCGCGTACGCTTGTGTATACACATATCTCCTGCGCAGTTGGCTAGTCTCTGTGAGGTTGGCCGCCGCGGTCGAAATCATTCGGAAGGACACCATGACTTGTTCTAATATAGTAATACTAGCGACTCACGCTCGCTTTGCTTCGGCTTCGTCTCTAGACAAAAACAAATCTATCCCACGGGAACCGTACATTTTTCCGGGATGATATATAGCGTATAGCCTTCCTCAGTTAACGGACTATCTAATGCAAAAAGAATTTTTCAAATCGGATTAGTAGTTCCTAAGATTAGCACGTTCAGCCAAGCAAACAAACAAACTCTTCAGTTTTATAATATTAGTATAGATTATATGGAAACTGTTTTTTCAACAAAGATAAAAATTTAGTTTAGATAAGACGACACGTTTGGCTCAGTTTGTAGTGACCCTACTTGCTGTGCCAGCGGTCGCGGGTTCTAGTCCCGCTAGGGCCTTTCATTTATGTGATGAGCACGAATGTTTGTATAGTAGTCATAGGTGTTTATATTTACGTACGTATTTAAAGTTATATATATATGTATATGTATCAACTATCTGGTATCCATACCAAAGGTAACATACCATACCAAATTAAGGGTCCCATTTTTTTATAAAGAATAGTTTAAAAAATAAATATTCATAACATGATTACTCCCACCAGCTAAGTATACAAGAAAAAAAATGCAATGACAACTTCATCTATACTAATATTATAAAGAGGAAGGATTTGATTGTTTGTTTGTTTGTTTGCACCAAATAGGCTCGAAAACTACTGAACCGATTAAAATAAAATTTGGTAAGAAGATTGTTTGAAACCCTGGAAAGGATATAGGATAGTTTTTATCCCGGAAATCATTCCTTAATGAAGTGAAAATGGGGATGAAAGTTTGTATGGGGTATCAACCTAGGGACGAACCCGAGCGAAGCGAGGGTGAGTCGCTAGTTGATAATAAACACCTATTATACAAAAGTAATTATAAATCAGAAATACATACATATATACTAAGTATTTTGTAAGCTCTATTATCTCAATTTTATTCACAATTTTCCCCCTAACGGGAACTTTTCAAGTAGACGAAGGGTCGCCTATCAGGGTGATAAAATGTATACGTCTTTAGAATCTTACTCCGCAACTATATGCTTGAACATAAAATACCAACGATTATTAGGGTTCCGATTTAGCCGTTTGGCTATGGAACTCTAAAAACTGGCAAAATAATAAACCCTAGATTCAATGTTGATTTTCGCTAATTGCCTAAAATTTTGAAACATACTATACAAACAAAGAAATATAGCAAACATACGTACTACATATTATGTATATATAAATCGTACGTAACTCAACGCTGAGTAAATCGTTTGTTTGTTTGTACTCTTTGTAAGCGATATCTTTGGAACCGAGCAGCTGCACGAAACCTTTTTGCTCTTCACTGTGACGGATTATTTTAGGCCGCTCTCGTCTTGCAATTCCTTTTAACATTCTTGTTTTCAACTTTAACTTGACTATTAAATGTTTTCAGTCTCATTTTAATTTGATTTATTTGAGTTGAGTTTATTTCTAGGCTGTAAATATTCATAATATATTATAATTCGATAAGTGTCTGTATTTTTTAAATAATCAACTTTAGCGTACATAGATATAATAACTGTTAAAAATATATTTGTTTTTCACGCTTGACGGCGATACGTTTGGCTCAATTTGTAGTGACACCCCTTACTATGCCAGCGGTCACGGGTTCAAGTCCCGCTGGAGGCATGTGATGAGCACGAATGTTTGTACTTCGATCATGGGTGTTTATATTTATAATATGTATGTATTTGAAGTTATATATGTGTAGCATATCAACAATCTGGTAACCATAACACAAGTCTCGTATCTTACCATGGAACTAGATGGTGGTGCTGCGTGTTAATGTCCCAACATATTTATTATATATTTTTTTTCGGCTATCCCAAATTTAGTGAGGCTTTCGCGTGTGTGCGCAAGTGTGCTTAGAAAATTAATTATACAGTTATAAAGAATTCTTTAAATAATGATTTAAATTAATAAATATTTGCTATTAGGTATGGCTAATACATAATATAGTATAATATCTTGTTTGTGTTATAGTCCCTTGGCTAAACTATTGTCGAGTTTTTCCGATTGTTTGATGTTTTCGTAAACTCTTAAGTGTTAGATCAAGTCGTTATTCTTATTTTGTTCGACAAATAATTAATTTCATTTATTTTTAAATTTTAAATTAGCTGCCAATATTTATGTAATTAAAATGTACCTATGTAAATTGAGTTTTTTTTAGTTATAATGTAATGTATTCAGCCCTCTTTAACGTCCCACTGCTGGGCATGGGTCTCCCTTCAATACGAGGAGGATCAGCCATAGTCCACCACGCTGGCCAAGCGCGGGTTGGCGGACTGTCTTTCGAAAACTTGTAAGGTTCTCTCAGACATGCAAGTTTCCGCACGATGTTTTCCCTCACCGTAAGGCAAGTGGTAATCATGTTAGAAATGATTCGCACATAAAAACATCAGAGATGCGAGACCCGGGGTTTGAACCCACTTCACTCGGTTTCGGGAACGAGCGCGTTTATTAGTTTAGTTTTTAAAATCGTAACAGTAACTTTGAAGACACTCTCCTTTTGCAAATAAATACATATTTTTTCTTTCATAAAACTTTCTTGCAATACAATATTATGGAAACAATTTAAACAAAAATAGAACAGACCCAATTCTGCTTCAGGAAGCTGTGTTGCCCCGTCCCTTATTAATCTACGGTCAGGTCGAAAGTGACAGCCTGTCAACTAACTATGTCACGTTAACTATCAAAGAATAAATGAATTTGAGACGTGTCTGCATACTACCCGACATTGGCGAAATAAATGGTGCCCAAATGACACTCCTGGAGCCAAACAAAAGAATTGAATGAATTTAAAATGTAGTATTTCATATTGTAATAGTTACTTTTGAAATAAAACATCTTTACGCATACTTGACTTGAGGTGTAAGCTGGTGAATGCATGACGAGACCGTTACGAAAAGTGTGATCGAGCGAGGCGAAAGTTCGTTGCCATGGTAACCGTTGTTATTGTCTGACAAATGATATATAATATTATATTCTTTTCTTAAATGATATCCTATAATTATATGATTGTAATATGCCTAATATGCGTTATTTAATATTTTTTTTTTAGTATCTTACCTATCCTAATTATTTAAAACTGAATTGAATTTCTTAAAGAGTACAAAGTTTTACTTCTTGCGCGTGTACACATTTATACACGCACTCTTTTTTTTTATTATAGCTACCTATTTCTACACTTGCTTTTGGTTGAATTTATCATATATATGGAAATACCCTTGAGGTATAACATATAATATAAAAGACCAGAATAAGTAGGATCTTCTTTTTTTCGACTTAGTCAAAAATTAACTTAAAAAAATTATGACAAAAAATGAGACTAGAGCGACATATCAATATATATTCCTTTCTCGTAATGGAAAATAAAAAAAATAAATAAATAATATAATATTAACAATAAAGAATATTAGTATTATTCAGAAGTAGATACTATGTTTTTGTACTCTCAGCGGAAATAAAAAATAGAATATTTGGTAATAATTATAGTATCTTATGGCACTTCTATAATTTCACTTATCATTACAATTTACGTAATGAGGAACATTAACTAGTACGCTATATAATATACATTAGCTTTAGTTATAAATATATCTAGTGTTTTAATTTTTTTTTCATGGACATTTAATGATAAGATTTACAATTTTCGTTTAAAATTTCAAATCTTCAAATATCTCACTGTTGGGCCTCCCTTAAATATGAAGGGATATTATTTACATAGTTCACGATGATGACCAAATGTCAACTGGTGAATTTCACACGTCTTTAAAAACCAGTTAGATTCTCTCAAATATTCTGATATCCTCACGATCTTTTTTATTACGTTTCAATAAGTAGGATACTATAAAAAAATGACAAGAGATTAATTTTAAAATGATCTTTTACTACACTACATGTATTCAGCCATTTTTTAGTGTCCCACTGCTGGGCACAGGCCTCCCTTTATTAAGAGGGATCAGACCAAAATCCACCATGCTGGCCAAATGCGGATTGGCGGTCTTCATATACCTTTCGAACTTTGGTAGATTTTCTTAGACATGCAGGTTTCTTCACAATGATTTTCTTTAGCGAAGTGGTAATCATACTGGAATTGATTCACACATGAAAATATCAGAGGTGCAAGACCCGAGATTTGAACCCGCTTTACTCAGTTTCCCAAACGAGCGCGTTACTACTGGGCTATCACTACCTTACACTACATGCATGCGTTAATTAAATTCATTAAAAATACAATTTCATTCATGTCAATATTTATTGGACACATGTACTTAATTACGTTTCGTGTTGATGGAAAATAATTACTCGATATATTATAAAGCTACATAACAGAAATACATTAAATGCCATCCTTACAAAAATTATTTATATTTTTCATTGTTGAATGCACAGTGTGTTCAAATTATCAGTAAAGCAAACTTTTTGGATTTATAAATTAGTAACTATACACATAATAAAATAAAATTATAACTAAGCCGAATCCGAAATTTCAATATTTTTCAGAAAATCTTATTGATATATTATCTGTAATAATCTTACAGAGATAAAAATGGTTAATATGTCAGTATCTTGGAAGAAATCTCCGAAACTGTTGAAATATGTTAAATTTTTCCTTTCAAAAAATCCTTTTGTAACCTAGACTTTTTTAATGTACATGAACACACACCATGTACATTGCAATAATAAGTTAATAGTTAAATATTAATTTTAATGTTTATTTATAATTAGTTAAGTTTAACCATAAACAAAATAATTTTAACAGTCAATAAAAGCGAGTGATAATATCCTTCCTACGGTCCGGATGTTTATCCCCGGCACGTGGTCGCGGGGCCAAAAATACCCCGCAACGATGCGTTCAGTGACTGCAATACATGAGATTAGAAATTTGATGCCCATCGCAAGATACATTACTGTAAGGTACAAGCTAGAAATTTTAACGGATTATTTTATATAAATATAAATTGTACAATATATTAGCGACTCAAGCTCATCCCAGGGGGGCCGTCCATTTTTCCGGGATAAAAAGTAACCTATGTGATATTTTAGACTATAATCTATCTCTGTGCCAAATTTCAATTAGATTCGATCATCCGTTTTGGCGAGGTTGTGTAACAAACAACCATCCATCCAAATTTTTGCATTTATAATATGTATTATTGGGATTATAACAACTAAAATATCATATATTGGACTCTTTCTTTTAAAAATAAAAGTTCAATTAGCATTGTGGAGCAGCACCCGCCACGCTTCGTTCATATATTTATTAATACAGAAATCAGTAGTAATGATTTAACATGACATTTATCTGTAATAAATAATATTTTGTAATTTAGTAAGCGACTTCAATATCTGACTCATCTTTTAAATCAATACTAGCATATCTCATGTAGTCTTAAAATAAAGAAAAGGGAAATAAAGGAATAGCTCATTAATTACCTTTATTTTTTATTACTTTTATTTAATTACTTTTGTTTAATTTATTTGAAATATTAATATGATAATATCATAATAAATTTTTTTATATTTGAAAGAAGAATGTTCATGATTTTTAATATTTTGACCCTGTAAGTTATAAAACCATATAAAAAACCAATATCAGATTTCAAGTAAAATTTTAAGCTTTAATTATTTATATGTATATATATATATATTTAAATATCTATCCAAGCATACATTATTACTTATAAATAATTTAATTGACAGACATAACGTCCAAGAAAAAGAGTACATAGTATATACTGCGATACATCATAATATATTCAATTTATAATAATAACTAAATTAAATCAATTACACATTTACTTCAAACTTAACAACGCTATGATAGTAATTAACAAAATTGACTAAAGTACAACAACATTAAAATCTATGTTAATTTGTGGTCAAAGAGCTTTGTAAACATCAAAACCCACAAATGGTTCGTCAGTTTAACGCGGCGGTAAAGCAATTTACAATTAAAACCATGTGAATGTCTAACTTTAAAAATTTATCACAGAAACATTCGCCCCTCTGACGCGCATTCCATAGTATTTTGGTATTCGACTCAAGCAGGGACAGTTTGGATGAGATCCAGTTGAGCGCGAGCGCACTAACGAATTGATCGTGAAACGCTATAAATATGTAACTATACATTATTTATCAAATATTTTTAAATAAATAAAATATTTCATATCGGGATATTTTTACCACGTACGATATTTAAGGGTTGGTTTAATTGAAAGTGTATTTTTCCCGTTCCGAATCCGCGCGTGTCTGTGTGTGATTGTGATGAAACGTTGTGATTGTTTTTGAAATTGAATTTTAGATACTAGTATTGATATTTGGAAAGCATATTGGATATATATTTATTTTGAAAATATTTGAAATAACAGAAAGTGTGAATAGAAATATTAAACGGAGTTTGGTTGGATGCGGCGTTAAAGCCTTTATAATCCTTAATAAATATACGTAAAACTGTCTGTAAAATAACTCTGCAATTTTATCCAAAAATCATACAGAAAAGTAATCTGTTCTAAATAAACATATTTAAAAAGACATTTAAAACGAAACTAAACTGTAGTATTTGCCTCAGTTCAAAAGTGACTCACAGTAATAAAACCGAAGTACCAAACTATAAACCTAGAGTATTTTAGGACTGAGAAATGAGAGCGATGTATAAACAAAATGGCTGAAAGTATTATAAGTCACAATTTGTTTATTTATATTGCCATCTCGCTCTTAATCCCGATGGCGGATGAGGGTTTGGCGAAGGTATACGAAGATCCTCGAAGCTTCTCAAAGGATCAAAAACGTTTGACAAGGGAATACCATTTAAGGCAGGGTGCGTTGCGAGGGTTGATTGTGAAGCCAGGCAAAAATTATGATTTGCAGCCAGTTGAAATGTTTTTGGGTATACCATACGCTGCCCCTCCAATTGGTACGCTAAGGTTTATGCCACCTGGTAAGTTCATATAAAGTTCACTCTAACATATATTTTTATTAGACGATTTAGATGGCTATTTTATTTAGGTATAACTACCTGTTTCCAGTGTGTTCCAGCTTTAATGGTTTACGAACGCATGGAGGACATACATACAAAGAAATATTCATTGTTAGGGTTCTGTACCCGAAGGGTGCCAACGGAACCCTATAATTAAGCCTCCGTTGTTATTAATAGATATAATTTACAGACAACGGAACTTTTGCTAAAATTTATTACTAACAGTAGCCATTTTTCCAGGTAGATAGTACATCTCTGTGTTAAATTTCATCCAAATCAGTCCAGCCGTTTTTCCACGAAGACACACATAAAAAAAGACTATTATTTTAAGATTAAATAGTATTTTACATTTTAAATAAAACAATCTTTTCGGATTATTCCGCGGATTTATTTTAATTTTTCGTTCCCGACGTTTCGAATGCTTTACAGCAATCATGGTCACGGGAGAGACTAAGGTTTTAGACGTCGTTATCTCTTTTTCGTGCTTTCTGCGTTATAAATATTATAAATATAAAATTGTATTTCTTGGCTAGTCGAAATGGAATAAGTTTTACGCTTAATAGAGTAAGGAGCTTACGTGAGTTTTGTAATTTATGGTACAGAGATAGCCATGGCTGTATACTGTTACATCACATAGATCCCATGAGACTACGGTCTCATTCAATACTTTATAAATCAACCAGAAGGATAAATGGGAAGATATCCCAGGCTTATTTAGAAAAAACCTAGCGACTTAAGGTCTTTCCGTCTTTCAGTCTAAAAGACTAATCAATAAAAGTAAAACGTTCGCTTACTAAACCTAATAAAGCGGGTTCAAATCCGAATCTCGAATTTCTTAGATTTCCATGTGCGATATATATATATATATATATAGTACCTGGGCGACCGAGCTTCGCTCGGAGTTCTTGATAGATTGTATATTTTACATTAAGTGAGTAAGTGTTACTGAGACAGTTGTATAGATGTCGCGATAAGAACAATTTTCTTTTTAATTTGGCTTAAAAATGATTTAACATTGAGTGACTAAGTGTTACTGAGACAGTTGTATAGATGTCGCGATTAAATTTTGCGTAGAATAATGCATAAGAAAAACGCATGAAAACTCGAAAACACGCGTTTTCCCAGACATGTGGCTAATCTAGATCAATTTTTCTCCCCCGAAAGCCCCCATATACCAAATTTCAGCAAAATCGTTAGAGCCGTTTCCGAGATCGCCGGTATAAATAAATAAATAAATAAATAAAGATATAAATATACAAGAATTGCTCGTTTAAATATATAAGATTCAATATTATTACCATTTGCTTACACAATGCAAGAAAATATGAAACCTGCATGTCTGAGAGAGCTTAACTAATTTTCAAAAGATATGTTAAGTCCACTAAACTGAACATTCATAGAAAACCAAGCCCAGCGGTAGGAGGTTAGAAATGGATATTATCAATATTATTTTGAACTCTTATGTAATCCAACAGTTAAATTCATGAAGATAAATTACACAGCATCCTACAATAAATGATCTCTTGTAATAAACTTGCAATACTTATTATTAGAAAATATACACAATGAAAAGCAAAGTTTCTCATTTAGTTTATTACAAAGTTTTCTTTTCATTTGAATAATCCGAGCTTTACAATGCGAATAAAATTATGAATAGCTTTCATTTTTCTTCGTTTATACAATATTATGTTAAATTGTAGTTTCAGTGGCTCTACAATTCTAATACCCTCTGATTAAGAGCTAGCTTTCGTGTATAGTTGTACTTATATTACCAGTGACATGATTTCAAATCTATAATTTTCATTAATATAACCACTTATCATATAATACTACTAGCGACTAACCCTTGCTCCGCTCGGATTCGTCCCTAATTACGTTTTAACGTTTAGTATAGATTTCTCAGAGATGAGATATTTTCTCGCAGTAAAAAGTATCCTATATGTTGACCCGGATAACCAGCTATCTTTATACTAAATTTCATCAAAATCTGTGCAGTGGTTTTCTCGTGATGCGGTCACAGACAAACAGACAAAAATTCTAAAAACTATAGATTCGACCTCTGTATCGATAATATCTCTGTATCGATAATATCTCTGTATCGACTATTTCAATAAGATTATCAAAAAAACATTTAATGTACAGATTCGACTCAGTTTTTTTTTTATGTATAGATGTAAAATATTCGCGAAAATCTAAGAAAATATTGTGGTTAACGATTTATTCAAATTGGTTTAGTAGTTTCAGAGTTTATCATTGATTACAAACGACAAACAATTTTTTCTCTTTATAATATTAAGATATATTAGCGATCGCTTTGACTTCAGTACTTTTAGAAATATCCAACAGAACCATATACAAACCATCGTAGAAATGTGAAATCAACCTAATTCTTTCACGCATTTAAAATATACCGACCTAAGTACGTTTTAACGGTTAGTATGAAATACAAAACTTTGAATTTCCCAGCTTATCTGTATTATAATATGCATGTATTATACATATAAACCTTCCTCTTGAACCACTCTATCTATTAAAAAAACCGCATCAAAATCCGTTGCGTAGTTTTTAAGATCTAAGCATACATAGGGACAGACAGACAGCGAGAAGCGACTTTGTTTTATACTATGTAGTGATGGTACAATTGTCATAATAACAAGTTAGACTTGTTGAATATTTTTAAATGTAAAAATGATATTTGTATTAATTTAATAGCATGAAGTAAAACACTTATCAATACAATATATGCGAAAGTTTTATTTTCTTTAAGCTTCTGCTAATAATTATAAATGGTTTAAAAGCGCGACAAAGTGTGAAGAAAAGCTTGAAAAAGATAGTAACATGTGATTTTAACATGTGATTAATACCTACCTATAAATTAAATAACATTTTTTGATGTAAAGAAGATAAAATAAAAAAGGAATAATCAAAAATCAAAAAAATATTGTGTTATGAATACAAGATAATTGATACACTACACATATAAAATAAAGAAATACATACATATTATAAATATAAACACCCATGACTGGAGTACAAACATTGGTGCTCATTACACAAATGTAAGTTCTCAGCGAGAATCGAACCCGCGACCGCTGTGCAAGTACAAAATGAGCCAAAAGTTTCGTCAAAATCTATACAAATAAATAAAATTGAAGTGTCTGTTTGTAATGTTAAAATAACTGCTATATACTAAATGGAATGGAATTATATACGGTACTTATAAGAAAAACACAATTTTTAATTTTTTTGTTCCGGCTAATCTCCGAAACGGCTGGACTAATTTTAACGGGACATTCTTTAGTAGATAGCTGATATTAAAAGGAGTAACTTGGCTACTTTTATTTTAGAAAAAGTATTAGGGTTTCGCTCAAAAAATTAAAAAGTACCTAGGGACGAACTCGAGCGAAGCAAGAGTGAGTCGCTAGTTTTATTATAAAACACTAACCGTAACAGAGTATGTTAATTTTCTCTTTACATTAAGTTGAATGATAATAAAAATAGTCGACCTAGCCCCACTAAAACGCTAATATCACACATTTGAAAGTCCAAAGTTTTTACGTATGTTAAATGTTACGCTTATTTGTGTTAGAGCACTTAAATTCCCTTTGTACTTTGAACAAAGCAATCGCTAAGTGTACTTGTTAACGAACTTCAAAGAATGATATTATAAAACAACTGTATGTGAAATACTCAATTTATTTTATTGCATTCAGTTTAGATTGTAATTTGTATACAATATACATAATAATATCTATATAAAAAAAAATGTAAACGTATGTATGTTGAAAGTCGCATATCTCCAAAAGTTCTTCTACGATTTTATTGAAGCCTTATGTAACTACTATTTAAATGTGAAAGTTTAGAGGGATGAATGTTTGTTATTCAATAACACCAAAACGGCTGAACAGATCTGAATGAAATCACAGGTATAGATTATACTCTGGAATAACACATAAGCTAATTTTTATCCCGGAAAAATTTACGGTTCCCATGGGATAGAATTGTTTTTTTTTACTAGGGACGAACTCGAGCGAAGCAAGGCTGAGCCGCTTGTATAAGTGTTCTTATTAAGAGAAGGTTTTTACGTTATCCATTTTGTTGTAACTCGCCAATAGACTGTATTGTAATATATCAATTTCTATATCGTTAAACCAATTACCATAAAAAATTATATTGATTACGGAGATTACTGATTTAGCGTTACCCATTTACGAAGGACCCAGTCTCCAGGACGAAGTCATGGGCAATGATCTGTATTGGATATAATAAAATTTTAACATGGTTAAAGGACTTAAGTTAATTTTTTGAGTTGCAAGGTGAAGGATTTAAATAAATCCTTATAAATAATTTTAAGAGTGATTTTTGATACGGCTTCAATCAATTAATCGAGTTTTTTTTTTTACAAAGTAGGTATGTCGACAACAAAATCTTTCCAAAAGTAATTTTTTTTTTAATTCACCTAAATTTTTTATAATAAAAATCGGTCAAGTGCGAGTCGAATTCGCACAGGAAGAGTTCCGTACCCTAGTACATGTACTTTTTATTATCATGACATTTACTCTATGTATGTAGTATATTAACTTTGATGATCGATTACGAACGTTAAAAAAATGTTTCTTGTATTTATATTTTTTTTTATTATTTATTGTTATAGCGACAATAGAAATACGTACTATGTGAAAAATTTCTAATCAACCTATTACGGTTGATGAGTTACAGCCCACTGATAGACGGACGGACAGCGGAGGCATAGTAATAGGGTGCCATTGACAACCTTCGGGTACAGAGCCCTAAAACTGAATAATTTATTAAAAAAATCATTAAAATCAGTTTAAAATTGATTAAAGATATCTTGTAACATACACACAAAAGTACGTTTTCCTTTCAAAATCAGCCAATAAAATTGGGGTCATCTTTCATTAATTTAGACTAAATAAAGCACAGACTAGCGGAATTAGCAAATATAAGAAATATTTTCTCTAATACTCGTTAAAACTGACATACTGACATGCCATTTCCTTCAACACTTTCCGCCAATAAAATGTTAATTAATTACCATCTTATTTTACCCACCAATCACACGTGACGTTGACAAAGTAATTTGAACTGCTTAAAAGCTCGCAAAGTATATATAATTAGCTAATTAGAAACCCAATGCTGTGGTTTGACATATCTAAGGAGAGATAAACACGTATGATTGGTCAGTCGAGGCCTCATTACGATGAGTGGTCTGAGTTTTAGGGAACAAAAACCTGTGTATAAGGAAAACAAGAATATATTATATTTTCTAAATTATAAAATATCTGTCTAAAACAGGGTTGAAATTTCACGTTTTATACTAGTGATCTACACTCGGTTTGCTCGCTCTAGATGCTTTTTGCGACTTGATGCAAAAACATCGATTTTTCTTAATGTACTATCATTATTCTGGTAAATATTATTATTATCCGTAGCTTATATGTTATACCAAGTTGTAAGTTCTAACCTAGCTGTATTACAGTTTATCAAAATAAGTCCAGTCATTTTATGAAGGATTAACAAACATACACATACAAATCTTTACATTTAATACGTGATTTCTCTCTTTTTTCGCCCACTGCCGTACTTCTCGACTAGAATTCGACAACACGTTTGGTTCAGTTTGTAGTGACCCTACTTGCTGTGCCAGCGGTTGCGGCTTTAAATCCCACTGAGGGCGTTCATTGTGTGATGACCACGAATGTTTGTACTCCAGTAATGGGTGTTTATATTTATAAAATATATGTATTTAAAGTTATATATGTGTAGTGTATCAACTACCTGGTATCCACAACACAAGCCTCGTAGCTTGCCATGGAACTAGATGGTGCTTTGTTAATGTCTCAACATATTTATTTATTCTTTTCAGTCAGTGCCCCACCTTGGTCCACGACGAAAATGGCGACACATTTCGCACCAGTCTGCCCTCAATCATTGCCAATTATAAAGAAAGGAAATCCACCGTCTATGGGAAGGCAACACTACTTAAGCAGATTAAAACCATTCCTTACGCAAGAGTCTGAAGATTGCCTGTATTTGAATATATATGTTCCGTATCGAGGTAAGTTATTGCATTGAATTACTATAACCTATTATTTTTATGAATTGCATGCTTAGATAAAACTAGCGACTTACTCTCGTTTCCCTCGTGTGCGTCTCTGGGTACGCGAATTTAGTTAATAATTTCATGGCATTTAATTTTCTTTTGCGTGAAACCTTAATTCTTTAGTTAAAATGAAAATTACCCCTTATAATATCAGCTATCTGCCTGTGAAAGTCCCGTCAAAATCGATGCAGCCGTTTCGGAGATTAGCCAGAGCAAACAGACAGACAGAAAAAAAATGATAATTGTTTTTTTTTAATATTACTTATACTAATATATACCTTTCTATGCATTTGGTAAAAATATTTTGATATTACAAACATACACTTTTTTTATTTATTGGTATATAGATAAAGAGAACTTTATCTAGAGAACTAAAAAGTTCGTCATCGCTAATAGAAAACTTAATGTATGAAAGTGACATATTAAAGCGTTATGTCACGTGGTCAGACAAATCACTCAGATTTCCATATAGATAATAGAAAAAAAAAATAGATATATTACTTTTGTTTTCTATTTCTATTATTAATGTCTATAGATTATAGAAATCAACACGTTTAAGAGAGCGACTTGGTTTTATCAGTTTGATGATGCGT
This sequence comes from Argynnis bischoffii washingtonia, assembly GCA_033884665.1. Classification (NCBI taxonomy): domain Eukaryota; kingdom Metazoa; phylum Arthropoda; class Insecta; order Lepidoptera; family Nymphalidae; genus Argynnis; species Argynnis bischoffii. The sequence continues at coordinate 1,438,627 of CM066610.1, forward strand.
ATGAAATAACTTATTCTTTTATACTTGTTATGTTTATATTTCTTCGAATTAAATAGACTTTTCTAATAGTCTGAAACTTTAACTTAAAAAACTTAAATAAATTATTTTTCACCAGCGACTTACCCTTGCTTCGCTTCCTCATACAAACTTTCATCTTCATTTCCCCTTAAAGGATGATTTCCGGGATAAAAACTATCCTATGTCCTTCCCAAACTCATAGGTAGGTCAAACTATCTTCTTACCAAACATCTAAATCGATTCTATAGTTTCTGAGCTTATTCGATACAAACAAACAAACAAAAAATCATTCTCCTTTATAATATTAGATATGGGAACTAAACCCACGAACTCTGACAAAAAATACACCATAGCGCTGTGAAGCATAAGCCATTCATTTTAACACCAATAAAATCAGTTTAATAGGTTCCGAGCTATTAACACACAAACACACGCGAGCTTAGCAAAATATTGACACTACAGTATAAACACATACATTAACCGAAATGAAGTGGTAAACTATGTCAGATAAACATTTTTAATCTATCTTTATTAAAATATAGATTATTTTTTTTACTGCCTCGGTGGCTTAGTGGCTTGCAATTATAACCGTAGATTGGGAGGTTCTGGGTTCGAGCTCCCGGTCGGGCCAAGTCTATTTAGTTCATTGAGTATTTCTTTTAAGAAATTCTCAGTTACAGCGCGGAGTTGGGAAGTGAGCGGTGTTTCAGACCTTGCCTCGGAGAGCACGTAAAGCCATGGGTCTTGCGCCTTAACTCTCGCTGGTTGTATTGAGTAGTCGTCCCACTGGAGTATGAGAGTGACAAGGAATATAAAGTGCACTTATGTCTGCGTATACACTTGGGCACTATAATATCTCCTACAGAGATGGCTAGTATCAATGACATTGGCAGCCGTAGCCAAAAACAGCCAGGAGAACGCCATTATTATATACTAATTTTTAACCACTGCTCTTCTCATCGATGCTATCCAAAAAAATATGCTGGGTCCATTTCGGATTTCATTCTTGTTAATTCATTACGTCGTGAAGAAGTAACAAGCCTCATCACTCACTTACTCACTGATTCATATTCGTCGCGTTTACAATAATAGTTAGTATTTCGTTGACTATTAGTACTTATAGGTAAAATACTAAGTATGGGCATGTTTTAACCTAAAAAAGAAAACGTTATATTAGTTTAGAAGCTTAGTTATTGGGATTAAAATAGATATACAGATTTTATTTCATCGCTTTTTACTATCTCTTTATAAGTTTAATTTTTGTTTAAAAGTTTTTATTTTACGTTCTCGACTGACGGTGAAATTAAAAGTAAACATTCAGAGCGAATACCTATCGCGGCTTCTTTTAGTTAGATGTGTAAGATTAAACAATTTTCATCAAACGTTCCTATAAAAAAAAAACTTAAAAAACCGACTTAAGCTTAAAAAAAACTTAAAACTTAAAAAAAGTAAAAAATAACTGATCGGTAGTTTTCATTTACTATAGATACCTAATTGGATATTTTCGACGTCGGTGTGCTTTGATTTGTATCAGGTGGCATTTTTTTTTGAAGTAAAATTTCGTTACGCTCGCTTGACTTGGCGTGTCAGCTGGTGAATGCGTTACGAAAAAACGTCTTGTTGCCATGGTAACCGTTGTTATCGTCTAACAAATGATATATAATATTATGTTCTTTCCTAAATTATTTTCTATAAATATATGACTGTAATATGCCTAATATGCGTTATTTTTAGTATCTCACCTATCCTAATAATTTCAAACAAAAATTAAATTTCATAAAGAGTACCAATAACCTACTTTTTTACGTTTTTTTTTACTTCTTGTGCGTGTACACATTCATACACGCATTCTTTAATTTTTTCCAAATTTCAATAGAACCAAATTGGAAGTATATACTTTCAAACAAAACAAAAATTGTCCTAATTGGTTAATAAATGATGGAGTTCTGAGGGAATATTTTTAAAAACAAGCTTTTAGAGGTTTACTTTCTTCTTTTTAGCTCATTAAAAAAGCTTTAAAAAACTTAAAAATATAATTATATACGAAATATTAAGGAAATATTTTATAATATTATTTTAATAGTTAATTATCATATAGAAATTATTAGATATTTTTTAACAAAAAAAAAATATTCCGATAAAGGAATTACAAAATCGATTAAAATAATGTACCCATTTTTTTATTTTTTTAAAGGATATACTAGCGACTGACCCTCGCTCCGTTCGAGTTTATCCCTAGTTACGTTTTTACGGTTAGTATAGATTTCTCAGAGATGAGATATTTTCCCGCAGTAAAAAGTATCTTATATGTTAACCCGGATAACTAGCTATTATCATAACAAATTTCATCAAAATTTATCCAGTGTTTTCTTGTGATGCATACCCAGATAGACAGATAAAAATCGAAAAACTATACATTCGGCCTATGTATCGATAATAATGACTTTTTTTTAAATAAGATTTTTTCCGAAAAATATTTAATGTACAGATTTAACTTAGAATTTTTTATTTCTGACAACCTCTATACATATATTAATCTCCTTGTATGTTCGCGTTTCACACAAAAAGTACTTCACCGATTTTGACCAAATTCAGTGTAGTGATAACTTACTACTCGGCTGAACATTTAGGATATTTTTTAATACAGGAAAATCTTTCATTCCCATGAGAAAACACAATAACTAGTTCTATCGAGTCTAATAAATAAATATCTAATTAAATAAAAATCGATTCACAATTAGCGATAACGTCCAAAAAACAGAACAAATAAGTACCTCATTATTGAAATTGGTAAAAATAGAACGTAGCTTTAACTCACTTAAAATGGGGTCAGCTCCATTCATTTACCCGGTACTATTTGAAGAATTTAACTAAAACTAGTGCGGACATTGATTGACATCGCTTTTGCTAGTCGGCGCTGAAATTTTGCTCGCTAAATATGTTATTTTTCCAAAAATAAATTCGATGCCCCTTTGTTTTACTTTTACATACTTTTATTTTTGAATTATTTTATTTCTATTTATTGAATCTCTTGGAAATTACATAAATAAAATTGGGATAATACTTACCAGATATTTTATTTTCTCCACAGCATTTTTACAAATCACTGACAGTATAATTACTGTAGTTTCCAATTCGTTTCAACCATAAAAAGACAATAAAAGTTAAGTAACATCCATTAAAACAACGCCAAGTTTCTGAAATTTCAACGTTTTTTTGCCATTCGTACTTTATGTAAAAATCGATAGCAAAATATTAAAATTTGTACGTACCAATTCCGAAAATTCAAAGTAGGCCTATATTATTAACTCCCGACGTAAAAACGACAGGGTGTGATAAGTTTCTTGTATCTGTGTGTCTGTCTGTGGCATCGTAGCTCCGGAACGGATGAACCGATTTTGATTTAGTTTTTTTTTGTTTGAAAGGTGAATTAGTCGGGAGTGTTCTTCTAAGCTATGTTTGATGAAAATCAGTCAAAGATGGTCGGTTTTATTAATGATACATATGCTATTGTTAAAAACATAGATATAACCAACACTGCATAATTTTCCAAAAAATATTTTTTTTTTTAAATAAGGCGTCGTCTCTCAGAACTGAGATAGTTATTTTTAAATATTTCTTTCTCAATAGAACGTATCAAATTAGAACATAAACTGAAACATTTTCTTCAAATATTTAGTATTTAATTGGCTCAATATTGACTAATACATTTATTTTATGTATTTACTATATTAACATTATTTACCGATTGTTTTTAAAAATAAAATAATTACATATTCATGTAATAGAATCTATTTTACAATAGAACGATGGTAACCTAATTCAAGTTTCACCACATTCCGAAACCCTTCCAAAGTAGTTCGAAATAAATTTATTTTTAGACCAAACTATTTGGACACTTCGTGGACGGAAGTTCTATGAATAGGTTCAAAATGAGTTCACACGATTGAGGCGCCATTGTTGCTAACTTTATACGTTTGTTATACTACTTTATGTGAGTGACTTCGGTTAAAAACAAAAACAAAATAAATCTATCCCACGGGAACCGTACATTTTTCTGGGATAAAAAGTAACCTATGTGCTATTCCAGACTACAATCTATCTCTTTGCCTTTATCCAGATCCGTTCAGCTGTTCTAGTGTGATTGAGTATCAAACATCCACCCATCCAAACTTTCGCATTTATAATATGAACCAGCGGCTTACCCTCGCTTCGTTTGGGATCACCAAAACAAAAATAAACTATAATAAACAATAATAACTAACAAAACAAAAATAAACCTATCCCACGGGAACCGTAAAATTTCCGGGATAAAAAGTAGCCATTGTATTATTCCAGACTATAATCTATCTTTGTGCCAAATTTCATTCAGATGCGTTTAGTTTTTCTGGCGTTATTGATTAACTAACATCCATACATCCATACTCACAAACTTCCACATTTATAATATTAGTATAGATGAGATGATAGGATTATTTGCACAGTGGTTGAAATCAACCATAATTAGTATTGAAAATTTGAGGGAAACTTATATGAATAAAATTTAAATATCTAAACATATAAGTATAGACAGACTCACAAAAAAGTATCCTTAGATTTCTAACAGTAGTCTAAATTTCATCCAAATTACACACAAACAATTTGACGGCACATTTGGCTCAGTTTGTAGTGACCCTACTTTCTGCGCCAGTGGTCGCGGGTTCAAGTCCCGCTGGAGGCATTCATTTGTGTGATGAGCACGAATGTTTGTACTCCAGTCATGGGTGTTTATATTTATAATATGTATGTATTTAAAGTTATATATGTGTAGTGTATCAACTATCTGGTATCCATAACACAGGCTTCGTAGCTTACCATGGAACTAGATGGTGCTGTGTGTTAATGTCCCAACATATTTAAAAAAATATTTAAAAAAAACAATACATACAAACTTTACTATGTAAACCGATTGTTCCAATGTCCCTCGACCTCATTATAATAATCTCACTCTAGAAAAACATTCTAATCGTCTGTGAATGCCTCGCTATTAATCAAATGTTACGTAATTTACGTAAATTTACTTGAGACAAACAGACACTCTGACATTTTTTATTGATTATTTGTTCTTTATATATATAATATGTATCTCTGCAAATTCGTGAGAATATAATAATATCATGTCTTTCTAGTATTTATATTTTTGCTTATAACTTGAACCGATATTTGTTTCTTTTAAATAAATAGAATATTTAATGTCATCTCGTAATCTATCATGTCATTAAAAAAAAACAAGATAAAAATACCAACCAAAACTATGTCATAATTACTTGAAACAGTACTTTCAAGTCATGCACCTTTTTAGTTAAATATATTTAGCTTTTTATTATTTTTTATAAGTTTTTAGTTATATATAGTTTTTTTTACAAAATATATATATGTGAGCGTTTTTTTTTTAAATGGAAACCTGACCTGATGAAGGAAAACATCGTGAGTAAACCTGCATATCTGAGAGAACCTAGCAAGTTTTCGAAAGACATGTGAAGTCCGCCAACCCGCACTTGTCCAGCGTGGTGAACTATGGTCTTATCCTCCTCGCCTTAAAGAGAGACCTGTTTCCAGCAGTGGAATGTTAAAAAAATCTGAATACACACATAGTAGCTCTTGCTTTTAATAAAAGCTTCTGAATTACTTTGAACTCAAATGAAAATCTTAAACAAGAAAATTAAGCAAAATTTCTGAGGTTTGAGCTAAGTAAAATCTGTATTTTAAATTAATGTTATGTATGAACAAACTATGTATGTACATATATTGTATACATATCTGTACGTATTGGGACAGTTTCTAGAAACTTATGAACATGAATTCTTAGTATTTCCTGTAACACATGGCCTAGATTGTCAAAGCATTATTACGAAGAAATCTATTTTACAATACATATTGTATATAAGATATTTGCGACGACACGGCATCTTAGCATCTGCTTCTACGCCTGAGTTTACAAGTTCGATTCCCGCTTGGGATGAACACTGGCTTGGTATATTTTGCGATATCTATACTAATATATAAAGCTGAGGGCTTTGTTTGTTTGAAAGCGCTAATATCTAAATCTACTGGCCTGATTACAAAATTTTCTATTGCATTAAATTATAAAAAAAAAAAAATTCGCGGATTTATTATGATTTTTGGTTCCCGACGTTTCGAATGCTTTACAGCAATCATGGTTACGGGAGAGACTAAGGTTTCAGATGTCTCAAAGGCATTGTTAAAGACAGCCTACTCACAAAATAACAAAATGATTTAAAAAAAATTAAAAATGGTACCAAATCAATTTGGTCAATAATAAAATACACTTTTTCAATGATTTAAAAAAAAATGAAGTTTGTAAAATAAAAATTATCGATTTCTCCAACTTTTTCAATTTTTAAGAGTGTTTTTACAGGACGACCATACAATGTTATTGTTTCTTCAAAAAGTAGAGTTCAAGACGAAAAAAGTAAACCCTATCTGAAAATTGAACAAAAAGATTTTTAAATGTAAACATCCACTTTGAAGTTGGGTATGATATTTAGCCTCAGTTTTTGTTTTTGCTTCAGTATTTCAAAGATTACGTTCCCCTAGTGTTAGGAAAATCTAAAAATTATTGCAAAAATAAAAAATAAAAAAAATTAATTATCTATGGACCCCCGGTCAGAACGAAGTTCCTTTCGCTTTTTGTTAGACGTTTGCGCTACAGTCATTATAATTTATATTATAAAATATCAAGTTGTTAGAGTTCAATTGAAAAATTTACAATAAAATATATTTATTATATATAAAATAAATAATGATAAATTAAACACTGGAGCTAATAACAAATAAAAATATAAGAACTGTAACATCTTATTTTATTAATAATCCTTTTTTAATTTTAGAAATAAACATTATTTATTTACTATAAAAATGTAAATAAAAGTTAAAAAAAAACCGAAGAGGAGAGAGATGTCGAGTCTTTCGGCACGCGGGAGAGCTATGTTTTTTTTTTTTTTTTTATAACATTCAGTGACAAACGAGCAGACAGACCACCTGATGGAAAGCAGCACCTGTCGCCCATAACACCTACGGTTCATGCACTTAGGTTTTAAGTAACAAAAATGCAGAACCACAGATGCGTTGTCACTGTGAGGACTAAGATGATATGCCTCTTGCCTGTAATTGCGCTGGCTACCTTATCCTTCGTACCGAAACACAACAATGCAATCATTGTTGCTTGGCGGCAGAAATAGATAAGGGGGTGGTACCCATCCAGTCGGACTCCTCAGGCTTGACAGAGTCCTACCACCGGTAGCGGCGGCGTATATAGCGACGTATATAGTTCATACACGGCTGTAACAATGGCAAGAAGTGTCGGAAAAAAGTCTTATTACACTTTTTTCGTTCTCACTCCCATCCGCTCAAAGCGTGTACCATAATAAGGATCGTTCCAAAAACCATGAAAAAATTAAAAAACGATTTTTTTGCAAATATCTCGAAAACTGAGGTTATTATCAAAAGTGTCATTAATAAAAGTTGTGGATTTTTACTAGACCTACATCTTTTGTAAAGAATATTTTTCGATAGGACATTACCGTAAGCCGGAAATTGAAAAAAGAAAACAATTTTTCGACGTTTTTTATCCTTCCATTTCTCAATGGGGGGTATGTTACGGATTTTTGTTCCTTATATACCTGCTAACGTTTTAAAAATATATTCGGGTTTTAATAATTATTTTTTTTTTCTCTTAAAAATAAACGGATTCCGATCGGGCTTATATATATATATAAAACGTCGGTCATAATAATTGTAGTTGACTGAAAACCCTACACGAGCAAAGCCACCAGCAATAGACTAGTTTCACATAATTTTCAAGCAAGACAGTATAATTTTTCAGTTATATCACATTTGATTAAATCTGCTAGGAAGATTTATACTATGCATTCTCGTATTTTAAAATAGGCAGTCAGTTGAACGCCATACAAAGCTTGAAAACGGTACCGGCCCTATTGTTCACCCTTTTCTTTGTTCTAACTCTTTGTTTATGGGAAATTAAGCGAAATTTCCCTAGCGATTAAAAGTTGCGTCCAAACAATGTGTATGTTTGCACTATCTTTCATGTTACTGTGAAATATCTTTGTGGTAGCATTTGAAATATATATTTTGGTATTAAAATTCAACATTGAACAATATTTGTAGTGAATAATTGGAAAGAGTAATATTAGTTAAATGATTTGTATAGGTTCAAGGATTTTAGGGTCTGGAAAATGAAATAATTCAATTGTTGTAAGCTTGGTTTTCCTACTCTATTACTCTATCCACTAGTAAAAGTTCGATTAAAATTGGTTTAGCTGATTTTCTTTTACTCTCTATTTCGCTGGAATTTCTTACAAAAAAAAACTCAAATTGAAGATATATTGAATATTATTAGTATTGCAAAAGTTACTGTAAGATTCGAGGAGAGATTTCTATGTAAATATAAATAATTAATTAACTAGCGGTTGTTTCCCCATATAAAGTTTCATCCCCATTTTCACCCCTATAATGGATGATTACCGGGATAAAAACTATCCTACGTCCTTTCCAAGGTCTGAACTATCTTTTTACCAAATTTCATCTAAATCGATTCAGTTCTTTTGGAGCTTATTCGGTACAAACAAACAAAAAAATCTTTTCTCTTTATAATATTAGTATAAAAAAGCTCATATCAAAGCTTTATCTTCACAGAATCTTGTAAGCTTTTTGTTTAAGAAGCTGAACCCCATCTTGTATAATCACATTTAATGCAAGACTTAAGAACAGCTGACGTAAGCGAAAAGTAGCCATTATTTGCAGGAAACTAAGCTTGGTGATGCAAAAATTGTCAACTAAAATTCCATATAAAACTTTAAAGTGTGCTTTACGTACTATGTAAATTTTACGAGCGTCTAAGAAAAAGCTCTAAATAAAATTTTGTTGTGTACCAAATTTTCATATTTTTAATAGATACTATCCGTGTGTAAGTTTAGGGAATGATGAACTTAATATGGTAAGTTTTTCATATTTTAAAAGAGTGAAGGGTTTTGACTTTTGTATTTTAATCATTTAATAAAACATTTAATAAAATTCTAACATTAAACCTTTTTTTTTCTGGAAAATCTTATTGAAATAGACATTATTATCGATACAGAGGCCGAATCTATAGTTTTTAGAATTTATGTCTATCTATGATCGCATCACGAGATAACCACTGGACAGATTTTAATGTAATTTGGTATGGTGATAGCTGGTTATCCGGGTCAACATATAGGATAATTTTTACCACGGGATAACATCTCATCTCTGAGAAATATATACTAAACGTTAAAACGTAAGTAGGGATGAACCCGAGCGGAGCAAGGGTGAGTCGCTAGTAAACTTATAATATGGTAAGTTTGTCATCTATGAACGTTTCTGTTCTTTGAACGTATAAATAAGTCATCTCTTTCGCTGCAACATACATTGTATTACGTGAGATAGCAAAAATTTGATAGGTACGCCTATAATGTTTTAAAAATATTATAATAAAATAATATAATAATCGTAAGAGGTCACTAATAAAACTTCAAGATATTCCTTGCATATGCAATATATATTCTAATAGAATATATATTCTAACTAGCAATTAGCGTCTCGTAGTTGCTTCATTTGCATCATACTATATTCCGAACCAAAAATCTCAGAAAAATTCAATACTTCATCTCGCTTCTATACCTAGTTAAAGAAATTAGGGGTTTATTAAATACTAGCGACTCACCCTCGCTTCGCTTCGGGTTCGTCCCTAGCCAAAAACAAATCTATCCCACGGGAACCGTACATTTTCCCTGGATGATATATAGCCTATAGTCTTCCTCAGTTAACGGGCTATCTAATGCAAAAAGAATTTTTCAATTCTGATTGGTAGTTCCTGAGTTTAGCGCGTTCAACCAAACAAACAAACAAACAAACTCTTCAGCTTTATAATATTAGTATAGATATTCAGTACTTTTATAATTGTCAGTACGTCTGTCCGTGTGGAAGCTACCACCGGCTCGGAAAACAGTTCTGCTGAGAAGAGCCGGCGAGAAACTCAACAGTTAGTCGTTTTAAATAATGAGTTACATAATTTATAACAATAACTTACAATATTACAAACAATTCATGACTCGTCACTACAAGGTGGTACCGACATCTGTGTTTCCAAGCGCGGGAAAACAAATGAATATCCGTGTCCTTAATTTTTTTTTTTAAATACATTCCTATCGGCCAAGGTCACATAACTAAATGATTTATACTTAAATCATTACAAATTAATGAAATATATTATTTTTCATATAATAAATCTATACATACTTATAATAAAATTGTAACTGAGTTTACTGAGTCTTATTGAAATAGCCATTATTAGCGATACAGAGGCCGAATCTACAGTTTTTAGAATTTTTGTCTGTCTCTCTGTCTGTCACGAGAAAACCACTGGACAGATTTTGATGAAATTTGGTATGATAATAGCTGGTTATCCGGGTCAACATATAGGATAATTTTTACCACGGAATAACATTTCATTTCTGAGAAATTTATACTAAACGTTAAAACGTAACTAGGGGCGAACCCGAGCGGAACGAGGGTGAGTCGCTAGGCATATAATAAAAATGTATCGCAAGAGCATTTAATATGTACTTATTTATTCGGAGAAAGAAATATGTTATAATTATGCAAAATAATGTAGAAATAATTAATTTATTGTATGACCTGTAAAATTCTTGTAATTTTATCAATAAAATATCTCAATCTCAATCTCAATCTCAATGTAATATTTTTGATGTCCTTGTCTTCTTTATTGGCAAATATCCATAAGTTATCTGTATGAAGGTCAATTATGTTAGGCAATTTTCTTCTAACGTCTTCCGGTTTAAATATTTTAATAGAATAAATGTAATAAATAACTATAATATGGTAAATACGGGTAAATTAAACGAACCTAAGTCTTTAAATTTTCATGGTCACTGATAATATTTTGATTTTTGATTTTGATGACGGCACGTTTGGCTCAGTTTGTAGTGACGCCAGTGGTCGCGGGTTCGAGTCCCGCTGGGGACGTTCATTTCTGTGATGAGCACGAATGTTTGTACTCCAGTCATGGGTGTTTATATTTATAATATGTATGTATTTAAAGTTATATATGTGTAGTGTATCAACTATCTGGTATCCATAACACAGGCTTCGTAGCTTTCCATGGAACTAGATAGTGCTGTGTGTTAATGTCCCAAAATATTTATTTATTTATTTATTTTATTGATGTACAACTCCCAAAACTAGTTTCACATTATTTAAGAACTGTTTAGTTTTGTTAGCATTATTATTTAAACGCAACACACATTGTAGGTAATGTCTCATTTATTTAATCTATACATCTATAGGTACAGATAAATAAAATTGAAGTGTCTGTTTGTAATGTCAAAATAACAGCTTTTTACTACATGCATGTGGTATACGGTACTTATAAGAAACACACAATTTTTAAAATTTTTGTCTGTCTGTATGTCTGTTTGTACCGGCTAATCTCCGAAACGGCTGGGCCGATTTTGACGGGACTTTCACAGACAAGTAGTTGATGTTCTAAGGAGTAACCTAGGCTACTTTTATTTCAATAAAAGAATTAGGGTTCCGTTAAAAAAATTAAAATGTAACTAGGGATGCACCCGAGCGAAGCGAGGGTAAGTCGCTAGTCAATCATAATACTTTCATAGGTTTACGCGAGTATTTGACATTTTAAATTAAAGTACATTTTTCGCTTTTTTTTTGCTGTGAAGTAAAGCTTTGCTGTAAAGCGTTCGAAACTTCGGTAACCAACAATTAAAATAAATCGGCGACAAAATCCGAGAAGATAGTTTAGTTTAAAAATAATTATATAATTACTAGCGCCATCTATACGTTTATTTAAAAACCATAAAAGCATTTCGTTTGTTGAGTTATTTGATACAACGTAGTTTATAGATATTTCAATAGATGGCGTTATTAAATAAAATTGTAAAATAATAGTGTAAAGGCAATACATTAATCTGAATGTATGTATTTCATGTTTATGAAATTACTAAAAATCTATCAATACTTTTGGTATTGGAAGATATTAAATGAAAAATCAGTTAGCTTGCCATTAAAGAAAATATTATAATATAAAAAATATACCCTATAATTTGTACATAATAGAAAAAAATAACTGTTATTAAACAGTTTAGTTAGATTTTCATTTAAAATATAACTCTCATCTTGGGGCAATAATACAATTGTCAGAGATGTGATATTTTCAAGCAGTAAAAAGTTCTATTTGTTGACCCGGATAACCAGCTATCATCATACCAAATTTCATCAAAATCTGCCCAGTGGTTTTCTCTTTATGCGTTCCCAGACAGACAGACAGACAAAACTTCTAAAAACTATAGATTTTTTCAATAAGATTTTCCAAAAAATATTTAATGTACAGATTCGACTCAGAATTTTATAATATATATAGATAACATATATTACTAAAATACAGACGTATGAAATATTGTTATGTAGATGCTTCTATGAACTTACCAACAGATGGCGCTACTTTCCATCAAAGTAAACCTAAATTAGGTTGTTATTTTATGTTTCGAGACAATTTACGACAGTTTCAAAGTTTTCGATATTAAAAAAATGTTATATGACGCTTTTATCACTTTTACGAATATAAGATGAATATTTATTACTTGCTGTGGCAATTATTCTCTTATTAACCGAGTTTCAAAAGAAAAAGGTTCTCATATTTGCTATATACTAATAATTCATTTTCTTTGAAGTAAATTCCTCGGTTTAAGAGGCAATGTTAAATAAATATAGTCAACTTAAATATATGCTATTTATGTTTTTTTTTAATCTAGAAAACTTCTGTCCAAAAATTTTTTTGTGTTACGCACAATTAAAGTGACATACACGCAAACCATAATTTTACTTGCCAAAAAATTCCTAAATATTTTAACTAAAACCAATTTATGCCCGCGACTATACTCGTCTTAGATCATTAGACTGACACTATTTTTAGGGTTCCGTACCCTAAAAGTGCCAACGGAACCCTATTAATAATCCTCCGTCGTCCGTCCATATGTCCGTCTATCAGAGGGCTGTATCTCATGAACCGTAATAGTTTGAGAGTTGAAATTTTCAAAGAGTATGTATTTCTATTGCCGCTACAACAACAAATAATAAAAAAATACAAGAAATATTTTTTTACGTTCGTAATCGATCATTAAAGTCATGCACGATGGTACGGAACCCTTCGTGTGCGATTACAACTCGCACTTCACCGTTTTTTTTAAACTACGCTATAAACTATCTTTGGAAGGAATTTCGTTTAGTCGTTACAATGTAAAAAAGTAAGAAACACACAAAGCATTTGCAATTATAATATTAATATTATTTTTTGTTACAGAGCAAAAACCAAAGAAATTTCCGGTAGTAGTATTCATCCATGGTGACTCATTTGAATGGAGTTCTGGTAACCCATATGATGGGAGGATCCTTGCGTCATATGGGAATGTTATGGTTATAACAGTTAACTTCAGGCTGGGTATTTTGGGTAAGTTAATGAAATGTATGTATTCACGCACTAGACAAAGAATTGTATTGCCCATACAATTTAGTTTTTTAAAAGGAAAACGTCAGTATGATTGTATGTTTGTATAATGTATATCGTAGCTTATTGTGATTTTTATGATAAGTTTTAAAATTAATACGCTACATTTTTAATATAGCTTTTTCTATATTCCTTTTAATTTTGACGACACGCTTCGCTCAGTTTATAGTGACCCTACTTCCAGTGCCAGCGGTTGTGGGTTCGATCCCGCTGGATGCATTCATTTGTGTGATGAGCTCGAATGTTTGTACTCCAGCCATGCGTATTTGTATTTATAATATGTATGTTTTAGAGGAATATGTGTGTAGTGTAGGTATCAATTATCTGGTATCCATGACACAAGCCTCGTAGCTTACCATGGAACTAGAGGGTGCTGTGTGTTAATGTCCAAACATATTTATTGTACATTGATTTTCGGCTATCCCAAATTTAGTGGCATATTTATATTTATATATTGAGTTGTACTTCTTTTGGCACGTTTGGCAAAATTATGAGAGTAAAATTTTTAAGATGCGCGCGCCCACCGACAGCCAAAAAGCGACATGATGTAGTTAGCTGCTTTCCTCTTACAAACAAAGGGTTGTGACATACGGAATGACATCTTTAGCTATTTTTGTTGTGTTACACCGTGACACGAGATATATATTTAACCAGCTATCATCTTACCAAATTTCATCAAAATCCCTCCAGTGGTTTTTCTGTGATGCGGTAACAGACAGACAGACAGACAAAAATTCAAAAACTATAGATTCAGCCTCTGCATCGATAATTATGTCTATTTCAATAAGACTTACCAAGAAATATTTAATGTACAGATTCGGCTTAGTTACAATTTTATAGGTAATATGTATAGAAAAAGATTAGTCTCATAAATATAATGTAAAGGAGATTCCTGACATTTTATAGTAAAAATCCCATATCTAACTTTCAGGTTTTATGAAACCAAGTATAACAGAACACGTGTACGGAAACAACGGTCTTCTCGACCAGCTGGCAGCCTTACAATGGATAAAAGATAACATAGAAGACCTTAATGGTGACCCTAATTCGGTAACTTTGATGGGTCATGGAACTGGAGCAGCCTGCGTTAATTATTTGATGCTCTCCCCTATTTCTAATGGTAAGTACTTGTAAATGTTAGACCATGCCATAATATATTTTATCGATTTTCAGAATATAAACGGTTAGTATAGAATAACCTATATATATGTACTTATATAGGTACAGAAAAGTAAGTACCTACTTTAAAAATTAAAAATATATATATAGTATATCCATTACTTGAGAAATGATTCCCCATACAAACTTTCATCGCCCTTTTCAGCCTTAAGGGATGATTTCCGGGATAAAAACTATCCTATGTCCTTCCCAGAGTTTCAAGCTATCTCCATACCAAATATCATCTAAATCAGTTCAGCGGATTAAGCGTGAAAAGGTAACAGACAGACAGAGTTACTTTCGCATTTATAATATTAGTATAGATTATTTACCTATTTTAAACTGACTTCTAAATAAGAGGCTATTATTTCTACTTTAACATCAATTATTAGCTACTTTATTAGTTATTGATTGTGATAGTAATCCCACTATAGTCCGTGGAATACGCGTAGTTCTGTCTTAATTTATAAAAGACGACACGTTTGGCTCAGTTTGTAGTGACCCTACTTGCTGTGCCAGCACTCGCAAATTCGAGTCCCACTGGGGGCATTCATTTGTGTGATAAACACGAATTTGTACTCCAGTCATAGGTGTTTATATTTATAATATGTATGTATTTAAAGTTATATATGTGTAGTGTATCAACTATCTGGTATCCATAACACAAGCCTACCATGGAACTAGATGGTGCTGTGTGTTTAATGCCCCAACATATTTATTTATATTTATAGCATAACATGGTGGATATGGCTTGTTCGAACCTTTTTCATATTTATTTTATTAGAATTAGTTATTGTCAGAACTCTTTGGCTAGTAAATATGTTAGGAAAAAGCATATTTTTTAATCAATCAACATATAAGTTAACTTCATTCCAAATTTCTCTCACAACCATTGACGCGTTCAGACACAAACCACACTAACTCAGTTTTCAAAAATTATTGTTTTTATTAAATAAGGAATTATGTGATCTTGATGATTTATAATATTAAGTACGCAACCCTCTTTTAACATCCCACTGCTGGGCAGTAGCCTCCCTTCATCACGAGAGGGATGAGACCATAGTCCACCACGCTGGCCAAGTGCGAGTTTGTGGACTGCACATGTCTTTCGAAAACTTGCTAGGTTCTCTCAAACATACAGGTTTCCTCACTATGTTTTCCTTTATCGTAAGACAAGCGGTAATCATGTTGGAAATGATTCGTAGACGAAAATGACAGAGGTGCGAGAACATCGATTTAAACCCGCTTCATTCGATTTCTCAAGCGAGCGCCTTACCACTAAGCTACCATTGCCTTCTTGCCATATTAATATTTAATAATATATTTAAATAAAACTATCCTTTCGGATTTTTTCGCGGATTTATTTTGATTTTTGGTTTCCGACGTTTAGATTGCTCTACAGCAATAGTCACGGGAGAGACCGCGAAAAAATCCGAAAAGATAGTTTTATTTTAATGTCTAATATTCGCGTAAAGCTAAGAAAGTATTAATCTATACTAATATTATAAAGCTGAAGAGTTTGTTTGTTTTTTTAGTTGAACGCGCTAATCTCAGAAACTATTATTCCGATTTAAAAAATTCTTTTTGCATTATATAGCCCGTTAACTGAGGAAGGCTATAGGCTATATATCATCCCGGAAAAATGAACGGTTCCCGTGGGATAGATTTGTTTTTGTCTAGAGACGAACCCGAAGCGAAGCGAGGGTGAGTCGCTAGTAATATATATTAATATGTTTTCACGTAACCCTCTCTCAAGAATTATTGAATTTAACTGGAAATCAAAGTCACTACTCAATTGCTATTAATATTGCACAAAATATAATATTTCGTATCATTCAGGAACGTTGTCTTTTCAAAGATATAGCCCCCAAAATAAAAAGACGTTTACAAAGAACAAAAGAAAAACGTCCCATCACACATTCTTTTTGTCTGGTGGTTACTTGATTTCCCCTAATTAAAATCGTAGTATCTTCATGTATTGCAGAGGTTTTTAACTTTGTTTTAAATATGTATAGATCAAATATTTTAAAAGAATGTCAAAACTTTTGATATCTTATTTAAAACTAGCAACTCACCCTCGCTCCGCTCGGGTTCGTTTTAACGTTTAGCTCAGGGATGAGATATTTTCTCGCAGTAAAAACTATCCTATTGTAAGTATAATAATAAAATTCTGTATAATAATATATTCTGTATAATATTCGAGTATAATAAAATTCTGAGTCGAATCTGTACATTAAATATTTTTTGGTAAATCTTATTGAAATAGTCATTATTATCGACACAGAGGTCGAATCTATAGTTTTTTGAATTTTTGTCTGTCTGTCTGTTACCGCATCACGGAAAAACCACTGGACAGATTTTGATGACATTTGGTATGATGATAACTGGTTATCCGGGTTAACATATAGGATACTTTTTACTGCGAGAAAATATCTTATCTCTGAGAAATAAAACTAATTATACTAAACGTTATAGCCTAAGTAGGGACAAACCCAAGCGGAGCGACAGTGAGTCGCTATTATTTCATATGCTTTAAACTCAAAACTGCACAAATAAATTATTTACATCCGATATATTCAGGAACTTAATTCCAAACTTTTTTTATCCAATTTTGTCAAAGTTCAGTTTCATCCTCTATAAGTTACATCTGTTAGAAATTATGCCTAACAATATAAAACTGTCATAAAATACAGTCCTAAGTTTGAGAAACGCTGCCATATTTTTGAACCTTAATATCTTTTATAAAGCTAACGAAAGTAAACAACGTTTTGACTAATGACGCTTCATTTAGAAAAGAGAAATTGGGTAGCATCTGACCCATTGGATTGAGAATAATTAATGTAGGAATGTCTGTGTCCGCACTGTTTTTGTTCTCTGTTGTTTATGAAAATACTTTGAAAAGCTTAATTATCGCCTAAAATATCATAAAAATCTTATTATTTCATTTTTATACTTATTTTCTTGAGCTATTTTATGGACTTGTCGTATTGACCTACATCAGACTAATGTTATTCATTTTATGTATGAATATTTTATTGCACACACAAGGATAATACATTAAATGAAAAGAAAAAGAAAGATATCAAAAGGCATGCAAAGGCGGTCTTATGAGCTATCTTTAGCTTTTATCTGTTTTAAATAAATAAACATAAAAAACAGATATACATAAATACATATATATATATATATATATATATATATATATATATATATATATATATATATATATATATATATATATACTTTATCTACAAAGGAAGATAGAAGAAGTTATGAAAGTAAAAGTTTGAGAAGAAGTGTATTTTTCACCGTGCTGTTAACCAGCCGAATTTTGTTCTAACCGATAGTAAATAATATAAAGAATATACCTAGTTAGCCTTGCCTACTCATTTCTTCACCACACTACCTGGCAAGAGCGTATAAAAAGTTAAGTTACTATAGGTAACTTCACGGATACTATAAGGCTACCTAGGCATATTCTTTATATTATTTACTATCGGCTGCCAGTGAAAGTCCCGTTAAAATTGGTCCAGCCGTTTTGGAGATTAGCCGGAACAAACAGATAGACAGACAGACAGACAACAATTTTAAAAATTGTGTTTTTCATATAAGTACCGTATATAATTCCATGTGCATTTAGTATAAAGCTGTTATTTTGACATTACAAACAGGCACTTCAATTTTATTTATCTGTATAGATAACTCTCCTTATTCGGAGTCCGTTAAATACATTACCCTCTTTTTATTATAGTAGGAATTAAAGCGGTATTAACATTTTTTTTCAGGTTTATTTCATCGAGCCATATTGATGTCAGGATCTGCTTTATCAGACTCAGCCATGACGAAAGATCCTACACAGTACACATTGCAAGTTGCACAGAGCTTGGGCTGTAACCTGAATTCTAAAAATATGATGACATGCTTACAGAATAAGCCGTGAGTTACTTAAAAACTTATTTTTTGTTCCTCCATTTAATGATACCCGTGCTTTTGACTTTTGGTTTTTTCTAAATTGTTTATTGGGTAAAAAAATTAAAGTAGAGAGTATTTTAAATTAAAAAAAAATCTATACATTAAAAAAAAGTTTAAAATTAAACGTGTAAATTGAAGACTAAATATTTTTTACCTATCTGACATCCATAACTTTTTTTAAATAAATACCCAAGCTATAATATACAATTTTTTTTTCAAATTGCACTCTGCATTGGCAGTTGTAGAAATGAAGGCGTCCAAGTAAGCAAACCTAAAAGGTTTAAATGTTTATATAAATTAAAAATACTTTAATGAGGAAAGCATATTAATCTGTTCAAAAGTTTCTTGTTGATGAAAATATTTGGAATTAAGATATATTGATTATATTGATATATCTATGTTAATAAAATAAATAAAATGGCAACATGGATTTGCAAAAAAAATGTTTACTGCAGCGCCCCCTGGTGAGTTGCCACCGTAACACCTATCTAAAAACATGCACCAATCAAATCCGAACCTATAACTGAAAACTGCATCCAAATCGGACGAGTAGTTTTGGAGGAAAATGACAACAAACGCATATACCGTCTCCGTTCCGTCGTGGGTAAAAATATAACTTGATGATATTAAAAAGAGCAACTGTTGAGTTCTTCACTATTTAAATAGACGATTCATAAGTACTTGTACTTGTACTTGAATAAAATTTAATTTCATTTCTGTTTCTCATAAGGTTTCCATATAATTTCAGCTTATCAGAAATAAAGAAAGTGCAAATATTGTCACGTGAATTCGAAACTCCCCTTGGTCCAGTGGTGGCGGGATCGTTCATTCCAAGCGAACCAGCAAAAACTATGGAGTCCTTTCCAAATCTGCTTAGCAAGTAAGATATGGAGTTTTGATTAGAATTCAAATAATAAAATATTATTAAAAAAAAGTTATTTTTAAGTAATACTTTATTAGATTTACGCGAATATTTAATCTGTTGGGATGTTTAAAACCTTAGTGATTTGGAATGCTGTAAAGCATTCGAAACGTCGGGAACCAAAAATCAATATAAATACGCGAATAAATCTGAAAAGATAGTTTTATTTAAAATAATCTTAAGTATGCAAGTAATTTATCTTTATGCTAAATATCGCGGATTTGATTTCTGTTACAAAATACGTTTTAACATTTTGTTTAGATTTTTCAGAGATGAGATATTTTCCCACAGTAAAGACAGACAGACAGACAGACCAAAATTCTAAAAACTATAGATTTAGCTTCTGTATCGATAATAAAGTCTATTTTAATAAGATTTTCCAAAAAATATTTAATGTACAGATTCGGCTTAGTTACAATTTTATTATATGTATAGATAATATTTAAAGCAAAGACGTACAGAATTGTATTTCTTACAGATATCAACTGCTAAGTGGTGTAACGGAATTAGAAAGCTATCACGATTTTGGTGTGATTGAATTAGATCACGGCATTTTAGAGAATCAACGAGATGAATTTATAACAAAATTTTCTAAACTTGCTTTCGAAGGAGCTGAAAAAGTCGCTCTAAAGGAGATTTTAAAACAGTAAGTTTTTATTTCGTGCTTTGTAATAAGTGCTTTAACGATTTGTGTGGAATATATTAGTATTTAATATATAATATACATAGGTATGGTGAGTTTTATATTCCTTACTTGAGAAATGATTGATTCCCCATACAAACTTTCATCCCCCTTTCCACCTCTTTGAGGGATGATTTCCAGGATAAAAACTATTCTATGTTCTTCCCAAGGTCTCAAACTATCTTCATACCAAATTTCATCTAAATCGGTTCAGCGGATATTTAGTTTATCCATGACAAACAAAAATACAGTTTTTGTCTTTATAGTATTAGTATAGATATAGTGATACTGATTCCGTGATAATTCAGACACTAACTTCATAGAAGACTAATGTAAATTAACAGTCTGGATCCTTGTTAACTAATTTTGTTATATTTAAAGACATTCTGAATTTAGAATCCATTATGATTTAGATAAAATCTTGTACAAAAAAATAATATATAACTCGCTAAAATGTATTAATCTTCCTTTAAAAATACCATCAAAATCGATGCATTATTACTTGAAATAAACAAACACAAAGAAAAAAATAAATTGAATTATATTTATAAAGTAACTCATCCTCACACTGCTCGGGTTTGTCCCTAGTTACTTTTTAACGTTTAGTATAGATTACTCAGAGATAAAAGATAGAAATTCTTATAGCGATGAGATATTTTCCCGCACTAAAAAGTATCCTATGTTGACCAGCTAACCACATACTAAATTTCATCTAAATCTGTCCAGTGGTTTTCTCATGATGCGTTCCCTGACAGACAGACAGACAGACAAAAAATCTAAAAACTATAGATACGGCATCTGTATCGATAATAATGACTATTTCAATAACATTTTCCAAAAAAAAAAATAATGTTCGACTCAGAATATTATTATACATATAGATAAATTTTTAAGGAATTCGATTTGATTTGAATTAAATAAACAAAATATCAAAAAAAAAAAAAAAACACGGATCTGGCTAAAGCATTTTGCAGGAGATATATTATTTGAAGAGGGTTATTCTTTTTACCCCACTTTATCAGACTTTGTAGATTAAGATAAGATACACCCTCTTGAATTTCAACTCTGGATACATTTACATTATGCATTATGTATGACAGAAATGATTTCTAAAATCCACGGAAATGTCTTTTTGCGACTTGTAAAAAGTTGTTTTAGTTATTCATGTAATTACAAAAAAAAATACTTGCTTTTTATATGTAAAGAAATATAATAGACTAGCGACTCACCCTCGCGCCACTCGGGTTCGTCCCTACTCACGTTTTAACGTTTAGTTTAGATTTCTCAGAGATGAGATATTTTCTCGCAGAAAAAAGTATCCTATATGTTGACCCGGATAACCAGCTATCATCATAACAAATTTCATCAAAATCTGTCAAATGGTTTTCTCGTGATGCGGTCACAGACAGACAGACTGACAAAAAATCAATTAATTTTCACACTTTATTTGTCACGCTACATATAATCTCTCTCTTTCTCTCGCTCCCTCTCTCTCATATCATTATTCTCTCAAAAAAATATAAATTTTGAAAATTATTCATTTACTTCGTCTATATTTTCAGATACGCTCCATCAAAACTGGATCCGCAACGTTGGAATGTTGAAACCAACCGTGATGTGATCTTGAATCTATTCAGCGATGCTCGAACCTTAGCCCCGATGATAAGATTCGCTAACTATCAGTCGAAGGCTAACACTCAATCCTACTTCTACGTGTTTGGGCATAATTCTGTCAGCACCGAATATGCTCCGGTAAGTTCAATTTTTTCAACAAACAAACATACAGCTTGCACAGAAAAATATGCACAATATATACGGATATAGTTTCCTATACTAATAATAATATGTCGGGATATTAACATACAGCACCATTTAGTTCCATGGTAAGCTACGAGGCTTGTGTTATGGATACCAGATAGTTGATACACTACACATATATAACTTTAAATACATACATATTATAAATATAAACACCCATGACTGGAATACAGACGTTCGTGCTCTTCACACAAATGAATGCCCCCAGCGGCACTAGAACCCGCGACTGCGGCACAGCAAATAGGGTCACTACAAACTGAGCTAAACGTGTCGTCAAAACTAAAGTAAAACATTTATCAAGAATAAAAATAAGTTTGTATTTCACAATATATCTTAAAGATATTATGAAATTTAATTTTACAGTCGCCAAACAATGAACATCATTTTTTTACCCTAAGCCGGACTTGGTCTATTGCATATAGACCAAAAAATCAAACTTTTCCACCACTTGACCCTAATATCAATTAAATATAAGATATAAAGCTTTAACAAGACTAGAAACGAAATAATCCCAATAAGAGACTCTAAACTCAAGTGTATTTACATTCAATCTTGAACAATACATAAGAATAATCCCAAAAATTGCCACTTAACTTAAAATACAAGCCATAGTCCGTATTCAGTTTGATTTGACTTGGTACTTTGAACTACAAAGGAATGTCCGGGCTTCTGATTCGAGGATTAAAATTTATCATGACATTTTCTAGATAGGGTCCTTTGTGTCAATTCATTTTATGTTTCAACCGTGAATAAAGGATTGAACTTCAGTTATCTGTATACTTAGGTAATAAAATTGTCTTGTTAGTAAGAGGTTTTAATTTTGACGACAAATCTATACGAATATTATAAAGAGGTAAAGTTTGTGAGTTTATGACGTTGTAGGGGGTAATCTCTAGATCTACTGAACCGATTTAGATTAAATTTGGTAAGGAGATAGTTTGAGACCCTAAGAAGGACATAGGATACTTTTTATCTCGGAAATCATCTCTTAAGGGGGTGAAAATGGGGATGAAAGTTTGTATCAAGCTAAGAACGAACAGCGAGCGAAGCGGGGGGATGTTTGTGCGTGTGTTCGTGTGTTTTTGTATTTGTACGTGTCCCTGTGTGTATGAATGCAATTTTCAAAACTGATAAACTGATAACCTATGACCTTATATAACATATAGACTATTGTTATTGTTGGACACCTATTGTTGCACTTGAACGAAGCTAGATTTTTAAGTTAAATTAAAGATACCGTTCAGTGTACATAGTTTTTAGTCAGTCGGAAGTAGAAAAAAATATTTTTTTATACTAATAATTTCTGGCTAATTTTGACTGATCGCGAAAAAGTCTGAAATTACTTAATTCGAGTGTATTTTCTTGTCTAGGGCTACACTTGATTCCTCATACAAACTTTTATCCCCATTTTCACTCCCTTTAGGGATGATTTTAGGGATAAAAAGAATCCAATGTCCTTCCCAAGGTCTTTAACTATCTTCTTACCAAATTTCATCTGAATCGGTTCAGTAGATCCAGAGATTACCCCCTACAACCTCACAAACTCACAAACTTTACCTCTTTATAATATTAGTATAGATTATGACCGAACCAGGATTCTCATTTAAACGAATGAGTTATATCTGAGGAACGAATATGCTATATTATGAGATCACGTACATGAAAATTTAATCGCGCGAAGAGCAATTAATTTCCAGGTGATATTACAGTTAAGTATACCTATTTAGGTTGAAAGTAAAATACAACTTAGTTTTATGTCAATCGGTCGATATCCAAAGTTACAATTTGAGTGTTTCGTTTTGCACGCTTCTATAAAAAGCAGGTCACGACCCAGGGTAGAGTGATTGCAGATATAATAGAAATACTGGAGCATAGTCGTTAGCGATAACTAGAAATAAGTATACTATAAAATAAACAATAAAAATAAAAAATATGTTGGGACATTAACACACAGCACCATCTAGTTCCATGGTAAGCTACGAGGCTTGTGTTATGGATACCAGATAGTTGATACACTACACATATATAACTTTAAATACATACATATTATAAATATAAACACCCATGACTAGAGTACAAACATTCGTGCTTATCACACAAATGAATACCCCCAGCGGGACTCGAACCCGCGACCATTGGCGCAGAAGTAGGGTCCCTACAAACTGAGCCAAACGTGCCGTCAAAAAAAGATTCGATGATACGTTTGGCTCAGTTTGTAGTGATCGTACTTACTATGCTAACAGTCGCGGGTTTGAGTCTCGCTGGGCGCATTCATTTGTTGATGAACACGAATGTTTGTACTGTAGTCATGGGTGCTTAAAATTATAATATGTATGCATTTAAAGTTATATATGTGTAGTGTATCAACTATCTGGTATCCATCACACAAGCCTCGTAGCTTACCATGGAACTAGATGGTGCTGTGTGTTAATGTCCCAACATATTTATTTAGGTTATAGTTAATATCCCAATCTTACTCACGGTCCTTTTCCCATTAGGAATCTAGCCATAGTTAGTTTTAGGGCTTCTTTATAAATCTTTCAAGAACCTATTTAGTTTGTCTTAAATTTGCAAATTTCCTTTGCGTATTAGCATATTGATAATGATTCTCAAATGAAAACTTTAGATGTGTTCGGAGTTCGAACGTGATTTAGTCTTTTAACCGACGAAAAAAAGGAGGTTCTCGATTCGGCGCGTATATATTTTTATTATTTTTTGTTTGACCACGCGTAACTTTTTTTACAGTGTAGTCCGATATCGATGATTATTTTTTATTGAATAGGGTTTATCTCAAAGTTAGTCTCAATTAAATTTGAAATAAAAAATACACTCCTAAGTGTAAATAATAGGAGATGATTGATTTTTTACTTACCTACTGAATTTTTAAAAACACTTTCTTCTTACTTTGCACTACTTTGTCTGCACGAAAAGAGAAAAAATAAAAAGTTAAAAAAAACCGAGTAACTTGAAAACTTCAAAAGTTTTTATCAAAGCGTGCGTAACTTCTGCCATCAAAAAGATTAACTTAATCTTATACCTATACAATCGATCTAAGTATATTTGACCACTAATAGAATGTAACCTACAACCTATTACCTAAATAGCTCCATCTCTAATAGAATCTCTTAATATGTAATTATTATTTATTGCAGTTAAATAAAAGTGTCCACGGGGAAGAAATGCCGTACGTACTGGGTATTCCATTAGGTGGAGCCAACACACACTTTCATTCAGAGTATACACAACAGGAAAAGCTACTTAGCGAAGTCATTATGCGTCTTTGGACGAATTTTGTGAAAAATGGGTACGTAGTATGTATAAGAAAGTAATTCAGTTGTAATCTCTAAAGTTTTAGTAATATTGGCTGTCTAAGGTCTATTGAAAAAAAAGTTTTAGTGAGGTTCTAAGGTTTATTACAAAAAAAAATAATTTTATTTGATATTTTAAATATAACGCATTTTTAAGATGTGTGCCTAATAAATCTAAAAACTAGTTTTAATATAATAAAAAGGGCAGTTTGTTTGTTTGTTCATTCGTTTGTTTGTATGTTTGTTTGTTTGAAGGCGCTTATCTCAGGAACTACGAATCTGATTTGAAAACATCTTTTTGCATTAGATAGTCCGTTTATTGAGGAAGGCTTTAGGCTACATATCATCATGCTACTATCCAATGAAGCGGAGCGGTAATCATAAATGTCAACAAATCAGTCAAATATCCATACATTATGTAAAACTAAAATTTATAACATTTTTTAATTGCTTAAAACTTAGAAATTTTGGTCAAATATTCTTCGTGTACAAGTAGGTATTTGAAACAGATATACTTATGTATAATGAAACTTGACGCGGTTGAAACCGCGGGGCAGGTTTATTTTTCTAGTTGATATCCAGGACAAAATGCGTGAAGTTCATGATTTGTGTAAATCGACCACACCAAATGTACACCACGCAATAATGCAAAACCCATATCACATTTTTAATAAATAATAAGTAGTTTTTTAGGGAAATCATAATATTGACTAAAAAAAGAATTCTCATACGAAGAAAAATGTTTTATACAAAATTCTATCCTGCTTTTCTTCGCTTGTAATGTAATTTTCAAAAGTTTTTTCTACTTGCTTTCAAATATCACAAACTATAATCTGAACAAATTTCATGATTCCAAATATCTGTTTTTGAGATTACTGAGATTTCTTGATTAATCAGCTTCGCTTTTACATATATATTATGTATATAGATATATTATAACTAAGGTATACATTAAAAAGCAGTGGTACTTAAGTGGTAACGCGTTCGCTTGGGAAACCGAGTGAAGCGAGTTTAAATCCCGCGTCTCGCACCTCTGATATTTTCATATGCGTATCATTTCCAACATGATTCCACTTGTCTTATGGTGAAGGAAAACATCATGAGGAAACCTGCATGTCTGAGAGAACCTAGCAAGTTTTCGAAAAACATGATCAGTCCACCCGCACTTGGCCAGCGTGGTGGACTATGGCCTGATCCCTCTCGTATGGAAAGGAAGCCCGTGCCCAGCAATGGGACGTTAAAAAGGGTTGAATACATACAACACAAATTATTGATTTAGAATTATTAAAAGATAGACCCTTCATTTTATTTATATTTGACGTTCTAACTCATTGAAAATCCTTTTCGCTACTTAATTATTCTACTGAGCAAAGACACTTGTAAAGTGTAATATAATTTGATACAAAGGGATAAATTAAATTATTTCTATAGTATTTCACTGTGTTTTGAATTTAATGAACAAAGGCTTTTGTTAAATTTTCAAATCTTTCCACAATTACCATAGTTAAAAGAAGTAAAGGTATGAAAATCGCATATTTTAGTAGTTTGATGTCTTTCATTGATGATTTTGATTTTGACGACACTTGCTGTGCCAGCGGTCGCGGGTTCGAGTCCCGCTGGGGGCATTAATTTGTGTGATGAATATTTGTGCTCCAGTCATGGGTGTTTATATTTATAATGTGTATGTATTTAAAGTTATATATGTGTAGTGTATCAACTATCTGGTACCCATAACACAAGCCTCTTAGCTTGGAACTAGATGGTGCTGTGTGTTAATGTCTAGATATACTAATGCTATAATAACATGGATATTGTACAAAAACCATATCTTCCGATCTGTCAAATATGAGTATGTTTCCTGTTATTTATTATTGCTAACCATAATTGCTATAGCTAATAAATCATTAAAAATATATGGAGATGACAGCATAATAACTCATTGTGTGAATATATCATTCCTATAGATAATATATTGGGCTGTTGCTATTGGTCCGATAATCGGATGAATAAAAAATATATTATATTATTTGTCCGTCTAATGACGGTTTTTACGAATATTTACCACTTTTTTGTTTTCAAATGCAAAATAAATGATTTTTTAGTTACAGGAATTTCTTAAAGAAATCTCTTAAAGAGATAAGTTATACTTTGTCGACATTCTGTTACTTTATTTTGTATAGCATATATTTTATGGTATATCAATAAAAATAAATAAATTTCCATATGCAATAAAAACTATTTCTTTTAAATTCCAACGATTTTTAAGTTTAAGAGTTTTTAAGGTTAAAAAATTATTTTTAAATGTAGGAGTTTTTTTTAATCAAAAAATAAGTAACCTCAACCTACCGAGCTAAACCAAGCTACACTACTTATTTACTAGTCTTGTTGTCTTTCCTTATAATTTATATATTTTATAGCGACTCACCCTCGCTTCGCTTCGGGTTCGTCTCTAGACAAAAACAAATCTATCCCACGGGAACCGTACATTTTTCCGGGTTGAAATACAGCCTATAGCCTCCCTCAGTTAACGGGCTATTTAATGCAAAAAGAATTTTCAAATCGGATTAGTAGTTCCTGAGATTAGCGCGTTCAACCAAACAAACAAACAAACAAACAAACAAACTCTTCAGCTTTATAATATTAGTATAGATAAAGTATAAATAATTATTTTATATTCGTCCTATTAAAAGATGAATAGATACTCCGAATATATAAAGATTTTGTTTTAACGATTTCTATTAATATACAATTCAATTTTCTTGTTAATGGCTTTAAAACGTGTCAGATTAAGACGGCTAAGGTTTTGACATGAATGTTGAAATGAATTACCATATCGTAATCTCTTATGTAAATTAATCTTACTTAATCGTAATACCATATCTTAATTAAGATAATTTGTTTGAAGTCGTTAGTGATAAGTTTTATAGATATATGGCTTGTACAGTATACCGTGTTACGCAAATGTTATAAATATCTATATACCTATCCATTTTTTTTTACCGGTGGTAGGACTCTGTCAAGCCTGAGGAGTCCGACTGGATGGGTACCACCCCCTTATCTATTTCTGCCGCCAAGCAACAATGATTGCATTGTTGTGTTCCGGTTTGAAGGATAAGGTAGCCAGCGCAATTACAGGCAAGAGGCATATCATCTTAGTCCTCACGGTGATAACGTACCGGTGTTCTGCAGTTTTGTTACGTAAAAGTGCATGAACCATAGGTGTTATGGGCGACAGGTATCGCTTGCCATCAGGTGGGCCTGTCTGCTCGTTTATCACTGAGTACCATAAAAAAAAAAGTCCCATGGCTGGGGGTGGGCCTCTCTTCAATAAGAGGGGGATGAGGCCATAGTCCACCACGCTGGCCAAGTGCGGGTTGGCGAACTTCATATGTCTTGCGAAAACTTGCTAGGTTCTCTCAGACACGCAGGTTTCCTCACGATGTTTTCCTTCATCGTTAGACAAGTGGTAATCATGTTAGAAATAATTCCCACAT
The DNA here is from genome assembly GCA_033884665.1 of Argynnis bischoffii washingtonia. Lineage (NCBI taxonomy): Eukaryota > Metazoa > Arthropoda > Insecta > Lepidoptera > Nymphalidae > Argynnis > Argynnis bischoffii. The sequence goes on from CM066610.1 coordinate 1,467,641, forward strand.
GATAATATCAGACGTGCGAGACCCGGGATTTGAACCCGTTTCACTCGGTTTCCTAAGCGAGCACATTACCACTGGGCTATAACTGTCGTCTGATATAACTATACCGCTTTGAAAATACGCTTGTCAAACGTTTGCGAACCGAGCGATGTTATTCGCGTATATATACTGCTATTTTGTTAGTTGTTTTGCCTATTGCACCATTTCCAACATGATTCAGAGCTGCAAATTTATAATAATATGAATAGGGACTAGTTTTATGTCGTTTTCGTATCATTTTTAGTTTTATTATTAGTATTTGTGGTTGATAAATGTCAATTTGCCTAAGTATATAGGTTGGAAGGTAACTTGAACTGGCCTTGTATTTCATACAATGTGTAGAACAGAGAGCAAAATAATAGCTGAAGGCCGTATTATTAACTATAAATAAAATTTTCATGTCTTCAATTGTTATTTTTTATTCAAAACCAAGCTTTATTTAAAAAAAAAAACATATTTTAATATGTAAAAATATTTTCGTTTACAATAGATCACCGAATACTCAAAGTGTGAACGAATACTTCACTTTTGATAAGAGACAATGGAATCAATATAATGTGGAGTGGCCGGAATATAACGTCGTTCATCAACCATACTTAAGGATAGGTAAGATATTGTCTATTTTGATGATTGATAATATCTATTTCGAAGTATACCTTTATAAAGCCCGCTCCGCACTATAGTGCCGATCACGGTTCGTTTTCGGTCTGATATCGGTCTGGTAAAGTATTTTTATATAAGAAACAATAAGTGTATTTACACTATTAGTAAGAATCAAGTGCCGGTACAGTCAAACTCCAGCAACGTTTTTGAAGTTATGCTTTTTTTGGTACATTTGAAAAAATTATGAGAGTAAAGCTTTTGCGATGCGCGCGCACACCAATAGCTAAAAAGCGACATCATGAAGTTAGCTGATAACTGTTTGTTACCATGGTAACCGTTGTTATTGTCTGACAAATGATATATAATATTATATTGTTTCCATAAATGATATTCTATAAATATATGATCGTAATATGCTTATATGTCTTATTTAATTATTTTATTAATTAATCATTCCTTTTACAAACAGAGAGTAGTGACGTATTGGATGAAATCTTTAGATATTTTTGTTCTGTTACGCCAAAGAAGTATAACTTCTTTCGTGCGTAAATCAGTACACATACACGTTTTTTTTTTTTTTGAATAAAATATTTTACCATACCGATATTGAACCAAGAACTCTGGTCGGCACTGTAGTGTGGAGCAGCCCTAACTTTCTCAGATTTATACGAATTTATGATATTTTAAATAAAACTATTTTTTCGCGGATATAAAAATGTGGAAATTAAAATTAATAAATATTTTAAGGAAATTTGGTGCCATTTTTGTATTTTTTTAAATCATTATATATTTTTTTGTGGGTAAGTGATGTCTGTAACGAGTATATAATGTGTTTTAAGACAACTAAACTAGTCTCTTTCGTGACAATTATTACTGTAAAGCATTCGAAACGTCGGAAACCAGAAATCATAATAAATCCGCGAAAAACTCCGAAAATATTTAGAATAATTAGAAGTATAAATGTAATAATTTTCAAATTATTTTATTAATTTTCTTTAACTTATTATAGGAAATTTTAATTTAGACATTACATTTTATATTTATTTCAGATTTACCTCCATCAATAAACAGTCTTTACAGATCAAATTATACAAATTTTTGGATAGAGACTTTGCCTAACAAAATGAAAGGTTTCGTTGTCGATCCTTTATTTGAATTCACGCCTACTTTAGCCCCTTCGACCCCGAAACCGAAGCCTAGTAACAAGATAACTGGTAAGAAAAACAAATTTATTTTAGATTGCTATTTACTCGTGGCTTAAAATGAGTAGATTGGTTTTTCTCTTTAATAAATTTCTTTGAAAATAGTATTAAAATATTGTAAAAGATGGTAGTAGAACGTTTTCAGTTGTAAGTGTGAAACATTTGATACAATATTTTTGACGAATAAATAAAAAAAAAACACTATTCCAAGACCTCCAACAATTTAAATCAAATTATTATGACTTGATTAAATTCATATACACATTATCAAAAATGATATTATGCTTATCAAAAAATAAACCTTTCATAAATTATAATTTAGAATGTTATATTTTACGAATGACTCGCCCTCGCTCCGCTCGCGTTTGTCCCTGGTTTCGTTTAAACCTTTAGTATGTCTTTCTCAGAAATGAGATATTTTCCCACAATAAAAAGTATAAGGCCTATAAGTTGACCTAGATAACCAGCTATTATCATACTAAATTTTATCAAAATCTGTCCAGTGGTTTTCTTATGATGCATTCCCAGACAGACAGGCAGACAGAGAGACAAACTAGATTCGGCCTCTGTATTAATAATGAAATGACTATTTCAATAACATTTTCCAAAAAAATATTTAATGTACAGATTCGACTAGGTTACAATTTTAATATACATATATCTTTATAATATTTAAAGCAATAAATGTAAATTACAGATCCAGTTCGAAGAATTTGGGCGCCACCAGTATATAATCCTACACACTATAGCTCATCATATGGTAAACTCCGACCATATCCTCAACCAGAACCTAGATCTGATAGAGATTCAATATATCGGGAAATACAATCAATAAAAACACCACCAAGATTTCAACCTACTTTAGTAGAAAAAGTCCACACAAATGCACCAACAACTGCTAAACCCAATAATAGTGTGCCTATAAAAACTTCAAGTGCCACAATTACCCTTGTAATTACACTTGGAATACTTTTTCTAGCTATAAATATAAGTATTTGTGGTATAGTTTATTATAAAAAACGAAAATCTAGAGGTGATAGAGAACTTGAAACTAATCATTCTCGAGCTGAAATCGGTGAAGTAGATGTTATAGGCCAAAAAAGTTCAAAAGATGATAAAAGTGCAATGAAAACATTAAAAAATGGCTGTAGCGTGATTAAATCAATGAGTATCAATAAGATGAGAAATAATAGCAAAAAAGTCAAAAAGAAAGAGTGTAAAACTCCAAAATCTGATGACTCCGGTGGATTTAGAGAGCGTTTTCAATTACGACGTCATTTATCAACAAGCACTCTAGATGCTCATACTAAAGTAAGAGACTGGATAGCGAATGAAGTTATGCATCGATGCTCTCCAAGCATTTTAAGGAAATCTAATTCTGAATTAAACGAAAAGCATATAAGTCCGAAACCTTTTACACGATCTGAAGAAATTCTAGCTGACAGAAGAGAAAAGGCGGCATTAAAAGTAGATGAGTCGTTGTACACACAAAACCTTTTAGGTAAAAGTTGTAAAAACAAAACATCTGAAAAAACCACATCAACATCAGCGTTAGATTCTCATTCATCTTTAATTAGTACCAAGCAATCGATTGACCGACGGACAAATAAATCTAGTGATTCGATTAAAAGTAAATCAGACAGTCTTAAATCAAAGAAAGTATCAGTAGCTATTGACGCTACACCCGCAGCAAGAACTAATTCTATATTAAAACAAGAACCTATTGAATTTTCAAAATCATTCGAATATAATGAACAAAAACATTCCAATACAGATAATAAATTGCAAAGATCTAAAACTGATGGTGATATCATGCCTGAAAATTGTTCCTTAGGTAAATCCGAAGAGACGAAAATATATACTAATGAAATAACTCTATCCCTAGGCCAGAATAATGGTATAAAAATATCACATAAGCATTCTATATCTGATCCAGTGACTGATGTTAACTACGAATTATTAAAGGATAAGCTTCGTGAAACTGAAGCAAACATACTGCCTCCAGTAACATTTAGAAATGAAGTAAACGTAACGTCTCGAGATAGTGAGACAATTCAACCTTTGACCGCTGAAGAATCGTTACTTACAATTAAGAGACGAAACTTTCCTAAAGTTCTGCCAGATTTACCTAAAAGTCAGAAAAGGTTATCATTACAACCTAATTTTCAAAGTTTTCGTAGTTTTATTGGAACTGAAAGCCCATTGGATAGGCCAAGAGTACCACCACAGCCACCACCACGTACTACAACTTTGGAAAGACGGTTGGCGTATAAAAGTTCGAAGCCCCTTTCTTCGTTTGATGTATCAAATATTAAAAAAATCAATGAAGGAGAAACTTCCAGAAGAAATTATGAGAATATTGATACTTTATCTCCTTATACAAATATAAATAGATCGTGTAATAAATCATTTGAATCCGTGACAACGTCAGGGCATAACAGAGAATATCCTAAAGTTATAATTGCGTCTAGTGATACACCTTGCACTCCAGAACCAACAATTATTATCAAACCTTCACCAAGCCAAATAGAAATACCATCAAATGTACCAAGGGTTAGATTACCTGATGATTTTCATTCCCATACAACTGGATCAATAACTTCTTTCTCATCATTTTGCTCTGATGATGACATTGATGATGAAATTGACGATGATTTTATTGATGATCTTGCTGAAGATAAGTTGTTGCAAGAATTAGTCGGAGGAGTAGAATCTCCAACAGAAATGGTTGTATTAGATTCTAAAGGACCAGAGACAGTATTTGAAAAGAAAGTTGAAATTGTACCCGTAAAACTCAATACGGTACAAATTTCGCCGAAAAGTACGGATGATTACGTGTGTATTTCAGATTTGCTTCTACCTGATCTAAGTGCATTACAGCAAACAGCCCAAATTAAGCCAAATTTTAGTTTAAGTAAATTAAAAAATAGAAGTGACAGTATAAACAGTCCACTAGAAAAAGCTGTAAAACTACGGCCAAAAAAATCTATGAAGCCAAATATTTTAAATAGATCAACGAAAAGTAGCAGCGGTGGCAGTTTTAAGAGTAAAACTGATAGTAAATTAGAGCATTCAAATTCCGGTTCTTCGAATGATACTGAAACTAGTACTGGTACTGTAAAGAAAGTTGACTTAAAATGAATAATTTAATCACCAACAATAATTTTAAAACAGTCACATACTATTTAAAAGTCTGAAAAATATTTAAAAAAAAAACGTGTGTATGTACTTATGCACGCACGTAAGAAGTTATACTTCGTTGGCGTAACAGAACAAAAATAGCTAAAGATTTCATCCCGTATGTCATAACTCTCTGTTTGTAAAAGGAATGATAAATTAACAAAATAACTAAAAAAAGCATATTAGACATATTACAATAATATATTTATAGAATATCGTTTAAGGAATATTTGATATCATTTGTCAGACAATAACAACGGTTACCATGGCAACAAACAGTTATCAGCTAACTTCATAATGTCGCTTTTTGGCTGTCGGTGTGCGCGCGCATCTTAAAAATGTTGCTCTTATAATTTTTTCCAAACGTCTCAAAAGAAGTATAACTTCAATAAGCTCTTTTCCGATTTCATTTAGTGAGTAATGAAGTAAGTGAGTTTATGAAATTAAGACATTATAGTGTTTTCCTATTAGATGGTAGATAAGTTTTTGAAAAAGAAAACATATATGTATATTATATATACAATATCTCAGTTTTAGTTTAAGTTTGGAGTGAAGCATTTATTATGAAGCTAAAACGCCATAGATAATGTATTTGATACATATATTATGATGTAAATATATGAGCTTTAATATTATTTTAGTATTATTATTAATATATTGCAAAAAAATCGGGTATGCGATTGTATAGAACTTCGACCAAATTGATAGCCAAAGTTAATTCAATATGCATTTAGAAAATAAACGATTTTTATACATACATATTTGTTTTTTTTACTCCTGATCTACCTTAAATTTTAACAGCATCAAAAAAACTTTTCTTGCAATGTCGTTGAACTTACTTTACTAATTTTACTGTTGACTATCTTTAAATATGTTTTATCCATTTTAAGTAAAAAGTTAGTCGTTAAACTTTTATGGTCACTTAATATTATTATTATGCACGAATGGTAACTATCCAGTTAACATAATAATAAACAGTAAAAACATTCATTTTATTAGAAATTTTGCTCGGGTTCGTCCCTAGATACATACGTTTTAACGGTAAGTACAATGTACATAGGTACATAGGTATAGAAAAGTAGGCAGGTTATTTTATATTTTTTCTCTTTATTAAAACTTTCCGTGTACCTTAAGGAACATTCGAAAAATTTTTTACCTGATTTGGTTGAGCTGTCCTCGAGTTTTGCGCTTAGTAGCATTCATTTTTATTTATACAGACTAGCGACTCACTCTCGCTCCGCTCGGGTTTGTCGTTACGTTTTAAAGTTTGGTATTGATTTTTCAGAGATGAGATATTTTCTCGCATTAAAAAATATCCTATATGTTGACCCGGATAAACAGCTATCATCATACCAAATTCAGTAGTGCCCAGCAATCCAGCCGGGAGCTTAGCCAAGAAACGCATTGGGAGGCGGCCCACCTTGGTGGGCGGTGTGCTATACGGTTTGCTCCTGGTACTTCTCTAATAGCAGAGTGGACTGTGAAACAACCGTATAGTGGTTGTAAAATTAATATTAACAAATATTGTAAGGTACTTTCGTGTCATTTTTGTATTTTTGAAATCATTTTTGTACGTTTGAGGATAGGCACTGTCTCTAACAAGTATATAACGCCTTAAGACATCCAAAACCTTAGTCTCTTACGCGACCATGATTGCTGTAAAGCATTCATAACGTCGGGAACTAAAAATCAAAATAAATCCGCGAAATAATCCGAAAAGATAGTATGTAGTTTTATATAAAATGTAAAATATTCTCGTAAATCTTAGATAGTATTATATTTATTTATTATTTATTTTCTCACAAATAAACTAAGTGTTTAACCTATCATCTCTAGTAGTATTAAGCCATGGAATTAGATCATCAAACATAATAAATATTATTTAATATTGCAATTAATTTGTCGCCCTATAATCTTATTGACCCAAGTCGTAACTAACTTGTAGACCGTTGCAAGAATACGACCCTTGATTAGAGGTTTAGATACATTACATTTTCTTAGACTTAATTTATAAGCGTTGAATACACTTTAACAGAAGTTATCTAGATATATTCTATATAGTTTATATTAGAAAAAAAATAAAGATTGCGTGTATGAATGTGTACACGCGCAAGAAGTAAAACTTCTGTAGGTTATCGGTACTCTTTATGAAATTCAATTTATGTTTTAAATAATTAGGATAGGTGAGATACTAAAAACAACGCATGAGGCATAAAACAATCATATATTTATAGAATATCATTTAAAGAAGGACTATAATATTATATATCATTTCTCAATCAATAACAACGGTTACCATGCCAGCTTACCCCCCAAGCCAAGCGTGCGTAAAGAAGTTTTACTTTAAAAAAATAGTTTTTAAATATATATAGGTAAGGAGGGGGGTTATAGAGATGGAAAAGAGTGGGCAGGGAGTAGAGGGGGGAGTGGGAGGGAATTGGTAGAGAGAACGGGGAGAAATGGGATGAGAGAATAAATTTTACATACTAGTAGGTAAAGATAACATTTTATGTGATAAAATATATTCTTATATCTAGTAAAAACTAAGTCTTATAATATAAATTTATTTCGTGTATCTCGAAAACGGCTCTAACGATTTAGATCAAATTTTGTATTTAGATAAGATTTTGCTTTTAAAGCTTATCTATATAGGTCATCTCTGAAAAAATGCAATTTTTATATCTCAGCACAAAAAAAAACGCCGAGCTAATCTATACTAATATTATAAAGCTGAAGGGTTTGTTTGTTTGTTTGTTTGGTTAAACGCGCTAATCTCAGAAACTACTAATCCGAATTGAAAAATTCTTCTTGCATTAGATAGCCCGTTAACTGAGGAAGGCTATAGGCTATATAATCCCGGAAAAATGTACGGTTCCCGTGGGCTAGATTTATTTTTGTCTAGGGACGAATCCGAAGCGAAGCGAGAGTGAGTCGCTAGTCATTATATAAATAGGCAAGGGCAAAACTTGCAAAACTGCAAAACTGTTCAGTACCTTTTTCTCCTCTGTTTGTCAACGGATTTTATGTATTTTTTTTTGTATGTTTCACTCTAGTGTTCAATTATTATTATTCAATAATTATTAGGTATATGCGAATACGAGCAATAATAATATTATTGAAAAAGAAAAAAAAAGCTTTTAACTTAAAAACCTTATTAATTTTACAACTTGTACCAAACAGTTCAAGCTTTTGCAAAGTCGCATCAAAGAATGTAAGAGATTAGGGATGTTAAGAAAGACAGTTTAAGTCAAATTTAGCTAAATACTCTTGTTGAATTGCTACAAAGTGACTTTGGACTAATTTAATTGTACCGTTTATCTCAAATGTTCTTTTAAAGTTCTCATGAAGTATTTCGAATTAGAGATATGGTTAATTCTTTCAAAGTTCTGTTATTTAGGATTATAATTTCATTTTGATACTAGCGACACACCCTCGCTCCGCTCAGGTTCGTCCCTAGTTACGTTTGAACGTTTAGCTCAGAGATGACATATTTTCCCGCTAAAAAGTATCCTATATGTTGACCCGGATAACCAGCTATCACCATACAAAATTTCATCAAAATATATCCAGTGGATTTCTCGTGACGCTTTCCCAGACAGACAGACAAGCAAAAATTCTAAAAACTATAGATTCGGCCTTTGTATCGATAATAATGTCTATTTCAATAAGATTTTTAAAAAAATATTCAATGTACAGATTTGGCTTATTTATAATTTTGTAAGCGAAAGCTTCGCTTCATTACTAAAGTTTTATTACTTTGTATTGTGTTAAGTTTGCAATCAAAAGAAAACATCTTATATCAAAACATATCATTAAACACAGAGTAGGAATCAAACTTCTACTAACTTACGTGAAATACAGGAAGTGCAAATAATAAGGAAAACTGTACGAAACCACTATTACAAAATATTTCCATACTATATTTCCTCGCTGAAAACTCGAGTTATGTTTGTCTTTTTCACATGCCACATACAAACTGAAATTTGTGTATTCAAATGTACAAGAATTTATACTAATCGCATCATATTTTCTGCAAACAACGACCGTATAGCTCCCACGGTGTAGAAAGAAATTCTAGGCTAAGTTACGAATTTTGATAATACACGACTTTAGTTATGTATTTTTAGACGTACATATATAATCCCATTTAAACAAAATGTTCAAACATTCATTTAATCTATACTAATGTGATAAAGAGGAAGGATTTGATTGTTTGTTTGTTTGCACCGAATAGGCTCCGAAACTGCTGAAACGATTAAGATGAAATTTGGTAAGAAGATAGTTTGAGACTCTGGGAAGGATAGTTTTTATTCCATAAATCATCCCTTAACGGAGTGAAAATGGGGATGAAAGTTTGTATGGGGAATCAACCTAGGGACGAACCCGTGTGAAGCGAGGGTGAGTCGCTAGTTAGGAATAAGGTAACTTAAGAAATATTTTAAATTGAATTGTCATATAAATCCAGCTGTTTATAAATAATATTCAGTAAATACATGAAAATGTAAAAATTAAGTAAATGTTTATTAACTACTTTTAATTTTATTTTGTACTTTGGTTGATTCCCCATACAAACTTTCATCCACATTTTCCCCCTTAAGGGCTGATTTCCGGGATAAAAATTATCCTATGTCCTTCCTAGGGCCTCAAACTATTTTCTTACTAAATTTAATCTAAATCGGACCAGTAGTTTCGGAGCTTATTTACTACAAACAAACCAACAAACAAACAAATGTTTCCTCTTTACAATATTAGTATACATTGTACAGATAAATTAGAAGACTCAAACCTATGATATCTTGTCAATAATATAAGAGTCCAAGAAATTTCCAAGACAGCAAAAGTACACTAAAATGCTTTAATATACCAGTAAATATTCTGGAAAGTACACATTATCATAATAAATTTGCAGAGAAAGTTGAAAATCGTGTACTGTAAATTGCCTTAAAGTAAAGCATTATCCACATTTTCGCGAAATTTATCGTTTTAGGATATTGTGCAGCGACCGACGCTACGAATAAACTTGCTTCGAAACTATTCCTATTCATTTTGAACAATATATATGCAAATTTCAAATCATCCAAGATTTTCAGTATCATTTAAACGTAGAATGAAGTAAAAGTTGTAATGAAAATTACTCGAGATAGTATTTTTGACTGGAATTTTTAATTAACAGTAAAGCAATATTTTCGACAAAAGTAAGCTTAGTTCAAAATGACTTAAAATTTGCAGAAGTAATTGATTTATTTAGTTTAAATTTAACATAAGATAATATGTTTCATGTACAGATTCAACTCAGAATTTTATTATATGTATCAATTAAATTTTAAGACAGAAACAATTTTTTAAGTGAACTCAAAATGTGAAAATTTATTGTACCAGTTCTTGACGTTCAGTTCAGTTCGCTTCTTCTGGTATAAACTCTTTTACGTAAAATTAAAAAAAAACTTTGCCTCATATTTTTATGTCTTGGATAAGAATAATTTTGTATTACTTGCAATAATTTTTTTTACGTACACGTAAAACCCCCGTTAAAACTTGAATTACGGAAGGCTAACTAAAAAAATTAACTGATTTTTTTTTAATCTTATGGAGATAAGTATAACATATAAGCAAAGATAAAGACGTTTATTTTAAGTAACAAATAACATTTTCAGGAAGTATAAAGAGAAAATAGAATTACTATTATGTATTATATTTTTTACATGTAATGCTTTTAACATGTACATGTTGTACGGTTTGCATTATGATTAAGTTTAAATGGTACGTTTTAATGGTTAGTATATAATAGACTATATACCTATAAAGGTATATAGTCTATTATATACTAACCATTATATTTTAAAGTTACTGACCTACTTCCCTATGGAAGTAGGTCAGTAACTTTAAAATATAAAAAAATATATCCCTTACTTGAGATAATTGATTCCCCGTACAAATTTAACACCCCTTTTCCTTCCTCTAAAGGATGATTTTCGAAATGTATCCTGTCCTTCCCAGGGCCTCAAGCTATCTCCATACCAAATTTCATCTAACTTAGTTTAGCGGATTACGTGAAAAAGTGTAACAGACAGACAGACGCACAGAGTTACTTTAGCGTTTATAATATTAGTATGGATTAATACGGTACACTTCTTGAGCGCGGCCATTATATGATTAGGTTGCTGTGACAATTGACTAGACTATGTGTGATAACAGACTGAGAAATTTGTTCTAAAAATTAAACAAATAGAAACATGTACCATTATATTATAACATATTACATATATTATGTCTTTCTATATATATGTAAATCAGGAATTATCTTTGTAACTACCTTTTTTTTTTCTTTTTTTTTATAGTTGGGGAATGCATTTACGCATACCACCCGTACCTCCAGGTGGTTATGTGGGGCTCACCGGCTAGAAGAGCCGGTACTACTAAACCCCAACTTTCCCCTCCCCTCCGCCTTAGTGGGGCGCCGCGGGATCGCTTACGCATAACTACCACGACGCCCCGGCGGCAGGCCTGACGGCCACCAAACCAATGAGGCTGTTCCACAGTCCACTCTGCTGAAGCAGAGAAGTACCAGGTGCAGCCCCATTAAAACCTCACCGCCCACCGAAGTGGGCACCCCTCAATCGGCCGCAGAGGACAGGGAGAGCGGCAACGACACACCGACACTCCTCTTCCCTGCAGCCCCACCGCGTCTGCCAACTAAGACGGTGGCAGCCCCGTCAAGGCCGCGGGGGGCAGGGAGAACAGCGCACCGAAATACCAACACTCCTCTCCCACCGCGGCATTCCCCTCTACCGGTTACGAGCCTGTTTTCACAGTCCCGCAACCGGTCCCCACCCTCCGGTCGCGAGACCGCCGAAGCGGCCCCGCTCCCGGTGACCGCAACTCCGGAAGCCGAAGCCTCAACGGAGAGCGGCCCCGTCCTGCCTTGGTCCGCGCCGGATTTCTCCGGTACCACCCGCTGGGTCCAAGCGGGTGGCGTTCCCCGATCCGCCACCTGGGGACGCGCCCGGTAGGAGTTGGCTCTCCCCCGGGAACCTTCTTTGTAACTACCTAGCTAACTACCTAGTTTAACAAAAAAAAGTTTGAGTAATATCTTATATTCAGCCCTTTTTAACGTCCCACTACTGGGCACGGGCCTCCCTTCAGTACGAGTAGGATCAGGCCATAGTCCATCACGCTGGCCAAGTGCGGGTTAGCGGACTTCACATGTCTTGAAAACTAGAGTAGTATCTATAGTTGATACATATAGCCTATATCGACCAGCGAGTCGAGATTTGGAAGAAAAAAATTAGTCTTATAATATTTAATCAGCAAATCTTTTATATTTATTTCGTGATTTGGATCAAAATTTGTATTTTTGGTGGTCGTTGAGAGACGAATAAACACAAATAAAAGTCTATGTTACGTCACTAATTAAATTATAATGAAAAAGTCAACACACACGTAAAAACAGTACAGAAGGAATAGTTTAGGGAGATACACAATAACACAAAGAGTAACAGTACAAACGCCAGAAGTCCACATACAAGAATTCACGTAAAACGATTAAATTATAAAAGAGAAGTAATTCGCATAAGATCGTAAAGCATCGACTGTCCGCTTAGTAAATATCATAAGTGGCCGGTAGGTGTAAAACAAATTCCGTTCTGCCGTATACAACGGGTTTCGCGCGGCTATGCTTATGAATTAATTAAATATGAATAAATATTAATAATTTCGTTTATGTGTTGTGTGTATGTAGGTGTGTATGTTACATAATATTAATACGTAAATTAAATATAATATAAATGTAAATATATTGTATGAGAAGTTTAATATATAAATATGATAAATTAAATATATTACATTATAAGTTACCTACAGTATTTAAATAAGGTTTTACTTTTTAAGTTTATCTATATATGTAGTTACATAGACTAGTCTTTAGTGAAAAAAGGCAAATTTTTACAAGAAACATATTTTTTATAATTAACCCCTTGCTTCAGTCGGATGCTTCGCTAGGTACTTTTAAATAGATATAAATACTTATTGCGATTGTACCTTAGGAGAAAGACTCATGCCATTGCAAATTTGGCTCAGTCTGTTGTGAACCTACTTGCTGTGCTAGCGGTCGCGGGTTCGAGCCCCACTGGGGGCATTCATTTCTGTGATGAGCATGAATGTTTGTACTCCAGTCATGGGTTTATATTTATAATATGTATGTATTTAAAGTTATATATGTTTAGTGTATCAACTATCTGGTATCCATAACACAAGCCTCGTAGCTTACCATGGAACTAGATGGTACTGTCTTTTAATGTCCCAACATATTTATATTTATTTATATTAAGACCTACAATGTTTTAATACATTGTTTTGATATATCTCTTACTGTTTTATTATATGTATAGATTATTAGAGCTTTTTCTATATGCTATCATACTAAAAATATCATATAGGGCCATCTCGTAAGTTTTTGAGGTACTTCCATTACCTACGCCGGGACGAAGCTCGGTCGCTCCGGTATTATATCTGTATATAAAGTTTCTTTCAAAACAAACGCAATCGAACTATAGGCTAGATCATTTTGCTTACATGACACGTTATATATGTACACTAACGGCTCACCCCCGCTTCGCTCGGGTTCGCCTCTAAACAACAACAAATCTATCCCACGGGAACCGTACGTTTTCCCGGGATAAAAAGTAGCCTATTTGTTATTCTGATGTATGAACTATATGTATTGATTATTTCACTTTGATAAAATAACCTCTTACGTATAAAATTCATCAAATTACGTATAAAAGCCATCATTCGCATTCGCAAAAATTTTTAACCACGATAATAATCCACGCATATTATAAACAAAAAGCAAACCTTAAACTCTCGAAACGACAACCTCATTTTCAAAAGTCGGTCAAAAGGGAAATTAAACAAATAAACTCTCACAAAACTCGACGAGTTGAATAAAAAGGATTACTTATACAATATTCCTACCACATTTATATTTGCGTATCTTCAAATAAATCCGCGTCAACGAAACGAGCGACAATTAAAAGGGGATGAAAGCAATCCGGGTTACACATTGTTAGCGAGAGTACGTCGAATCTTTTGTGAGAGTGCGATATAAATTAATGTTGGATTCTCTTGGCTACAATTCGATGTAGTATGTACTATATACATTATACATATCTATACATATAATAAAACTGTTGAGGTCGAAAAGGGGGATGTAAGGAAAGAAATAGAACAAATCCAGATTTTTTTCTGTTTGTTTGTCTGTTTGTGCGGGCTAATCTTCGAAACTGTTAGATCGATTTGAATGACATTTTGTATGGTGGTACCTTATATCCCCGGTCAACATCTTAAGTACTTGTCATCACGGAAAATTAAAAAGTTTCTGTGGGATAGACAAAAAATTAAAGTAACTTATACAGCTTAGTACACAAAAACGACTGATTAGATTTTAATGAAATTTTACAATAATATAGTCCATACATCAAAATAACAAATAGGCTACTTCTTATCCCGGAAAAATATACATATATATTAATTAAAAACACGTAAAACGTCCTCAGTTTTATCATATGATAATTTCAGCAATTAATACACTACTTTTATTTTGCATGTTTTACTATTATTTGACAGAATTTATGGTTATTACATGAGTTTTATCAAAAGGGTCACAGCATTAAAGTCCATTTTATATTCTATACACTAGTGACCTACAAGGGATACAGAAAGTACCTTTGAAAGCGCGTTGAACTTTCCATAAAATAGAAGCCTAGGCTCTATTCAACCACGGTTATTCACTCCTGAAATGTATGTTCACGTCCACTGGTGGTTTTAATGGAGATGTATATCATAGAACAAAATATATTACTTGTCATAGTGTTCATATGTTTATATGTATATACAGCTCGTCTAGTGATCGACATTACACCAAAATCATTATTAAATATTTGAGTAAAAAATTTTTTTTTTTAATCTTGTTAACAGCTACTTATTTAATAGAAAAAAAAGACAATCGGTTGTCAAACAGAAAAAGTACTGAACTGTTTTGTCAAAGCTTATTCATATACTAGCGATTTACTCTCGCTTCGCTCGGCTGCGTTCCTAGGTACGTTTTAATTTTTTTGAGCGAAACCCTAATTCTTTTTCTAAAATAAAAGTAGCCTACGTCACTCTTATAACATCAGCTATCTGCCAGTGAAAGCCCCGTCAAAATCAGTAGAGCCGTTTTGGAGATTAGCCAGAACAAACAAACAGACAGATAAAATTTTTAAAAATTGTGTTTTTCTTATAAGTACCGTATTTCTTTAATTCCTTGATTCTATATGCATTTAGTATAAAGCAGTTATTTTGACATTACGAACAGACACTTCAATTTTATTTATCTGTATAGATAGATATTATATTAATAATATGTATGTATTTAAAGTTACATAATATGTGTAGTGTATCAACTATCTGGTATTCAAGCCTCGTAGCTTACCATGGAAATAGATGGAGCTGTTTTAATGTCCCAACATATTTATATTTATTTATATTATTCATACCAAATAGTACTTTTTATTAAAAAAAAAAACCGACTTCCAGGCACTGAAAAGTAAAAAATAACAAAAAGGGGGTTTTCATTTAGAATAGATACTTAATCAGATTTTTTTGAAGTCGGTGTGCTTTG
Organism: Argynnis bischoffii washingtonia; assembly: GCA_033884665.1. NCBI lineage: Eukaryota > Metazoa > Arthropoda > Insecta > Lepidoptera > Nymphalidae > Argynnis > Argynnis bischoffii. The sequence continues at coordinate 1,483,322 of CM066610.1, forward strand.
ATTTGTATTGGCTGGCTTATCGTTTATATGATCTGTTGGATACATCTATTTTCGAAATTGGTAATACTTTTACAAACGTTTTCGACTACACGAAAGGTTTAGATCGATTGAAATTATAATAAAGTTTTAACTAAAAAAGTACATTGACAACAAAATTCCTTTTTAAGTTTTTAGAATTTTTGTCTGTCTGTCTGTTTGGGAACGTATCACGAGAAAACCACTGGAAAGATTTTGATGAAATTTAGTATGATGATAGGTTATCTCATCTCTGAGCAATAAATAATAAATAAATAAATATGTTGGGACATTAACACACAGCACCATCTAGTTCCATAGTAAGCTATGAACGAGACCTGTGTTATGGATACCAGATAGTTGATACACTACATATATAACTTAAAATACATACATATTATAAATATAAATACCCATGACTAGAGTACAGACATTCGTGTTCATCACACAAATGAATGCCCCCAGCGGGACTCGAACCCGCGACCGCTGGAACAGCTAGTAGGGTCACTTCAAACTGAGCCAAACGTGTCGTCTCTGAGCAATTCCATCTCTGAGCAATATGTACTAACCGGTAAAATATAGGTACCTAAGGACAAACCTGAGCGGAGCGAGGGTGAGTCGCTAGTTTAGAATAAAAAGGAATAATGTTTCCTTTAAAAAAACAGCTGATACAAATCAAAGCACACTGACTTCAAAAATATGTATCTGATTATGTGTAATTTGTTATTTTTTACTTTTTTTTTTTCTTGAAGTCGTTTTTTTTTATTTTTTTTAGGGTTTTTATTGCGTATCGGGTTAATAAAACAATACTAATATTATAAAAAGGCGGAATTAGTTAGTTTGTTTGTTTCTTTGTTTGAACGCGCTAATTTCAGGAACTACTAATCCGATTTCAAAAATTCTTTTTCCATTAGATAGCCTGTTCATTGTCGAAGGCTATAAGCTATATATCATCATGCTACTACCCAAGGGAGCGGAGCAATATTGACTAACGCGGGTAAAGCCGGGGGCACAGCTAGTTATATTATAACTTTGAACCCGTTCCAATTTTTATCAATTATGTTGGAGCATAATTTTCTATTCATCTGGAACATGCATTTGAAATCATGTAATTTTAATGAGTATCGCATGTATACGGAAGCCGTATTTTAATCAGAGAAACGATCGATACAATGTACACCTATGGGAAATCTAGAAATGGCTTTTATACAGTATCGACGTTAACATATATTTTTTTATTTAGAATAAGCTATACTAATATAATAAAGAGGTAAATTTTGTGAGTTTGTGACATTGTAGGGGGTAATATCTGAATCTATTGAACCGATTTAGATGAAATTTGGTAAGAGGATAGTTTGAGACCCTAGAAAGGACATAGGATACTTTTTATCTCGAAAATCATCCCTTAAGGGGGTCAAAATGGGGTTGAAAGTGTGTATGGGGAATTAACCTTGGGACGAACCCGAGCGAAGCTAGGGTGTGTCGCTAGTTATACTATAAAAAGTAGATGCTTGGAAAAGATTTAAAAACCTCCTAACTTATATATTTTAAACTTTTGAGAATTTGCAAAATGTGTTAAATTATAAAATTTTATTTTAGGACTTATCTCTAAGGGATAAGTTCAGTAAGACTCTGGGTTAAATATGTGTATGCTAAGCTAATGTTAGGTATATCTTGGTTAGTATACGACGTTTTTAATTTTAATAATATATGAAATTTATTTGTTATTTTAAAAATGATAATATTTAACAAAATATACTTCTATAGTATAGTTAATTTCGATTCATTAAACACCTACTCACTACAGCTTAGATTAAAATCGAAGAAGAATAGATTATGAAAACTTGCTCGATTATAAATACATGTTTTTTCATTTCTTCGAAACACTGAAAGCAGAATAAGCTATTAACAACGAAATGTAAAGTTTGAATATAATTCAAATAAAGTTCCTGAAATCTCAAACTTTAGCCAAATTCATTATCTCTCTCACTACACGTGCTTAGGTTTACCTCAAAGGTTCAATTAGATTAAACTAGCGACTCACCCTCGCTTCGCTCGGGTTAGTCCTTAGGTGCGTTTTAACGGTATGTATGGAATAGATAGACTATACATACATAGGTATGATAAGTTTTATATCCCTTACTTGAGAAATGATTGATTTCCCATACAAACTTTCACCACCCTTTTCATCCCCTTATTATTATACTTTCCGGGATAAAAACTATCCTGTGTCCTTCCCAGGGTCACAAACTGCTTTCATATCAAATTTTATCAAAATCGGTTAAGCATATTAAGCGTGAAAAACAGACAGAGTTACTTTCGCATTTATAATATTAGTATGGATTACTGAATATAGTTGATGTCAATTTCGCTTAAAATTTTGATAATAATCATTTATACGAAACCAAAATGCAATAAAAATGCACGCCATTAGTTTTACCATCCCGTTTAACAGACAACATTGAGTATCCCATCCCACAAATATTATAAATTCGAAAGTTTGGTTGCATGTTTTTACTCAATCATGCCACAACGGCTAAACGGATTTGGATGAAATTTAGCACAAACATAGATTATAGTCTGGAATAACACATAGGCTACTTTTTATCCCGAAAAAATAGGATTCCCGTGGGATAGATTTGTTTATGTTATCGCCAGTGAATACATATCTCCTATACTATGATGAAAACTAATAATAAAAAGAAGAATTATTTTCAAATAGCTCATCCTGATATGGACATTTTTGGAACATAGGTTTTCTCTTCGTACCTAGTGAGGTGTCAGTTGCTATGCTAATAAGGGGTCCTATATGACATAGAATTCGTCGAACTAAATGAGTTGCCGTCAACCCTCCAGATCGCTAGAGCACTTCGTGACAAGGGTCGCCTATATGATTACATTAGATGACAGTGGTAAGGGCTTTTCCATGTACTATGCAGGGATGAAATAGGGTTATTAGAAATTATAACATAAGTAGAAAAATATTCATATTTAACCGGATATACGTAAAATTATTAAACACTGTCGTACCGTAGTCTAATTGAGGAATGATGTTTTTGGCATTTAGAATTTAGTTTAATCGTTTTTCGGAAAAGGTATAATTTTTTTTTTTTTGAAAAGACGCCTATGTATGTTTGTAGATACACAAAGCAGAACCTTATCTAAATGCGAAATTTGATCAAAATTTTAATTTGTACAAGAATGGCTCATTTAAAATTATATTTTAATTACTAGAGGTTAACTCTCGCTTCGCTCGGATTCGCTTCTTAAATAAAAACATATCTATCCCAAGGAAATCGTAAATTTTTCCTGGATAAAATGTAGCCTATGTATCATTCTGATGTATGAGCTATATTATTGTAAAGTTTCATTAAAATCGATTTAGTAGATTTGCGTGAACGAGTAACAAACATCCATACATATATACATCCAGATATCAATACATCGTCACAAACTTTCGCATTTATATATAGTAGAATTAAGAAACAATGTTTACTCTCAATCTTTTAAGAGAAAAACAATAGTATTTCGATATTAACATTATCATAAATAAATAATTGTCTACAGTAACTTTTAATTCAATAACAATATTTACTTAAAATTCAATACAGTTCACTATAGTATTCTATACCAGTTACAAAAAAAAAGTATTTTTGGGAAAGTATTATAACAATCTATGGTGAAAATTTCTCAGATTTACGCGAATATTTGACTTCTATACATATAATAAAAGTGTAACTGGTCGCTGTCTGTACATGGAAAATTTTAGGGAAAAACTATTATTGGGAGTCTTTATTAAAGCAATAGAACCCAAAACAACGATTTTTAGAATTTTTGTTTGTTTTTATGTTTATTTGTGTTTGTACGCGCTAATCTCAGAAACGACTTAACCGATTTGGATGCAATTTTCACTAATGTATTTTGGCAAGCTTCACTTAACATTAAATGTTTGTTTTATTTCAATCGACTTATAAATAAAAAAACTTATGTCCATTTAAAAATTACCTAGTTTTAAATAAAACTATCTTTTCGGATTTTTTTACGAATTTATTATGATTTTTAAAACGTCGGGAACTAAAAATCAAAATATATAATATATTGTATTAATAATATACATCCATGTTTCGGATTCAAAGGTATGCTAACATGATATGAATAAGCCTTACCAATATATCAGGTTTGATAAACTATGTACATACCAGCACAGGATCATCGATTTATATCAAAAGTGATATGTTGATAGTAAAATAACAAACACAACACAAATTAATATAGAGATTGAGTAGAAATTTTGTAACATGAGAGTGAGTGAGTTCAAATCCATCATACCATTTTAAATAAAACTATCTTTTCGGAAAATTTGGTGGTTTTAGTAGGGGATAGCATTTTTTTGGGATACCATTGTTTAGGGGATAACATTTTGATTTTTAGTCCCCGACGTTCCAAAAATCATATTCGCAAAAAAATCCGAAAACATAATTTTATTTAAAATTTAAATAAAACTATCTTTTCGGATTTTTTCGCGGATTTATTTTGATTTTTGATTCCCGACGTTTCAATTGCTTTACAGCAATCATGGTCACGGGAGAGACTAAGGTGTTAGATGTCTCAAAGGCATTATACAGTTGTTACAGACCGCCTACCCACAAATAACAAAATGATTTCATTTTGTTATTTGTGGGTAGGCTGATAAGATAGTTTTATTTGAATGTCTAATATTCGCGTAAATCTAAGAAAGTTTTATTTAAAATGTCAAATATTCGTGTAAATCTAAGAAAGTTTTCCATCATACCAAATAGCCTAAATACGAGTATTGCAAATATCTAGGACAGAACGCGAAATTCGAAACCTCCACCACTAGTTAACAAATAATACGAACTGACAGACGAATGTATTTTAGTACTTTACTATGCAAATTGTTGGATGTCGGATTCAAACATCAAAAACAATGAATATTTTAGATTTTTAAATCTGACATTCAAAAATCAAATATATTCGTAGTTCAAATCTAAAATTCGACTAAAAATATATATCACTGTATAGCTATTTTCCCTATTTTTCCCAATAATGTGATAGAAAACTAGAAAACTTTTTCTAAAGTAACTTTAAAATGTGTAACGTGTTTAGAGAAAAAGCCTCGCCTAAATTTTAGACTTTCTATACATTTTGGTAAAGTCAGTCTGTACGTACAATTCTACAAAAATTTAAAAAGTTCAAAAGCTACACCGAACTTTTAACATGTCGCCTAAGTGAAATACTATGAATATACATCTATTCAAGATGGGTCTTCATCAAGCTTTTTGATTAAATGTGTTATTTTGTTTTATAGAAAGATTTTCGCTAAGCTGAAATATTTAAAATAATTCAGAATATTTTTAAAAATTCGGGGTCAGTTGTATAGTATATTAAAAACTTTTCCACTTTTCCTTTTTTTTTTTAAGTTATTTTAGATTAGTATTATCTACTAACTAGCGACTCACCGTCGCTTCGCTTCGGGTTCGTCCCTAGACCAAAACAAATCTATCCCATGGAAGCTGTACATTTTTCAGGGATAATATAGCCTTTAGCCTTCCTCAGTTAACGGGCTATCGAATGAAAAAAAATAATTAAATTAGATTAGTACTCGTAGTTCCTGAGATTAGCTCGTTCAACCAAACAAACAAACTCTTCAGCTTTATAATATTAGTATAGATTTATAATTTTTTAACTAAATTTGCAATAGAATTATTTTGAAATTCATTAATGTTGCTCACGTGATATTGCATGTTGTTATAACCTTTAATTAAAAGAACATTTATCTTATTGGTAGCTTATGTCTTATGAGTATCATACTATATTAATATATCTTATGTTGGTAATCCTTTAAATAAATAAATTTTTATATCCAACTTCAAATAAGGGATGTACTAAATGTATTCAGCCCTTTTTAACGTCCCACTGCTGGGCACGGGCCTCCCATCAATACAAGGGGGATCAGGCCATAGTCCACCACGCTGGCCAAGTGCGGGTTGGCGGACTTCACATGTCTTTCGAAAACTTGCTAGGTTCTCTCAAACATGCAGGTTTCCTCACGATGTTTTCCTTCACCGTAAGGCAAGTGGTAATCATGTTAGAAATGATTCGCACATGAAAATATCAGAGGTGCAAGACCCGGGATTTGAACCCGCTTCACTCGGATACCGAAGCGAGCGAGTTACCATTGGGCTACCACTGCCTTTAGTTACCATTGTACTAAATCTCTTATTTTTAGGTAAATATGAATTTCTATTTTTTTTTTCAATAAAATCATAATATTAACGGTCAATTAATTAGTAAAACATGCGTTAGTTTAAAATGTCAACTCCGAAATACTAAGCGGATTAATATAATCTCAACAATATTATAATAATCAATTAAATATTTTTTAACTAACTTCAAAATTACTTTAAATGTATGGGAATGATTTCCATTTATATGCAAAACTAGTGATTCACGTGAAGAACTAAAACCAATCTGTCCCACGGGAACCGTTTATTTTTTATTTTTTTACCGTAACCTATATTATATTCTTTATTGCAATTTAAAAGTAATGCAGTAAAAAACTTGACAATAAACTTAGTTAACAAAAGGTGGACTTATCTCTGAGAGAGATCTCTTCCAGTCAACCCCTGGATGTGGAAGAAGATGTCAGCGGGCAATATAGTGCAAGAAATAAATATACTAGAAATAAGAGTAAAAATCACATATACAATACACATATATTATTTATAAAAATATATACTTATACATACATACATATGTGCTATTTCAGACTAAAATCTATCTGTTTGCTAAATTCCATCCAGATCCGTTCAGCCGTTCTGGCGTGATTGAGTAACAAACATCCATCCATTCAAAATTTCTCATTTATAATATTAATGAAATTAATGGGACAATGGGGCTAGTTTTTGCCCCCGGCGTCGTTTGCGTTGTTGGTTGTTGTCCATCCCTAGGATGAGGATCTATATCCTTGCCAAATTTTATCGAAATTTGTTCAGCGATTTAAGTGATATAGTTACTTTCACATTTATAATGTTTATTTATTAATATGAAATCGTCATTATAGTGACAGAATAATAAAATAACGTATGTATGTACTTACGTACGCACGTAAAAAATTATACTTCTTCGGCGTAACAGATAAAAAATAGCTTGTGATTTCATCCCATATGTCACAACTCTGTGTGTAAAAGGAATGCAGCTAATTTCATCATGTCGCTTTTTGGTTGTCGGTGTGCGCGTGTAACTTAAAATTTTGCTCTTATATTTTTTTCCAAACGTGCCAAAAGAAGTATAACTTCAGCACAAAGAAACCGTAACTACATCAAATAAAACCTCCTGTTTCAAAATCGGTCAAAATTAATAATCTAAACCTTATAATATCGAATCGGTATGCTATTTGTCAGCGAGAATTCATTTAACTCAATTGCCGGTGATCCATCACGTCGAATGGGATCTTTTCTATGATATTGATTTCTAGTACGCTTCAGGATGATTTGTCATCTTAAAATCCTTTAAATATTTTGCCTTTAATCTTATCTAGGTATACTTATATAATACATATTATAAAGAGTTTTTTTGTATGTTTGTTTGTAATAAATAAACTAAAAATCCGCTGAACCGATTTAGATGAGGTATGAAGATAATTTGAGACCGGGAAGGACAAAAGATAGTTTTTATCCCAAAAATCATCCCCTAATCGATGAAAATTTCTGTGGTGATTCGATTAAGACACTTAGGGACGAACCCGAGCGAAGCGAGTCGCTAGTCTACTTTTTCTCGATGAGTTTTTTTTTTTTTTAATATTTGCTAATTAGTGATTTACCCTTACTTCGCTCGGGTATTATTCGACTTGAAACAAGAACAACTCCCTTGAGTAAACGATCAGCGCCCTCTTTTAGTAATTTTCATTACTAACAGTAGCCTATGTGTAATTCAGACTAAGATTTTAATTTAGAATATGTGCTACTTTAAAATCTAGATTTATTCTAATAAAGTAAATTAAATTAGGGTTTGACTTTTTTGGAAATTCGAGTTATACTTGAGTACATTTTTGTATGTACATAGTTTATACCATTTATTAGGGATTGGTTACAAACAAACTTGAATAAATGAAAAACAAATTGATTGGAATCAAACAAATTGAGGTCTTGCCGGAAACTTATATGGATTTTAAGAATTAGTAAAGGAAAAAATAGTTTAATTAACTGTTAGTGCGCACTATATAGTTAAACTAGTGACTCGCCCTCGCTCCACTCGGGTTCGTCCCTACTTACGTTTTAACGTGTAGTATAGATTTCTTAGAGATGAGATGTTTTCCCGAAGTAAAAAGTATCCTATATGTTGACCCGGATAACCAGCTATCATCATACCAAATTTCATCAAAATCTGTCCAGTGATTTTATCGTAATGCGTTCCCAGACAGATAGACGGTCAAATTTCTAAAAACTATAGATTCGGCCTCTGTATCGATAATGATGTCTATTTCAATAAGATTTTCAATAAAATATGTATGTAATAATGTACAGATTCGGCTTAGTTACAATTTTATTATATATATAGATAAAACTATCTTTTCGGATTTTTTCGCGAATTTATTTTGATTTTTGGTTCCCGACGTTTGATTGCTTTACAGCAATCATGGTCACGGGAGAGACTAAGGTGTTAGATGTCTCAAAGGTATTATATAGTTGTTACAGATAGCCTACCCACAAAAAAACAAAATTAATTCAAAAAACTTGAAAATTGGCACCAAAGTACATTACAATATTTGTTGATTTCAATTTTAAACATTTATAATTTTAATTACATTTATATGTACTTGAATATGGAATATTATTTATATAATTGTAGCTGTTATTATTACGATTTTTTTAATAAAAAAAAGATTGAAAAAAAATTGTAAAAAAAAAAATTTTTGCCCAAGACTACAAAACTTGGAAACGCAGTGGGAAGGCCTATGTCAGCTAACTAAATTTTGAGTAGAAACATAGAAATCCCAAAGCAGTACTTACAGACGAATTTTAAATAGTAATATAAGCATTAAAAATATTTACTCTACACTTTAGATGAAAATAAATTATCTATGTATAAAAATCGATGTGTTATGTCCTCTATGTCATATTATAACAAAAAATAAAAGTGCAAAACGATTGTCTTTTGTTCGTTGTTACGCAGTCGGTAGGATTCGAACCTACGCTCCCAGAGGGAATCTGATTTCTAGTCAGACGCCTTAACCGCTCGGCCACGACTGCTGATTTTAATACAATGAAATTTGGAGTAACTTCAGCGATTCAAATGATGAAGTAAACGTAAAAGCTTTACAAATTAATATCGGTACTTTTGTTTACACTTTTACAATAACAACGCAGGTTTGAATTTTTTTTTTATATTCTCTTTTCACGTTATACTCGTACCTTTAAGAGATACAAATACAAATTTATTTGTGCAATCCGTAGGCAGTGGTATCCAAGTGGAAAAGCTCTTGTCGGGAAACGGGTTCAAATCCCGGGTCTCGCACCTCTGATATTTTCATAAGTAAATTATTTTCAACATGATTACTACTTATGTCACGGTGAAGGAAAACATCGTGAGGAAACCTGCATGTCTAAGAGAACCTAGTAAGTTTTAGAAACGAGTATGTGCAGTCCGCTATTCCGCACTTGGCCAGCGTGGTGGACTATAGCCTGATTCCTCGCATTGAAAAGAGGCCCACGCCCAGCAGTGGGACTTTCAAAGAGATTGAATGCAATACAATTTATAGAAAAACATTCTTGAATTAAAATGTCTCTATTTACGCTAGTATGAAATCGTTTAGTTAAACGTAATGTAAGAATAACGTTAGAAGGGTATTTGGAACCAATTTATTCCATTCCCATAAGCAATAACAATAATATTAGAAGGCACTATCAAAAACGACGCTTTAGTAATTTAATTTTGTTGAAAGGAGACATATAAAAGTAAAAATTGGCCGTAAAGAGAAATGGGTGAAATGATGCTCGGTGCAAGAATATTTTCTTATAATCTTAAGTTAGATTTGTACAATAATGTAAATGTTAAATAAATAATAAAAAAAAATTATCTACTATTATAAAAGCGAAAGATTGTATGTATGTATGTGTTTGTTTGTTTAGGTTATTTGTTACTCCTTCATATTAAATAAGCTAAGCACTTTTGGATGAAATTTAGTTTTCAGATAGAGAAATTTCTGGTAATACTTAGGTTTCTGTTAGACTCCTAAGGATGTACCTAAGCAATGCAAGAATAAGTCATATGGACACTAATATTATGGAAATCTCAAGGAAGCCAATATTACGCTTTTTTATTCGTTGCTCCGTTTTTGCGTGAAGGAGGGACCAATGAACAAACATACTTTTTAATGAATATTTTAACTTATCCATAGGTTGAAACGACTACACGTTTGGCTCAGTTTGTAGTGATCCTACTTACTGTGCCAACAGTCGCGGGTTCGAGTCCGCTGGGGCCATTCATTTGTGTGATGAGCACGAATGTTTGTACTCCAGTCATGGGTGCTTATATTTATAATATGTATATATTTAATGTTATATATGTGTAGTGTAACAACTATCTGGTATCCATAACATAAGCCTCGTAGCTTACCATGGAACTAGATGGCGCTATGTATTAATATCCCAACATATTTATTATTTAAAGAGGAAATGGAGCAAATGTCACTAAGATGACAAGTAGTCTATAATGTAAAGCAAACTGTGTGTAGAAAAATGATCAGTAATAAAATATTTAAAAGCATTTCGTACATGACAAACAATATCATAAGTAGAAAGTTTATTGATTTAAAAAAAGAAATAGCCTTTTTTACTTAAATGATATATAATTCAAAAAAATTCAATGGGAAGATAAAAATGAAATGTGTCTCTCTATCCCTATGTATGCTTAGATCTTTAAAACTACGCAACGGATTTTGATGCGTTTAATTTTCGATTTCGTGGTATATACGTAAAATAAATGCATATTATAGTACAGAAAAGCCAATAAATTCAAAGATTTATATTTCATACTAACCGTTAAAACGTACCTAGGGATGAACCCGAGCGAAGCGAGGGTGAGTCGCTAGTATTATAATTATAACACATCTATGTAATTTGTGTTTTCTAATCTAGGATTTCACAGATAAAGGCGTTTTGATAACCAATAGCATAAGCCGCTTAAAGCTTATGTTATACACCAAAAGTTAGTAGGATCTTTATTACATCCAATGTCATAATTTTGACATTTGTGTCAAGGTTTATATCAGTTCTCGAGTAAATTGTTCCCCATTAAGTATTTTATTTTGTCGCACATCTCGCTAATTACCAAACAAAGCTACGTATCTGTTGAAGTATAATATTCTTTATCATTATATTTTAAGTTTGGAAACGAATCAATTACACTCTATCATATATATTTATTGCACTTTAAACAGGAAAAAAAAAACAAAAATAAACATAGTTCATAAAAGTGGACTTATCTCTAAAAGAGATCTCTTCCAGTATCATAAATGAAAACGTTTAAAAAAGTTCAAAAAATAACAAATAAACGTACTTTTGTATAGGTGAAATTGCGGGACAGATTTGGATGAAATTTATTATACAGATAGTAATAAAATTTACCAAAAGGTGGCACTGCCTGTATATAATACTAGCAGTACCCGCGGCTTCGCCCGCGTTCAAACTTCCAATGTAAATATCAGTTTTACAATAATGTATGGAAGTCTACCCGATTTGTTGACATTTATGATTACTGCTCCGTTCCCTTGGGTAGTAGCATGATGATATTTAGCCTATAGTCATTCTCAATAAACGAGCTATCTAATGCAAAAATAATTTTTCAAATAGGATTAGTAGTTTCTGAGATTAGGCCGCTCAAACAAACAAACAAACTTAGTCTCTTTATAATATTAGTATAGATTTAAATACAAAAACTCCTAGGTACGCACTCAAGAAAAGCGAGGGTAAGTCACTATTTTTTAAAACTAGCCTGTTTGTACACAAAAACTAAAAAGTTAAGTAATTAAGTAGAAGTTAAGGATATAATTGTATTTTAAAATGGAAATGGGATCACTCTCGAGATAAAAGCGTGTTCATTATTTTTTAAATAGGTTAATAACTGGTAACAAGCATAGTATCTATACTAATATTGTTAAGAGGTAAAGTTTGTGAGTTTGTGACGTTGTAGGGAGTAATCTCTGGATCTACTGAACCGATTTAGATGAAATTTGGTAAAAAATATAGTTTGCGACCCTGGGAAGGACTTAGAATACTTTTTATCCCGGAAATCATCCTTTAAGGGGGTGAAAATTGGGATGAAAGTTTGTATGGGCAATTAACCTAGGGACGTACAGTAACCTCCGAATAATAATTTTCTTTCATTGCTGGTTAGATACTAGTAATTTCAAATATATAGCCATCGGTGAACTAAGATAATAAATTCATTATCTATGAGGTATTTACTATTCAGTCTTATTACTTCACTAACGACTCACCCTTGCTTCGCTCAGGTTCGTCCCTAGGTTGATTCCACATACAAATTTGCATCCCCATTTTCACCCTCTTAACGGATGATTTCTAGAATAAAAATATCCTATGTCCTTTCCAGGGATTTAAACTATCCCTTACCAAATTTCATCTAAATCAATCCAGTAGTTTTTGAGTATATTCGTTTCAAACATACAAAAATACAAACCTTCCTCTTTATAATAGTAGTGTAGACAGATTATTAATTTTAGATAGATTTAGGCTACGCTGGCTAATTTCACTGACACTATTGTCCACCCATTTACTTGGAAATTATAATTATAATGCATGGCTGCGTGGCCAAACAGATGCTCTATTTCTTCGCTTCCATAGGCATAAGACAGCAGTTATGTATATAATATATACATATAATAAAATTCTAATTGAGTCGAATCTGTAGGTACATTCAATATTTTTTGGAAAATCTTATTGAAATAGTCATTATTATCGATACAGAGGCTGAATCTATAGTTTTTAGAATTTTCGTCCGTCTGTCTGTGACCGCATCACGAGAAAACCACTAGACAGATTTTGATGAAATTTGGTATAATTATAGCTGGTTATCCGGGTTGATTATATAGTATTCTTTTTACTGCGGGAAATTATCTCATCTCTGAGCTTAACGGGATGAACCCGAGCGGAGCAAGGGTGAGTTGCTAGTTTTATATATGAAGCTCATTTGCATTCAGTCTAAATAAAACTATCTTTTCGGATTTTTTCGCGGATTTATTTTGATTTTTGGTTCCCGACGTTTCGACTGCTTTATAGCAATCATGGTCATATATATGTATAAAAAAGGCAAAAGCGATTGACTGATGTAACAAAGCACAGGTCAAACTCTTAAAGGTGGAAAATTGAAATTTCGCCTACGTATTCTTCATATGACGAAGGCATCTACTAAAGAAGGAATTTTCAAAATTCAATCCCTAAGGGGGTGAAATAGGGGGATAAAAGTGAATATTTTCATTCTTTGGACATATTTGCATGAAATTTCTTAATTTTCCTAGTTTGATCGCGAGCGAAGCCGCGGGATCTGCTAGTTTATAATATTAGTATGGCCTTAAGAATTTTTAGCCAAAACTAAATCGTTATGGCGACAATCTGGGTCGGTTTATTCGTTAAATTTCTTACCAATCCATCCCTTAATAAAGTGAACGAGATGACAGAAAAGTTCTACTTCTACTCGTTTATTGGAAGTCTTGTAATTGAAGCATTCTATATTAAAGTTACATTTAGAACCTTATACATAAGGAATAAAGTCCATATTCAAATAACGTTTTAACTTAACCAACTAAAACTCCGTATTATGATTTATTCGCCTGTCAAACTCTGACAATCCAAAGCAAATCGTCACAAATTGTTCCACAGTAATGACTTTTAGATTAATTTGATTAGTTTAGAAGTTAAATCCTTATATATAGGCATAATGGCTGTGGTTTCTAAATATAGATTGTACATTTAAAATAGGTATTACTCGTTAGGCTTAAAATATCTATTATTTTTTTGTGAACAATTTTTAATAAAAAATAAAAGTTAAAAAAAGATATACATATAATAATATTAAGGCTGTGGTAGCCCAGTGGCAACGCGCTCCCTTGGGTAACCGAGTGAAGTGGTTTCAAATCTCGGGTCTCGCACCTCTGATATTTTCATGTGCGAATAATTCTCAACATGATTACCACTTGTCTCACGATGAAGGAAAACATTGTGAGGAAACTTGCATATCTGAGAGAACCTAGCAAGTTTTCGAAAGAAATGTGAAGTCCGCCAACCCGCATTTGGCCTATGGCCAACCTATGGTGGACTATGGCCTGATCCCCCTCATGTTAAAGGGAGGCCCGTGCCCAGCAGTGGGACATCAAAAAGGGCTGAATACATACATACATAATATTATTATATGTATATCTTAATATCTATAATATTATATTTTATGTATGTACTTATATTAAAATACACATACTATTTATTATGTACATTGTACATAATATTATGCACATCATACAATATTATGTCTACGACTGCGTAATAATTTATTCCTTTTTCAACTTGTTTTCATCAGCTTATTTCGTCTTTTACGCAGTCGGGATATTTCATTTTTATAATTTATTTTTTTATTTACAACGTATAGGTTTTGGTCAGTTTTCAGAAATTTCGAGTTTTATTTTAAAATGTCTTATTCACTCGATAAATTTGGAAGATTTCTGTATAAAGACTCAAATTAGATCCTGAAATCTACCATTTTGATTTTTAATCTAATGATATATGAATCATCAAAATCGGTTTAGCCGTTAGTTATTACGAGGAAACGTATTAGAATAAAACATGCATACATACAGGTGAAACACATAACTCTTCTTTGGGCTTCGCCGCAGTCGGGTAAACATTAAGGTTACGTAACTTAAATTTTTATTTGCGTTCTCCTTAGACGTTTTATGACTCAAAGAGCAAGTTACTTGTGGCAAAGTAGAAATGCCTTTTTATGTGATAAAATTCTATATTAAAGAAGTTATTTCTTAGATAATACTTTGAATTATTAATTTTAATAAATTCTATTTCTGTGGTGTAATATTTATTCATATTGTCATATTCAAATCAATATTGAAAGAAAAAAAAGCTTTTTTGTATAAGAAATATTCGTAATTAGAGCTTTAGAAGAAAATACAAGAGATACTTAGCAAATTCAAGACCTTAGGGGTGATATTTTCAACCCAAGCTTTTTCCATACTTGTTACCGTCCCCAATGCCGCTAATTGCAAGGAAACGCAATAAGAAACGTGCGTAATCATAAAAAGGAAATCAAAAATTCTTACGTCCTTTTATTTCCTTGTAACAGGAAAAATGTATAAATAATAATATTATAGCCTACTAGCGACTCACCCTCGCTTCGCTCGGGTTCGTCCCTAGGTACGTTTTAATATTTTTTTAGCGAAACCCTACTTCTTTTTCTAAAATAAAAGTAGCCTAAGTTATTTCGTATAATATCAGCTATCTATCAGTGAAACAAACAATTTATAACAAACATTTTATAAATTGAGTTTTCTTATAAATACCGTATATAATTCCATATGCATTTAGTATAAAGCTACTATTTTGACATTACAAACAGGCACTTCAATTTTATTTATCTATATATATGTATAGATAATGATATGTGCTATTAGTTAATTGATCGAATATATGTAAAACTATGAAAATTCTAAAGATAAATTCATTTTGGCTTCTTATGTTAAAATTCTTGAAGAAATTTTCAAAAATGTTTTATAGTGAACCTCAGACTAAAAAAATACATATATAAACGGAGTCCGCCAAAATAAACGTTGAATTCAAACCGGTGGTAGGACTCTGTACCGGTGGTAGGACTCTGTACCGGTGGTAGGACTCTTTACCGGTGGTAGGACTCTGTCAAGCCTGAGGAGTCCGACTGGATGGGTACCACCCCCTTATCTATTTCTGCCGCCAAGCAACAATGATTGCATTGTTGTGTTCCGGTTTGAAGGATAAGGTAGCCAGCGCAATTACAGGCGAGAGGCATATCATCTTAGTCCTCACAGTGACAACGCACCTGTGGTTCTGCATTTTTGTTACTTAAAACCTAAGTGCATGAACCGTAGGTGTTATGGGCGACAGGTACTGCTTTCCATCAGATGGTCTGTCTGCTCGTTTGTCACTGAATCTCATAAAAAAAAAATAGTAGCGTAATTTGCTGTTTATGCTACTATTCTCGATTTTGTCATACGGATCGTTACTTTTTGTAAAAAAGGGAAATTTTATATATTTCATTTATATATTTCGTTCATAGCTTGCTCCCCAATACAAACTTTCATCACCATTTTAACCTCCATAATGGTTTCCGGGATAAAAATCGTATCCTCTGTCGTTCTCAGGCTCTCAAACTATATTCTTACCAAATTTCATCTAAATCGGTTCAATAGATCCATAGATTACACCCCACAGCTTCACAAACTCATAAACTTACAAATTCACAAACTTTACCTCTTTATAATATTAGTATAGACTGATTAAATTAATACACATTTTTTGTGAATAAAATATTAATAATAAAAATGTATTAAACATTAGTTCTCTTCTCCTTGAAAAAGATATGGCATAATAATAATTATTATGTTTTAATTAAATTTTTTCTTATTTAATTTTTTCTTTAATTTTTTTTTATTAATTAATTAATATTAATTATTATTATTTTTTTCTTTAATATGATAAAGTTGGCTATTTTTATTTATTAACACATATTTACTTATCACTCAGCATACAACTCAGGCTTGACAGAGTCCTACCACCGGTAGGAATCTGTCAAGTGAGGAGTCCGACTGGATGGGTACCACCCCCTTATCTATTTCTGCCGCCAATCAACAATTATTGCATTCGGTATGAAGGATAAGGTAGCCAGCGCAATTACAGGCAAGAGGCATATCATCTTAGTCCTCAAAGTGACAACGCACCTGTGGTTCTGCATTTTTGTTACTTAAAACCTAAGTGCATGAACCGTAGGTGTTATGGGCGACAGGTACTGCTTTCCATCAGGTGGTCGGTCTGCTCGTTTGTCATTGAATCGCATAAAAAAAAATACAAATTGTCATTTGTATACTGTTCAAATCATTATTGTTTGGCTTCATCTTTAGTTCTATGACACTCTGCCTAAATTATTTTTGAGTTTTAATATTGAACATATTCAAAAAAATACCAAATAGTATTATAGTATACAGATATGAAATTTCAAATATTTTAAAGTAACTCATTATGATAGCGAAGCGGTTATTTCGGTACATTTTATTTGTTTGTTGAAGCAACCTGAATTCTGCAGTGTGCCTCGTAAATAGTAGTTAAAGCGACACACTTGTCAGATGCATTCTTTAAAAGAATTTATGGAGATACGTTTGGTTAGAATTTAAATTTAAGTTTTGCATTTCATTCGTATTATATTATATAAGATTGTATTTAAGGAGAGCTTTGTAGAGCTTTCTACTTTTAATTTAAAAGTTGTCATTAAATAAAAATTCGAAAATAGTGACGAATGCAAAAGAATATGATAAACTGAATATAATGATAAAAATGAAAAATTAAAATAAAACTATTCCCATGGGAACATGTACATTTTTACGAGATGAAAAGTAACTTATATGGTATTTCAGACTATTAATCTATCTCTGTGCCAAATTTCATCAAGATCCGTTCAGCCATTCTGGCGTTATTGAGTAACAAAAATCCATCCAAACTTTTGCATTTATAATATTAATAAAAAATGTAATAAAATTATGATTAATTTTAAAAGTACTTGCAAAAGTCTATTTGAAAAAAGTATATTTTGATTTGATTTTTGATTAGATCAAAATTTTACACGTAATATCAAATAGTGTATCTATACAAATAAATAAAATTGGAGTGTCTGTTTGTAATATTAAAATAATAGTTTTTTACTAAATGCATATGGATGTATACACGGTACATATACCAAAACAACATTTTTTACAATTTTTTCTGTCTGTCTGTCTGTTTGTTCCGGCTAATCTCCGAAACAGCTGGATTGATTTTGACGGAACTTTCACTGGCAGATAGCGGATGTTATAGAGAGTAACTAAGGCTACTTTTATTTTAAAAAAAGAATCAGGGTTCCGCACAAAAAAATTAAAACCCATGAAATTTTGAACAAAATCCGCGTACGGCGTACGCATCCGAGCAAAACGAGGGTAAATCGCTATATAATTTAAATTAAATGAATATCTTAGAAGTAGCAAGTTACTATTTATGTATACCTAAACATAGCTAACCGTGAAAACGTACCTAGGGACGAACGCGAGCGAAGCGACCGTGAGTCGCTAGTCGTAACTATATGTAAAACACTATGAGTTACTCGTGTACGAAGTAAGAATTCATCTTTTTATTTACAAGTGTATATCCTTAATTTCCCATGTCAGTACCCTGGCTCGTAGGAATATTGAATAGCAAGCAGTTAAAATGCTAAATGCTGTACCGAAAAATGTCAAATATCTTGTTGAGAAAAACCTCTTATCTTTAATATAATTCGTGATGAGGACCCAAGACATAGCATTCCATCGAAGATTGGTATTTTTATTTCCCCTTACCCTCATTGGTACCTTCTATTTGAATATAAGCACTTAAGAAAAATAAAAATATTTTACGTTATTTGATCTTTCATACAATTTAGCATAATTTAAAAACGTATTCCATATTTTATTTCATATTTAAGATTTATAGTTCACTAGCGACTTATCCTCGCTTCGTTCGCGTTCGTCCCTAACGCTTACGTTTTAACGTTTAGCATGGATTTCTCAGAGATGAGATATTTTCCGCAGTAAAAAGTGTCCTATATGTTGACCCGGATAACGAGCTATCATCAATCATCATACCTAATTTCATCAAAATCTGTCTAGTGGTTTTTTCTTGATGCGTTCCCAGATAGACAGATAGCCAGACAGTCAGATAAAAATTCTAAAATACTATAGATTCAACCTCTATATCGATAATAACGACTATTTCCATAAGATTTTCCAAAAAAATATTCAATGTACAAATTCATCTCAGAATTTTATTATATGTATAGATCATCAAAAGCCAAAAGGTAAATAAATGAACGGTTTCACGAACTCTCGACATAGACGGGATCTCCCAATCAAGTTATTTAGAATACTAATAGAAATATTAATCGTAAATGGTTCTTGAAACCACTTTACTGGATTCATAAATATTAATATTACCTATGTAAGAACTGGCCTATATCAGTTTACTGATGTTTTTTTGTATGAGAATAACTAACCCACTTATAAGCTAAGAATGCTGAGTGCTTGAAGTTTTATGGATTTTAGAGCTCTAATACTATAATACATAAGCTTTTTAGTAGCTTATGTATTATATTGTATTTATTTTTGTGCTATATTTCATCCAAACGAATCCAGCCATTTTAACGTGATAGAGAAATATTAACATATTCTTTACATGTATAGGTACTCCAATTATGAATTCTAATTGGCTTCACTGATTTAACTATAATGCCCTTCCGACCGATTTCCGCCAAGGTGGCCAATCTCATTGAGACTAGCCATCTGCGTAGGAGATATTTTAGTGCACAAGTGTACGCGCAGACACAAGTGCACTCTCTATTCCTGTCACTCTCATACTCCGGTGGGACGACACGAGACACGACCGGTGAGAGTTAAGGCGCAGGACCGACGGTTTTACATGCTCTCCGAGGCTCGGGGGCAAAACACCGCCAACTTCTTAAATCCGGGCTGATACTGAGACGTACTAAACAGAAAGATTTAATAACTAAACTTGGGCCGACCTGGGTATCGAACCCAGTACCTCTGGATTTGC
Source organism: Argynnis bischoffii washingtonia (assembly GCA_033884665.1). Lineage (NCBI taxonomy): Eukaryota > Metazoa > Arthropoda > Insecta > Lepidoptera > Nymphalidae > Argynnis > Argynnis bischoffii. The sequence continues at coordinate 1,503,238 of CM066610.1, forward strand.
AGCCGTGCTTGCTAGCCACTATACCACCAAGTTAGATTTAACTATAGAATCCTTATAATGTAGCGAAAAATTCTCTATTACAAAATGAAGCTCTGTTGAGAGTTTCCGTAAAAAACGGAACATAGACGTTAAAAAATAACATTTAATTTCCACCTTTTATCGTAATTACGATCTCAAGATAACCATTTTTGTCAGCCGAGCTTGAGTATTTGTGGATACACTTCTGTAAATTGTTTTGTTTTTATATCATCTAGTTCTCATTTTTCACTAATAGTTTATTTGCGAAACTTTGTGAGGCTTATCAGATTTTAGTGAAATTTGGAATAAAGATAGTTTGTATCCTAAACAAAGATATTATAAGCACTAATAATAGGTAAAAAGTGTCGATCAGTACAAAGTTAGTAACCGGTGGTAGGACTCTGTTAAGCCTGAGGAGTCCGACTGGATGGGTACCACCCCCTTATCTATTTCTGCCGCCAAGCAACAATGATTGCATTGTTGTGTTCCGGTATGAAGGATAAGGTAGCCAGCGCAATTACAGGCAAGAGGCATATCATCTTAGTCCTCACAGTGACAACGCACCTGTGGTTCTGCATTTTTGTTACTTAAAACCTAAGTGCATGAACCGTAGGTGTTATAGGCGACAGGTACTGCTTTCCATCAGGTGGTCTGTCTGCTCGTTTGTCACTGAATCGTATAAAAAAAAAAGAAAAAAAAACTTTTATCGACATTTTCAAAGGTAAAAAATGTCGATAAAAGTACTTATCGACACTTTTTACCTAGAAATTGTTTTATCAAACTTTTCTACTCAATTTCGTTTGGGGCTGGACTGATGTCTCCTGCCAATATGGGTTTTCTCATGAAATCAAAAGAAGAATGACTAATTGCTAATCTTACAAATAAATAAAATTGAGATGCCTATTTGTAATGTCAAAATAACAGCTTTTACTAAATGCATATCATTATGAAAAAAAAAATATATAATATAATATCTGTCTGTCCGTCTGTTTGTTCCAACTAATCTGAAACGGCTGGACCGTGTGATGTTATAAAGAGTAATTTAGGCTACTTTTATTTTAGAAAAAAGAACTGCTCCGCGTAAAAAAAAAACAACAAATTGAAAATAATCAAATAGCAATTGAATAATACTTTATAATTTTAATTATAACTTTTATAATTTCTATTTTGATATGTTTGAAAATAATTAATAAATATCACGAACAGAAATCAAACCTGTGAACTTCCACAATAAAACACAGACGACTTCTTCATAAATCGTCACTGAAAAAATAAAAGTGGATGAAAATTTCCATTTGGAATAAAAACGAATTTTCCATTTCAAAGAAGATTATACAAAGTGTTTAATTTGTATTTCCAATTCAAACCGTGCTCTGCATTCCGCTATTGGTCTCATCGTCGTGCACTAAAGTTGCAGCTTTCAGATCATCTCGAAATCTAGTAATTGGTTTATCTATAGATCCACGAGTACCTGAAATGCCAAATTAATATACTTGTACTAATCGGCTTATAATAACTAGTACTATCTACATATTACATGCCATCGATTATATTGTTGAGGAAGGGGGCAGGAAGTACTTTATGGTATCATTGTAGATTTCTCCTCTATTTTCCCCCATTCTTTTCTCTTTCTATATAGCCATCAACATTACTGATTGTCGTAATTTGATAACATTATAGTACAGAGGTTTAGAAAAGATACCGATTTTAAAGATCATTTATGAATTATAGAGTCATTAGCTTTTACATAAGAACAGACACACGATATTATATGATCTAAGGTTTCAACTATTAAGCTACGAGACCCTGAAAGCTCTAAAAAGCTTAAATATATATTATTATTCAACTTAACGTACTTGCAATTCAAATTTTCCTTCCATATAAATGAGTTTTGTCGTAAATATCTCTAAAATGTAAGAAGCTCAGAGAGAAAAATCAACCAATTTCTATCCACCTTAAACCGTAAACACTTAGAGGGCTATAAAACTGCACAGATGTTCCAGATTTATGCCTTCAGTACATCGCCCATTTCACTTGTTTTATGTTCTGAGTTACACGAGTGTACATAAGTAGAGAACATTTATTTAGTTTCAGGTTTTTATGGAATAATCTCTTGTTAATGTATTACCGACTCAAAAAAATGATTAGGTAAAATTCTTCAATCGTAGATCCTTTTTATCCGACTGCTTCGAAGTTCAAAGGGGGGTATGTGTTTGACCTGTATGTATGTCCGATTTTATGTTTCCTCGTAATTACTAAAGGGTTTAACGGATTTTGATGATTCATTCAATCATTCAATTCATCTTGATAACTCAAGTGTCATAGGCACCAATTTGTGGGTCTTGAAAAAGATATGTACGTCTGAATCGAGTTTGTATCAAAACACAGGTTTTTAAGTGGCAATTACAAAAATATATGAAACTTATATGTTTAAAAGTAATTTAGGATGAGAAATTGTCAAAAAAAAACTAAAAATGTCCAACTGACCAATACGAAAAATAAAAAAAATATGTACTATAGTAACTTTTTATACAAATAAAATCGACTTCCAGACATTAAAAAAACAACAAATAAAAACCAATTTCTAGTCACAAAAAAGTAAAAAATAACTGAATGTGGGATTTCATTTACTTCAGATACCTAATCAGATATTTTCGAAGTCGGTGCCAGCCGATACAAAGCAAAACAAATCTATTTCGATATGCATAAATACATCAAAAATTGATATATAAACTATAATAATTAATTAGAGTTCATACTTTTCTATATTTACATATTAGATATTCATATTTTAAAGCATTGTCGGTATAAAAGTTTAAGTATACATTATTGACGATTGACAAGAAGTTCCTCCTGAAGGATCACAGCCCGAAGTATTTCATGGTATGCCATGTAATATGAATATTACTTCAATAGTCAAACCCGCAGTTACTAAAGGTTCACGTATTTCAATCAAATTAAAATAGGCAAGACCTAGGTCTTGCCGATATATTCACTACATCATCTGATGATACTATACTAAAAGTGATAACCCAATTATTCGCCAATACGTGGACACTTCCCAAGTATTTAAATCACCTCCATGTACCTCGTAGTATGTTGCCTAATTCTACAAATACTATCCTCTAGGATCAAATACCAACAATAATTTAGATAGACAAGTTATTTTTTCGACAACCTTACTTTATTTTATTGACGAAGACGTACCGAATTTGAATACTATTATTGACGCTACTAATGAAAATAAGTTAGATGATCAAATCAGAGTAGTTGATATCCAAAGAAAAACAAAACCACCCCTTAATATTGGGAGGGAAAAAAGAATGGAAAGTTTTTGTTGGTATTTCTTTTACCCAGATGGGAGAAACGGTTTCGGTGAAGATAGAGATACTTCAATAACTGCTCTTGATTATGTCCAAGCAAGAATATGCGCAATGATAATCAATTTCAAAGAAACGATAACTTGTTTTTTGTGTTATCTGTTGTTGAATATTTCATAGCTATGGCAAGTGTTTCCGTTTCATGTCGAATAAAGCAAGGTAAACATACACGTCAAGGTTTTGTCAATAATATGCTTTTAACTATGAGAAGTATAAGAGGATCGACTGCTTATTAAAAGAGATGGTGTGCGGAGTTGACTGCTATGGTGCGAAGTCTTGGTCCTCCAACTTGGTTTGTTACATTTTCTTGTGATGATTTAAACTGGCCAGATATGATCAAATCCTTATTCATAGCAGACGAACGCCCTGATGCAATGCCTACTCCTGTTGAAGAATTCCCATTCGGTGGAGTTAGAGTTAACTTTCTGATATGATACTTTCTTATGTATAATGCCATTGAGACATCTAACACCTTAGTCTCTCCCGTGACCATGATTGCTTTACAGCAATCATGATCACAAAAATCAAAATAAATCCGCGAAAAAATCCGAAAAGATAGTTTTATTTAAATCATATCAGAAATTTCAAAATAAAACTATCTTTTCGGATTATTTCGCGAATTTATTATGATTTTTGGTTCCCGACGTCTCGATTGCTTTACAGCAATCATGGTCACGGGAGAGACTCCGAAAAGATAGTTTTATTTAAATGTCTAATATTCGCGTAAATCTAAGAAAGTATTATTTTCTAATATGATTTTTAAATATTTTTGGTGCGTATTTTTGAATGCATTTCTTTTATAGCTAGACATTTTGAGATCTAATGTAATACAAAGTCGGTTGATTTATTCAGTACCTATCTATAAAAGCATCTATCCAATATCTGTGTCATAAATTCTCACCTAATTAGTTAAATAACAACATTTTATAGACCGTATAAATATTAGATATCTTTATTTCTTTAATAAATAGAATGACTTGGCCATTGGACGGAAACATACCCACATAAGAATATTCTACTATATTATATTATTATAAAGTACTTGTATTTTAGCCAACCCAACTAGTACTTTTGTTAGATTTTGCGATTTCACATATAAAATTAAAAATTTTACGTACAAATAAAATATTTTTTAACGAATTTAACTCATTTATAAATTATATTTTCTCTCTTCGAACATATAAAAAGAAGTCGTGGTCGCGAAAATACTGAGCCATCTCCATTAATTGATGTGTAAGAATTATATTTCTTTGAAAACGTGCCGCTTTTTCGAAATTTTCGCACGCAATCGGCTCATTGCAAAGCTTCAAGTTATTGTTTTTTAAAATATGTATATTTTTCATAATAATTTATATACATATACTATTTTTTATTACACTTGAATAAAATATAGAAAATAACCTATAATAAAATTAGCTTACAAAGATGGTCTTATTTCCAGAAGAGATCTTTTCCAGTCAGCCTAAGTGACATAGAGCGATAGTATTAAAAAGCAGGCTAAAGTGCAGTTATAACAAAACATAAATACTATTTATAATTACAATAACTATAAAGATGATATTGTTATTTAAGTATTTTGTGAAATATTTAGTCTGTAACGTCAAAATAACAGTTTTTACTATATACATATCAAAATATATACTGTACTTATAAAAAAAACACAATTTTTAAATTTTTTGTCTGTCTGTTTATTTGTTCCGGCTAATCTCGGAAACGGCTGATTACAACGGAATTTTCACTAGCAAATAGCTGATGTTATAATGAGTAACTTAGACTACTTTAATTTTAGAAAAAGAATTGAGGTTCCGCTCGAAAAAAATATATCTAGTCATCTAGACTATATAAAAACTAGTTTCATATAAAAAGTTAACTCGAATGTGCATTGTACATTCTGAATGAAATTGTCAAAATACAGATATTTTGGAAAAGCAGCGAAGTGATCCGTGATGATGGAATAGCACTCTCGACTCACGCATTTGTCAAATTGCGACCAATTGATTGGCAGTGAGTGCTTTTTACCACTTTTATTTCAATTTCATGTTGATTTCGTATATTAGAATATTGTATGGCTTATTAGAATAACCATAATCCAATGTTCTTCTTATTAGACAGTGGTAGCCCAGTGGTAACGAGCTCGCTTGGGTAACCGAGTGATGTTGGTTCAATTTCTGAGTCGAGACCTCTGATATTTTCATGTGTTTCCGACTTGATTACTACTTGCTTTGTGGTGAGGAAACCTGCATGTCTGAGAGAACATCAGCGTGGTGGACTATAGCCTGATTCCCCCTCGTATTGAAAGGAGGCCCGTACCTAGCTGTGGGATGCTAAAAAACTATCTAAATACAATTTTCGTCTTTGTAGATATGAAGAGGCTGGATCTGTATACACCTTAGACTAAACATTTAATAGATGGAGTCCACCAAAAAACTGTCAAAATCAAAAATAGTAGCGTGATTTTACTGCTAATGCTAGTCTCAATTATGACATACAGATCGTTTACTGTCTTAAAAGAATAAGTGAAATTTTGTAAAAATATTAATCTTCAGATACTGATTTTGAGAATAAAATATAAATAATATTGAATAATAAGAATAAAATTATATTATTTTGTAAATTTTAAATATTAGGACTTCCCCTTGAAATTTTTTTTTCTAAATAAAATCTGTAAGCTATTTTTATTTATTAAAATTCAATACTTTCTTAGATTTACGCGAATATTTGACATTTTAAATAAAACTATTTTTTTGGATTTTTTCGCGAATTTATTTTCGGGAATTTCGCGTAAGGTCGGGAACCAAAAATCAAAATAAATTCGCGAAAAAATCTGAAGAGATAGTTTTATTTAAAATATTAAAATTTATTTACCCATTACAGTAATGAGTATTTTGTTAAAAAACATTATTGTTTGGCTTCTTGTTTAGTTGTATGATGCACAGTGCATTATTCCTTAAACTGAGGTATGCATACATCTATACATATAATAAAATTTTAACTAAGTCGAATCTGTAGATTATAATAGAAATAGACATTTTTATCGATACAGAGGCCAAATCTATAGTTTTTAGAATTTTTGTCTGTCTGTCTGCCTGTCTGTCTGTCTGTCGGTCTGTCTGTCTGTTACTGCATCACGGAAAAACGACTGGAGGGATTTTGATGAAATTTTATACGATGATAGCTGGTTATCCGGGTCAAGATATAGTATACTTTTAAGTGCGGGAAAATATTTCATTTCTGAGAAATCTATACTAAACGTTAATAAGTAAGTAGGGACGAACCCGAGCGGAGCGAGGGTGAGTCGCTATTATTATATTATATCCCAAAAACTTATTTATACATATAATAAAATTCTGAGTCGAATCTTAACCTTAAATATTTTTTGGAAAATCTTATTGAAATAGACTTTATTATCGGTACAGAGACCGAATCTATATTTTTAGAATTTTTGTCTGTCTGTATGTCTGTCTGTTATCGCATCACAGAAAAACCACAGAAGGGATTTTGATGAAATTTGGTATGACGATAGCTGGATATTCGGGTCAACATAAAGGATACTTTTTACCGCGGGACATTATCTCATTCCCACGGGAGTACACGTTATAACACAACCCAAAAAATATTTATTTAACTTGGTATTAATGCTCTTCAATACAATTAAATAAATACGTATTTTAGCGTTTTTTGAAATTCATCCCATAAGGAAATAAAATAAGGGATGAAAATTTATATGAAACCTACCTTTTTAAAGTTTTTTTGTTGTAGTTTTAGCGCGAGCGAAGCCGCGGCTTTTGCTAGTAGTATATAAAAACGTTTTAAATAAAGCATATTTTATTACATGAATAAGCGAGCATTGAAAACATTGTATATTGTACAATATAAACTTAATTACAATAAGTAATAGTTATGGTAATTAACCATGAACGATAAGTTATCTATATTAGCATATTAATTGGACACTCAATTTGATTACTTACTAGATAGTTACATCATCTTTCATTTTCGAAGATTTATTGTTAGCTATTGCAATAAATATTTAATTTATTAGATGTGTTTATATGTATTGTATGTATTCAACCCTTTTTAACGTTTCACTGTTGGGCACGGGCCTTCCTTCAGTACGAGGGGGATCAGGTCATAGTCCACCATGCTGGCTAAATGCGAGTGGACTTCACATGTTTTTCGAAATTACTTTGCCACAAGTAACTTGCTTTTTGAGTCATAAAAAGTCTAAGGAGAACGCAAATAAAAGTTTAAGTTACGTAACCTTAATGTTTACCCGACTGCTGCGAAGCCCAAAGAAGAGTTATGTATTTCACCTGTATGTATGCATGTTCTATTCTAATACGTTTCCTCGTAATAACTAACGGCTAAACCGATTTTGATGATTTCATATGTCTTTAGATTAAAAATCAAAATGGCAGATTTCAGGAGCCAATTTGTGTCTTTATAAAAAAAATCTTCCAAATCTATCGAATGAAGACATTTTGAAATAAAACTCAAAATTTCTGAAAATTAACCAAAACTAATACGTTGTAAATAAAAAATTAAATTATAGAAATGAAAAATCCCGACTGCGTAAAAGACGAAATAAGCTGATGAAAACAAGTTGAAAAAGGAATAAATTATTACGCAGTCGTAGACATAATATTGTATGATGTGCATAATATTATGTACAATGTACATAATAAGTAGTATGTGTATTTTAATATACATACATAAAATATAATATTATAGATATTAAGATAGACATATAATAATATTGTTATGTATGCACTGCTGGGCGCGGGCCTCTCTTCAACATGAGGGGGATCAGGCCATAGTCCACCACGCTGGCCAAATGCGGGGTGGCGGACTTCACATGTCTTTCGAAAACTTGCTAAGTTCTCTCAGACATGCAGGTTTCTTCACGATGTTTTCCTTCAGTGAAAGACAAATGATAATCATGTTGGAAAAGATGCACACATGAGAATATCAGAGGTGCAAGATTCGGGATATGAACCCGCTTCACTCGGTTTCTCAAACGAGTACGTTACTTCTGAGCTACCACTACCTCAATTTAAATTATTAGTTGTAAATAGTTCGCTTGTCCATGTAAGTGCATAACGCGAAAATATTTTTCATACTAATAATATGTGTTTCATTAATAATATTATATTTGTACTAATTTTCACGAAAATCAACTAAATGTTGTAAAGATTGATGTCTTGCAGCATCACTGTATGGCAGATTACAGAAATATGGATATCCAGCAGTCAATATAAAAACTCTTAAGTTAAAATTTGAAAAAAAAAATTACTTATTATTAGATTAACTTATCAAGATTTTTGGATTATTATACCTACTTAGCCCAATGAAATAATGCTTAGCTATGTTATCAATTCAGACTTCATAATTCAAAAGTCTTTTTGAAGTCAGTGTGCCGGTCAGGCACGCTGACTTCAAAATCATTTGTCTACTTTTTTTTGAAGTCAATCAAAAAAGGTTCATCAATTCATCAAGTTCACGGAAAAAGTAGTAACAGTGGCCACACACGATAGAGTAGATCTGTATGATTTTACCTGTACTGCTAAACTTTACATATAAGCCCGAAAACTAAGCAGATGAAATACACTTATCTACTAACGCTTCACATCATAATAGTTAACTGTTCTTCGCATCTTCGCAGCATCCAACGTATATATGTACGTGCATCTTACGCAGTCTAGTTTTTATGGTCAATTCAATTCTTGTGCCGTGCAATATCCATATGAAAAAAATAATTTTCTTTATAAGTATAGAGTATTATATTCACATAATAGACTTTATGTATATGGGAAAAATATTTAAATATCTTGTTCAATGCCTTTGTGGGGTATTATTTAATGGAAAGAATACATTATTAAATTATTCAATAATATACTATTTTTATCGACTGCGGTGAAGGCTGAAGGAGGGTTGTGTGTATGACCTGTATGTATGCATGTCCGATCCTATGTTCCCTTATAATTACTAAACGCCCTAACAGATTTTAATGATTAATAAGTCGTTAGTTTTGCATAACACCTACTATATTACTTTGCCAACTTTTCCCATATTTTTTGTTCGCTGTCGTGTTTTTTTTATTTTTATAATTTTATAATTTATAGCTCGTTAGTGGAAGCGAATTCAACATTTGGAGTTTTATTAAACATTTTTTTGTCTCAAATTACTTTTGAACATATAAAAAATCTTCATTTTTATACCACACTCGATAAGTTTAGAGGAAAAAATTTTTTAAAGTCACATATATTCGCCTGAAATCCACCATTTTGATATTTAATAATATCCATATACCCACGATACTAGCATTATTAAGACGAATATAACGACATATAAATCATAAAAATCTGTTAAGTCTTCCATTCCAGCCAGGACCTACGGATCTGCGACCGTAAAGACTAGTATGAAGCCTTTAAACATTAAGGTATGTTCAGGCTAACATTAAATAAAAATAGAGATGTATTTTTGTATGCGATATTGATTTGTATCGTAATACTTCTGAGTTATTTATTTCAACTCAAGTTACCTAATCATGTATTATATTTTTATTACTAACGGCTCACCCTCGCTTCGCTCGGGTTCGCCTCTAGACAATCAAAAACAAATCTATCTCACGGGAACCGTACAATTTTTCGGAATAAAAAGTAACCTATTTGTTAATCTGATGTATGAACTATATTATTGTATTGTTAAGTTTCATAAAATCCAATCAGTAGTTTTTGTGTACTAAGCTGTATAAATCACTATAGTTTTTTAACTATCCCACAGGAACTCTTTAATTTTCTGGGATGAGACGTATTTAACATGTTGACCGGGGATAGTACCACCGTTCAAAATTTCATTTAAATCGGTCTATCAGTTTCGGAGATTAGCCCGTACAAACAGACAAACAGACAGAGAAACAAAAAAATTGAAAAAGAAAACTGGATTTTTTCTATTTCTCTCCTTACATCCCCCTGACTCGGTTTTAAGCATTTTTTTCTATGTACAGACATTCGACCTCTACAGTCTTATTATATTTAGATTTAAAATTTAAATTTTGTGTTAATTTAAAGTCTTTGAAAATGAAAACTGACGTAATTAGAGCGCTATAAAATAAAGAGATGCGGCGTGGTAACAAACGGTATCTGCTAGAGGGAATTATACAGCTTATTAACGGCTCTAACAGAATAAGCTTTGATTTCGTACTTTATAATAAGTATTGTCTTGTCTTTTAAAAATAATGTATTTCGAACTAATACTTTTAACTAGACTTATTCAAGTATCCTATAGTGAGTAGTCCTTATTTATTCAACGTTTACAAAGCCATGCCAAGACTTCGTTTGTATATTATAAACATCAGGATGGCATTGACATTTTCCACGACTCTTATGCTGTCTTTAAAAAAAAACTCACCGATCATCTATCGGTGAGTCCTCATTTACGTTGATATATATATATATATATATATATATATATATATATATATATATATATATATATATATATATATATATATATATATATATATATTCTTTTTTTCTTTTCTCCCTTTAAATGTTTTACATGTACTTGTTGATGAATGTTATGTACACTTGTTATTAATATACATATCAGTGTGTGTTACTTTTATATAATTTAGTGTGTTAATGTCAAATATTTATATTGTAAGTGTGCTTAAGAAATAAATAAATAAATAAATTAGGATACACTCTAGCTAGGTTTTCTTTCTTGTCTGTTGTAGTTATAGCTGTGGCTAGCCAAGAAGTTATACATAGTTTTCCTTTGTATTTGAAATAATCTATGTTCTCTATTCTATATCCCACACACTAAGTGTGTCCTTTCAGAAAACTTAAGCTGTATTACTCACTTTAAATATAGTACCTGGGCGACCGAGCTTTGCTCGGGGTTCTATTTTGTTATATTGTATTTTTTGGATAAAAAAAAACTAAAAACTTGAATAAATACAAAAAAACAAAAGTGAAAACTTTGCATTCCGACCGGGACTCAATCCCGGGTATGTGTTGTCTGACTTGCGCCTTGACCGCTTGACCACTGCTTACATCCGAGTGTAAGAAATTATCGAACATATTCTGCGTAGAACAATGCAAAAGAAAACCGCATGAAAACTCAAAAACACGCGTTTTCCCAGACGTGAGACTAATCTAGATCAATTTTTCGCCCCCGAAAGGCTCCATATACCAAATTTCAGCGAAATCGTTAGAGCCGTTTCCGAGATCTCTGGTATAAATAAATAAAGATATAAATATACAAGTATTGCTCGTTTAAATATATAAGATTTCGTGTGAAGATTTCAACTCGGGTGAGATTGAGCGAAAGTTTAAACGAAGCGTAAGCCGTTTTACCACCTTCTAAAATTGTAGTAGAATCCCAGAGGAGGCCACCTACAGCTAATGTCAACCCTAGATTACTTTTTAATTTGGACAAAAGCAATTTTTATTTTAGAAAAGAAAACTTTTTTTAAGTATTTAACTGTTTCGATAATTAAGCGTCAGTATCATTAATGCTGATTTTTAAGTCAACTCAACTCTAACAATATTTTTGGGTAAATTCGTTCCCTATGTGGGTTCGTAGGGTTAATTTCGAATAATCTGATAACACGTATTGTTTATTTTTTTTATCTTGAAAACTTAATTTTAAAAATAAAAATGGTGGATTTTCTTACCAATTTTACTATCTATATTTTTACCCCCTTACTTATTTAATTGAATTGATGATCATTAATACCAAGGATCAAATAATTCAAATCATAAAATAAATTTTAACCCCCCTTTTTTATATTGCAACCTTTTACCCTTTTTAATGATGAATTTCGAGAAAAGTCTGATATACGTATTGTATTATTTTTTATTTTAAAGGTGGGTTTTATACAAACTTTCATCCCCTATTTTATCCCCTTATGGGATGAATTTAGAAAAATGCTAAAACACGTATTTATATAATTGTATTAGAGAGTGTTAAGACCAAGTTTCAAGTAATTCTGTCATAAATATTGTTTTGGGTTGTACTATATCGTGTTTTCCCGTGGGAATGAGAAAATCTCTACACAAAAAATTACGCCATCACTTTTTGACGTGAAAGACAAACAAACAGACATTCATTTTTATAATATTAGTGTGAATTAGAAAATTACCTATGGAGTTTGTTGTTTATCTAGAAAACGGGACTGAAATTGCTGGATGTTTGAGTTTTTCCGTGCGTTATAGGCTAAACACTAATGGTGTTAAAAAATTTAAAGCTCGTGTGTCTGCTAAAAGTACCTTCGAATTTTGATGATCGGTGAGTGAGTGACAAAATTAAAGAACTTTGACCTACAATAGTTCTTAATAATAAATCTGCATAGTTTAAGTCTAGACTTAGCAAAGCAACCAAGGCCAAAAATTTACTACCCAATCGCCGGACATCGCTTAGAGGCATCCACCTCTAAACGTTTTTCGGCTTGTGTGTGAGCATGAGTGCGTACGCATGCACTTGTTTGTGTGCGTTTGTGTGTGTGTGTGTGTGTGTGTGTGTGTGTGTGTGTGTGTGTACGTATGTGTGTATGTTTATGTGTGTGCATGCGTGCGCGTGTGTGTGCGTGCGTGCGTGTGATAAAATTAAGTCTATTAGAGTCTCTAGAAAGGCGGGGGTACTTACCACTATACTACCGTAGAGACGAATACATAGTCTCAAAAAGACTAGGAGTTGTTACTAGTACAACATTTTAGCCGAAAAATCAACAACAAATGCTTTAAAAAATTTTTAAACGTATTAAAAAAATTGCATATTAATTTAACTTCTTTACACGTATTGCTTTTAATATATAATATTTACCTCATTAATCTCCATTTAACTTTGTAAACTTGTATTGTAAGAAACATGTCGTGTTACATTTTAAGTAAAATTAATTAATTCAAAATAAAGTACTTCCCAAACAACGTCAAAATTAATATAAAGTTATTTATTTCTTAACTAGATTGGGAAGGAAAATGGGTAATAAGCTTGTTAACAAATATAAGGTGTGCTCAAGTATGTATAAGAAATTTATGTTTTTTTGTCTGTATAGGTATTTGTTCAATTATTTCTTCTAAACTTCATTACGAATTTTTGTACAGTTTTCACTATTATTGTATGTTGTGTTCAACCCTTTTTAACGTCCCACTGCTGGGCACGGGCCTCCCTACAATACGAGGGGGATAGGGCCACAGTCTACCACGCTGGCCAAGTGCCAGTTGGCAGATTCCACATATCTTTTAAAAACTAATGGTAATCATGTTTAAAATGATTCGCACATGAAATCAGAGATACGAGACCCGGGATTTGAACCCGCTTCACTAGGTTTTCTAAGCAAGTACCTTACCACTAGGCTACCACTGCCTCTTCTCTATCATTAATATAGAATTATTTCTAAAAGAAGATATTTTTTCATTACAGTTATAGGAAGCAATATTAATGTTTTAAACTCAAGTCACTAAGCTTGAGCAAAACTAAGGCAAATTAAGTTATTTAAGTTAATTAAAAAAAATATACTTTTATCAAACTTAATGGATGTATATTGTATAACCTACTTATATATAAAAACAACTCTAAGTACCTATATACATATTATATATCAAAATCCATTACTTCAGTGTTTAGAATTTAGCCACTTCCTACAAATTAGTATGGAACCGCTATATGGAAAGTGTGACTTACCTATATTAAATCTTATCGCATTGGAATAAAGATAATTTTTGTATAATAATATTATTTCGTATTTACAAAGTATCAATTCGGGTAACATTAGTTGCATTTGAATATTATAAATCGTTAAATATTTTAGTAGTACTGGTATGGAAATAATTTGTCATATATAGTAAAAACTAGCTTTTTTCCGCAACTCAGCTCGAACGGGTATAAAATTTAACCTATATCCATCTTCATGATGCATATTATATTCTTGCCTTTCATCACCATCTTTTCTGGGGTTTAAGCGAGAACGTAACAAACACACAGACAGATGTACCAATTTATATTATTATTATATGTCTAAATGCTGTGATTACATTATAACATACTAATTCTTTAGAAAAAAATCAAGGGCAGTAATTTTTCCTCTTCCTCATAAGACAATTACAATAACCAGAAGACGACCGAAAAACTGATGGTCTAGTTTTCTTCTTGATATCAGAGATAATAACTTTTTAAATGACATCACATAATCGTAATACCAGTTAGCCACTAGAATAAATTATACATTTTTAAATGAACTAGTTATCGCCGCGTGGTTGAAAATCAACCATAATTCAATAGGTTTGATGGATATTGAGGTTATTTTTTCAAAGTTATATAGATAACTAGCGACTCACCCTCGCTCCGCTCGGATTCGTCCCTATAAATAAATAAATATAAATAAATATGCTGGGACATTAACACACAGCACCATCTAGTTCCATGGTAAGCTACAAAGCCTGTGTTATGGATACCAGATAGTTGATATACTACACATATATAACTTTAAATACATACATATTATAAATATGAACACCCATGACTGGAGTACAAACATTCGTGCTCATCACACAAATGAATGCCCCCAGCGGGACTCGAACCCGCGACCACTGGCGCAGAAAGTAGGGTCACTACAAACTGAGCCAAACGTGTCGTCAAAATATATCTTTAGTATAGATTTCTCAGAGATGAAATATTTTCCCGCAGTAAAAAGTATTCTATATGTTGTTCCGGATAACCAGCTACCATCAAACCGAATTTCATCAAAATCCCTCCAGTGGTTTTTCCGTGATGCGGTAACTCTTTTGGATTTTATAGATCTATACAAATAATAAAATTGTAAGTAAGCCGAATCTGTACAAAATATTTTTTGGAAAATCTTATTAAAACAGACATTAATATCATACAGAGGCCGAATCTATAGTTTTTAGAATTTTTGCCCGTCTGTTTGTCTGTTACCACATCACGAGAAAACTACTAGACAGATTTTCATGAAATTTGGTATGGCGATAGCTGGCTATTTGGGTTAGCATATAAGATACTTTTTACCGCGGGAAAATATCTTATTTCTGAGAAAAAATACAAATACTGCAATGTAAGAGTATACTTATATGTAAAACCTAAGAATTTGATTTTTAGTCATCTGAACGCAGACGGAGCCGCGGGCAATGCTAGTGAGATATATAGTGCAGAAACGACGGCTTTATATCCTCTCAATTCTTTACCTTTTCTGATTTCTTGACAGAAAACATTATTTTAGCCCAACGCGGGACTTGAACCATGACTTCAGGTAATACAACTCTAAATAGCCTTTCCAGCCACTAAACCAATGAGGCAGTTAAATGAAGATTTTACATGAAATATCACAAAAGTTAATAATATATTCCATCACACTATATAAGCTCAAGACCTAGTGAAGACTTTTCTAACTATATTATTAGTTGCACTTTAACATCAGTTATAAAGAAAGTTTTCACATATCTCATGCACTTTGTTCTAGTTTTAGTAGCTTTTAGTATAACTTTTTTTCTTATATTGTTCTATCTCAAAAGTTTTATGGTAATTAAAACGTGCATAGTGTTTTCCTTAGTTCATCATTTTTTATTACTTTTCTGTTTTTACTTTTCTTCAAACTCAATAGACGGTTAAAATAATGTTTGAGAATAATATTGTTTAAGAAAAACTGTTATATCGACTATTCATTTTTTTGCAAGGAAACCACTACACTTCATACATTCAGTGAAGTAAAATTTCAAGTAAAAAAAACGTAAGCAATAATTATAGTTTTAAAAATCGGGCAAGTGCGAGTTTTTTTTTTGTGATATGTTTACATTCTAGCGATTCATCGTCGTTTCACTCGAGTTCGTCCCTAGGCACGTTTTAATTTTTTTTGGCGAAACTTTAATTCTTTTTCTAAAATAAAAATAGCCTAAGTTACTCCTTATAATATCAGCTATCTGCCAGTAAAAGTCCCGTTAAAATTAGTCCAGCCGTTTTGGAGATTAGACGGAACAAACAGACATACAGGCAGGCAGACAAAAGACGGACAGACAGACGACAAATTTTTAAAAAAAATGTGTTTTTCTTAAAAGTACCGTATATAATTTCATATGCATTTAGTATAAAGTTGTTATTTTGACATTACAAACAGACACTTCAATTTTATTTATTTATATGGATTTACGGTTTTCGGATTCTCAAATGTCATGATTCTAGGTCAACGGGAAGTACCCAGATTTTGATTCTCTTGCAATTATCAAAATATGCAGCATAAACCGCCATATCTTTTGATCGCGTTGGATTACAAGTTTGATTTTTTCACAGCTCCAAGGAATTGCAGACTTAAGTATTTAATATATTTTAAATAAAATTATCTTTTCGGATTATTTCGCAGAAATCTGCGAAAATTAAAATAAATATTTTAATTTTTGGTTTCCGACGTTTGTAATGCTTTACAGCAATCATGATCACGGGTGTAAATACTCAAGGGCGTTATATACTTATATACTATAAGGCGTTATATACTATAATTTTATGTCCTTCCCAGGGTCTTAAGTTGTCTCCATACCAAATTTCATCTATATCTGTTTAGTAGATTAAGCATGAAAAAGTAACAGACAGAGTTACTTTAGCATTAATAATATTAGTATGGATGAGTGTCCAACATTATAAATGTATTCGTAGATTTATCTCATTAAATATTGTAATTCCATTAAGTCAAGTTTTAGATTTTTTTATCTTTATCGTTTTCAAAGAAAAAATTGCCCATATTTTCTTTTAATCTTTAGTAAAATATGGATAAATGTCAGTATACAAACATAATTTTCAGTTTTCTTAAATACCAATAGATCTAGTTCCCAATTTTCATTACAAGAGTGTCACGTGGAAAATTTATCACTTCCACTCTAACTGAAGCGAAACGATAATTTTGTAACACATTGACATAGTAAATTTAATGTGTCAATGATAGGATCTAGAATAATACAAGAATGAATCTATACAGATAAATAAAATTGAAGTGTCTGTTTGTAATGTCAAATAACAGTTTTTTACCCGACTGCGCGACGCAAAGGAGGGTAATGTGTTTATCAGCCTATGTATGTGTGTATGTATGTTTGTTCCTATATGGCATTCTAGAGGTGCCGATTTTAATGATTCATACGCCTTTAGATTCGTCATGATAACGCAAGTGTCACAGGTTATATAAAATAGTTAAAAAATAAAATGGCGGATTTCAGGCGCCAATTCCAAACCAATCGAGTGGAGTATCAAAATATAGTTTTTTAAGAGGCGATCACAAAAATGTATAAAACTTATATAAAAATAAAAATAAAAATAAAAATACTTTTATTGACTTAAATATTACATTACAAGCTAGTCGCAAGGGCCCCTGTACTAGGTGTAGACCCGTATTACTGGGTACCCCGCTCATCCACCAGGACTAGAAAGTCAACAATTAGCAGAGTGAAACAACAAGATTAAAATTTAAAAGAAAAAAAGAAAAATTACATTAAGTGTGTGTGTGTGTGTGTGTGTGTATGTGCGTGTGCGTGTGCGTGTGTGTGTGTGTGTGTGTGTGTATGTGTGTGTGTGTGTGTGTGTGTGTGTGTGTGTGTGTGTGTGTGTGTGTGTGTGTGTGTGTGTGTGTATGTGTGTGTGTGAATGGATGCATTTAAAATTAACTATTTATACGTAAATATGCTTAAATATAAGCTGCTTGATCAGGTTATATTTACGATGTATCAGTTGATCATCAACTTTTCAGTCTCATCATAGTTCAATGTCAGTAGAGTTTTAGTTAATGTCCGTTTTATGTCAGTTTTTGGAAGACTGTAAATGTAAAGTCTGCTGTTAAGTTTATTGTATAGATATGCAGATTGACAGGTGTATTGCATTTTCTTAAATTTGGTTTTACTGGTAGGAATAGGGCAAACGGATTTACCCCTACGTTTTTGGATCATACTAGGGATATAAGGTAAGTGACGGTGAGCTTTAAGTACACAATTTAATATATAGATTTGGCGAGTAGTTAACAATTTATAGTTATTATATAAATCGAAAGTTGGAAAAATATAAGGTTTGAAAAACATCACTTTTAACAGAGATCTTTGCGCCCTTTCTAAAGTTATTAAATGCGTTTTGGCTGCACCGCCCCAAACAGTAATGCAGTAGCTCAGTATAGATTGCGCTAAGGCTTTGTAGGTGGTAATAAGAGTGGATTCATTCGCTACATGCCTAAGTTTTTTAAATACCCAAATAAGTTTCCTCATCTTGTCGACTATGCTCTCTATATGGTGTCGCCAGGTGAGGTGCTGATCAATAATAATACCAAGATATTTTATCTTTTCAGCTTTAGAGATACTGTCGCAAAGGCAACTGTTTGAGTCCGGATAATTACATGTATGTACTTTTAGACTGAAGTGGGAGTCTGGTTGTGTGGTTTTGCGAATCGAAAATGTTACATAGTTGGTTTTATTTATGTTTAGCGTCAACAGATTCGATCTTAACCAGCAAGAAACCCGACGCATCCCAGATTCAGTTATAACTTTTAGCTCCTCCCAAGAGTTTGCATTAAAGATGAGGGCGGTGTCATCTGCATAAGTATATATTTTACAGTTTTGGAGACTATAATTACAGAGATCGTTCATGTAAATTAGAAATAAGGTAGGTCCTAAAACACTACCTTGTGGAACTCCATAAGAGTTATTTAAAGGTTGGCTAACATGTTCACCGAGTTTTAGAAGTTGCTGACGATCGGTAAGGTAATCTGCCAACAATGCAAGGGGCACACCTCTTATACCATAATTGTATAATTTGTCGAGAAGGATGGGAATGGATACAGTGTCGAAAGCTTTGGCCAAATCAAGAAAAACTCCAACGCACTTGTTACCAGAGTCTAGATGGTTGCTTATTTCTTCAGTCAGGGCCAATACCGCATCTTCAGTGGAAATGCCGTTTCTAAATCCGAATTGGTTCTTTGACAGAAGATTGTTAGCAGTAAGATATTGTTTTAAGCGATTGTTTATGAGTTTTTCCAGAATTTTGCTTAGTACGGTAAGAACAGAAATTGGCCTGTAGTTATCGACATCGTCCCCATTCCCTCCCTTATATATAGGTGTTACAATAGCTCGTTTAAATGATTTTGGAAAGCAACCATTTGTGAAGCAAAGATTGTAGATATGACACAATATTGGTATGAGGGTATGCTTGGCCATTTTAATAAATGAGGTAGGAATGTTATCCCACCCAGGAGCAGAGTCATTCGAAAGAGTATTAATAATCATATCCACTTCAGATGGGTCAGTATGGAGGAGGGCAAAAGAATTTACAGGTGGGGATATTTTATGTGAACTACTACTATCCATTGTAGGGGGGGTAGAATCTTTAAGCTTTTCAGCTAAATTTTTACCTAAGTTAGAAAAGTGTTCATTAACAAGATTAGCAGACTGTACAGGGGATGTCGAGAGAGTGACAAGTTTACGTGCATTGTCGGTTTTGTCCTTACTAATATAGCATATTGATTTGATGTTTCTCCATAGGGTTTTCGAATTTTGTGCGCTATCTAGTTTATTCTTTTCATGACTAATTTTTAGTTTCCGTACAAGTTTATGACAGAAATTTCTATACCGGGTATACGTTATTTTTAAGATCTGATTATCAGGGTTCTTTTTAAGTTTTAGGTGAAGTTTATCACGATTTCGAAGACAGCGTAATACTCCAGGCGTAATCCAGGGCTGAAGGTGACGTTTTCTATTAGGTATCGTAGTTATATTTTTGTTATTATTAATGGCTTCCGAAATTCTATTAATCAAAACTTCCGTAGCTTTAGTCGGATCTTCAATATTCAATATATCTGAAAGGTTGTTTTTTTATATTTTGCAGAACTGAAACATAATCTATCATGACTTTTGATTTTAAGACTACACGGTTACTACGCTTGTATTTGAGGTTTAAAAGAACGGTTGAATGATCAGTGGGAGCGTTAGTAAGTACAATTGATTTTGCAGGTTTGGCCGTTTTAAGCATTATGTGATCATAACACATTTTGTCGCGAGTAGGAAGCCTATGCGCTGGTAAAAGCCCGTAATATGCAAGCGAGGTTAAGTAGTTTGGGCAATTTGAGTCAATACTATCAAGTTTTATGTCAATGTTAATATCACCCGTTAAAATAATGTTCTCAAAGTTATTAAATCGCTGAAGTAGTATTCGAAGCGAAAGAATAAAGTCATCTGTATTTCTTATAGAAGGCGTCCGATATATACCAATTAGAACAATATCAGGTAGCGTTAGAACGAGACAAGAGGCATTTTTTATATAAGGCTCCGATACTTTACAATTAAGATTCTTGTTTACATAAAAGATTACTCCATCACAACGATTTAGAGTATTTTTGGTGAAATATGAGTTATAGTTGTTATCAAGAGTAGGAATGGGTTTATCTTTTGATAGATGACATTCTGTCATAACAAGTACATCGCATTCAAACTTAAGTGATTTCAGTGTTGCTTGAAAAGTGTCAAAATTTTTATAAATACTCCTTATGTTTTGAGTAAGAATGGTGAGATGATTAGAAGTAATAAAATGAGAATAACATTCCTCAGGCTTGCATGTAATGGCCTGGGCAATTTGAAAGTTGTCTATATCTGTACTCGCTTGTAACGTATTATCCATTGTTATATAAAATTGTGTAATTAAATAAATTATCGCTGTAAGATGCCTGGAGATTTATACTATTAAATATATTATTATAACAGTTATAGTTCAAAGAAAGAAACGTAAGGATCCTTGAGAAAAATTCATAAAATAACATAGTTAATACAAAATGGGCGTATAAGAGTGTAATTTGAGTGTATAAGTGTGTAGAGTAATTGTATATATAGTGTAAACAGTAGTAAGTGTAAATGTGTATTTTATGTAGTGTTAAGTATAAAGTTAAGCACACAATAATACTAAAATTAGAATATATCTTAATTAGTTGTAAAAATAGTCATATGTTAGATTCATACATATTCTTGATTTGTGATTCACTTATAATTTTTATAATTGGAGAGTTCTCATCCTTCCTCACTAGCACGTCACCAAGGGAGGTCCAGCAAAACGCATATTTATTTGCTCTGGTGAATTCTCTTGCCAAGAAGAACAGCCTATTGCCTTTCTGTGTTAAGTGGTCCGATAGAAAAATTGGTGTATTATGACTACTTAACCCCAGGTGGTGTGAGTTTAATTTATTGTTTTTGTTTTGGTTATTATATTTTTTAGCTGCGCTCATTATATTCGTCTTCTTTATGTATGAACACAGTTCCACAACAATAGGTTTTTTATCTCCCTTATTAGTCGATCTATAGATGTCTTTGATATCATTTGTTTGGAGTTCTACATTAAGGGTAGTGGATAATTGGGTAACCATATTTATGAGAGACGTTTTGGATTCACCGTTTAACTTAGGAACATTTTTAATCTCTAATGAGCACTTACGTTGCGATTTCTGTAGACTTTCGATTTGATTTTCCAAAATTTGTATATATTCTTTATCCTTCTTTTTTTCGCGTTCCAGCACTTCCATTGATCTTTTCATGTCTTCGTATTGTGCAGACAAAAATGACAGTGAATCTTCAATTATTTTAAGGGAAGACGTTAGTTGTGCCCTTTCACTATTTTGTTGAGACATCCACGTAGACAGCATATCCTTAATGTCATTTTTGAACTCGGAAAATTCCGAGAGTATCTCTTCCGAGCGCTTACGCTTTATACGGGTGCTTATATAACTAGTCTTCGGCGAAAATTCATCATTAACTTCGATTTGGCGTAAGTTAGATTCGGAGCTAGATTTTTCAGGTGTACGCAACATTTTATTCATTTTATTATAGTTTGTAACGTAGCGTTAAACACTCGACAAGTACCAGGATCGCAGAGTTCAAAGATAGTAGTTTGTACTAACGATATGGGGGGAGGGTCCAGGCACAAGACCACCACCCTGTGTTGAGATTGGTCACTGGGGCGGGGCTAATTAACAGTAATTAACAGTCATTAGTCATTACTTCTTGGGTGGAGCTCTTATAGGAGGAGTTTCTTGGCAAAGATAGCTTCTTACCAGTTTGAGAGTACTCCTGCGCAGTCATGCGCTCCTAATATTTTCGTTGGATTTTTGATCACTATTAATTTAATTTTAACAAATTATATTAAAATAAGCACTCAGTCCGATATACACGTCTATACTTGACAGTGGTCCGGGGGGAAGAGGAATATATGTTTAAAAGTAGTTTAGGATAAAAAAGTACTAAATATAACTTCAAATATCTAATTGCCAAAAACTAAACAGCTATAAATAAAAAAACATATTATAAAACAGGCATTGGTAGCCCAGTGGTAACGCGCTCGCTTGGAAAACCGAATGAAGCGAGTTCAAATCCCGGGTCTCGCACCTCTGATATTTTCATGTGCGAATCATTTCTAACTTGATTACCACTTGCTCGAAAATAAATCCGCGAAATATTCCGAAAAGATAGTTTTATTTAAAATCATTTAAAAGTATTAATTTACACATTTATGGAGACCAGCTCACAATGACAAGACAAGTTGGTAATTGGAAAGAAAACATGTAAAGAGTTACTCAAAAAAGTCATAAAAACTAACTCTGTTTCGTTATATTTGAAATACCTAACAATAATATATTTGAATACGTAATAGAAAGTCAAAAGTGTGATTTAGGTTAGAATGGATTTTGAAATTCGCAACGTTTCTGTCCTGAACAAACTGAGATAAATGGTGGATGAAAAGTGATGAAAAGAATACCGTGTCCCTTTCAGTGAGATTTTAAATCTCAAACATTTTCAGCTAAAATGTTTCGAAGTTTAAAAAGTATAAATGAAATTTACAATATCAATGTATATAATTTATGCCATAATATGACAGTGGTAGACCAGTGGTGACGCGCTCGCTTGGAAACCAAGTGACGCAGGTTCAAATCCCGGGTCTCGCACCTACAATTTTTTCATGGGCGAATCATTTTCAACATGATTATCACTTACGTAAGGTAAAGTGAAGGAAAACATCGCGAGAAAACATATCCGAGCAAAGTTAGCAAGTTCTCAAAAGACATGTGACATCCGCTAGCCCGCACTGGACTTTAGAGGGTAGTCCTGATCCCCCTCGCCTTAAAGGGAGGTCCGACCCCAGCAGTTGGACGTTAATAAGGGTTGTATATATATAAATTTGTCTACTGTTTGTTTTTTTATACCTAGCTACTATTTGCGATTTCGCCCGCAAGTGCAATTTCAAAGTAGTCCACGATGTCCTCTGATTTATGTTAAAGCGTGTAGAACGGGAAATTCAAGTTATAAAGCCTTTCACGTTGGTGTTAAATTCTTCACAGTACAATACTACATACATTTACATTTAATTTAAATTTGAAAACTGTTGACTCAAACATATAGTTATTTTGAATAAAATATATTTAGATTTTTGTAATGTTAAATCTACTGATATACATATATCAGTATGATATATATGTATATGTGACAAGCAAAACCCGCGGCTTCGCTCGCGCTATAACTACAACAAAAAAACTTTAAAAAGGTAGGTTTCATACAAATTTTCATCCCTTATTTTATCTCCTTATGGGATGAATTTCAAAAAACGCTAAAACACGTATTTATTTAATTGTATTGAAGAGCATTAATACCAAGTTTCAAGAAATTCTGATCATAAATATTTTTTGGGTTGTGTTATAACGTGTATTCCCGTGGGAATGAGATAATCTCCCGCGGTAAAAAGTATCCTATATGTTGACCCGGATATCCAGCTATCATCGTACCAAATTTCATCAAAATCCCTCCAGTGGTTTTTCAGTGATGCGGTAACAGACAGACAGACAGACAGACAGACAGACACACAAAAATTCTAAAAAGTATAGATTCGGTCTCTGTATCGATAATAAAGTCTATTTCAATAAGATTTTCCAAAAAACATTTAAGGTACAGATTCGACTCAGTTATAATTTTATTATATGTATAGATAAAAAAGTCTGAGCTACGAGCATATGATTGCACTTTTGAATGGGATCTATACTTTACGTTTTCGAGTTATGTACAATAATGTAGTCTAACGATCCCGAGCCTCAAGAAAAATAGCCAAGCGCGATTTGCACTCACATACTTATACTTTGACGACTTACTGTACCAGCGGTCGCGGGTTTGAGTCCTGCTGGGGGCATTCATTTGTGTGATGAGCACGAATGTTTGTTCCAGTCATGGGTGTTTATATTTATAATATGTATGTATTTAAAGTTATATATGTATGTGTAACGTAACTATCTGGTATAAATAACACAAGCCTCGTAGCTTACCATGGAACTAGATGGCGCTGTGTGTTAACGTCCCAACATATTTATTTATTTATACTAGCTCCATAATGTCACACCAAAAGAACCATGTAAAGTTGATTTGATAATCACATACATATAAAATCTAAATTAAACATATATATATATATATTAATATAAAGTATTAATAAAATCGAGCAAGTGCAAGTCTGACTCGCACACCTGTATTCCTTAGTATAAAATATTACGATACAATTTAATATACATACCTACATAGTTTATTACGTCAAAAATAAAATAAAAAAATTCACTCGACTATAACATTTATTTTATTAACTGTAAAAATAAATTAATATGTTATGGGTTTTTTGATGAGAAACAAGATTATTTTTTTTTTTATTTTTATTTTTTTTTACCTAAGTGCATGAACCGTAGGTGTTATGGGCGACAGGTACTGCTTTCCATCAGGTGGTCGGTCTGCTCGTTTGTCACTGAATCTCATAAAAAAAAAAAAAAAATCAACATATTTTTTTATATTTGTAAATCACACCAGACCAAGTTTTGATTTATTATTATAAAAGATCCAGTTAAGCCACAATTTAATTGAATAAATTGCTTAAACGTTAGGTTAAAACGTATATTTCTCGTAAAAATGAGAAAGCGATTTGTAATTTCCACCTGGTATCGTAATTGCAATCTTAAGGAAATTTTCTGTTGAGTTTGAGAGCTGTTGGTCCCTCTCAAGAAATATTTAAGTTGAAGGATTTAGACCTTTTCATCAAAGCTCTAGTACAATTAAGAGTTATTATACGCCAATATATAAATTTTTTAAAGAGATGATTTTTTTCTGTAAGAGTTTAATTTATTTTTATTTTTTAAATGGTCATATTATGTTTTATGGTTCACTAGCGACTCACCTTCATTTCGCTCGGGTTCCTCCATAGGTTGATTCCTCATACAAACTTTCATCCCCATTTTCACCCCCCAAGGAATCATTTTCGAAATAAAAAATACCCTATATCCTTTCCAAGGTCTCAAACTATTTTCTTATTAAATTTCAACTAAATCGGCCGTTAACTTTAAAATTTTAAAATTTAACTTTAAAATTAATTATATCACCCTTAGAAATCGTTTTTTTAACGAATTTATGCGACCCTTACAGTTCAAGGGACATCCGAAATACCCTTATGTTTTTAAAGTTGGTTAAAAAAGTCTGTATTTTATAAGAAACTATGAACACTTAGAGGGACATAAAACTGCATGGACTCAGATTTATTACAACGCTTGTTTCACTTATTTGTGGGAATCCCCGTAGTTACGTTTTTGACTCATGTGAAATGTTTACGAGATTTTATGGCATTTTGAGAATGTATTATATTAGTTTATGATTTACAAGTGACTCACCCTCCCTCCGCAGGGGTTCGTCACTACTTACGTTTTAACATTTAGTATAGATTTCTCAGAGATGACATATTTTCTGAAGTAAAATGTATCCCATATGTTGACCAGGATAACCAGCTATCATCATACCAAATTTCATCACAATCTGTCCAGTGGTTTTCTCGTGATACGTTCCCAGATAGATAGACAGACAGACATACAAAAATTCTGAAAACTATAGATTCTAAATCCGTATCGATAATAATGACTATTTCAATAAGATTTTCCAGAAAATATTCGACTCAGAATTTTATAATATTTATAGATTTTGTACTGAATATTGTGCAAATGCCCCCAGCGAGATTCGAACCTGCGACTGCTGGCACAGCAAGTCGGTCTATGTCGGTCTATCTGTGTAGGAACGCCTCACGAGAAAACCACTAGACAGATTTTGATGAAATTTGGTATAATGATAGCTAGCTATCCGGGTCAACATATAGGATGATTTTTATTGCGAGAATATCTCATCTCTGAGAAATCTACACTAAACATTAAACCGTAACTAGAGACGGACCCGAGCGGAGCGAGTAGGTATAAGTCGCTAGTATGACATAAAAGTTTATCGTGAGGTTAACTATCTTATAAAAAACATATTAACATTTTTTTTCTTGTTTATATAAACAGGCAAATCTCGCGCCAACCTTTTAAATAATATAAATTTTGTAATATAATAAATTAATGTGTTTGATTTAATTTAAAGTTTATTTTCTTCTTTTCAGAGCTTTTAAATAAAAAAAGCTTGTTTTTATAAATTATAATTATTGTTTACATAAAATATTTATATTTTAATACAATTATTTAATTTTTTAGTTACTCTTATTCCTCTCAGCAAACCCTTTTATTTAATATCCATATCATGGGTGCGTAAAAGGGTGCGTAAAATAACATAGTCCGTTATCTTTGGGAGTCCGCCATATTAAATTAGAATGACGTCACTTACCTAATCATGCATTGTTATCCAAACTGAACGTGTATGTGATCTCATCTCAATCGCTTAACTGCTGTTAAATTTAGTTGCAAAACAGCGCTAAACTATTAATTATCTATCTATATATTAATATATAATATATTTTAAATTCTTGTATATTTATTTATTTATCGATCTCGGTATCGATAGCGATCTCGGAAACGGTTGTAACGATTTCGCTGAAATTTGGTATGTGGGGGTTTTCGGCGGCGAAAAATTTTTTTTTTTTTTTATGTCAACAAGGGGGCAAACGAGCAAGGGGCTCAATGATGGAAAGTGATTACCGCCGCCCATGGACATCTGCAACACCGCAAGGCTTGCAAATGCGTTGTCGGCCTTTCAAAAATGAATACGCTCTCTTCTTGAAGGTTGTCAGGTCGTAACGGTTCGGAAAGACCGCCGGCGACAGCTGGTTCCACAGATTGGTTGTGCGGGGCAGAAAGTGTCTACGAAAACGCACTGATGTGGAACGCTGGACATCGAGATGGTGTGGATGGAATTTACTATTTTGACGCGATGTCCGATGGTGAAATTCAGCGGCCGGGATCAGTCCGAACAATTCCTCAGAACATTCCCCGTGATAAATGCGGTAGAAGATGCAGAGTGATCCAACATCTCTACGCAGAGCTAAAGGATCAAGCCGATCGGAAAGAGCTTGATCGTCGATAACTCGAGCTGCCCTACGTTGAATGCGGTCAAATGGAAGCAGCTGGTACTGGGGAGCTCCCGCCCAGAGATGAGAACAGCATTATTCCACGCAAAATATGGTCGATAATAATTCTTACGCTCGGGCATAAGAATAGCGGTTCAAATTCCAGCCGGATAAAAAATTTTACATTTGTTTTTTTTTTTTGTATTTATTTAAGTTTTTAGTTTTTTTTTTAATCTAAAAAATACGATATTAACAAAAAAGAACTCAGTACGAAGCTCGGTCGCCCAGGTACTGATATTTTTAAATATTGTATGACAAAAAATGAATACTGACATTTTATTAGAAAATTCAGGCAAATCACTACTATGTATAGAATTGTCTAGATCAATTATTATAGGATATAAAATATAGACATACCTAATGAAGAATTGTTAGAACTAAGCCAAGTCTAGTTGAGATGTATGGCTTGGCACTAGCGCTTAAGACGGGGCGTAGACGGGCTTAAGCATAGACAAAGATCCAAAGAGCCAATGATTTATTTCATAAGCGAGTCGTAGCTTTCCTTCGAGAATATTCTACTGCAAATTATAATTATGGCTTTGATAATCTTTGATATTTGATACAATGAAGATCTGAATATTAAACTTGTTAGGTACAAATTCAATATCTATTATTATTTAAATTATAATGATCAAGTGTTTGTTGGTGTGATCCTTTGGCCTTTAAATGTTGGGAAATACATTTCGGTATGAAGCCCCAGGGTCTGCTAGTCTTAAAGAAATAGATAAGCGATAGACAACACGTTTCACTCAGTTTGTACTTGCTGTGCCAGCGGTTGCGGGTTCGAGACCCGCTAGAGGCATTCATTTGTGTGATGATCACGAATGTTTGTACTCCGGTCATGGGTGTTTATATTTATATTTATAATATGTATATATTTAAAGTTATATATGTGTAGTGTATCAACTATCTGGTATCCATAACACAAGCCTACACTTCACTTCAATTTTATTTATCTATATAGATGAACGCTGTCTGAAGATTTTAAATGCCACAACAAAAGCGCTACAAATAATTGGCTCATCAATACACAAACATTTGCTCGACTCCAACTTTCTATTTAAAACTGATATTGAATCAACAGCATAAATTTTTCAGGACACCTTAATTACAGTAAAGGAAATTACGTCATTTCTCTTTATAGATCGTATGTATAAAGCATCAATTTCTGTTTCCTATAGAGATTGTATCATGTTGATATTGTCGTAGTAACTTTTTAAAATGGCTTCACTCAAATATATTTATTCATTTTATTTTTAGTTTCATGAAGTTCGCGTTTTGTGAAGTCACAGAGTAACTAGCTGAAGGTTACTAACTCAATTAGTGGGATCGTGTCACGGTGTTTGTGGTCGCACTCCTCCGAAACGGCTCGACCGATTTTATTGATTTTTTTTTATATTTGGTAGGTATGAGAATAGGTAGTAAGTAATAGTAAAGTAAATAAAGTATTTTTCACCCTTCTGCCCCCATCTTCCATTTTTTAATCGTGATTTTAGTATTTTTGTAGGAACAATATTATATAAATACATAGTGAGGAACCCGAGCGAAGCGTAAGTAAGTCGCTGTATAACATAAAGCCAAATATTTTTTTTTGTAGACAGGACGCGGGCGTAGCCGCGGGTTCTGCTAGTTATCTATATAATAATCATTATTACAAGATTTTGAAAGTAATTCTGTCTGTTTGTCTGTTACTTTTTCACGTTTAATTCGTTGAACCGATTTAGATAAAATTTTGTATGAAGATAGTTTGAGAACCTAGAAAGGACACGGGATAGTTTTTATCCCAGAAATTATCCCTTAAAGAGGTGAAAACGGGGGTGAAAGTTTGTATGGGAAAACAATCATTTCTCAAGTAAGGTATATAAAATTAATCATACCTATTTATATATAGTCTGTCTATTCCATACTAAGGTCAAAACGTACCTAGAGACGAACCCAAGCAAAACGAGGTTGAATCTCTAGTATAATATAAAAAAAATTGAAATTGTTATAACAGTTTGAAACAGTCGGATTTTAATGTATTTGATGGATAACTGTAAAGTCAGCTTTGTATTCAGCCCTTTTTAACGTCCCACTGCTGGGCACGGGCCTTCCTTCAGTACGAGGGGGACCAGGCCATAGTCCACCACGCTGGCCAAGTGCGGGTTGTCGGACTTCACATGTCCTTCGAAAATTTGCTAGGTTCTCTCAGACTTGCAGGTTTCCTCACGATATTTTACTTCATCGTAAGGCAAGTGGTAATCAAGTTAGAAATGATTCGCACATGAAAATATCAGAGGTGCGAGACCCGGGATTTGAACCTGCTTCACTCGGTTTCCCAAGCGAACGCGTTATCACTGGGCTACCACTGCCAGTCAGCTGTAAGCAAATATAATCTACTAAAAATATATATGAAACGACAGTCGCAACCACTTAATATATTAATGATATAGCAAAAAACACAATTCTGTAATAGTTGCAAGTCATTATCGGAAAAATATTGTAAGCGTGAAAATGCTACTCTATTGGTCTATTTATTATGTTTTCACATAAAAGCTGTAGCCTTTTCTATAAAAATTGGAAAAAAAATTGCTTGCACTCTAAAGGGAAAAGGGATATTCATGAAATAAAAAAATATAATTGAAATAAATGAACCAAATATAGATTAACATTCTTTTATTTAAGCAAAAACACGCAAAGGCTCATTTTTTTCCGTATCATAATTTCTGCTGTAATCTAAACATATAAAATAAAATTCAATCGAAGATAATCCATGATCGCGCTCCAAAAAATATTTATATGCCTGATAAAAATATTTATTTCATATAGAAATTAAATTTGGGAACAGCCCCAATATCTTGTTTATACTTATTTTGGCTGATTTTATAAATATTTTGTTATAATAAGTAAACAAAGGGAAATCCGTTTTGTACACACTGCGAATCTTGCTACGTGTATGTATGTATGTCTCCGACTACATTATACTGTTTTCCTTTATTAAAGTTTAAATTATAAAATTCAATAAATTTACAGCTTTTGATTTTCCGCCAGTTATATATTTGGATTTTTAATTTACTATTTGTTAAATTAATTTATTACTATATACATATAAGTTGAATATATTTTTGTAATCACTTTTTAATAACCTTTACTTTGTTATCCTGCTCGATAGTTTTAAACAAAAAAAATTTCAAGGCACACAAGGTCATACATATATACATATATACAGATCAAACACATTGTCTTTCTTTGGGTTTCGCCACAATCGGGTAAAAATACACTTAATGATTCTTTGAGACAGATAAGATTAATTATATTGACATTAAAGCTATCTAAAATCCACCCTTACTCATCTATACTAATAATATTATAAAGAGGAAAGATTTTTTGTTTGTTTGTTTGTACCGAATAAGCTCCGAAAGTACTGTACCGATTTAGATGAAATTTAGTGAGAAGATAGTTTAAAACCTTGGGAAGGACATAAAATAGTTTTTATCTCACAAATCATCCCTTAAGGGGGTGAAAATGGGAATAATAGTTTATATGGGAAAGCAACCTAGGGAGGAACCCGAGCGAAGCAAAGCTTAGATTTACGCGAATATTTAGTATGAAGCGCTAGTAAAATATAATTATTATAATTTATTATTATTATTTAAAGTAAATAATTGAAATATTTCGGAATTGTCACGATCTTGTAGCGCCTAACGTATTTTCATCACGTCCATATCACTTTTGTATCGAGAAAAAATGTTTTCATATGTAATCCAATCACAGTGTTATTGTACCCTCGAAAATAACAAATATCGCTTGTTATTACGAAGCGGATATATAGGTGCGATAACTTGTATCACACTTTGTGATAAAATTCAACGGTTGAATTATTATTGACATTTGGCGTAGTGGCAGTAGGTTGGATTATTAAGTTTCGTAGGTTCGATTTCCTTTTAAGCCAAGTTATAGATTTTTTGTCGAATAATTAGAGGTTCGCAATTCTTGAAAACTTTTTAAGTATGCGTGGATTTGCTATTGTATCAAAGAAAAAATTTTTTGATTTTATTTCAATTTTAGTTTAAATATCGGTAGTGTTTCTAAGAAAGTGGGGTTCCTTGTAAGGCCGAAAAAAGATCATAAAATTGACAGTTGGCCTTGCTAGGGCACAAGGACATTGTTAGGAATATTTGGGAATCACAAAAATAATAACACTTAATTTTTAGTTGTAAATACTTATCGGGAAAGGGAAAATAAAGTATAAATTCATAATATTATTGCTTATAATAATTGTGCTTAGAATAATTTAACTAAATTTTTAATTAATGTTATATTTTTTTTTTTTAATTAGCTTTACCACAAGAGAAACAGGTTTATCCAAAAGCTACTGTGAAGGCAGGATGCGGTCACAGACAGACAGACAGACAAAAATTCTAAAAAGAATAAATTCGGCCTCAGAATAAATTTTACAAAAAAATATATAATATACAGATTCGACTTAGAATTTTATTAAATGTGTAGATTTAGGTAGTGTTGGCCGAAAGTCCAAAACTTCTGGTATAATAAAAAATGCTTATGTTCGCACGTTCTTTTCATGGCTAAATTATCGAAAGAAAAACAAACAGAGTCAAAGCTTATAGTTAATTTTCGCTATTTTCCTTTCAATATCTCCAGTAGTCATTTTCTTTTGTAGTATTATAGTCGGAAGGACGGTCTTGTCCCTTTTCCGTTATACCGTTATTTTACAGATGGAAGAGTTTAAGATGGCATTCGTATATTGAATACTATTTCTACTCGTAGATATTATGATATTCTTAGTAATTACATAGGTTGTGTATTAAAGTGATAAAAAAAATCCATACTATTTCTATGGAAAATGAAAATTCGCGATGCGCGACCTATAAATATTAATATTAAGTTTTCTAATTTTTACAGGCTTCTTTTGTCACTTCTTTACTATCACTATTTCACAAGGATTCGAAATCGGTGCCAGCCGATACAAATCAAAGCACACCGACTTCGAAAAAATCTGATTAAGTATCTATTCTAAATGAAAACCCCCGTTTTGTTATTTTTTACTTTTCAGTGCCTGGAAGTCGGTTTTTTTTAATTAAATTAAGAAGCCAACATAATATATAAAGAACATATCTTAAACTAACTTATAAAAAAAATAAGTAAAAAAAAAAAAAAAATTAAATGACGCTATTACTAAATTGCAATTCAATCAAAATATTAATTATTTTTTCTTTAATAAGCTGATAGATAATATTCACTTTTAATATAAAAAATATTTAAAATATAAATAAATAAATATCTTGGAACATTAATACATAGCACCGTCTAGTTCCATGGTAAGATACGAGGCTTGTGTTATGGATACCAGATAGTTGATACACTACACTTATATAACTTTAAATATATACATATTATAAATATAAGCACCCATGACTGGAGTACAAGCATTCGACATCACACAAATGA
Source organism: Argynnis bischoffii washingtonia (assembly GCA_033884665.1). Classification (NCBI taxonomy): domain Eukaryota; kingdom Metazoa; phylum Arthropoda; class Insecta; order Lepidoptera; family Nymphalidae; genus Argynnis; species Argynnis bischoffii. Next base: position 1,536,507 of record CM066610.1, read on the forward strand.
ATGCCCAGAGGCTCTCAAACCCCCGACCGCTGGCACAGCAAGTAGGGTTACTAAAAACTGAACCAAACGTACAAATCGTCTATACAGATAAATAAAATTGGAGTGTCTGTTTGTAATATTAAAATAACCTTTACTAAATGCATATGGATGTATACACGGTACATATACCAAAACAACATTTTTTACAATTTTTGTCTGTCTGTCTGTCTGTCTGTTTGTTCCAGCTAATCTCCGAAACGGCTGGACCGATTTTGACGGGACTTTCACTGGCAGATAGCAGATGTTATAGGGAGTAACTTAGGCTACTTTGATTTTAGAAAAAGAATCAGGGTTCCGCAAAAAAAAATATTAAAACCCATGAAATTGTGAACAAAATCTGCGTGCGGCGCACGCACCCGAGCAAAACGAGGGTAAATCGCTATATAATTTAAATTAAATGAATATCTTAGAGGTAGCAAGTTACTATTTATGTATATCTAAACATAGCTAACCGTGAAAACGTACCTAGGGACGAACGCGAGCGAAGCGAGCGTGAGTCGCTAGTCTACAAATAAGTTATTCAATATTCTATTTCCCATGCTTTAATACAGTAGCATTTATTATTATAATAAGGAAATTCTTAAACAGATATTGCCACTAAATTATAGTTCAACACATTTTATCGTGGATTGCTATAAATGGCATGCAAACTTTGTAATTAGTTTCTATATAAATTATATCGAAACCCGAGATACAAGCACATGCATTAGCAAAGTGCTTTGTTCGTACGCAAATATTAACCACATAATGACCGACTAAACTATTGTATTTCACGTACCTATTTAAATGTTCTGAAACTGAAATTCTAAGTGATTTAGATAAAATATTTACTGTTTTATATAAATGATGTCCAATGGGAGTATATTTGCTTTGGTAATAGTGTGAAAGGGGTCCAAACAACGGGTTTTGCTTGCTTCGCTTGGGTTCGCCCCTAGATGATTTTTAAATTGATATAACTTTTTCATTAAGGAACCGATTAAAATAAAACAAATACTTAATGTTAAGTGATTACCACAATAAATTAGTGAAAACCGCACACAAATCAGTTAAGCTGTTTCTAAGATTAGCGCGCACTAACGCACAGATAAACCGACAAACAGACAAACAAGTAAAAATCATTGTTTTGGGTTCTATTGCGTTAATAAAGATCCTCAATAATAGTTTTTCTAAAATATCTTCCATGTACAGACAGCGATCAGTTACAATTTTATTATATGTATATATTTCATTTTTATCACTATTATCATTTATTAAATCGGTTAAGGAAAGTCTGAAGAATATCTTAAAGAACCGAAAACTTATATTTCTAAAAATGTATGATCTCTATTATCATCCAACCTTTATTAGGCATCATGATTGATTATAACCTAATTTTCCTCTAAATGATGAAATCCCACGCCCAGCTGTGGGGCATTATTATTTATTTTATTTTATTTATTTTTAAATATTTTATTGTACACATAAGGATAATACATAAAATGAAAAGAAAAGAAAGATAACAAAAGGCATGCAAAGGCGGTCTTATTGCTAATAGCAATCTGTTACAGACGACCTCTAGTGAAAGGATTAATGAAACCGTAAACAGGACGGTACAACTAATATTACATATATAGATGCTCAAATATATAGGTACGTATATAAATAAATACATATGTTTCAACATAATATGCCTATTGCAAATTAAACTGCCTATTGTATCGATACACAACTTATGACCCATATATTGAAAGCGCGTAGCACTGTCTCTATTTAATCAATTAACATGAAGCTTGTTCGTGTATTGTATTTTTTTTAATCGTGCGCGTGCGTGCGTGCGTGCGTGCATGCGTGCGTGCGTGCATGCGTGCGTGCGTGCGTGCGTGCGTGCGTGCGTGCGTGCGTGCGTGCGTGTGTGTGTGTGTGTGTGTGTGTGTACATATGTTTCCTTTGTTCCTTCACACTGGACGTTACTGGAAGGACTTGATTGAAACTTAATAGTTAGATAGATATTAGATAATGTAGTTAACTTTTTTACCTACCCTTACCCTTACTTAGCCCATAGCTGCTTAAGTTTCTAGCTTCTAAAGTCTTAGACTACAATATAAGTATTAAACGTACTGTATTGTCAGACTCAAAGAAATTATAAGGGTTTTTTTTTTAAAATTTTTGGTCCGGAACCCCTTAAAATATAATAATCGCCCGAGTAATGAACTCGTTACTTTAAACAACATTTCTTATTTTTCAAAATTAAATCACTTTATATTGTAGCGAGATAGAAAGGGAAGGTAAATCGCGATGTAAGGTGATTACTGTCGCTAGATATTAGAGAAAATGATCTATTGCTCAAACGTGCAGTTCTTTGCTGAAAACATTATATTATACTAGCGACTCACCCTCACTTTGCTTCGGGTTCGTCCCTAGATAAAAACAAATCTATCCCACGGGAACCGTACATTTTTCCGGGATGATATATAGCCTTCCTCAGTTAACGGGCTATGTAATTCAAAAAGTATTTTTCAAATCGGATTAGAAGTTTCTGAGATTAGCGCGTTCAACCAAACAAACAAAAAAAACTCTTCAGCTTTATAATATTAGTATGGATTTTTTGTACTTGCTATATTTATTTAGAAACGATTCACATATTTCACCTACAACAAAAAAGAGTTGTTTATTTTGTAACGAGATATTTTAATCAATATTGTGAAAGCAAAAACTTTCATTTGTGTGTTTGTTTCTACTTAACGCAAAAACTGTTGGATGGATTTGGATGTTTAGTCGACAAATAGGCTATTAGGTACATGGGATAAAAAATAAGCTATTAGTAATAAAATTTGTCAAAAGATGGCGCTGTCTGTATATCCTCATCGGATCACCCAAGTAAAGCAATGATAATTCGCTAGTTTCATAATACTTTAGGCAAACCTAGCAACTATTAGACATTTTAAATACCTAACATTATCTTTTCGAATTTTTTCGCGAATTTATTTTTATTTTTGGTTCCCGGCGAATGCTTTACAGTAATCATGGTAACGGGATAGACTGAGAGTCTCTAGAAAAGTTAGTTTTATATAAATCGCTAGTATTCATTATTATATGTTGCTTAATAACATATCATGCGTTGTTTCCGTATAAAATTTAATATGATATTAAAAATGGTGACTGAGATGGGTGTATTAGCACTCCAGTAATAAATATCATTAGGGAATTCTAAAAATAAAAAAAAGATCTCAAATAAGATCTCACAGTACAGTGACTGAATCATCAATCTTATGCCTTTTGTTTATAAATTAACTAACTCGTCCTTTAGACGCGGAAAACAATTAATTACTTTTCTTTGAATTTAGATTTATGTTTTTCCTGCGCTATGGTTGATGAGAGGTTACTTTGACTTTATAAATTATGTGTTTTTATATGATTTAAAGCTCATATTCTGAATGTAATCTAAAGCAGTGGTAACCCAGTAGTAACGCGCTTGCTTGGGAAACTGAGTGAAGCAAGTTTAAGCCCCGGGTTTCGCATCTCTGATATTTTTATGTGCTAATCATTTCCAACACAATTACCACTTGTCTAACGGTAAAGGAAAACATCGTAAGGGAACCTGTATGTCTGAGAGAACCTAATATTTTTTTAAAGAAATATGAATTCTGCCAATTCGCACTTGGCCAGCGTGGTGGACTATGGCCTGATCCCCATCAAATCGAAGGGAGACTCGTGTCCAGTAGTGGCACACTAAAAAGTCCTAAATACGATCTGAAAGTATACAGACAAAACTAATTAAAAAAATTAAATTACTAAAGCAAAATACCCAACGGCGTGAAATTTGGACTAAAAAATGAACACAAAACAAGTTGACGTAACTCGGTATTATGCATTCGGAGATACTAACGTGCTCTGTGTATTTTTTTACTTTAAAGACCACCCTCTTTGTAGATCTGCTAAGATTGTGATCTTTTCTTGGTTTTTTCAGCATAGTATTCAAAATAGTTTCTTTTATAAAATTACCAAACTTTTCTAACATAAACGTTAAAATGTTCTATAGTGATAATACTTTCTTAGATTTTCGCGAATATTTGACATTTTAAATAAAATTATCTTTTCTGGTTATTTCGCAGATTTATTTTACCTAGGCACTGTCTGTAACAAGTATATAACGCCTTTGAGATGTCTAAAACCTTAGTCTCTACCGTGACCAACCAAAAATCAAAATAAATCTGCGAAATAATTCGAAAAGATAATTTTATTTAAAATGTTCTATAGTGAATTAGCTAATAGATGAAACAAATTAAATCAAAATTTCTCGTTTCTTGAGAAAAAATCAATAAATTTTATTTCATAATATAGCAAAACTATAAATTATAATTATTTTTTATCAATTGCAAAAAAGGAAAATATACGTAATTAGTGTGTAGGAGTGTAATAACGTATGTTGTAATAACGTACTGATCTTCTTTCGCCAGGACTGGGGATCTTTTTTCCTAACTGGTGGTAAACCACAACATTCAGTAACGAATTGTAATAAGTTAATACTGAATAAAATATTTTGAATATCTTCTCAAATTGAGAGCGCAGATTTTCATGATTTTTCTATTGAACCGATTAAATCTCAATAATTATAATGGTACAGTGTACTTTAAATAAAAAAACAAAATTGTACAAACCTTTTATTATTTTACTATGAAAAGTACATAAATTTTCTGTCAAAACGTAATTTATTTATACCTGACCTTTTCGATAAATTTTATTTAAAATGAATGAATTTACATTTAAAGCACAATCGACGTGTTAAAGCTATTTTATTCACATGTCAGTTGCTACACTGTCATGTTGATGGATATATCGAGATCTGATGCAACCGAATTCCTTTTAACTGGCGCCAATTAACCCATTTGGAGAGGTTTATTCGAGATATTTACATAATTTATACAGCTAGATGTTTTCCGAGCTATTTCTTTGGTTATACATTAAAAAAATAATAATTATTAGTAAATTTCATACAAGTACTAGTTAAATTCCATCCGAATCAGCCCAGCCGTTTTAGATTGATGGACTAACAAACACACATACATACAATATTTCGTATTTATAATAGTATTGTTATTAATGTTAGGACTAAACCTGTTATTTTTATCTACACTTGTTACGGACGACGAGCCCCGACGAGCCGCAACGGAAAATCTAATTTAAATCACGCCCCTTTTGCCTTACTATGTGCACACGTGAACTATTATACGTGTAAGATTTGCGTTACTACGCAATAATTGTATGACTCTTCCAAATTAAATTGATTTACACATGTTTGCTCATTCAGTAGTATGTAGATTGAGTGTGTTAAAATTGTACAAAGATAAGGGATTTTATCTGTTCAGTGTGTGAGTTCATTCAAGTGTGCAGTGTCCAGTGTTAGTAAGGGAGATAAAAGAAAGAAAAGTAATCTCAAGTGTTTTATTCAGGAACCAACATACAGCACACCACACAAGCTGGTCCTTCAAGCCAGATTAAAGAATAGTCCAGCACAACACTAATATTATAAAAAAATACCGACTTCCAGGCACTGAAAAGTAAAATATAATAAAATAACTAAACGAGCGTTTTCATTTAGAAGTCACTGTGCTTTGATTTGTATCGACTGGCAACGAATTTCTCTGAAAATCTGATTAAGTATCTATTCTATTCTATCGCCCGTTTAGTTATTGTTTACTTTTCAGTGCCTGGAAGTCGGTTTTTAAACATTTTTTTTATGTTTTTATTTTTCCATTTTTAGTGTAGACGTATCATCAATACAAATTAATCAAGCCCAAACACCAGGTAATTGCTGTAAATCGTTGAGGAGTTCCTTCGACTGTCTTTCAAGTCCATCATCAGATCGACTCCAGACCTTCATTAAATAGAAGTGCTTTAAAATACCTAATGAAAATGTTAACAAATGCACTATTCGCCGCTACAATTTTCGAAAGTTCCCCTCGATTTCTCTGGGATCCCATCAGCAGATCTTGGTTTCCTTATTACGGCTCTTGGAATATCGCCTTCCCAACATAAAAAGAATTATCAAAATCGGTTCATAAACGACGAAAAAATCCGCGAACAAACATAAAAAAATATATATTCACGGTCAAATTAAGAACCTCCTCCTTTTTTTGGAAGTCGGTTGATAAAGAGGAAAGATTTGTAATTGTGTATTTTTGTAACGAATAAACTCAAAAACTACTAGACCGATTTAGATGAAATTTGGTAAGAAGATAGTTTGAGACCCTGGGAAGGACATAAGACATTTTTTAATCCTTAAGGTTGGTGAAAATGGGGATGAAAGTTTGTATGGGGAATCAACCTAGGGACGAACCTAAGTGAAGCGAGGGTGAGTCGCTAGTCAAAAGTAAAATAATAAGTTGTTTACATTGCTATAACTAAGCATATTATTTTTTTGTAAAAGACTGTTACATTCTCCAGAGAAAAACAAAGCTTCTAACGGATTTATGTACAGGAAACGTATTCACAAAAGCCCGACCCAAAGTGAACATTAATCTTCATTCAAAGGTGTAACGAATTGTATTGTGATACGAAATATTTGTTAATTACTGTCATGGACTCGTATGTATGTATTTATGTATGCCATTTTTATAAGCTTTTATTTAACTTGCAATGTTTGTTAGGTGGTATGTTTGTATGGATCAAATCTTGCAAGCTAAATAAGAACCACTTCCTCTAATCCCGTAGAGTTAAAATTATATATTGTGGTCAATTCTGGTGACAATGACAATTTATACAAAATATGATACTAGCGACATACCCTCACTCTGCTCGGGTTTGTCTCTAGTTACGTTTAACGTACGTAAACGTTCCCGCAGTACAAAGTATCCTAAATGTTGATCTGAATAACCAGCTATCATCATACCAAATTTTATCAAAATATGTTCAGTAGTTTATTCATAATGCATTTCCAGACAGACAGACAAAAATTCTAAAAAACTATCGATTCAGCCTCTGTATCGATAATAATGACTATTTCATTAAAATTTCCAAAAAAAAAAATATTACAGATTCGAATGAGAATTTTATTATATGTATAGATAGATATAAGTAATCTGTGTATTGCCAATAATTACTTAATCAATTGTAAAAGTCTAGTTTACAAATACAATTAATGTCCAAAATTGGTTCGAGTGTAAAATTAATACTTCTAACTATAACTAAGTGCAGAAAATAATCTAAATAAGTTCAAAAACCAGAAACTTTGAAACGAACAGGAAAATGTCGTTAGATATAATTTCCGCATTATGTTCCCACAATCTAACTTTGTCGACAAAACTTTTTACACACGCTTTCAAATGACCAGTGAAATTAAAGTGAGAACATTGAAAGTTAATATTACGCTTTTGAATTCTGCAAGATACGAATCTTAGTTTTTCCATTTGAATAATTTTGTTTATTTAATCTATTTTCTAGCGACTTATGCTCGCTTCGCTCGCGTTCGTCCCTAGGTACATTTTCACGCTTAGCTATGTTTAGGTATACATAAATAGTAGCTTGCTACTCCTAAGATATTCATTTAAATTATATAGTGATTTACCCTCGTTTTGCTCGGGTGCGTAGGCCGTACGCGGATTTTGTTTATAATTTCATGGGTTTTAATTTTTTTTTCACGCAACCTTGATTCTTTTTCTAAAATAAATGTAGCCTAAGTTACTTCCTATAACATCAGCTATCTACCAATGAAAGTTTCGTCAAAATTGGTCCAGCCGTTTTGGAGATTAGCCGGAACAAGCAGATAGACAGACAGACAAAAATTGTAAAAAATGTTGTTTTGGTATACATACCGTATATATACATCCATACGCATTTAGTAAAAAGCGGTTATTTTAATATTACAAACAGACACTCCAATTTTATTTATCTGTATAGATTATAGAGGACTTATATATGGTGGAGGTACTCAATAGAGTGCAAGGCATTCCCCGTTATGTTAATCTACCGCGCTTGAGTAAATCCTAAAATCTCCTCTTGGGCTCCCGTACTTTTAGTGCTTTTTTTTTTTGAAGTCGGTTTTAATTTTTTTCTTAAAAAGTTTTTATAGTATGAAAATAACCCCTAATACATAGACATTAGGTGTATAGTTGTAAGCTTTACGTACTCTCTGAGACATGAAAGCGTAACATCGTCAACTTTCCTTCTTCGGGCTGCTACTGAAAGTTATTGGTAGGAAAACTTGATAACTTATTTTTATCTAACTCGGGAATCGAATCCAGGGTCTTATAATCTGAACATTTTTTCTACTGAGTAATGAGGTATTCAAGCATTTACATAGTAAGTGATTTTTACCCCAGCTCTCGTAATACAACGATATCATCCACCCATGATATATCTCATGGGAAATTATGCCGACTAATTTTACTGATTACAATTGTATAACCTCTAGAGATAAGGCTTTGTTGCCAATTACATTTTGAATGATTTTGAAAGACTTTCTTGATATTTTACTTATTTTGCCTTAATTTTTAAATGTTGCTTCAAAATAAGGAACGAAAATTCGTGTTAAAATTATCTCGATCAAAGAAAGGAAAATGCTTTACGTTGGGAATTAAAATATACAAATTCTTGGGAAAATTAAAAGCTTTTTGTATGCTTAAATACCAAAAGTAATTTTGCTATTGTGTCGTTTGAATGATCAAATATTTAGAGAAAGGGGAAAAAATTTAAGTGTAATAATAAACACTTTATTTTCTATTATATTAAGAATTAAAATTGAATTTTTTAAGGGTTTTAGATTTCTGCGCTTGATATTTATTATATATATCGTATTATCCATATTCTATGAATATCATCTTTAGTGGTTACTAATCTTGTGGGCGTTATCAGGGCTCAAATAATAAAGAATTCAATTGAAAAACAATTTAATCAGGGAAATCACAATGTTATACACTTGAAATGGTAATTCTAATAATTTAATTGAGCAAGCGGGTTCACAGGCTTCGTTGTTACTTCCACATTCAATATCGATACACAACTCTCCATTGATCCACCATGATCAACTAACGTTACTAAGCCATGCGGGATCTCGACCCCGCTCGAGACGTAATCTCTGCTTTAAATTTGAAATTATTTTAAAAGCAATAAAAGAAACAAAAATATAGCATTGTGATTTTAAACAATAATACGGTTTTATGGTAGACTAGCGATTTACCCTCGCGTCGCTCGGGTTCGGCCCTGGGTTGATTCCTTATACAAATTTTCTTTCCCATTTTCACCCCCTCAAGGGATGATTTCCGGAATAAAAAATATCCTATGTCCATTCCAGGGTTTCAAACTATTTTTTTAATAAATTTCATCTAAATCGGTCTAGTAGTCTTTGAGTTTATTCCTTACAAACATATAAAAATATATTTTCTCTTTATAATAGTAGTCCACTTCTCTTTATAAAAGTAATCCGCTCGGGTTGTCCCTTCTTACGTTTTAACGTTTAGTGTTAATTTTTCAGAAATGAAATATTTTCTCGCAGTAAAAAGTATCCTATATGTTGACCCGGATGACCAGCTATTATTATACCAAATTTCATCAAAATCCCTCTTGTGGTTTTTCCGTGATGCGGTAACAGACAGACAGACAGACAGACAGACAGACAGACAGACAGACAGACAGACAGACAGACAGACAGACAGACAGACAGACAGACAGACAGACAGACAGACAGACAGGCATAAATATTCTAAAAACTATAAATTCGGCGTCTGTATCGATAATAACGTCTATTTCAATAAGGTTTTCCAAAAAATATTCAATGTACAGATTCGGCTTAGTTACAATTTTATTATATGTATAGGTTTTCGGAAAAAAACATATTCTATGTGTAGCCCTACAAACTCCTCTACCTTTCAGTCAAAGGCCTTCATATATAATCGGTAAACCCGTTCCAAAGATTACCCCGGACAAACAGAAAGAGATTTTAAAAAGGATTGTTTGGTTACTGGTATCATAGTAATTTTGAAATAACAGACAGAGACTTTAATTTTATTTATATATACAAGTTGACTCAACGATGTTGATCTTAAAAAATTGTTGTTCTTTGAATTTTTATAAGAATTCTAACAATTTATCTCTTTCAGATTTTCTAAATTTCCCAATTTTCGAACGTAAATAATTTTAAAATAATGTAAACACGAATTAAATTCTTCAAAAACACGTTAAATTACCAATTATATTGTATTGGTTTACAAATTAACAACGAATGACTCTACATTTGCGTTGAATTTCCAACCAAATTACTTAATCTCTCAATACGAAATGAAGTCGATTCATGGCAATGTCGTTTTTATTCGTAAATAAAATTGCTTTTTTATTTGAAATTTATTTTTTCTTGATGTTCGGTTTGATCTATAATATATTACTGGTAAGTCTAATATATATTAAATCAGACAGATGGGTGTCTGACTCTAATATATATATATATATATATATATATATATATATATATATATATATATATATATATATATATATATATATATATATATATATATATATATATATATATATATATTTTAGTGGTACGGAACTCTTATTGCAAGAGTCAGAGACCTATATATATATATAAATCATTGCCATTCGTTAGTCTCGCTTAACCTCAAAAACTGCTGGATTGATTTGAATAATTCTTTTTTTGTCTTGTTGGAGGTGGATCGGGTAATTTAAGTGTAAAAAAGAGGAAAGTTCAGAACTGTTTATTTTGTACCTATGTATATATAATATATAGTCTGTCTATTCCATGCTAACCGTTAAAACGTGCCTATGGATGAACCCGAGCGAAGCGATGGTGAGTCGCTAGTATAGATATAAATAGATAAATTATATAACGTAATACCATATACTCATGTAATGGAGGCAAGTCGTATACAAAATTACCTTTCGCAGTCATTTGGATGATATTTGTGATGTATTTCATCACTAACGACACTCATCTCCCTTTCAGAAGGAAAAATGGGGTCATTATTTAACCAAGATCACCGTAGAATATGTTATTTAAAATATACATAGTAAACAGGTACATTTTTTACATGATATTATTAACTCACTTGAAACTCTGTATCTGGAAGTTGACTTTAACTTATTTCCAATTGTTTGAACTTTTGTATGAGAAAATCAGATGAAAATACAATAATTTGGTATTATCAAGCTGATGGTGGAACAAAGAGGTGGTTTGAACGACCTTCAAGTTGATCCCCATTGGATTTTAGCGACACCCAAAAGATATAATCGAAAAATTGGTTCAAAACTATTAGTTTTATTTGAGTTAATGAACAAATTTCCAAAAAACTATAGTACATGCAGTTATTCCATACTTTACCTAATAAAAAGGCATCTAAAACAAACAGTCAGACAGATTTGAGAGATGGAGATTAAAGATCTATTATTTTAGTATTTGCTTAATCCTCTTTCACAAAAGAAATATAGTTTAACACGTAGTTCAGTCAGTCAGTCTCGCCCTTGATTGCTGTAAAGCATTTGAAACGTCATTAATCAAAAATCAAAATAAGTACATGAAAAATCTGAAAAGATAATTTTATTTTTTTAAAACATAATTTTGCACTATTATAACACGTATATATATATGTGTATATATTATATATAGTACTAGTAAGCTTAATACTTATCATAACTTCTGATGCGGTAGAACTGAAGTAAAATAACTAACAAATATTGTCCATTTGACCAGCGAGGGGATGACCCGTTTTACGACCTTGTTTGCGAAAAAGCTCTACGGATATTGAATCTAAGTAATTGACAAATTTTATATTGAAATGAAGTTTTTTATTTGTAATGTAAAGATTAGTTAGCAGTTAAGGTTTATTTGTATACTAGTGACTCAATTTTACTTCGCTCGACTTCGTCCCTAGGTACGTTTTAACCACGTATCATATGTTTTAACGGCTAATATGGAATAGATAGAGATATATTATATAATATAAACTTAAAAACATAGGGCATCTGTTTTATCTTGATTGGTCATGAGCGCAAAAATATTTTTTATTTCTTATCAAAATTGTTTCACTAGTTTAGTTGTGACAGAGTTACTTTCGCATTATTTTACATACATTATTTTTAAAACCTTTTTCATACTCAGAATCCTTTTTACTTTATTCAACAGACAAATTCATTTCTATTAAAAAATCACGGTGATATATTATACCGTCGATGCATATCAACGGATCAACAGTAGTTTAACAGAGACCCAAACAATCTATCTGTTGGTTTCCTCACTAGAGATAAGAATTTGACATAATTTATAAGGAGCTTAGGTTACATACATATATCTTTAGTAAGGTAACATCAATTGGATAAATTACTGGGAACCGTTCACCTTGTTGTGGTGGGGGGCTTCAGTAGCGTCCGGCAATATAGCCAGGCGCGAAGACAAGAAACGCACTGGGCCAGCCAGCCACTGTGGCCAGCCCACTTCGGTGGCTGGTGTACCATGCGGGTTGCTCCTGGTATTTCTCTGATAGCATAGTGAGCTGTTGGCACAACCCCATGGTTACTGTAGTCTGCTTCGGTAGACCTGCCGTCGGAGCATGGTGGTGCGTAAGCGATCCTGCGACGCCCTATTAAGACGGGGGAGGTTCCATTAGGTTTTAGTGGGTAGTACTAGCTTTGTCGGTAAGTCTCACATAATGACCTGTATATATGCAGATGGTATACCTAAATACATTCCCCAACATTAAAAAAAAGGAGAACTTGACATAAGTAGAACTTTCACCGACATCTAACCTTTTTATTGCGTACAACATTCTTAATTATCTTGATTGATAATTTTCGAGTAAAAATATTATTACATCATTACTTGATTATACAAATGATATATCTATGTATCAAGTTTAATTTAACGCTGCTTTTAAGTTTAATCATGATTCAAAACATATGAAACCAGCGTTTTTAAATGAAATGTAAATATTAATTTTGTTCGTAATATTATTATTGGACCTTAATTATACATACTGTTATGTTGTCTTTTTCTATATTTTAAACTTTTCGGTTTTGTTTTTCAATTGTGGTTAAATGTTCATTTTTAGAAGAATAGAAAATTTATGCATAATTATTTTATCAATATACTAGCGACTTACCCTCGCTCCGCTAGGGTTTGTCCCTAAGAACGTTTTAAAGCTTAATATAGATTTCTCAGAGATGAGATATTTTACCGTAGTAAAAGGTTTTCTATATGTAGACCCGGATAACCAGCTATCATGATACCAAATTTTATCAAAATCTGTTCTGTGGTTTTCTCATGAGATGTTCCTAGACAAACAGACAGAAAAATTCTAAAAACTATAGGTTCGGGCTCTGTATCGATAATAATGACGATTTCAAAAAAAAAACAAAAAATATTTAATGCACAGATTCGACTATGTTAGAAATTTATTATATGTATAGATAATTACTCAAGTAAATATAAAAAAATATACTTCAAAACTGACTTCAAAAAAACCATGTCGAATTGAAAACCTCCTCCTTTTTTCCGTCGGTTAAAAATATCAAAAGTTACAACAAGCGTTACTCTAAAATCTAAGCAATGGAACTGTTAAATATAATAAATCAAGATATTCATTAAATCAAGCAAAAATGAAAGTTTGAACATCTTTTATAAAACTCTTAATTAAAATTCAAACATGATTTTACATAATTTTGCGATGTGACAAATTGTTTTAACGAAGACATTCTAAGGTCTTAAAGACCTTGAATATATAAAATATTGAGTTTATAATAATAAATATAATTTTAAATAAAACTATCTTTTCGGATGTTTTGGCGGATTTATTTTGCTTTTTTCCATATTCAAGTATAAAAGTAATTAGAATTATACAGATGTTTGAAATTAAAATTAACAAATATTCTAAGGTACTTTGGTGCCATTTTTCAAGTTTTTTTAAATTCACTTTTTTATTTTGTGGGTAGGCGTAACAACTATATAATACCTTTGAGACATCTAACACCTTAGTCTCTCCCGTAACCATGATTATTGTAAAGCATTCGAAACGTCGGGAACCGAAGAGCAAAATAAATCCGTGAAAAAATCCGAAAAGATAGTTTTATTGAAAATGTCAAATATTCGAGTAAATCTAAGAAAGTATTAATAAATGTAATGTAAAATGCTATTGTATATGATACAAAATATTTATAGTACAGACTCTAATATCTGTCGAGAATCTTAAGTAGCCGGCTGAATTTTTTAGGATGTTAGCTCTTTTGAAACTGATACTAGTAACCAGCCTTAAATCACATATTTTTGTCACTGAACACACTCTGAAACGGTTGAACCGATTTGGATAAAACTTTGTACAGAATATAAATCTGGAGTAACACAAAGGCTACAATTAGTAATTAAATGTTTCTAAAAGATTGCGATTCCTGTATATAATTTATACAGATAAATACAATTGAAGTCTGTTTGTTATGTCAAAAAAACAGCTTTATACTAAATGCATTTGGAATTATATACGGTACTTATAAGTAAGTAGTATAAATAAAAACACAATTTTTAAAAATTTTGACTGTCTGTCTGTCTGTTTGTCTGTTTATTCCAGCTAATCTCCGAAACGGCTGGATTAATTTTAACGGGACCTTCACTGACAGATAGCTGATATTATAAGGAGTTACTTAGGCTACTTTTATATTATGAATGTGAAAGTATAGAAGTTCGGATGTTTGATACTCAATCACGCCAAAACGCTTAAATGGATCTGGATGAAATTTAGCACAGAGATAGATTATAGTGAAGAATAGCATATAGCTTGCTTTTTATATGGATAGATTTGTTTTCGTTTTTCTAGAGGCAAACCCGAGCAAAGCGAGAGTGAATCACTAGTGTTAGAAATAAATAAGGCACTTAGTTATTAATTAAGGCACCAAGTGAAGCTAAGGTTGGTCGCTAGCATCTTATATAAAACTAGCGACTCACCCTCGCTTCGCTTCGGGTTCGTCCCTAGAAAAAACAAATCTATCCCACGGGAACTATACATTTTTACGGGATGATATATATGATGCCTATAGCCTTCCTCAGTTAACGGGCTACTCAATGCAAAAAGAATTTTTCAAATTGGATTAATAGTACCTGTGATTAGCGCGTTCAACTAAACAAACAAACAAACAAACAAACAAACAAACTCTTCAGCTTTATAATATTAGTATATATTATAAGTATATTAAAATATTTACCAATGAATTTATTGTCAATAAATTTATTTTTAATTATAATTTAACTACTTTAATTTTCAACGGAATTATAAATTAAGCAAAATTAAATAACATTCATTTGTAAACGAAAATATTTCACTTGTTTCCAGTTCCACTGAACGAATTTTATAATAATTGAATTGATTAATCGCATCAAGCAATTATTGTATGTTTAAATTAAATTTTGTCACAGAAACAATCATATCAGCATGTAAGTTTGTTAGGAATATTAAACTGGTTCGAGTTCCGGGTTGGGCCAAAAATTATTAAGACTAGGGGCTTGTGTCAGAAACTTTTGGACGACAACGTTTTTCATATAATTTCCTTTTGTCAAACGATTACTTTTTTCAATTCAAGTACTAACGATAAATAATTTAAGAATTCTGTATAAAATACTCAGACTCAGTATTTATGAACGAAAAATTTAATTCTTCATGTAGCAAAATAATAAAGCTTTCAATACTATTTTCAATACTTAATCCTATTTCCTTCATACATATGATAAAATTCCGAGTCGAATTTGTACATAAAATATTTTTTGAAAATGTTATTGAAATATTCATTATTCTCAATACAGAGGCCGAATCTATAGTTATTAGATTTTTTTCTGTCTGTCTATCTGTCTGTCAACCCATGACGAGAAAATCACTAAACAGATTTTGATGAGGTATGATGATGGCTGGTTATCCGAATGAACATATAGGATACTTTTTAGTGCGGGAAAATATTTTCTCTTAGAAATCTATACTAAACGTTAAAATGTACATAAGTAGGGACAAACCCGAGCGGAGCGAGGATGAGTCGCTAGTGTATAAGGAAATAAGGGTATATTATTAATAAATGACTCATATCTATAAATACAATAAGAATACAACATTAAGTAATGCAGGGTATAATATTAATTACAATGAAAAAGCTAGGAGAAGTCATTATTAATCGTTCTGGCTAGGGTTGCCAAAAATGTGAGGTGAATATATTTTTTTAATTATTTTTATAGTTTCATTAGTGAATACATTTTTTTATTTCAATAGTTTTTTTTTCTCGTGGTAAACAAGCAATCATGTACGGCAAATCATCGTTCAAAAATATCCTCTACTGTAGAATTTAGTAACCTAAGGATATCTAGTTTTGTTAAACAAACGCTATCAATCAATTGGTAAAAATCGATAGTTTAATACACTTTCCAATTATTCACGGTAAGACTCAATTATTATCCTTCTAAAGGTTATATAATCATAGCCTTTCTCAAAGCTTTTGTTACTTTGCGTAAAGCAAGCACTGTTAAAAACTTAAAGGATTTATAAATGTAATCAGCCCATTCTAATGTTTGACTGCTGGGAACGGGCCTTTCTTCAGTTCGAGTGGGATCAGGCCATAGTCCAACAAGCTTTACATCAGACTTTACATGTCTTTCGAAAACTTGTTAGGTTTTCTGATACGCTAGTTTCCTCCCGATGTTTTTCTTCACCGTACGACAAGTGGTTATCATGTTGGAAATGATTCACACATAAGAATATCATAGGTACGAGACCCGGGATTTCAACAGCTTCGCTCAGTTTCCCAAGCGAGCGTGTTACCACTGGGCTACCACTGGCCTTTAAGCTTTAAATGCAATAGTTATCTTAAAAAAATCTAAAGTATAGGATATTATATGATTAAAGAAATATATTATATTGAAATAATTACATGACAGTTTACACATGTTATAATGGAAATATAATAATATAACAATACTTATTTAAGCACATGTAATTTGTCTTTATGTAAAAATATAGTAGAAAGATCTCAATTATTCAATACATCATTTATACATATTATATTATTTATTTATTTTATTTTTTATTATACATCATTTTAGTCTTTATCTTTTTTTGAGAAAAATTTTCTAATAAATTTTTGTTGTAAGAGCAAATATTTAAGATTTTTTTAAAGAAAAAAATAATATTGGCAACCCTAATTAACATAGGGGAATATATACGTTACATTAACCTCGAAGTAGTCAGTTATGAGTGCTATGACATATTAGTAGCGTCCATCTTGAGGGTTAACGACGTCCATTTTTGTTTCGACCGGACAGAATGATGATGTCCCTTAAACAAATATATGTATGTACATGGGTTTGTTTTTGATATATCTTTATTTTAAAAAATGTATTTTTATCTGTACTAATATTATAAAGAGGAAAAATTTGTTTGTTTGTTTGTACTGAATAAGCTCCAAAACTACTAGTCCTATTTAGATGAAATTCGCTAAAAAAATAGTTTGAGACCCTGGGAAAGACATAGAATAGTTTTTATCCTGGAAATCATCCCTTAAGGGATGAAATTGGGGATGAAAGTTTGTATGGGGAATCAATCTAGGGACAAACCCGAGTGAAACGAGAATGAGTCGCTAGTTTTTGATACATCCCACCTGGCCCTGCATGTCCTTGGGAAAATATATAAAAAATAGAAATATATGCCTTTATTTAATTTTCACTACATTATTTTACAGCAATGGTAATTAATAAATATAAATAACGCACAAACAGTTCTTTACTTAATTCATAAAGAGCTTAATTTTACCCATTGAAATGAGATATAGTTGCGATTCCATCGCTTTATTGGCTTAATAATAATACGTGTAGATTTATTTGATTTATTTTAATTTTCTCTTTAATTGAAACTAACGATACGTTTGCAGCGACTCTACTTGCTGTGCCAGCGGTGGCGGGTTCGATTCCAGCTGGGGGCATTCATTTGTGCGATGAGCACGAATGTTCGTACTTCAGTCATGGGTGTTTATATTTATAATATATATATTGTATGTATTTAAAGTTATACATATATGTGTAGTGTATCAACTATCTAGTATCCATAACAAAAGCCTCCTAGCTTACCATGAAACGAGATGGTGCTGTGCGTTAATGTCCCATCATATTTAAAAAAAAACATCAAAGGTGCGAGACCCGGTATTCGAACTCACTTCACTTGGTTTCCCAAATGACCACCTATTCCTATTTAATATTTATTCAAGGTACTGAAGCTCTTGAATTTCAGATTTGTATTTTCGTATAAATTCGCCACATCCGTACATTTCCTTCTGTGAATATAATTTACCTAAATCTATAAGTTCTGCCGTATTTACATAGGATACCTTACTATTGATAATGAACCGTGTGGATTGTTGATTTAGGATTCCCTATATCTAAACGGTTTTGCCGATTTAATTTAAATAGTGCGAGAATATTTTTTTGGTTAGTTATTAGTTATTAGAAACAGTGTCTGATAATACTAGATGAAGATAACTTGAGTCCTTATATGGTAAATATAGATTCGATATGTAAATATTTCTTTACTTCTTGATTTTTTTGTTAATATCAGACGTAAGTCAATTCTCCGGATGTTCTTAGACATAATGTAGCATAATATATCACACTAGCGACTCACCTTCATTCCACTTGGGTTAGTCTCTTGGTATATTTTAACAGTTAGTATAGATTTCTCAGAGATGAGATATTTTTTTTGCAGTAAAAGTATCCTTATTGTTGAATCAAAATCTGTCCAAAGGTTATCTCGTAAAAAATACTAAAAACTATAGATTCGGCCTCTGTGTCGAAAATAATGACAATTTCAACAAGATTCTCCAAAAAATATTTAACGTACAGATTCGACTCAGTTAATATTTTATTAGTTATCTATTGGCGACAATGCAAGTGTCATAAAAATTTACTAGTTGGCGCTATATGACATTATTAGCATAGCAGGCAGATGAGCTTAAATAAGAAGTAAAAAAAAATTTTTTTTTTTACTGAAAAATTGAGTTGTTTTAGATAAATTTAAATAGCAAAACCTTATCTAAATACACAGTTTGATTCAATTTAAATTTATATATATACAAGGATTACTCAATTAATACTATGAAATATGTTTATTGACTTGTATTCAAACATTTAAATAAAACTATCTTTTCGGATTTTTTCGCGGAAGAAAGTATTATGACTTGTATTCGTTCAATGATATTTGTAATAGTAGTAATACACCAGACAGTTTATTAGAGAACTAGTGACTCACCTTGCTTCGCTTCGGGTTCGTCCCTAGACAAAAACAAATCTATCCCACGGGAACTGTAGATTTTTCCGGGATGATATATAGCCTTTCTAAGTTAACGGACTATCTAACGCAAATAGAATTTTTCAAATCGGATAAGTAGTCCCTGAGATTAGCGCGTTCAATCAAACAAACAAACAAACTCTTCAGCTTTATAATATTAGTATAGATAATAGCGGCTCGCCCTCGCTTCGCCAGGGTTCATCCTTAGTGAAATAAAAACTATCCCACGGGAATCGTACATTTTTCCCGGAAAAATGTAGCCTTAATGTTATTTCGGAATATATTCTATCACTGTGTTTCATCCAGATCCGTACAGCCGTTATAGCGTGATTGAGTAACAAACATCCATCCATCCAAACTTTCTTATTTATATAGTAGTAAGATAAGATCAACGCATTCTTAATTTAAAGAAAATGCATCTATACATTATAATTAAATTCTAAGTCGAATATATACATTAAATATTGGAAATTAGGAAGAAAATTATCCATACAGACGCCGAATCTATAGTTTTTAAAATTTTTATCTGTCTGTCTATCTGTCTGTCTGCCTGGAAACGTATCACAAGAAAATCACTGGACAGATTTTGATGAAATTTGGTATGATGATAGCTGGTTATCCGGGTCAACATATAGGATACTTTTTACTGCGAGAAAATATCTTATCTCTGAGAAATTTATACTAACCGTTAAAACGTAGTATACTAACCGTTAAACTCGAGCGGAGCGAGGGTAAGTCGCTAGTGTTATATATTATTAGATAGTTTTAATGAAAAAGTAGTTCCAACTTAAAATATTTCGACCATCCTATCTAATGATCCATAATAATTCTTATGCCGAATTACACAAAAAAAAAACAGATTACATTAACTTTACCTTCAGTGTGGTTACAAACAGCGTCAATTTATTTCACAAACACTAATAAATTATGGTTGAAAAATATTTGTACAGTAGATGTTGAAAAAAGAAAATAAGTTACAAGGTCGATACAGTGTAAGGGATAAGTATATAGCGATAAACAAATTGATATGCTACGAGTATCTTCTTACTAATATTATAAATGTGAAAGTTTAGGTGTTTGGATGTTTGTTACTCAATCACGTCTGAACGGCTGAACGGATTTGGATGAAATTTGACCGAGATAGATTATAGTCTGGTATAGAAAATAGGCTTTTTGTCCCAGAAAAATGTACGGTTTCCGTGGGATACATTTGTTTTTGTTTTAGCTGGTTAGCAATAAATGGCTATCGCGTAGGTTTCAGATCACATTTTTTTTTAATCTAAAATTTTTTTAAGGCTCGTTCTTAATTATTCAACGACTTGAAAAAATTATATAGAATGAAGATATTGCTTTGTATTTACGTAAGATTTAAAAAAAATCATAAATATAGCTGCCTATATTAAATAATTTAAATTGTTAAACTATAGCAACGCGATGTTTTTTTTAAGATACTTCCTTGATATTTCCCGTTTTTACCATTTTTTTTTTGTAGAAAACACCATAAACAAGGCTTTTAAAACGTCAGAAACCGTAGTATCTTCCTTGAACATGTTTGTCGTAAAGCATTAAACGTAGCATTAGCGTAGCCTAGTAAGGTAGCATCTAAAAGCGAAACGTTGGAAATCAAAAACAAGTATTTCAGAAGAAAAGAGAAGAAGGTCAAGTAGATATATTTAACATCTCAAATATTAATAAATATAACAAAGTATTATATATTAGCTGAACCCGCGGCTTCAGTCGCGCTAAAAATGTGATAGACGTATTGTTTTATTTATTATTTTAAAGACGAGGTAAGTAAAGGTAGGTTTCATACATCCTTTCATTTCCTATTTTACCCCCTTATGGGATGAATTTTGAAAAATGCTAAAACGTATTTATTTAACTGTATTGAAGAGCATTAATAACAAGTTTCAAGTATGATGATCATAAATAGTTTTTTGGTTTGTATTACAAAGTTTTTTCCCGTGGGAATAAAATAATCTCCCGCGGTAAAAAGTAGTCAATGTCACTCTCCTCCCTCCAACTAAAATCACGCTAATCACTCTGTTTTGACGTGAAGGAAGGACAAACAAACAAAAACACTTTCACATTTATAATATTAATAAAGTATAGATTATTTATTATATTAATATAATAATAAAAAGCTTATAATTTGGAATACAGAACCATTTTTCGTACCCAATTTGATTGATTGTTCTGTCCCGGTAACACAATATCGATAGTTTCCTCCATTTACAGCGTCAACAAGTTTATTAAATAAATTTCCTCATAAGCATATAATTTTACGTATGTATACGTTTTTGACTATTAACAGAAAAAAAACAAAATGTTCTTTCTGTTCTTTGGGAACAAATAATTAAATATGTCTTGTAGATCAAATAAGTAGATACACAATTCCATACAAAAGCGCTCTTAAAACTGTCACCAATTGTGTTTATTTATTCTTTCATCGGAAGACAAGTAGTAATTCTTCGCACGTGAAAATATCAGTGCAGCGCGACCCGGGAATTGAACCCGCTTCACTCGGTTTCCCAAGAGCAACCTACCGTTGCTGTTACCACTGAGTTTCCACTCCTTAACACAAAATAAGATAAAAACTACATCAAGCTGTAATCTCTTTTACCTAAGTCAGTTAAGACGCTTAATGAACTCACGTATACTTTAGGGAATGTTCTAAGAATATTATACTCGCCACTTTCGTCATATCACACGAACGCGATTAAGATATACTAGCAGCGTTAGCTTCATAATACTGTGGATTACTCGTTCTTGTATTCATGTTTTTATCGTGATACTAGCTACTTACCCTCACTTTGCTCACTATTATTTACAGGTAGCGCCACCTTTTGGCACATCAATCAAATCAAATTAAATCAAAATATACTTTATACAAATAGACTTTTACAAGCACTTTTAAATCGTCAATTTTACATTTTAAATTTAAATTAAATCTCAGTGTAGTCAGTCCGTGAGGAAGCTACCACCGGCTCGGCATCGGCATCTTATTACTAACAGCCTATATGTTACTCCAAGTCTATATGTAATCTAAATTTTATCAATATAGTATCAGGGTTTTAGCGTAAAGAAACAATTACATACTGCCTTATTCAAATTCACATTTATCACTATATAGTATAAAACAAAGTCGCTTCCCGCTGTCTGTCCCTATATGCTTAAATCTTTAAAACTACGCCACGGATTTTGATGCAGTTTTTTTAATAGATATAGTGATTCAAGAGGAAGGTTTATATGTATAATACATGCATAATATATTAGAGAAACATGGATAATTTTAGAAGTTTCTAATGTGATGTTGTAAATAAACACATTTTTTGCGCTTACATTGCAAACGCTGGCTGAACCCTACGAGATAGATCAAAATAATGGTACTACAGTATTGTACACCTTAAAAAGGTCTATGTCTCAAGAATAACTTACTACATCCAAGTTAGAGACGAACCCGAGCGAAGCGAGGCAGAGTCGCTAGTAAAACATAAATAAAAAGTATACTGTTACGCGACGCTAGTTTAGTCGAAGACATTGATTGTCTTAGTACAATCCCTGAGGTATTCGACTACGCAGGTGCCAGACAGGCAGGGAAAAGTATGACGACGAATATATTGTGACGTTTGGGCGGGACGTATGATTTTCTGTTGTGTGCATAAATTTTATTAATTACTGACAGTATAACGATTAATACACAAAAAAAACTCATTTATAAATTATATTTTCTCTCTTCGAACATATAAAAAGAGGTCGTGGTCACGAAAATACTGAGCCATCTCAATTAATTGATGTGTAAGAATTATATTTCTTTGAAAACGTGCCGCTTTTTCGAAATTTTCTCACGCAATCGGCTCATTGCAAAGCTTCAATTTATTGTTTTTTAAAATATGTATATTTTTCATTATAATTTATATAAATGTACTATTTTTTATTACACTTGAATAAAATATAGAAAATAACATGTAATAAAATTAACTTACAAAGATGGTCTTATTTCCAGGAGAGATTTTTACCAGACAGCCTAAGTGACATAGAGAGATAGTATTAAAAAGCAGGCTAAAGTGCAGTTATAACAAAACATAAATACTATTTATACTTTTTTTTATGAGATTCAGTGACAAACGAGCAGATAGACCACCTGATGGAAAGCAGTACCTGTCGCCCATAACACCTACGGTTCATGCACTTAGGTTATAAGTAACAAAAATGCAGAACCACAGGTGCGTTGTCACTGTGAGGACTAAGATGATATGCCTCTTGCCTGTAATTGCGCTGGCTACCTTATCCTTCGTACCGGAACACAACAATGCAATCGTTGTTGCTTGGCGGCAGAAATAGATAAGGGGGTGGTACCCATCCAGTCGGACTCCTCAGGTTTGACAGAGTCCTACCACCGGTGAAAATTACAATAACTGTAAAGATAATATTGTTATTTAAGTATTTTTTGAAGTATTTCGCGTCTGTTTGTAACGTCAAAATAACATTTTTTACTAAATACATATCAAAATATATACTGTACTTATAAGAAAAACACAAATTTTAAAATTTTTGTCTGTCTGTTTATTTGTTCCGGCTTATCTCGGAAACGGCTGATTATAACGGAATTTTCACTGGCAAATATCTGATATGATGTTATAAAGAGTAACTTAGGCTACTTTAATTTTAGAAAAAGAATTACGGTTCCGCTCGAAAAAATATATATCTAGTCATCTAGACTATATAAAAACTAGTTTCATATAAAAAGTTAACTCGAATGTGCATTGTACATTCTGAATGAAATTGTCAAAATACAGATATTTTGGAAAAGCAGCGAAGTGATCCGTGATGATGGAATAGCACTCTCGACTCACGCATTTGTCAAATTGCGACCAATTGATTGGCAGTGAGTGCTTTTTACCACTTTTATTTCAATTTCATGTTGATTTCGTATATTAGAATATTGTATGGCTTATTAGAATAATCATAATCCAATTTTCTTCTTATTAGGCAGTGGTAGCCCAGTGGTAACGAGCTCGCTTGGGTAACCGAGTGATGTTGGTTCAATTCCTGAGTCGAGACCTCTGATATTTTCATGTGCAAATCATTTCCGTCTTGATTACTACTTGCTTTATGGTGAGGAAACCTGCATGTCTGATGGAACATCAGCGTGGTGGACTATAGCCTAAATCCCCTCGTATTGAAAGGACGCCCTTACCTAAAAAACTATCTGAATATAATTTTCGTCTTTGTGGATATGAGAAGGCTGGATTAGGTCTTAGACTAAAGATTTATATAGGCGGAGCTTGCCAAAAGGCTGTCAAAGTCAAAAATAGTAGCGTGATGTTGCTGTTAATGCTATACATACATACAGATTGTTTACTGTCTTAAAAGAATAAGTGTGTAGATATTAATTGTTAATGTACAAATTTTGAGAAGAAAATATAAATAATATTGAATAATAAGAATAAAATAATATAATTTTGTAAATCTCAAATATTAGGACTTCCCCTTGAAAAACTTTTTTTTCTAAATAAAATCTGTTAGCTATTTTTATTTATTAAAATTTAATACTTTCTTAGATTTACGCGAATATTTGACATTTTAAATAAAACTATCTTTTGGATATTTTCGCTAATTAATTTTCGGGAATTTCGCGTAAGGTCGGGAACCAAAAATCAAAATAAATTCGCGAAAAAATCCGAAAAGATAATTTTATTTATAAAATATTAAAATTTATTTATCTATTACAGTAATGAGTATTTTGTTAAAAAAAAAAAAACATTACTGTTTGGTTTCTTGTTTAGTTGTATGACACTGTGCATTATTTCTTATATAACTGAGGTATACGCATACATACTATACATATAATAAAATTGTGACTAAGGCTAATCTGTACATTAAAATAGAAACAGACATTATTATCGATACAGAGGCCAAATCTATAGTTTTTAGAATTTTTGTCTGTCTGTGTATCTGTTACCGCATCACGAAAAAACTACTGGAGGGATTTTAATGAAATTTTGTATGATGATAGCTGGTTATTCGGGTCAACATATAGGATACTTTTTACTGCGGGAAAATATTTCATCTCTGAGAAATCTATACTAAATGTTAAAAAGTAAGTAGAGACTAACCCGAGCGGAGCGAGGGTGAGTCGCTATTATTATATTATATCCCAAAAACTTATTTATACATATAATAAAATTCTGAGTCGAATCTGTACCTTAAATATTTTTTGGAAAATCTTATTGAAATATACTTTATTATCGGTACAGAGACCGAATCTATATTTTTAGAATTTTTGTCTGTCTGTATGTCTGTCTGTTATCGCATCACAGAAAAACCACAGAAGGAATTTTGATGAAATTTGGTATGACGATAGCTGGATATCCGGGTCAACATAAAGGATACTTTTTACCGCGGGAGATTATCTCATTCCCACGGGAGTACACGTTATAACACAACCCAAAAAATATTTATTTAACTTGGTATTAATGCTCTTCAATGCAATTAAATAAATACGTGATTTAGCGTTTTTTGAAATTGATCCCATAAGGAGATAAAATAAGGGATGAAAATTTGTATGAAACCTTAATACCTTTTTAAAGTATTTTTGTTGTAGTTTTAGCGCGAGCGAAGCCGCGGGTTTTGCTAGTAGTATATAAAAACGTTTCAAATAAAGCATATTTTATTACATGAATAAGCGAGCATTGAAAACAGTACATTGTACAATATAAACTTAATTACAATAAGTAATAGTTATGGTAATTAACCATGAACGATAAGTTATCTATATTAGCATATTAATTGGACACTCAATTTGATTACTTACTAGATAGTTACGTCATTAAGAGTTATCGTCTTTTCGAAGATTTATTGTTAGGTATTGCAATAAATATTTAATTTATTAGATTTGTGTATATGTATTGTATGTATTCAATCCTTTTTAACGTTTCACTGTTGGGCACGGGCCTTCCTTCAGTACGAGGGGGATCAGGTCATAGTCCACCATGCTGGCTAAATGCGAGTGGACTTCACATGTTTTTCGAAAACTTGCTAAGTTCTCTCAGACATGCAGGTTTCTTCACGATGTTTTCCTTCAGTGAAAGACAAATGATAATCATGTTGGAAAAGATTCACGCATGAGAATATCAGAGGTGCAAGATTCGGGATATGAACCCGCTTCACTCGGTTTCTCAAACCAGTACGTTACTTCTGAGCTACCACTACCTCAATTTAAATTATTAGCTGTAAATAGTTCGCTTGTCCATGTAAGTGCATAACGCGAAAATATTTTTCATACTAATCATATGTGTTTCATTAATAATAATATATTTGTACTAATTTTCACGAAAATCAACTAAATGTTGTAAAGATTGATGTCTTGCAGCATCACTGTATGGCAGATTACAGGAATATGGATATCATAGCAGTCAATATAAAAACTCTTAAGTAAACATTTGAAAAAATAACTTATTAAGATTTTTGAATTATTATACCTACTTAGCCCAATGAAATAATGCTTAGCTATGTTATTAATTCAGACGTATTAATTCAAAAATCTTTTTGAAGTCAGTGTAAGGCACTTCAAAATCATTTGTCTACTTTTTTTGAAGTCAATCAAAAAAGGTTCATCAATTCATCAAGTTTACGGAAAAAGTAGTAACAGTGGCCACTCACGATAGAGTAGATCTGTATGATTTTACCT
The DNA here is from genome assembly GCA_033884665.1 of Argynnis bischoffii washingtonia. NCBI lineage: Eukaryota > Metazoa > Arthropoda > Insecta > Lepidoptera > Nymphalidae > Argynnis > Argynnis bischoffii. The sequence continues at coordinate 1,563,522 of CM066610.1, forward strand.
GTACAGCTAAACTTTACATATAAGCCCGAAAACTAAGCAGATGAAATACGGTTATCTACTAAAGCTTCATATTAGACCAGTTAACTGCTCTTCACATCTTTGCAGCATCCAACGTATATATGTACGGGCATCTTAAGCAGTCTAGTTTTTATGGTTGTTTCAATTCTTGTGCCGTGCAATATCCATATGAAAAAAATCATTTTCTTTATAAAAATAGAGTATTATATTCACATAATAGACTTTATGTATATAAGGAAAAATATTTAGATATCTTGTTTAATGCCTTTGTGGGGTATTATTTAATGGAAAGAATACATTATTAAATTATTCAATAATATACTATTTTTACCGACTGCGGTGAAGCCTAAAGGGGGGTTGTGTGTATGACCTGTATGTATGCATGTCCGATCCTATGTTCCCTTATAATTACTAAACGCCCTAACAGTTTTAATGATTAATAAGTCGTTAGTTTCGCATAACACCTACTATATTCCTTTGCCAACTTTTTCCCATTTTTTTTTTTTTTAATTTTTGTTTGCTGTCGTGTTTTTTTTATTTTTATAATTTAATTTTATTTAACAGCTCGTTAGTGGAGGCGAATTCAACATTTGGAGTATTATTAAACATTTTTTTGTCTCAAATTAATTTTAAACATATAAAAAATCTTCATTTTTATACCACACTCGATAAGTTTAGAGGAAAAAATTTTTTAAAGTCACATATATTCGCCTGAAATCCACCATTTTGATATTTAATAATATCCATATACCCACGATACTAGCATTATTAAGTCGAATATAACGACATATAAATCATAAAAATCTGTTAAGTCTTCCATTCCAGCCAGGACCTTCGGATCTGCGACCCTAAAGACTAGTATGAAGCCAATAAACATTAAGGTATGTTCAGGCTAACGTTAAATAACAATAGAGATCTATTTTTGTATGCGATATTGATTTGTATCGTAATACTTCTGAGTTATTTATTTCAACTCAAGTTACCTAATCATGTATTATATTTTTATTACTAACGGTTCACCCTCGCTTCGCTCGGGTTCGCCTCTAGACAAACAAAAACAAATCTATCTCATGAGAACCGTACAATTTTTCGGAATAAAAAGTAACCTATTTGTTAATCTGATGTATGAACTATATTATTGTTAAGTTTCATAAAATCCAATCATTAGTTTTTGTAGACTGAGCTGTATAAATCACTATAGTTTTTTAACTATCCCACAGGAACTCTTTAATTTTCTGGGATGAGACGTATTTAATATGTTGACCGGGGATAGTGCCACCGTTCAAAATTTCATTTAAATCGGTCTATCAGTTTCGAAGATTAGCCCGTACAAACAGATAAACAGACAGAGAAACAAAAAAATTGAAAAAGAAAACTGGATTTGTTCTATTTCTCTCCTTACATCCCCCTGACTCGGTTTTAAGCATTTTTTTCTATGTACAGACATTCGACCTCTACAGTCTTATTATATGTATAGATTTAAAATATAAAATTTTGTGTTAAATTATAGTCTTTGAAAATCAAAACTGACGTATTTAGAGCGCTATAAAATAAAGAGATGCGGCGTGGTAACAAACGGTATCTGCTAGAGGGAATTAGACAGCTTTTAATTAACGGCTCTAACAGAATAAGCTTTGATTTCGTACTTTATAATAAGTATCATCTTGTCTTTTAAAAATAATGTATTTCGAACTAATACTTTTAACTTTTAACGTTTACAAAGCCATGTCAAGACTTCGTTTGTATATTATAAACATCAGGATGGCATTGACATTTTCCACGACTCTTATGCTGTCTTTAAAAAAAAACTCACCGATCATCTATCGGTGAGTCCTCATTTACGTTGAATATATATATATATATATATATATATATATATATATATATATATATATATATATATATATATATATATATTAGGGTGTCCCTTATTTTTCAAAGTTTTAAATCTCTAACGCATAGGTTTTAGTTTTGTTCATTTGCCTCTAAAACACTCGAAAATAAATTTTTACCTTATTTGGAGTACGATAACCCGTGCCGACTTGCATAGAATCATGTACATACATGTTGCGCGGCAGTAGCGGTGCGTATTCACGGCATTTGTCATTTGTTCTCAATTATTCTCGCGATTAACACGTATTGTTTTACATTTAAAAGATGTCAGTGGAATTAAGAAGCAATAAAAAATGTATTTTCTTAGTTGGTGACGTAAATTATCAAATAACAGGCGCAAAGTTACCGTCTAATCGTCAAGTTCTTGCAGTACTTTTTTTTAACATTCGCGAAGTTAAATTGACTGTTAGTGAAAGCGCTAATCTCGTCATTCGGGAGTGCATTATATTTTGGGAAAAAGCTAGAATACCTACCAGAGCTATACCTAACTGTGTAAAAAAACTTGTGGATCTTCACCATGCTTGGAGGGAGTTGCAAAAAAATTCTAAAAAAATACAAGATATATACAAGCGCCGTGAGGAGGACTTTAAGAACAATTTAGATAATTTATTTGATATAGCACACGCTGATGCTTTGAAACTGATGAAAATTGAAGAAGATAAGATATTTTTACAAAAACAAAGAGAACCAGGGCGTCCAGGGTGCTTAGCGGGTGTAGACAAAAAGTTAGCCGAAAAAGAAGAAAGAGCAAGACAAAGGAAATTAAATAAAGAGAAAAAAAGATGTGAGCAAATGTGTTTCGGAGGTTTATCGTTATCTATTACTGCGCAAGATTCTATTCAAAGGCAAGGGCATCACGATCAACTTACAAGCTCTGATGAAAGCCTTGAGGAACCCTTGGCATCCACCTCTCAAATGGTAAGTTCTGAAACTACTTCAAAAAGAGGAAGGAAAAACTTTATCACGCCTAAGTTAGTTGCAGCTTTAGATAGATGTCAATTAAGTATAAGGGATTCTGTCTATATACTTCAGGCTGTAGTAGAAGCACTCGAACTTAGTTGTGATGATTTTCCGATAAACAAATCGTCTATTCAACGTATTCGCACACAGAATCGAAAAGATAGAGCGGAATCTGTAAAATCAGATTTTCAGAATAATGTGCCTGAAATAGTGACCGTTCACTGGGATGGGAAATTATTACCTGGACTTGACGTGAAAAGTTCTAAGGAAGAACGCCTACCAATTCTAATTTCATTTGGAGAAAAGGAACAACTTCTGGCTGTACCCAAACTTGAGAGCTCTTCCGGCCAGGATCTAGCTAAAGCTGTGTTGAACGCACTTTATGACTGGAACCTCGATGACAAAGTACAAATAATGTGTTGTGACACAACTGCGTCTAATACAGGGCGATTGAAAGGAGCTTGTGTACTTTTGGAACAAAAACTAGACAGGGAATTACTTCTTTTTGCTTGCCGCCATCACGTTTACGAACTGGTTTTAAAAAGTGTGTTCGAAACAAAAATCCACCAAGTCACAAGTAGCCCTGATATCCCACTGTTCAAAATGTTTAGAGACAAGTGGAAAACTATTAATCCTGCTGCTATTCAAACAAATATCGATATCGTCACACGACATTTTTGTAATACAACAATAGAAGATTTGTTGAAATTCTATAATCAAGAACTGCAAAAAACCATTAGACGTGACGATTATCGGGAACTGATTGAACTATCTATTATTTTCTTAGGAGGAGACAGTGAAAAAAAAATTAAAATTAGACCTCCTGGAGCGATGCATCAAGCAAGGTGGATGTCTAAGGCTATTTACTCTTTAAAGATGTTTTTGTTGCAATCTCAGTTCAAAATTAGTGCCAAGGATAAGCAAGCACTTCAAGACGTCTGTTTATTCATTGCGGTTTTATATGTAAAACCATGGCTTGGATGTAGTCTGGCGGTGAAGGCACCAAATCAAGATTTGTGCTTTTTAAAGAGGCTTAAGGAATATGAAACTGTTGATAAATTGATCTCCAAAGCAGCCCTGAGCAAGTTTAGTCAACATCTTTGGTACTTGTCAGAAGAAATTGCGGTTTTGTCACTCTTTGATGATGAAGTTAATGAACAAACCAAAACGAACATTGTAGTTAATTTCCAAAGAGAGAGTTTGTATAATTCTGGGAAGAGATATATTCCATCTAAAGAAGATATCTCTGATTATTTGTATAGTAAGTAGGAATACAATAAATACTATTTCTTGTATATTTATTGTATAATATATTGTGTATTTATTGTATATTTATTAATTAGTACTATTTTTATACTGTTTTCAATAAATTGTTATTAATAATGCCTTATTTATTGTTGCAGGAAAATCATTAAGCGATTTTGTGTCTGTCAAGAGCACAAATTTATTTTCTCGATTAAAGATTGATAAAAATTTCCTCCAGAGACCCGTTTCTACATGGGATGAAGATGTTGGTTATTTAGAGGCGAAAAAAAAAGTGCTTTCTTTAACGGCAGTTAATGATACAGCTGAAAGAGCTGTAAAACTTATGCAAGATTTTCATGGTTTGATCACTGCAAAGGAAGAGCAAAAGCAATTTTTGCTACGCTGTGTTCAGGAGCATAGAAATCTGTATCCAGACTGTAAAAAAGAGACCCTCAAAAGAAAATATCCTGCCTGATCTGTAATTTTATCTTCTTTTAATAAATATTTCATAAAAAAAAATATTTCAATTGATTTAGCTATATAACGGAAAGGGTTAAAAACAGCAATTTTCAAGATCTTCAGCGTTCTGTCGGCACGGGTTATCGTTGACGTAGGAAGATGAAAATTTGTATTTAAGTAAGTCTGGATAGCTTAAAAAGAAATAGGAGGTATGCATCTCGATATCTCAAAAAAAAAAAATTTCGCCCATATAAGGGACACCCTAATATATATATATAATTCTTTTTTCCATGTACTTGTTGATGAATGTTATGTACACTTGTTATTGATATACATATCAGTGAGTGTGTTACTTTTATATAATTTAGTGTGTTAATGTCAAATATGTATATTGTAAGTGTGCTTAAGAAATAAATAAATAAATAAATTAGGATACACTCTAGCTAGGTTTTCTTTCTTGTCTGTTGTAGTTATAGCTGTGGCTAGCCGAGAAGTTATACATAGTTTTCCTTTGTATTTGATATAATCTATGTTCTCTATTCTATATCCCGCACACTAGGTGTGTCCTTTCGGTAAACTTAAGCTGTATTACTCACTATAAATATAGTACCTGGGCGACCGAGCTTCGCTCAAGGTTCTATTTTGTTATATTGTATTATTGGATAAAAAAGACTAAAAACTTGAATAAATACAAAAAAAACCAAAAGTGAAAACTTTGTATTCCGACCGGGACTCGATCCCGGGCATGTGTTGTCTAACTTGCGCCTTGACCACTTGACCACAATGCTTACATCCGAGTGTAAGAAATTATCGAACATATTCTGCGTAGAATAATGCAAAAGAAAACCGCATGAAAACTCAAAAACACGCGTTTTCCCAGACATGAGACTAATCTAGATCAATTTTTCGCCCCCGAAAGGCTCCATATACCAAATTTCAGCGAAATCGTTAGAGCCGTTTCCGAGATCTCTGGTATAAATAAATAAAGATATAAAGACATAAATATACAAGAATTGCTCGTTTAAATATATAAGATTTCGTGTGAAGATTTCAACTCGGGTGAGATTGAGCGAAAGTTTAAACGAAGCGTAAACCGTTTTACCACCTTCTAAAATTGTAGTAGAATCCCAAAGGAGGCCACAACCTACAGCTAATGTCAACTCTAGATTACTTTTTAATTTGGACAAAAGCAATTTTTATTTTAGAAAAAAATCTTTTTTAAGTATTTAACTGTTTCGATAATTAAGCGTCAGTATCATTAATGCTGATTTTTAAGTCAACTCAACTCTAACAATATTTTTGGGTAAATTCGTTCCCTACGTGGGTTCATAGGGTTAATTTCGAATAATCTGATAACACGTATTGTTTATTTTTTTATCTTGAATACTTAATTTTAAAAATAAAAATGGCGGATTTTCTTACCAATTTTACTACCTATATTTTTACCCCCTTACGGGTTGAATTACAAAAATATTAAAACACGTGTTTATTTAATTGAATTGAAGATCATTAATAACAAGTTTTAAATAATTCAAATCATAAAATAAATTCTCTAGATGATCTCCAGCTTGTGTGTGAGCATGAGTGCGTATTGTTGCACTTGCTTGTGTGCGTATGTGTGTGTGCGTATGTGCGTGTATGTGTGTATGTTTATGTGTGTGCATGCGTGCGCGCGTGTGTGCGTGCGTGCGTGTGATAAAATTAAGTCTATAAGAGTCTCTAGACAGGCGGGGGTACTTACCACTATACTACCGTAGAGACGAATACATAGTCTCAAAAAGACTAGGAGTTGTTACTAGTACAACATTTTAGCCGAAAAATCAACAACAAATGCTTTAAAAAAAATTTAAACCTATTAAAAAAATTGCATATTAATTTAACTTCTTTACACGTTTTGCTTTTAGTATATAATATTTACCTCATTAATCTCCATTTAACTTTGTAAACTTGTATTGTAAGAAACATGTCGTGTTACATTTTAAGTAAAATTAATTAATTCAAAGTAAAGTACTTCCCAAACAACGTCAAAATTAATATAAAGTTATTTATTTCTTAACTAGATTGGGAAGGAAAATGGGTAATAAACTTGTTAACAAATATAAGGTGTGCTCAAGTATGTATAAGAAATTTATGTTTCTTTGTCTGTATAGGTATTTGTGCAATTATTTCTTCTAAACTTCATTACGAATTTGTACAGTTTTCACTATTATTGTATGTTGTATTCAACCCTTTAAACGTCCCACTGCTGGGCACGGGCCTCCCTACAATACGAGGGGGATAGGGCCATAGTCTACCATGCTGGTCAAGTGCCAGTTGGCAGACTCCACATGTCTTAAAAAAACTAATGGTAATCATGTTTTAAATGATTCGCACATGAAAAATCAGTGGTACGAGACCCGAGATTTGAACCCGCTTCACTAGGTTTTCTAAGCAAGTACCTTACCACTAGGCTACCGCTGCCTCTTCTCTATTATTAATATAGAATTATTTCTAAAAGAAGATATTTTTTCATTGCAGTTATAGGAAGCAAAGATATATTAATATTTTGTACTCAACTCACTAAGCTTGAGCAAAACTAAGGCAAATTAAGTTATTTAAGTTAAATAAAAAAAATACTTTTATCAAACTTAATGGAGGTATATTGTATAACCTACTTATATATAATAACAAGTATAAGTACCTATGTACATATTATATATCAATATCCATTACTTCAGTGTTTAGAATTTAGCCACTTCCTACAAATTAGTATGGAACCGCTATATGGAAAGTGTGATTTACCTATATTAAATCTTATCACATTGGAATAAAGATAATTTTTGTATAATAATATTATTTCATATTTACAAAGTATCAATTCGGGTAACATTAGTTGCATTTGAATATTATAAATCGTTGAATATTTTAGTAGTACTGGTATGGAAATAATTTATCATATATAGTAAAAACTAGCTTTTTTTTCGCAACTCATCTCGAGCGGGTATAAAATTTAGCCTATATCCAGCTTCATGATGCATATTATATTCTTGCCTTTCATCACCATCTTTTCTGGGGTTTAAGCGAGAACGTAACAAACACACAGACAGATGTACCAATTTATATTATTATTATATGTCTTAATGCTGTGTTTACATTATAACATACTAATTCCTTAGAAAAAATCAAGGGCAGTCATTTTTCCTCTTCCTTATAAGACAATAAGTCATAACCAGAAGATGACCGAAAAACTGATGGTCTAGTTTTCTTCTTGATATCAGAGATAATAACTTTTTAAATGACATCACATAATCGTAATACCAGTTAGCTGATGATGAATACAAAGCTAGCGACTCATCCTCGCTCCGCTCGGATTCGTCCATATATATGTATGTATAGTATAGATTTCTTAATGATGAAATATTTTCCCGTAGTAAAAAGTATCCTATATGTTGTTCCGGATAACCAGGTACCATCATACCGAATTTCATCAAAATTCCTCCAGTGGATTTTCCGTGATAACAGACAGACAGACAAAAATTCTAAAAACTATAGATTCGGCCTCTGTATCGATATTAATGTCTGTTTTAATAAGATTTTCCAAAGAATATTATGTACAGATTCGGCTTACTTACAACTTTATTATTTGTATAGATCTATAAAATCCAAAAGAATTTTTAAACGCGCCCGTAGATTCTGAGATTTGCACGTATAGACAAATAAACTTTTCATCTATATATCATGTAAGTACTCGTAAAATATTGATGAAGGTTATCTAACATCATACATACATCTTTTAGCAGTGAAGTAATTATCTATACATATAATAAAATTGTAACTAAGCCGAATCTGTACATTAAATATTTTTTGGAAAATCTTATTGAAATAGACTTTATTATTGATATAGAGGCCGAATCTATAGTTTTTAGAATTTTTGCCTGTCTGTCTGTCTGTCTGTTACCGCATCACGGGAAAACCACAGGGCAGATTTTGATGAAATTTGGGATGATGATAGCTGGTTATCCTGGTCAACATATAGGATACTTTTTACTGCGGGAAAATATCTCATCTCTGAGCTAAACGTGAAAACGTAACTAGGGACGAACCCGAGCGGAGCGAGGGTGAGTTGCTAGTATAGAAATAAAATACGCGAGCGAATTCACGGGTTAAAGAAAATCAACTTTAGGATTTCTGCAGTCCTTCTCTATATAAATTTTAACTATACCAAAGCTCATCTTCCTTCGTATATGCAATATGCTTAAAAAGGGGTTCAAAGTTTTCTCTTCACGTATTAATATATAGATTAAAGCTCAAATTTTAGTGTAAGGTAGTCAATGTTACTCAGACATTCCATCAGCCTTCCCAAGTGTGTACAAAAAAACTAGCACACCCTCATAGTCATCGGACGATAACAAAACTCGACAAGTCTATACATATAATAAAATTCTAACTATGCCGAATCTGTACATTAAATATTTTTTTGGAAAATCTTATTGAAATAGTCATTATTATCGATACAGAGGCCGAATCTATAGTTTTTAGAATTTTTGCCCGTCTGTTTGTCTGTTACCACATCACGAAAAAACTACTAGACAGATTTTCATGAAATTTGGTGTGGCGATAGCTGGCTATTTGGATCAACATATAAGATACTTTTTACCGCGGGAAAATATCTCATTTCTGAGAAAAAATACAAAAACTGCAATGTAAGAGTATACTTATATGTAAAACCTAAGAATTTGGTTTATGACTGACTGAATGACTGAACGCGGACGGAGCCGCGGGCAATGCTAGTGAGATATATAGTGCAGAAACGACGGCTTTATATCCTCTCAACTCTTTGCTTCTTCCGATTTCTTGACAGAAAACATTATTTTAGCCCAACGCGGGACTTGAACCATGACTTCAGTTAATACAACTTTAAATAGCCTTTCCAGCCACTAAACCAATGAAGCAGTTAAATGAAGATTTTACATGAAATATCGCAAAAGTTAATAATATACTCCATCACTCTATATAAGCTCAAGACCTAGTGAAGACTTTTCTAACTATATTATTAGTTGCATTTTAACATCAGTTATAAAGAAAGTTTTCACATATTTCATGCACTTTGTTCTAGTTTTAGTAGCTTTTAGTATAGCTTTTTTCTTATATTGTTCTATCTCAAAAGTTTTATGGTAATTAAAACGTGCTTAGTGTTTTCCTTAGTTCTTAATTTTTATTACTTTTTTGTTTTTAATTTTCTTCAAACTCAATAGATATTTAAAATAATGTTTGAGAATAATATTATTTAAGAAAAAAATGTTATATCGACTATTCATTTTTTTGCAAGGAAACCACTACACTTCATACATGGTTTACCGGTGGTAGGGCTCTGTCAAGCCTGTGGAGTCCGACTGGATGGGTACCACCCCCTTATCTATTTCTGCCGCCAAGCAACAATGATTACATTGTTGTGTTCCGGTTTGAAGGGTAAGGTAGCCAGCGCAATTACAGGCAAGAGGCATATCATCTTAGTCCTCACAGTGACAACGCACCTGTGGTTTTGCATTTTTGTACTTAAAACCTAAGTGCATGAACCGTAGGTGTTATGGGCGACAGGTACTGCTTTCCATCAGGTGGTCTGTCTGCTCGTTTGTCACTGAATCCCATAAAAAATAAAAAAAATAAAAAACATTCAGTGAACTAAAATTTCAAGTAAAACAAACGTTAGCAATAATTATAGTTTTAAAAATCGGACAAGTGCGTTTTTTTTGTGATATGTTTACATACTAGCGATTCACCCTCGCTTTGCTCGAGTTCGTCCCTAGGCACGTTTTAATTTTTTTGAGCGAAACTTTAATTCTTTTTCTAAAATAAAAGTAGCCTAAGTTACTCTTTATAATATCAGCTAACTGCCAGTAAAAGTTCCGTTAAAATTGGTCCAGCCGTTTCGGAGATTAGCCGGAACAAACAAACAGACAGGCAGGCAGACACATAGACAGACAGAAAGACAGACAAAATTTAAAAAAATGTGTTTTTCTTATAAGTACCATATATAATTTCATATGCATTTAGTATAAAGTTGTTATTTTGACATTACAAATAGACACTTCAATTTTATTTATTTATATGGATTTACGGTTTTCGGATTCTCAAATGTCATGATTCTAGGTCAACGGGAAGTACCCAGGTTTTGATTCTCTTGCGACGATCAAAATATGCAGCATAAACCGCCATATCTTTTAATCGCGTTGGATTAGAAGTTTGATTTTTTCACAGCCCCAAGGAATTGCAGACTTAAGTATTTAATATATTTTAAATAAAATTATCTTTTCGGATTATTTATTTTGATTTTTGGTTTTCGACGTTTGTAATGCTTTACAGCAATCATGATCAAGGGTGAGACTAAGGTTTTAGATGTCTCAAGGGCGGTATATACTTATATACTATAAGGCGTTATATACTATAATTTTATGTCTTTCCCAGGGTCTTAAGTTGTCTCCATACCAAATTTCATCTATATCTGTTTAGTAGATTAAGCGTGAAAGAGTAACAGACAGAGTTGATGAGTGTCCAACATTATAAATGTATTCGTATATTTATCCCTTTAAATATTGTAATTCCATTAAAACAAGTTTTAAATTTTTTACCTGTATCGTTTGAAAGAAAAAATTACCCATATTTTTTTTTAATCTTTAGTAAAATATGGATAAATGTCAGTATACAAACATAATTTTCAGCTTTGTTAAATGCCAATAGATCTAGTTTCCAATTTTCATTACCAGAGTGTCACGTGGAAAATTTATCACTTCCACTCTAACTGAAGCGAAACGATAATTTTGTAACACATTGATATAGTAAATTTAATGTGTCAATGATAACATCTAGAATAATACAAGAATGAATCTATACAGATGAACAAAATTGAAGTGTCTGTTTGTAATGTTAAAATAACAGATTTTTACCCGACTGCGCGACGCAAAGGAGGGTAATGTGTTTATCAGCCTATGTATGTGTGTATGTATGTTTATTCCTATATGGCGTTCTAGAGGCGCCGATTTTGATGATCCATACGCCTTTAGATTCGTCTTGATAACGCAAGTGTCATAGGTTATATAAAATAGTTAAAAATTAAAATGGCGGATTTTAGGCGCCAATTCCAAACCAATCGAGTCGGGTATCAAAATAAAGTTTTTTAAGAGGCGATCACAAAAATGTATAAAACTTATATGTTTAAAAGTAGTTTAGGATAAAAATGTACTAAATATAACTTCAAATATCTAATTGCCAAAAACTAAAAAGCTGCAAATAAAAAAACATATTATAAAACAGGCAGTGGTAGCCCAGTGGTAACGCGCTTGCTTGGGAAACCGAGTGAAGCGAGTTCAAATCCCGGGTCTCACACCTCTGATATTTTCATGTGCGAATCATTTCTAACTTGATTACCACTTGCCTTACGGTGAAGGAAAACATCGTGAGGAAACCTGCATGTCTGAGAAAACCTAGCAAGTTTTCGAAAGACATGTGAAGTCCGCCAATCCGCGTTTGGCCAGCATGGTGGACTATGGCCTGATTCCCCTCGAACTGAAGGGAGGCCCGTGCCCAGCAGTGGGACAATAAAAAATCCGATTGCATAATACTTTATTCCTTCGTCAACTTGTTTTTATCTTTTTAGTTACTAAATGCATATGAAATTATATACAGTAAAATAAAAACACAATTTTTAAAAAAATTGTCTGCCTGTCTGTTTGTTACGGCTAATCTCCTAAACTGCTGGACTGATTTTAACGGAACCTTCACTAGCAGATAGCTGATGTTGGAGTAACGTAGGCTACTTTTATTTAAAAAAAAATTAAAACCTACCAAGGGAGGGAAGCGAAGGTGTGTCACTAGTTTGAAATATTTATATTTATATTAATGTAAAAATAAAAACTAAAAAAAAAGAAAAAAAGGATTAAAAACATGCTTTTATTTTAATGCTCTAAAAAAACAAAAGGAGTATAACTTCTTGATGATGATGTTCTCCTGACCGATTCCGGCCACGGCGGCCAATCTCATTGAGACTAGCCAACTGCGCAGGAGATATTATAGTGCACAAGTGTACGCGCAAACACAACGTGCACTCTCTATTCCTGTCACTCTCATACTCCGGTGGGACGACTACTCGACACGACCGGTGAGAGTTAAGGCGCAGGACCGACGGCTTTACGTGCTCTCCCAGGCACGGGGGTGAAACACCGCCAACTTCCCAACTCCGGGCTGTTACTGAGGCTTACTATACAGAAAGACTCAATAACTAAACTTGGCCCGACCCGGGACTCGAACCCAGGACCTCAGGATGTGCAGCCGTACATGCTAGCCACTACACCACCGAGGCAGTTAACTTCTTACGTACGTACATATTTACACATACACTTTTTTATCATACAATTGCTATTACATAGAACTAAATAAACTTATTTTATTGAGTCTAATGTTTTATTTAATCATGAAAGTTATATATCCAATACATGTATTTCAATATATCATCTTTTTATGTAAATATAAGTCATTTTTTAATATTGTGCACTAAATATAATATTTAAAGCCATGAGGATGAGCTAATCTTTACTACAATTATAATTGCGAAAGGGTTAGAAGTAATTTCACACATTTAGATTTTTTGTTCTCGACGTTTTGAATGCTTTAAGCAATCATGGTCAAGAGAGAGACGTCTATGAGTATCTGAGACCATGGGACAGATGATCGCTGTAAAGCATTCGAAACGTCGGGAACCAAAAATCAAAATAAATCCGCGAAATAATCCAAAAAGATAGTTTTATTTAAAATGTCAAATATACGCGTAAGAAAGTATTAATTTACACATTTATGGAGACCAGCTCACAATGACAAGTTGATAATTGGAAAGAAAACATGTAAAGAGTTACTCAAAAAAGTCGTAAAAACTAACTCTGTTTCGTTATATTTGAAATACCTAACAATAATATATTTGAATACGTAATAGAAAGTCAAAAGTGTGATTTAGGTTAGAATGGATTTTGAAATTCGCAACGTTTCTGTCCTGAACAAACTGAGATAAATGGTGGATGAAAAGTGATGAAAAGAATACCGTGTCCCTTTCAGTGAGATTTTAAATCTCAAACATTTTCAGCTAAAATGTTTCGAAGTTTAAAAAGTATAAATGAAATTTACAATATCAATGTATACAATTTATGCACACATACATAATATATAATATGACAGTGGTAGATCAGTGGTGACGCGCTCGCTTGGAAACCAAGTGACGCAGGTTCAAATCCCGGGTCTCACACCTACAATTTTTTCATGAGCGAATCATTTTCAACATAATTATCACTTACGTAAGGTAAAGTGAAGGAAAACATCGCGAGAAAACATATCCGAGCAAAGTTAGCAAGTTCTCAAAAGACATGTGACATCCGCTAGCCCGCACTGGGCTTTAGAGGGTAGTCCTGATCCCCCTCGCCTTAAAGGGAGGTCCGACCCCAGCAGTAGGACGTTAATAAGGGTTGTATATATATATATAAATTTGTCTACTGTTTGTTTTTTGATACCTAGCTACTATTTGCGATTTCACCCGCAAGTGCATTCAATTTAAATGTAGTCCACGATGTCCTCTGATTTATGTTAAAGCGTGTAGAACGGGAAATTCAAGTTATAAAGCCTTTCATGTTGGTGTTAAATTCTTCACAGTACAATACTGACATTTAATTTAAATTTGAAAACTGTTGACTCAAACATATAGTTATTTTGAATAAAATATATTTAGATTTTTGTAATGTTAAATCTACTGATATATATATATATATATATATATATATATATATATATATATATATATATATATATATATATATATATATATATATATATATATATGCGACAAGCAAAACCCGCAGCTTCGCTCGCGCTATAACTACAACAAAAAAAACTTTAAAAAGGTAGATTTCATACAAATTTTCATCCCTTATTTTATCTCCTTATGGGATGAATTTCAAAAAACGCTGAAATACGTATTTATTTAATTGTATTGAAGAGCATTAATACCAAGTTTCAAGAAATTCTGATCATAAATATTTTTTGGGTTGTGTTATAACGTGTATTCCCGTGGGAATGAGATAATCTCAATAATTTTCATCAGAATCCCTCCATTGGTTTTTCTGTGATGCGGTAACAGACAGACAGACAGACAAACAAAAATCCTGAAAACTATAGATTCGGTCTCTGTATCGATAATAAAGTCTATTTCAATAAGATTTTCCAAAAAATATTTAAGGTACAGATTTGACTCAGTTAGAATTTTATTATATGTATGTATAGATAAAAGCGTCTGAGCTACGAACATATGATTGCACCTTTGAATGGGATCTATACTTTACGTTTTCGAGTTATGTACAATAATGTAGTCTAACGATCTCGAGCCTCAAGAAAAATTGCCAAGCCATACTTATACTTTGACGACTTACTGTACCAGCGGTCGCGGGTTTGAGTCCCGCTGGGGACATTCATTTGTGTGATGAGCACGAATGTTTGTACTCCAGTCATGGGTGTTTATATTTATAATATGTATGTATTTAAAGTTATATATGTATGTGTATTAACTATCTGGTATCCATAACACAAGCCTCGTAGCTTACCATGGAACTAGATGGCGCTGTGTTTTAATGTTCCAACATATTTATTTACTTATACTAGCTCCATAATGACACACAAAAGAACCATATAAAGTTGATTTGATAATTACATATATATAAAATCTAAATTAAAAAATTAATGATAATAATATGTTTTATTTCATATAAAGTATAAATAAAATCGAGCAAGTGCAAGTCTGTTTCGCACACCGTAGATTCCTTAGCATAAAATATTACGATACATTTTAATATACATACATAGTTTATTACGTCAAAATAAAATAAAAAAAATCACTCGACTATAACATTTATTTTATTAACTGCAAAAATAAATTTATATGTTATAGGTTTTTTTGGTAAGAAACAAAACTATTTTCGCGTTAGACACTAAATTTCGACAATGTGGCTGCTCCAATAAATCTGTGTGTAAAATGACATGACATATGAACAGGGAGACAGACAGATATGACAAAATTATAATTGTTCCGTGTTTGCCTTTAGACTATCTCTAAAATATCAACGCATTTTTTTAACCGACTTCGTATATATATATATAAATATATCAGATTTTTTCGAAGTCGGTGCCAGCCAATACAAATCAAAGCAGAGCGACTTCGAAAATATCTGATTAAGTATCTATTCTAAATGAAAACCCCCGTTTAGTTATTTTTTACTTTTCAGTGCCTGGAAGTCGGTTTTTATTTTTTTTTTTTATTATATTTGTAAATCACACCAGACCAAGTTTTGATTTATTATTATAAAAGATCCAGTTAAGCCACAATTTAATTGAATAAATTGTTTAAACGTTAGGTTAAAACGTATATTTCTCGTAAAAATGAGAAAGCGATTTGTAATTTCCACCTGGTATCGTAATTGCAATCTTAAGGAAATTTTCTGTTGAGTTTGAGAGCTGTTGGTCCCTCTCAAGAAATATTTAAGTTGAAGGATTTAGACCTTTTCATCAAAGCTCTAGTACAATTAAGAGTTATTATACGTCAATATATAAAAAATTTCAAGAGATGATTTTTTTCTGTAAGAGTTTAATTTATTTTTGTTTTTCAAATGATCATATTATGTTCTATGGTTTACTTCGCTTCGCTCGGGTTCGTCCCTAGGTTGATTTTGTATGTGACAAACTTTCATCCCTATTTTAACCACCTAAGGGATGATTTCCGGAATAAATCATAACCTATGTCCTTTTCATGGTCTCAAACTATCTTCTTACCAAATTTCATCTAAATCGGCCGTTACAAAGCAAAGATAATTATGTTTTTGCTGTATAATTTTATGTATTAGAAATCACTTAAACATTAATTATATCATCCTTAGAAATCGACATTTTTTACGAATTTATGCGATCCTTACACCTGTTTATTATAAAAAAAATTGATATCAGTTTTCAGTTCAAAGGAGACCCGAAATACCCTTATGTTTTTAAAGTTGGTTAAAAGGTCTGTATTATATAGGAAACTATGAACACTTAGAGGGGACATAAAACTGCATGGACTCAGATTTATTACAACGCTTGTTTCACTTATTTGTGGGAATCCCCGAAGTTACGTTTTCGACTCATGTGAAATGTTTACGAGATTTTATGGTATTTTTAGAATGTATTATATTAGTTTATGATTTACAAGTGACTCACCCTCGCTCCGCTGGGATTCGTCACTACTTACGTTTTAACATTTAGTATAGATTTCTCAGAGATGACATATTTTCCGAAGTAAAATGTATCCCATATGTTGACCAGGATAACCAGCTATCATCATACCAAATTTCATCAAAATCTGTCCAGTGATTTTCTCGTGATACGTTCCCAGATAGATAGACAGACAGACATACAAAAATTCTGAAAACTATAGATTTTGACTCCGTATTGATAATAATGACTATTTCATTAAGATTTTCCAGAAAATATTCGACTCAGAATTTTATAATATTTATAGATTTTGTACTGAATATTGTGCAAATGCCCCCAGCGAGATTCGAACCTGCGACTGCTGGCACAGCAAGTCGGTCTATGTCGGTCTATCTGTGTAGGAACGCCTCACGAGAAAACCACTAGACAGATTTTGATGAAATTTGGTATAATGATAGCTAGCTATCCGGGTCAACATATAGGATGATTTTTATTGCGAGAATATCTCATCTCTGAGAAATCTACACTAAACATTAAACCGTAACTAGAGACGGACCCGAGCGAAGCGAGTAGGTATAAGTCGCTAGTATGACATAAAAGTTTATCGTGAGATTAACTATCTTATAAAAAACATATTAACATTTTTTTTCTTGTTATATACACAGGTAAATCTCGCGCCAACCTTTTAAATAATATAAATTTTGTAATATAATAAATTAATGTGTGTGATTTAATTTAAAGTTTATTTTCTTCTTTTCAGAGCTTTTAAATAAAAAGCTTGTTTTAAAAAATGTTTAATACAATTATTTTATTTTTTAGTTATTCTTATTCCTCTCAGCAAACCCTTTTATTTAATATCCATATCATGGGGGTGCGTAAAATAACATAGTCCGTTATCTTTGGGAGTCCGCCATATTAAATTAGAATGACGTCACTTAGCTAACCATGTATTGTCATCCAAATTGAACGTGTATGTGATTTCACATCAATCGCGTAAGGATAACTACTTCTAAATTTAGTTGCAAAACACCGCTAAACTATTAATTATCTATCTATATATTAATATATAATATATTTTAAATTCTTGTATATTTATTTATTTATCGATCTCGGTATCGATAGCGATCTCGGAAACGGTTGTAACGATTTCGCTGAAATTTGGTATGTGGGGGTTTTCGGCGGCGAAAAATCGATCTAGATTAGTCTTATGTCTGGGGAAATGCGTGTTTTCGAGTTTTCATGCGGTTTTCTTTCGCATTATTCCACGCAAAATATGGTCGATAATAATTCTTACGCTCGGGCATAAGAATAGCGGTTCAAATTCCAGCCGGATAAAAAATTTTACATTTGTTTTTTTTTTCTTTTATTCAAGTTTTTAGTTTTTTTTTTATCTAAAAAATACGATATAACAAAAAAGAACTCAGAACGAAGCTCGGTCACCAAGGTACTGATATTTTTAAATACATATTGTATGACAAAAAATGAATACTGACATTTTATTAGAAAATTCAGGCAAATCACTACTATGTATAGAATTGTCTAGATCAATTATCATAGGATATAAAATATAGACATACCTAATGAAGAATTGTTAGAACTAAGCCAGGTCTAGTTGAGATGTATGGCTTGGCACTAGCGCTTAAGACGGGGCGTAGACGGGCTTAAGCATAGACAAAGATCCAAAGAGCCAA
The DNA here is from genome assembly GCA_033884665.1 of Argynnis bischoffii washingtonia. Classification (NCBI taxonomy): domain Eukaryota; kingdom Metazoa; phylum Arthropoda; class Insecta; order Lepidoptera; family Nymphalidae; genus Argynnis; species Argynnis bischoffii. The sequence continues at coordinate 1,582,037 of CM066610.1, forward strand.
TGATTTATTTCATAAGCGAGTCGTAGCTTTGCTTCGAGAATATTCTACTGCAAATTATAATTATGGCTTTGATAATCTTTGATATTTGATACAATGAAGATCTGAATATTAAACTCGTTAGGTACAAATTCAATATCTATTATTATTTAAATTATAATGATCAAGTGTTTCTTGGTGTGATCCTTTGGTCTTTAAATGTTGGGGAATACATTTCGGTATGAAGCCCCAGGGTCTGCTTGTCTTAAAGAAATAGATAAGCGATAGACAACACGTTTCACTCAGTTTGTACTTGCTGTGCCAGCGGTTGCGGGTTCGAGTCCCGCTAGAGGTATTCATTTGTGTGATGATCACGAATGTTTGTACTCCAGTCATAGGCGTTTATATTTATAATATATATATGTATTTAAATTTATATATGTGTAGTGTATCAACTATCTGGTATACGTAATACAAGCCTACACTGTCTGAAGATTTTAAATGCCACAACAAAAGCGTTACAAATAATTGGCTCATCAATACACAAACATTTGCTCGACTCCAACTTTCTATTTAAAACTGATATTGAATCAACAGCATAAATTTTTCAGGACACCTTAATTACAGTAAAGGAAATTACCTCATTTCTCTTTATAGATCGTATGTATAAAGCATCAATTTCTGTTTCCTATAGAGATTGCATCATGTTCATATTGTCGTAGTAACTTTTTAAAATGGCTTCACTCAAATATTCAAATTTGAGTATATTTTATTTTTAGTTTCATGAAGTTCGCGTTTTGTGAAGTCACAGAGTAACTAGCTGAAGGTTGCTAATTCAATTAGTGGGATTTGGATTTATTAAATCATCTTCTAATATATAAATATCTCGTGTCAAGGTGTTTGTGGTCGCATTCCTCCGAAACGGCTCGACCGATTTTAATGATTTTTTTTGTATATTTGGTAGGTATGAGAATAGGTAAAGTAAGTAAAGTATTTTTCACCCTTCTGCCCCCATCTTCCATTTTTAAATCGTGATTTTAGTATTTTTGTAGGAACAATATTATATAAATACATAGTGAGGAACCCGAGCGAAGCGTAAGTATGTGGCTGTATAACATAAAGCCAAATAGTTTTTTTTTGTAGACTGGATGCGGGCGTAGCCGCGGGTTCTGCTAGTTATCCATATAATAATCATTAGTACAAGAGCTAATTTCATAGGATAAAATCCATATTACACATATTATAAATATTAAAGTAATTCTGTCTGTTTGTCTGTTACTTTTTAACGTTTAATTCGTTGAACCGATTTAGATAAAATTTGATATGAAGATAGTTTGAGACCCTGAAAAGAATATAGGATAGTTTTTATCCCAGAAATCATCCCTTAAAGAGGTGAAAACGGGGATGAAAGTTTGTATGGGAAATCAATCATTTCTCAAGTAAGGTATATAAAACTAATCATACCTATGTATAAATAGTCAATCTATTCCATACTAAGGTCAAAATGTTCATTGAGACGAACCCGAGTAAAACGAGGATGAATCGCTAGTATAATATAAAAATATTGCAGTTGTAATAATAGTTTGAAACAGTCGGATTTTAATGTATTTGATGGATAACTGTAAAGTCAGCTTTGTATTCAGCCCTTTTTAACGTCCCACTGCTGGGCACGGGTCTCCCTTCAGTACGAGGGGGATCAGACCATAGTCCACTACGCTAGCCAAGTGCGGGTTGGCAGACTTCACATATCTTTCGAAATTTTGCTAGGTTCTCTCAGACTTGCAGGTTTCCTCACGATATTTTCCTTCATCGTAAGGCAAGTGGTAATCAAGTTAGAAATGATTCGCACATGAAAATATCAGAGGTGCGAGACCCGGGATTTGAACTTTGAACCCGCTTCACTCGGTTTCCCAAGCGAACGCGTTATCACTGGGCTACCACTGCCAGTCAGCTTTAAGCAAACATTATCTACTATGAAACAACAGTCGCAACCACTTAATATATTAATGATATAGCAAAAAACACAATTCTGTAATAGTTGCAAGTCATTATCGGAAAAATATTGTAAGCGTGAAAATGCTACTCTATTGGTCTATTTATTATGTTTTCACATAAAAGCTGTAGCCATTTCTATGAAAATTGGAAAAAAAATTGCTTGCACTCTAAAGGGAAAAGGGATATCCATAGCATATCAAAAAATATAATTGAAATAAATGAACCAAAAAGACTAACATTCTTTTATTTAAGCAAAAACACGCAAAGGCTCATTTTTTTCCGTATCATAATTTCTGGTGTAATCTAAACATCTATACTAATATTATAAAGCTGAAGAGTTTGTTTGTTCGTTTGGTTGAACGCGCTAATCTCAGGAACTACTAATCCGATTTGAAAAATTCTTTTTGCTTTAGATAGCCCGTTAACTGAGGAAGGCTTTAGACTATATGTCATCCCGGAAAAATGTGCGGTTCCCGTGGAAAAGATTTGTTTTTGTCTAGGGACGAACCCGAAGCGAAGCGAGGGTGAGTCGCTAGTATAAAATAAAATCGAAGATAATCCATGATCGCGCTCCAAAAAATATTTATATGCCTGATACAAATATTTATTTCATATAGAAATTAAATTTGGGAACGGTTCCAATATCTTGTTTATACTTATTTTGGCTGATTTTATAAATATTTTGTTATAACAAGTAAACAAAGGGAAATCCGTTTTGTACACACTGCGAATCTTGCTACGTGTATGTATGTATGTCTCCGACTACATTATGCTGTTTTCCTTTATTAACTTGCTCCCTTTGTTTTACTTCGCTTTTTACGCATTCGGTTTTTTTTTAAGTTTAAATTATAAAATTCAATAAATTTACAGCTTTTTATTTTCGGCCAGCTATATATTTGGATTTTTAATTTACTATTTGTTAAATTAAATTATTAGGGGAGAAGTGGTATGAAAGGGACACGTATTGAAAGGGACAATTTAAATTACCGGCAAAATAAAAATAGTGCCGGGTCAATAATATTTTTATTGTATGACAGTCCTGATACGCCTTCGTTCGCACCAAACTTCACACTGCTGTCATTTTAAAGATGGCGTAGTTGTGTAACTGTTTTTATTGCCATTGATAAGTATTATTTTTGTTATTATTGCGAAACGTTTTGTCAAGTGCTGCGAGTTAATTATTTATTTGTTATCCACTGTTTATGATCGGGTAGAGATAAACAAGTACGAGAATAAAAGATCAGTACATTTTAATTTAAAATTGAAAATTTTGTGGTTATGTTTTCAATTTCGGTATGATATTTATGAAAGGGACACAACAAACGGTTATGAACGGGACGTCCGTACGGGAAGTAAATTTATCTATCTAGTAAATATATATATTTTTATAGATTAAAAATTCCACCTAAAATGAGAACGCGTGTCGATGCCCAGAAAATTTGAGAGGCAGTGAATGAAGTTATACAGAAAGGTATCTCTGTCAGATCAGCTGCCAAGATAATTAATGTTAGCAAATCACATTTGCACAGATTGGTCGCAAAAGCTAAAACTTTCGAAGGTACATCATTTATTTATGAACCTAATATTGGCAATAAAAAAGTTTTCACGGCAGATCAAGAATGTTCTCTGGCAGATTATTTGAAGACCTCCTCAAAAATGTGTCATGGCTTTACAACTAAACAAGTAAGAGAACTAGTATGCTGTTCGTTTAAATAGGAAAATATCATCCTCATGGGATGAAAATAATACAGCTAGTTTAGATTGGTTGAAGAGATTTTTAAAATGATATGACTCACTGAACGTAAGAAAACCTGAGAATACTTACCTGGCAAGAACTACAAGTTTCAATAGACACAATGTTCAAACCTTTTTTGATAATTTAGAGAAATGTTACCTAAAGCATAATTTTCTTCCTAATATCTGGAATTCAGATGAAACTGGATACACAACGGTTACTAATGCACCTAAGGTACTTGCCCAAGCAGGTATAAAGAGAGTTGGTCAAACTAGCTCAACAGAACGTGGCTCGCTTGTATCTATGCTGATTAAAATATTGTTGATTTCTGTTTAAATTATATATAAGTGTTTAATTCTGTTGGTCTGTAAGAAAAAAACAGTAAGTTTACACTTTGCTACACATGTTTTAAAAATTTAAAGTACCTATGTGTACAATAACTACTTAGGTATGTTTTAGAATCAAAAAGCCTATTATTACTTAAGAACAATAATTCCAATCACTTTTTTGATTCTGAAACATACCTAAGTAGTTATTGTGTATATACTTCATATTTTTAGAACGTGTGTAGCAAAGTGTAAAGTAATTTTCCTTGATATTATGTACTGTCCCTTTCATGAACTATTCCGTCCCTTTCAATACAGGCTATTATTGAAAGGGACAAAATACACATTTTTTTAAAACGCGTATTTAAATAACTACGAATAAAGAAATGAGAATTAGTGCATTTTATTTTAGTAGTATAATAATGGAGGCTTCCCATTTGACTCCAACCAGTTCTAAATATTATCTTAATTACTTACTAGAGCCTCAATATCAAAAATGTCCCTTTCATGCCACCTCTCCCCTACTATTTATTCTATAGTTGAATATATTTTTGTAATCACTTTTTAATAACCTGTACTTCGTTATCCTGCTCGATAGTTTTAAACAAAAAAAAATTTCAAGGCACACAAAGTTCTTTTTTTTTTATGAGATTCAGTGATAAACGAGCAGACAGACCACCTGATGGAAAGCAGTACCTGTCGCCCATAACACCTACGGTTCATGCACTTAGGTTTTAAGTAACAAAAATGCAGAACCACAGGTGCGTTGTCACTGTGAGGACTAAGATGATATGCCTCTTGCCTGTAATTGCGCTGGCTACCCTATCCTTCATACCGGAACACAACAAAGCAATCATTGTTGCTTGGCGGCAGAAATAGATAAGACAGAGTCCTACACACAAAGTTCATACATATATACAGATCAAACACATTGTCTTTCTTTGGGTTTCGCCACAATCGGGTAAAAATACACTTAATGATTCTTTGAGACAGATAATCTTAATTATATTGACATTAAAGCTATCTAAAATCCACCCTTACTCATCTATACTAATAATATTATAAAGAGGAAAGATTTTTTGTTTGTTTGTTTGTACGGAATTAGCTCCGAAACTCTGTACCGATTTAGATGAAATTTAGTAAGAAGATAGTTTAAAACCCTGGGAAGGACATAGGATAGTTTTTATCTCACAAATCATCCCTTAAGGGGTTGAAAATGGGGATAACAGTTTGTATTGGGAAGCAACCTAGGGACGAACCCAAGCAAAGCGAAGGCGAGTCGCTAGTACTAAATTAATTCACCTACTGCTAACACTTTCTTAGATTTACGCGAATATTTAATATAAAGCGCTAGTGAAATATAATTATTATAATTAATATTATTATTTAAGTAAATAATTGAATTTTTTCGGAATTGGCACGATCTTGTAGCGCCTAACGTATTTTCATCACGTCCATATCACTTTTGTATCGAGAAAAAATGTTTTCATATGTAATCCAATCACAGTGTTATTGTACCCTCGAAAATAACAAATATCGCTTGTTATTACGAAGCGGATATATAGGTGCGATAACTTGTATCACACTTTGTGATAAAATTCAACGGTTGAATTATTATTGACATTTGGCGTAGTGGCAGTAGGTTGGATTATTAAGTTTCGTAGATTCGATTTCCTTTTAAGCCAAGTTATAGGTTTTTAGTTAAATAATAAGAGGTTCGCAATTCTCGAGAACTTTTTAAGTAGTGGTAGTAGTGGATTTGCTATTGTATCAAAGAAAAACTTTATGATTTTATTTCAATTTTAGTTAAAATATCGGTAGTGTTTCTAAGAAAGTGGGGTTCCTTGTAAGGCCGAAAAAAGATCAAAAAATTGACAGTTGGCCTTGCTAGGGCACAAGGACCTTGTTTAGAATATTTAGGTATCACGAAAATAATAATACTTAGTTTTTAGATGTAAATACGTATCGGGAAAGGTAAAACAAAGTGTAAATTCATAATATTATTGCTTATAATACTATATAATTGAATAATTTCACAAAATTTTAAATTAATGTTATATACTTTTTTATTAAATTAGCTTTACCACAATAGAAACAGGTTTATCCAAAAGCCATTGTGAAGGCAGGATAAATTCACACATCATTCATTTAGTGACTTACGTATATCATTGATGATACTGTCCAGTGACCTGAAGTGCAGATTCTATTCCTGTTTAAAATAAAAATCAGTATTCACAGTCCTTTATATTTTTGCTCTATAGAAAACATACAAATATTATTCAAATTAGGTAGATAGAAACATTTTCACTTAAGACCGGAGTTATTGATATCTTTACAGATAAACTTGACTTTTGGCCCAAATACCGCAAATTGTATGAAAACTAAGTACTAATAAAATTAGATCATCAGACAAGAGAAGAAGGTGATCAAAAATTGGTTAAAAAAATATATTTGCCCTTTACAATTAATTATTATAAGATTTCATACTAAACTACTAGCAACTCACCCTCGCTTTGCTCTGATTCGTCCCTAGTTACGTTTTTAGGTTTAGTATAGATTTCTTATATATGAGATATTTTCCCGCAGTAAAAAGTATCCTATGTCGACCCGGATAACCAGCTATCATACCAAATTTCATCAAAATCTGTCCAGTGGTTTTCTCGTGATGCGATTACAGACAGACAGACAGACAAAAATTCTAAAAAGTATAAATTCGGCGTCAGAATAAATTTTACAAAAAAATATTTAATGTACAGATTCGACTTAGAATTTTATTAAATGTGTAGATTTACGTAGTGTTGGCCGAAAGTCCAAAACTTCTGGTATAATATTATAGTATAGTATGGTATTGCAGCGCGTCATCTATGTTCGCTGAGACGCGTACAGATTGCTTCCACACGATCATTAGGAAGCGGTGCGCCTCGCTGTGGGCGCGAGTGCGCGGCGCATCGAACACCGTCCTGAGCACTTTGGCCGACCGATGGGACTCCCCATTGTTTTGTCGCTGGATACAGCTCCATGCTCCTGTTGCTAGCTACCGATATCTTTAGCACAGGAGTTTCATCGGAAGCCACATATTCTTAATATTATTATAAAACTGTTACTAACCCTAGAATAAGCTTATTGTTACTAACATACTTATATGGATGCAAATCTGAAATAAATGTTTTATTATTATTATTATTATAATAAAAAATGCTCATGTTCGCACTTTCTTTTCATGGCTAAATTATCAAAAGAAAAACAAACAGAGTCAAAGCTTATAGTTAATTTTCGCTATTTTCCTTTCAATATTTCCAGTAGTCATTTTCTTTTGTAGTATTATAGTCGGAATGACGGTCTTGTCCCTTTTTCCGTTATACCGTTATTTTACAGATGGAAGAGTTTAAGATGGCATTCGTATATTGAATACTATTTCTACTCGTAGATATTATGATATTCTTAGTAATTACATAGGTTGTGTATTAGAGTGAAAAAAAACCCATACTATTTCTATGGAAAATGAAAATTCGCGATGCGCGACCTATAAATATTAGTATTAAGTCTTCTAATTTTTACAGGCTTCTTTTGTCACTTCTTTACTATCACTATTTCACAGGGGATTTAAAAAAACTTTTTTTTAAATTAATATGGAATCAATATATAAATGTATACGTTTAAAATATATTTATTATAATATTATTTTTGGGGTGGTCTCACACTTTTGACCGGTAGTATGCTTGTATATGCACACAAAAAACTCTACCTTTTATGTCAATATAAACTCATACACAGTACACACATATGTTTTATTTTATTTTATTAAGAAGCCAACATAATATATAAAGAACATATCTTAAACTACCTTATAAAAAAAAATAAGTAAAAAAAAAAATATTAAACGACGCTATTACTAAATTGCAATTCAATCAAAATATCAATTATTTTTTTCTTTAATAAGCCGATAGATAATATTCACTTTTAATATAAAAAATATTTAAAATATAAATAAATAAATATGTTGGGACATTAATACACAGCACCGTCTAGTTCCATGGTAAGATACGAGGCTTGTGTTATGGATACCAGATAGTTGATACACTACACATATATAACATTAAGTACATAGATATTATAAATATAATAACCCATGACTGGAGTACAAACATTCGCCATCACACAAATGAATGCCCAGAGGCTCTCAAACCTGCGACCGCCGGCACAGCAAGTAGGGTTACTAAAAACTGAACCAAACGTATCGTCTATACAGATAAATAAAATTGGAGTGTCTGTTTGTAATATTAAAATAACCGTTTTTTACTAAATGCATATGGATGTATTCACGGTACATATACCAAAACAACATTTTTTACAATTTTTGTCTGTCTGTCTGTCTGTTTGTTCCGGCTAATCTCCGAAACGGCTGGACCGATTTTGACGGGACTTTCACTGGCAGATAGCGGATATTATAGGGAGTAACTTAGGCTACTTTTATTTTAGAAAAAGAATCAGGGTTCCACAAAAAAATAATTAAAACCCATGAAATTGTGTACAAAATCTGCGTGCGGCGCACGCACCCGAGCAAAACGAGGGTAAATCGCTATATAATTTAAATTAAATGAATATCTTAGAGGTAGCAAGTTACTATTTATGTATACCTAAACATAGCTAACCGTGAAAACGTACCTAGGGACGAATGCGAGCGAAGCGAGCGTGAGTCGCTAGTCTACAAATAAGTTATTCAATATTCTATTTCATTTATTATTATAGTAAGGAAATTCTTAAACAGATATTGCCACTAAATTATAGTTCAACACATTTTATCGTGGATTGCTATAAATGGCATGCAAACTTTGTAATTAGTTTGTATATAAATTATATAGAAACCCGAGATACAAGCACATGCATTAGCAAAGTGCTTTGTTCGTACGCAAATATTAACCACATAATGACCGACTAAACTATTGTATTTCACGTACCTATTTAAATGTTCTGAAACTGAAATTCTAAGTGATTTAGATAAAATATTTACTGTTTTATATATATGATGTCCAATGGGAATATACTTGCTTTGGTAATAGTCTGAATGGGGTTCAAACAACGGGTTTTTAAGACTTTTATGTTACAACTAGTGTTTCACCCTCGCCTCGCTCGGATTCGCCCCTAGATGATTTTTTTAATTGACATAACTTTTTTATTTAGGAACCGATTGAAATAAAACAAATAATAAATGTTAAGTGATTACCACAATAAATTAGTGAAAACCGCACCCAAATCAGTTAAGCTGTTTCTAAGATTAGCGCGCACAAACGCATAGACAAATAGACAAAAAGACAAAAAAAAACTAAAAATCATTTTTTTGGGTTCTCAAGATCTCCAATAATAGTTTTTCTTAAATATCTTCCATGTACAGACAGCGATCAGTTACAATTTTATTATATGTATATATTTCATTTTTATCACTATTATCATTTATTTAATCGGTTAAGGAAAGTCTGTAGAATATCTTAAAGAACCGAAAACTTATATTTCTAAAAATGTATGATATCTATTATCATCCAACCTCTATTAGGCATTATAATTGAATATAATTTAATTTTCCTCTAAATGATGAAATCCCACGCCCAGCTGTGGGGCATTATTATTTATTTTATTTTACTTATTTTTAAATATTTTATTGTACACATAAGGATAAACATAAAATGAAAAAAAGAAAGATAACAAAAGGCATGCAAAGGCGGTCTTATTGCTATGAGCAATCTGCTACAGACGACCTCTAGTGAAAGGATTAATGAAACCGTAAACAGGACCTTACAATTAATATTACATATATAGATGCTCAAATATATACGTATATGAATAAATACATATGTTTCAACATAATATGCCTATTGCAAATTAAACTGTCTACTGTTTCGATCAATTGATTGTTTATATTTAAACTACGCGTATAAACACAACTTATGACCCATATATTGAAAGTGCGTAGCAAGTCTCTATTTAATTAATTAACATGAAGCTTGTTCGTGTATTGTATTTTTTTTCAATCGTTCGCGTGCGTGCGTGCGTGCGTGCGTGCGTGCGTGCGTGCGTGCGTGTGTGTGTGTGTGTGTGTGTGTACATATGTTTCCTTTATTCCTGCACACTGGACGCTACTGGAAGGACGTGATTGAAACTTAGTAGTTAGATAGATATTAGATAATGTAGTTAACTTTTTTACCTACCTTTACCCTCACTTAGCCAATAGCTGCTTAAGCTTCTAGCTTCTAAAGTCTTAGACTACAATATAAGTATTAGACGTACTGTATTGACAGACTCAACGAAATCCTTAGGGTTTTTTTTAATTTTTCGTGCGGAACCCCTTAAAATATAATAATCGCCCGAGTAATGAACTCGTTACTTTAAATAGCATTTCTTATTTTTCAAAATTAAATCACTTTATATTGTAGCGAGATAGAAAGGGAAGGTAAATCACGATGTGAGGTGATTACTGTCGCTTGATATTAGAGAAAATGATCTATTGCTCAAACGTGCAGTTCTTTGCTGAAAACACTATAGTATACTAGCGACTCACCCGGGTTCGTCCCTAGACAAAAACAAATCTATCCCACGGGAACCGTACATTTTTCCGGGATGATATATAGCCTTCCTCAGTTAACGGGCTATGTAATGCAAAAAGTATTTTTCAAATCGGATTAGTAGTTTCTGAGATTAGCGCGTTCAACCAAACAAACAACAAACTCTTCAGCTGTATAATATTAGTATGGACTTTTTGTACTTGCTATATTTATTTAGAAACGATTCTCTTATTTCACCTACAACAAAAAAGAGTTGTTTATTTTGTAACGAGATATTTTAATCAATATTGTGGAAGCAAAAACTTTCATTTGTGAGTTTGTTTCTACTTAACGCTAAAACTATTGGATGGATTTGGATGTTTAGTCGACGAATAGGCTATTAGGTGCATGGGATAAAGAATAAGCTATTAGTAATAAAATTTGTCAAAAGATGGCGCTGTCTGTATATCCTCATCGGATCACCCAAGTAAAGCAATGATAATTCGCTAGTTTCATAATACTTTAGGCAAATCTAGCAACTATTTGACATTTTAAAGACCTAAAATTATCTTTTCGAATTTTTTCGCGAATTTATTTTTATTTTTGGTTCCCGGCGAATGCTTTACAGTAATCATGGTCACGGGATAGACTGAGAGTCCCTAGAAAAGATAATTTTATATAAATCGCTAGTATTCATTATTATATGTTGCTTAATGACATATCATGCCGTTGTACCCGTATAAAATTTAATATGATATTAAAAATGGTGACTAAAATGGGTGTATTAGCACTCCAGTAATAAATATCATTAGGGAATTCTAAAAATAAAAAAAAAGATCTCAAATAAGATCTCAAAGTACAATGACTGAATCATCAATCTTATGCCTTTTGTTTATAAATTAACTAACTCGTCCTTTAGACGCGGAAAACAATTAATTACTTTTCTTTGAATTTAGATTTATGTTTTTCCTGGGCTATGGTTGATGAGAGGTTACTTTGACTTTATAAATTATGTGTTTTTATATGATTTACAGCTCATATTCTGAATGTAATCTAAAGCAGTGGTAACCCAGTAATAACGCGCTTGCTTGGGAAACCGAGTGAAGCAAATTTAAATCCCGGGTTACGCATCTCTGATATTTTTATTTGCGAATCATTTCCAACACAATTACCACTTGTCTAACGGTGAAGGAAAACATCGTAAGGGAACCTGCATGTCTGAGAGAACCTAATATTTTTCTAAAAGAAATATGAATTCTGCCAATTCACACTTGGCCAGCGTGGTGGACTATGGCCTGATCCCCATCAAATCGAAGGGAGACTCGTGTCTCCCTTATGGGAGACTAAAAAGTCCTAAATACGATCTGAAGGTATACAGACAAAACTAAATAAAAAATTAAATTACTAAAGCAAAATACCCAACGGCGTGAAATTTAGACTAAAAAATGAACACAAAACAAGTTGACTTAACTTGGTATTATGCATTCGGAGATACTAACGTGCTCTGTGTATTTTTTTACTTTAAAGACCATCCTCTTTGTAGATCTGCTAAGTATTGTGATCTTTTTTCGGTTTTTTCAACATAGTACTGATCTTTTTTCCTAACTGGTGGTAAACACAACATTCAGTGACGAATTGCAATAAGTTAATACTGAATAAAATATTTTGAATATCTTCTCAAATTGAGAGCGCAGATTTTCATGATTTTTCTATTGAACCGATTAAATCTCAATAATAAGAATGCTACAGTGTACTTTAAATAAAAAAACAAAATTGTACAAACCTTTTATTATTTTACTATGAAAAGTACATAAATTTTCTGTCAAAACGTAATTTATTTATACCTGACCTTTTCGATAAATTTTATTTAAAATGAATGAATTTACATTTAAAGCACAATCGACGTGTTAAAGCTATTTTATTCACATGTCAGTTGCTACACTGTCATGTTGATGGATATATCGAGATCTGATGCAACCGAATTCCTTTTAACTGGCGCCAATTAACCCATTTGGAGAGGTTTATTCGAGATATTTACATAATTTATACAGCTAGATGTTTTCCGAGCTCTTTCTTTGGTTATAAATTAAAAAATAAATTATTACTAAATTTCATACAAGTTAGTACTTGTTGTTGTTTTAACTAGTGTTAAATTCCATCCGAATCAGTCCAGCCGTTTTAGACTGATGGACTAACAAACACACATACATACAATATTTCGTATTTATAATAGTATTGTTATTAATGTTAGGACTAAACCTGTTATTTTTATCTACACTTGTTACGGACGACGAGCCCCGACGAGCCCCAACGGAAAATCTAATTTAAATCACGCCCCTTTTGCCTTACTATGTGCACGCGTGAACTATTATACGTGTGAGATTTGCGTTACTACGCAATAATTGTATGACTCTTCCAAATTAAATTGATTTACACATGTTTGCTCATTCAGTAGTATGTAGATTGAGTGTGTTAAAATTGTACAAAGATAAGGGATTTTGTCTGTTCAGTGTGTGAGTTCATTCAAGTGTGCAGTGTCCAGTGTTAGTAAGGGAGATAAAAGAAAGAAAAGTAATCTCAAGTGTTTTATTCAGGAACCAACATACAGCCCACCACACAAGCTGGTCCTTGGAGCCAGATTAAAGAATAGTCCAGCACAACACTAATATTATTAAAAAAAACCGACTTCATGGCACTGAAAAGTAAAAAATAACTAAACGGGCGTTTTCATTTAGAATAGATACATAATCAGATATTTTCGAAGTCGCTGAGCTTTGATTTGTATCGATTGGTACCGACTTCAAAAAAATCTGATTAAGTATCTATTCTTAATGAAAACGCTCGTTTAGTTATTGTTTACTTTTCAGTGCCTGGAAGTAGGTTTTTTTTTAAGTTTTTATTTTTCCATTTTTAGTGTAGACGTATCATCAATACAAATTAATCAAGCCCAAACACCAGGTAATTGCTGTAAATCGTTGAGGAGTTCCCTCGACTGTCTTTCGAGTCCATCATCAGATCGACTCCAGACCTTCATTAAATAGTAGTGCTTTAAAATACCTAATGAAAATGTTATCAAACGCACTAGTCGCCGCTACAATTTTCGAAAGTTCCCCTCGATTTCTCTTGGATCCCATCATCAGATCCTGGTTTCCTTATCATGGCTCTTGGGATATCTCCTTTCCAACAAAAAAAGAATTATCAAAATCGGTTCATAAACGACGAAAAATCCGCGAACAAACATAAAAAAAAAATATATATATACGGTCGAATTGAGAACCTTCTCCTTTTTTTGGAAGTCGGTTGATAAAGAGGAAAGATTTGTAATTATGTATTTTTGTAACAAATAAACTCAAAAACTACTAGACCGATTTAGATGAAATTTGGTAAGAAGATAGTTTGAGACCCTGGGAAGGACATAAGATATTTTTTAATTCTTAAAGTTGGTGAAAATGGGGATGAAAGTTTGTATGGGGAAACAACCTAGGGACGAACCCAAGTGAAGCGAGGGTGAGTCGCTAGTCAAAAGTAAAATAATAAGTTGTTTACATTGCTATAACTAAGCATATTATTTTTTTTGTAAAAGACGGTTACATTCTCCAGAGAAAAACAAAGCTTCTAACGGATTTATGTACAGGAAACGTATTCACAAAAGCCCGACCCAAAGTGAACATTAATCTTCATTCAAAGGTGTAACGAATTGTATTGTGATACGAAATATTTGTTAATTACTGTCATGGACTCGTATGTATGTATTTGTGTGCCATTTTTATAAGCTTTTATTTAACTTGCAATGTTTGTAAGGTGGTATGTTTGTATGGATCAAATCTTGCAAGCTAAATTAGAACCACTTCCTCTTATCCCGAGTTAAAATTATATATGTTGGTTCAGTTCTGATGACAATGACAATTAATACAAAATATGATACTAGCGACTTACCCTCACTCCGCTCGGGTTTGTCTCTAGTTACGTTTAACGTACGTAAACGTTCCCGCAGTACAAAGTATCCTAAATGTTGATCTGAATAACCAGCTATCATCATACCAAATTTTATCAAAATATGTTCAGTAGTTTATTCATAATGCATTTCCAGACAGACAGACAAAAATTCTAAAAAACTATCGATTCAGCCTCTGTATCGATAATAATGACTATTTCATTAAAATTTCCAAAAAAAAAAATATTACAGATTCGAATGAGAATTTTATTATATGTATAGATAGATATAAGTAATCTGTGTATTGCCAATAATTACTTAATCAATTGTAAAAGTCTAGTTTACAAATACAATTAATGTCCAAAATTGGTTCGAGTGTAAAATTAATACTTCTAACTATAACTAAGTGCAGAAAATAATCTAAATAAGTTCAAAAACCAGAAACTTTGAAACGAACAGGAAAATGTCGTTAGATATAATTTCCGCATTATGTTCCCACAATCTAACTTTGTCGACAAAACTTTTTACACACGCTTTCAAATGACCAGTGAAATTAAAGTGAGAACATTGAAAGTTAATATTACGCTTTTGAATTCTGCAAGATACGAATCTTAGTTTTTCCATTTGAATAATTTTGTTTATTTAATCTATTTTCTAGCGACTTATGCTCGCTTCGCTCGCGTTCGTCCCTAGGTACATTTTCACGCTTAGCTATGTTTAGGTATACATAAATAGTAGCTTGCTACTCCTAAGATATTCATTTAAATTATATAGTGATTTACCCTCGTTTTGCTCGGGTGCGTAGGCCGTACGCGGATTTTGTTTATAATTTCATGGGTTTTAATTTTTTTTTCACGCAACCTTGATTCTTTTTCTAAAATAAATGTAGCCTAAGTTACTTCCTATAACATCAGCTATCTACCAATGAAAGTTTCGTCAAAATTGGTCCAGCCGTTTTGGAGATTAGCCGGAACAAGCAGATAGACAGACAGACAAAAATTGTAAAAAATGTTGTTTTGGTATACATACCGTATATATACATCCATACGCATTTAGTAAAAAGCGGTTATTTTAATATTACAAACAGACACTCCAATTTTATTTATCTGTATAGATTATAGAGGACTTATATATGGTGGAGGTACTCAATAGAGTGCAAGGCATTCCCCGTTATGTTAATCTACCGCGCTTGAGTAAATCCTAAAATCTCCTCTTGGGCTCCCGTACTTTTAGTGCTTTTTTTTTTTGAAGTCGGTTTTAATTTTTTTCTTAAAAAGTTTTTATAGTATGAAAATAACCCCTAATACATAGACATTAGGTGTATAGTTGTAAGCTTTACGTACTCTCTGAGACATGAAAGCGTAACATCGTCAACTTTCCTTCTTCGGGCTGCTACTGAAAGTTATTGGTAGGAAAACTTGATAACTTATTTTTATCTAACTCGGGAATCGAATCCAGGGTCTTATAATCTGAACATTTTTTCTACTGAGTAATGAGGTATTCAAGCATTTACATAGTAAGTGATTTTTACCCCAGCTCTCGTAATACAACGATATCATCCACCCATGATATATCTCATGGGAAATTATGCCGACTAATTTTACTGATTACAATTGTATAACCTCTAGAGATAAGGCTTTGTTGCCAATTACATTTTGAATGATTTTGAAAGACTTTCTTGATATTTTACTTATTTTGCCTTAATTTTTAAATGTTGCTTCAAAATAAGGAACGAAAATTCGTGTTAAAATTATCTCGATCAAAGAAAGGAAAATGCTTTACGTTGGGAATTAAAATATACAAATTCTTGGGAAAATTAAAAGCTTTTTGTATGCTTAAATACCAAAAGTAATTTTGCTATTGTGTCGTTTGAATGATCAAATATTTAGAGAAAGGGGAAAAAATTTAAGTGTAATAATAAACACTTTATTTTCTATTATATTAAGAATTAAAATTGAATTTTTTAAGGGTTTTAGATTTCTGCGCTTGATATTTATTATATATATCGTATTATCCATATTCTATGAATATCATCTTTAGTGGTTACTAATCTTGTGGGCGTTATCAGGGCTCAAATAATAAAGAATTCAATTGAAAAACAATTTAATCAGGGAAATCACAATGTTATACACTTGAAATGGTAATTCTAATAATTTAATTGAGCAAGCGGGTTCACAGGCTTCGTTGTTACTTCCACATTCAATATCGATACACAACTCTCCATTGATCCACCATGATCAACTAACGTTACTAAGCCATGCGGGATCTCGACCCCGCTCGAGACGTAATCTCTGCTTTAAATTTGAAATTATTTTAAAAGCAATAAAAGAAACAAAAATATAGCATTGTGATTTTAAACAATAATACGGTTTTATGGTAGACTAGCGATTTACCCTCGCGTCGCTCGGGTTCGGCCCTGGGTTGATTCCTTATACAAATTTTCTTTCCCATTTTCACCCCCTCAAGGGATGATTTCCGGAATAAAAAATATCCTATGTCCATTCCAGGGTTTCAAACTATTTTTTTAATAAATTTCATCTAAATCGGTCTAGTAGTCTTTGAGTTTATTCCTTACAAACATATAAAAATATATTTTCTCTTTATAATAGTAGTCCACTTCTCTTTATAAAAGTAATCCGCTCGGGTTGTCCCTTCTTACGTTTTAACGTTTAGTGTTAATTTTTCAGAAATGAAATATTTTCTCGCAGTAAAAAGTATCCTATATGTTGACCCGGATGACCAGCTATTATTATACCAAATTTCATCAAAATCCCTCTTGTGGTTTTTCCGTGATGCGGTAACAGACAGACAGACAGACAGACAGACAGACAGACAGACAGACAGACAGACAGACAGACAGACAGACAGACAGACAGACAGACAGACAGACAGACAGACAGACAGGCATAAATATTCTAAAAACTATAAATTCGGCGTCTGTATCGATAATAACGTCTATTTCAATAAGGTTTTCCAAAAAATATTCAATGTACAGATTCGGCTTAGTTACAATTTTATTATATGTACCTATAGGTTTTCGGAAAAAAACATATTCTATGTGTAGCCCTACAAACTCCTCTACCTTTCAGTCAAAGGCCTTCATATATAATCGGTAAACCCGTTCCAAAGATTACCCCGGACAAACAGAAAGAGATTTTAAAAAGGATTGTTTGGTTACTGGTATCATAGTAATTTTGAAATAACAGACAGAGACTTTAATTTTATTTATATATACAAGTTGACTCAACGATGTTGATCTTAAAAAATTGTTGTTCTTTGAATTTTTATAAGAATTCTAACAATTTATCTCTTTCAGATTTTCTAAATTTCCCAATTTTCGAACGTAAATAATTTTAAAATAATGTAAACACGAATTAAATTCTTCAAAAACACGTTAAATTACCAATTATATTGTATTGGTTTACAAATTAACAACGAATGACTCTACATTTGCGTTGAATTTCCAACCAAATTACTTAATCTCTCAATACGAAATGAAGTCGATTCATGGCAATGTCGTTTTTATTCGTAAATAAAATTGCTTTTTTATTTGAAATTTATTTTTTCTTGATGTTCGGTTTGATCTATAATATATTACTGGTAAGTCTAATATATATTAAATCAGACAGATGGGTGTCTGACTCTAATATATATATATATATATATATATATATATATATATATATATATATATATATATATATATATATATATTTTAGTGGTACGGAACTCTTATTGCAAGAGTCAGAGACCTATATATATATATAAATCATTGCCATTCGTTAGTCTCGCTTAACCTCAAAAACTGCTGGATTGATTTGAATAATTCTTTTTTTGTCTTGTTGGAGGTGGATCGGGTAATTTAAGTGTAAAAAAGAGGAAAGTTCAGAACTGTTTATTTTGTACCTATGTATATATAATATATAGTCTGTCTATTCCATGCTAACCGTTAAAACGTGCCTATGGATGAACCCGAGCGAAGCGATGGTGAGTCGCTAGTATAGATATAAATAGATAAATTATATAACGTAATACCATATACTCATGTAATGGAGGCAAGTCGTATACAAAATTACCTTTCGCAGTCATTTGGATGATATTTGTGATGTATTTCATCACTAACGACACTCATCTCCCTTTCAGAAGGAAAAATGGGGTCATTATTTAACCAAGATCACCGTAGAATATGTTATTTAAAATATACATAGTAAACAGGTACATTTTTTACATGATATTATTAACTCACTTGAAACTCTGTATCTGGAAGTTGACTTTAACTTCTAATTGTTGCTTCTAATTGTTGTATCGATTTGAAATTTTGTATGAGGAAACCAGATGAAAATACAATAATTTGGTATTATCAAGCTGATGGTGGAACAAAGAGGTGGTTAGAACGATCTTCAAGTTGATCCCCATTGAATTGCGACACCCAAAAGGTATAATCGAAAAAGTGGTTCAAAACTATTAGTTTTATTTGAGTTAATGAACAAAATTCCAAAAAACTATAGTACATGCAGTTATTCCAGACTTTACCTAATAAAAAGGCATCTAAAACAAACAGACAATCAGAAAGATTTGAGAGATGGAGATTAAAGATCTATTATTTTAGTATTTGCTTAATCCTCCTTCACAAAAGAAATATAGTGTAACACGTAGTTCAGTCAGTCAGTCTCGCCCATGATTGCTGTAAAGCATTTGAAACGTCATTAATCAAAAATCAAAATAAGTACGTGAAAAATCTGAAAAGATAGTTTTATTTATTTAAAACATAATTTTGCAGTATTATAATAATAATAGTAATATAATAATAATATATTTATTTCGGAATACTTTTCCATAAAATTAAATTATCAACAAAATAAAATAAATACAAAAATTTCATACGTTTAGAACATTAAATAAAATTAAACATTTAAACTACAACATAACTATGCCTGAAGAAATTTGGCCCAAAATATTAAAATATGAGAGTCGTAGCTGCCTGCTACAGCTTGCATTTGAATTTGTGCTGTCATTTATCCTCTGTCTCAGAGATGCGATTCTCTTTCTTATGACAGCAACAAATCCATCAGTGCGTGCCTCGCAGAACATCCACGACGCACTACAGTATCTAGGCAGTCTAAACATTGCTCTAAAAACATCATTATACTGAATTCGTAGAGCATTTAAAGAGCGTTTCGCATAGTTTGTCCAGAGACCACACGTGTACAGCGTTTGACAATAGGCCTTAAAGAGTGTAATTTTAACCTGATCAGTACACGCAGCAAATCTCCGCGCCAACATGTTTCCACGCATCGCCAGTGCTCTACGTTCCCTCTCTATATCATCCTCATCAGTTAACATTTCATTCACCACATGTCCAAGGTATTTAAATTTTGTAACACATTCAAGCTTAATATTATTTAGTGCAACGTCAGGTACAAAGTCAGGTCCATTTTTGTATTTAAATACCATTATAACTGATTTTTTACTATTATAAACTAAACCATGACTTTTAGCATATTTTTCTTATATTATGATAACACGTACATATATATGTGTATATATTATATATAGTACTAGTAAGCTTAATACTTATCATAACTTCTGATGCGGTAGAACTGAAGTAAAATAACTAACAAATATTGTCCATTTGACCAGAGAGGAGATGACCCGTTTTACGACCTTGTTTGCGAAAAAGCTCTACGGATATTGAATCTAAGTAATTGACAAATTTTATATTGAAATGAAGTTTTTTATTTGTAATGTAAAGATTAGTTAGCAGTTAAGGTTTATTTGTATACTAGTGACTCAATTTCACTTCGCTCGACTTCGTCCCTAGGTACGTTTTAACCACGGATCATATGTTTTAACGGCTAATATGGAATAGATAGAGATATATTATATAATATAAACTTAAAAACATAGGGCATCTGTTTTATCTTGATTGGTCATAAGCGCAAAAATATTTTTTTTATTTCGTATCAAAATTGTTTCAGTAGTTTAGTTGTGACAGACAGAGTTACTTCCGCATTATTTTACATACATTATTTTCAAAAAAAAAATGTCACATATCAGTTACTCACCTTTTTCATACTCAGAATCCTTTTTACTTTATTCAACAGACAAATTCATTTCTATTAAAAAATCACGGTGATATATTATACCGTCGGTCCATATCAACGGATCAACAGTAGTTTAACAGAGACCCAAACAATCTATCTGTGGGTTTCCTCACTAGAGATAAGAATTTGACATAATTTATAAGGAGCTTAGGTTATATATATCTTTAGTAAGGTAACTTCAATTGGATAAATTACTGGGAACCGTTCACCTTGTTGTGGTGGGGGGCTTCAGTAGCGTCTGGCAATACAGCCAGGCGTGAAGACAAGAAACGCACTGGGCCAGCCAGCCACTGTGGCCAGCCCACTTCGGTGGCTGGTGTACCATGCGGGTTGCTCCTGGTACTTCTCTGATAGCAGAGTGAACTGTTGGAACAACCCCATGGTTATTGTAGTCTGCTTCGGTAGCCCTGCCGTCGGAGCATGGTGGTGCGTAAGCGATCCTGCGACGCCCCATTAAGACGGGGGAGGTTCCATTGGGTTTTAGTGGGTAGTACTAGCTTTGCCGGTAAGTCCCACATAATGACCTGTATATATGCAGATGGTATGCCTAAATACATTTTCCAACGTTAAAAAAAAAGGAGAACAGTAAGTAGAACTTTCACCAGCATCTAACCTTTTTATTGCATACAAAATTCTTAATTATCTTGATTGATAATTTTCGAGTAAAAATATTATTACATCATTACTTGATTACACAAATGATATATCTATGTATCAAGTTTAATTTAACGCTGCTTTTAAGTTTAATCATGATTCAAAACATATAAAACCAGCGTTTTTAAATGAAATGTAAATATCAATTTTGTTCGTAATATTATTATTGGACCTTAATTATACATACTGTAATATTCTCTTTTTCTATATTTTAAACTTTTTGGTTTTGTTTTTAAATTGTGGTTAAATGTTCATTTTTAGAATAATAGAAAATTCATTCATAGACAATTATATTATCAATATACTAGCGACTCACCCTCGCTCCGCTAGGGTTTGTCCCTAGGAACGTTTTAAAGCTTAATGTAGATTTCTCAGAGATGAGATATTTTACCGTAGTAAAAGGTTTTCTATATGTAGACCCGGATAACCAGCTATCATGATACCAAATTTTATCAAAATTTATTCAGTGGTTTTCTCATAATGTGTTCCTAGACAAACAGACAGAGAAATATTCTAAAAACTATAGATTCGGCCTCTATATCGATAATAATGACATTTTCAAAATAAAAAAAAATCAAAAAATCTTTAATGTACAGATTCGACTTAGAACTTTATTATATGTATAGATAATTTCTCAAATAAATTAAAATAAATTACTAAAAAAAACGACTTCAAAAAAAACCATGTCAAATTGAAAACCTCCTCCTTTTTTCCGTCGGTTAAAAATATCAAAAGTTACAGCAAGCGTTACTCTAAAATCTAAGCAATGGAACTGTTAAATATAATAAATCAAGATATTCATTAAATCAAGCAAAAATGAAAGTTTGAACATCTTTTATAAAACTCTTAATTAAAATTCAAACATGATTTTACATAATTTTGCGATGTGACAAATTGTTTTAACGAAGACATTCTAAGGTCTTTAAGACCTTGAATGTATAAAATATTGAGTTTATAATAATAAATGTAATTTTAAATAAAACTATCTTTTCGGATGTTTTGGCGGATTTATTTTGCTTTTTTTCCATATTCAAGTATAAAAGTAATTAGAATTATAAAGATGTTTGAAATTAAAATTAACAAATATTCTAAGATACTTTGGTGCCATTTTTCAAGTTTTTTAAATTCATTTTGTTATTTTGTGGGTAGGCTCTGTAACAACTATATAACACCTTTGAGACATCTAACACCTTAGTCTCTCCCGTAACCATGATTATTGTAAAGCATTCGAAACGTCGGAAACCGAAAAGCAAAATAAATCCGTGAAAAAATCCGAAAAGATAGTTTTATTGAAAATGTCAAATATTCGTTTAAATCTAAGAAAGTATTAATAAATAAGGCAATGTTAGCCCAGTGGTAACGCGTTCGCTTGGATAACCGAGTGAAGCGGGTTCAAATCCCGGGTCTCGCACCTCTGATATTTTCATGTGCGAATCATTTTCTAACATGATTACCACTTGCCTTACGGTGAAGGAAACCATCGTGAGGAAACCTGCATGTCTGAGACAACCTAGCAAGTTTTCGAAAGACATGTGAAGTCCGCCAATCCGCACTTGGCCAGCGTGGTGGACTATGGCCTGATTCCCCTCGTATAGAAGGGAGGCCCGTGCCCAGCAGTGGGACGTTAAAAAGGGCTGAATACAATTAATAAATGTAATGTAAAATGCTATTGTATATGATACAAAATATTTATAGTACAGACTCTAATATCTGTTGAGAATCTTAAGTAGCCGGCTGATTTTTTTAGGATGTTAGTTCTTTTGAAACTGATACTAATAACCAGCCTTAAATCACATATTTTTGTTACTAAACACACTCTGGAACGGTTGAAGCGATTTGGATGAAATTTTGTACAGAATATAAATCTGGAGTAACACAAAGGCTACTATTAGTAATTAAATGTTTCTAAAAGATTGCGATTCCTGCATATAATTTATACATACAGATAAATAAAATTGAAGTGTCTGTTTGTTATGTCAAAAAAACAGCTTTATACTAAATGCATTTGTAATTATATACGGTATTTATAAGTAAGTTGTATAAATAAAAAAACAATTTTTAAAAATTTTGACTGTCTGTCTAGCTGTCTGTCTGTTTGTCTGTTTGTTCCAGCTAATCTCTTAAACGGCTGGATCAATTTTAACGGAACTTTTACTGGCAGATAGCTGATATTATAAGGAGCTAATTAAGCTACTTTTATATTATGAATGTGAAAGTATAGAAGTTCGGATGTTTGATACTCAATCACGCCAAAACGGTTAAGCGGATCTGGATGAAATTTGGCACAAAGATAGATTATAGTGAAAAATAGCATATAGCTTGCTTTTTATATGGATAGATTTGTTTTCGTTTTTCTAGAGGCAAACCCGAGCGAAGCGAGGGTGAACCACTAGTGTTAGAAATAAAAAAGGCACTTAGTTATGCCCCCAAGTGAAGCTGAGGTTAGTCGCTAGCATCTTATATAAAACTAGCGACTCACCCTCGCTTCGCTTCGGGTTGGTCCTTAGAAAAAACAAATCTATCCCACCCGAACTATACATTTTTCCGGGATGATATATAGCCTATAGCCTTCCTCAGTTAACGGGCTATCAAATGCAAAAAGAATTTTTCATATCGGATCAGTAGTTCCTGAGATTAGCGCGTTCAACCAAACAAACAAACAAACTCTTCAGCTTTATAATATTAGTATATATTATAAGTATATTAAAATATTTACCAATGAATTTATTGTCAATAGATTTATTTTTAATTATAATTTAACTACTTTAATTTTCAACGGAATTATAAATTAAGCAAAATTAAATAACATTCATTTGTAAACGAAAATATTTCACTTGTTTCCAGTTCCACTGAACGAATTTTATAATAATTGAATTGATTAATCGCATCAAGCAATTATTGTATGTTTAAATTAAATTTTGTCACAGAAACAATCATATCATCACGTAAGTTCGTTAGGAATATTAAACTGGTTCGAGTTCCGGGTTGGGCTAAAAATTATTAAGATTAAGGGATTGTGTCTGAAACTTTTGGACGACAACGTTTTTCATATAATTTCCTTTTGTCAAACGATTACTTTTTTCAATTCAAGTACTAACGATAAATAATTTAAGAATTCTGTATAAAATACTTAGACTCAGTATTTATGAACGAAAAATTTAATTCTTCATGTAGCAAAATAATAAAGCTTTCAATACTTAATCCTATTTCCTCCATACA
This sequence comes from Argynnis bischoffii washingtonia, assembly GCA_033884665.1. NCBI lineage: Eukaryota > Metazoa > Arthropoda > Insecta > Lepidoptera > Nymphalidae > Argynnis > Argynnis bischoffii. Next base: position 1,606,516 of record CM066610.1, read on the forward strand.
TATAATAAAATTCTGAGTCGAAATTGTACATTAAATATTTTTTGGAAAATCTTATTGAAATATTCATTATTCTCGATACAGAGGCCGAATCTATAGTTATTAGATTTTTTTCTGTCTGTTTATCTGTCTGTCAACCCATGACGAGAAAATCACTAAACAGATTTTGATGAGGTATGATGATGGCTGGTTATCCGAATGAACATATAGGATACTTTTTAGTGCGGGAAAATATTTTCTCTTAGAAATCTATACTAAACGTTAAAATGTACATAAGTAGGGACAAACCCGAGCGGAGCGAGGATGAGTCGCTAGTGTATAAAGAAATAAGGGTATATAGTTTAATAAATGACTCATATCTATAAATACAATAAGAATACAACATTAAGTAATGCAGGGTATAATATTAATTACAATGAAAAAGCTAGGAGAAGTCATTATTAATCGCTCTGGCTAGGGTTGCCAAAAATGTGAGGTGAAATATATTTTTTTAATTATTTTTATAGTGTCATTAGTGAATACATTTTTTTATTTCAATAGTTTTTTTTTCTAGTGATAAACAAGCAATCATGTACGGCATATCATCTTTCAAAAATATCCTCTACTGTAGAATTTAGTAACCTAAGGATATCTAGTTTTGTTAGGCAAATGCTGTCAATCAATTGGTAAAAATCGATAGTTTAATATACTTTCCAATTATTCACGGTAAGACTCAATTATTATCCTTCTAAAGGTTATATAATCATAGCCTTTCTCAAAGCTTTTGTTACTTTAGTATTGCGTAAAGAAAGCACTGTTATAAAGTTAAAGGATTTATAAATGTAATAAGCCCTTTTTAACGTCTGACTGCTCGGAACGGGCCTTTCTTCAGTTTGAATGGGATCAGGCCATAGTCCACCACGCTGGCCAAATGCGGGCTAGCTGACTTTATATGTCTTTCGAAAACTTGTTAGGTTTTCTGATATGCTAGTTTCCTCCCGATATTTTTCTTCACCGTACGACAAGTGGTAATCATGTTGGAAATGATTCGCACATAAAAATATCATATGTACGAGACCCGGGATTTCAACAGCTTTGCTCAGTTTCCTAAGCGAGCGTTTTACCACTGGACTACCACTGGCCTTTAAGCTTTAAATGCAATAGTTATCTTAAAAAAATCTAAAGTATAGGATATTATATGATTAAAGAAATACATTGAAATAATTACATGACAGTTTACACATGTTATAATGGAAATATAATAATATAACAATACTTATTTAAGCACATGTAATTTGTCTTTATGTAAAAATATAGTAGAAAGATCTCAATTATTCAATACATCATTTATGCATATTATATTATTTATTTATTTTATTTTTTATTATACATCATTTTAGTCTTTATCTTTTATAGAGAAAAATTTTCTAATAACTTTTTGTTTTAAGAGCAAATATTTAAGATTTTTTCAAAAGAAATAAACAATATTGGCAACCCTAATTAACATAGGGGAATATATACGTTACATTAACCTCGAAGTAGTCAGTTATGAGTGCTATGACATATTAGTAGCGTCCATCTTGAGGGTTAACGACGTCCATTTTTGTTCCGACCGGACAGAATGATGATGTCCCTTAAACAAATATATTTATGTACATGGGTTTGTTTTTGATATATCTTTATTTTAAAAAATGTATTTTTATCTGTACTAATATTATACAGAGAAAAAATTTGTTTGTTTGTTTGTACTGAATAAGCTCCAAAACTACTGGTCTTATTTAGATGAAATTCGCTAAGAAGATAGTTTGAGACCCTGGGAAGGACATAGAATAGGTTTTATCTCGGAAATCATCCCTTAAGGGATGAAAATGGGGATGAAAGTTTGTATGGGGAATTAATCTAGGGACAAACCCGAGTGAAACGAGAATGAGTCGCTAGTTTTTGATACATCCCACCTGGCCCTGCATGTCCTTAGGAAAATATATAAAAAAATATAAATATATGCCTTTATTTAATTTTCACTACATTATTTTACAGCAATGGTAATTAATAAATATAAATAATTCGCAAACAGTTCTTTACTTAATCCATAAAGAGCTATAGGCTTAATTTTACCCATTGAAATGAGATATAGTTGCGATTCCATCGCTTTATTGGCTTAATAATAATACGTGTAGATTTATTTGATTTATTTTAATTTTCTCTTTAATTGAAACTAACGATACGTTTGCAGCGACTCTACTTGCTGTGCCAGCGGTGGAGGGTTCGATTCCAGCTGGGGCATTCATTTGTGCGATGAGCACGAACGTTTGTACTTCAGTCATGGGTGTTTATATTTATAATATGTATATTGTATGTATTTACAGTTATACATATATGTGTAGTGTATCAACTATCTAGTATCCATAACAAAAGCCTCCTACCTTACCATGAAACTAGATGGTGCTGTGTGTTAATGTCCCAACATATTTAAAAAAAACATCAAAGGTGCGAGACCCGGGAGTCGAACTCACTTCACTTGGTTTCCAAATGACCACCTATTCCTATTTAATATTTATTCAAGGTACTGAAGCTCTTGAATTTCAGATTTGTATTTTCGTATAAATTCGCCACATCCGTACATTTCCTTCTGTGAATATAATTTACCTAAATCTATAAGTTCTGCCGTATTTACATAGGATACCTGGCTATTGATAATGAACCGTGTGGATTGTTGATTTAGGATTCCCTATATCTAAACGGTTTTGCCGATTTAATTTAAATAGTGCGAGAATATTTTTTTGGTTAAAGTTATTAGTTATTAGAAACAGTGTCTGATAATACTAGATGAAGATAACTTAAGTCCTTATATGGTAAGTATAGATTCGATATGTATTTCTTAACTTCTTGATTTTTTTGTTAATATCAGACGTAAGTCAATTCTCCGGATGTTCTTAGACATAATGTAGCATAATATATCACACTAGCGACTCACCTTCATTCCACTTGGGTTAGTCTCTTGGTATATTTTAACAGTTTGTATAGATTTCTCAGAGATGAGATATTTTTTTGCAGTAAAAGTATCCTTATTGTTGAATCAAAATCTGTCCAAAGGTTTTCTCGTGAAAAATTCTAAAAACTATAGATTCGGCCTCTGTGTCAAAAATAATGACAATTTCAACAAGATTTTCCAAAAAATATTTAATGTACAGATTCGACTCAGTTAATATTTTATTAGTTATCTATTGGAGACAATGCAAGTGTCATAAAAATTTACTAGTTGGCGCTATATGACATTATTACCATAGCAGGCAGATGAGCTTAAATACGAAGAAAAAAAATTTTTTTTTACTGAAAAAATGAGTTGTTTTAGATAAATTTAAATAGCAAAACCTTATCTAAATACACAGTTTGATTCAATTTAAATTTATATATATACAAGGATTATTCAATTAATACTATGAAATATGTTTATTGACTTGTATTCGTTCAATAATATTTGTAATAGTAGTAATACACCAGACAGTTTATTAGAGAACTAGCGATTCACCTCGCTTCGCTTCGGGTTCGTCCCTATACAAAAACAAACCTATCCCACGGGAACTGTACATTTTTCCGGGATGATATATAGCCTATAGCCTTTCTAAGTTAACGGATTATCTAATACAAATAGAATTTTTCAAATCGGATAAGTAGTTCCTGAGATTAGCGCGTTCAACCAAACAAACAAACAAACTCTTCAGTTTCATAATATTATATTAGTATAGATAATAGCGGCTTGCCCTCGCTTCGCTAGGGTTCATCCTTAGTGAAAAAAAAACTATCCCACGGGAAGCGTATATTTTTTCCGAACAAAATGTAGCCTTAATACTATTTCGGAATATATTCTATCACTGTGTTTCATCCAGATCCATACAGCCGTCATAGCGTGATTGAGTAACAAACATCCATCCATCCAAACTTTCTTATTTATATGGTAGTAAGATAAGATCAATGCATTCTTAATTTAAGTAAAATGTATCTATACATATAATAAAATTCTAAGTCGAATCTATACATTAAATATTGGAAATTAGGAAGAAAACTATCCATACAGACGCCGAATCTATAGTTTTTAAATTTTTGTCTGTCTATCTATCTGTCTGTCTGCCTGGAAACGTATCACAAGAAAATCACTGGACAGATTTTGATGAAATTTGGTATGATGATAGCTGGTTATCCGGGTCAACATATAGGATACTTTTTACTGCGAGAAAATATCTTATCTCTGAGAAATCTATACTAACCGTTAAAACGTAGTATACTAACCGTTAAACTCGAGCGGAGCGAGGGTGAGTCGCTAGTGTTATATATAATTAGGAAGTTTTAATGAAAAAGTAGTTTCAACTTAAAATATTTCGACCATCGTATCTAATGATCCATAATAATTCTTATGCCGAATTACACAAAAAAAAAAAGCAGATTACATTAACTTTACCTTCAGTGTGGTTACAAACAGCGTCAATTTATTTCACAAACACTAATAAATTATGGTTGAAAAATATTTGTACAGTAGATGTTGAAAAAAGAAAATAAGTTACAAGGTCGATACAGTGTAAGGGATAAGTATATAGCGATATAGAAATTGATATGCTACGAGTTTCTTCTTACTAATATTATGAATGTGAAAGTTTAGGTGCTTGGATGTTTGTTACTCAATCACGTCTGAACGGCTGAACGGATTTGGATGAAATTTGGCAGAGATAGATTATAGTCTGGTATAGAAAATAGGCTTTTTATCCCGGAAAAATGTATGGTTTCCGTGGGATACATTTGTTTTTGTTTTAGCTGGTTAGCAATAAATGGCTATCGCGTAGGTTTCAGATCACTTTTTTTTCATCTAAAAATTTTTTAAGGCTCTTTCTTAATTATTCAACGACTTGAAAAAATAATATAGAATGAAGATATTGGCTTTGTATTTACGTAAGATTTAAAAAAAATCATAACTATATTAAATAATTTAAATTGTTAAACTATAGCAACGCCATGTTTTTTTTTAAGATACTTCCTTGATATTTCCCGTTTTTACCATTTTTTTTGTAGAAAACACCATGTACAAGGCTTTTAAAACGTCAAAAACCGTAGTCTCTTCCTTGAACATGTTTGTCGTAAAGCATTAAACGTAGCATTAGCGTAGCCTAGTAAGGTAGCATCTAAAAGCGAAACGTTGGAAATCAAAAAGAAGTATTTCAGAAGAAAAGAGAAGAAGATCAAGTAGATATATTTAACATGTCAAATATTAATAAATATAACAAAGTATTATATATTAGCTGAACCCGCGGCTTCAGTCGCGCTAAAAATCTGATATACGTATTGTTTTATTTATTATTTTAAACATGAGGTAAGGTTTCATACATCCTTTCATTTCCTATTTTACCCCCCTTTTTTTATGGGATGAATTTTGAAAAATGCTAAAACGTATTTATTTAACGGTATTGAAGAGCATTATTAAAAAGTTTCAAGTATGGTGATCATAGTTTTTTGGTTTGTATTATAAAGTTTTTTCCCGTGGGAATAAAATAATCTCCCGCGGTAAAAAGTAGTCAATGTCACTCTCCAGCCCTCCAACTAAAATCACGCCAATCACTCTGTTTTGACGTGAAGGAAGGACAAACAAACAAAAACACTTTCATATTTATAATATTAATAAAATATAGATTATTTATTATATTAATATAATAACAAAAAGCTTATAATTTGGAATACAGAACCATTTTTCGTACCCAATTTGATTGATTATTCTGTCCCGGTAACACAATATCGATAGTTTCCTCCATTTACAGCGTCAACAAGTTTATTAAATAAATTTCCTCATAAGCATATAATTTTACGTATGTATACGTTTTTGACTATTAAAAGAAAAAAAAAAACAAAATGTTCTTTCTATTCTTTGGGAACAAATAACTAAATAGGTCTTGTAGATCAAAGAAGTAGATACACAATTCCATACAAAAGTTCTCTTAAAACTGTCACCAATTGTGTTTATTTATTCCTTCATCGGAAGACGAGTAGTAATTACTTTGGAAATAATTCGCACGTGAAAATATCAGAGGAGCGCGACCCGGGAATAGAACCCACTTCACTCAGTTTCCCAAACGCAACCTACCGTTGCTGTTACCACCGAGTTTCCACTCCTTAACACAAAATAAGATAAAAACTACATCAAGCTGTAATCTCTTTTACCTAAGTCAGTTAAGACGCTTAATGAACTCACGTATACTTTAGGGAATGTTCTAAGAATATTATACTCGCCACTTTCGTCATATCACACGAACGCGATTAAGATATACTCGCAGCGTTAGCTTCATAATACTGTGGATTACTCGTTCTTGTATTCATGTTTTTATCGTGATACTAGCTACTTACCCTCACTTTGCTCACTATTATTTACAGGTAGCGCCACCTTTTGACACATCAATCAAATCAAATCAAATTAAATCAAAATATACTTTATTTAAATAGACTTTTACAAGCACTTTTAAATCGTCAATTTTCCATTTTAAATTTAAATTAAATCTCAGTGTAGTCAGTCCGTGAGAAAGCTACCACCGGCTCGGCATCGGCATCTTATTACTAACAGCCTATATGTTACTCCAAGTCTATCTGTTATCTAAATTTTATCAATATAGTATCATTTGGTTTAGCGTAAAGAAACAATTACATACTTATTCAAACTTTCACATTTATCACTATATAGTATAAAACAAAGTCGCTTCCCGCTGTCTGTCCTTATATATGCTTAAATCTTTAAAAATTCGCCGCGGATTTTGATGCAGTTTTTTTAATAGATATAGTGATTCAAGAGGAAGGTTTATATGTATAATACATGCATAATATGGTAGAGAAACACTGATAATTTTAGAAGTTTCTAATGTGATGTCTTAAATAAACACATTTTTTTGCGCTTACATTGCAAACGCTGGCTGAACCCTACGAGATAGATCAAAATAATGTACTACAGTATTTTACACTTTAAAAAGGTCTATATAAAAGTCCGCAATGGCATATGTCTATGTCTCAATGATAACATACTACATCCAAGTTAGAGACGAACCCGAGCGAAGCGAGTGTGAGTCGCTAGTAAAATATAAATAAAAAAATATACTGTTACGCGACGTTAGTTTAGTCAAAGACATTGATTGTCTTAGTACAATCTCTGAGGTATTTGTCTACGCAGGTGCCAGACAGGCAGGAAAAGTATAACGACGAATATATTGTGACGTTTGGCGCGGGACGTATGATTTTCTGTTGTGTGCATAAATATTAATTACTGAGAGTATAACGATTAATACAAGAAAATTGTTTTGTTGTTTTACAATATATTGAATTAGTTTGAAATGAAACTTTTGATATAATATCGACACCGGAAATTTCAATTGTCGTAAAGGACATTTTGCCGAAAATGAGTTATATATATATTTGGAATCAGCGTCACGAGCTCTATCGATTGGTATATTTAAAATAATCCTATCTTTAAAAAAAAGCCCCTTACGACCTGGATTTCCAACAGCTCTAGCTCGATTTTTTTTACTGTTTGGGATGTATCGTAAAAATAATTTTTAATAGGGAGCGTAAAGTCATGTTTTTATTATTTATGAGGTCGTAATCATATTATTTAAAAATCGAATCCCTTACGACCTAATCTATGCTTTGCTTTATCTTACGTAATTAAGGCGTAAAGGTCGTTTTCCGATTTTTGGAGCATGAATGAGTCCGAGAGTTCAATTAATAGTGAGAATAAAAAGAAAAAGTTTACTAAAAAGAAACAAAAAATAATAGATAAGAACGAAAAGAGAACCAATGCTATAGAAAACTTAATTAAACACAAAATTAAAAAGGAAAAGCTAAGCTTAGAAAACAACAAAAAACTGCGGTGCCAGCCAATACAAATCAAAGCACACCGACTTCGAAAATATCTGATTAACTATCTATTCTAAATGAAAACCCCCGTTTAGTTATTTTTTACTTTTCAGTGCCTGGAAGTCGGTTTTTTTTTTTAGTTTTTATTTTTCCATTTTTAGTGTAGACGTATCATCAATACAAATTAATCAAGCCCAAACACCAGGTAATTGCTGTAAACGTTGAGGAGTTCCCTCGACTATCTTTCGGGTCCATCATCAGATCGACTCCAGACCTTCATTAAATAGTAGTGCTTTAAAATACCTAATGAAAATGTTATCAAACGCACTAGTCGCCTCTACAATTTCCGAAAGTTCCCCTCGATTTCTCTGGGATCCCATCATCAGATCCTGGTTTCCTTATCATGGGGCCACTCTTGGGATATGTCCTTTCCAACAAAAATAGAATTATCAAAATCGGTTCATAAACGACGAAAAAATCCGCGAACAAACATAAAAATATATATATATATATATACGGTCGAATTGAGAACCTCTTCCTTTTTTTGGTAGTCGGTTAAAAAGCGCTTAATACTCCTCACGGAGAGAGTATGTTGTTATATAATAATGCGCATTGTCTTGTTCAAGAAAAAAAAATGCTAAAAGTATGGAAGTAAAATATTCAATGAACGAAAAGGAAGAAGCTCAAATTGTAACATTATATCATGATGAATATAAAGGAAGAGGATCAAAAGAAAAAGGCAAAGGAAAAAAAAACAAAAGACAAAACCAAGAGCTAAGAGGTGCTGAAAAAGTAGAAGATACTTCTAGTATCGGTTTAACAACACTTTATAACAAACCTAACCCCTATACCAGTCGCCAAGTATTTAAACGATTTGAAGCGTTTATGTTCCAACGGAACTATACCAAAGCGTTTTCATAAGGATTATTTAGATCTACCGCCTTTAGGAACTGTTAAAGACATTCTTCCTGAAACTGACGAGGAAGAAGATAACGATACAATTGATCTTTAAGATTTTAATTTTAAAATGTTTATCCACATTTAGGGTAATTTCAGTCACAATTAGGGAAAAATTCTTTTTGTTCCAAAATATTGCAATGTTCCCAGCGGGACACGAATCCATAACCCCACTGAATTTTGGAACAAAAAGATTTTATTCCATACTATATTTAGTGGTTATTTTAATTTTATTATTAATAAAATAATAAAAGTAAGGGCTGAATACATACATACATTATTAAAGTTCATTATGTTTTAAAAAAAATATTTAGTGTTTAAGTTTCATTACTAATAATTTTAAAAGACTAAAGTTACTTGCCATTTGATTAATGCTTTAAATGCTTGCTATTTCAAATTTTGAGTTTTGGTGGGCAATATTTGTTATTATTTTGGTTATTTTAATTTTATTATTAAGTTTAAGACTGTGTTGATAAATATTGCTTAAGTTTTATTAATAATTATAAAAAAAGTAGATTTAGTAGTTTATTAGGTAATTATTTTAAAAATTGAGTTGTTTTTCAGCATCGCAACGTTTACTTTCCATTTAAATTTTGTTTAAATTTTGAATTCCTATTAGAATAACATTTTTCTCACTTTTTTTACTAAATGTTTTGATTAATAAATAAAAAAAATATAAAAAACCTTTAATTTCACTTAGTTTTACTACCTATTGTGGGTATTTCTTAACTAGATCTTTAGTTTTTTTTGTTCCTTTTACCCCCTAAGTCTCTGTTTTAATTGAATTGTACTACCCATTGATGATTAAGATTAGTCCTTTGCTACACTTCTGACTTTATCATAACCAATTTTTTGTGGCTGTAAAGTACTTGAGTTCAATTTTTGAGGGTCGTAAAGGACTCTCATTTTCGTCAATAATTAAGTTTGGTTTATTTTGTTAATTTATAGGGACAGAACACGAAAAAATAGTTGGGGTCCCTTTGGACACCATGAATATAGTACTATGTTTGAAAAAGATATTAGACAAATACAATTTTGTTTTTTGTTTTTTGGCTCTACTGAAAACTCACGTTTTGTCCTTTACGACAATTGAAATTTCCGGTATCGATATGATTCAACTTAAACTTAGTTAACATGTATGTTTTTATTTGTTTTTTTTCTTTCCAGCGTTCTTGTATACATATTTCGATCTAAGACTTACATTACATCCTTCGTTAATAGCGTATCTTATAATATAAAAATGAGCAATTCTTGTATATATATATATATATATATATATATATATATATATATATATATATTTAATGTATAATAAAACAGTTATTATATTAGTTATACTGACGACGCGAATGCGCAAATTACAAATACCTTTGTAAATCAGGCAGTTAAAAATTACGAAATGGGCTGGCCAAAAAAAAAATAAAAAAATAATAAAAAGAATAAAAATTGAAAATAAGAAAAACTGGAGAAAGGAAAGAGGGGATTGATCGGCGGGCGGTAATGTCAGATGGTGGCCTTTTCGATATTTTTAGCTGAAGGAAAGATATAAGAAATTGTGGTAGTCAAGAGTTTCTTAATAGGTTGTATTTTTAACTAATAAATAATTAAGTCTGAGAATTACAACTGGCTTTCTCTGAAATATATATATATTTATTTCATGTATCTCGGAAACGGCACTAACGACTTGAATAAAGTTATGTATTTAGATAATAGTTTTGCTTTTTAAATTTATCTATAGAAGAGACATCCAGTTTTAGAAGTTATACTTCTTTTGGCACGTTAGGAAAAAATGATGAGAGTAAAATTTTTACGATGCACGCGCACTCCGACATCCGAAAAGCGACATGATGAAGTTGACGACATACGGGACGAAATCTTTAGATATTTTTTCTGTTACATCAAAGAAGTATAACTTCTTCTTTTTCTGAAAAAAAAAAACGCAATATTTATATTTTTTTTCAATTTCAAAAACTTTTGATCTTTACTACTTTTGATAATAACATATCTAAACATTCAATTCTAAAATTTCTGATTTTAAGTCGAATCGTTTCCAATAGTAAGCGAATACTTAACATTTTCAAACGATTTCAAATAGACAATTTATCGCTGAATGAAAATAACAATAGGCCAGAAATATTACAATGAATGGCTTTTAACACAAAAGCACGCTCGATTGCTTCGTACGATAAAGCTCTAGTAGCTTTTATCTGTTCTATTTTCAAGTATAACTATACTATATACATATGATATATTGACATTGCCATCGTCTAGAGATCAGTATGAATGTTTGATCAAAAGGTCATGGGTTTGAGTCCCAGGTCAGGTTAAATACAAATATTGAAGGATTTTTCTCAAAAAATGTCAGTAGTAGCCCGAAATTCGAAAGTTGGCAGTGAAAGTGAAAGTCCTCTCTTTCTTCCTCTCTGGTTTGTCCTGTGCCTGATCTGCCATCGGTTGTATCGAATTACTGTCCCGTCACTATCAGTGAAAGAAACAGAAAGACAGTCAGTTTAAAGATAGACAGTATGTTATCCTACGCACATGGCTTATCTCAGTGAGATTATCCGCTGTAGTAAAAAAATATTAGACGTAAAATATTATTTCTGTCCCTAAATAACTTATACATAATTTTGATTTATTTAACTTACTAGCGACTACTTGCTCCGCTCAGGTTCGTTTCTATTTGCTTTTTAACGTTTAGTATAGATTTTTCAGAGATGAGATATTTTCCCACAGTAAAAAATATCGCAGTAAAAGTTGTGTTGTGTGTTGTGACCCGGATAACCAGCTATCATCATACCAAATTTCATCAAAATCTGTCTAGTGTTTTTCTCGTGATATGTTACTGGACAGATAGACAAAAATTTTAAAAACTATAGATTCGGCCTCTGTATCGATAATAATGACTATTTCAATAAGATTTTCCAAATAATATTTAAAGTCCAGATTCGACTCATTTAATTATATGTATAGAAAAACTATAAGCAAATTACATACTGTAAAGGACAAATTTTATCTTTATTAAAAATTCAAATGGTGGATTTCATGTGCCAATTCGTGTATCTTTAAAAAACTTCAAAACCAATCGAGTGGGGTATCAAAATAAAAGCTTTTAAGAGGCAATCACAAAAATATATAAAGTTTATATGTTTAAAAATAATTTAGGATAAAAAATTGCTAAATATAACTGTAAATGTCTAATTGGCAAAAATTTAAAAGCTGTAAATAAAAAATATTTTATAAAAATAAAAAACATGACTGCATAAAAGCTAACTAAAAAGGTAAAAACTTAGCTTTTATGCAGTCGAGTTTTTTATTTTTATAATATTTTAATAGGTATCATGATTTATCTAGGTATATCTTACACTATCCTTTTTTACTGGCTAGGAAGCTGGCTCAACCACAGCACCTCGATAGCTGGCATCGAGGTAGATCACGACAACCAGGATTGATCTCATGATACATCCTGCTACCAGCGAAATACTAGGAGCAACCTACCACCTCACAGTATCTAAACTTCATGCTGGTTGGATTGCATTAAGGTGAACAAACATTCGGGATGACAATTAATAAAATAGAAAATAAAGTAGAATTTGTGTACAAGTCAGTTAAAATTAAAATTTTAAAAAACTCCCTACGCAAAAAATACTTATAGTTTAAGGAACAGCCCTTAAAAAGTAAATAATTTTGGAAAAGAGCTGGTACTCTTACACTACTGGACCGATATTAACCAAACATAGCTAAGAACAACCGCAAGGAAACTGGCTTTAAAATGAGAAAATCTGCATCGAAATCGGTCCATCCGTTTGAGAGCTACGATGCCACAGACAGACACACACACACACACAGAAAGACAGACAGACAGACAAACATCGAAGTCAAACTTATAACACCCCTCTTTTTGCGTCGGGGGTTAAAAACAAAACTTTATCAAGAAACAAGTTCATAATTTGAAATGATGCAACCATACATTTTGTAGGAAATTCTTTAAAAGAATGAATGTGACAAGTGTGTCGGTCTAACAAATATTTATGAGGGGCTTGCACTGCGGTGAATACAGCAAATATGAAATATTACTTTTCATATTATGAAGCAAAATACTTCTATAATCATTTACTCAAGGCAGTGGTAGCCCAGTGGTAACGAGCTCGCTTGGGACATCGAGTGAAGCGGGTTCAAATCCCGGGTCTTGCACCTCTGATATTTTCATGTGCGAATCATTTTCTAACTTGATTACCACTTGCCTTACGGTGAAGAAAAACATCGTGAGGAAACCTGCATGTCTGAGAGAAATTAGCAAGTTTTCGAAAGACATTCCCCTCATCTTGAAGGGAGGCCCGTGCCAATTCTAAAGCAGTGGGACGTTAAAAAGGGCTGAATACAATCATTTACTTCATAATTATTAGATTAATATAACTATTCATCCATCTTGGAAGATCGTAGGTTTGCTTCCTATTTAGCCTATTTATATATCTACTTAGTACTAATGCATAGTATAATATCTTGTTATATTTAATGAGCAATTCTTGTATTATATATGTACATATTGTATATCGAATTTAAATAATAATATTGTACCCTTCAAGGATAAGTTTTTACAAAAATCGGTCAAGTGTGAGTCGGAATCGCACCAAAGGGTTCCGTATTATAATAGATTTTATATTGTAATTTGCTTGGCAGCCATTTTGAAATTTGCTATCTTGGTTTTTCATTATTTGCTTTATTAATAAGACTTTTACTCTATGTATGTAGTATAATATCTTCGATGATCGATTGCGAACGTTACAAAAATGTTTCTTGTATTTTTTTTATTTTTATTTTTTGTTGTTATAGCGGCAAATGAAGTACATACTCCGTGAAAATTTCAACATTCTAGTCTCTACCTATTACGGTTCAAGAGATACAGCCCTCTCACAGACGGACAGACGGACAGCGGAGGCTTAGTAATAGGGTTTTTTGTTATCCTAATAAAAAAACTAAGTATCGTCGAAATGTTGACAAGTGGCGGAGATAATACTCAGAAAGAACAAAAGAATTCACAACTTACTTTTTTAAGCCAGACAATCAAAACGTAAATTATAATACTTATTCTCCAACTTGTAATGCAAAGTCATAATGCTTAAAAGATAGACAATGTAAAATTCACTTTATTTTATTAAGGTCCAAAAGGACCTTTATTAAAAATTTGTAACAAAAATAAAAAAATCGACCAAATGCGAGTCGGACTCGCTCACGAATAGTTCTGTAATATTATCTATAAAAAAAGGCAAAAAAAATCATGTCTGTTGTATGGGAGCTCCCTTAAATATTAGTTTTATTTTAATTTAATTATTTATTTTTAAAGTGAATATATACGTAAATATTCTGTGATTATTTCAAGCGTCTGTCTGTTGCCGTTATCAATATCGAGCAAAAAGGAGCAAAAAATCACGTTTGTTCTATGGGAGCCCCCTTAAATATTAACTTTATTCCATTTTTTAGTATTTGTTATTATAGCGCCAATAGAAATACATGATCTGTGAAAATTTCAACTGTCTAGGTATTACGGTTCATGAGATATAGCCTGGTGACAGACGGACATACAGCCAAATCTTAGTAATAGGGTCCCGTTTTACCCTTTAGGTACGGAACCCTAAAAATTAATGTACAATAATATTAATATACTAAATACAATTAATTTTACGTCTATCCAACATCCTTTACACATAATTTCACATTCTGATATCGATACAATTTCACTCTAAATATGTTATCATCAAACAGAAATATTTCAATAGTTACATGTAATTAAATATTATGACATAAACATATTAATATTATTATAAGCATACAAATCATATTATAGTTATACATATTACTAACAGAACCCGCGGCTTCGCCCGCGTTCAATCTACAAAAAAAACTCTAGCTTTGTGTTATACAGCGCTCGCTTCGCTCACGCTCATGATCGCTTCGCTCGGGTTTGTCGCTATGTATTATGAAAGTCGGAAATCTGCCCGTTTTGTTGACATTTATGATTACTGCTCCGCCACCTTGAGTAGTAGCATGATGATATATAGGCTATGGCCTGCCTCAATAAATGGGATATCTAATACAAAAAGAACTTTTCAAATCGTATTAGTAGTTCCTAAGATTAGCGCGTTCAATCAATCAAACAAACAAACAAACTCTGCGTCTATATAATATATATTAGTATAGATAATTTATTATGTTATATATATCATAGATTAATTATTATTGAAAACAAATTCGAAACTCCAGTATGAACAACAACTAGGTAATTAATTTTTGATCTAGTTTAGAATGAAATTACTTTGCAGCACTCATTAATAACTCGTCGTAATCCAGTCTATAGCGGAGAACATTTGTCACGGCCTTCGTAGCTATTTATCTTGTAACCCTATGTGTAGGAAATCCTTCAAATTATTGTATTTATCAAGAAGTTTGGTACTAAATTTAAGTATGTTTAACATTTTGCTCATTTGGCGCTAGAAAATTTGATATAATGGCAGTTTCCACTTTTATATGCTTTGGCTAAATGGGGAAAATGAAATCCTTAAATTTTTTTATATATTTGTTTTGAAGCCCTAATAGATTATCATATGTGAATATTTTGCAGTTCCAATAATATTACATAGGTACATACGTGTCGAACTAATAACCTCCTTTTTTTAGAAGTCAGTTAAAAAACTAATAATAATTATTATTGTATTTGATTATTTATATCTAATATATTATTCCACTACTCTTATTTCTGCTATGGATTTGGATATGAATATTCACAAGCTTATATGAATCATAAATCTGATAATTCAATTAGCGTTACTGCGAATTAGTTATTAATTTATACATAAAATAAAATTCTGAATCGAATCTGTACAGTAAATATTTTTTGCAAAATCTTATTGAAATAGTCATTATTATTATCGATACAGAGGCTGAACCTATTGTGTTTAGAATTTTTCTCTCTCTGCCTATGATCGCATCACGAGTATGATGATAGCTGGTCATCCGGGTCAACATTTACTTATTACTACTACGGATACTTTTTACTGCGGGAAAATGTTTCATCTCTGAGAAATCTATACTAAACGTTAAAACGTAGCTAAGGACTAAGGTGTAGAGCGAGGGTGAGTCCCTAGTAAAATATTATAAAAAGTTGTAGATTTTTATTAAATCACAAGGGATTTTTGCGTTAAATTCGTAATGTGCACTAAATTCTATTTATTCTATTGATGAAAATAGTACAAGAAATGCTATAAACCATTCGTTTCGTTATAATATGCTATACGATATAAAAAAAATGTTTTATTCTTTTATTTTTTATAATAGATTTGATGATTTTATAGATCCTCGCAATTTCTTGTAAGAGGTAAGTATGTATGTATGTATTCAGCCCTTTGATATGAGGGCGATCAGGCCATAGCCCACCAAGCTGGCAAAGTGCGTGTTGGCGGACTCAACATGACTTTCGAAAACTTGCTAAGTACTCTCAGACATGCAGGTTTTCTGACGATGTTTATCTTTATAGTAAGACAAGTAGTAATCATGTTGGAAATGATTCACACATGAAAATATTAGAGATGCATGATCCGGGATTTGAACCTGCTCCACTGGACTACCTGAAAGTGGTAAGTTGATTGCATTTCTTTTTTTAATTTAAAAAATAAAAAAATCAACAAACTGAACAAGATCGGGCGATATTTTTCTTAAAAATATAGGACCAACCGAATTGTATGAATAACAATCATGAAAATCGGTAAACAAATGGTACATCTTTCTCTTTTTTTGATGACGGTCAAACAGGGCTTGAAATATTGTAATCACTCGAGCAAAGTTTAAGTTATCAATTCTAACTTCGGATTTTCGGATCTCATCAATCAAATAAAAAGGCAGATGCCTTTAGCTACTAATTTAATTAATCAAAGAAATCATGATCTTACTTTTCTGAAATATGATTTCTTAAAGAAATTCTAAACTTAATTTAATTATCACAGTAAATATATATATATTATACTTGTGTGATGACGAATACTTGTACTCCAGTCATGGGTGTTTACATTTATATTATGTATGCATTTAAAGTTATATATATGTTGTACTGTATCAAGTAACTGGTATCCATAACACAAGCCTCATAGCTTACCATGGAATTAGTGCTGTGTGTCAATGTCCCAACTATTTATTTAATTATTTCTTATGACCATAGATTATTGTTAGACACCTAATCATGTAATGGCAGAGTAAGTTTTCAGTTGAAATATAAAACTGTAGTTGTATGAAAACCATTCGTACAAATACATTCGATGTCCAAACAATGGGAAAACTCTTAATTGTTTCAACGTTCCAAAGCGAGTTGTGAACCGCAAACCGAACACAACATGCTCTGCAAAGCTTTGTGGTGGAAATTGGATACGAATGTTTATCTCAATATTGGTCAATGTCGATTGTATTCTTAAATTATCATAAAATGTGGATATGGTATCGGGAAGTATCGTTGCTGTTTGAAGGTTCATATTTGTACAGCAGAATAAGCTATGAAAACTTACATATAATAGTTATATAGATAGATATGTATTTGTGTATATATATGTTACGGTATATAGTATTTATTATTATTATTATTTATTTATTTAATTATTTATATTTGAGTAACTGCACTTTAGCCTGCTTTTTAATACTATTTCTCTAACTCACTTAGGTTGACTGGAAGAGATCTCTTCTAGAGATAAGTCCACCTTTGCTAACTAATTTTATTGTTAGTTAATTTCTGTATTTTACGTATAAGTGCAATAAAGAATAGAATAGTATATTTTTGGTACTTCGGGGGTTAGTATAAAAATACACCCCCGAAACAGTTCTCGTTTTCTAACGTTTTGATGGAGAGAAAATTTTAGAACAAGTCTATACATATAATAAATTTCTAATTAAGTCAAATCTGTACATTAAATATTTTTAGAAAATCTTATTGAACTAGTCATTATTATCAACACAGAGGCTGAATCTATAGTTTTTAGAATTTTTGTCTGTCTGTCTGTTTGTCTGTGACCACATCACGAGAAAACCACTGGACAGATTTTGATAAAATTTGGTATGATGATAGCTGGTTATCTGGATCAACATAGAGGATACTTTTTACTACGGGAATATATCTCATTTCTGAGAAATCTATAATAAATGTTAAAACGTAACTAGGGACGAATCCGAGCGGAGTGAGGGTGAGTCGCTAGTTTATAATATTTATGTACTACGTAGATATTTATAAATCGTTTAAACCTCATTAAGATATCTCGAGTAGTTTCGAAAACAAAAATCAATTTAACGTTAAGGGTAATCACATTACTCCCTTATTAACGGGGGTAGTAGAATAAAATTGTGTGGGAAGGTGTTTTAGATTAAACAATAAATACAAAGTAAGAACTCTTAATTAGACGCTGGAGTAGTTTTCATATGCTTATTCCGCTATACGTTTTCAATACTACATACATACTTACATATATACAAATATAGAGTAGAGTAGGCCACGTATCAGAAGGCAAAGCGTGGGCAGGCCTCCCACAAGGTGGACCTCCCTCCCGACGACTTGGTCAAAGGCTGGTAGCCGACACAAGACCGGCGTCGTAGAAATCTTTTGGGGGCGGCCAATGTCCAGCAGTGGACGTATTTGGTCTGTGACGAAACGAAGCGAAACGAAATATGTGTATGTATGGATATTTTATAGTTAGGAAATAAAGTCTATGATAATAATAAATGAATGTGTACCTAAACGTCTGTATGTACATTTTACATCATTTGTATTTTAGTGAACGATTGTGCAAACACTTAGAGTGTACTTAATTTGGATTTCATTTGCTAGAGGAAAACAAGACATGCTGTGACTCTCAAACATTAATGTTGACGTTTTAGCCCTTTACTAAAATAAAATAACATACTGTCTCCATCTATTGTTATTTTCTATCACACTAGTTTTTGCCCACGGCTTTGCTTACATGATAAGCTGGGCGAGGTTCAAAAGTAGCCCATTTCCGAACTCTAAACCCAGGATGCAATGTCCTGTCAAATTTAATCGAAATCAGCTCAGCAGCTTAGGCGTGAAAAGGTAATAAATAAAGTTACTTTAATAAAATATTATTAACTAACGACTCACCTCACTTCGCTCGGGTTCATCCCTAGGTTAATTCCTCATACAAACTTTCATCCCCATTTTCATCCCCTTAATTGACGAATTCCGGGATAAAACATATCTATGTCCTGCCCAGGGTCTCAAACTATCTTTTTATCAAATTTCATCTAAATTGGTTCAGTAGATCCAGAGATTACCCCCTACAACCTTACAAACTTTACCTCTTTATAATATTAGTATAGACTATGGATAAATCTAATGTTATTTTTTTTATTTTTTATTGAGAAACTTAGAATAGAGTTAACTATTGCTTTATAGAAGTTATAAAACTCTAGAGACATTATAAAAAAAGCGTGTAAATCATATTATCTCAGTTTTAAGAAGTTAAAAGTTTTTAGAGTTACATAATGGTGCAGCGATCAACCATCAGCGATTTTTAAAACGGTCACAATAGCTACGATCATAGAGTGATGGCAAAATAAACTTTGAGAAGCGTTGACGTTGCAACGATGTGTTGGATTTTAATTAATTTACTTTCTGAATGTAGTGTTTAAACAAAAAATAGGTGAATTTCTTTTTATTTGAAAAACTATTTTGTATTACATCGTAATTGATTTAGTTCGTTTGAATTAAGATTTAATCTTTCATTTACCTTTAACATCATTATAATTTACTAAAATTTTAAAATGTTAAAGTTAGAGTTTTTTTTTACTTTTCTGATTATTTATCTGAAACTAGCGACTCACCCTCGCTTCGCTTTAGTTCGTCCCGTCCGTTGGTAGTTCCTGAGATTAGCACGGTCAAACAAACCAACTCTACCTCTTTATTATAATGTTAAGTATAGATGATAGGGACTTATTTTGTAGGAACTATTGTACTTACCCCAAACATTTATATGTTGTAGCAACAAATTCATACTAGACATAACCAAAATACGTCAGATGCCCAAGTTTGTGGATCGATTTTCTTGTTAAACTGGCATCTGCCAAACCTAAACATGCATATTTGTTGTTTAACCTTGTCCTAAAGTTTTAGAATTCCTGGTAGATGTTTGGTCATATTCGGCTTCTTAATCAAAAATACTATATACTATAGAGGATATGTGTGTACATAAACACAGATGAAGTTCTTTCTATTACTTCATTCTCATATTCCAATGAAATGGTAGACCGATAATTATATAGGGAGATGATGTTGAAGGGCTGCACACATTTTTCGAAGGTAAAAGACAGTCGAATACACACAGATTATTTAATACGACAGATATTTTCGAAGCCTGTGTGCTTTGCTGGCACCGACTTTAACCTTCTGGTCCTACCATCAGATCAGGTTGACAATACCGAACCACTACACTATCAACTGATATAGAAACACTTACAAAGTTTCTAGTCAATATAACAATTAGAAGTAGGGAAAATTTTTCAGCTATTTTTCTACCCTTAGGGGTGGTATTTTTTTTGATTTAAATGCAACGAAATTGGAAATATACACTTTCAAAAAAAATGTCCAAATCTATTAATAAATGAAGGAGTTCTAAGGTTACAAAATTAAAAAAAAATACAGCCGAATTGAGAACCTCCTCTTTTTTGAAGAAGTCGGTTGATAAAATATAATATTATAAAATACACAATTATAAAGTATGCACATAAAATAAATACAGCTTTTGACAGAATGTTAATTGCTGCTATAAAATATGTTCTTCATATTTCAAAAGTGTCAGTAAAATCTTATATATTCTTGTATAATTATTTTATCTTTATTTCTTTATTTATTTATACTAGCGATCTCGGAAATGGCTCTAACGATTTCGCTGAAATTTTGTATATGGGGGCTTTCGGGGGCGAAAAAATGACCTAGATTAGTGTCATGTCTGGAAAAACGCGTGTTTTCGAGTTTTCATGTGATTTTATTTTGCATTTTACGCAGAATATGGTCGATAATTTCTTACACTCGGATGTTAGCATCGTGGTCAAGCGGTCAAGGCGCATGTTAGACAATATATATGCCCGGGATTGAGTTCCGGTCGGAATACAAAGTTTTTACTTTAGTTTTTTTTTTGTATTTATTAAAGTTTTTAGTTTTTTTTATCTAAAAAATACGATATAACAAAACAGAACTCCAAGCGAAGCTCGGTCACCCAGGTACTTGTCTTAAATTGTTCAATCATGGGCAATTAAAATAAAAATAAATTATAAAACATTTTTTTTATGCGATTCAGTGACAAACGAGCAGACAGACCACCTGATGGAAAGCAGTACCTGTCGCCCATAACACCTACGGTTCATGCACTTAGGTTTTAAGTAACAAAAATGCAGAACCACAGCTGCGTTGTCACTGTGAGGACTAAGATGATAATGCCTCTTGCCTGTAATTGCGCTGGCTACCTTATCCTTCATACACGAACACAACAATGCAATCATTGTTGCTTGGTGGCAGAAATAGATAAAGGGGTGGTACAATTTTAAACAAAATCAATAGAATAGAAGCAATAACAAAATATATTTTAAATATATGTTAAATCGTCTACTTAATCTATGAAATATGACTTAATTTAAAGAATTATTTATGTATGTTAGATAATTAAGTCATTTTTACAGAATCATTTATATATATTAGAGATAGAATTAAGAATTACGATAAAAATAAATTTATGCTCGAAAACATAATATAAGTAAAACAAATGTATACTCAATAATTACTGTACAAGTCATGTCCGCAAGCAATAATGGCAGGAACGCTAGCTGCATTCCCCTGCTGAATAACAATGCCGATTCTTTGCGAGCCAGACATCTTGTTAACGATGTATGTCATAAAACATATGTATGTGTGTAGGTTCATATTATTATCTATTTATTTTATATACTATAAAATATATGTTATACAATATAAAGTAATAAAATGTCGACAAAGGATAACTTATCTCTTTAAGAGATTTCTTCCAGAAACCCTTCAGAAGTGAGAAAATAATTTAATTTAGTGCGGTGTTGGTATAATATGGTATATATATGGTATATATATATATATATATATATATATATATATATATATATATATATATATATATATATATATATATATATATATATATATATATATATATATATATATATATATATATATATATATAAATATATTCACTTCCTAGTTACATATATGGAGTACAAAGCCTATTTTATCTTTCGTAATTTAAATGCAGTCTACGTTTCTTTTTAAATCAATATGTTGGGACATTAACACACAGCACCATCTAGTTCAATGGTAAGCTAGGAGGCTTGTGTTGTGAATACCAGATAGTTGATACACTACACATATATAACTTTAAATACATACATATTATAAATATAAACACCCATGACTGGAGTAGAAACATTCGTGCCCATCACACAAATAAATGCCCCCGGCGGGACTCGAACCCGCGACCGCTGGCACAGCAAGTCACTACAAACTGGGACAAACGTGTCGTTATTACGTACGTTGGTTTGTTGTAGTAGATGATACTTACCAAATTCGGGATAGTAAAATTAATAGCTATATACATATGTAGTTCTCGAGTAAAAAGATATACAGACAGACGGAAATGCGGACTCTTAATAATTAATTGTAAGTTCTACGTTTTTGCTATTTGGCTACGGAACGATGTTTATTAGAAAGGATTTTCACGAACACTTCACGAAGTCTAATGAGATTTAAGTGTAATTTTATGTAAATGAATTCACGTTACTTAACGACATCATGTAAGCTGATATACTCGTCTAGAATATAAAATAATATATTATGTGATTATAAAATACTAGCAAGGTATCCTGGTTTCGTCTAGTTTATTTTTTTTTTTTAATCTGATACTTATAAATTTTTCCTAATTATTTTTTTATAAAATCACCGAAATGATCTCAACTTTCCACCAAATTCGATGTAAGTTAAAGGATGATTTTCAATACTGCACTTCATATTATTACTACCGACTCACCCTCGCTTCGTTTTGGATTCGTTTCTAGACAAAAACTAATCTATCCCACGGGAACTATACATTTTTTTAGGATAAGAAGTAACCTATGTGCTATTCCAGACTAATATAGCTCTGTGCCAAATTCATCCAGATCGATTCAGCCGTTCTGACGTGGAAGAGTAACAAACAATATACATCCATCCTCACAAACTTTTACATTTATAATATTAGTATGGATTATCATCAGTTCAAACAGTTTAATACTAATATGTAAAGCCTGTCTCGTCTATGAACGCGGTACTGTCTAGAAATACCATTTATATGACATTTTCTTGCATTTTGAAGCCCGCCTATTGCGGAAACTTATAGGCTTACTCGCATCACGCTTTAACTGCTAGGTACAGAACAATTGTTCTATGCTGAAGGCTAAAACTACTATATTTTTTTTTATTAATTATAACAAAAAATTCTTGCTATTTTTGAAGTTACTCTTCTTTTGGCACGTTTTAAAACGATTATGAAGAGCACAATTTTTACGACGTGCATGCAAACCGACAGCCAAAAAGCAACATGATGAAGTTAACTTGACAGCGACATGACGAAGCTAGCTGCATTCCTTTTAGAAACAGTTGTGACATACGGGATGAAATCTTTAGCTATTTTTGTTCTGTTACGAAAAAGAAGTATAACTTCTTACGTGCGTACATAAGTACACACACACGCTTTTTTCTTGAGTATTATGAAACCCAAATCATGGATTCACCTATTTATATAAAGATTTAGATCAGACCAGTTGATTTTTGCGTAGCAATAAAACCGTAGGTATATATTGTGAAACATCCCCTAGTGATTGTCTTTGTTTACTCGACCTGTATCAAATGTCAGCCTAGAGGCGTATTTGTAAATAATAGTTACAGGGTTAAGAACGTTAAATCCTTCTTGTAAAGAGTTTATTTGGCAGAGGTAATAGTAGTGCTTTATTTTTCTTGGAGACGTTTCGTTCTTAAGTAAAATATCATCTAGAGTACCTTAATCAATATTATACATAAATATGTATATATATTTGCATGAAGGGAATACTCTTCAGATATAATAAACTGACTTGAAACCTATCTATATTGTCAAAATTTCTCCTCGAATATTGTATTCAGTCCTTTTTAACGTCCCACTGGTGAGCACGGACCTCCCTTCAATACGAGGGAAATCAGGCCATAGTCCACCACGCTGGCCAAGTGCGGGTTGGCGGACTTCACACGTCTTTCGAAAACTTGCTAGGTTCTCTCAGACATGCAGGTTTCCTCATGATGTATTCCTTCGACGTAAGGCAAGTGGTAATCATGTTAGAAATGATTCGCACATGAAAATATCAGAGGTGCGAGACCCGGGATATGAACCCGTTTCACTCGGTTTCTTAAGCGAGTGCGTTACCACTGGGCTACCACTGCCTTGGACAAGTTTTCTCCTCAAGTAACATATACATACATAATATCGACATCTTTGCCAATTGCAAATACATTTCAATTATTTTTATGTATTTTAGTTCAAGGGTGGTCTAATGTAAATTATAAAAAAAATCAGTGTTCTTTTTATTTAAAAGTAATTATTATTATTGACCGAGGGAGTGGGCACTAGTAATATAAACATATTGATGAAAATTGTAGTCAGGGATAGCGGGTTTGATTTTTGTATAGCAAAACATGATGTATAAAAGAAAAAGCGAAGAAAAAATAATTTTGTATAGGCAAAACAAAAAAAAAAACACAAAATACATTTGTTGCCAGTAGAATAAATATAAAAACAGGATATTACTACCAAATGATTGCCAATTTAATAAATGCATTATACACTTTATATAAAGAAGGTTAAAAATTCTGCACACGCGCCTCTTATTTAAGATATCGAGATAGTTTTTCACGTACTTGTATCATATTGTATCGAAAATATTTTCGTACGCAATCCAATCACAGTGCTATTGCTGGAAAAATATAAGGCCGTATATATATCGCATGTACTCTTCCGTAGATCGTTCCTTTGTACTGGATCAACCAGGTACATAGGTGTTGTGTAGGAATTTATCTGGTCGTATGAATAGTTTTATGTTATTCATTTTCCTTCGGTTCTTTTCCAGCTGATTTCTGTCAATTTCAAATGCAAATTGAAATTATTTCGATACTCTTATGCATAGTAAATACGTATTATAAAAGTTTAGTAAAGATTTCTCAGAGATGAGGTATTTTCGCGCAGTAAAAAGTATCCTATATGTTGACCCTCATAACGAGCTATGATCATACCAAATTTTATCAAAATCTGTTCAGTGATTTTCTCGTGATGCGTTCCCAGACAGACAGACAGACAAAAATTCTAAAAATTATAGATTCGACCTCTGTATCGATAAAATAATGACTATTTCAATAAGAATTTTAATTATGTATAGATAAAAGTAAAAAAAGGCGATAGCTAAGTCTCTCGTCATTTTCGCAATTCGTTATTTTATTTCAACTTTTAGCTTTCTCTAATATAGGAAAAGACGTTTTTAGAATTTAAATATAGAATTATGCGTATCTAATTTAGGGTGAAAACACGGAGTGAGCAACCGTTACATATTCATACCGAGGATTATGTTACAATACAAACATACATACAAGGCTTTTGTTATAATACTAGCGACTTACCCTCGCTTTGCTTAAGCGTATCTAAGTGCCTTTTTGCGACTTGATACTAAAACTTCAAAATTTAAACGTTTTGTAGCTTATGTGTATCTGTGAACTAAATTTCATCGAAATCCGTTTAGCCATTATAGCGAGCATCAACGAAGGGCTGATAAAATATAATATTAAATAAATGTGTTGGAACATTAACACACAATGCTATCTAGTTCCATAGTGAGCTATGCACAAGGCCTGTGTATATATATATATATATATATATATATATATATATATATATATATATATATATATATATACCTATATATATATATATATATATATATATATATATATATATATATATATATATATATATATATATACCTATATATATATATATATATATATATATA
Source organism: Argynnis bischoffii washingtonia (assembly GCA_033884665.1). Taxonomy (NCBI): domain Eukaryota; kingdom Metazoa; phylum Arthropoda; class Insecta; order Lepidoptera; family Nymphalidae; genus Argynnis; species Argynnis bischoffii. The sequence continues at coordinate 1,632,457 of CM066610.1, forward strand.
TATATATATATATAACTTTAAATAAATACTTATTATAAATGTAAACAATCATGACTAGAGTACAAACATTCGTGTTCATCACACAAATGAATACCCCCAGCGGGACTCGAACCCGTGACCGCTGGCACAGCAAGTAGGGTCACTACAAACTAAGCCATGTGTCGTCAATAAGAAATCGCTAGTTCTAAATAAAACACAAAATATATTTCTTCTAATATTACTGTTTACATTACCTAACTGAGATGGTCAACTGTCGCCGCCACGTAATTCATTGCCCTGTTTCCAAGCGTCGGATGTAAGTTCAGACCAGTTATTGTGTACGTGATAGGAAAACGTAGCTATAACGTAACTGTTAATATTACTTTATAAATATCGAGTTAGAAAAAGTCTTTGAAAAAGATAAGGTTTTGTATTGTTTTCATGAGAGTATGTCAGAAACTGGACTTAACAAGATCTCATTCTACAATCTATATAGTATAGAACATAGTCGCTGTCTGCGTCAGTCTGTTTCTTCCCTTCTTGTATACCATGTAACGGATTTTTATATGGTTTTCTATAATAGAAAGAGCAATAAAACGAAGATTTATGTATGATTTGTAAATATTTTGTACAAAATGGCTGAGCCAACTACATAATAAATTACATGGTTAACCTTTAGAGATAGATCAAAACAATGTATTAGAAAATTGTAAATCTTGAAAAAGCCTACAGAAAAGTTGATGATCCATGTGTCTATCTCTTAAGGTACGCTCACAATAACTATTTTTATTTATATAAAACGTACCGCGACATAAATAGAGAAATAGAAATCCAATAATATATATGGAAATGGCTTATTATGATTCTGTGACAAAATAGTTAGCCATTTCAGTACAATTCTTAAAATTTCTTTTGCGTAAGCGAAGCCATTGTAACTTAATACCTTATCTTAGTCCCACATTTAGTTTAGAAACAATATACCTTATCAACAATCTTGCTGCGTAAATGCATCGAACTCCGTATAATATATAGTGACAGTGCATATCAGTTAAGTTGTATGAATCTGTCATAAATTCTTTTTGCCCTCAGCTCTGCCTGCTTTGTGAGATATATCTTTCCTAATTTGATTATAATACGTTAAACTATTGCAGTGTAAAGAGCAAATGTATAAGTACACATATACTTTCTAAGCTAACTCTTAAACTTTCACTTTTTTCATTTGGTATTGATGAATTTCGGCTAATTCGGCCAATTTCAAGAAGACGAGCCCACTACGCAGTAGATATTATAGTAAATAAAAACTACGCGCAAAACTAGTGCACTCTATATTACTTTCTCTCTCAAATTCCGATGGGACAATAATTCGACACAACCGTCGAGAGATCAGGTGTAGGACCGACAGTTTTAAGTGCTCTCCGAGGGTCAAGGGTGAAACACCGCCATCTTTCCAACTCTTGGCTGTTACTGGGACTTTCTTAGCAGAAAGACTTAGTAACTAAACCCAGCCTGACCCGGGACTCGAACCCTTTCCATATTAATAGAGCACATATGTGCAACCGTATACATTTGCCACTACATCACCGAAGCAGTTTATTTTATTTAGTTTATTTCACATTATAATATTAGAAAGTTAAAAAATAAATTCGGTGGTAATATATTTTTTTTTCTTTTACTGCTGTCTTACAATTTATTAGGTGAAATGGTAGCAATTTATGTAAAAAATATTCGAAAGGCAAAGTTAGGGAAAAACGCTTCCTAACCTACTAAGGAAATTCACATTGTACATTAAAGTTTATGGTCACTTTTATCCCACGGAAACCCTTTTAAATTCAATAGACAATGTGTAGTAAAAAATAGTTTCTAGTAGAATAGCTCTGCGGTCTTTTAACCGACGTTTTTATGGTAATATTTATGTGTCCCATACTTTTGTATGAATGGATTCTTGATGATATACTTTTATTTGTGATACTAAAATCTATTCTGATTTTAGTCTCAAAAAACTCAACTGTAATGAAAACGTAATTTATATTCATATTTTTTTGACAAATTTTCATTAATTATGTGAAAATATTAGTGACGTACCCTTGCTTTTGCTCTGGTGTGTCCCTAGGAAGGTACATTTTAAACAACTAAAAGTAGCCTAAGTTACTCCTTATAATATGCCAGTAAAAGTTCCATCATAATCAGTCCAGCCGCTTCGAAGATTAGCCGTAACAAAAACAGACTGACAAATAGACATTTTTTGTCATTGTTTTTTTTTCTTACGAGAACCCTATATACTTTCATATGCATTTAGCAAAAAGCTGTTATTTTGGCATTACAAACAGACAATTCAATTTTATTTAATATAAAATAAAAATATCTACCAAATCTTACTAAATTTAATGTACAGTAAAAGCTACTATACACAACTATTGATTCAGAGCACTTTCCAGGAATATAACTTTTTAGGGTAATATGCTGTTTACATTTCGATTTAGCCTCTTCATTACCCTCTGCAGGCCTATTAAGATATTTCATCCTAATTTTGCTCCCGGGAAGCTGTTTATTCGTATTGATATTGAGTTCAAAACGTAAACGAGTTACTATGTCACAGTTAATGTTCAATGTTGCTATATTAGATTCAGTAAAACTTTGATTAGGAAATTTTGTTTTACTAAAGTTTTGTATAAGAATGATGAAAAAAAATTCCCAGCGACTTTTCTATATATCCTAATAACTACATTTAAACATTATAAATCAGAACTGTACAAAATCTTGTTTTTTTTTTTAATAAACTTTTATTTTTTATTTTTCTTAACAACGTACAACTCGATACTTTCTGACAATTGACAGTTTGTCATCCAAATACATATAATTTAACAGCATTATTTATTAGCAGTTATTATGGATATTTTGATCTAAAATTAAGAAGTTGAAATTTAAACTGAAGAAAACTTAATAATAGGCGCACAGAGCAACTAGTGACGAGTTTTTGATGACTGAATTCATAGATCTTTAACTTTTAAATAAAAAATTTTCGGATTATTTCACGGATTTATTTTGATTTTTGGTTTCCGATGTTTCGAATGCTTTATAGCAATCATGATCACGGAAGAGACTAAGGTGTTAGACATCTCTAAGACGTTATATACTTGTTACAGACAGTGTCAAATATTCGCGTAAATCTAAGAAAGTATTAGATCTTTAACTCTCATTAACACAAAAATCACACCTGTCCCACTAACTAAGCTAGATTATATAAAGTGCAGACGATCTCAGTTTGCATAGTTACGAGTAAACTACCCTTTTCTGTGATTGTGAAATCGATATTCAACTTTGCATACCTTAGTTTATCCAACTGATATTGCACCCGAGGCATAACGCCAATTTGCGGAAGCCCATCTAGTGGTAGAATAATTTTCGACAAAACGTTAAATTTGATAAGCATACTGTATGTACGCTAGTCTCATCCCTTAAATCAATCTCAGCCTATCCAAACTTCAATTCACAGCTCTATTTGGTTTTCTTTATTCCAAATCTACTGTGCTGACCATCACAGAAAATTTTGGAGTAAAATGTCGATGCGCAAAAGCAAACAAATTTTAGTCCTTTAGGAGCAAAATGCAGTTTGAAAAATTCGAAATATTTGTAACAACGACATAGGTAAGATCCTTAAATATTCTTCGTTTGTAATTTACTTATCGTTTCTATCAAATGATGTCCTAGATATAATGGAATTTTGAAGAGAATTGCTTGAAATATTGTTATCAAAAATCAATTATTAAATATTAAATCAATTATTAATATTATTCTTCTCTTAAATCCTAGTCATAATGTATAATTTTCGCAAAATTAAGTTTAATTCATTGTTTGATTTCAGCTTTGAAGTCGTAAACACGCAAGCTTCATTAGAACAAATATATGGCGGAACAGTCGTTCGAGCACAGCCTATCTGTTTTGTGACTTATCTGTCAACCGCAGCTTTATCGGGGTTACCCTCCAGTGATAAATCTAAACAATGTATTGAGATGTTGCTTTCTGATGTTCTGGAACAACGACTATTGGTTATTTGATCGGAACATGTTTGCTTTAGCTTAAATTTTTTACAAAATTTTTTGTATGTTCTTGTCCCTATTAATCTTTGAGAAAACAAAATTAATAAATACTTAATTACTAATATTAATAAGAATTTTCGTAAGATAGAAGACAAATTAATTATTTGATTGACCGTAAAATCACTGGCAGTAAGAGGATTCTGTGTAGAGTGACTTATGCTAGTTCGAGGAATAGTGGATAGATGGTATAAAGGTTTTTGTAGCAAGAGTCGAAATGAAATTATCTTCTAACGAGCCATTTTGCATTGAAGGTCAGATAAAATCTGTTATTTAGTATACTTATTTGAGATTTTTAAGCAAATTCACGTAGTTGAGAATTTCGTAGTTCATTGAAGTTTTGCTGGTACTTCTCACTACGCTGAACTTATATTACTCGGTAATAAACCATTTGCAAACATTTTTTTTCCTTACTATCGAGTGGGGTATAAAAATGCTTAAGATACGATCACAAAAATATATAATGCCGTTTATATATATTTCATAATAATTAATTTAAGATAGTAAATTGTTCAATAAAACTTAATAAATGTCTAACTAAAAAAGTTAAAATTAAAACGTAAAAGTGGGCAAAAAAGAAGAATATCTTCTATACTATAATAAAACTAGAGGTCGAATATCTGTACATAGAAATAAAATGCTAAAAACCGAGTCAGGGGGATGTAAGAAGAGAATTAGAGCAAAACAAGATTTTTCTCATTTTTTTGTTTCTCTGTGTGTTTGTCTGTTTGTAATCTCCGAATCTGTTAAACCGATTTAAATGAAAATTTGCATGGTGGTACCTTATATCCCCGGGCAACATGTTACATACTTTTCATCCTAAAAAATTAAAGAGTTCCCGGGGGATAGTTAAAAAACTATAGTAATTTATACAGCTTAGTTCACAAAAACTATTGATTGGATTTTAAGGAAACTTTACAGTAATATAATTCATATATCAGAATAAACAATAGGCTACTTTTTATCCCGGAATAATGTACGATTCCCGTGGGATAGATTTGTTTTTGTTTGTCTAGAAGCGAACCCGAGCGAAGCGAGGGTGAGCCGCTAGTAAAAAATAAAATAGAGAATTTCACCCCCTACACATTTTCACTTATTACCCACCAGGTAATCTAGGTATAAATATTTATAATAACTCGTATTTTACTTAGGATTATGACCTAAATAATGGTTAGCCCGTTTATGTGACAAATATTCAGTTTCATGGTGTAGCTGCATTTTAGAATGGTTTTATAGGCCATTACCTTGAAGGATCACCGGGTATTATGCCACGTTTATTAATTCTATGCGCTTGAAATCCTTTTACCGAGTAAATAAACAGCTGGGTTTAACAAAATTTACTACATTGTATAAAAAAATATGGGAGTTTTATCTTTTTTCGTCTTATTTCGGTTTTTGCTGTTTTAACTCTTTAGCTTTTTTTAATTTATTTAAGCATGTGTTTGTTTTATCTTTTATTTTTATTAAACTAGTGTATATGTTAAATTTATGTGATTTAATAAATTAAAACAATTATTTACTTAAGTAATTTATTTTCACATATCTGTTCACTTATTTCTACTCATATTTTTAGATGTTCTATGTAAATATCGAAAAGGTAATATTAATCTAGATAAATTAAACTCAATCAATATAACTAATAGATAAAAAATAATTATAAAAAACGTCGTAATATAACCAAGAAAACAACATAATACAGCAAGAATATCAAAAGCAAAACGAAGAAAATCTAAAAAGGTCCAAAATCAAGTCTCGCACTTCTGAAATATTCTTGTGGGAATCATTTTTGACATGATAATCTTTTAATACAGAGGTAAGTAAGGTGGGGATAATAACCTGCATATCAAACAGAATCTATCCAATCGATACGTTGCTATATAAAGATGTGTCCACCCACATGGACTAAGGATTGGTTCCTTTAGCGTTGAGCGCAGACTCTACTCCTGCGCAGGGCCTTAAAAAAATTTAATGTGTGATTACAACACTAATTCTACTGTAATGTTAAAATGTAGGTGTTTTTCTATATGCCCATAACTTATTGGTATTATGAGTAATAAAATTTGCCAATATGTGGCGCTGTTTGTATGTATTCAGCCCTTTTTTTTAATGTCCTACTGCTGAGGGGAAACAGGCCATAGTCAACCACGTTTAGCAAATGCGGGCTAGCGGATGTCAAATGTCTTATCGAAAACTTTCCTAGATTCTCTCAGACATGCAGGTTTCCTTAACGTGGTTTCCTTACGATTTTTTCCGTCACCGTAAAGCAAGTAGTAATCATATTGGAAATGATTCACGCATGAAAAAATCAGAGGTGACCCGGGATTTAAACCCCCTTAATTCGGTTTCCCAAATGAGCGCGTCACCCCTTAGCTACCACTGGTTTTAATGGGCTACTACACCCTAAAATATTATACATACAAAGGGCTCCTAGAGACACGCCCGAGCGAAGAAAGGGTAAGTCGCTAGTTAATATGTAAAATAATACTATTCTAGTTTGATATGAATTTCATGTATACTAGTAGTTGTTAAGTGGGTCGTGATTGGGCGCACGTAGTGGTTTCATTTGCATTTTTTATTGGGTTCATTGAATATTAAAGAGGGAATTCTTAAGAATTTCAGCGTAATCTAGGCATAAATTTAATAAACATTAATTCAATTTCTTATCAAGTTTCTGAGAAGGACGATAATTTGATTATTGTTTATAAAAGACTTATGTTAAGTTTGTGCGAACTTGCAATTTTTTTTAGTTTTAGGGCATGAAAATGACAAAAAAAAAACGAAACGAAATTGATTTAAGTTCACGTCTCGAAGTATTAATTTTATTTTTAAACTAGCTGCTAATACTCGCTTTGCTCGGATTTGTCCATACGTACGTTTTAACGGTTCGTTAGTTAGTAGCTCCTGAGAATGACGCATTCAAACAAACAAACAAACAAACAAATTCTGACTCTTTATAATAATATTATTATAAATAATTGCATTGCTTCTAGGTATCCCAGCAGACCAATTTATACTAATATTATAAAGAGCTGAAGTTTGTCAGGTTGTAGGGGGTAATCTCTAGATCTACTGAACTGATTTAAATGAAATTTAGTAAGACGAAAGTTTGAGACTCTGGAAAGGACATAGAAAACTTTTTGTCCCGGAAATCATCCCTTAAGAGAGTGAAAATGGGGATGAAAGTTTGTATGGTGAATCAACCTAGGGGCGAACCCGAGCGAAGCGAGGGTAAGTCGCTTAGTTGGCAATATAGTAAGGCAATAGCCTTATTTAATTACTAGCGTAAAGTAAAAATATTTTTTAAATGACGATAGGAGCTTTCGCGTATTTAAATAAACAAACAAATACAATGTCTTCAACTATATAATATTACTATGAATTACGTGTGGAATGTAGTTAGAGTTTTAGTCAGAGGGTGGCTCGTTAGTTCTAAATAAATACCCCAAAGTTACAGATATAACAGAAATCAAAGTAAATTAAATTTTGAAATCCAATTTATATTATATAGTTTTCATTTCTAGTTTCAACAATTTCGTATTCTATCCGAATTGACACGTTGGCGGTGTTCCAGGGATAGTTTACGGCTTCAATGCTTCTACTATGGTTTAACTACTCGATAGTCGCTTGCGAGTGCTTAAAATAATTTCTGTATAAAGCCAATAGGTACTATTATATAAATAAAAAGTGTATGTTTGTTATTCCTCCACTCTGAAATGGTTAGGCTAATTAGAATGAAGTTTAAGGCACGGATAGACTAAAATCTGGAATAGTACATAGGTTACTCTCTCTTAATATATAATATAATTCTTCTGCACTTGTGTTAGTCACCTAACTCCTCCTTAACAGATGGACTGATTTAGTTGGAATTTTGTGTGTATATTTCTATAGGTTCCTGGTGGTTTAAAAATACAAATGGACCCAGTAGTTGGCGCTGCAGTCGGTGTGTCACTGATCATCTCCAAAACAGCTGGAGCGATTTTGATGAAATTTTAGGCAATCTTCAGATTAGCCCAGCGGGTAATTCAGTAAATTTTGTTAGTGATCTGAAGTTTGGACGTGGGCGAAGCCGCGGGTACTGCTAGTTAGGAATAAAAATTGCCAAAAAGTGATCCTATCTGTATATAATATTATTGATACAAAGGCAGACACAGTGAAATGCACCCAGAGGAAGCGAGGGTGTTACTAATAGATGTTTTATTAAATAATAAATAACAAGCAACTTACCCTCGCTTCGGTCGGGTTCGTCCCTAGGTACGTTTTAACGGTTAGTATGAAATAGGTATAGAAAAGTAGGTAAGTACTTTAAAAAAATACATCACTTGAGAAATAATTGATTGTCCATACAAAGTTTCAGCCCCCTTTTCACCATCTTAAGGAATGATTTCCGGGATAAAAACTATCCTATATCCTTACCAGGGTCTCAAATTATCTTCATACCCATTTCATCTAAATCGGTTAACAGTAAAGCGGATAAAGAATGAAAAGGTAACAGTCAGACAGACCGACAGAGTAACTTTCGCATTTATAATATTAGTATGGATTATTTTACTCGTTGAGAGGCGCAGATACGCCGGCGTGTCAGTTAACAATTGATCTCTTAGAAATTATGCATTATTTCTAAGAAATCAATTGTTAATTGATACGCCGGCGTGTACGCGTTCCGCAAGGGGTTATATACACTTGACCTGATTTCATTCACACGGAATAAAAGTGTTTAACCAAAACACAAGTGTTCTTTCTGTTCACTTTAACACTTACAGTTCAATTAAAGAACTGACAGCAAACACGACCGGAGGGATATTACTCTGCATGGCTTTATGTACTTTGAGTGGCATAGTAATATCACCAGTACGTCAACTTGGGGCTACTACAGAGAATTCGTTACTTACCTTCTAAGCAGGACCAGACTCAAAATCAAAGTCCAAAGAAGTTACCTTCATTTACCTTAATTTACCATATAGTGTTATAGAAAAGCCTCTCTCTCATCTCTTAAGCCTACTGGACTAGTGAGTCGAATTATTTTCTTACGACATTAGTCACAAATTGGATAGCCGATTTAAGTAAATAATTTTATGTTCTACGTGACATTGGCGAAGTAATCTATGCTCAAATTCACGCTTTTAAGGCAATTAATAAGAATACAAAACCTTCTCCTTTTTTGAAAGTCGGTTATAAATAGAATTGAATAATTTTATTGACAATTTCATTTTCATGTATGTGCATATATATGTATACTTTTATGTATGTACTAGCGGCTCACCCTCACTTCACTCGGGTTCGCCTCTAGGAAAATAAAAACAAACCTATCCCACGGGAATCGTACATTTTTCCGGTATAAAAAGTAGTCTATGTGTTATTCCAGACTATAATCCATCTCTGTGCCAAATTTCATCCATATCCGTTTAGCGATTCAGGCGTGAAAGAGTAACAAACATCCATACTCACAAACTTTCACATTTATAATATTTATATAGATAATGTATCTGTAAACTTTTATATACGTATGTTTGTTATCTCCATCTCCATGTAAACTGTTTAGTGAAGTTGTGAACAAGATTTAAATATCTTTTGATGATTTTTTAAAATATCAAGCTAATATTATGAAAATAGCAAAAGCTTTGGTTTCCACGCAATGATAAAAAGAAATTGCCGAAATTTTTTTAATTGAAACATTTTTATCATAGGAATTATTCCATTACTTTTAATGAAAATTGGGACGGTTATTACTATATCTAGATCAAGCTTTAATTAAAGAATAAAAATCTATAAGTCATCCTGATATAATACAAGACAGTGGATAGAAATTATAAAAATTCAATTAAACTAACTCTCGCTTGTTTACTTTAATAACCTGGACATGATCTGTATAGATATATAATTAAATAACAGCTTTTTTCTAAATGTCTGTCTGTCTGTTTGTCTGTCTGCTTATTCCAGCTAATCTCCAGAACGGCTGGACTGATTTTGACGGAAATTTCACTGGTAGATAGTTAATGACATAAGGAGTAACTTAGGCTACTTCTATTTTATAAAAATTATTAGGTTTTCGCTCAAAAAAATTAAAACGTACCTAGGTACCATGTGTTCCTTCCTACGCATCCGAGCGAGGCGAGGGTATACTTGTATTCTATAGAAAATATTAAAAATCGAAAAGGTGATAAGTGAAATAGTTTTTATAAAAATCTGTACGTAAATAAGTATGTGTGTGTTGTTTATTAATTAAGTTTTCTATAATAAATTCATATTATACAGTAAATTTTACATCTATACCAGCTATTTATGTACAATACCATATGTACACACATGTACATACATGTATAATTATTATATAGTTGATACTGTAGTAATGCAAAATATTATGTTGAAGACAGAAAGTTTACAGCTTTAGATAATTGTGACAGTGTTCCAGATAGCGTCTTCCTATAAATTGTCACTTGACAGCACTTATATTTAAATAAGTTTTAAAATTTTGTACTGAAAATTTGCAAGGTCCTGATATAAATTTGAAATCACAAGGGATATTTTACAAGCTACGATTCAAAGTTGCTGAATGAGAAATATTGTTTTTGAATCTATCATAAAACTTTTACATTTTAGTTATAAATGTTACTTGGTTTTCTTAAGTTTAAAAAGAAATGAAAAATTTGATTTAAAAAGAAAATTTGTTTCATCTTTTCATATATAAGAACTAGCTACTTACCCTCGCTTTACTTGGGTAAAGAATGAAGAACAAAAACAAATCTATCCCACGGGAACTGTACATTTTTCCGGGTTAAAAAATAACCTATGTGCTATTTCAGAATGTAATCTATGTCTGTCCTAAATTTTATCCAGGTCAGTTCAGCCGATTTGGCATGCTTGAGTAACAAACATCCATCCAAACTTTCGCATTTATAATACTTATGATTTACTAGCAGTTCACCCTCGCTTCGCTCGGTTTCGCCTCTAGAAAAACACAAACAAATCTATCCCACGGGAACTGTGCATTTTTCCGGGTTAAAAATCAGCCTACGTCTTATTGCAGATTATAATCTATCTCTGACCCTTTCATCCAGTTCCGTTAAGCCGTTCTGTCGTGATTGAGTAACAAACATCCAAACATTCATTTAAACTTTCACATTTTTGATATTAGTAAGAAAAAATTTATGGGATTGTAATCGACATAACGGATCACTTTAAATCGATATTTTACGTAAAAACAAGCTTGAGGCATGTTTTTTTTGAGTTATGGGCATTGAATTAAGAAATTAAAAATTTATTTTGGTGTCTTACGTATGAATTTCTAATTCTTCCATCTTAACTGATGAAATTTTAGTGAATTGTAGTGTGTACGTGAAAGTTTCTGGCATACTGCTGGTGGAGTCGTGCTGTATAGTTTGTGATTTATAATAGTTTAAATATTGGAAGTACGGCCAATAAGTGCTTTATTTAAACGTGTGAATTTGTTTGTATAGTTCGCGTAAAATATAATATGCGATTGTGAAGTTAGCCGCAAGTCAATGCACACGTATTATATGCTTTGGAAGTACATGAAAAATATTATATCTATACACATAATACCACTGGGCAGTGGTAGCCCAGTGACAGTAACGCGCTCGCTTGGGAAACCGAGTGACGCGGGTTCAAATCCCGGGTCTCGCACCTCTGATATTTTCATGTGCGAATCATTTCTAACCTGATTACCACTTGCTTTACGGTGAAGGAAAACATCGTGAGGAAACCTGCATGTCTGAGAAAACTTAGCAAGTTTTCGAAAGACATGTGAAGTCCGCCAATCCGCACTTGGCCAGCGTGGTGGACTATGGCCTGATTCCCCTTGTATTGAAGGGAGGCCCGTGCCCAGCAGTGGGACGTTAAAAAGGACTGAATACACATACACACACACATAATAAAATTCTGAGTCGAATCTGTACATTAAATATTTTTTTGGAAAATCTTATTGAAATGGTCATTATTATCGATACAGAGGTTGAATCTATAGTATTTAGATTTTTTTCTGTCTGTGTGTCTGGGAACGTATCACGAAAAAAACATTGGACAGATTTTGATGAAATTAGGTATGATGATAGCTGATTATCCGAGTCAACAAATAGGATACTTTTTACTGCGGGAACATATCTTATCTCTGAGAAATCTATACTAACCGTCAAAATGTAGCTAGGGAGGAACCCGAGCGAAGTGAGGGTGAGTCACTAGTTATAGCATATGAAAGTATATACGTCTGTCTGTCTGTTTGTTCCGGCTTATTTCCGAAACGGCTGGACCGATTTTAACGGGACTTTCACTGGCAGATAGCTGATGTTATAAGGAGTAACTTAAGCTACTTTTATTTAAGCTAAAGAATCGGAGTTTCGCGCATAAAATTAAAACCTATGAAATTATGAACAAAATCCGTATAGGCATGCACCTGAAGCAAGAAAGGCAAGTCGCTAGTTAATAATATATAAACAAAATCCAGTAAAAATTTGCTCTCAATATTGCCGCGATAGTATATTATGCTGGGCAGTTTTAAGAGGTCAACTTCACTCAAGCGTAGTTGAGCTTAGCGTGAGCAGTATTTACACCACTTCATACTAAGTAAGTACCAGAATAGAATTATAAATGTGAAAGTTTGTATGTTGTGATGTTTGTTAATACTTCACGGTAAAACTACTTTATGGATTTGGATGAAATTTTAGTACACATACAGACTAAAACTGGGATTAATACTTACTACTTAGGCTACTGTTAGGCACACTGGGTCGTACCTAAGCCGGCCATCCAAACCCGGTTTTATCACTTACCGTAGTTTCTGTACTCTAACTTCAGTTGGCCTCAAAGAATTTTTTGATCATAGTAGGAAATAGGATCATTTGGCAACAAAGAATATTTCGAGTTGATTAATCGTTTTTCCGTACAAAATGAATGAGAAAAGTTTTTGGCGATTTCTGTCATTTCTGGTACTCATACCTTAAATGGTCCCATAGTCCTTTGATCCCGACATGAAATAGGATTGATTGACATAAAAAAAATGTTTTTGGTATTTTAGCATTTTTTTCGCTGACTACATTTTTTTCAAAATCAGTGAATGCAGTTCAGAATACCTCAAAAAGATATGGATGATCTCCTAGGAACGTTTGCCTGTAACTATAACAGTTAAGGTACCTGCCCTTACTGTCCCGTCTCTAAAATCCATCCTGTATATATATCTATATATAAGTACATCTGTACTTAAAACGATTAATGTATTCGAAGGTTCCACTACAAATGGATGGTGTAAACACAGATCAATCTTTCTGACAGGTTATAATTCCTGTCACATCCACGGCATGACATCGCTCTCGCGGGAAATCAGCCCTTGTAATTTATCAGCGAGCAAAGCTCACAATTGTGACGCAGGAGACCTGAATACATTATGTATTTATATGAATAAAATATTTGAAGTATTTATAGATTTGGCTACTGGCACACTTTTGTTTTCAAGGGCAATATAATAATTTTTAACTTGCTATATAGTCATACTAGTGACTTACTCTCGTTCCGCTCGGCTGGGTCCCTAGTTACGTTTTAACGTTTAGTATAGATTTCTCAGAAATGAGAAATTTTCCCGAAGTAAAAAGCATCCTATATATTGACCCGGATAACTAGCTATCATCATACCAAATTTCATCAAAATCTGTCCAATAGTTTTCTCGTGATGCGGTCACAGACAGACAGAAAGAAAAAATTTCTAAAAACCAAAAAAAAAACCTAAAACTATATATATATATATATATATATATATATATATATATATATATATATATATATATATATATATATATATATATATATAATGGATATATTGTATATCGATGGTAAATCCTATTTATATAAGTTTTCCTCGTAGTTTGAATTGTTGAATGATTTAAATGGTAGAATTTCAATGACTCAGCGAACACTAGTATTATGTAAATACTCTAAATAGGTGCAAGCATACTAGGACTCTGTGGACTCCAAAGGCATTCTCAAGTCAAGAAATTATAATAATCTCTATGCAAAGATATGTTAATCTGTTGCCCAGTTTCTGCTTGAGGACATTCCAACATACAGTAAAATATACGTGTATATTTCGTGGGATATATTAATAACAGTGCAAATAAATGTTTTAGTTATATAAGCATTTAGAACATGAAGTCTAAATTAACTAAATGTAACTAAATGCTAGTTATATTTTAAGTTATTTTAGTCTTTTTAATTTGATATCAATTATTTACTATTTTTAATTATTTTTCTTAGAATAATTTCGATAATAATGACTAATTAATGTTCGTGACATTATAACTAAAAGTATCCTTTTTTTATTTTAGAATTTTGCTTCCGTCGTTTCGAATGTTTTACAACAGACTTGTTCACTGGAGAGACTAAGGTTTAAGATGTTTTGTAAGTTATTATATTATGTACATTTTTCATAGACGGTATCTAACCACAAATCTATACTAATATCATACAAAGGTAAAGTTTGTGAGTTTGTGAATTTGTAGGGGGTAATCTCTGGATCTACTGAACCAATTTAGATGAAATTTGGTAAAAAGATAGTTTGAGACCCTGGAAAGGACATAGGATAGTTACTTATTATACCGGAAATCATCCTTTTAGGGGGTGAAAATGAGGATGAAAACAATATTTTATTTTTTAAACTAAATTAATATAAAGGATAATTTAATAAGATTTATAACCGACTATAACTAACAGATGCTGTCAAATAATTGTATAGTTAATTTATTTGTACATAGTTTAAATTCATACGGCTGACATCACGGGTAATCCCATTGAATAATGACCCCATTAAATCTCTCCAAACGCACGAATAGCAATGAAAGTGCGAAACGTTGAATTTACGAGAATCAAACTGCTATTAAAGATTGTAATTTGTGTAACTAATGAAGCACATGATTTAATTTTAATGTTTAAAGGAAAAGCTTTTTGGAAATACTAGTTTTGCTTGTGGCTTTGCCCGTGTGAGGGATACGCCGTATCCGTGCTTTTAAATCATATGGTTATTCGTTATAGTGTTATGTAAAAAAACACATGTAATATACAAATATTCGATTTAATAAATTACTCGCAAAATAATAAAAAAATTAGGTATACTGACTACTAAATTACTTTAAGAAGTCCCTTACGTGTGTAATTTTCTTAAATTATATTTATTTATTTTTTTAATAAAGAATGATAAAGGTGTTTGGTGGAAGGGATCTAATAGTCTTTAAATATTCCATATTCAAGTATAAATGTAATTGAAATTATAAAAATGATTAAAATTAAAATTAACAAATTTGTATTCTAAGGTACTTTGGTGCCATTTTTCAAGTTTTTTGAATTCATTTTGTTATTTTGTGGGTAAGTTGTCTGCAACAAC
This sequence comes from Argynnis bischoffii washingtonia, assembly GCA_033884665.1. Classification (NCBI taxonomy): domain Eukaryota; kingdom Metazoa; phylum Arthropoda; class Insecta; order Lepidoptera; family Nymphalidae; genus Argynnis; species Argynnis bischoffii. Next base: position 1,647,910 of record CM066610.1, read on the forward strand.
TAAGTAATACCTTTGAGACATTAACCACCTTAGTCTCTCCCGTAACCATGATTGCTGTAAAGCATTTGAAACGTCGGGAACCAAAAATCTAAATAAATCCGCGAAACAATTCGAAAAGATAGTTTTATTTAAAATACAAAATATATGTACATATGTTACGAGTATAATATTCATATAAAATATTTATGTATGTTACTGTAAAAGCCCGTATGTTGGTAAATCTTAGTTTACCTAGAAAATCTTAGGATTTGCCAACATGCATTGGTAAATGTAAGGATTTTATAAAAACTAGACGATGTTTCAGGCTTTTACCGTCAGAATTTGGTACATATTACGTTTTACCAACAATACTTAGTAAAACACTTATGACATTGGGGGTTCTGGGTTTGAAATAAAAAAAAAGCCTAAGTTAGGCTCCTGCCCCTTAGCCATCTCAAATTACGTTATCCAAGTCGGACTTGTCACATAATCAAAGGCATTAAAAGACAAGCAGAAATCGACACAGACTCAGAGTTCTTTTCTTTTTATTTTCAACATTTAAACCCAGAACCCCCATCTTAAGAAATCATTAGAGCAATAATCAACATTTACCAACCGTCATTGGTAAAACCTAGCATGTACAAAACTCTGATGGTAAAAGCCTGAAACATCTTCTACTTTTTAGTAAATCCTACGATTTACTCCTTAAACCTAATATTTACGAATATACGAGCTTGTAAAGTAACATATAAATATATATTATCCCCTCTATTTCTTACACAGTGCGTGATTTCCTTCATACTTGACACTTACACAACCCTTAAATCCTGTGAAATAATGACGGAGAATAATTACCAGTCAGTCATTCTGACATTTATTTCTTGGAAGACAGAAAAGGTCTTAGATTACTTTTACTCTTGCAAATTGAACTGAAACTTATTGTTTAAGTTTCAAATTGAACTCAATTACATTAAAATCTAGGAATTTACCCACGCTTCGCTCGGGTTCGTCCCTAGGTATATTTAAATAGATATAAATAATTATAAGCTAGCGATAGTTATGCATTTTCTTTTCGCGATTTTTTTTAATGTTTTATTAGTTATTCTGCTATCTGAGGAGGTGACAAATCCAATAAAACAAAGATCATAGAAATCGGTCCAGCCGTATTTGAGTTTAAGTAGTGTAACTAACCGGACTTTGTTTTCTATACATATAATAAAATTCTAACTAAGCCGCATCTGTAACTAACACATTTTTTGAAAAATCTTATTGAAATATACCTTATTATCGATGCAAAGGCCGAATCTATAGTTTTTAGAATTTTTGTCTGTCTGTCTATCTGTTACCGCATCACAGAAAAACCACTGGAGGGATTTTGATGAAATTTGGTATGATAATAGCTGGATATCCATCCGGATCAACATATAGGATACTTTTTACCGCGGGAGATTATCTCATTCCCACGGGAGTTCACGTTATAACACAACCCAAAAAATATTTATGATCAGAATTTCTTGAAACTTGGTATAATGCTCTTCAACACAATTAAATAAATATGTGTTTTAGCGTTTTTTTTTTTAATTCATCCCATGAGGAGATAAATTTAGTGATGAAAATTTATATGAAACCTACCTTTTCAAAGTTTTTTTGTTGTAGTTTTAGCGCAAGCGAAGCCGCGGGTTTTGCTAGTTTTATAATATGTATATTCGATATATATATATATATATATATATATATATATATATATATATATATATATATATATATATATATATATATATATATTTATACGAATAAACCATTCGCACCACCATTTTATCTGAAATACAAAAGAATGAGGTAAAAATTTGTATTTTTTCTTGTACTACTCACTTTATAGGGTCACTTTTTAGCGTTATAGATTTATATTTTATACTTGTTGCGAGTCTTGCTACGTGTGTGCCTCCCTCCGACTGCATAATACTCGTTTCTTCATCAACCTGTTCTCATCTTTTTACTTCGCTTTTTACGCTGTCGGGTTTTTTTTTAATTTTGCAACTATTTAATTAGTTAGACTTTCATAAGCTTTCACCGTTTTCAAAGTGGAAGCGGTAATAAATTTAGCTGTATTTTTTTGTATGTTGTTTGTAACAGTATCGTTGTCAATTTTGGACCTTATTTATTTTTATATTACGACCTTATTTATTTTTATATTATTAGCTCATGTATATCTCATTTTCAGTTATTTTAAAGTTGCTGTACCTACCTACCTAGCTAAATATATATTAACTAACTAGCGACTCACCCTCGCTTCGCTCGGGTTTGTCCCTATTGTCTATTTTAACACTTTGTATAGCTTTCTCAGAGATGACATATTTTTTCGCAGTAAAAAGTATCTTATATGTTGACCCAAATAACCAGCTATCATCATACCAAATTTCATCAAAATCTGTCCAGTGGTTTTCTCGTGATGCGGTCGCAGACAGACAGACAAAAATTCTAAAACTATAGATTCGGCCTCTGTATCGATAATAATGACTATCTCAATAAGATTTTCCAAAAATTATTTAATTTACAGATTCGGCTTTGTCAGAATTTTATTATATGTATAGATATTATTGACAAGAAACTTTAAAATAAAATAATATGCTTGACTTGTTAAAACTTTTTTAATTTTATAAACTATGTTAGGTATCAAATTAATTTTGAGTAACAGGGTTGCGAACAAACCATCACTATAACTGAATATATAGATATGATACTCGCAATACCCTTGTTAATTGTATCAACCCCGTTAAATTATTCAATCCAACAGGTAATATCGAAACGGTAGTGTTATGCCAGTAGTCGTAAAATCTGTTCAGGTATGTGGAAAGTTTGTGTTTATCATAGCTAGAGAAAGGGACAAGGTTTTGCCTTTAATACCTAATGAATATTATTTTAGACAACTTTTGATTATGTTATTGCCAAGCAATACTTCCTGCTAACATTATGAATGAGAAAGTTTGTGAGGATGTATGGATGTCTGGATGTATAGATGTATGGATGTTTGTTACTCTTTGACGCAAAAAGTACTAAATGGATTGTAATGAAACTTTACAATAATATAACACATATGCTACTTCTTATCCCGGAAATAAACCAATCAAGTTTCCATATATTAAAAATACAAATAAGAAGCAGAACACAGAAGAAATTAAAAAAAAAACAAAAAGTCAAACACTAAACTAGAAATTACAAAAAGAGACATTGATTATCATAATTTGTTTATGTTTTGTTTTTTTATTTTCTAGATACGGGCCTCCCTTCAATACGAAGGGGATCAGGCCATAGTCCACCACGCTGGCCAAGTGCGGGTTGGCGGACTTCACATGTCTTTCGAAAACTGGCTCTCTCAGACATGCAAGTTTCCTCACAATGTTTTTCTTTACCGTAAAACAAGTGGTTCTCATAAAAGGAAATGCACGCAAGCATGCATGCATGAAAATCGCACATGAAAATATCAGAGGTTAACTCGGGTTATAAAACTCGGGATTTGAACCCACTTCACTCGGTTTCCAAGCGACCGCGTTATCACTAGGTCCTAACTAGGTAACATTACCTATAATAATATTTGAATAGGATCATAATCGTAGGATAGTATAAAAGCCATAATAACCGTGAGTCCAAATAAAAAAACTTGCGAAATATCTTTTAAATCAGAGGAGAACAGAACATCAACAACACATATCTGTCCATTTGTTCTATATTCTTTTGTACTGCATCGAATAAATTGTTATTAACAGTGAAGCGAAGCCGTAAATGGTAGCTAAAGTTAGTATTGTAATAAAGAAGATCTTAATTTTAATTTATCCTTTTATTTAACGGTATAAACTAACTGCCTCGACGTGCGACTGTTAATAAAAACAGAGAGCTGTAGAATTTCTAATTAAGTATTCTGTTGATTCAGGTACTCCTCAATATAAACAGCATGAAAATGTTTGTATTCAGCCCTTTTTAACGTCCCACTGCTGGGCACGGGCCTCCCTTCAATACGAGGGGGATCAGGCCATAGTCCACCGCGCTGGCCAAGTGCGGGTTGGCGGACTTCACATGTCTTTCGAAAACTTGCTAAGTTCTCTCAGACATGCAGGTTTCCTCACGATGTTTTCCTTCACCGTAAGGCAAGTGGTAATCATGATAGAAATGATTCGCACATGAAATTATCAGAGGTGCAAGACCCGGGATTTGAACCCGCTTCACTCGGATACCGAAGCAAGCGAGTTACCATTGGGCTACCACTGCCTTTTAAATGTTTATTATACCTTATATTTTCGTATCTTTAAAATGTTTATTATACCTTATATTTTCGCGTAAATATAGCTTAATAACCGACTTTAAAAAAGTGGTAATAAATCCAGATGTATGTTTTGTGTATGTTTCGCAGATTTTTCTGAATAGGTTATAAATGTAGTTTTTTTTAAACGCTTTTATTATCTTTACCTATATCTATGTAATGGAATTTTTGAACCTAATTTTCATCCACTTCAAAACTTCAGATGGACTGAAACTTTGCACATTTAACAAGGACCAAGGAGGATAATAATTTAAAAAAAAACATGCTTAAATAGCAGATATACACACAATGGAAAATAAAATAGCTACAAAAACTAAAAAAAAATGCTTTACTAATGACCTTGAACTACGAAAGTAAAAAATAGTTTATAAAGAAGAAGAAGAAGAAGAAGAAGAATAAAGTGATTAAGGAGAAAATTTAATTTATTGTGAAAGAAACGTGGAGTGCTTGATATCAGTTGTTATAAATATTCCGTTGGTATGATTTCTAAAAGTAGAGTTAGTATAAAAATATTGTACAAAAGACCCCATGCTTTTTTCACAATAACATTAATTTAATTAAAAGTACCTGGACGACTGAGCTTTAGTCGGCGTTTCTTTTAATAGTGTTTTTTGGACACCTATAATAAGTCCTCATGACTGATTTCGGCCATGGCGACCAGTCTCATTGAGACTAGCCATCTGCGCAGGAGATATTATAGTGCACAAGTGTACGCGCAGACACAAGTGCACTCTCTATTCCTGTTACTTTCATACTCCGATGGGACGACACGAGACACGACTAGTGAGAGTTAAGGCGCAGGACCCATGGCTTTACGTGATCTTCGAGATTCAATACAACGGCGTAGAGTTTGTTTTTTTTTATACCTGTATAAATTCACACCTGCCTAAATATACTAGGTAAAAATGTTTTTTTTTTTATCGTAACATTAGGAAATTTTACGAGAAATCTATTATAGCAAAAAATAAATTATTCATCAGTTTTAAGTATTGTAATTTGTCAATTTCAAATTGTTATATTTTTTGTCGCTTATTTTTCTACTGCCTACGATTTTTTAAAAATTACGTTCATCCTTTAAACCTAAAACCTCCTTAAACCTAACTCGGCTAATTTTGACCGGAGGAAAAAAGTAATGAAAACTTTTTTTGTAAAATTTTAAGCTCCACACATATTTGTTAAATCTTTTTTGTCTACTTTTTACCGTTTTCGAGTAATTGTGATAAATCACTTTTGAAAAAAAAAACGACCCTTGTCGGGGGTTGCAGACATGAAAACCTTTACACATTATTTTTGTATCATTAACATGTTATACACACCCGTGTGTTTTTTAACAATTAATTTCCCGGAAATTCGCACGGAGCCGTTAAAATTACATACATATAATAAAATTGTAACTAAGCCGAATATGTACATTAAATATTTTTTGGAAAATCTTATTGAAATAGACATTATTACCGATACAGAGGCCGAATCTATAGTTTTTAGAACTTTGTCTGTCTGTCTGTCTGTCTGTCTGTCCGTTACCGCATCACGGAAAAACTACTGGACGGATTTTGATAAAATTTGGTATGATGATAGTTGGTTATCCGGGTCAACATAGGATATTTTTACTGCAGGAAAATATCTCATCTCTGAGAAATCTACACTAAACGTTAGAACGTAAGTAGGGACGAAACCGAGCGGAGCGAGGGTGAGTCGCTAGTTATATCATAGATGTAAAGTTGAGTGCCAAAATTTTGATTTCAGACTTTATTTGCCTGGACTATTAAAATAAACATGGCATATAAATATCAAGAAAATATTCCATGGTAATAAATTTAAGTATTACTTTTAAAGTCATATGGAAATAATTGTAAATAAATAGATAGCTTAAAATCTTTTATTTAATTTTCTAAAATGTAACTAATCTACCATTAGGGGCACGTTTTTCTTAAATTACTCATATTTATGTAGGTGTGACCTCCCTTATTATCTATTTCTGAACATTCAGATCATAACAGCAAAAACTATATCAAAATTCATTCAATAGTTTTTGAGATTAGCGCGCTGAGACAGACTCATCACGTCTTTCTTCTATATATTGTGTTTTAAAATTGAACATGAAAAGTGATTTATAGTTTGGGAAAATCAGTTCACCAAATTACCCCCTGTTTTAAAGTTAGCTAAAAGAACAGTTTTAAACTGAAGTCCATTTCAACTTTTGCATAATTTAAGTTTATGGAGTATCACTCGGACCACAAAACTTTAGAATGCCAAAGTTTCAGAGAGCTTTAGACACGTGTAGATAATGTCCTTGATCATTAGGTATATATTTTTTAATTGATTCTATGAAAAAATCTTCTTCCTTCTTTAGTAATTCTATAAATAATTAAATAAATATGTTGGGACATTAACACACATCACCATCTAGTTCCATGGTAAGCTACGAGGCCTGTGTTATGGATACCAGATAGTTGATACACTACACATATATAACTTATAATTTATATAGACGGGTTGGCGTGATTTTTTGTGTGGAGATAGCTGTAGGGATGGAGAGTGTCATAGGCTACTTTTTATCGCGGGAACTTAACTCATTTACCACGGGAAAACACATTATAATATAACCCAAAAAAATATTTATGATCATAATTACATTAATGCTCTTCAATATAATTAAATAAATACGTGTTCAAGCATTTTTCGAAATTTGTCCCTTATGGTGGTAAAATAGGGGATGAAAGTTTGGATGAAACTTACCTTTTTATTTATATTTTGTAGTTTTAGCGCGAGCGAAGCCGCGAGTTCTGCTAGTATTATATAATAACAAATATACATACATATATATGTAACTTTTTATTATAAGTTCAGCGCATACTAGCAAACATCGTAAAATTTACACAAATACAAATTTATAGTGGCGAAGAAAATCATTTTTTAGACTACCACGAGTCTAGTCAGACTAGGCAGCGCTTTTTTTTATAATTTTACAAAATTTTGTGCAGTTCCATATATTTCATTTACTCTAATGCACGATATTTATTAATTTATCACGTTTTCAGAATCAAATGAAACACTGTATAATCATTAGATGTTCAATAGAAATGATCAGCATTTATTAAGCACTAGCGAATCACCCTCGCTTTGCTCGGGTTCGTTCTGAGTTACGTTTTAACGTTTAGCTCAGAGATGATATATTTTCCCGCAGTAAAAAGTGTCCTATATGTTGACCCGGATAACCAGCTATCATCATACCAAATTTAATCAAAATCTGTTCAGTAGTTTATTCATGATGCGATTACTGACAGACGACAGACAGATAGATAGATAGACAGACAGACAAATATTCTAAAAACTATAGATTCGGCCTCTGTATGTCTATTTCAGTAATATTTTCCAAAAAATATTTAATGTACAGATTCGGCTCAGAATTTTATTATAGTTATGTATAGAATTCACAATTTTTAGCTAATGAGAAAATTTTCTAGGTAACCAACTCGTGAATTATATAGTTGCTTACGCGATCGGTTAATTGGTCTATTGACTGAGCTTTATAGCAAACTCTGATGTAATTTGTCTGAATGCCAGGCTGGACTATTTTTTTTCTGCCAAGAAAAATAAACAGTTTTAAATTAGTATGTCTGTCAAATTATAAACTAGTGAACTAATCCTCGCTCCGCTTGCGTTCATCCCTAGATACTTTTTAACGGTTACTATAGATTTCTCTGAGATGAGATATTTTCCCGCAGTAAAAAGTATCCTATATGCTGACCTGGATAACCAGGTATCGTCATACTAAATTTCATCAAAATCTGTTCAGCGGTTTTGTTGTGATGCATTCTCTGACAGAAAGACAAAATAGATAGACTTTACGTCATCAAACTAGCTTCTTGTCACCATAATATTGCATTATCCCCTGACTTACATATACATACATAATACATATATTATGTAAAATTACAGCTACGATGAAAATTGCGTCGATTTTAACTTCTATGATTTTGTTACAAATATAACATAGATATCAAAACAAGTAAAATTAAATAGAAGCTTGCACTTTTATAAACTACTAACACAAATCTATCTCAAAAAAAAATTCTGAAGAGAAAAAAAAAACCATTTATTTATTTTGATCTACGAGTCTGTATGTACATATGTACATAAATAAATATAATCTGCGAACATTTTTAAACCTTCGCTTTAAAATTTTGATACATAAGCGGTTTTACGCGAAAATTTACGCGGACAAAACCACGAACTAAGGCTTGTATAAATTAAAATTATACGCTTCTAAATCAAAATTCTGACTGCCACACTATATAATAGTGCAATGCAAGCGCCCGATAGTACGATTCGAAGCACGTATGTAATTAGGTTCTATTGTCTGTTTTACAGTAACAATTTGTAAATGCGTGATTTTTAATTATATTAGTAAAATATTATATTTAAACTCTAGTTTTTAACTTTTTGGATGATTTTTGACAAATTGTTTTACTAAATTAAAATATGCACATAGTGCTTTTTATGTAAATAAATAAATATAATAAATATGTAGGTACATTAACACACAACACCATCTAGTTCAATAGTAAGCTACGAGGCGTGTGTTATGGATACCAGATAGTTGATACAATACATATGTATATATAACTTAAAATACATGCATATTATAAATATAAACACCCATGACTGAAGTACAAACATTAGTGCTCATCACTAAAACGAATGCCCCCAGCGGGACTCGAACCCGCGACCCGTCGAGTCACTATAAACTGAGCCAAGCGTATCATCGGATTATATATTCATGACCTGATCTTATAATAAACCAAGGAGGTAAGGAAAACCTTTGAAATTGAGCTTTCTTGTTATTTATTTTTTAAGAAGAGTTAGAAGATATCCAATTCAGTATATTATCTAGAATAACATTTATGTTGGAATAATCTAAATATAATATTTGACAATTCGTATAAGTGTTGGCTCTTTGAGGATTCAATATCGACAGTGTATTTTATAGTGTTTGAACAGTATATTTTTCTAAGTTCATCACGTACTTCAGTCAGACTACAGCTTTGTAAGTGGACGGTTTTATTATATTTACACAGCGAAGTAAATATTAAATTCGATGATCTTATGGCACAGTGCAAGCGATCTTGCATCTATACTAATATTATAAATGTGAATGTGTGTGAGTATCAATGTATGGATGTATGTTTGTAACTCTTTCACGCCAGAACCGTTGAACGGATCTGGATGAATTTGGCACAGAGATAGACTTTAGTCTGGAATAACACATGGGCTACTTTTTATCCCGGAAAAATGTACGGTTCCCGTGGAATAAGCTTGTTTTTGTTTTTCTAGAGGCGAACCCGAGCGAAGCGAGGATGAACCGCTAGTATAAGTACATATATAACGTTATGAGATCCATTTTTCATTTAAATAAAAAAAACCCTGAGATATTTGATATTTTTGTAATTTATTAAGTTTTGACTAGTTTTAAGAAATAAGGAAGTACTTAATTGTATTAAAAATATGTTTATTACTAGCGACGTACACTCGCTTTGCTCGGGAGCATCCCTAGATATGCGAATTTGATTCACATTTTTTATATTGGTTTTAATTTTTTTCGTCCGGTACTCCAATTCTTTTTCTACAACAAAAGTAGTCTAAGCTACTCCTTATAACATCAGCTATCTACTAGTAAAAGTCCCATCAAAATCGGTGCAGTTGTTTCAGAAATTAGCTGGATCAAACAAACAGACAGACAATTAGACAAAGATTAAAAAAATATTTTTTTCAGCCCTTTTTAACGTCCCACTACTTGGTACGGGCCTCCTTTCAGTATGAGGGGGATCAAGCCGTTGTCCACCAAGCTGGCATACGCATTCTTATGGGTGGAGAGGTATGGACACTTTGTACATTTCTATAAAAAAATATGATACATTATAAGATAAATATTAAGGACGCATCTTATCGCAGGCGTGTCACTAGTTATAAAATTACTGCTGTAGCAAGACTTACTGAGCTGGCGCATTTTTCGCCCAAAGAATCGGTACTGCCACTCAACGGAGGAATGCGGTTAGCATTCTTGCAATCATTCCACGCGGACATGACTTGTACAAGAATAACTAAGGGTATATTTGTTTTCTATAAATAATTAAATATATTTATAATTTTCTTCATCTATACTAATATTATAAAGCTGAAGAGTTTGTTTGTTTGTTTGTTTGGTTGGTTGGTTGAACACGCTAATCTCAACAACTACTTATCTGATTTAAAAAAATATTTTTGCATTCGATAGCCTTCTATAGCCAATAGGCTATAGGCTATGTATGATCCCGGAAAAATGTACGATTCCCGTGAGATAGATTTGTTTTTGTCTAGGGACGAACCCGAAGCGAAGCGAGGGTGAGTCGCTAGTTCTAAATAAAGCTAAAAAAAATAATAAATGGATTCCACATGATATTACAGTGGATATAAGTAGAAATGATATGTAAAAGTGCTTTTGAGACAAATTTTATTTGGAAGAACGCAATTTATACGAACGAGCTCACGTACTGCTGACATCGCTTCTTATGTGGAAATATGAATAAGTGATGTACGTATTGTGTTATGTACAGTGTGGTTGTAACCAAAACTTATAAGCCTTACTGACTAGCACTAGCCTGTGACTTTACTTTTTATAATCAATTATATATAGAAAAAAACTATGTACGAGTATATTATCATGTATTATCTCTATATTATGTATACAGATAAATAAAATTGAAGTGTCTGTTTGTAATATCAAAATAAAAGCTTTTTACTAAAGACATTTGAAAGAATATACGGTAGGTACTAATAAGAAAACAACATTTTTTTTAAATGTTGTCTGTCTGCTAGTTCCGGCTAATCTCCCAAACCGCTGAACCAATTTTGATGGGTTTTTTACTGGCAAATAACTGATGTTATAAGGAGTAACTTAGGCTATTTTTATTTTAGAAAAAGAATCAGAGTTTTGCGCCAAAAAATAAAAACCCAAGAAATATTGTGAACAAAATCTGCGTACCTAGGAACGCACCCGAGCGAAGTGGGTAAGTCAGTAGTAGATAATATAAAAAAGAGCTTAATTTATTTGGCCCTTCTCTAGATTAAAATGAAATCTTTACCAAAACGATGAGTAGCGAGCAACGTCTGCAATTGAAGTTATTGAGAGAACAGTTGTCTCATAGTACTATTTAGATTTTTAGCCAATCTACACTCCATTACATAGTTACATTAACTTTCCATATTTATCATGGTTTATTTTGACCTTTCTACAGGAAATTCCCCGTGGTTTACTCAGAGATAAATTCAGGCTAATATCCCATCAAACAAATTGTAATCTTTAAAGTTCGATAGATATTCTTTAAGCCTGTCCAAAGAAATTTAAGGAATAATAAAAAGGTCCTATTATTATCCGTTAAAAGGTTTTCAAGTTATATATGTGCTTGATGATATTTAAATTTAAACAAATTTTTATTCTGTTTTTTCGGCAATTAATTTAAAAGTAGTGTTAGCGTAGTGGTCGAAATTGAGAAGAAAAATATATGTATGAATTGAATTTACCGGCCAATGCGAACAATATAGATAAATACGGAAAACTATATAACAATATAAATAAATAAATAAATATGTTGGGACATTAACATACAGCACCATCTAGCTCCATGGTAAGCTCCGAGGCTTGTGTTATGGATACCAGATAGTCGATACATTACACATATATAAATTTAAATAAATACATATTATAAATATAAACACCCATTACTGGAGTAAAAACATTAGTGCTCATTACATAAATGAATGCTCCAGTGGGACTCAAACCACTGAAACTCAAAAACTGAGCCAAACGTGTCGTCAAACAATCTGAAATAGAATGCAGATATCTCAATAACTATTATTATATTGTAGTTTCAAATTTTAAATATATAAATGTATGCTTAATATTTTTAGATTTACTCAAAGATTTGGCACTAGCGGCTCCCCCTCGCTTCGCTCAAGTTCGCCTCTAGATAAACATAAAGAACTCTATCCCCCGGGAACCGTATTATTGTAAATAAAACGCTGAAATACGTAACTCATTATTTTTACCGTACTCAATTCATACGAAATTTCATGCAAATATATCCAAGGAATAAAAAGTTTCATACAAACTGGCCGGCATTTACCGGTGGTAGGACTCTGTCAAGCCTGAGGAGTCCGACTGGATGGGTACCACCCCCTTATCTATTTCTGCCGCCAAGCAACAATGATTGCATTGTTGTGTTCCGGTATGAAGGATAAGGTAGCCAGCGCAATTACAGGCAAGAGGCATATCATCTTAGTCCTCACAGTGACAACGCACCTGTGGTTCTGCATTTTTGTTACTTAAAACCTAAGTGCATGAACCGTAGGTGTTATGGGCGACAGGTACTGCTTTCCATCAGGTGGTCTGGCTGCTCGTTTGTAACTGAATCGCATAAAAAAAAAAAAAAAACTTTTATCCTCTATTTCACCCCCTTAGAGGTTTAATTTTGAAAAATCCTTCCTTAGTGGATGCCTTCGTCATATGAGGAATACGTGTGCGAAATTTCAATTTTATAGTTTGATACATCAGTCAATCACTTTTCGTCGTCTCAGCCCAAACACGTCCACTGCTGGACATAGGCCTCCCCCAGAGATTTCCACGACAACCGGTCTTGTGCCATCCGCATCCAGTGGGCTCCAGCGACTTTGACCAAGACGTCGGTCCACCTTGTGGGAGGCCTGCCCACGCTTCGCCTTCCGGTACGTGGCCGCCACTCCAGAACTTTGCGTCCCCAGCGACCGTCCGTTCTGCGAGCGATGTGCCCCGCCCACTGCCACTTGAGCTTGGATATTCTGTGGGCTATGTCGGTGACCTTGGTCCTTAGACCTTGGTCCAATCACTTTTGCCTTTTATATATTATATAAGAAGATTTAAAAGAAATCTTCAGATTATTTGTTATATTACTTTTTGGTACAAAAATTAAAACCAAAAATAAAAATAAACCTATTACCAAACCTGAAAAAAATGGTTGCATTTAAAATATACATACGTATGTATGCGTGCATGTAGAATTATGACATGAACAATGCTTAGTTTAGCCCTAAGTATCAGTCTCAAGATATAGATCTAATTTCCATCAAGTTGTAGGTCAATCTAATTACTTTCCGGGTTAAGAGGGTTGACGGCGTTCATTTAATTTTCACATGACTTTGCTTGTGGTAAAATATTAAGTGACGCAATATTAGAGGATTTCTCATATATTTAAAAAGTACCTGAGCGACCGAGCTTCGCTCGGATTTTTTTTGCCGAATGTACAATTTTATCTTTTTAAAAAAAAACTACTTAGCCACTTAACCACGATGCTTATGTCTGAAATCATTAGAGCCGTTTTCGAGATTGCCGGTATAAATAAATAAATATACAAGAATTGCTCGTTTAAATATATTCGATTAGATAGATAATAATCAGAAATTGCAATAGGGTTGCCCCACAATCGTACGTGTTGAAGGTTTGTAGAAAAATATTGAAGTAAAACATAGTATTATAAAAATTCATATACCACCTATCATCTCTATCATCATCATCATTTCTATCTTCACACCCTTCGCTGTCGAATTGGATGTCATCCACACATTTTAGATGCTTGGCATCCTAAAAATACGTGTATCTCGTTCATTTTTACCTCGCACATGCAAAATGTGGAATGATCTTCCACCTGAGGTTTTCCCTGAGCACTGTAACATGAAGCTCTTCAAGAGCCGTGTCTTCAGGTCCCTTAAAGGCCAGCAACGTATTCGCAACTTCTCTTGTATTGCAGTTGTCTATGAGTGGCGATAGCCACTTACGATCAAGTGGATTGTTTGCTCGTTTGCCCCTTTTTTCTATAAAAAAAAACTTATTTAGTAAACAAGTTGTGTCAGTTACTTTGATGCGGGTTTCAACCCTGAAACTCACACTTCGGAGATTTCCGTAATCCGCAAATCTGCAAATTTTATTTTCCATAATAAAAAACATTGTAAAGAATGTAGCCCGACATGCAAGTTTCCTGCATTCCTAGAAAGAACTTATCTAATTCGCTACGTGAAGTTCACCAACTCATTTGTCTATGGATGGCTATGGCTTTTTTCACAATTTTTATTTCCTATAAAAAATTTACCATCTCTTTTATGTTTTTAAAGACTGAATATTATAACATCGTATTATAATATTATGGGAAAATGCAGTCAAAAATTCAATGAAAATAGAACTTGACTATGTATTCAGCCCTTTTTACGTCCCACTCCTGGGCACGGGCCTCCCTTCAATACAAGGGGGATCAGGTCATAGTCCTGGCCAAGTGCGTGTTGGCGGACTTCACATGTCACACATGTCTTTACAAAAACTTGCGAGGTTCTTTCAGACATGCAGGTTTCCTCACGATGTTTTCCTTCACCGTAAGACAAGTGGTAATCATGTTGGAAATTATTCGCACTTGAAAATAGCAGAGATGCGAGACCCGGTATTAGAACCCACTTCACTCGGTTTCCCAAGCGACCGCGTTACCACTGGGCTATCACTACCTAATTTGATTATACTGAAATCAAACCTATGACTTTCTACTTAGCACTATCAGACAAACAGATCCATTTTACCGTAACCGACCTTATTAGTAAATAAGTGACCTAGAGTAGTGATAATAAATTTAATTACGATAGGTAATTAGTATGCCAAGCTTTGCACAGTGTGCCGAAGCCAAATTAATTACCTATAAGAATAACTAGATTTAATGAAGTAATTAGTAAAGATCTATAATTGAGGGTTAGGACTTAATTAACTAAGTGCTTTATTTGTTATAGATACTAAGGACGTTAGATACGTTTTAACGGTTAGTATAGAATACACTATACATATATATATATATAAGCACAATGTACATACATAGGTATAGAAAAGTAGGTAAGTTACAAAAAAAATATATATTTATCCCTTACTTGAGTAATGATTGATTTTCCATTCGGTCTTCCACCCTTCTTTTCACCCCCTTTCATATGACATGTTGTAGGGTCTCAAAATATTTTCATACCAAATTTCATCTGAATCGGTTCAGCGGATTAAGCGTAAAAAAGTGACGGACAGATAGATAGACAGAAGGATTTACTTTCGTATTTAATATTGGTATGGATACATACACAAAGCTGGCTTTTTTAGTGCTGCTATTATCATCGGCTTGGGCTGAACATTGAATAAGTCAGTCAGCGAGTCGCGACATTGCCTTTAATATAATAATATATTATATTAAAAATAGTTATTGCGGGTGTTCTTTTTTTTTTATGGTATTCAGTGATAAACGAGCAGACAGTCCACCTGATAGAAAGCGATACCTGTCGCCCATAACACCTACGGTTCATGCACGCACGTACGTTATCACTGTGAGGACTAAGATGTTATGCCTCTTGCCTGTAATTGCGCTGGCTACCTTATCCTTCAAACTGGAACACAACAATGCAATCATTGTTGCTTGGCGGCAGAAATAGATAAGGGGTGGTACCCATCCAGTCGGACTCCTCAGGCTTGACAGAGTCCTACCACCGGTAAATTCATTAGGAGATAGAAATATACTATTATGGACTTTTCTGTAGACCTTCTTAAGACCTAATATTTTTTAGTACATTGTTTTCGTGTATCTCTTAAGGCTTAGCCAGCATTAGCCATACAAATTTCTAAGGACGACTCGATAGAACCAGTTATTGTGTTTTTCCATGGGAATGAAAAATTTTTCTGAAGTAAAAGGTATCCTAAATGTTGACTTGAATAATAAGTTATCACTACATAAAATTTAGTTAAAATCGGTTTAGTACATTTTTCTTGAAAGGCACACATCAATTTGACTAAGTTAATTTTATATGTAAATATAGATAAGAATAGGTGTAGCGAGTGTATTTTAGAAGACAGACATATATTTATTATTGCAAATTTTTCTGTAGGTATAGATCATTTTTTTGTACATTATTTTGATGTAGGTATGTTTAGTCAACGGAAGGTTTCTAAGGATGACTCAATAAAAGTCGTTATTGTGTTTTCCCATAGGAAAGACAGATTTTCCTGTAGTTAAAGGTATCCTAAATATTGACCCTAGTAATAAGTTATCACTTCACCAAATTTCGTTGAAATCGGTTCATTAGTTTTTGCGTGAAAGGCGCACACACAAACAGACAAACAGACAAAAAATTTAATAACAGTTAATTTGAAGGTCTATATTGTGTATATAATACGTAACAGTCATTGATTAAAAAAAAAAACATGTACATTTTCGCTAACATACTGCTTTATTTTAGTATAGATTATCAAAATGTTTTTAGTACATAAAAAGAATGTCTGTTACGCTTAGCTAGCTACGCTTACCTATAACTTATTTTATGTTTTATAAAACAATATTTTAAAGCGTATGAGGACAAAAAATCCATTTGTAGTATCCCACAGCTGGGCACGAACCTTCCTTCAATACGAGGGGGATTAGGCCATAGTCCACCACGTTGGCCAGTGCGGGTTGAAAAAATCTATTTAAGATGTATAAAAACTATATAACATAATAATATAATAACAATTTTCATCATATTTTGATAACTATTTCTAAGCAGTTATAATATTAAGGCCACAACCGCCTATCAGCAATCAACAATCGGATGAAGTAATGACTGCGTTACAGAACATCTTGAGAGTCTTCTTAGTGAAGTGGCATCTCAATTTTTTGCTTATACCCTGGATTAAAACAGACTAACTTTTATCAATATACATACGCAAGCAAAACCTCGGCTCAAAACGAGTCGGTTATATTTTAACCAAGCAGCCTCTTAGACTATAAAAACAAAAGCCATAGTGAAATAACATCAACTATCCAGATATTTATGGGCGTTAGTACAGATTCCTCGCGTAAAGATAGGTGACGTGTTGGCAGAGGTCCAACCGCAGTTGTGCTTTCTGCTTCAGATAGCGAAACAGTTCCCACAAACAACCTCGCGCCAATGTTACAGTATAAATACGGAAATACAATTTCGGTATTTTTACTCTATTACCAATAAATAATAATATGAAAGTCTTATGTTCGGTTAGATTGGAAATTTAGAAATAAATAATGTTTGGAGAAAAAGAATATTTTAAATATGTATAAATAGTTATTGCAAGTGTACTTTAGGTTTAGGAGAAAGACTTATTATATATAAAGATTTTCCTATAGGCCTTATTAAGAACTACAATTTTTTAATACGTTATTTTGACGTTTCTCTTAACGTTTAGCCAGCGTTAGGCATGTAAGGACGACTCGATAGAACAGGTTATTGTATTTTTCCGTGGGAATGTAAGATTTTCCTATAGTAAAAAGTATTCTAAATGTTGACCCAAGTAATAAGTTATGAGTACACAAAATTTAATCAAAATTGGTCCGGTACTTTTTACGTGAAACGCGAACACACAAACAGACAAACAGACAAAATTTTTAATAGCTGTTTTTTAGGGTCTATATTATGTACACAATACGTTACAGTAATTTTTTTTTTAATATTTCATGTACAAGTTTCGCTGAGTAACATTTTATTATATGTATAGACATTCTTTATTACACAAACAAGTAAGTAAATCAAAATAATACATACGAGGCAACGTGGACAAAGGTGGACTTATCTCTGTAAAAGATCTTTCACAGTCAACCCATGTATGTGAGAATAATTTGTGTTTGGAAAGTAGCCGACTTAAAATAAAAAGGAAGTACTCCATTCTGCTATTTTAAGGGTTTCATGCCTCAAGAGGAAAAAAAGAACCCATTTAGCATGATAATAATAAAAGATCACTTAGTTGTCCGTCTGTCTGTCTTTCTGTCAAGACCCTTTCTCTCAGAAACGTATGGAGGTATCAAGTACTTAGAAATTAAAATCAAGTACTCACGTATACAATCCTTAGGATCTGTGAAAACTTCTAAGTTAATGCAATCAAAAGAAACGGCCGTTTGTGTCGCTTATTTTGACGCTCGCTAAGGAACTCGGAAGGGAATCAAGACCTACGAGTAGGTATACATAGGGTATCAACTTCCCGTTGACGGGAGATTGTATATCTATGATATAACAAGGAAAGGAAAAATCCGAAAAACGTTTTGTCACATCACAAAACAAAACTTATTTTCATGCTACGGCGTATGATATGAAGTTGAAAATTGAATGGAATAAAAAATAAATAAAAGAAGAAGAGGAATGATTTGTCAAAGCGACATAACGACAATACGGGTAAACATTGTTTTTTTTGTAATTTTATTAGAATAAATAGGCGGAATTACGTGTTTTTATTTGCATTTCCGGATCTTACATAAAAATATGTACAGGGTAAGGGTTTGACAGATATAACAGGAGTAACAAACATACACAAATATGTACATGCAATGTTTCGCATTTATAATAATTATACAATTATAAGTTACTAGCGACTTTCTTTTCGCTCGGGTTCGTCCCTAGCTACTTTTTAACGGTTAGTATGGAATAGATAGACTAAATGTATACTATATGACATATAGCCTATAGACTTTCTCAATGCACGGGCCATCTAATGGAAAAATAATTTTAAATCAGATTAGTAGTTTCTGAGATTAGCGCGTTCAAACAAACAAACAAACAAAGAATCAAGCAAGCAAGCAAACAAACTTTGCTTCTTTGTAATATTAGTATAGATTATAAAAACATCAAAGAAAATATTCCACAAGAGCATATCAGTGGTTTATTCTTCTTAAAACCTAAGGAGTTAGTGTTTTAATTGCAAACGTGACGTCATACTCATGACCTGGTACAAAAGCTTTGTGGAAACAGTAATTAGCTCTTTCTAAGAACATTCTTTGCAAAAGGGTCCTGTGACCAAGGCACTGTGTCTGCCTTGAATTGTTGAAGCTAATCAAAATATTTATATAGCAGTATAAATTAGGATTTATTCTAATGTAGGCTTTTATTTTAATACATCCAGTGGTTTTCTGGTGTTGCAGTCACAGACAGACAGACAAAAATCTAAAACCTGCAGCTGATTCGGCCTCTGCATCAATAATAAACACTTTCAATAAGATTTTCCAACAAAATATTTAATGTACAGATCCAACTCAGTTAGAAATTTATCATAGTACCTGGGTGACTGTGCTTCGCTCGGAGTTCTTTTTTGTGATATCGTATTTTTTAGATAAAAAAAGGCTTAAAACTTGAATAAATACAAAAAAAAAACACAACAAAAGTAAAAGATTCGGATTCGATCGAGATTCGAACTGTGATTGTTAATCTTGCACTTGGTCGCTTGACAACGATGCATATGTCTGATTGTAAAAAATATCGACCATATTCTGTGTGGAATAATGCGAAAGAAAACCGGATGAAAACTCGAAAACACGCGCTTTTCCAAACATAAGACTAATCTAGATGGATTTTTGCTCCCGAAAACCTTCACATACCAAATTTCAGTGAAATCGTTAGAGCCGTTTCCGAGATCACCGGCATAAATAAATATATGAATAAATATACAAGAACTGTTCGTTTAAATATATTAGATGTATAGATTTATTTTTTACCGACACTCGTAAATGTGTAAAACAACTTAGTTGATTTTTAACCGACTTCCAAAAAAAGGAGGAGGTTCTCAATTCGACCGTATATTTTTTTTTATGTTTGTTCGTGGATTTTTTTGTCGTTTATGAAACGATTTTGATACTTCTTTTTTTGTTGGGAAGGAGATATCCCAAAAGTGGTACCATGATAAGGAAACCAGGATCTGATGATGGGATCCCAGCCAATACAAATCAAAGCACACCGACTTCGAAAAAATCTGATTAAGTATCTATTCTAAATGAAAACCCCCGTTTTGTTATTTTTTACTTTTCAGTGCCTGGAAGTCGCTTTTTTTCTTAAGTTTTTATTGGATATATATAAAAGCAGATTTACTCACTTATTGATTGAAAGAACCCAAAAATTGATAGTAATTTAGTAAAAGCAATAGAACTACGATTATATTTGATGACTAGCGACTTACCCTCGCTTTGCTTCGGGTTCGTCCCTAGACAATAAGTCACTTATCCCACGGGAACCGTACATTTTTCCGGGATGAACTATATGCACAGATTCACAGAAATTTCTGTGACTCTATATACAATAGCCTTGTTCAGTTAACGGACTATCTAATGCATAAAGATTTTTCAAATCGAATTAGTATTTCCTGAGATTAGCGCGTTCAACCAAACAAACAAACAAACTCTTCAGCTTTATAATATTAGTATAGTTATGAATTCAAATGATTCTTATTT
The DNA here is from genome assembly GCA_033884665.1 of Argynnis bischoffii washingtonia. NCBI lineage: Eukaryota > Metazoa > Arthropoda > Insecta > Lepidoptera > Nymphalidae > Argynnis > Argynnis bischoffii. Next base: position 1,668,502 of record CM066610.1, read on the forward strand.
ACCTAATAATACTTTCTTGTTTATTTCAAAAGCTAATTTATGATTTATATTTTACGGGGGAAAAGCGGGTTTGAGTTTGATTACTTTTATAATTTACCATGGTTAGGTCAAGCAAACAAATTCATATGTACAGCTAATATATCTAGCTGGTATATCTATGATAGCCATAGGATATTCAAAGTACGGAACTGCCGAACGAAAATGTCATTATTTTTTAAATTCATTTTCCTTATTTCCATTGTAAGTAAGGAGGATTGTGTTATGGATACCAGATAGTTGATACACTACACATATATAAATTTTAATACATACATATTATAAATATAAACAACCACGACTGGAGTAAAAACATTTGTGCTTAGCGGAACGTGAACCCGCATACGCTGACACAGGAAGTAGGGTCACTACTAATTTAAATGTCTGTCAAATGTCCCCAGGATTCAATTTGTCCTTGCCAAATTTTATCGAAATCTGTCCAGCTGTACTTTCACAATTATAATATTAGTACGGATTATTATAATATTTTTAATTATAGTAATTATTGATATTATTTTTTTAGTTTAAATGTTAAAAAGTTAAATTAAACTTTAATTCGTAGGGTTAATTTCTACTCAAAACTTTTATAATAGTATGCAGATTGTTGTCTTTGCATAATAAAGCGAACTTTAGCCGTGGATTGTGATGCAAAAAACTATAAATTAAAAAAAGTTCTATGGAAATCCGTCCATTCAGCTATACTTAAATAATGTGCAGAGTAAGAAAAACATCTAAAATCAATTTATTTATATACCTTTTATGCCCACCATTTATCATTAATTAATGTTAAAATACTGACTGTATCTAATTTACTAATTTAATATAGATAGATAACTTAATATAGATGTATCTAATATATTTAAACCAGCAATTGTTGTATATTTATTTATTTATACCGGAAATCTCGGAAACAGCTCTAACGATTTCGTTGAAATTTGGTATGTGGAGGTTTTCGGGGGCGAAAAATCGATCTAGGTTAGTCTTGTGTCTGGAAAATCGCGTGTTTTTTAATTTTCATGTGGTTTTTTTCGCATTATTTGCCACAAAATATGGTCGATAATTCCTTATGCTCGGGTATATAAGCATCGTGGTCAAACGGCCAAGGTGCTAGATTGACGATCACAGGTGTCCGGGTTCGAATCTCGGTCAAATACAAGGTTTTTACTTATGTTTTTTTTTGTCTAAAAATACGATATAACAAAAAAGCACTCCGAGCGAAGCTTGGTCAATCAGGTACTGAAATTTTACACAATAACTCCTTATGCAACAGTAACTGTCTTATAGAGATTCTAAGAAAATAATCGAATGGGTAACTTAGTAATATTCCAACTGAATTATTTGATTACGAATCCAGAAAATTTAAGTGAAAACAGCCATGTAACCGAATGAAATTACTTAAAGCGTATGATATAACTGAAATTGATCTTCGGGACAGAAAATTATATATTATCGAAGAAAACGATATGCAGTGAATCCTGAAATCCCTAATAACTTGCCCAAACTTATAACAGGGGCGGCTAAAAAAACTTTCTACGAATTATCGTTTGAAAAACTTATTTCAGAACTTTTTTAGAAGCCGTAAAAGTTAGATAGTACTTTACGTTTGAAGTATTTTAACATAATTTTCTTTAAAAATATATTACAAGTAATAAATCATGTATAACAGTTTTATTTTTCTTTTATTTTAATAGTCCCTTTAAAAGTTCTTTGAGTAAAAAGTGGGCTTATCTAAAATATAAGTACAGCTTTTGCATAATAAGTAGCTCAAGACTATTTTTCTTTAGATAATATTTTCTTCGGTATTTTGAACATGATTGGGACCAATATCTTATCGAAATATAATAGTTTTGCCTGTACTTTCACTTGCATGGTATGTACAATGTGCTAATTCCACTCTAATCCAATTCCTAATTCACTAAAATTGATGATGATTCTCATTTATGTGGTGGACCCCTCACTCTCTCTCCAGATGAATTATTTTTTTAAACCTTACAACGAATTAACAAACACGATTCGGGGGGAGGTTGTCACCAATTTGCTCCAGGCTATTTTTTTACGACAAAAATCTATAGTCTGAAGATGTTTTAGAAAACTATAAAATGACTCTAAATGACGTCATAACGTATTTTTCATATAAATTATCCGAATCATTGCGAAACTGTATATCTTTGTGTGAAAGAGTTACAAATTACAAACATATTGTTTCTCTTTCAATCTGAAATTGCTGAACAGATTCTAAAGTAATTTGGTCCAAAAATAGATTATGAGCTGTAGTAACAATTAGGCTACTATTACGCATGTACAGGTCCACACAGGGAGAACCAGGGTAAGCCCCTACTAGTTTTACAAGAGCGTAATTTTGTTAACATGAAACTACGCATTGCTTCCACTTTGAAAGCTTTCATACAGTCTGCTAGTTAGTTGATATTTATATTTTTATATGATGCGAAAAGCTCAGGCTGCAGCGGACTTAATGATCGTTCCGTTCATTTTAATTAAGAACACTTTACAACTCTCAATAAATGCTTTTTTCACAAATAAGTGGATTAAATACTATAACGAGTTATGTTTAAGAATGTTACATAATTGTGCATATTTTAACACTAGCGACTTATCCTCGCTACGTATATAGATATGTATCCTTAAAGGATGATTTCTGGGATAAAAACTATCTTATATCCTTTCCATGGTCTCTAACTATCTTCATACGAAATTTCATATAAATCGGTTCAGCAAATCAAACTTAAAAAAGTAACAGACAGATGGACAGACAGATAAATATGCATTCGCATTTATAATATTAGTATAGATTATTCAATTCAATTCAAAATACTTGCAAAAACTTCGCTTCGAAAACACATCACTTTTCTATTGTATTTTATGCTCAATCCTTTACCTGTCACTAAAAGTTACATTAAATACGTTTCAGCAGTTTATATTCTAGCCTGGATCGTCTGGAAACACTTATTATTTCTTGGGATAAAAAGTAGTCTATATTAACATGATGAATTCGCAAACCTGTAATAGTTTGCTTAAAACTAGCTAAGCTATTTCTTAGATTAGCGTATGAAAATAGATAGACAAAATTCTAATAGTGGTTTAATTATATTGATATCTCGTAATAACCAAATAAACAGGAATTATGGATTTTGAATGGAGCTTGAAATGTAAAGCATTACCGAAATAGCATTTATTGACTTCAATTTTATAAATATACTAGCAACTTAACCTCGCTTCGCTCGGGTGCGTCCCTAGGTAAGTTTAAATTTTTTTGAGCGAAACCCTAATTCTTTTTCTAAAATAAAAGTAGCCTTAGTTAGATACTCCTTATAACATCAGCTATCTGCCGGAACAAACAGACAGACAAAAATTTTAAAAATTGTGTTTTTCTTATAAATACCATATATATTTCCACATGCATTTAGTACAAAGCAGTTAGTTTGACATTACAAATAAATACTTCAATTTTAATTTATCAGTACCTATAGATTTTAAGAGTTTAATACTCTTTTGTTTTACACTTACGAGGACACATGTTGAATCGCACTTCGGGAGCTTCAACATCTGTTAGTAAAAATTGATAAAAGCGATATATTATTAAGCGGAATGATATAATACCAGATATAGATATACTAATTACTACGTTATTTAAAACCAGTCATTAATGAGTTCAACTTAAAAAGTTTCATGCTTGACAGGAAACTGAGAGGATATTGCAATCGTCTAGTAATTATATCCACGCCTATTAGTTTAATAAGCGGAGATATTATTAGTATGATATAAATAATTTAAAATAATATGTTCAAAAGACTTAAGTTGTGTAAAGTAATCAATATAATAATTTTACTGCATTATAAAGTAGCAGAAAACATAAAAATAATATTTAATAAAAGCTCAGACAGATTGCCAGAAGCTATAATTTAAGGGACTTCAAAAGAACTTAATATCCAGTTAGATCTTACTTCTTTTATTAGCGAAACCGTTATACGAACACTTATTTTAAAAGTTTTTTTCGTTACAAACTTGGTTTTTTTTCACATATTTAGTGTGATTTCTACGCTCGCATAGCTCCCATCATAAGTCAATGATAGTACTAAATCAGAGTTTCGCGAGCGTGGAAACATTAATTAAATTAATTGCCTGCAACGCAAAAGCCACAGTAAAAAATAGAAATGTACTCGTATAATATACACATACAGATATTGGTTCTGTTATCCAATACGTTGTCTCGATTATTTATCTCTTCTCAAATGTATGATAATATATAGTTTTTTAGTCAAAACATCTTTTGACTGACAAAAAGAGTCAAAAATACGTATGATTTTAACTAGAAAATTGGTCAACCGAGGCCTGAAGTGAAAAGTAATTTTGACCACGAAATAATTTTGCCTGCAACATATAATATAGGTAAGAAAATACTATATTTTTTCACTTAGATCCATCTATACTAATCTATACTAATATTATAAAGCTGAAGAGTTTGTATGTTTGTTTGGTTGAAGGCGCTAATCTCAGATACTACTAATCCGATGTGAAAAATTATTTTTGCATTAGATAGCCCGTTAACTGAGGAAGGCTATAGGCTATATCTCATCCCGGAAAAATGTACGGTTCTCGTGGGATAGATTTGTTTTTGTCTAGGGACGAACCCAAAGCGAAGCGAGGGTAAGTCGCTAGTTAAAACATAAAAGCTAAAATCATGAGGGGATATTAAATATGCAAGTAACAAAATTGATTGCACATCCCTTCAATACGTCAACTTCAGGATTTCATCGCTTACTTAAGCTTGGAATTTTCTCATTTTACAGAACATTTAATCTCAACTCGTATGCAATGGGACGTTTTAAAATAATTTCTTACATCTTTTGTTTATAGCTAGTGATTTTGAATGGAATATCAGGCTTACAGCAAGATTTACGTATATATTCCATACAAGATGCCTCCAGCCATCGCATCATTTGCTTAGAAAAGACGGTTATACTTTGTACCATTTGATGTTAGTCTTTGCTGTTCTAGCTAAACGGGTATTTTGCTACAAGCCTTTTAGGATTTTATCATTGATTTGAAATTTCATTTTTTCTACTTTCTTCAAATAATTGGTCACTACCGTAAGTTTAACTAATAATGTCTTTTCTTCTATAAATTCCAATTAAAATGGTTAATTATACATAGAATAAATTTACCTTTACCTTCCAAATCTTTTGGAAGAATCAAATATTTGCCAGATCGCGCTGTTTTCACCCGCTACGGCCACGGAGAAGTACTTGTGTTGTAGAATACACAATAAAGCTACTAGCATATACTGCGGCTGAATGGACGGCGGAATGTCGTGGGTTTTTGGTAAATTTTTTTCATAATTTTTTTTTAATGTCAATTTTTTTATTTATTACTCGTTTGAAAATATTACCAGAATTTCATTATCATTGGATAAATCCTTAGGTGGGTAATAAAAGAAGAACAAAAAAACACACACTTTTGAAATCTTAGATAAGTAGCTCTTTGCAACAAAGTCATATTCTAAAGGACTCTTTTGATGTCGTTGTCTGACCTATATACTGTCTCTAAGCCAAAAACTACGGCGATTGGTTGCTTTTTTAAAAGTTTTATGAGAAAAAGCATTAATAGCTCAGTGATAACTTACTCGCTTAGAAAACCAAGGGAAGCAGGTTCAAACCTTAGACCTTACATCCATGAGGTTTTCACTAATTACCATTTGTCATACGGTCCTGTAACCCACATTTAACACGCACCATGGACTATGGCATAATACCCCTCGTATTAATGAAAAGACTGTGCCACATAACCAGTAAAATGTCATATTGATCATTTGTTTTGTTCGAAATAAAAAGGGTCAAACCAATAAACTCGCATTTACAATATAAGTAATAATACCCTGTTGAAATCTCTCAATACAAGTACCATAAAGACCAACAGACCGTGAATACTTGTATTTGTATTTTTCAGGAGATTTACATCGTTTTTCAGGAGCGTTTCAAAAGTTGAATGGTAATTTGTTATTTCCCAATTGTTTGCTTATTGCTTGAGTTTCTTACTTGCTTAAGATTTTTACAGTTATTTTAATATAAATATTTAACTTAGTTCGTTTTTTCTTTCAATATTTATATTAAGTTATTGAAGTTTAAACTTTGTCGATTTTTGAAATGCCAGTTTTTTTGATAATTTTCGAATCTATGCTTTTTATCTTATAGCACTTAATATTAGCACTTTAATTATTTACTTGATTCAAATAAAGAAACGTTGAGTAGTACTAGTACTTTAACCAGTTTTTTAACTTTCATAACGCGATGTCACCGAAAATTTACTCAAAATTGTTGGTAATACTTTGAAATAATTTGTAATTTTTTATTAAAAATCCATATTAATTATAGTTTTTGTGTTTGATTGTAATAAGTATTTAATAATGTAGTATTATTATTAACTAGCGACTCACCCTCGCTTCGCTCGGGTTTTAATTCCCCATAAAAAATGTTTAAAGAACTATACACACACACTCGCACGCACGCACGCACACACATATACGCAAACATACAGACACAAACACACACACACACAAACACACACAGACACACACACACACACGCGTACACGCGCACACGCACGCACGCACGCACGCACGCACACACGCGCACACGCACGCACGCACGCACGCACGTACACACACACAAACAAACAATTTTTTTCACGACTAACACATGATAGATTAAATCCATGTTAGGCATTAAAATCCAATCTCAAATTAAAAACTAGCACTAAAGTTAGAAATTGCTTACAAAAACACTGTTCATTGCTGCTATTTTGACAAAATGTGTGATTCATAGAAAGTGCAAATGGCGATCATAAATCATTGGTTTGCTTTTCGCAAACATTTTTCTTCATAGTTTTCACCTCATGGGAACTTAACAGTGGATAGATTTGAAAAATTTTTAAAAGTGTCCCATTAATCTTCAATAAAATATATCTTCTATACATATAATAAAATTCTAACTGAGTCGAATCTGTACATTAAATATTTTTTAGAAAATCTTGTTGAAATGGCTATAATCATTACTATCGATACAAAGGCTGAATCTATAGTTTTTAGAATTTTTGTCTGTCTGTCTGTGACCGCATCACGAGAAAACGACTGGACAGATTTTGATGAAATTGGTATGATGAGAGCTGGTTATCCGGGTCAACATATAATAAGATACTTTTTATTGCGAGAAAATATATCATTTCTGAGAAATCTATACTAACCTTAAAGCACAGGAATGAACCCGAGGGGAGCAAGGGTGAGTCGCTAGTAATATATAATTAATTTGACAAATATCTATTTTTCAATTCCTTTTATTTTTCATCATCTTTATACTGTATTCTTTGCAAAAGTCCCTTTCTCTGCTATAGCTAAATTTAGCTTAGTTGATATATAAAAAGTTTGTCTCTATAACTTATAACTTTGATAATTATATGTTTGTCTGTTTTTAAACCTAGGCCATCATATTTATAGGCCTTTTTATATTTTTTTATCGTTCCTGTGACAACAACAATAAGTGTATATATAAAAAAAAATGAAGACGTAAGTCCTGTTGCTGTGTATATTTGCTCCCAAAACAGAAATAGAATTTGTCGATTCACCCACATATTAAGGTAAACTCCTACAAATTACACATAAGAGGTTGTACTTGTCAAATTAGTTAATGTTATTAGAGGAGTGACTTGACGGTGTGTCATGTTATGCTTATATTAACACGCGTGTTATTAGAATATAATGTTTATTTTCGTTATGGAAAAGTTAAAATTATAACTACGAGTATACGTAAATACAAAACCCATAATTTATAAGGAAATGTTGATATATGGTTTTGAAGGCTACTTCTGGGCACAAGCCTTTATTTAATATGAGGGTGATCAGATCATAGCCCACCATCCTAGATAAGTGCGGGTTGGCGGACTTAGCGCGACTTTTGAAAATGAGCTAGGTTCTTGAAGGTTTCTTCACGATGTTCTTTCTCTATATTACATATTTTTAATACATTGATACAAATATTTATCACAAATTTAATATAACAGCAAAAAAAAAGAGAAGGGAAAAACGTAACACAGCATTTAAATTTTAGCAGATTGAAAACAATTTATCTCGTCGAAGTCAAAATATGAACTAACTACGAATAATGTTTCTAAATCTAGTGTGATCATCTAAGAGGATAAAAAAACACATTTTTCGTACCACATTAAAAATCCCATAGTGATAAATGCTTCAACCCTTTAACATCATTATGAAAAAGATAAGATTTGTGATTATTCACAAAAATTAAATTAAAATTATCAAACCGTAAATGGCTATATACCTACATAATTTATAGGTTAATCAAATGAACCAATAAACATAGAATTAAAGCATTTTCCTGAAACCCAAGAGGGCAAAATTACAAAATATTTTGTACCTAAACAGTAATCAAACCCCTAATCAAAATATATTTAAGTTAAAATTTAATTATGTTAATCACATAACAGATCGGTACTTTATCACGATTAATGCCTAAAATACGTACCAACTGATTAACACAGCCTTGAATACCAATGAGTGCTTAATAGAATTAAATATTTGTTTGCTGATTTCCTTCGCGCTTTAAATGTGGGACGTGCTTATTTTAAATAAATTATCTTAATAAGTATTATTTTTTGACTGATTTCAAAAAAGGAGAGAGAGGAGGATGTATGTATGTATATATTCAGCCCTTTTAAGGTCCCATTACTGGGCACGGGCCATAATCCACCAAGGCCAAGTGCAGGTTTGCGGACTTCACATGTCTTTCGAAAACTTACTAGGTTCTCTGAAACATGATTTATTTCCTCGCGATGTTTTCCTTCACCGTAAAAATATCAGAGATGCAGACTCGAGATTGGGACCCACATAATTCGATTTCCCAAGCGAGCACGTTACTACTGGGCTACCGCTGCCTAAATTGAATTAAAATTTTAAAATTTGAAATTGATTTGACGAAACATTCTAGCAGAAAAAGGTAACGTTATAAATAATAATAAATACACTTTATTGTACACCCATAAAAAATAAGAAAAATTAGTATAAGAAAAATATAAATAAGACTATGTACAAGAGGCGGCTTTATCGCTAAAACAGAGATCTCTTCTGTAAACTGTAAGAGGGAAGTGAACAAAATAGTTTGTAGAAAAAACAAAAATAATACAATAATAATAATTATTCATTTTTATACATATAATAAAATTCTAACTGAGTCGAATCTGAACATTAAATATTTTTTGGAAAATCTTACTGGAATAATCATTATTATCGATACAGAGGCTGAATCTATAGTTTTTAAATTTTTTGTCTGTCTATCTATCTGTCTGTCATAAGACAGATTTTTAAATAAAACTATCTTTTCGGATTTTTTCGCGGATTTATTTTGATTTTTGGTTCCCGACGTTTCGATTGCTTTACAGCAATCATGGTCACGGGAGAGACTAAGGTGTTAGATGTCTCAAAGTATTATATAGTTGTTACAGACAGCCTACCCACAAATAACGAAAATGAATTCAAAATTTTGAAAATTGGCATAAAAAAATAAAAAAAATCCGCGAAAAAATCCGAAAAGATAGTTTTATTTAAATGTTTAATATTCGCGTAAATCCAAGAAAGACAGATGATAAAATTTGGCATGATGACAGCTGGTTATCTGGGTCAACATAAAGGATACTTTCTACAGCGGGAAAATATCTCATCTCTGAGAAATCTATACTAAACGTTAAAGCGTAACTATTAATGAATCCGAACGGAGTGAGGGTGAGTCACTAGTAAATAATAATAGAACATGAAGGTGTTACGCAACCCTAATTAATTCATGGGAACTACCTCGCGTTGACCACCAACATCGCATTCCTTTCGTATGAACTTTTATTGTTAAAGACCTTGTTTCGCAACTCTAATGCATGGGAACCACCCCGCGAGTCGCGTCGACCACCAATATCGCATTCTTTTGGTATTGCAACATACCTCTCGTGAAGTGACAGTGTTGTAACATCCGAGTGCACCTTATTGTTAAAACCTTTTCTTCATTCATTGCATTAGTCCCACTTCGACGGTGCAATCACTTTAGGATAATTAGTTTGTAAAATTAGTATTAAAGTATTTTATAAGTAAAGTCTCCGATTTTATTTGCAACCTCCGGCAGTAGCCCATCATAATTGGCGCAGTCGGTAGGATCTCGAGTCAGTTTCGTGGCGCGATCAAGATTTCCGTAAGCTGAAGTAAGCCCCGTGGCTTCCCGGCTCTCCAGCCCCCGACGAGATCCTCGAACCTACACGAGCTACGGTCCAGAGGCGTATCCAGACATCGATACAGCAGAGAGATCGGAGACTATTATGTGAGTACCCTAGATCGCCTAGAGTTGCTCTCCTATTTTAATTTAAAATCCTTTCAAGTTTTCCAAGATTTTCCACCCTCGAGAATCTCGGTTTCCTAGGGTAGTTAGTAATAGTAGGTTTATAGAAATAGATAGGAATAGAAACCTAGAAGTGATTAGTGAAGAGACACAGCCTAGAAAAATGGATTCTATAGTAGATCATATCTATAAAGCCCTCAGGCTAGTGCCTGAATTTAATGGAAATTCAAATGTGCTCACCCGATTTATTAATTTGTGTGACCAGTTAGTGAGACAGTACATGAAAAATGAGCCAGGGTACGAACTTATTAACTTAGCTCTTATAATCAATTAAAATTAAAAGATGAATTAAACAATCACGTTTCTTTAAATAAAAATTGGATTGAAGATAACTTCAAAATCATAAGTAAAATAGTTGAAAACCAAGACAAAATTAATAAAACTATCAATATCCTTGTGAAAAGTGCAACTAATAGAGAGTTAAACTTGATAGAATCATCTCATTTGGCACAAACCTTATTAATTTTAGGAGATAATATTGAGAATTTGTCGGAAGAATTATATAAGTTAGGTAATACTTTAGCTTTTATTCGTGCATCGAGCATAACTCATTCAATAGTTAGTTTAGATGAACTTAAGAATATGTTAGTTAAGGTAAAGACTCTATATTCAGAAGAGAACATAGTTCACATTGATTATAGAGACTACTATGACATAATTAAATTAGGTTATTTCTATTTAGGTTCGCAAATACGTAGTAATAGTGTTCAAATTTCCTATTGTCTTTCCAGCTACCTATGACCTATACAAACTATCCATTATTCCAAATAAAGATCATAGAGTCCTCATACCTACCTTACCCTACCTAGCAATTTCTAGTAACGATTCTAGGTACATGGAGACAGAATGTCCGAAGGTAACCTTGTGGTTTCTCTGCGAAACAAAATCGAAGTACAAGATCAAAGATGAACCTGATTGTGCCCAGCAGCTGATTACCAAGCAAGAACTTCACGAATCCTGTAAATTAACTCCAGTTATCCTAAAAACTGAGGTCCTGGAACTGCATCCTCTTCAGACTCGGAGTTGACGCCCCAGCGAGATCAGAGTCGACCATCGGAACATTTCAGCAACTCTATCGGACAATTCCTCTCGTAGTTGCTGTTCTACGGGGGGAGGTGTTACGCAACCCTAATTAATTCATGGGAACTACCTCGCGTTGACCACCAACATCGCATTCCTTTCGTATGAACTTTTATTGTTAAAGACCTTGTTTCGCAACTCTAATGCATGGGAACCACCCCGCGAGTCGCGTCGTCCACCAATATCGCATTCTTTTGGTATTGCAACATACCTCTCGTGAAGTGACAGTGTTGTAACATCCGAGTGCACCTTATTGTTAAAACCTTTTCTTCATTCATTGCATTAGTCCCACTTCGACGGTGCAATCACTTTAGGATAATTAGTTTGTAAAATTAGTATTAAAGTATTTTATAAGTAAAGTCTCCGATTTTATTTGCAACCTCCGGCAGTAGCCCATCATAATTAAGGTAAAAATAGCATAAAAAAACAAACAAAACAATGAAAATGTCAAATTAAATTATAATTCATTTCTCCTAAATCTTCCTCCGACATATATGTATATAATTTTAACTTAAATTAATATTAAAACTGTGTACAAAACAAAATGTAATGGTTAATAATTTGTATAATTTAAGGTATATTAAGGCAAGGCTTTGTGATAAAGGAATATTTCAAACATCTATTCTGCCCTGGGGAGCTTTCCGGTGTCTACACGAGGTAATCATAAAGAGAGGTGTGTTATCTCGGATTTTGTTCAACGTATATTGAAGTAGGGATTTTCTTATGATTTTATTAGAACTTTGTATAGAAGGAAATATTTTAACTATATTAAAAAATATATTATAAAAATAAAAAACGCGACTGCATAAAAGCTAACAAAAAAAAACAAGTTGACGAAGGAATATAGTATTATGCAGTCGGAATCATACACGTTTCAACCTTTCCGCAAGATGTATGCACATATTATGTACGAGTATGTATCCGACTGCATAATACTATATTCCTTCGTCAACTTGTTTTCATCTTTTTAGTTAGCTTTTATGCAGTCGGGTTTTTTTTTATTTTTACAGTGTATTTTTTATTTACAGACTTTTAGTATTTGTCAATTAGACATTTGAAGTAATATTTAACAATTTTTTATCCTAAATTACTTTTAAACATATTATAAGTTATATATATATATATATATATATATATATATATATATATATATATATATATATATATATATATATATATTTGTGACTGTGACCTCTTAAAAACCTTTATTTTGATACCCCACTCGATTAGCTTGGAAGATTTTTTTAAAGACACGAATTGGTGCCTGAAATCCGCCATTTTAATTTTTGACTTTATTTGATTTAAACACTCGCGTTAGCAAGACAATCATCAAAATCGACTAACGAGTTTGTTCTCTAGAATGCCATATAGGAATAAACATACATAAACTGATAAACACATTACCTTCCTTTGCGTCGAACAGTCGGGTAAAAAGCTTAGATTTAAATTTCGTAAAAAGATTTTTAAATTAGCTTTTTACCATAGTTTTGTAAGCTGTTTGAAAAAGAGCATAATATAATATACGTATGCAGCTTATGCTGCTATGTGACCTGATAGAAAATATTACATTAGCATTAAGCCGGCCTTTATAATATTATTATTATGTTATTTAAGCTTTAAGCGATAGTATATAAAAAAAAGTATAATTAAAACAATTTTTGTTTGTGAATTACTAAAATATTTTAAGGTAAGATTATAATTACAGGTATAAGATTCAATTACAACATTATTTTAGTCAGAAATGAAAGATATAATTAAGACAGTTTTCATTTTGTTTATATTTACAAGTACCTGTAATGAACAAGGCGCTTAATTAGAAATTCTACGGTTCTCTGGTTTCATTAGACATTGCACGTCGAGGCAGTTAGTTTGTACCGAGTGAAATAAAAGGTTAAAAGTTAAATGAAAATCAAGATATAACTAATACAATTATAATTATTTCATATTATGTAATTTGTTATAATATATATATATATATATATATATATATATATATATATATATATATATATATATACACATATATATACATATATATAAACATTAATATATTGTACTATAGCATTATCATTGAAAGAATAAAAATTTGTGAAAAAAAATGTTTATCCGTACAAATAATTCTGCCTCTATTTTTTATATAAAACCAAACCAACAAAAAAACAAGTAAATAAACACTAAAAATAGCTCTATCATGAAAAAAAATTAAAGACGTCACGGGACGTCTGGCAGATGTGAAACATCGAAACTATTTTGTTTAGAAAATATGTATGACAAGATGGTTTTTAAGGACAGTAAATATGATATAATTATAATCAAAATATTAAGATTTTTATTAAGAGAAAAAAATAATTAAAATATTCTCAACGCGGTTAGAGAGCGGAAGGAGGGAGTCGCTGAGTTGAGAGGGAAGAGAATCTGAGAGTTACGAGCGCTCGTAACGACAAAAACCGGTTTAACCCACCGCATTAGATGTTTCACATCAAAAAGGTAAACCTAGTATCTTATTACTAATAAAGACATCTCTACTACGATGCAAGTCAAACACTTTACAATTTATAATCCGCTGTCAACGGATACTGAACTTGCCGGTTTACTCAAAGGAGCGAACTTCGAGCTTCACCACTTCACTAATGACTAGAACAATGTTTCATAGAACGAGTACTTAAACTGTATATTTTTACTTTTAAAATAGAACTAAGCAAAGAAATGTCTTATTTAAGCTATATTTTACTATTTTAAATGCACTTAGATATAGAAATCTTTTCAAGTCAAAACATGTCTGATTTTGGAAACTAAGTGGTGTTGTACTTTCAAGACTCCATTACGTCGTTAGTCTAACATTTCTATCGCTTTTGTAAGCGAGAGCTGGTTGGTGCCACCTTCATTTTCAATCTAATTATAAGAAAAAGCAGAAAACATAAAAATGTAAATATTTCAGTAAAATGGAAAGTATGTCAAAGCCCTTTGCAATTAATTATATTTTCATCAAACGTAACTACTAACAAGAATAGTTGTCATAAATCTGTATTTTATTTACAGTGTTCGTCCAATGGTTCAAATTTGACCATAATCATTTTTGAAGTTATATTTCTTTTGAGATGTTCGGAAAAAATTATGAGCGTAAAATTTTTACGATTAGCGCGCACACCGACAGCCAAAAAGCGACATGATGAAGCTAGCTGATAACTGTTTGATGCCATGGTAACTGTTGTTATTGTCTGACAAATCTATACAGATAAATAAAATTGGAGTGTCTTTTTGTAATATTAAAATAAAAGCTTTTTACTAAATGCATATGGATGTATACACTAAACCGACATTTTTTAAAATTTGTGTCTGTCTTTCTGTCTATATGCTTGTCTGTCTGCTTGTTCCGGCTAATCTCTAAAATGGCTGAACCGATTTTGACGGGACTTTTACTGGCAGATAGCTGATGTAATAAGGAGTAACTTAGGCTACTTTTATTTTAGAAAAAAATGGGGTCCCACGAAAAAAATTAAAACCAAACTAATTAATTAATTTTGTTTTGAGAAGCAACCTAAGGACGAATACGAGCGAACAACAAATACAAATCTACCCCACGGGAATCGTACATTTTCCGGGATAAAAAGTACCCTAGTTGTTATTTAAATGTATGATGTATTAAATACATTATAATGATAATTTTGTTCAAATATGTCCAGTTATTTTTTAAGTGTTTGAGGAATATTCCTATGTTATACACTAAAATTCTCAATCTTTTATTTTAAAAGCCTCGATAGATAGATACTTTATTGCATACGCAAAATTAGAATGTAACAGATGAAAAAAAAGATAACAAAAAAAAACCGCTTCAAAAAAAAAAACACTGAAATGTAATTGATTGGTAGTCTTCATTTTCTACTTTACCTAATCACATATTTTCGAAGTCGGTGCCAGCCGATAGAAATCAAAAAACATTTTTTTTTAAGTTTTCATTTTTCATTTTTAGTGTACACTTATTCGTAGTTGTAGCAAAATAAGACGAAAGTATTTTTTTATTAAGTACTAGCGGCTCACTCTCGCTTCGTTCCGGTTCGCCTCTAGACAAAAAAAACAAATCGATCGCACGGGAACTATACATTTTTACAGGATAAAAAGTAGCCTATTTGTTATTCTGATGTATGAACTATATTATTGTATAGTTTCATTAAAATCCAATCAGTAGTTTTTGTGTACTAAACTGTATAAATTACTATAGTGTTTTAACTATCCCACGGGAACTATTTAATTTTTCGGGGTGAAGTGTCTAAAATGTTGACCGGGGATATAAGGTACCAACATGATAAATTTCATTTATATCGGTCCATCAGATTCGAGGATTAACCCGTACAAACAGACAAACAGACAAAGAAACAAAAAATTTAAAAAAAAAACTGAATTTGTTCTATTGCTCTTCTTACATCCCCCTCACTCGGTTTTTAGTTTTTTTTTCTATGTACAGACATTCGACCTCTACAGTTTTATTATAGTATAGATATTATAGCAATGTAGACATTTACTTACACTCAATAAAGATACGCAATGGAAATCCTAAGAAAATATTTAATATTTGTAAAGCGGACAACGGATAAAATAAAGACAGCTGGAAAGCGAGAAAGTGTATCAAAAGCCCATACAGAATTATTTGACTTGAATGAAACAAAGCTACCAAAAAAAGTTAGGAAACTGTATTTTATTTCATACATGATATTATGTAATTATGGCGTGAAAGTCGAGAGTTATCATATATATTACAAGAAAGGACAAATGAAAATATAACTGTAAAGTTTCATCAAAATACGTTTAGTAGTTTTTGCGTGAACGAGCAAAAAACGTACATCCATTCATCTATCCATTTATATAATATATATAGATGATTCTTTAAATTAACATAACTTTTTTATTTAGGAACTGATTGAAATAAAACAAATACTAGATGATAAGTAAATCTTACCACAATACATTAGTGAAAACCGCACTCAAGCACTCAAATTGGTTAGATCGTTTCTAAGACAAACAGACAAACCGACAAACGGACTAAAAAACTAAACACCATTGTTTTGGGTTCTTTTGTGTTAATAAAGATCCTCAATAATAGTTTTTTTCAAATATCTTATAAATATGTACAGACAGCGATCAGTTACGATTTTATTATATGAATAGATTAGTACGACGGATTTAAGATAAAAATTAATCTACAAACACATTGGAGTATATATTTTCTGAGCAATAATATGAAATTCTAAGCTTTTATTAAGTATCGACTTAATCGATTAAGTGACAGACACGTTGGTAAACTTTCGTAAAGTTTTAACGAAGGTAACTTTTAGATGTACTTGCAATATAACAGTCTTCTTTAGTTTAGTCACTAGTGTGTATGGCTGCAGATCTGGAGGTCTTGGGTTCAAGTCCCAGGTTAGATCTTAATCTTCAACATAAGTAAGACTACTCTATCATTTTAATGAAAAATAAATGCAGCAAAAGTAGCAGAAGTTAAAATAAAAAAGAGCTTTTGACATTTTTGTGGATTTACCGATGATAGATCACGTCATGTCAAAACGAGTTACATTTCTATATGAATGAAACATAACAATACAAAATTTGCTTGTGAACAGATTGACAGACAAATCAATTATTCAAAAACAAATCATATCATCCATTCTAAATGGAGGCATATTCTATGATTTATACATATTTTATACTAGCGACATACCCTCGTTTCGCTCGGTTGCGTGCCTAGGTAAGTTTTTTTTAAGCGGAACAGACACTCCAATTTTATTTATCTGTTTAGATTATTATTATTGACTAGCAACTCACCCTTGCTCCGCTCGAGTTCGTCTCTAGTTACATTTTAACGTTTAGCTCAGAGATGAGATATTTTCCCGCAGTAAAAAGTATCCTATATTTTAACCCGGATAACCAGCTATCATCATACAAAATTTCATCAAAATCTGTCCACTAGTTTTCCCGTGATGCGATAACAGACAGACAGACAAAAATTCCAAAAACTATAGATTTGGCTTCTGTATCGATAATAAAGTCTATTTCAATAAGATTTTCCAAAAAATGTTTAATGTACGGATTCGGTTTAGTTACAATTTTATTATACGTATAGGTTATTATATACAGCTTATTCCATCGTGGAGTACTTTGAAGATATTAGTGCGTAAAATTAAGCAAATTCTAATTAAGCCTTACTTAGAATAAGTAGATAATAATTATTGTATTGCAATATAGTAGCAACTGCTATTTTCTCATAACTCTGTCATTTACTAACCGATTAGTAAAATTCTTTTTTTTTTTTTGTTTTAAAGTGTATATTTTCAGTTTAGTTCAATTCAAATTTGAAGAAAAAATAAACATAGACAGGTAAAAAACCTTAATGAATTTCCTAATGTAACAAAATAACACGACCTATCATGTGTAAGTTCTATATCAATTTATTTAACCAGTTACGCGTCATTGACAAATCTAACTTAACTATTTTTTATAATAATATAACTTTATTTGCTTCAACCTTTTCTTTTTATTTTTTAACTGCTCACAGTACTTCCTTCCTTAATAGACTGCTACCAAATTATTGCTTGGTGCTGACAGGTTACAAGGTGGGAGTACTTAACGCTGCGCTTTCTAACCTCTCAGTCAACTTAACTTTGAAAATGTAAAAGAAAGGTTATATTTAACCCTTTTATCCCACTGCTAGGTACGGGTCTCTTATCAATACGAGACTAAGTGCAAATTGGCAGATTTCATATGTCTTTGGAAACCTCGCTAAGTTCTCTCAGACGTTAAGAGACTAAAAGAAAATTTACAGTAAAATGTTTAAGCATTTTAATATTAAATAAAATATAGTTCGTATAAACACCTGATACTTGACGAGTTGGCAAAATTCCAGCCGCAGTTGTACTTTTAACTTTAAATGAAAGAAACTGATTTTTTGTTCCCGACGTTTCGAATGCTTTTCAGTAAACATTGTCACAGAAGAGACTAAGGTTTTTAATGTCTCTAAAGTCATAGTTATTATACACTGTAAACTTATAAAGGTGTATAAAAATTTGGAAAAAAAGAGAAATGGCACCAAAGTACTTGATAACATAAATAAAAATTGATTGAAGCTAAAGTTATACTAAATGATAGTAATATTTAATTTAATCACAATAATAGCAATACAACCATAAAATGTTACCAACAAATATTTTAGTTTTCACTATTATTGCAAAATTAGCAATTATGTTTTGCTTTCTCGGTTATAAAGAAAGCATCAACGTCGGTGAGCTTAAAGCTCATTTCTTCCTTCTATCGATATCGAACTGGCTGTTGGCCAAAGTTCTACTATAGGATGATTCATCGAGCTGTCGATAAGACTTACTATTTTACACTGTCTTTAGCTAATTGGTCAGAGCTTTAAAAGGTTTGCGTTAATTGATTGCCAAAAAATTTAAAAGCTTAGATGCAGGAGATAATTTGTTTAAGATAAATGATATTTTGACGCTTATTGGACTTTGCCATTTCTCACCAATAAATAATGGATGGCATTTGAATTCCAAATGTTATCATCAGTTTGATAAAAATCTGACGCGAATTGACTAATGTTTTTTGCTAAAGTTCCTTTTAAAGCAAATGTCTGCACAAAATAGAATTTTTGAATATACATATATCTCTTAAATATTTCAAATAGAGGGCAAAAACTAGTATAAAAATTCATCATGTTTGAAGTAAAATTATTGATATTGATATTTAAGCAAAAATGCCTTGTTAGTCTAGTGGCAGTCTAGTTGCAGATCCGGAGGTCCTAGGTTTTAGGCCGGGGTCGAGCTTATTATAGTTATTTTATTTTTCCATAGCCAATTTATTGGGCTTTTCAATTTCAAGAAATTCTTTGTACTAGCCCGGAGTTGGAATGTTAGCGGTGCTATACTACAGTGAGTACATGAAGCCAGTTCTGTTCATTAATATGGACCTTAAGAGCGAAAGAAATAGACTTGTGCATTATAATGTTACCTGAATTTTAAGTTTTTGCTTTGCCTTAATAAATATATTTATGAAAGTAAAACTTCTTTACGCACGTTTGACTTGTGGGGTAAGCTGGTGAAAGCGTTACGAAAAAATGTACGTACGTTTGTTGCCATTGTAACCGTTGTTATTGTCTGACAAATGATATATAATATTATATTCTTTCCTCAAATGATATTCTATAAATATATGATTGTAATATTCCTAATATGCGTTTTTTTTATTTTTAGTATCTCACCTATCCTAACTATTTTAAACATGAATTGAATTTCATAAAGAGTACCGATAACCTACAGAAGTTTTACTTCTTGTGCATGTACACATTCATACACGCACTATTTAATTTTTTATTTGTTATTTTTTAATTATAATTACAGAAAAAGATCCAAAATTTTGTAAGACTATTGACTAGTGATTCGGAATAAAAAAGACTAAATCACAAACTATATTTACATAAAAATAACGTTATTCTCCATGAAAGATCAAACGAAAAATCAATTTACAAAGCTATATTTATAATATGGCTAAGGGTGGATATATTATAAAAGGGGTGTGTAAAGTTTGCCCCTATTTTCTCAGCTAAGCTAACTCTACAACAAGCTTCTACAACTCACTTCACCACAAAGTTATATTAGAAATATCAAGCGACAGTATTATCGTGATGCTCCACTTGTTAACTCGATACCGGTCCTAGATATTGTTATAACTTGGAAACTAATACAAACTAATAAGTGCTTCAGGTATTTGGATTTTTATCATTTAATCAACAAAATGTTTTTATTACCAAATATTAATAAATAAATCATTTATTAATTTTACATATATATTCATAGCATGTTAAAATTAAATTTTCAATAAAAGCCATGGGACATGCTCCTATATGTATGTATATATTTATGGGAATATGTATATTATATATGTATATATGTTTTATCATATTATCTATGTATTTGTGTATGTCAACGTAGATTTTTGTGTATATCTATACATAGAATAAAACTGTAGAGATTTCTGTCTGTACATAGAAAAAAATGCTAAAAGCCGAGTCAGGGGGATGTAAAAAGAGAAACAGAACAAATGCAGTTTTTTTTTTCAATTTTTTTTCTTTGTTTGTTTGGCTATTTGTATGGGCTAATCTTTGAAACTGTTGGACAAATTTAAATGAAAAAAATTGCATGGTGGTACTTAATATCCCCGGTCAACATTTTAAATACTTTTCATCCCGGAAAATTAGAGTTCCCGTGGGATAGTTAACAAACTATAGTAATTTATACAGCTTAGTAAACAACAACTTAAGCACCTAATTTAGTAAAATTTGGCATGCTGATACCTTATACCGGTAGAATGTACGATTTTTGTGGGATAGATTTGTTGTTGTTTTTCTAGAGGCAAAAAATAAAAACTTCAAAAAAAAAAATATTGTGTTTTGATTTATATCGGCAGGCACCGATTTTAGAAAATATCTGATTAGGTAAAATAGAAAATGAACACTACCGATCAGTTATTTTTTAGTGTTTTTTTTTTTTTTGAAGCGGTTTTTTTTGTTCTTTTTTTTCATCTGTTACACTCTAATTTTGCGTATGCAATAAAGTATCTATCTTAAATCCTAAAATAAAAGATTGAGAATTTTAGTGTATAATATAGAAATATTCCTCAAACACTTAAAAAATAACTGGACATATTTGAATAAAATTTTTATTATAATGTATTTAAAATTCAATTCTTAGCATAGAAGTTCTATTTCCATTAGTTTAAAGTAGGTAAAGAAAGAAATAAACTCAGTCTCACTAAAGATTCTTAATGAACTCATCTATCTACTTCTATTTGCTTCGTAGAAACCAATTTAAGGATCGATAGTGTTAAATATAGCTCAAGATCTAGATCTTACTGCCATCATGTTTCAGGCCAATGTAATTACCTACAGACAGCTAACAGTCGACCTCGTTCATTTAAGCTCATCTCAGGGAAGTTTCTTGGTATTAATGTGATACAAAATCTCATTACAATTATAAATATGAAAATTGTAAGTTTGTTGCTCCTTCCCGATGTTATAGATGTACTCAAATTCAGTTGGCCTCAAAGAGTCTTTTGATCACATAAAAAATAGGACCGTTTGGCAACAAAAAATATTTCGAGTTAATAAATTTTAATCAAAAGTATGCTGTAAGTACATATTATATCTAATATATAAATATCTTGTGTCACGGTGTTTGTGGTCGCACTCCTCCTCCTCCGAGGATCGATTGATTGTAATGGTTTTTTTTTATATTGGTAGGTATGAGAATAGGTAGGAATGTACATTAAATATTTTTTGGAAATCTTATAGAAATAGACATTATTATCAATACAGAGGCCGAATCTATCGTTTTTAGAATTGTTGTCTACCGTATCACGGAAAAACCACTGGATTGATTTTGATGAAATTTGGTATGATGATAGCTGATTATCCGGGTCAACATATAATATACTTTTTGCTGCGGGAAAATATTTCATCTCTGAGAAATCTATACTAAACGTTAAAACGTAAGTATGGACGAACCAGAGCGGAGCGAGGATGAGTCGCTAGTTATAAATATAAATAGTAGTAGTAGTGGCTTATCTTATAAGCCACTACTATATTCAAATAAACAATTCTAACATATAATAATTAATTAAATGAGAGCGACTTATTGCGTTAGCCGCAAATTAATATGAAACTTTCACAGCGCGGCTATTAACTGGCACGGTGGTACGTAATATCATTAAATGTGTATACGAATTATACGAGCTTACTAATTCATTTCAGGCTTGTTCCATGCATTTAGTTTGAAATTCAATTTAATCTTGTTTTGTGTCGAACTGTTTCTTCACACAATTTTGAGAATATAACTAATAATAAAAAAATATTTTTGCGCGTTATGTATATTTATCTGATTGAATAATGACTAAATGAAGATAAATAGGTTTTACTCTAAAAATTTATATTCTTTATTATATTCTTTATTGCACTTTAAAACAAAAATTTATACATATAATAAAATTGTAACTGAGTCGAATCTATACATTAAATATTTTTTGGAAAATCTTATTGAAATAGACTTTATTATCGATACAGAGGCCGAATTTATAGTTTTTAGAATTTTTGTATATGTTTTAGTTTATTGTATTACGGAAAAACCACTGGAGGGAATTTGTTATTATGATGATAGCTGGTAATTCAGGTTACATATAGGATGCTTTTTACTATGGGAACATATCTGTGAGAATCTAAACGATAAAATGTAAGTAGGGACCAACCCCAGGGAAGCGAGGGTGAGTCGCTAGTTTAAAATAACATTCAAGATTTCAAGGCAGCAAAACCTAAATGATGACTTTTATTTATATTAGATCCTTAATCAAACAAAAGCTTTAAGTTATTTTTAAAGTAGTGTTAATAATTATTATTATAAAGATTGTCTCAAAATCAATAAAAATTAAAGATAGTGATATCATGACGATGTGCTCTTGACCGATTTTGGCTATGGCAGTGAATCTCATTGAGACTAGCACAAGAGTACACGCGGACAAAGTGCACTCTCTATCCTGTCACTCTCATAATGTGTGGACGATAATTCAACATGATTGGTGAGAAATCAAGCTTTATGTCCTCTCCGAGGCACAGGGATAAAACACCGCCAATTTCCCAACTTCGGGCTGTTACTAAAAAATTATCGATGACTCAACTACTAAATTTGGCCCGACCCGGAACACGAATCCAGGACTTCCAAATCTGCAGCCGTACATGTTAGCCACTGGACCACCTAAGCAATAAAGTAGTATATATATCACCTAGTTTTGCAAAGAAAAACAAATCTATTAAAATATGAGCCTACAATATTAAATCTATCTGTATAAAAATAGAATTTTTGTTCACTATACAACAAACAGTTTCATTCGTAATTATTTATTCACATAAACACTGTACACGGTTCTAACATTATTCTTAAAGCAAACTTGTAATATTACACTTTAATAAAAACTTTATATAAAAGTTTCAAGTCCATTATTCATTTTAATAAGAATGTAATGCTAGAGTAGTGCGGCTACCTGCAAAGTATTAAATGGTGTATTCGCTTATTGTAAAGTACACAAAATTAAATACATATGAGTAGAATAAGAAAAATGTCTGTCTGTATTGTCCTCTTTGACATTCCACTGCTGGGCAGGTCCCTTCCTTCAATACGCCGGATCAGATTATAGTCAATGGTGGACTATGGCCTGATTTCCCTCGTCTTGAAGGGAGGCCCGTGCCCAACAGTGGAACGTTAAAAAGGGCTGAATACAGATTATAGTCCACCACGCTGGCCAATTGCAGGTTGGTAGATTTCAAAAATCTTTCGAAAACTAGTTAAGTCTAGGATATGTAGGTTTCTTCACGGTAATTAACCCCTTGACCGAAGACAAGTGGTGGTTTTCCAAGTTATCACGTTACAACTATGCCTTAAAAATTTATTTGGCTCTAAATTGTCTTGAAATAATTTTTATTTTTTTAGATTTATGTTTAGTAAAAGTATTTATTGATAATATTTCCCGAAGAGGGTTGATGTCAGGCAGGCGGCCGGTCGTAAAACTTTTGCCTAAACTGATCAGTAGTATGATAGACGTACTGCGCCGACTCCAAGTAATTTGGCAAATGGGTAGGAAGATGATAATTTTTTATTATTCAACGATTAAAAAAACATTTGTTAAACTCAAGTATGTTTTACTATTTTTAAATTTTTATGCTCATGAATTATGATATTTCCCACACTTGTCACTTTCCTTATCGAGTATCCGATATTCGGCAAACGCCGGGATCTTGGTAACATAAAACAATTTTAGTTCTAACTCAAAATTAAAATAATGAAACGTAAAAAATAAAATAATGACTTTCTATTTTAAATAACCCAGAAAATTCTGTTACTACACAGAGCATATTTTTCTAAAAAATGAAATTATTTTACGGGATAGACGGTTCTATTTCACACGAGATGCGTCAACTTCTCGCCTCGTTAAATTCAATGCATCAAAAATATTATTTTTCATTTGTGTAGCGTTTTAGGATTTCTGTTTTGAATATCGATTATTTTATTTAAATACTAGCAGGTCAACCTCGCTTCGCTCGAGTTCGTCCCTAGTGTAAACAATAACAAATCTATCCCACGAGAACCGTACATTTTTACCGGATAAAAATATACACCTATATGCTATTTCAGACTATAATCTATCTCTGTGCCAAATTTCATCCAGATCCGTTCAGCTGTTCTGGCGTTATAAAGTAACAAATATGCATCCAAACATCTAAGCTTTCACATTTATAATATTAGTAATAGTACCTAGGCGACAAAGCTTCGCTCGGAGTTCTTTTTTGTTGTATCGTATTTTTTAGATAAAAAAAAACTAAAAACTTGAATAAATACAAAAACAAAAGTAAAACAAAATTTGGATTTCAACTGGGATTCGATCCCGGACTTATGTGTTGTTTAACTTTTGCGTTGACCACTTGACCACGATGCTTACAACCGAGTGTAAAAAATTATCGATCATATTCTGCGTGAAATAATGCAAAAAGAAAACTGCATGAAAACTCGAAAACACACGTTTTCCCAGACATGAGACTGATCTCGATCGATTTTTCACCCCCGAAAACCCTCACATATCAAATTTCAGCGAAATCGTTAGAGCCGTTTCCGAGATCGCTGATATAAATAAATAAAGAAATAAAGATATAAATAAACAAGAATTGCTCGTTTAAATATATTAAATGTATAAATTATGTATAGTGAAATATTCTGGTACTTCTGACCCAATTTGGATTGTTATGACCAATATCACCGGCATTAAACATGTGCATTAAAACCTATTTCACGTCTTATAGAAAGACCGATAAGATATGAAATCTAGGCTAGCGTTCCAATTAAGGTAATTAAAAATGATGTTCTCACACTTCCTTCATATAATATTAAACTTAATTTAACGTACAAACTATTAATTAGATACTAAATTAAATAAACCTTTAATGTACCATAATTTTCACACTTTTTACAGTTTTCATATACGTCATGTGCCTAATTCATGTGACATTGGCAAAGTAATTTGTGTTAAACTGGCACGCTTTAAAGCCATTGACAAAAAAATTATATGGTGATTTTTACCATAAATATTTCGGAATATATCACTTTATTATCGAATATCTAATATTTTTTTGTTGAATAAATAACATCTTTATCCATATCCATATAAAAGTTTTGTCATGTGTCTCTGTCTGAATGCTAACATCATATTACAGAAAACTCCCTTCATTTTCAAACATAGATTAAGGCGCCATACCAGTGACTAACTTAATATTTTTACACAACTTTCTTGCCCCAAAACTGAATGATTAACGTGTCAAAAGTGAAAGCAATTTATCTCGAGCCGCAAGCGTTTGAGGGAACAGTGTTTTGTCTTTACTGGATTTATTATGGATGCAGTCTGTCAGAGGAAGACGTTAACGGAAACATGAAACCATAATATAATAGCTTTATTCAATGTGTAACGAGCGTCAAGCCTGTTTTGAAACGGTAGTTTGTATCTCTCTGGCGCTATTATTTTTAGGTCACCAATCTGGTTTCAAACTTGATCAAATATACAAATTGATACAAGACGCAAGCTTATGTTTTTTCGTATTTATTGGTGTATCTTGTAGGATTTTCATAATGTGATAAAAAACTAACATTCATTTTTTGAGCAAAACGAGCTGCATTTATTGTTAACATTAATATAAGCTTTTAACTTATTTATATTTCTAATAAGCCAAATAGCCTTTATTAACACAAAATAATACATGATCTGGAAAGCAATTGTGAAACCATAGTCTTTCAATCACATTTATGCATATCTTTACAATTAAAAACTTTAAATAATTATAGAAGCTTAAAAACGCAGGTATGCGCGTTCTCAGCAAAAAAATCTCCATTCCTTTGTCTTCCCTCTCTTCAGAACACACGCCTTATGATGCAGGGCAGCATCAACATCCTCGGAGTTAACATCCGTAGCGATCTGAACCAAAAAAGCCATATCGAGAGTGTCATTTCGTTAGCCTCACGTAAACTCGGGGTCCTAAACAGGGTGAAGCGGTTCTTCTCGCCTGAGCAGCTATGTCTTCTGTACAAGACTCAAGTGCGCTCATGCGTTGAGTACTGCTCCCACCTCTGGGAAGGCTCTGCTAAGTACTTGTTAGACGCTCTTGATAGACTTCAACGCCGTGCTGTCCGCATAATTAATAAAGCTGAGGCTACTCAACATCTCGAATCTCTGCAACTGCGTAGAGATGTTGCTTCACTAGCCGCTTTTTACCGCCTATATTACGGCGAGTGTTCTGAAGAGCTCTTCCATCTTATACCCTCCTCTCCTTTCCTCTCCAAGACCACACGTGCTGGTCGGAAATTCCATCCTCACACGGTACTACCCATACCATCTCGTACCAAAAGGTTTGGTAACTCCTACCTGTGCCGCACCATTAGGAAATGGAATTCATTACCGTCTTACGTGTTTCCCTCTTCTTACAATCCTGGGTCTTTTAAACGGAGCGTGAAAAAGCACTTTTGCGGGCCGACGACGTGAGATTGATCGGTATCGAGATCATGTCCCGGAACCGATCGATCTCATTCTTGGACTCCACTGTTGCTTACCATCAGGCGACATGGAGTCATCTTGTCGAGCGAAAAAAAAAAAAAAAAAACGAAAAAGCAAATAATGATAGTGCGTTTGGTCCATCAGTTTAAAATTGCTCAATAAGCTATGTAGAAAGTTATACTGGTAGTTAAATGTGATCTCACAGATAACTATAGTATTTAATAATAATAATAATAAACATGTTGGGACATTAACACAACACTATCTAGTTCCATGGTAAGCTACGAGGCTTGTGTTATGGATATCAGATAGTTGATACACTATACATATACAACTTTAAATAGAAACATATTATAAATATAAACACACCCATGACTGGAGTACAAGCAATTGTGCTCATCACACAAATGAATGCTCTCAGCGGGACTCGAACCCGCGACCTGCACTGCAAGTAGGGTCACTGCAAACTGAGCCAAACGTGTCGTCTAATAAGTGATAAAATTGAAATTGAACAATATACTCAAATAAATAATAAGTATGAAAATACAATGTTAAAATTATAAAATTAAAAATATTGCCAATTGAAAAAAATCTATAAATATATAAAGTTTGTTTGTTTATTTGGTTGAACGCGCTAATCTCAGGAAATACTAATCTGATTTGAAAAATTCTTTTTGCATTAGATAGCCCGTTAACTGAAAAAGTCTATAGGCTATATATTATCTCGAAATAATCTACGATTCCCGTAGGATAGATTTGTTTTTGTAGGGACAAACCCAAAGCGAAGCGAGGGTGAGTCGCTAATCAGTTACATAATACAATCTTATCATACATGTATGAAAGTTTCTACGAACTTGAACTGGATGCTTATAATTTAAAATTGACAACAAAATATTCATTTATTATTATGAATCAAATCCAATAAAGCAAAGAGCATCAATGAATAATAATTTGATAAGGCTTAAACAATTGACATTTGAATCCTGATTGATCCGATTGAAGATGGGATTGGTGGAATTAAAATTAGAGATACTGGAGATTAGAATATTTTCAATAAGTAGATACTTTTACTTTGAATAAAAATTCATGATTTGTATTTGTGTTGTTGGATCATTTTGATGTCACATGAAAGAGTAGATAAGTTATTATTATTAAGTTTTATTTTTTCGTAGATGTAATTAATTAATGCACTCGTCATTCAGATGAATACACGTTTATTAGAGAACCAAAAACTGCAACAACAATGACTTTTTACCACCAAACACTTCTGCACTTCAAAGGCAGTGGTAGCCCAGTGGTAACGCGCTCGCTTGGAAAACCGAGTGAAGTGGGTTCGAATCCCGGGTCTCGCACCTCTGATATTTTCATGTGCGAATCATTTCTAACATTATTACCACTTGCCTTACGGTGAAGGAAAACATCGTGAGGAAACCTGCATGTCTGAGAGAACCTAGCAAGTTTTCGAAAGACATGTGAAGTCCGCCAATCCGCAGTTGGCCGCCGTGGTGGACTATGGCCTAATTCCCCGCGTATTGAAGGGAGGCTAGTGCCCAGCTGTGGAACGTTAAAAAGGGCTGAATACATTTCTTTAAAATTACTTAAAAATAAGTAAAAGTAAACCAGCCTGAAGCCCTCACTCTTTGAAATTAGAATTTTCCCTCACGTTTTATATTACCTATGCATTAGTAAATGAATTATGCAAACTCATTAAAAGTTGGCAAAAATATCGCTTTACACAATAAATTATAAAAATAAGAACCCGACTACGTTGAAATAAGTTGAAAGGATGGAAACAAGTTGATGAAGGAATAAAGTATTATGCAGTCAGAGACATACATATGTACATATGTCTCCGACTGCATATCCGTACATACCTAAATACATACATACATATATAATATGTACATAATACACATATCTAAATATGGTCAAACACAAAACCCTCCTTTGGGCTCCATCGCAGTTGGATAAAAATATAACGGAATTGCATTTAACCGTCACTTTCAAAGCCGATTAAAAATATTTAATGATTGACTTTCTAAATTACATGACCCGTGTTAGAATCTAACTCATACTCTCTTACATACTGAAAAAGTTCTTCAGCTTGTAAACAGAGATGCTTAATAAAGAAAGATTTATGTATAGGGAGGAAACGTCAGAACTGTCATAGAAGCTTCATGCGTGCAATGATCTTGTGATTTATAATTCAGAATCATAAGTTTGTGGGATATTAATATTTTTATTATTGAATCTAATATATTTAAACGAGCAATTCTTGTATATTTATATCTTTATTTATTTATACTAGCGATCTCGGAAACGGCTCTAACGATTTCGCTGAAATTTAGTTAAAGTATAATTTGGTATGTGGAGGCTTTCGGGGGCGAAAAATCGATCTAGATTAGTCTCATGTCTGGGAAAAGGCGTGTTTTCGAGTTTTCATGTGGTTTTCTTTTGCATTATTCTACGCAGAATATGGTCGATAATTTCTTATACTCGGTTATAAGCATCGTGGTCAAGCGGTCAAGGCGCAAGTTAGACACCATATATCTCGGGATCGAGTCCCGGTCGGAATACAAAGTTTTTACTTTTATTTTTTTTTTGTATTATTCAAGTTTTTAGTTCTTTATATTTAAAAGCGATCTCGAAAACGGCTTTAACGATTTCGCTGGGTATGTGGAGATTTTTGGGGGCGAAAAATCGATCTAGATTAGTTTTATGTCTGGGAAAACGCGTGTTTTCGAGTTTTCATACGGTTTTCTTTTTGCATTATTGCACTCAGAATATGGGCGATAGTTTCTTGCACTCGGTTATAAGCATCGTGGTCAAACGGTCAAAGCGTAAGTTTGTCAACTCATATGTCCGAGATCGAATCCCGGTTGGAATACAAAGTTTTTACTTTTTTATTTGTATTTATTTAAGTTTTTAGTTTTTTTTTTATCAAAAAAATACGATATAACAAAAAAGGACCCCGAGCGAAGCTCGGTCGCCCAGGAACTATGTTATATAGAACACTGAAAGTATGTCTTGTCATTTTAAATCATACTATCTTTTCGATATTTTTTATCATGGAGTTACTGCGAGAGAGATCTTCTTCCCGTGACCATGATTGCTGTAAAGCATCCAAAACGTCGGGAACCAAAAATCTAAATTAATCCGCGAAAAAATACCATAAGATAGTTTTGTCATCATGTCATGTCTTCTAAGTCAAATTAAATTTCTCAATTATGATTTTTTTTAATAATATTGAGTGCTTCAGAAATTTCATTTCAGGTTTCTTACAAATATTACGTACACCAATAAGTATTTTAAACTATGTATAATATGTACCTTTTTGGAAGTCCATTTTATTTTAATTTTGCTCGAGATATCCATATCCATACTAATATTATAAATATGAAAATGTTGCTTGTTAGTTTGCTTGTTTATTTGTTTGTTTCTTTGTTTGTCCTTCTTCACGTCAAAACAGGGTGACGGATTGGCGTGATTTTTTGTGTAAAGATAGTTGGAGGGCTGGAAAGTGAGATAGGCTACTTTTTATTGCAGGAAATTATATCATTCCCACTTGAAAAAAACGTTATATAACCTACAACAACTCATCAATCCCCATGTACCTAGGGAGCTGCTAGTGCATATATAAATAGGCAAATGCAAAGTAACTAAAAACCTTTTCTCTCCTTCGTTTGTAAACCGATTTTTTTGTTTAGTGGCTATTAAGGACTTTTAGTGTTATCAACATTAAAATCTAGATAGGTACATAAATACTGCTTATTTTTATCAAATTTTCAACAAGATTATGGTCGAATTTCGATCACTAGGCGAAAATTAGTTTTAATAAAACTATTACCTATATAATTTTACTATTAAGAAAAATCTAATACTATTAAAGCTTATGAAAAGCCTTTGACTATTCTGAGGGCACGGCAGAGCCTCCGCCAAGTCGAGCAAAATTGTACTTTTATTATATCACTAGCGACTCACGCTCGCTTCGCTCGCGTTCGTCCCTAGGGACGTTTTCACGGTTAGCTATGTTTAGGTATGCATAAATAGTAGCTTGCTACTCCTAAAATATTCATTTAAATTATATAGCGATTTACCCTCGTTTTGATCGGGTGCGTACGCCGTACGCGGATTTTGTTCACAATTTCGTGGGTTTTTTTTCGCGGATCCATGATTATTTTTCTAAAATAAAAGTAGCCTCCTTATAACATCAGTTGTCAGTGAAAATCCTGTCAAAATCGGTCCAGCCGTTTGGGAGATTAGCCGGAACAAACAGACAGACAGACAGACAGAGAACAATTGTAAAAAATGTTGTTTTGGTATATGTACCGTGTATATATCCATAAGCTTTTAGTAAAAAGCGGTTATTTTAATATTACAAACAGACACTCCAATTTTATTTATCTGTATAGATGTATTAAGTCTTCTCTAGAAAGTACCTCATCTACTTTCACTAATCACATAATCTTATATGTTATATGCTGAGATATTTGTTTTCTGCGAAAATACGACATAATACATTTACATATACGTTTGAAATGTTTAGTTACAATCATTTGAATAACACATTAATTATTGGATAAATTATTATAATTTGATATAATCGCTTATAGACAAAAGTTCAAATACCGTACAGAATAATTATAATTAATTTAACTGAAAAGCTACATACATATGTCGAGTATAAATTTAATTGAAAGCTAGTATCACATGATGAATATTCTGCACTCAAATATTTGTCTTAGGCTAGTTTCTTGAAATATTAATATTGTATTTAGTCCTTTTTAATATCCCACTAGCAAGCACGGGCCTCCTTTCAATGATAGGGATCATAGCCCACTACGCTGGCCAAGTGCGGGTTGGCGGACTTCACTGTCATTCGAAAACTCGTTAGGTTCTCTCAGATATGCAGGTTTCCTCTCGACGTTTTCTTTTAACGTAAGGCAAGTCGTAATCATGTTAGAAATGGATCGCACATTAAAGTATCAGAGATGCGAGACCCGGGATTTGAATCCGCTTCACTCGGTTTCCCAAGTTGGCGCGTTACCACTGGGCAACCACTGCCTCAATGATTAAATAAATAAAAACCTTTTCAATTTGTAAATATATCGTGAGTGCTTATTACACTCGAATACCGCCTCCGTTTTTAGTTGATCAAAAAATAATATTATTTTTTTATGTACATTTAATATACTTACGTATAAATAAAGTTGATGGGATAAAATTATCCTGGAAATATAAGAAAAGTTTCTGTAAAATAAATTCGAAATAAAAGGTAAAAAAAATATTTTAAACTATTTTTTGTCCGCGGCCGCGCTCGCGTGTTAACCTAGGCGCGAATCAGAAGTAGCCTATCTCCTTCCCCAGATTGCAATCTACGTCCTTGCAAATTTTATCGAAATCTGTTCAGTAGTTTAACCATGAAAAGGTAACAGTTTACTTTCACATTTATAATATTAGTATGACTGTAAGTACTTAATATTTGCATGATATGACGTCATGTTTGGCTCAGTTTGTAGTGACCCTACTTGCTGTACCTGCGGTCACTGGTTCCAGTCCCGCTGGGGGCATTAACTTATGATGAACACGAATGTTTTTACTCCAGTCATGGGTCTTTATATCTATGTATAATTTCTATGTATTTAAAATCATATATATGTAGTGTATCAACTATCTGGTACCCATAACACAAGCCTTATAGCTTACCATGGAACTAGATGGTGCTGTGTTTTAATGTACCAACATATTTATTTATGATCACCCGCTAATGACCAACCAGTACCAAAACACTTGCAGTACCAATAACTACATTTCCTTTACACACTTATTTTCCTAGGAATTCAATTATCTAGAGAATGTAGAATTAAACTTCTACAGTGAGAGGACTAAGTAGCGGCTAAAGATAATTGGATGCAAAAGTGCAATTAAGTGGACTTGATTAGAGCGTCCACACAATGTGTGCTTGAGGTTATTTTATTGCTAGTTGTTTACTTCGTTTTATATATTTAACTGTCTTATATGTGGGAAAGACTACGCAATAATCAGTATATATAAATAAATAAAATAAATATGTTGGGACATTAACACACAGCACCATCTAGTTCCATGGTAAGCTACGAAGCCTGTGTTATGGGTACCAGATAGTTGATACACTACACAATACACATATATAACTTTTAAATACATACATATCATAAATATAAACACCCATGACTAGAGTACAAACATTCGTGCTCATCACACAAATGAATGCCCCCAGCGGGACTCGAACCCGCGGCCACTGGCGCAGAAAGTAGGGTCACTACAAACTGAGCCAAAAGTGCCGTCAAATCAATATAAATAGGCAAAGGCAAAACAGTTTAGTAGCTTTTCTATACATATAATAAAATTCTGAGTCGAATCTGTAATTAAATATTTTTTGGAAAATCTTATTGAAACCATCATTATTGTCGAAACAGAGGCCGAATCTTTAGTTTTTAGAATATTTGTCTGTTTGTCTGTTCGGGAAAATATCACGAGAAATCCACTGGACCGATTTTGATGAAATTTGGTATGATGATAGCTGATTATCCGGGGAAAATAGGTCATCTCTGAGAAACCTATACTAAATGTTAAAACGTAATTAGAGACAAACGGGAGCGAGGGTGAGTCGGTAGTCCTCCTATATTAATTTTTTAATTCCCCTATATTTCTTTTTTTTTTTTGTTTAGTAGCTATTGACGAGCTTTAGTGTTATGAAAAAAAAATAAGAACCAGATAGTTTTCTTTTATATAGATAGATAAATTCTATTTATATGTTTTCCTCAAATTTTCAATTATAGCTATAGTTGAATTTTTAGTTTTAGCATAGTTTAGGGTTATGAGTGTTTCATTTAAAAGACTTTGAAAGAAAGAAAGTGTTGGTAACTTCTTAACAATATTTTGCCTTATTTTTATGCATGACGTGTTTTATTAAACTATCAGAGTGATGGAACAGAACACCTGTACTATATATTTTGGATTAGAGATGATATCTGCACATATTCATCATCTCCCATCCAAAAAAAAAACTCAAGTGAGAATAATTAACCAAACTTTTAGCTATAATAAAAAGGGAAGTACGGACTTCTTACAAGTATTTATCACTAAAAGCTTAACCGTTCAATCATGAACTAGAACCAGACCGATTCAAGCTTATCCATTTTTTGGAATTTGTGTTTATACTTTGAGGATTTTATTCCACAAAATATGGCAAGAAGAGATGATAATTAATTAAAGAAAGAAAACAATTTATCTTTCACAAGAACCTCTTCTCAATCTATCCATTATAGTTCCCAAGATTCTAACAATAAGCCCAATCTATAAAACAATGTTAGGGTAAATTTATGCAGCCATAAAATTTGAACGTAAAAGTGTCTCGAGGTGTTGATTTACAATCTGAATATATCCTATATCAAATTGCTTTCCTATAGCAGTGCCACTAAAATCACTAGTGTGTAGTAAGACAATGATGAAGTGGCATTGTTACTGAGACAGAGATTGCAGGTTCAATTCTTATATTGGGCAAAGTATTGTCACTAATGGCATGTTATAGGTTTTTGAGAGTAAGCAGAATTTGATTTTTAGTAAAGAAAGGATTTCAAAATCCTTGTTTTAAAGAGGCAGTGTTATTTTGTTTGAACGCGCTAATCTCAGAAACTACTAATCCGGTTCCAAAAATTCTTATTGCATTAGTTAGCTCGTTGATTGAGGAAGGCTATAGGCTATATATCATCATGCTACTACCTAATGGCGCGGAGCAGTAATATAATATGCATATAGTCTATCTATTTCATAATATCTGTTAAAACGTACCTAAGGACGAACCCGAGCGAAGCGAGAGTGAATCGCTAGTTATGTTATACAACTGTAAAAGGAAATTATACCGTTTCTAAAGAAAAAAAAAGAACAATTAGCCCAGTGTAGCTTGGCTAGACTGTAGTTTTATTATAATTATTTATTGCAGAGGTTTTGATCTTGGATTTAAATTACTAACTGCTTTTAGTAGACCCCAACATTGGGTAAATTATTTATACTAAGATTTCTTAATTCTTACATTCCGACCTGAAGAATATTTTTTGTATACTTATGGATTTCCTGGATATTTTCTTGCTATACCTGGACCCGGTGGATATGACAATGTAGGCAGACCGGATCCGCTAGATAAATAATAAAATTCCATGTATTTGGTTATTAAAATGTGTAAAAAATAAAACGTATAAAACGTACCTATATGTGACGTATACATACATGTATAATAATATGGATAAAGTGGAAAAACGCCTTTTAGGGTACCTGTATAAAATATGTTAAGAGTAACTAAAAATACATTTTGTTGAGCTTCTAATGTAAGTAATAGCCCGAGAGGCAAGCGACCAAAAACTGCGAGCATTTTATAAAGGCTGATTTCTTAATATTACGTCATATTGATGGAGTAGAAAATTAGCCTGTCGTCAGTCAGCTGGTTTCGTTAGCGTTTGGCGCGGCTTTAATTTTGTAAAAAACTATATACCTCGCAACTACTTTCTAAAACCTGAAAATTCATTTGCGAGTAGTTTACCAATCTTTAGAGATAAATAAAATTGAAGTGTCTATTTGTAATGTCGAAATAATAGCTTTATACTAAATGCATATGGAATTATATACGGTACTTATAAGAAAAACACAATTTTTAAATTTTTTGTCTGTCTGTTTGTTCCGGCTAATCTTCGAAACGGCTGGACCAATTTTGACGGGACATTCATTGACAGATAGCTGATATTATAAGGAATAACTTAGGCTTTATTTTTAGAAAAAAAATTAGGGTTTCGTTAAAAAAAAACGTACCTAGGGACGCATCCGAGCGAAGCGACGGTAAATCGCTAGTTAAAAATAAATTTTACGTTAGTCAGTCATCCAATGTTGTGATCGGGAGCGCCAGTCACGCTTTAAAAACTTAAAAAATCGGTACATCATGCAAGTATTTTCTAAAATCTGTATACGTGAAAGACTTTATTTTGACGAAAAGGATTATACGTGATGAGCACGCTTATCTTACTTATTTAATTATTTTAAAATTAAGCATATTGCGCTTAGATTAATATGCAGATTTAACTGATACAGAACTTTATATACCAGACGAAATTGCAGTTTTTGATCACTCGCCTCTCGGACTATAACGCTTTCATTTTAACACAACTAAAATAAATACTCGTGTAGATAAATAAAAATACAGTATCAAAGTGAGAGATGATATCTCAAAATGTTTCTTCCAATAAATTTAACATGTAAAGCGA
Source organism: Argynnis bischoffii washingtonia (assembly GCA_033884665.1). NCBI lineage: Eukaryota > Metazoa > Arthropoda > Insecta > Lepidoptera > Nymphalidae > Argynnis > Argynnis bischoffii. The sequence continues at coordinate 1,705,001 of CM066610.1, forward strand.
TAACATTAATCGTATTCAATTTGTTCCCTTTTGACAAATACGGCGAAAGGGAATGAGCCTAATCGTCGGTGATCGATTATTATAAGTAACAACCATTTTTGTTTGAAGTCTGTTCGTTTGCAAAATATATTTACTTTTTATGAGTTTTAGAGTACTCTCGATTCGCTCGGGGACGTTCCTAAGGATGCGGATTTTGTTCACAATTTCATGGGTTTTAATTTTTTTACGCGAACTCTAATTGTTTTTCTAAAATATAACTTTAAAAAAAAAATAAAAACCGACTTCCAGGCACTGAAAAGTAATAAATAACTAAACGGGGGTTTTCATTTAGAATAGATACTTAATCAGATATTTTCGAAGTCGGTGTGCTTTGATTTGTATTGGCTGGCACCGATTTCGAAAAAATCTGATTAAGTATCTATTCTAAATGAAAACCCCCGTTTAGTTATTTATTACTTTTCAGTGCCTGGAAGTCGGTTTTTTTTTTTTTTTTTTAAAGTTATTATTTTTCCATTTATAGTGTAGACGTATCATCAATACAAATTAATCAAGCACAAACACCAGGTAATTGCTGTAAATCATTGAGGAGTGCCTTCGACTATCTTTCGGGTCCATCATCAGGTCGCCTCCAGACCTTCATTAAATAGTAGTGCTTTAAAATACCTACTGAAAATGTTATCAAACGCACTAGTCGCCGCTACAATTTTCGAACGTTCCCCTCGATTTCTCTGGGATCCCATCATCAGATCCTGGTTTCCTTATCATGGTATCTCCTTTCCAACAAAAAAAGAATTATCAAAATCGGTTCATAAACGACGAAAAAATGCCCGAACAAACATAAATATATATATATATATATATATATATATATATATATATATACGGTCGAATTGAAAACCTCCTCCTTTTTTTGGAAGTCGGTTAAAAAGTAGCTTAATCCTAATAAAAAAAAAACAACAAAAAAAAAAACAAAAAATCTGTTGAATGACAGAGGAGAACATAACACTGAACTGTTTTGTCTTTGACTTTTTATAATAGATTTTAGAGGCACGTACAAAATAATTCAAGTTGCGAGTCCACTTGTTTGAAAAAATTGGGTTAGGCTGTGTCGGGCACACTGTCATTTGTTTAACGTGAAACAACTATTTCGGCGAGTTGCTTTTAGTGCTTTTGTTTTTTATAACTATTTTGCATATTTGAAAACAAATTGATAAAAATAATAATCTTAAAGATAGCATTGGAAGGAATATAATATATTTCAATCATTTTTTAGACATTAACAACGGTTACTATGGCAACTCGATGCAACTTATTTCATATGCAACCTATTTGGTTACGGTCCACTTTTCTGACCTGTATGTTTCGGTGTTACTTTAAAGATGTTTCGCGTCAAAAACAGGAAACACAAAGGGTTAACCTTGAATTGAGATCAAGTTCTAAAGGGTCTGATTCAGGACGTGGATGTGATTTGGTTTAATAATTCATATTATTTTTAATTTCAATAGTTCACTGAATTGTTCTCTTATCAGACCCCCAATTACACCTTATGATAACATTACCACAATTTACATATAAAAGTACCCACTGTGACCATTTTGTTGAATAAAATATTATATTAAAGCGAAGGAGAAAATGCTCTCTCAAGAGGTCATAAATTTCTAATGAACTTGTAATATGAAGCGAATTAAGTCAAGCCTTTTACAGGATACTTATAGTAATTTTCTTAAAACATTTGTATTATCTTTTATTTTATTATTAATTATATTTTATCCAGTAATTTGGCAATAAAATATTGAGTATATTCAGTTTGTATAAAGTTGGCTTACTTTTAGAATAAACTGAATGATTAAAAATAAATAAAACGACCTCAAAATACGATTAAGTGAAAAGAACAAAACAATAAATCTTAATAAGATGCGCACAAAATTGATTTATATTATAGAAATTAAAAATAGATTCTGGGAATATTTTAAATAAAACTATCTTTTCGGATTTTTGGAGGATTTATTTTTGTTCGCGACATTTCAAATGCTTTACAGTAATTATTATGGTCACGGAAGAGACTAAGATTTTAAATGTCGTATGTGTGTAAGATTTGATACAGACAGTCTACCCACAAAATAACAAAATGAATTTAAAAGTGGCATCAAAATACCTTACAATATTTGTTAACTTTAATTTTAATCAAAAAAACAAATCCTCGCGAAAGAAAACCGATATCGACATAGGATGATTCGAGAATCCATTGAAATTAAAAAACATTTAAATTTCAATAGGAAAGATGGGTGGGTACTACCATCGTCGTGTGAAATATTTTTTTAAATCCACATTTTAAATCCTTTGATGGCCAATGGTACACTGGTGTTCTAAAAAGTAAATCTACCCGCAAGGCAAAAAAGCAAAGGCACCTTAATAATCTAGCTTATCTAGCTTAATTATCTAGCTATGACCGAGCGAGCAAAGCGAGAGAAGCGTCTCTGCTTTAAATCTAGTTCAATTTCCTCGTTCAGTTTGCTGGTACTCCTCTACAGGTCGTATATTACAACCGATCTAGACGAAACTTGATATACAAATTTTACGACTTTATATAGTTTTCTTTGTCGTCGGGGATCTTTGATTGGAGGGGACAAAATGGGGCTACTGGATATTTCCGTCTTAGGAGATCTGATTTCGATGGGTTTTTTTTTATATGAAAGGTAACTTTAAGTTGGTCTCATAAAAATCTGGTAAAGATCTGATGAAGGTTTTCTACGTGATGAGCAGAATATATTCAGCTATTCTTCATGCAACAAATTTCTCTGATAATTTTAGTGATAAATTAATTGTTGCAAAAAAATTTGTGCTCACGAAGTCTATTGTTCGCAGAATTACTATTTTGTATAAATACCAATTATCATTGGCCTTTTCAAGTGTTTCAGATGCTTTAAATGCATGTATTTGCACTAGATACTTTCGTTGGTGACTGTGCAATCCAATTCAGCAAGAGTAACCGCAACTAGAGCAGGTGTACGTCACAAGACATGGATCAGGATGGTCGTCATCTCGTAGGTGGGTGATGGCCTAACCATGATTCATCGTGGAGATTGATACCTTGCCAATTTTATTATCTCCACTGATCCCTGTTTTTCGCGAGCTTTTTTTATTATAGTATCCAATATATCCAGCTTGATACTTATATAAGATTAATAATTGGGGTAACCAGGACACAACCAGGGATAGGTATTAAAATCTTGGACGGAGATTACAATTTTACGATAATTAAGGATGTTATATTATAAACAAAAATAAAAAGTGGTCTATTTTGGAAGAATCTGCCAAGAAAGTCTCGATCGTACGTAATAAAGGATTTTAAGTCAACTATATGTAAATTTATTGACGATAGTTATAGTATATCGTAAAATGTAACGAGTTTTATAGCTGTATCGATTTGTAGGTAATGGTTGTTGTGCGTCTTTATTGAGCTTTGCTTTTATTGTTACGTCAAAAATATTTCATCGTTACAATTTTTTATTTATTTTTAACTTGTCGTCGGCGCCGTTGCAAGACACGCATGTTCCTGCTCACCTAGCGAAGGTCAGGGCCAGAGATCATTTCCTGTGTGAATATTTCCTTGACGAGGGTACCCACTACTCATATTCTTTTTGGCTGTCCTAGGCCCTTTAATGTTAACTGTCTATTAATGTTTGTATTTAGGCCTTAGTATTTTTCTATAAATATGTATATTAAGTGTAAAAGAATTAGATTATAGACTCAGACTTGAGTTGAGTTTATTTTTAACCGACTTTAAAAAGGAAGTGGTATCCAATTCAGGTATATAACTGAAGGTATTGGTGTATACGACTGAGATTAGTGAGTATACAGAAACAATAAACGAAGACATTTTAATATTAATATTATAAGCATATTTCTTTACATTTACAATTTTTTTATAAATTAAAGTTTGAAATTAAGAAAAGTAAATCATTTTAAGCTCTTTGCATCTGTTTCTTTCCCATAATACTGTGGTCACAACCTTACAAAGTTCTTCAAGCTTGCACTCCACATCACAAGGCGACGTAACATCACTAGATTTCGATAAAAATTTCTCATAAACATTTAATAATCGTTTCTTATATGTTACCATTTCGTAAGTCAAATTATTTATTGAATTGGGCGTAAGATTTTGAAGTTCGTAAACACTTTTCATATCATACGATTGTACCCAGTGAGGAGGTTTGTATGGCGTCAGATTGGCTTCAGTTAGATTGTATGTATAGCTTTTTATAGTTTGTGGTACCTGTAATTTTTTTTTCATAATTAATTGAAAATATCATACTAATCTATACTAATATTATAAAGAGGTAAAGTTTGTGAGTTTGTGAGGTTGTAGGGAGTAATCTCTGGATCTTCTGAACCGATTTAAATGAAATTTACATAGAATACTTTTTATCCTGAAAATCATCTCTTAAAGTGATGAAAATGGGGATGAAAGTTTGTATTGGAAAGTAAGCTAGGGACGAACCCTAGCGAAGTGAGGGTGAGTCGCTAGTATCTTATAATCCCATCAACGAGTTATTTAATTACTCCTATAATTAATATTATAAATGCGAAAATTTAGATGGATGGATGGAATACTATACAACAAAAAAGCACTCTGAGCGAAGCTCAGTCGCCCAGGTACTATTACTAATATTATAAATGTGAAAGCTTAGATGTTTGGATGCATATTTGTTACTCAATTACGCCAGAACGGCTGTACGAATCTGGATAAAATTTTGCCACATAGATAGACTAAAGTCTGGAATATCACGTAGGTTCCTTTTTATCCCGGAATAAAATACGGTTCCCTTGGGATAAATTTGTGTTTGTTACTCACCAGAGGCGAACACGAGCGAAGCGAGGGTGAATCGCTAGTATAATTATATATATATCACAGTTTTTGCTAGAAATTACACTAAAAGTAGAAAAGTTAATATCAACATTTTCTTTTCCTTGAGTAGATTCTATTATAAGATAATTAGAGATAATACTATATAAGCCAATCCTTTCTCCACTTACCGCCTTTATTGAGACAGATATTAGACCACGTATGTATATGTATAAGTATATACGGCCATTGGTCATTAACCTGATAGGTACTGATAGCCATGGGATTTTGATTACATTGATTGCCCCCTAACCCCCCTAGGTTAGGGGGCAATCAATGCTGAGATTAAGTGATATTTGGGGGGCGTAATACTCATGTGATTGGTTTCACGTGAGTATTACGCTACAGTTGTTATAAAACTTACTTATTTCTATAAAGTCCTCTCGAAATAAATGTTTTTTATAATAAACATGATATTTTTACAGCGGACAAAATCAGACACGTTAAAAGAAAATTTAAATGTCTAATATTCGCGTAAATCTAAGAAAGTATTACGTCAAAAGAAGTAAAAAAATAATATTTTTTTTATTTTCTCTGTAATTAATATATATTAGCGATTGATTCCCCATAAAATCTTTTATTCCCATTTTCAACCACTCAAGAGATGATTTCTGGGATAAAAACTATGCTATGTCCTTTCCAAGGTCTCAAACTAATGACAATTTCAGTAAGATTTTCCAAAAAATATTTTATGTACAGAGATCACTTAGAATTTTTATTATATGTATAGATAAAACTATATTTTATAACAGCGTTACTTATTTACCTATCTATATATAAAAAAAAAAGATTTTTTTCACTTCGTTCGGGCACGGGTGCCTAAAATGTATTACACTAAGTCATAGTCTATTTGTGTACTAAACTCTATCAAGATCGGGTCAGCCGTTTCATCATAATGGTAACAAATATACACACAACAAAATTTCAGAATTAATTTCAATAAACAATACGTACATACTGATTATCTAAGGTTACAATTTTATAATTCCTATTTGGCCCTCTATCATCTTGAGTAGTTATAGATCCGGCACCCCAAGCCAGGCCGATAGGCTTCTTCTTTGCTTCACTTAGAAAAAGTTTCATATCATCCAAATGAGTGTGTCCTGCAAATTGTGCCGCAATTGTTGATGAGAATCTGAAAAATATAACAGTTTCTGTTATTATCAACTAGCGACTCACCCTCGCTTTGCTTCGGGTTTATCCCTAGACAAAAACAAATCTATCCCACGGGAACCGTAAATTTTCCCGGGATGATATATAGCCTATGGCCTTTCTCAGTTAACGGGATATCTAATGGAAAAAGATTTTTTCAAATCAGATTAGTAATTCCTGGGATTAGCGTGTTCAACCAATCAAACAAACAAACAAACTCTTCAGCTTTATAATATTAAGTATAGATTAAAAACCTTACAAATATTACACAGATTATGCTACATATTATTCCTTCTTACGTAAAGAATAAAGAATATTAAATAATAATAAATAAATAAATATATTGGTACAGTAACATACAGTACCATCTAATTCCATAGTTAGATGCGAGGCTTGTGTTATGTATACCAGATAGTTGATACACTACACATATATAACTTTAAATACATACATATTATAAATAAACGCACCCATGACTGTAGTACAAACATTCGTGTTAATCACACAAATAAATACCCCTAGCGGGAATCAAACCCGTGACCGCTGGTACAGCAAGTAGGGTCAACTGAGCCAAGCGTTTTGTCATCATCACTTAAAAACTAACATATATTAGGAATTGATAGTGGAAGTTATATAACCCACCTTGTCATAAATATAGTTATTAACGGTTTCAATTGAATTTAATTTTATTGTTGATGGCTTTAAAGCGTACCATTTGAACACAGAATACTTCGATGGAGATCACAGGAGAGAAGGTTAAAGGTATAATACTATGCTATGTATAATTTCTACTAATTCATATAAATATTAAAATATTAGTATTTATATCATATAAAATTAAAATATATATATATATATATATATATATATATATATATATATATATATATATATATATTAAAATATATAAAATACATATAATGAAATTCAGAGTCGAATCTGTAAATTAAATATTTTTTGGAAAATCTTATTGAAACAGTCATTATTGTCAATACAGACGCCCAATCTACAGTTTTTTTAAATTTCTGTCTGTATGCCCGTCTGTTTGTCTATGTGAAAACCACTGGACAGGTTTTAATGAAATTTGGTATGATGATAGATGGTTATCCGAGTCAAAATATAGGATACTTTTTACTACGAAAATATCTAATTTCTGAGAAATATATAATAAACGTTAAAACGCAACTTGGAGGGTGAGTCGCTAGTTATTATTAAAAACATATTAACATTAACACAAACCTCTCAACAACTTTTTGATATTCCCGTGTCCAAGTGTATATAAGATCAGCGTCACCAGGCGGGATATGATATAATACATGAGCTTTCTCTCCACGTAGCTCAGCCTTATGAAGCTCGTAGACAAGCCATTGCAAATGTCTCTTCATGTTTAAAGGATCATAGACTAGCCACCTGCTTAAAAACATATTTAATTTGTATATAAATATTAATTCTCTTAAAAATTTTGGTTACCAGTTTGCAGTTTTTTTTAACCAAATTTCTCTCTAAAAACTCTTAGAACCTTTTCAATGAATCACGTTCCCATAATTAATCAGTGAATCAATAGGATTTTTATTGATTTTACAAATTGAATCATTTTAGATATTTTTTTTGTCTCAGAATAAAGTTTTTGCTAGTTGCTTTTTGATTGCTTTTAGGGTTGTTAGGGTGACTTGGGTTGAAGGAAAATTGGTAGTTAGAAATAAGTTAGTAATTACGTAATAAGATCATAACATTGATATGAATTATAGTAATTGCTAAGATGTAGATAATTATTACCATAAATTATCAAACATCTTGTATTGTATAGTGTAAGAGCCATAATTACTAAACTTCGCTCGGAGTTCTTTTTTGATATATCGTATTTTTTAGATAAAAAAAAAACTAAAAACTTGAAAAATACAAAAACAGACGCAAAAAAAACATTGTATTCCAACTGGGATTCGATCCCAGACATATGTGTTGTCTAACTTACGCGTTGACCGCTTGATCACGATGCTTACAATCGAGTGTATGAAATTATCGACCATATTCCAGATTTTTTCAATGTTTTTGTTTCTTTGTTTGTCTGTTTGTACGGGCTAATTTCCGAAACTGTTAGACCGATTTAAATGAAATTTTGCATAGTGATAACTTATATTCCCAGTCAACATTTTAGATACTTGTCATTTCGAAAAAAAGAGTTCCTGTGGGATAGTTAAAAAACTATAGTGACTTATACAGCTTAGTACACAAAAACTACTGGTTGGATTTTAATGAAAATTTACAATAATATAGTTCATACATCAGAATAACGAATAGGCTACATTTAATCCCGGAAAATGTACGGTTCCCGTAGGATAGGTTTGTTTTTGGTTATTTAAAAGCAAACCCAAGCGAAGCGAGGGTGAGCCGCTAGTAGAATATAAAATGATTTTAAATATCTGCCTTTAATAATCGTATTTCAATTAAAACAGAAGATTACTGGCCGCACATTTATTTTGCTTCTGTCGTCTTTCCGCCATTTTTAGCTGCCGGCTGGCAAAGAAACACTCAGTTCACTCTATATGTCTATGGTGTAAACATAGCAAAATACATTTTACACTGACCAATTAAATTTATAAGCTACATTTATATTAAGAGAGATGACTCTTAGTCCCGGTCTGATTAACATAGAAAACTGGCCATCTTTACTCATCGATGAAACTGCTTCATCGTTAAGGTAATGTTTCCAGTTTTCAGCTAAACTTCTATACAGCCATGTTGTGTTAAGACCCTCTTCTTGTACTGAAGGTGGAGCGAACCTGTAAAATAGTTATAAAACTAAAGGTTTGGGATATGGGTAACAATATATCTCCCCCGATGTGGCCCTTATCCGACTTTGTCATGTACCATTAATGCAGATGCAGAATGGACCATTAGAGCAATCTTTTGGTTGTCGTGGTGTGCCTTGGTAAGCCAGGCGTTAGGGCATAGTGTTTTAGTACCTAAAGGTTAATACGAAACCCCATCAAGGCGGGGAAGGTTCCATTGGGGCTTAATGGGTAGTTTTGGCTTTTTTGCCCGAAGAGTTCTATATAATAACCAAATGTATATATATATAGGTGGTATTACGAGTAATGTCTTTTCTAACATTAAAAAATGTGTGGTATATTTTTTTATTTCATGAAAGCAATAGATTATTTGTAAACTGATATTATTACATATTCTACTACAATTAATATTAAATTTTGTATTTTGATGTGAGTACTAGTCGCCCATCATAACTACAAAATATTAACTTTAAAGATATATTTTATAATGCTTCTTGCTATTCCTACTTACTGGTTTGCAGTTCGTGGCTCGTGATTTCCAACCACAGGCAGAACGAGTATATTCTTTCCCAAATGTTCCATCATTTTATTTACCACTAATTTATGTATGCCGTCATTTGTTTCATCCGTTGTCTCCCAAATGTGATGATGAATGTTATCACCTATATAGTAGACTAGGTTTACATCCTAGAAATGTAATAATGATTTATGTAAAATGTATGGAAAATGTCTTTAAAAAAAGTCTTGTTTATACAAAACCATGTTTTTTAATTTCCTGCAATAATCATCATTATCTAAATCTAAAGTAGTAGTAATCTAAATTAATACTATTTTGTGTTTTTGCTTAAGAGAATTAATCAGTCATTTAATGAAATCGATTTTTTGGAAATTTTTCCATATATTTTTTTTATTTGCCACAATTATTTTGCCACAAAGTACAATTACTCAGAAGTATCTTATTTTATAAAGCTGAAGAGTTTGTTTGTTTGGCTGAACGCGTTAATCTCAGAACCTACTAATCTGATTTGAAAAATTATTTTTGCATTAGATTGCCCGTTAACTGAGGAAGGCTATAGGCTATAAATCATCCCGAAAAATTGATCGGTTCCCATGGGATAGATTTGTGTTTTATTTAAGGACGAACTGGAAGCGAAACGAGGGTGAGTCCCTAGTTTTAAATACTACTATCTTTACGGATTTTTATTTTTGGTTCCCGACATTCCGAATGCTTTACAGCAATCATGGTCACGGGAGAGATGGTCTCTCAATGTTATTACTCAGAATGCTTTAAAACAAATTTTTATTCCGACTTTACCTTATGCGATGCAATTCTTTTGAGAACGTCTTCATAGGCCCAGATTGGTGTATCACACGTAGTATACGCACCCCAGTATCCAGCGAGTTTTGTTTTTTTTTTAGACTTTCCCAATATTTGACCTCTTCTACAGCAAATAGGTTCATCACAATTCGCAATGCTGTTAGGTTCATAAAGTGGATCTATGTGTGCGTCCGTTATAAGAGCAATGGTTAAATTTGATTGTTCATGTTGTACTACCTGTAAAATGGGACTATTATAAATGCAAAAGATTGTATGTTTGTGTGCGTGCGTGCATGCGTGCGTGAGTGCGTGCGTGTGTGTGTGTGCGTGCGTGCAAGCGTGCGTACATGCGTGCGTGTATGCGTGCGTGCATACGTGCGTGTGTGCGTGCGTGCTGCATGTGCGTCGCCTAGGGATGTACTTGATCGAAGCGAGGGTAGGTCGCTAATTATAATAATATAATAGTCGTTATTATTAATAGTTCCATTATAATATACTCATATCTAAAATAAACTTTGCATGTTATTCAGTATGTTATTTGAGTTTTTTTTTGTTATTTGATTTTTTTCTAAGTTTTAACAAATAAAAATGCTGTATTCTTACTTTATTTTGCTGATTAGCTTTAGGTGGTAATTTAATCGTCCATTCTAATCTCTTGTCTTCGTGAGGACATGGGTTATTTTGGTTATTTTGTAATATGAGTGCACAGTAAGTAAAAGGCTCTGCTTCTGGCTCCATCTTAATTATATATTTAAATATAGGCTAAATACAGTAAAAATACCGTTAGATACTATTAAAAAAAATCTTTTACTTATTGTTAAGAAACTAAATTATGCAACATTCTAAATCAATTATTAAAAAAAGTTTTTTTTTTAATTTAAGCTGAATAACAAGGCCTCATCTTATTAGTAAATTACATATGCTCAATTTCTATCTGTATTAAATTATATATGGAATAACAATTGGTACATAATAAATAGTAATTACATAATATTGGTAAGCCAATCCGTTGCAAACTCTTGGCGTACCACTTGCAAGATTACATAGAAATACAGCTGTTTTTATTATACCCTCATCTGGTAATCCTTCTTGAACTGCTAAAAAAAGGGCTGCAAAGGCACCACGACACACAATACAGCGTGAATTCTAAAATAAGATAAAAAGATGATCACACTGTCATACTGACTGATTCTCATCCCATTCGATTGGCCGCTGGTCGAAATCATCAGTATAGATTGGCCAGAATCAGGATAGATAGGCCACTATAACCGAAATTAGTCAGGATGACAGCATCGATGGAGGCTAGACAATAGACATACTTTAGCGCAAAAGTGTACACGATAACACATATGCACTCTCTATTTCTTTTACTTTGGGTTATTAATGAGAACATCTTGGCAGAAGAACTTACTAATAAGTATAGTTGGCCTGGCCTGGGATTCGAACCCAGTACCATCGGATCTTCAGCCGTATGTACTAGCAATATAAGATATTATAATATGTAGTGTACAGGTGCGAGCGCGGACACAAATGCATTTTATATTCTTTTCACAGTCAAAATCCTATGGCACAATAATTCAACACGAACGGAGAGAGACCAGACGAGATAAAGACTCAAGATCAACAATATTATGTGCTCTTTTCTAAGGCTTGGAGGAGTAACACTCCCAAGTTCAGCTACTTCAAATTTTTCGGCAGAAAATTGAATTACGTAGTGAGTTCTTTATGTTACAAAGTGGCAAGTCAATATGTGTTCTATCTCTTGTTTAGAATAGATGAATAAAAACTGTCTTAGACATATTTTCTAGCGATAAGATTTACACTGAATAATAACATCCATCGTATCCTTATGCTATACAACATCGACATGCAGTATGTCTTTAATTGGCAGAGCTAAAAACTAATAAAAAAATTTAGTTGCAGGGTTTCATACTATTCCTGTTTTTGGTGGGTTTTTAGTATTTTCAATACTTCCCCAAATAGGGTTTATAGCCTGCATTGTACTTTCAATCTGTTTTAATTCAGCATTTGATATTTCTTGTTGAATATGCTTGAGAATAAGTTCTCTTAATTCATCTGAAAAAGAATATTTTGGCTTATTTATAAATTTTTCATTAATATAAAAACTCAATTTGATTTGATATAATAGGTTACATTGAACTTGAAGTTGAAGTAATTGGGAATATGCATGTGTTTTTTTTTTATAATCTTTATTGCTTTTGAATTAAGCCTATATAAATATTTTAAATCTAATTTCAAATAAAAATATTAAAAAGTGCAAAATCAGGAGGAAAATTCAAAGTAGTTGAAACGCAACGCCATTGGTCAGACCGAATACGACGTCAGAGTATATTATCATAACAGCGATTAGCGATTTTTCGCTTACAAATTGAGTATATCATACTGTGACGTCATGCCAAACGCGCGAAATGGTGGGTTAAGGGTGGTTGGTTTAAATTATCCGTGACGGTATATTTAAAAAAAAACTAAATTTTAGTTTTTTGGAGCTAGATATTTTTTACAATTATATAATGATGTAAGCTATTGCATACAAAATAAAAAAAAAAATCATACATATTTTATATTATGAATTGAATATCAAATGAGACTCAAACTTTTATCTTTCATTCAATTAAACGTTGAAATATATATGAATTTTCTGTACATTGGGAAGCCTAAAAATTGATTTTAATAGAAGTTTTTGTTACAGTTGCCCTTTTAATTATTTCAAAATTAGTTATTTTTTTACAATATTCAAGACACTTTATGGTAAGCAATCTTCATTACTATCCCCCATTTTAAAGTTCAAAATATTTCTGACTATAAATATTTTGAATAATCTATACAGGAAAGATTTGATTGTTTGTTTGTTTGCACCAAATAGGCTCCGAAACTACTGAACCGATTAAGATGAAATTTGGTAAGAAGATAGTTTGAGACCCTAGGAAGGATCTAGCATAGTTTTTATCCAGGAAATCATATAGGAGAGTAAAAATGGAGATGAAAGTTTGCACGGGGAATCAACCTAGGGACCAACCCGAACGAAGCGAGGGTGAGTCACTAGTAGATTCTAGATTTTGACCTTTGAATTTTAGTAAAAAAAATTGTTGTCAATTACTTACATACCTGATGATAAAAAGTTAGTCGCACTACTAATAACACTTATTAGCATAACAATTATTATTATTTGAATATTTTTCATCATAATTATTATTGCACAAAATATTCACGTGCAATTTTACGTTTTCCACAATAATCTACATCAAAGTATGGAATAATTCGTCAAAGTACATAAATGATATGTTAAATAATAATATTATTCATATTGTTTTATAAAAATAATTAGAAAAATAATTACTTTCATTAAAATATTTACTTATCTTATAATTTACGGTGTTACGGTCTATTTTAATCGCGCTATGGTTTAATTCATTAGTTAAATTTATAGAGAAATTCTGATGATTAAATGTGAAGCTTAGTAATATCTAGTGTTTCATTTATATCAAGTGGTTCTAGATTTACAAACTAACTATTTATAAACTACTGGAAATTCTTAAGCATTTTTAGGGCACACATCTATACTAATATTATAAAGAGGAAAGATTTTTTGTTTGTTTGTGTGTACCCAATAAGTTCCGAAATTACACAACTGATTTACATGAAATTTGGTAAGATGATAGTTTGAGATCCTGGGAAGGACATAGGATAATTTTTATCCCTTAAATCAATCCTATAGCACGGGTAGGTGCCGTTGGGGTTCACAAAAACTCACTGTTATCGATATAAGTTTAATGTGATACTTCTTACACACATGAGAAACAATATCGTTACAGAAAAGAGTCTTAATACCACAAAACACATCAAAATAGCCGCGAGCGCGGGAGGTACTGTACTGCTCGGCGAAACAATCATATGCCACACTGTCGACCAGCGCCTCTGGCGGTCGGTCGACGCAACATTTACACAGATAATTAATACTTACACCTAAAGACCGTACCACACGCTATACACTCCCCCTCGAGTTCGTGAGAACGCCCTCGCTCATGAACTCGCACTACACATAGAACACACCGGACATACATGTTTTCGAGGACGTCCTCTCCGACGTTTAGGTATCACGGGATGAGGAGGCGAGCCGTCGCGGTCGTAAAAACGTGTAAGCTCTGACACATGAAACTTTCCCAACACCTCTTCTGGAGAATCTAGATTGGCAACAAGGTAAGCCGTAGGACTAACGCGTTTGGCAATAACGTATGGACCATCCCTCTTTGGGACAAACTTGGCCGAGATGTTCTTTGCCGCATTACTAAGCACATGTGATTTTAAAAGAACCTGATCTCCTTCACTGAAAACTTCAGCAGGATTCTTAGATTTATCAGCACATTCTTTTCGTCGATCTTGCTGTGCTTCCACTCTTTCCTTCACAGCAATAAACGAGTTGACAAACTTTCTCAGATAGGGTGTTATTTGCGGGACAAAATTATCTTTATTTAGAATTGACCTAATGTCGTGTTGCATGTCGACTGGCGATCGAAGTTCCCTGGCGAAAGTAAGATACGCAGGAGACGCTCCAGTGGTTTGGCAGACAGCCGAATTCATAGCGAACCTTATCGAAGGGAGATGCTGAGGCCATGAAGAATGATCGCCATCAACTAGACGAGACAATTGGAATTTCAAATCTCTATTTTTACGTTCAGCTGGATTAGCTGCAGGATGGTACAAGGGTAACAACTCCTGAGTAATACCTAATATAAACATACATTGCTGCATGACAGCCGAAACAAACTGGACGCCATTGTCTGACACAATGCGTCGCGGAAGACCATAACGCAAGAAATATTCTTCAATCAATGTACGAGCACATGCCTCCGACGTTGCATCCTTCAGAGCAAACAGCTCAACCCAGCAAGTAGCAGTATCTTCTACTAACAAAATCCATTTTTCTCCGTTGTCACCTGTAGGAAGCGGACCAAACAAATCCATTGCCAACACTTCACCCCTTTGACTAAGTACTGGAGTTTGCAGCAAACCAGCCGGTTTCGTGTTAGATGATTTGTAACGCTGACAGGTAGGACAAGTTTTGATATATTCAGCAATAATCCTATGCATACCTGGAAAATAGAAAGACCTAGCGACCCTGGAATACGTCCGATCAACTCCGTGATGACCAGCTGTATTAGTGTCATGACACTCTTTTATAATTTCAGAACGAAGGGTGGCTGGGACTACCAGTACTATCTACATCGGGATTATATCGATACAGCACACCTTGCTGCAGAAAGTAACCTCTTTCAGACCAACGTTTATGACCGACAGATTCAGTGTCAATATCTTCCAGATCGTTCATAATTTTCTTTATTTCCAGATCATCGAGCTGCGCGCGTCGGAGATCCGTGGGACTTCTAACAGGTAAGTCAACAATGACAGAACATATTCCACATTGATCTTTTTCTTCTTCATTACAGGTTGGGCGACTTAACGTGTCTGCAATGACATTAGCTTTACCAGGTGTGTATTGAAATTTAATATTAAAGGACTGTAACTTAAGGGCCCATCGCACTAATCTACCCGACGGTGACTTAAGGGTTAAGAGCCACTTCAACGGCTGATGATCGCTGCCTACGATGACCTCGTGACCTTCTATATAACCCCTAAAT
Organism: Argynnis bischoffii washingtonia; assembly: GCA_033884665.1. Taxonomy (NCBI): domain Eukaryota; kingdom Metazoa; phylum Arthropoda; class Insecta; order Lepidoptera; family Nymphalidae; genus Argynnis; species Argynnis bischoffii. The sequence goes on from CM066610.1 coordinate 1,720,823, forward strand.
CGTTCCACAGCCCATACCACAGCTAAAGCTTCGCGCTCTGTAGTGCTGTAATTCCTTTCAGCTGGGACTAATAGGCGACTAGCATATTCAATCGGCCGCTCCTCTTTACCCTCGCCCTGTAGCAAAACCGCCCCAATGGCGTAACTGCTAGCATCCGTTCTTAATACAAAAGGCTTACTGTAATCCGCTTGGATTAAAATTGGTGCTGATGAAAGACGCTGCTTCAATTCCTGGAAAGCCCGAGCCTGATCTTCACCCTAAGACCACGGTTGATTTTTCTTCAGCAAACGTGTCAAAGGCTCAGCAACAGCAGAGAAACTCGGGATAAACTTCCTAAACCACGAACACGTCTGTAAAAAGGTTCGAAGATGACGCGGAGACGAAGGTGTCTTCATGTCTACGACGGCACGAACTTTGTCATCATCAGGCGATACACCATCCTGTGTGATTACATGACCAAGGTATTTGACCTTGTCACGTGCAAAGACACACTTCTCCCTATTTGCTCGTAACCTAAACAAGCGAAGCCTGTCGAAGACGGCACGTAAATCAGAAATATGGTTTTCAAAACTTCCTTCTGAAATCACCAACAAATCATCCTGGTACGCAAGCAAAGTCACGTTCTTTAATGAAGCTCCAGTACGGAGTCTGTCTATAAGCCTCTGAAAGGTAGACGGCGCATTTTTCAAACCGAATGGCATGCGTTTGAAACGATATAAACCAAATGGTGTCAGAAACGCAGTTTTATCCCTATCTTGCTCACGTAGTGAAACCTGCCAAAATCCACTGCGCATATCAATGGTACTCATATAGCAATTCTTTTTAGTTGATTGAAGAAGCTGGTCAATTAATGGCATAGGATAAACATCGGTTTTGGTAACCGCATTGAGCTTCCTATAATCAACGCAGAAACGTACTTTACCATTGGCCTTAGGCACTAAAAGAGCTGGAGATCCCCAGGCAGACTCGCATTCCTCAACAATGTCATCAGCCAACATCTTCTCGAGCTCGACCCTCATCATTTCCTTTTTAGCTGGAGTTAACCTATAAGGTGGGACAGCAATAGGAGGATGGTCACCGGTATCAATGATATGTTCAGCGAAAGGAGTCGCGTCTCCCCCTGGCTCAAAGATATCTTGATGCTCCACAAGAAGTTGGGCAAGAACTTCGCGCTGCTGATCATTACAAGAAGTCGCCTCATCATCCCGGAGTACCTCTATAGCGGAACACAAAGATATAGATGACACGCCTTCAAACTGCATTTTAAAATTTTTATTTACATTTTCCGCAAAGTTCCAGGTGCTCTGACCGAAATTAAATACGAGATTAAATATGGTAAGAAAATCTATACCTAACAAACTTTCATTATTATTAGAATCAGGAAATATCATAAATTTTACATTTTTAGTTTTATGTTGAAGTGTCACCTCTACCTCCGCGGTCAATACATTCATTTCCCTACTAACACCATCCGCCAACCTAACAATTTGTGTTGACGGCACTAACGGGTGTCCTAACCTTAGTAAGAGAGCATAGAGCGTGTGGCCCGCGACACAGGTTTTAGCTGCGGTATCCACGAGAGCGGTACCACGATTTCCTAGAATGCTTATATTTAACAAAGGTCGTCGAAAGGTATTAACTTTATCTGTACACTTCAAACTATTATAATTAAAATTATTTCTACATACAGAATATGCACTTTTATTACAATATAAACAGTCACATATATAATCCCCTACGGCAAGCGTAGGGTTACCTTTACAATACACGCTCGTTGACGGGTTAACCGGAGACGGCGTAGCAACAGCGGCGGCCTCATCGGCCGGCGGCAAGTGCGAACGCGCGGGCAGCGCACCGAGGGCGCGCGACAGCATGCCCGCCTTATTGCCACAGCTAAGAGACGTACCTAACGTCCCGTCGACGTTGTATGACGAAAACTCAACCGAATAAAACGATTGTTGTTGACCCGCACAGTTTTTACATTTTGATTTTATTACGTTTGCCGCACCACAACCGTAACACTTTATTTCACTTTTAACTTTATCACTTGACTCACTATTACGCTTTAACTTTTCACATGAATCTTTAAGGTGACCTATACGCTTACAGTACGAGCAGAATTGCTTTTTCCCTTTAGTGCTGATTTCTGTAGGTGTAACGACTTCGGCGTGGACACTTCTTATAATACCTGACGGCGGCGACGATGACGACGCTCCTTGCATACTCGTACTCGCCTTCCCTAGCGACCATATACCACTCACGGTCTCCTTCAACGAATCCTCAATCGACCGACATTTTCGAACAAGTTCGTCAAAACTATCAAAACTTTCTCTGTTTATACGTTTTCGTATACGCGAACTAAGAAGTCCAAAGGTCATATCGAGTTCAACTTTTTCAGTAAGATCGCCTTTAGGTATCTTCGCTAACAATGATCGAACTTTAGCTATGAAAAGGTCTGTATGTTCATCGTCTTGACTCATAGAAAATAACTTTTTATAAATACGAAAAGGGGGGTCATTCTCACCAAAAGCACTTTTTATTTTTAATAATGCTTGTGACCACGTATTCGTTGACCTTTTTACACCTTGCCACCACACAGCAGCCGGTCCCTCTAATAACATTGAAAATCCACGGAGTGCGTTGTCATCGGAGATATTAACACAATCTTTATAAGTAAGTATAGCATCTATGAAGTTTTCTAACGATTCTTCTGGACGCCCGCCATAACGCGTCGTGCACTTCGCGAAATTTCCATTCACAGTACACGTGGAGCTCGACGTATATAACTCCGACGCATTTTCATGAAGCGTATGCGGCGTAGATGACCTTACTTCTCTTAACAACTGTTGACAGAACTCCTGTTGAGATTGCTGGAGTGTGGATATTAGATTGGCGAGAGTTTCTTGCGACATAGTCACATTGCCGGCGGTCTCGGCGCCATTACTCGCAGGTACCTCACTCGCCTTATTCCCGCGTGTTTGCGGCATTTTGATAAAATATACCTAAAAACACGTTGGGCAGCCACTTATAGCACGGGTAGGTGCCGTTGGGGTTCACAAAAACTCACTGTTATCGATATAAGTTTAATGTGATACTTCTTACACACATGAGAAACAATATCGTTACAGAAAAGAGTCTTAATACCACAAAACACATCAAAATAGCCGCGAGCGCGGGAGGTACTGTACTGCTCGGCGAAACAATCATATGCCACACTGTCGACCAGCGCCTCTGGCGGTCGGTCGACGCAACATTTACACAGATAATTAATACTTACACCTAAAGACCGTACCACACGCTATAATCCTTAAGGGGTTGGAAATGACTATCAAATTTATATGGGAAAGCGACGACGAGTCGCTAGTGTAATTGTGTTACATATTAGTGTATTGTAATATATGTTGTATATAGTGTAGTGTAGTGTAATATATGTTACATATTAAACCTTCTTGTTCTATCTGGGTATTGTTGTTTAGAGTTTTTAATTTCATTAATTTATTATTTTTATTTAGAAATTAAATTATTGATAATCGTATAAATTTATAGTGTCACTAGCATTAGTAAATATAATAATTATTATAAAGCTTTAACATAGTATTTAGCTGTTTGTTACTCTTTCACGCAATGACTCTTTGGCTAGCGAAACCAGTACTACCCACTAAAACCCAACAAGTGACGGCCTGCTGAAGCAGAAGTAAACTATAAATAACTAGATTATAGTTAGTTTTTATTAACTTATCGATTCATAACATTGATATTATATTTTTATTTATGAACCGATTGAAATAAAACAAATACTAAATGTTAAATGAAACTTACCACATACATTAGTGCAAACTGAATCCGATCGGTGAAGCCGTTTCTGAGATTAGACAGACAGACAAACATTCTAAAAATCATTGTTCTATTGCATTAATGAAGACTTCAAATAATAGTTTTTCTCAAATATCTTCCATGTACAGACAGCGATCAGTTAAATAACTCCAACTTCTATAGTTAACAAAAGAAAAACATACTTGTGCGGCAAAACTGTCAGCTTCAGCTTGTTTCAGAAAAATCATATAAAATATAATACACACTCAAATTTTAAGTACACAAAAATAACCACAAGAGATATAGTAAAAGAGCCCACAGAGTATAATAAAAATAAAATACATCTCACTTAGTACTACAGTATGCTCGCATCTATAACGAGCAGAATGTCTTGTATACAAAATAAAATGTACATTCTAAGCCGAATACCACTTGAGAAACCCCGTCATCCAATTCCACACTGAAAATATATTATATATTTTTACAGATCTTATGTCATTTGTGACACAAATTTACTTCAGTCTAGTACCGTATTATTAGTAACTAGCGACTTCTCGCTTTGCTCCTTTTTAGCTTGAATCCCCATACAAATTTTCATCCCCATTTTCACCCCCTTAAATGATGGTTTCCGGAATAAAATTGATTCTATTTGCTTTTCTGGGTCTCTAACTATCGTCTTAATAAATTTCATCTAAATCGGTCAAGTAGTTTCGGAGCTTATTTGGTACAAACAAAGAAACAAATAAAAAATCTTTCATCTTTATAATATAAGTGTAGATAATAGTGACGAAATTCGACTATAATCATTACTCAAAATCTGAGAATATATATATATATATATATATATATATATATATATATATATATATATATATATATATGCGATATTTAACATTATAAATAAAACTATCTTTTTTGAATTTTTCGCGGATATATTTTGATTTTTGGTTCTTGTCGTTTCGAATGCTTTACAGCAATCATGGTTTCTCCCAAAAAAACATCATTTACTTTTAAATAAGCTTAAATCTGAAATATAATTAATAAATAAAAATATCAGTGTGAAGTCGGGTGAGATAACAAGTGTTTATGGAAGTATGGTTTCAGTAGAATACCCTCTCAGCGTTTGGCGTGAGAGCAATAAATCTGCACGCAATTTCAGACAACCTCCGCGGTAATGGAAATAGGAAACCCGATCTATTGTCATTTAATAGATTGAATATATTTATATATTCCTAGAGACTTGTCCTCACTATGCTCAGGTCCTTAGGTGCCTTTTGTATTAAGAATATTGTATACAATTTTAACTGCCTCGGTGGTGTAGTGGATAGCATGTACGGCTGCACATCCGGAGATCCTGGGTTCGAGTTCCGGGTCAGGTCAAGTTTAGTTATTTAGTCTTTCTGTTTAGTAAGCCTCAGTAACAGCCTGGACATGTAACAAACATACACACATACAAACATTTTTATACATAACAGTAGTGTATATATATAAAATTATGTAAGAAGCAAAGTCTTGCGACGTATTTAGACGCAATTTTAAGACAGTATCTATCTAAAATACAGACATAACTACTTTTCAACCAAAAAGTACACAAAGATTTTACCGGTGGTAGGACTCTGTCAAGCCTGAGGAGTCCGACTGGATGGAACCACCCTCTTATCTATTTCTGCCGCCAAGCAACAATGATTGCATAGTTGTGTTCCGGTTTGAAGGATAAGGTAGCCAGCGCAATTACAGGCGAGAGGCATATCATCTTAGTCCTCACAGTGACAACGCACCTGCGGCTCTGTATTTTTGTTAGCCAAAACCTAAATGCATGAACCGTAGGTGTTATGGGCGACAGGTACTGCTTTCCATCAGGTGGTCTGTCTGCTCGTTTGTCACTGAATCTTATAAAAAAAAAAAAAAAGATTTAGCCATTTCAAAAGAAATCATCTTATATTCTTACTAGCGACTCACCCTCGCTTTACTCGGGTTCGTTCCTAGGTACGTTTAAATTTTTTTAAGCGAAACCCTAATTTTTTTTCTAAATTAAAAGTAGCCTAAATTACTCCTTATAATATCAGTTATCTACCAGTGAAAGTCCCGTTAAAATTAATCCAGCCGTTTCGGAGATTAGCCGGAACAAACAGAGAGACAGACCGACAGACAAAAATTTTAAAATTTATGTTTTTCTTATAAGTGCCATATTATATAATTCCATACGCATTTAGTATAAAGCTGTTATTTTGACATTAGAAACAGACACTTCAATTTTATTTATCCGTATAGATTTGCAATTTATACGTGTCCACTCTTAAGAATTATAAAAATTACTTCTATTTCTCAATTAAAAAATCAGACACTTGAACTGAATACCCCATTCTGAAGTTCATTAAAAAGGAAATCGGAGCGGCATTCCTCTGTATTCAGCTCTTTAAATATGCAAGACACTAAAAGAAATAAAGTAAAAATATCCTGAAAGAAATTCTTCAAAGGGTACCGGCCAGACATCATATCATCTTAATATTGTCGCTGTATTTTATCGTGTGTGGTTGTGCGATTATAATTATAATTATAGTACCGCTTGGTTAAATGAAACAAAAGTCGAGTTAGTTACACCATTTATAATTCAAGAACAGCTGGACCGATTTTAATGATCTTTGATTTATTGGATTTGTCTCCAATCCGAAAATAAAATATCGGAAAAATTTACGAAAAGTAAATAAAATTAACATAGTTAACGCTGGCTAATAACTTTTTATATCTATATAAAGCTTCGCCAGTTAGAAAATATATCATCTAACCAGTTTAGTATATATGGTTATGATAGCTGTAATAATTTAATATCACAAGAAAAATCTTGATATAGCGCGAATATCTAAAGATATTAAATCGGATATAGTTAGTACTTGAGGAAAGTGATGTCAGTCACAACTAAACTGCCAAATCTATCGTCCAAACTAGGAGTATTCTGACAACTGTCAACTTTGATTTGGGTTCCGGTAACGAAACTATTAATCTAAATGTTTGGATTTTGCGGCTATTCATTTAATTGACTTTAATTGATAAATGGTTTTTGTTTACTTTTCTTTGAAAATGTTTTAAGAAGCGAATTAAGCAGGGATTATAGATGGATATTAGGGATCACTAGTTTTTGCCCATGGCTTGCGTGATAAGCGGGGCTGGAATCATAGGTACCCTATGACCAATCCCAGGATGCAGTGTATGTCTTTGCAAAATTTTATCAAAATCGGTTCAGCAATTTTAGCCTGTCAAGTTGTTGGACAGAGCTATTTTCACATTTATAATATAAGTATGGATTATAATATTATTACAGACCAGCGACTCACCCTCGTTCTGCTTGGGTTCGTTCCTACGTTTTATGGTTAGTATAGATTTCTCAGGGATAAGATATTTTTCCATAGTTAAAAATATCCTATATGTTGACTTGGAAAACCAGCTAATATCATTCCAAATTTCATCAAAATCTACCGAGTGGTTTTATCGTGATGCGGTCACAGATAGACAGACAGACAAAAATTCAAAAAACAATAGATTCGGCCTCTGTATCGAAAATAATGACTAAATATGAATATATATAGAGTAACAACTTTTTATTGAGAGATAATATCTCACCTCTGAGAAACCTCCCGGGACGAACCCGAGCGGACTAAGGGTGAGTCGCTAGTAGTAAAATAAATATATTTATTTAATCAAAACTAAACAAAACAAACAACATTTCAAATATCTAGATTTAAGAACGAAAGCTTTAAAGCTCAGTCGAAATTACAAGCTCAACAGGTAATGAAAACTAGAGACGGTGCAAGATTTTCAATTAAGTTCACTTGTTTCAATTACAAAATGACCGCAATACTAAAATTTAAATGAGAACTGTCCTATTGAAACAATAATGAAAAATTGTAGTATCTTTGTTTGTTTTGGTGTCGATGGAGGCTTGGCTAAATAAAAATAACCTGCCTTATTTACTGTAATAAATTTTTGGCTTATTTAAGATTTAGCTTTTTTTTATAAATGTTGGGACATTAACACACAGCACCATCTAGTTCCATTGTAAGTACGAGGCTAGTGTTATGGATACCTATATATATATATATATATATATATATATATATATATATATATATATATATATATATATATATATATATATATATATATATATATATATATATATATATGGTGATACATACATATAGTATACTTTTAATTAAAACTCACCTAACAATCATTTTAATGATAATTTTCACTAAAAGCTTTTACATAGAACATACTCGTACAAATCAAATCAAATATTATAAATATTTCTTATTCAAATAGCGTTTTCAAGCTTTTTGTAATTTGATGTCAGTATTGTAAGTGATGAAGCTATCGTTGGATCAAAAGGCTTTGAAAGCTCTGCTTTTCATATGTGAGTAGGTAGGTAACTAGAATTAGACCTACATATTGATATATGGAAAAGGATCCCAAGGGGTACGTAAAAAGGGCAGACCCTATGCTACATGGAAGGATAAAATTATTCAGACGGCGGGTAGTAATTGGTTACAGATAGCTCAATCAAGAGAAGACTGGCAAGTCTTGCAGGAGGCCTTCACCTGTGGAGGGGTTCTTGCAAACGTCAAATAAAAACAGAGGTAATATATGTATTTAAGAATAATAACATTAATCATAATCACTTACAATCATTTTCACTTAAACTACTAACCATAGCATATTTTTTTAGGTTAAATATTTATTATTTCCTTATATATAAGGCTTTTTTATTTTATTTATTTTCTCGTATGTGCAAAGTATTCCATGACAGAACAATATGTTTTAATTAATAATGTATTGTCGTAAGGAAATAATCTTTTAAATTTTTACAATCAATATAAGATTAAAATAATAGATTTAAAAAAAAAGAAGATAAAAAGGCACTTAAGTATTACTTGACACACAAAATTCAAAAGAAAGTTATAAATAAATAAATAAACGACACAGATAAATCAAACAAAACATAGGGCGAAGTCACTGAAGTTGACAAGATATCCTAAATTTCAGTTAAATCCAATAAAAGAAAAAAATACAACAGAAAAAACAAAAAGACGTACAAATAGTTAAAAAAATCGGCCAAGTGCGAGTCGGACTCGCGCACGAATGGTTCCGTACCGTTATCTATAAAAACGGCAAAAAAATCATGTCTGTTGTATGGGAGCCCTCTTAAATATTTGTTTTATTTTAATTTAATTATTTATTTTTCAAGTGAATATATAACTAAATATTCTATGAATATTTCAAGCGTCTACCTATTGCTATTATCAATATCGAGAAAAAATTAGCAAGAAAATCGCGTTTATTGTATGGGAGACCCCTTAAATATTTACTTTATTCTATTTTATAGTATTTGTTTTTATAGAAGCAACAGAAATACTTCATCTGTGAAAATTTTAACTATCTAATTATTACGGTTCATGAGATCCAGCCTGGCGACAGACGGACAGACAGACAGACGGACGGACAGCAAAGTCTTAGTAATAGGGTCCCGTTTTACCCTTTGGGTACGGTAGCCTAAAAAATAAACATATAAAATATCTATAAACTTAGTTTTTATATGCGGAACACTAAAAAAACTTAAACCTCTGCTCGCTGTGTTTCAGCACTTATGCATGCTGTATATTATAAATTGTTTATTTATTCAATTCACGTCATTTATACGTCTAGACAAATTTACTCTAATATCACTTTTGACACGTAAAAATGTACGAATATATTTTTCTGACAACGTGGAGCTTATTTCAGTGACAGTTGTTTTGTTGTGCGTTTTTGTTATGGTCTGTCCTCGCTCGCTCGTAGAGCTTTTTTGTATTTTTATGAATTAAGTGGATCCTTTTGAACTTTTTGATAGTCTAACAATGGTACTATAGCAATTTTGGGAAAAAAAAAAATTCTAATAAGACTGTATTTGTTTCTAGTAAAACTTTTGCGCTTGTTTCACTGATTTAGTTATGCATAATATTGCATATATGATCCTTTTGAGACAAACTTCTTTAGAATCGTTGTGATTTGATCCCGAAGAAACGAAAATGCGACATATATATATATATATAGGATGTGGAGACATAGATAGATATATATAGGATTAAGCCGGCGAGAAAATGAGATAGAATATTTTGCCATGTTGCCATGGTAACCGTTGTTATTGTCTGACAAATATATACTCACCCTCGCTTCGCTCGGGTTCGCCTCTAGGAAAACAATAACAAATCTATCCCACGGGAACCATACGTTTTTACGGAGTAAAACGTAGCTTTTGCGATATTCAAGACTATAATCTATTTCTGTGCCAAATTTCATCGAAATCCGTTCAGCCGTTCTGGCGTGAAAGAGTAACAAACACAAACTTTCACATTTATAATATTAATACGGATTAGATTCTTTCCGTATTTGATATTCTATAAATATTATTATAATATGCCTAATATACCATATTTAATTATTGGAGACAGAATTCATTACACAGGAAGTAAAAAATAATAAAATTAATTACTGAATAATATGTAATGTATATTTATATCAAAAAAAAATATGTAAAATAACTTTTAAACTTGGTAAAAATATTATAAAAAAATAAACTTTACAATTATCCTACTCCTGATACTCTATATTCATCTCATTGTCTCGTAGGTCCCTGTTCTGAAGTTTTACTTCTATCATGAATGAATTTCCCAAACACGCACTTTTTTAAATATAAAAATATACACAAACATTAAAGTAATAATTTTGAAAACTTAAGTTTTCTTTTAATCACATTTCGTAATATAATGCGAGCTTAATGGAAATATAAACGATTGTTTCGTACGCGCTAGTAAATACAATATTTCTAGTATTATATACAACTAGCAAGAATCTGCGGATTCGCTCGCGCTAAAATATATATAGGCAGTGGTAGCCCAGTGGTAACGCGCTCGCTTGAAAACCGAGTGAAGCGGGTTCAAATCCCAGCTCTCGCACCCCTGATATTTTCATGTGCGAATCATTTCTAACATGATTACCACTTGCCTTACGGTGAATGAAAACATCGTGAGGAAACCTGCATGTCTGAGACAACCTAGAAAGTTTTCGAAAGACATGTGAAGTCCGCCAATCCGCACTTGGCCAGCGTGGTGGACTATGGCCTGATCCCTCTCGTATTGAAGGGAGGCCTGTGCTCAGCAGTGAGACGATAAAAAGGGCTGAATATAAAATTACAAAACAACATTTTTGGCTTTATGTAAAAGGCATTTTTGAAATGGACTCAGTAGTTTCTGAGCTTTAAGCACATATTATAAACATCAATTTTAAAATAATGTATGGAAGTCTGCCCGATTTGTTGAAATTTATGATTACTGCTCCGCTCCCTTGAGTAGTTGCATGATGATATATAGCATATAGCCTTCTTCAACAAACAGGCTATCTTATGTAAAAATAATTTTTCAAATTGGATTGGTAACTACTAATATATTAAGATAAACCATCGCGCTGAAACAAACAAACAAACAAACTTTACCTCTTTATAATATTGTATAGATTAGTACCTATATATTTAAACGAGCAATTTTTGTATATTTATTGATTTCGCTGTCTATGTGGGAAATCTTACATCCCAAATTTCAGCCAAATCGGGGGCGAAAAATCGATCTAGATTAGTCTTATGTCTGAGAAAAAGCGTGTTTTTAAGTTTTCATGCGGCTTTCTTTCGCATTATTCCATGCAAAATATGGTCGATAATTACATACGCTTGGGCATAAGCATCATGATCAAGTGACCAAGGTGCAAGATCGACATTTACAGGTGTCCGGGTTCAAATCCCGGTGGGTTTTTACTTTTGTTTTTATTTATTATTATTTTTAGTTTTTTTTATCTAAAAAATACGATATAACAAAAAAGAACTTCGAGCAAAGCTCGCTCGCCCAGGTACTAGATAAATAATAAAACAAACCGCCGGCTTAACATGTTCTCTCGACCCTTAGCCGGGAGTCTATAACTCTTAATTTTTTTTAGCGGATCTATTTAGATTTTTGGTTCCTGACGTTTCCAATGCTTTACTGTAAAATCTCAAAATAAATTCACGAAAAAAATTTTACAATTTCACTATATGTTTATGAGCGAGCCACATAAAACACTCAGTATTTGATATTTCTTTACGCCATACCTCAACAACGTATTTTTTTTTAAAGAAACACAAGTACTTATTATAAACGTATCAACCCTGCGAGTAAAACCGCAAAAAACATTACAAATGAATAAAGAAATGAAATAGATTTAGAGAAAAAGTATATAGTTTTTAACATCAATGGAGCGTGCCTTATCGTCTCGCCGACATGTCTCTGTCAAAGCAGTATCGCCCCATCAGTTCTTTCTTTCTGAGTAATAAATCCTTATATTTGAAATAAAAAATTTTATTTACTGAAACTTTTTATATTATATTATCTTTATATTTCTGTTACAACGTAAGCAGTATATTATTATACTTTAATCCCATTATCTATCTATCTATACATATAATAAAATTGTAGAGGTCGAATGTCTGTACATAAAAAAAAATGCTAAAAATCGAGTCAGGGGGTGTAAGAGCAATAGAACAAATCCAGTTTTTTTTTTTCAAATTGTGTGTTTATCTGTCTGTTTGTCTGTTTGTACCTTATATCCCCGGCTAACATTTTAAATACTTTTCATTCCCGGAAAATTAAAGAGTACTCGTCGGATAGTTAAAAAAACTATGGTAATTTATACAGATTAGTACACAAGAACTACAGATTGGATTTTAATGAAACTTTACAATAATATAGTTCATACATCAGAATAACAAATAGAGAATCAGAATAATAAATTTTTATGCCGAAAAAATGTATGGTTCACATGGGATAGATTTTTTTTATTTGTCTAGAGGCAAACCCGAGCAAAGCGAGGATGAGCCGGTAGTACTAAATAATATTGACGTACAGTAAAAATATTAAAATTTACTAGAAACAAACAAAAATATTAAAATATCTAAAATAATACACTTTTGAAACTTACTATAACCACTATGCTTAATTGTTGTTAAAATTGAATAATAAACTAAAACGCTTTATTAGACGTAATCCTGAAGTGGTAGGATTCTCATCAATATTCAAAGCTGATCGATCGATGTCGACGAGTAATTATTTAGTGATTAAGTATCGAATTTATTTTACAAGCTTAGAACCCTCCTCTTAAAGTTTTAATTAAATACTTTATACTTATGAATAATAGAGTAATATAACTGTGATTCTCTAGGATAATTTAATATACTATATTAGAAACTAGAGACTTAACATTGGTTTCGTCCTTGACGACGGACGGACGAACGCACAGAGAGACAGACAGACAGATTTTCACATTTATAATATTAGTATGGAATTATATGTGTGTTAACACTTGTTGCGAGACATATACGGTAATTTACGGATGTTTGATTTTTTTTATGTGTTGTGAGCCCGTGACCTCAACACAATATGCTTTTGTCAGGCTTTTGTCTGTCCTTCTACCTAACCAACTAAAATTGAATATATCCTTTAGTAAAAACTAACCCCTAAATGATCTAAATGAGATATAGGCTGTAAGGAAAAATACTTGTACAAAAAATAATATTAAGAATTTTAAAATCTAGTAAAAACATTGAAGTGAATTTAGTAGAAATGAATTATAATTTCACTAACGACTCACCCTCGCTTCGCTTCGGGTTCGTCCCTAGACAAAAACAAATCTATCCCACGCGAACTGTACATTTTTCGGAATAAAAACTAACGTATGTACAATTCCAAACTATAATCTATCTCTGTGCCAAATTTTATTTAGATCCGTTCAGCCGTACTGGCATGAAAGAGTACTAAACATCCATCCACCCTCACAAACTTTCACATTTACAATATTAGCATGGATTTGTTATATTTTTTTCTAAGAATGTAAAACCTTATTTTTGTTTTAAGTCACTATGTTATGTTAGGTCTAATCAAAATCAAATTAATTAGCCCATGCGACGCCTAGAGCGAGGTCGAGGCGCTATCTTGACATTCGTTGATGGTATGTGGCTTGGTAATATTGGTTGATTGTGGTGGATCATTGGAAGGTTGTATTTCAATATTATATGTTGAAGTCAGATCGGTGTCGAGAGCCCGCTGTTCAATTAAACTATTAAAATTATCGCTTTAAGTTTATACATTGTGATTTCTCATCTATAGGTACGTATAACAATATTCTAACTAAGCCGTACATTCAATATTTTTTGGAAAATCTTATTGAAATAGACATTATTATCGAAATAGAGGCAGAATCTAAAGCTTTTAGAATTTTTGTATATCTGTCAGTCTGTTTGTCTGTCTGTGACTGCATCACGGGAAAACCACTGGAGGGATTTTGATGAAATTTGGTATGAAGGTAGCTGGTTATCCGGGTCATAACATATAGGATACTTTTTACTGCGGGAAAATATCTCATCTCTGAGAAATCTATACTAAATGTTAAAACGTAAGTAAGGACGATCCCAAGCGAAGCGAGGGTGAGTCGCTAGTATTAAATAATAAAATTGTATTGAACGTTAGGTAATTTATTTTGTGCCAATATTAAGCTCTGATAACGCCCACGAAATTTATAACAATTAATAATGATATTAATTGTTATAAAATATGAATGTTGCTCCTCCGTCATCTATACATATAATAAAATTGTAACTGATCGCTGTCTGTACATGGAAGATATTTGAGAAAAACTATTATTGGGGATCTTCATTAACGCAATAGAATCCAAAACAATGATTTTTAGTTTTTTTGTCTGTTTGTCTGTGCGTTTGTGCGCGCTAATTTTAGAAACGGCTTAACCGATTTGGGTGCGGTTTTCAGTAATGTATTTTGGTAAGCTTCACTTAACATTTAGTATTTGTTTTATTTCAATCGGTTCCTAAATAAAAAAGTTATGTCAATTTAAAGAATCATCTAGGGGCGAGCCCGAGCGAAGCGAGCCCGAGCGAAGCGAGGGTGAGCCGGTAGTATTTTATAAAAACTAATAAAGAGGATCAGATTAAAGAAAACCGCCGTACAAAGCTAGGGTTAAGTATTAACAAACTTTTATTATGTATTTATTTATCTAAAAGCTTCTGAGAATAAAACAGAATAAGCCCTATTGAAAGCATTATAAATCATTATAGAATATTGAAGTCAAATATTTCACCCACTTTAATGTTTATTGACTTAAATTTTAATGTAACGTACAGTTTTATTTTCTCTTTTTAGGGTTCCGTACCCGAAGGATGCCAACGGAAACCTATTCGTCTGTCAGAGGACTATATCTCATGAACCGTACAGCTAGAGTACTATAACAACAAATAATAAAAATAAAAAAATAAAACTACAAAAAAACATTTTTTAACGTTCGTAATCGATCACTAAAGTTAATATACTACATACATAGAGTAATAGTCATATGACTATTACTCTTAATATTTAACAGAAAGTACATGTATGATGGTACAGAACCCTTCGTGTGTAAATTCGACTTGTACGGTACTTGACCAATTTTTTATATTTATTTAAACAAGTGTTAGGGTTTGGGGTAAATTTTCATTTAAGTTTTCACACACACACATGCGACGGAGGAACGTTTATGACTTATTGTTTTTTATTGCTTTTCATTTTGTTTTCACTTGGGTTTCTTTTTTCTGACACCTGTAAAAGATAACTGCAGGAATAGTCCTTTTGCCTTGCTCTTACTCGGTCTTAGCAGCATCAGTTGAGTTATCGCCCTTTATCATAGATTAAGTTAAGTTTTTTACAGACTCTATCCATTTTCGCATTGTTTTTTATGGAAATAAAATTTTTGTTTTTTTTTTTTATAATTTTAAGCTTCTATTAAAATTTTCTCGTTCATTAAACTCTCTTAGTCTGAGATTCAAATCCAGGTCCTCGTAATTTCCAGATGTATAAATCTAGCATCTGGACCAATAAAAGATTTACCAGACATTATTCATTACTTGTCTCTTTGGAGTGTACTCCAGAAGCTTTTAAGTTTATAAAAATGTACAGCAATCCCTCTAGATTATCTAGCTTTCAACGCTAGTGGGTCACCAACAAGCTCTGACTCCATTTATCAAGTAGCACTCTTCCGTACAGTAAATGTACCAGTATGTTCAAAATCAATTTTATAAATTAAAGTATATCTATATTAATAAAATTGAAGTGTCTGTTTGTAATGTCAAAATAACAGCTTTATACTAAATGCATATGGAATAATATACAGTACTTATAAGAAAAACACAATTTTTAAAATTTTTGTCTGTCTCTCTGTTGGTTCTAGCTAATCTCCGAAACAGCTGGATCAATTTTAACGGGACTTTCACTGACAGATAGCTGATATTATAAGGAGTAACTTACTACTTTTATTTCAGAAAAAGAATTAGGGTTTCGCTCAAATAATTAAAACGTACCTAGGGATGCAACCAAGCGAAGCGAGGATAAGTCCCTAGAATTTAATTATATATTAATATTATTTTATAAATTTGTTAAGATATAACAAATATATTTATCCTATAAAAGGTACTTAATATACTATACGAGTACGATATATGTATGTACATATGTACCTACATAGGTATAAACTATAGAGTATACCTACACACATATTATTCAAATTATCCTTAAATTGTAATCTTTAACTTAAGATCCGAAGTAAAATTGTCGTTACATTTGCTAACCAAATGAAAAAGTATTTTGTATAAACATAATTCCATACATAAATAAATATATCTCATATTATTAAGGTATATTATATAAAAATATTTTTTTCACCTACTTGCTATCAAATAAATCTGTTTTCAGTCGTAGATCCTACTAATATAATAAATACGAAAGTTTGTGAAGATGTACGGGTGTCGGGATCTATAGAATAGATGTACCTATAGGTATATGGATGTTTGTTACTCTTTCACGCAAAAATTACTAAACGAATTTTAATGAAACTTTACAATAATATAGCTCATACGTCAGTATAACACATAGGTTACTTTTTATCCTGGAAAAATGTACAGTTCCCGTGGGATAGATTTGTTTTTGTTTTTCTAGAAGCGAACCCCAACAAAACGAGGGTAAGGCGCTAGTACAAAATATAGGGAAAATGGATAACCTAAATGGCTTGTGAGTTTCATAACGAAGTTTTTTATAGTTATACGAGTTTCAAGATTGTCTTTAGAAATTATTTTATTTCTAGTCATAGTTTTATATTTGCTTATATTTTCGTGCGATGGTAACTTTATATATTTATTGAATATCTTATTGGTCTAGTAGCTACCATATACGGCTGCAGACCCCGAGATCGTGAGTTCGAGTCCCAGATCGGCAGAAGTACGTATAATTAGATTTTTATTAATAACAAATTCTAAGCAGCAGCCCGGTCTCGTGGGTCGTAAGACGACACAACCGACAATACCACAGACACGACAAGTACGTTACATTTATTATTAACATTTGTAATTACCAAGATGAAATAAATCCTATATATCACTCACCTCAAAATCCTGCGAAAGCTAGTAAAATTCTTGTAAAAACGGTCGTACTTTTTCTAAAATTGATCCCGTGGAAACTTTTTTATACTTCCATAATAAATAGTAGGATAGCTGAAATGTCATAATAAGGTATTTTAGTTTTATTCATAAATGATGATATCTTCCTGACCGATTTCGGCCACGACAGTCAATCTCATTTAAACTCGCCAAGTGCGCAAAACTTCAACACGATCAGTGAGAGTTAAGGTACAGAATCAGCAGTTTTTCGTGTTTTCTGAGACACGGGGATGAAACACCGCCAACTTTCCAACTCCAGACTGTTACTGGGACTTTCTAAACAGAAAGACTCAATAACTAAACATGGCCCAACTCAGGACTCCAACCCAGGACTTCCGGATGTGTAACCGTACATGCTAGCCACTACACCATCGAGGCAGTTCTAAGTATCTAACGTTAAAAACAAACAGATGGGTATTTTATTTCTCTATTTGCAGGAACACGTAAAAATGCCATTTAGTTAAACGTAGTAAGGAATGGCTCATTATTACGATCGCCAGAAGATTTGAAGTTACTGCTAGCCTTTGTTCATTTACTCAATGATAATATCATTACCATTTGTTACATAAACTATGTATGCCTTAATAGCAGACATTTGGTTCCTTTATTGGCCAACTTCAAAAAATGGAGGTGCTTAATTCGAGTGTATGTTTTTCGTTAACGAATGTTACTTGATAACTTCTTTAACTGTTACTGAAACAACTCATCAAAACATAAATTACATCTATACTAATATTATAAAGCTGAAGAGTTTGTTTGTTTGGTTGAACGCGCTAATCTTAGGAACTACTAATTCGATTTGAATAATTATTTCTTCTTGCATTAGATAGCCCGTTCACTGAGGAAGGCTATAGGCTATATCTCATCCAGGAAAAATGTACCGTTCCCATGGGACAGATTTGTTTTGCGTTGAGAATGAGTCACTAGATATTAAATAAAAACAAAAACTTTAAAAATTATAGAAAAGAATTTTAAACTAAATAATTTTTAAATATATGACATAAATAATTTTTGTTAACAACGTAGGTACATTGTTAACCAATAATAATAATAATCAAACAAATAAAATAAAAATTTAGGTTTTTTGGAGCAAATGGATGTTCCACTTTGACAGTTCGATCCGTCTTTTATATCAAGATTGTATCTTGACATAAAAGTGAGATGACTGATCATTTTCCGGTAGTTAATCGATTAAGGAGTGTTATTTCTAATTAATATCAATCAAATATAAATAAACAAATACACAATGACAAGCGAGTTCCTCGCTTTGTTTTGATGCGTATCTGAATGCTTTTTGTACTCGAATTTATTAACAGCGATTCAGCCTCACTTGGTTCGGGTTTGTCCCTAGGTACGTTTTAACGGTTAGTTAGTAAGAGAAAAATTATATATGTAAATATGTTGGTATGATGAGTTGTTGTGGGTTGTATTATAACGTGTTTTCTGTAGGAATGAGATAGTCTATGTCATTTTCCATCTCTTTAACTATCTCCACACAAAAAATTACGCCAATCCGTCCCTCTGTTTCGACGTGAAAGAAGGACAAACAAAGTGGAACTGTACTTCGTACATAAAGTGTCAAATCTACAAATGCATTCAAGTAGTTTATATTATTTTACGGCTGCGTTTATAATTAATTATAAAGTAGAAAGGAAAAAGAAAAGGGTAATTTTTTTTCTCTTCATAAGAACCTTCCCCGGCCTTCAACGAATATTTGAAAAAAATATTAGCTGAATTGGTCCAGTCGTTCTCGAGTTATGCGCATAGCAACACATTTAGTTTTTTTTCATTATAGTAAGCATATGAGCGACCGAACTTCACTCGTAATTTTTCGGAAGAGTCTAAAAATTACATTTATTGAGAAAACCTAAATGATCAGAGATACACAAAATAAAAAATACATTTACACCAGAATTACTTATTTAGCATTATAAGATAAGATACTCAGGCAGCGCCTTTTGGTACCTAAATGTTTGGCTTATATACCTATTACTAGGTCTAACTGTGATCTAAACATCAACATCCATCTAATCGTTTCAGTGTGAACGAGTAACAAACATACAAACTTTCACTTTTATATGAATAGTGTGGTAATATAGGTCATAACAAGTTATTCATATCAACATATTTGAACATCGTTACTGATGCGATAAACTGCGAGAACATGATATAAATGGGTCGCCATTAAAACTTCTCCGGTATCCCATACATTAGCTAAAGTGAACAACACATTGTAACAAGTTACTCAGAATTGGATGTTCTATAAAAGTTACACCAACTTTGTTATAGTAATTTACTGTTCACAATTCTTGATTTATTTACATAAATGTAAAAGTTTTTTTTTAACTTTGTTTACTGAACGCTTATAAAAAACAGATACTCACCCTCGCTTCGCTTGGGGTTTGTCCGTAGACAAAAACAAATCTATCGGGAAATGTACATTTTTTCGGGTTAATATATAGTCCATTGCCTTTCTCAGTTAACGGGCTATCTATGCTAAAAGAATTTTTCAAATCGGATTAGTAGTTCTTAAGATTGGCGCGTTCAACCCAACAAACAAACAAACAAACAGCTTTATAATATTAATATAGATGTGTGTTTTTTAAACATCTTACCCTTTGTTAACTTTGAAAATATTTCAATACGCCTCTTTAAAACTAGATAAAAATTGAGGAGCAAGTTGTATGACTGTCTGTTATATTGTAGGTTCTAAATAATTTTTGGTGGTGGTTAAAAATATAAACACTTGTTTTCGAAACGATATATGGATTTTTAGGATTAAAACTACTCAAGCGAAGCCATAGACGGAAGTCAGACTTTTATATCTATATACTGTTGTAGATGTTTGTTACTCTTCCACGCAAGAACTATTAAATGGATTTTAATAAAACTTTACAATAATATAGATCATAACATTAGGATAACATATAGGCTACTTTTTATCCCTGAAAAATATACGGTTCCCGTGGGGTAAATTTGCTTTTGATTTTAAATAAAATCTATCTGTATAAACTTTATAAATGTGAAAGTTTGTGAGTATGGATGTTTGTTACTCTTTCACGCAAGAACGGCTGAACGGATCTGGATGAAATTTGGCACAGAGATGGATTATAGTCTAAAATAACATATAAGCTACTTTTTATCCCGGAAAAATATACGGTTCCCCAGCGATACATTTGTTTTTGTTTTTCTAGAGGCGAACCCCAGCGAAGCGAGGGTGAGCCGCTAGTACCTACATATATTAAAATTCTAACTCAGTCGAATCTGTATATTAAATATTTTTTAGAAAATCTTATTGAAATAGTCAATATTATCGATGCAGAGGCCGAATCTATAGTTTTTAGATTTTTTGTCCGTCTGTATATCGGTATGTCTGTCTGTGATCGCATCACGAAAAAACAACTGGACAGGTTTTGATGAAATTTAGTATGATGAAAGCTGGTTATCCGGGTCAATATATAGGATACTTTTTACTGCAAGAAAATATCTCGTCCCTGGGAAATCTATACTAAACTTTAAAACGTAACGTGGGATGAACCCGAGCGGAGCGAGGTTGAGTCGCTAGTTTTATATAAAACCTTAGATACATACCTACATAATACTAAAAGAGCAACTCGAAAACACAAATGCACTTTAAACTTGCAAAATCTTAGTACGTACTTATATTCTTGGTCGGCACTGTGTTGCTGAGCTTACGTTACTTTGAAGGATTATACCTTTGTTCTGTACTTTAGATGTCAACATTCTGTTAAATATGTTTGTAAGACGCTTAGCCTCAAACATTATCTTACTCTATATACGTAGAATACATGAAGCTTGTAGAAGTTTTCTCATTAAGCGGTAGGACTTGTCATGTAAGGAATTTGAAACAAATAAGAATTTCATTTGCAATAGTATTGACTTCGTTTAAGTAATAAATTTAGAATAGATAATAATAGTATTTTTTTTAAATCGACTGCGTAAAAAGCTAACTAAAAAAAGAGAACAAGTTGACGAAAGAATATAGTATTATCACACATCATAGGTATTATGCAGTCGGAGACATACACACAAGTAGCAAGATTCGCAGCTGTTATAAAACTTGTACATAAATTGTACATATCACAAATAAATAAAAAAAATACTAAGCATTAAATCGTAAGTAGGGACGAACCCGAGCGGAACGAGGGTGAGTCGCTAGTACTACTATATAAATGTGAAAGTTTGAATGGATGGATGTTTGTTACTCAATTACGCCAGAACGGCTGAACGAATCAGGATGAAATTTGGCATAGAGATAGATTATCGTTTGGGATAGCACATACTTTTTATCCCGGTAAAATGTACGATTCCCGTGGGATAGATTTGTTATTGTATTTCACTAGGGACGAACCCGAGCAAAGCGAGGGTGAGCCGCTAGTTATACATAACTAAACTAAGTGAATAGATTCGTGGATATAACTAATATTATGTTATAAAAGTTATAATTAGGATACTTATAATCTTTTTTCATGATTTAAAATCGACAATTAGACTATAAATTTCAAATCTTATTTAATCAGATTTGAGACGTTTGAAATTTTCTTCTTTGAGTTTCAATAGTTTTCAAGACGTCTAGACGTAAGTGATCGATAAAATACTGAAAATCGCCTTTTATTTGTCATTGCTTTTGTACGAGATTTTATTTTGTACTTTAGCAATCTAATAAAAATGAGGCAGAGCTAAGATGCTGAGTGAGATGAGGGATAAGATCTATTCAGTCATGGTTGTTTATATTTATAATATGTACCTATGTATTTAAAGTGTTATATGTGTAGTGTATCAGCTATCTAGTATCCATAATACAGGCCTCGTAGCTTAACATGGAACTGGATGGTGCTGTGTATTTAATGTCCCAACATATTTATTCATATTTATTTTATATAGATAGGTAAGATCTATTCATATAAAAAGTTATCTTTAAATGTTCAATAATGATTATGATGGAATTTCAACAACTACGTGAACACTTTAGTTATGAAAAATGTTTGTATGACCTACGAACAAATTGACGACACGTTTGACTCAGTTTGTAGTGATCCTACTTTATGTGCCAGCAGTCGCGGGTTTGATTCTCGCTGGGGGTATTCATTTGTGTGATGAGCACGAATACTTGTACTCTAGTCATGGGTGTTTATATTTATAATATGTATGCATTGAAAGATATATATGTGTAGTGTATCAACTGCCTGGTATCCATAACACAAGCCTCGTAGCTTTCCATGGAACTAGACGATGCTGTGTATAGCATATTTATTTATAAAATCAAAACACAGACTGACAAGCACTTTTATAAAATGTGATTTTGTGGTGTATTTATTATTATTTTTTATTTATGTACCAAAAAAAACATATAAAATAGAAAACAGATACCATTGTACAAAAGATGGCTTATGTCTTTAAGAGATAAGCCATCCTTTGTAACCCTCGAGCATGAGAAAAAAGAAATTAGAAAATAAAAAATAATAATTTTTGATATCAAAGATTACCTATTATATATTTTGTATTCCATTCTATATATATACACACATTTCTCATAATATGTATCAATAATATATATTTATCAAAGGAATAAGTTGCTAACAATATATTTACCATAATTTAGCTGTCATAGTTTCGAACTTATTTTTGCAAAGTGAAGATGTCCCGGAAACCATTTAATTTTTTTGCTTCCCAGACAAAAGTTTTCCGCACGGAACTTGTAAAACTTTTCGTTTCGCCCATTAAACATATTTTTAAAATCTATTACTGGCTGTAAAGTTTTTTATGTACCTACTTATGAAAATATCGGTTAGCATGGAATAGATAGTCTATATATTAGTATTATATATATATTAGTATTATATATACATAGGTAGTTTTGTATCCCTTATTTGAGAAATTATTGATTTCCCATACAAACTTTCATCCCCCTTTTTATCCCCAAGTGATCATTTTTAAGGTAAAAACTATCCTATGTCCTTTCCACAATCTTAAACTATCTTCATACCTTTCATCTAAATCGGTTCAGCAAGTTTTTTGTATATCCATTACAAACAAAAATACATTTTTTTCTCTCTTTACATTAGTAAAAATATGTATGTAGGTACGTACAATTGATTTATGATTTATTTTAATTATTAATGAGTGGTACGTGTGTAACATTCTTATAGATATAATAACTATACTATAATAACTAGCAACTCACTATTGCTTCACTTGGGTGCGTCCCTAGGTAACAAGAGACTGTATTACAGCTACGAATAGTCAGTCAAGTCATAGCCTATCTATATACTAAATTTCATACAAATTCGTTTAGCGGTTTTAGCCTGAAAAAGAAATAAATATACACACAGATATACACACAAATTTTCACCTTCAAAAAATTTATCTGATATAGAATAATGTAAATGTGTAATATTTATTTTTTAAAACGTTGAGAAGCGGACGCATACCATCTATATATATTCAGCCCTTTTTTAACGTCCCACTGCTTGTCCCATAGCTGGACACGTGCCTACCTTCAATATAAGGGAGATCAGGTTATAGCCCACCACGCTGGCCAATTGCGGGTTGGCGAACTCACGATGTTTTCCTTCAAAGTAAGACGAGTGGTAATCATGTTAGAAATTATATATGTAACAGACTGAGTATATACAGGTATAAAGAATAATAGAAAATGTAACAGTTTTTTTGACACTACATAGTTTTCTGCCTTACAAATTAATCAATAGATTTAAGGTGGTTGAATACAATAAAATTACTTACATAGTCTGTGATATAGATACAGATAAAAGATGGAGACGATCCATTATCATTAAGTAAGAAAAAGTTCTCGGATTTCTTTTTACTTTTTTTACGTGTAATAACGACCCTCTATCTTTTTACTACTTGACCGAATTGTAATTTTGATTCTTTACAGATCTAATTTAGATTTCATCATGTAATTAAGCTTTTTATTTAAATATCTAAATATATCTACCCGCTTATGTTATTTTTATATAACATTACTATGATTGTTGTAACGCATGCGAAACTTCGAGTACCAAAAATTCCAAAAGATAAATTTATTTAAAATGTCAAATATTCGCGTAAATCCAAAAAAGTATAACAACGTTATTTTATTTTAATAGTACCTGGGCGACCGAGCTTCGCTCGGAGTTGTTTTTTGTTATATCGTATTTTTTAAGATAAAAAAAACTAAAAACTTGAATAAATACAAAAAAAAAAGAAAAGAAAAACTGTGTATTCCGACCGGGATTCGATCCCGGGCATATTTGATGTCTAACTTGCGCCTGACCGCTTGACCACGATGCTTATAATCAAGTGTAAGAAATTATCAACCATATTCTGCGTAGAATAATGCAAACGAAAACCGCATGAAAACAGCGTTTTCCCAGACATGAGACTAATCTAGATCAATTTTTCGCCCCCCAAAGCCCCCATATACCAAATTTCAGCGAAATCGTTAGAGCCATTTCCGAGATCGCTGATATAAATAAATAAATATATAAAAATATAAATATACAAGAATTGGTCGTTTAAATATATAAGATTAGATATAGATAACATCCTATCATATATATATATATATATATATATATATATATATATATATATATATATATATATATATATATATATATATATATATATATATATATATATATATTATATATATATGTCGGAGAAACATGGTTATCTTCGACATCAGTAGTTGCGGGCTTAGTGGGCGTCATTGGGTAAGATGCGAGCACAAACACAATAGTACAGTTTCTTAGTATTTTAATCAAACAAGTTCACTACTCACAGATTATTCACTTTATGCACAGATTAAACAATATTCACTATACACACACTTATTGACGAAGACGACACTAACTAACGCGAAACGAAATTAACAGCCAAGACCGAGCAGCGGGTTCAGGGCACCGTTCCTTACTTCGACCAACGAAGCGATATACTTTTTAAGATCCAACTCGATCAGTTGCTATCACTCGAATGTGTCCCCCCAAGAACCAACGGACCCTTTTAAAGTAAAGACGGCGCCTCGACCCCGCTCGAGGCACGTGCTCTGCTCTGATTGGTCGTTACGCTAATTACAATATTATAACTTTTATTAAATTAATGAGGTTTTACAATTATAGAAATATGTAACAAATCAAATAAAATCAAATTAAGAATTTTAAAAGTAATTAAAATGTAAATTATTGCAAACAACAATCAACTCGACTCATAGCTTGCTCCGACACGGCCGTCCTGACGTATTACACGCCCTCGTGTGATGTTGAAGGCTGCGCATGATTATTATCTGCAGAAAAGAAAAAGATATTTTGTATAGTTCGGCCACTCCTGACCAAGAGAATCGTGTACATAATTACAATTTATCTTCTGCGCAACAACTTCGTTTAAGATATTTTTATAAAATAAGTGCCCTATAATAACAATAAGCCTTTCATAATCGAATCTGAATCCTAATAGACTCTATGCTACATAGTAACTTAAGTCAGTAGTATCGAAACAGCCACCTCGCCGTTTATCGCATTACACATTTGCAATATCTAAGTGGCCACCTCGCCTCTTATTCTGCAAATTTCGTTTTTCAATGGCCACCTCGCCTTTTAATGGCCACCTCGCCTTTTAATGGCCACCTCGCCTTTTAGTAGCCACCTCGCTTCTCACAAAGCTTAACCAAGCCTTAACAACCACCACGTTGTTAGGATATCCTATAAAGATAATTTATTTGCAACACACAAACACACACACACAACACACCGATAACTAATTATTTTAAACAAAATAAATTAAGTACTAAGATCTTACCATCATTGTCATCTGACAGACACGGATCCAGCTCAGTTGGGACATAGGATTGGGGGAGTGGACGTAAGCGGTCTCTCGCATACTTGTATGAACGATTACAATTCAGACTCTTGAGATGATACCTGTCACCGTCTAGTATTTCAATTATCTCATAAGGTCCTTTATATTTAGGGTCCAATTTTGTTTGATTCCGTTCGTGATTTTCGATTAAAACGTAATCCCCTACAGAAAACGAAGTGACCTTTGCCTTACTTTTATCGAAGCGTGCTTTATCAAGACATGCGTTTTTTTGCATTAACCTATTAGCTTGTTTCCTAATCTCCTCTACATCTACCTCGACCTCGTGATCGTCTACGGTTAATAAACTTAAGGGTCTAGCTACTCTACCTATTAACAATTCTAAGGGGCTTGCTTTGGTTACTCTATGAATTGTGCTATTTATGGAGAGTTGGATATCATCTAATGCATCTTGCCAGGACCTACTTGGGCTTGTTTCTACGACAGTTAACATGTTTTTTAGTGTACTCATTATACGCTCAACTTGGCCATTCGCACGACAAGAGCCGGTTGCTATTAAATGTAGTTGAATATTGTGTCTGGCGCAAAAATCTTTAAAATCTTTGTTCGCAAAACATCTCCCCTGATCCGTGATGACACGCACAGGGGTCCCGAAAAGAGATATGGACGCTTTAAGAGCGCTGATAGCACTATTAGTATTAATTCTTGTGGAATGCCTGAGTAACACATATTTGGTAAAAGCGTCTACAAGAACAAAAACATATTCTTTTTGATCGTTTTTGCCACTAAGCTTACCTGTGGCGTCGATGTGGATTGTATGCCAAGGAATATTAGCTTTCGGTATGGGGTTTTTTTTTTTTTTTTTTTTTTTTATAGTTGGGGAATGCATTTACGCATACCACCTATCCCCCAGGTGGTTATGTGGGGCTCACCGGCTAGAAGAGCCGGTACTACCCACTAAACCCCAACTTTCCCCTCCCCTCCGCCTCAGTGGGACGCCGCGGGATCGCTTACGCATAACTACCGCGACGCCCCGGCGGCAGGCCTGACGGCCACCAAACCAATGGGGCTGCTCCACAGTCCACTCTGCTGAACCAGAGAAGTACCCGGAGCAGCCCCATTAAACCACGCCGCCCACCGAAGTGGGCACCCTTCAATCGGCTGCAGAGGACAGGGAGAGCGGCAACGACACACCGACACTCCTCTTCCCCTGCAGCCCCACCGCGTCTGCCATCTAAGACGGTGGCAGCCCCGTCAAGGCCGCGGGGGGCAGGGAGAACGGCGCACCGAAATACCGGCACTCCTCTCCCACCGCGGCCTTCCCCTCTACCGGTTACGAGCCTGCCCTCCCACACAGTCCCGCAACCGGTCCCCGCCCTCCGGTCGCAAGACCGCCGAAGCGGCCCCGCTCCCGGTGGCCGCAACTCCGCTCAACGGAGAGCGGCCCCGTCTGGGTAGCGCCCTTCACCGCGGTTGACGGCCCGCGGTTAGGGCACCACCCTGCTGTTGGTCCGCGCCGGATTTCTCCGGTACCACCCGCTGCAGACTAAGCGGGTGGCGTTCCCCCATCCGCCACCTGGGGACGCGCCCGGTAGGAGTCAGCTCTCCCCTTTCGGTATGGGGTGTAGCTCTATCTGCTGTTTACCACTTCGCGACTTAGCTACTCTACATGTTATGCAACTTTCAACGAATTTTCTAACGTATTTTGCCATATTGGGAAACCAATAATGTTGATATGCCTTCTCTAAAGTTTTATCCCATCCCAGGTGGAGAATTGACTCATGAATATGATTTATAATTGACCAACGAAAAGCTCTAGGTACAATTGGTAGCCAAATATTGCGATTGTTCCTTTGAATTTTTCTGTAGAGCACATTAGATCGCAATTCATAGATTCTACAACTCTCCAAGTCCAGATCATCGCTTTCGAGTTTATTAATAATTTCATTGTATTCGGGGTCTCGACGTTGTTCTGCTTGTAACCAATTCGAAGATAACTCGGCTATATTGACGCGTTTTTCCTCTACATAATTTTCTTTACCTAAACTATGAGTATAGCTAACGGTGGTGCTGTTCAACTTAGGTAAGTGATTTCTCGAGAAAAAGTCAACGTGAGCCATTCTCCTACCCTCCCTATACTGTATGTTAAAATCGAAAGCCTGGAGGAAAGCCCACCACCGGTGCACTCTAGGGGTTAAGTCTACTTTAGTTCTCGAGGCTTTCAGAGAATTGCAGTCAGTGACGACTGTGAAAGTCCTACCATACAAATAATGGCGGAAATGCTTAACCGAGTTAACAACTGCTAGTGTCTCCAACTCGTAAGAGTGGTATCGAGACTCCGCAGACGTAGTGCGTCTACTGTAGTACTCTACCGGATGTAATTTTGTACCAGCTCTTTGAAAGAGGATTGCGCCGTAACCTTCGCTACTAGCGTCCGTATGTAACTCTATAGGTAATTCTGGGTCAAAAAGCATCAAAACTGGGGATGAAGTCAATACTGATATTATATCTTGTCTAATTGCCTCATATTCCGCGGTCCAAATTATTTTAGAATTATTGTTAGCTAATAGGCGGTAGAGCGGTGCCATCTTAAGCGAGAAGTTATTGACAAACTGCCTAAAGTAGGACGCTAAACCCAAAAATTGTCTAAGCTGAGTGATGGTCTGTGGTGGCAGGGACCTAGTCAACGCGGTTATTTTACGAGGGTTAGGCCTGATTTCACCCTCTGATATTTCATACCCCAAAAACTGAACCTGCTTCTTTAGAAATACACATTTTTTTTTATTGAACGAAAATCCGGCATCACTAAGAGTTTTTAGTACTACGCGTAACCGTTCCAACCCTTGCTCTACGTTATTCGCGGGTATAACTAGATCGTCCATGTAAACGATTGCGTAAGAGTGCGCTAAGTCACCTAGAGCCGTATTAATAGCTCTCTGATACACAGAGGGGGCGTTTCGTAAGCCAAACGGCATGGCAGTAAACTCGTAATGAGCGTCCGGAGTAATAAATGCAGTTTTCTCTATCGAATTTGACTCTACATTTATAGGAATTTGATAAAATCCACTAGCCATGTCAAGACAAGTATAAAAACGCGCACCTGATAACCTTTGAACTTGATCGCAAATTAAAGGTAGGGGGGTACCGATCGGGAACCGTATTAGAGTTTAATTCTCGGTAATCTACGCACATTCGGTCTGTGCCATCTCGCTTTTTCACTAAGAGTATTGGGCTAGAGAAAGGCGATTTGCTTGGTCTAATAACTCCAGCAGATAATAGTTCACTACATTTATTACGTACTATCACTCGCTCTTCAGGGCTTAAGTGATAAGGCCGCCGTTGCACGATTTTGCTAGGATCTACTAAATTAATTTCTAATTCACCTGTCTTTACTCTACTAGTAGGCGTGCCTTCAACAAATGAGTTCTTAAAGCAGCTAAGAAGTTCTATTAACTGTGGTTTAAAGTTAACAGGTATATCGGTATCCACGTCATGAAAATCAGCCACCGCGTTACCTACGTTACAAATATTAACGAGAGAGGGTTTCTCTACTATAGTAAGTTTATCACTTGATATGTGTACTGACAACCCCAAGGCCAACAAATCGCGTCCAATCAAAATATCGTTATTTAGGTAATCATCAGGTATAACGTGAAATAAAATTTGTACGTCATGGCCACTAAGAACGACCCTGCATAAAATTTGTGTGTCACATAATACACTAGATTTTCCTACACCAGTCAAAGTAACTATTGCACACTGCAATGTACCAACAAGCTTGCGAGAGACACTTTCTTTAATTAAGGAACAATCAGCACCGGAATCAAAACAAAATGAGAACTGCTCACCAAATTGCGTAATTATCCCGGTGACAGGTTTCATATCACACACGTCCACTCGCTTCACAACGCTTGGTGCGGCAGCGGGCTGTGCGCTGCTACTCGCAACCGGCCATGTTTTTGAGCACCGCGATGCTACATGGCCCTCAACACCACACTTGTAGCAAGTCACAGGGGCCCGCGTAACAACGGCCGTGTTGGGGCGCTCAGTGGTTGGAGTTGTTTGCTGCTTGTCATGCGACCGACTGAAACATTCAAAAGATTTATGACCAAGCTTTCCACAAGCGTAAAATTTTGTTGAAGCTAAACTTAGCCTAGGACGTTTATTATCTTGTGTAGTGCTTGCAACGGTCTTTGTTATTTCTTGGTAGCTCCGCTTGCGATAAGAAAAAAGCCATTAGTTCACGTTGCATTTTACAGCGGGTAGTTATCTCTTCAGAAAAAATATTGCGTTGTAACCTTGGCTCGATTTGCCCCATGTGTGCAAGTATTAAGGATACCACCATTTCCTCCTTGCCTAAATTACTCCATCGTGACATGAGTAAAGTAAATAAACGGCTTGCATATGCAGCAAGACATTCACCTTCTTGCGGTTTACCAGTAAGCATCTTTAATATCGTCGCTGCACATGTTTCTAACGTATCGAAACGAGAAAGAAAAATTTCCTTAAATTCTACCCATTTCATATTAGGAAAAACTATCTGAGAAAACCATGTTGCGGCTGAGCCTCTCATGGCCTTACTAAGTAAGAGAACTAGTTTACTTCCCTGTATACCATTATCCGATAAACAGATGTCCGCCGTTGCCAGCCAGGCCCGGGCGTCAGTGTCTGCATCTTCCGGCTGAAATTTAGGCAGCGTGATGGTCTTATCCTCGATATTCGGTGGTTTGGTTAGCGCCTCCACCAGTAACTTCATACTGTTTTGTTGCGCTTCAAATAACGTACGCCATCCGTCATTCGTCGCTGTCAATTCGCTCACGTTTTGTGCCTGCACATATCCCACTTCTGATGTCGGAGAAACATGGTTATCTTCGACATCAGTAGTTGCGGGCTTAGTGGGCGTCATTGGGTAAGATGCGAGCACAAACACAATAGTACAGTTTCTTAGTATTTTAATCAAACAAGTTCACTACTCACAGATTATTCACTTTATGCACAGATTAAACAATATTCACTATACACACACTTATTGACGAAGACGACACTAACTAACGCGAAACGAAATTAACAGCCAAGACTGAGCAGCGGGTTCAGGGCACCGTTCCTTACTTCGACCAACGAAGCGATATACTTTTTAAGATCCAACTCGATCAGTTGCTATCACTCGAATGTGTCCCCCCAAGAACCAACGGACC
This sequence comes from Argynnis bischoffii washingtonia, assembly GCA_033884665.1. NCBI lineage: Eukaryota > Metazoa > Arthropoda > Insecta > Lepidoptera > Nymphalidae > Argynnis > Argynnis bischoffii. The sequence goes on from CM066610.1 coordinate 1,752,257, forward strand.
CTTTTAAAGTAAAGACGGCGCCTCGACCCCGCTCGAGGCACGTGCTCTGCTCTGATTGGTCGTTACGCTAATTACAATATTATAACTTTTATTAAATTAATGAGGTTTTACAATTATAGAAATATGTAACAAATGAAATAAAATCAAATTAAGAATTTTAAAAGTAATTAAAATGTAAATTATTGCAAACAACAATCAACTCGACTCATAGCTTCCTCCGACATATATATATATATATATCATCTGAATACTAAGCACTGAAAGTGAAAGAAATTCAGAGCATTGGGGTTTGCGCGTACACTTGTGCTTTATAATATTTCCTGCACAGTTTTGCTAGTCCTTGTGAGAGTGGCCGCTGTGGTCAAATCGGTTAGAAAGTCATAAAATAGGAAGTATTCAAAATACTTCATTTAATCCAAATATAAATAATCATTTAAATATGAAATAGTAACATACGTAATAATTAAAAAAAAACTTAAAATTGTACTAATTCCACTAAACTTTATTTATTCTAGTTCTATACTTATATTATAAAGAGGAAAGATATTTTGTTTGTTTATATCAAATAAGCTTCGACACTATTGAACAGATTTAGATGAAATTTGGTACGAAAGTAACTTGAGACCCTGGGAAGGATATAAGATAGTTTTTATCCCGGATATCATCCCTTAAAAGGATAAACGGGGATGAAAGTTTATATGGGGAAGCAACCTAGGGACGAACCTAAGCGGCGAGTCGCTAGTAATGTAATAAAATAGTAATGATGTAAATATATAATTATTTCCATTCTGTTTCTTCATAATTCATTTGTTAGCAATGGCGTCGTCACAAGACCACTTCAATTAGTCCCGATGTGAACCATCCATCAAACATAATCGACATGTCTTACACATTTCTCTCTCATTTATAACCATTTACTTCTAAAATATGAAATGGATTTTTTATATAAGCTTAATCGTAAAGCTATTAAATATATAACTGATAACTTTTAAATGAAAATTTTTAAATATGTCCAATACACTCACTCTTGCGGTCATTTTAATGAGTCTAAGCATGAATATATTCATATTTATAAGTAAATAATAAGTAAATACTTATGGTGCCAACCGATACAAAAAGCAAACCGACTTCAAAAATATCTAATTATATTTATCTATAGTAAATGAAAACTACCAATCAGCTTACTTTTTTTTTTTTTTTTTGAAGTTGTCTTTTTTTTATTGAAATAAATTTACATTTATATACATAAGCCAAATAATTTTAAGTAATAGAGTTAAATATCCTGTGAAACGAAGCCGTTTGAATTAAGACGTATACGTAAATTTTGTACGTGAGTCGGTCTTCAGTAACAAATAGTCTTGCCTCGGCTGACATATTTGTTTTGTTTCATAAACAGCCAATTACAATACGAGTAATTTTCAAATACTCATACAAATATTTAAAAGCTGTAAATCATATAGAATTCAGAATTATAGATGATCTATTTATTCGGGAAACAAAAATCAAAATTAATCCGCAAAAAAATCTAAAAAGATAGGAATATTTAAAAAAATCTATTTATTATTTAATTGCTTTACACGCGTTTTTGTAGGTCTTTATATGATGAATGTTAGTCTAAAATCTTCCTCAAATATTCAATAAATTGAAAAATATTTTTCAAATTGGACAAGTGAATCTAGAGATTAACGCATACAAACAAATTTTTCATCTATTTTTTCACTAAACTACGTAATTAAATTTTGGGAGTATTTCAAACTACTTCTAATAATAATTATAACAATTTGAAACTTTATACGGAAAATCTAAATATTCAATAATGTGATAATATCAAGCATCATCAGCAGATATTGAAGCTAAAAAAGATAGTCAAACTTTCGAATTTGGGTTCATTTAATTAATTTTGACTAACCCAATATAGAAAAAATCTGAAAATATAAGATATCTACTAATAAATTTATTTTATTATATTTTGTCACATAAATTTTATTTTGTCATAAAACATATTGTCTTTTCTAATAAATAAATGTGAACGTTGTGAGTATGGATGTATGTTTGTTACTCTTTCACGTCAGAACGGCTGAACGGATTTGGATGTAATTTGGCACAGAGATTGAATATAGTTTGGAATAACACATAAGCTACTTTTTATCCCGGAAATATGTACGGTTCCAGTGGGATAGGTTTGTTTTTATTTTCCTAGCGGCAACCCGAGCGAAACGAGGATGAGCCGCTAGTTTCTTATAAAATAAACTCAATACCTCTCTCAACTCGAACTCGGTACAACCTAGGGACCATTGAAAATATTGAAGAAACAAAGATACCTTTAACGTTATATTGTTCATAGGGTTACTAATATTTTAAATGCGAATGTGTTTGGAAATTTACCCTTTTACACATCGAAGGAGGGACGGGTAGAAGTGATTATTTGATCGATACTTCTAGAGTCGTAGTGAACAATAATACTTTTTTTATATAAAGTGATTCCTGTACAGCTCTCAATAAAATTACTTAATTACATCGCCCATTGGTCAAAATTCGATCATAATCATTATTGAAAAGAAGAAAACATATGTACATAACAAATAGAATTTACTTATCTATAGAAAACAATCTGTTTGTATTGATATCACTAAATTCTAAAGCTTTTGACGACAATAGCTACTAAACAAAAAAAAATCGATTGACAAACAGAGGAGAATAAGCTATTTTGTCTTTGCTTATTTATATACACTAGGTACGTTTTAATTTTTTTGAGTGAAACCCTAATTCTTTTTCTAAAATAAAAGTAGCCAATGTTACTCCTTATAATATCAGCTATCTGCCAGTGAAAGTCCCGTTAAAATTGGTCCAGCCGTTTCGGAGATTAGCCGGAACAAATAGACAGATAGACAAAATTTTTAAAAATTGTTTTTGTTATAAGTACCGTATATAATTTCATACGCATTTAGTATAATGCTGTTATTTTGACATTACAAACAGACACTTCAATTTTATTTATCTGTATACATGTATAGATATGTATATATGTAGATACTAAAACATTACACTGACTTCAAAATGGTTTCAAAATAGTTAAGTATTCCACTCTTAGGAATATGTTTTTATATATAATATTTATATGAGATTCTTTAGAAGAGTTATGAAATTAGCTTCATAAGTATGATGAAGATATTACGTTAAACAAACATACCATACACTTAATTTGAGTAGTAAGTTGTGTAGGATGTGTAAAAATGTTATGTTATGTGTATATATATATATATATATATATATATATATATATATATATATATATATATATAATAAAAATGTAAAGGTCGAATGTCTGTACATAGAAAACACAAACACTAATGATTGAATTTTAATGAAACTTTACAATAATGTAGTTCATACATCAGAATAACCAATAGGCTACTTTTAATCCGGAAAAATATAGGAATCCTTTGGGATAGATTTGTTTTTGTTTGTCTAGAGGCGAACTCGAACGAAGCGAAGGTGAACCGCCAATTTTTATATAAAACCGTTTAATTTTGCTAATAATATATTTACAAAAAAATACCTTTTCTTAAAAAAAATGTAGTCTTCCGCAAGAAAGTCCAATGAAATTTATTTTGTACGAAGCATTTGAACAAGTACACCGCAGAACATAAATGAGTGTAAAAGTTCAGTATAGTGGCACTTGATTACTGTATTCAGTGGTTTTCGTACACAAACTCTGCTAGACGAGCTTAGGATTTAATATAGTATTTAGTTTAAGCATGTAAGTAAATGAGTCGAAAATGCATTTTAGAGGAAATGATTAAAAGTGTTCGCTGCATTTAAATATAAATAAATCGGCCAAGTGCGAGTCTGTCTCGCGCGCAAAGGGTTCCGTACCATTATCTATAAAAACAGCAAAAAAAATCATGTCTGTTGTATGGGAACCCCCTTAAATATTTGTTGTATTTTAATTTAATTATTTATTTTTAAAGTGAATATAACTAAATATTCTGTGAATATTTCAAGTGTCTGTTGCTTCTATCAATATCGAGCTAAAATGAGCAAAAAAATAACGTTTGTTATATGAGAGCCTCCTTAAATATTTATTTTATTCTGTTTTTCAGTATTTGTTGTTATAGCGGCTATAGAAATACATCATCTGTGAAAGTTTCAACTGTCTAACTATCACAGCTCATGAGATAGCCTGGTGACAGATGGACAGATAAACGAACAGACGGACGGACAGTGAAGCCTTAGTAATAGGGTCCCGTTTTACCTTTTGGGTACGGATCCCTAAAAAAGAAAATTTGAAATGCTTGCTTCAGTATAAAGCAATGTGCAATAATAAACAGAAAATGAAGTAAAAGACATTATAATAGTGATCTATACTAATATTATAAAGCTGAAGAGTTTGTTTGTTTGTTTGGTTGAACGCACTAATCTCAGCAATTACTTATCCGATTTGAAAAATTCTTTTTGCATTAGATAGCCCGTTAACTGAGGAAGACTATAGGCTATCATCTCGGAAAAAGGTACGGTTCCCGTGGGATAGATTTGTTTTGGTTAGGGACGAATCCGAAGCGAAGCGAGGGTGAGTCGCTAGTAATATAATAAATAGCAAAATGAACTAAAAATCTAACACGTTTAACTCTAAACAAGTTCTCTAATAAGCGTCGCACCGTAAAATGACGAGGAAGTTTCAAACAGCAGCAGGTGTCATACATAGAAACCGCAAAATGAGCTTATAGCCATTTTATGCCAACTGCTAAATGAAATTCACTTCCGTTTCATTTTAAACTTAATCTTTCGACTAGTTTAATTTTATATGTATGTAGTAATAAATAGAGCCTTTTATGATACAACACTCTTGGTATTTTCACCGTCATTAAAACATATAGTATAAAATATACTGTATGTTATTATGCTTAGAGGCTGTAAGGTAAGTTCTAAATATCAGTGACTGTTTTTTGAAGTTATACTTCTTTTGACACGTTTGGGAAAAATATGAGAGTAAAATTTTTACGATGCGAGCGCACACAGACAGCCAAAAAGGGACATAGTGAAGTTAGCTGGTAACTGTTTGTTGCGATGGTAACCGTTGTTATTGTCTGACAAATGATATGTATATATAGGATCAGGGGCCGACATCTTCTTTTAAAAGAAACAGCAAACTTCTGTAACACAAAACAACACTTTAGTTATCACCAATACGCAATAATTAACTTCACTTAGCACGTGCACCGGGCAACCGCCGTCCAACGAATGCCCCCCAGCCGCATTGCGTGCTCCGTTTTATAGTGTTTTGGTGGTGGGGGTTTGCCCGTTGCACGTGCCGTGCACAATCATAAATGGCGCGCCGACACGGCCATGCTGACATGCGCACGTCCTCGTGTGCGCGCATATCCTTTGTACATCTATGAACAAGAAAGATGTTCGTTCATCCTGACATATTTTTTAACAAACTAAACATAATCCTCAACTGTATTAAATCTTAGCTATGTTTAACACATCATTATTACTGTTAGGTATAAGATTATGAAACACATTCTATAATAAGACCTGGTCCGGTTCCCATCAACTCCTTCAAGGCTACTAAAATTTAGTATTGACTCCTTTAGCTTAAACTGGACTAGATTATTATCCCTGCAATTTAAACTAGACTGAGTTGTGCTAGTCTGGGCATAAGCCCCTTTAGCTTATTGTGCTAGTCTGGGCATAAGCCCCTTTAGCTAGTTGCTAGACTGGACCAAAGTCCCTGTAGCTGAGTCAAAGGACCGGATTATTCCCTTCAATGACTCTTACTTTTTTTTTACCATTTTTTTTTTCTTTTTTTTTTTTTTTACCATTTTTTTTTCTTTGTAGCACTTGAAGGTAGCAGTGAGCGTGGATCCCACTTCTGATATAGGATCAGGGGCCGACATCTTCTTTTAAAAGAAACAGCAAACTTCTGTAACACAAAACAACACTTTAGTTATCACCAATACGCAATAATTAACTTCACTTAGCACGTGCACCGGGCAACCGCCGTCCAACGAATGCCCCCCAGCCGCATTGCGTGCTCCGTTTTATAGTGTTTTGGTGGTGGGGGTTTGCCCGTTGCACGTGCCGTGCACAATCATAAATGGCGCGCCGACATATATAATATTATATTCTTTCCTTAATTGATATTCTATAAATATATGGTAGTAATATGCCTAATATGCCTTATTTAATTATTTTTATTAATTTATTATTCCTTTTACAAACAGAGGATTGTGACATACGGAATGAAATCTTCAGCTATTTTTGTTCTGTTACGCCAAAGAAGTATAACTTCTTAACACACACACGTTTTTTAATATCACTGCAGCCATAAGTCATATATTCAGTATCACTATTGATAAGCTGTAGTGGGTCCAAGAGTTTTATTTTCGAGTCTCGAGTTAAGCTAAGGCTGATGCTATACTCAAGTCAAGGGATTCTTTATAGTAATTTGATGTTGGAAATTGCCACGGCTAATTTAAATTTGAGACGCATATAATACACATAAAATTTGAGCAGGCATATTTACTGTCTTAGTGATAATGGCTGCCGTAACCGAAGTTCGAGTCTGAACACTAAGAGAATTCTGAAGTACTTTAATCATTATAATGTTGTAGTTAACAATTATAACGAGGTCTACCTGATGCTAAGCAGTCTCCGTAGCTTAATTATATACATACACTAGCGGCTCACCCTCACTACGCTCGGGTTCGCCTGTAGACAAACAAAGAAGAACCTATCCCACAGGAACTGTACATTTTTCCGGGATGAAAAGTAGCTTATTTGTTATTCTGATGTATGTGTATTATTGTAAGTTTCATTAAAATCCAATTAGTAGTTTTTGTATACTAAGCTGTATAAAATACTATAGTTTTTTAACTATCCCAAGGGAACTCTTTAATTTTCCGGCATGAAAAGTATCTAAAATATTGACCGGAGATATAAGGTACCATTGTATGCAAAATGTCTACAGTTTCGGAGATTAGCCCGTACAAATAGACAAACAGACAGAGAAACAAAAAATTTGAACAAAATTTGGATTTGTTCTATTTCTCTTCTTACATCCCTTTGACTCGGTTTTGAGCATTTTTTTTTCTATGTACAGACACTCGACCTCTACAGTTTTATTATACTTATAGATGTCGGGGCCATGAGCACCACTTTACCTTATAAAGGGGAAAGAAAAGTACAAAAGAAGAGCGGTCTTTACACATAATGACCGAATTTTGGTCAATATTTTGTGTCATGGTCGACTTCCTAATCAGGCCAGTCCACTAACACTAACGGGGGTTTTACAAAAATTGAATGCATAAGGGAAAATATTTGAAACATACACACAGTGTAATTTAGAAACAGACTTCATTTGCAGCGGCTTCATGTTTGAACTCGATCCAACATTCCTGCAATACCCGAGCGGGTGAATTCAGAATACGTTGCTCATCATAATTAATTGTAGTAATGGAATTTACATGTGTAACTTGCTAATGCACGCGGCTTCACCCGCTTGAAATGCTTATCTGCATTATATATACAAATACGTTTGAACTCCAAGTATGAGAAATTATTTTTTATGTCTTTCATATCTTACTTGTCCTAATCTTTTAAGTAATTAAATCTTATAACTATCTATGTCTATAAACTATAGTAACTTATACAGTTTAGTACACAAACACTACTGATTGGATTTAAATGAAACTTTATAATAATATAGTTTATATAACAGAATAATAAATAGACTAACTTTTAGTCCGGAAAAATGATCGGTTCCCGCGGAAAGGATTTGTTTTTTTTGTCAATGCTCTTTAATACAGTTAAATAAATACGTGTTTAAGTATTTTTTGAAATTCATCCCATAAGAAGGTATATTAGAGGATAAAAGTTTGTATGAAGCCTACCTTTTTAGATTTTCTTTTGTAGTTTTAACGCGAGCGAAGCTAAGGGTTCTGCTAGTATATTATAATTAAAATAAATTAACATATTTACAGGAATTGAAACAACATTCAATATTTTGAAAATAAAAAGAAATATTATAACGTTATCTCTTTTTCATTATATTACTATATAATGAAAAAGAGATAACGTTATAATGTATATATATATATATATATATATATATATATATATATATATATATATAGATATATATATATATATATAGATATATGTATAATATGTACATATTTACAGTCGGATGGTATAAAACATGATGTTGAAACAAAAACATAGTTTAACAAAGGATTGCGCTTATCGACGCCGCAATTAATCGACCAGAGTTTCCAATAGATTATTATGTTTGTATAGAAAAATCGTGAATGTATTTTTATGAGCCACTTTTAAATATAAAACAAATGAATAAAATAGAGAGTATTAGAGCTTTTATTAAAGTTTAAGTTTCAATAGCCACGCTCAGAAATCCTATACACAGGTAATGAAAATTAAAAAAAGCAATATATGTAATTAACTATTGGCTCAAATATCTTAAACATCTATCATCTAAAACTTAGTACAGATTTCTCAGAGATAAAATATTTTCCCGCAGTAGAAAGTATCCTATATATCTACTCGGATAACCAGCTATAAACATACCAAATTTCATCAAAATCCCTCCAGTGGTTTTCCGTGATGCGGTAACAGACAGACAAAAATTCTAAGAACTATAGATTCATCCTCTGTACCGATAATAACGTCTATTTCAATAAGATTTTCCAAAAAATATTTAATGTACAGATTCGACTCACTTACAATTTTATTATATGTATAGATATATAAGCAAGCAGATAGACAAAATTTTGTTTAGTTTGTAAGGGATTATGTGTAAATAATATAATGTAATCATATTAAGGTCATAATAACGTAGCTACATGTTTTAAATAAAGCTATCTTTTCCGATTTTTAAAACAACGTCAAAAAGGAGGAACTTCTCAATTCGATTGGTATTTTTTTGTATGTTCACCGATTACGCTGAGATTTAAGATCTGATTTAATTTGTGATTCTTCTTTAGTTTGATGAGAAATAGTTGCTATTTGGTGCCATAAATTTTTTTACAGAGTATGGCCCAGTAGTTTTCATTTTGCTTGATTTGACAAACCCAATACGTTAGAATCTGATTTTAGAGCCAGAATTTGTAGTGTTATTAATAAAAGCGAATTTTAGTTTGTCAGTCTTCATACTTTGCTACTACTATTATGTCTACACTAAAAAGGGAAAAATAAAAACTTTTTAAGAACAAAATAAAAAACGACTTCAAAAAAAGCACTAAAAAGTAAAAAATAACTAATCGGTAGTTTTTATTTACTATAGTTACCTAATCAGATATTTTTGAAGTCGGTGCTAGCCGATACAAATCAAAGTTTTTTTTTGAGGATTTAGATTTTTGCGTAAAATGCGTTAAAAAATACATTTTGTAATTTTGCAACACATATATAATGAACTTTGAGACGTCTAAAACGACACGACAATTACTGTAAAGAATACGAAATTTTGGGAATCAAAAGTCAAAATAAGTCCGCGAAAAAATCCGAGAAGATAGTTTTATTTAAAATATCAAATAATCTTGAAATCTAAGAAAGTATGTTCTTATAAGTTTATATTGAATTACTACTTCACATCTTTTCTGTCATTATTTATTTAACCGCATAAATGTTTGCGTCGGTCTTAAAAGCTAAAGCGCGGTATTAGCAATCTGAGAAAACTTATTTCTATCGAAGTTCAATCTTGCTATACCGTAAGTACGTAAACTAATATCTTTAAAAATACTTACATATTATATTTCAGTTACTAACAGACAAGACACTGGCCCACTGATTTTTAAAATAAATAATTAATTTAAATTTTTGGTTTCTATAACTTTTTTTCCAGTGATCATCTTTGAAAATATCCAAGAATTGACGAATATAGTCATTTTAATTTATTTTTAACATGTTATTTTTCCAACTTTTTTAAAAATTGCAATAATGGTCAGAAAAAATTTTTTTGGTCATAACTTTTAATTGACTTTAAAGAAGAGATGACAAGATTTTCAAAAAAAAAATCGCTCCACCTTTAAAAAAAAATTCGCCCCACCTTAGACACATACTAAGCCGACGGGTCTAGAAGCAAATATTTTGCATAAAAATTCCTTACATAATATAAAGGTGAGGACTAAAGAGGAATTTTGGAAATTCCATCCCTTAAGGAGGTTAAGTATGTAGGAGATAAAAAATTGTACAAAATCTCTACATTGTTAAGGGTGTTTTTATAAATAATAAAATGGATATCGATGGATGATGATGATGCATGAAGTTGTGTGTAATGTTTTTATTGCTTATGGGAGAACCCATATATAAAATTGTCAAGTATAGAATACTAGTTTTTGGTTATTGGGTTCAAGAGTAGTCGATTTCAGGATGCAATCTATTTCCTTGCCAAATTTTAAAAGGTTACAGACTTTCTACTTTCACATCTATACTAATATTATATAGTTGAAGAGTTTGTTTGTTTGTTTGGTTGGTTGAAAGCAGTAATCTCAGGAACTACTAATCCGATTTGAAAAAATATTTTTGCATTAGATAGTCCGTTAACTGAGGAAGGCTTTAGGCTATATATCATCTCAGAAAATGAACAGTTTTTTTTGATTATTCCCGTGGGATAGATTTGTTTCGTCTAAGGACGAACCCGAAACGAAGCGAGGATGAGTCGTTAGTTTATAATATTAGTAAAGTGTGTATGTGAAAGTCTGTTTGTCGTTCTATTAGCGTGTATTCCTTTTATGCAGTGATAGGATTATATGTACATAGACTTAATTCTTTTTGTACAATAAGTTAATATTAAATTAATATGCCAGAAAGTAACAAATACTTTTATCTTAGTATATCCAACTAAAGTAATAAGTTAAGAGATAGAGATAGATTCTAGTAACTCAAATATGTGTGTGTGTATTCAGCCCTTTTTAACGTCCCACTGCTGGGCACGGGGGCACGTATTGAAGGGGGGCCCCTTCAATACGAGGGTATCAGGCCATAGTCCACCACGCTGGCCAAGAGTGAGTTGGCGGACTGCACATGTCTTTAAAAAACTTGCTAGGTTCTCTCGATATTTTCCTTTACCGCAAAACAATCAACCACAATCATGATAAAAATGATTCGCACATGGAAATATCAGATTAGCGAGACTCGGGATTTGAACTCGCTTCACTCGGTTTCTCAAGCGAGCGCGTTACCACTGGGCTACCACTGCCTCAAGCCTCAAATATGCATCTATTTTGAATTTGGACTTAGCTGAGAAATAAATATCTCTTTTTAAATTATTTCAATACTTTACAATATTGTAATTAGCAGAGGTCGATTGAAAAGGTTCTATGGCATAAGAGCGTTTTGCAAAAATTAAAGTAAAAAGTTAAAAATATATATTGCGTTTTTCATAATTTAATATACCACAATTAATTCATGAATATTTCATTTCATGAAATTGTTACGTAGCAATTTCCAACGTAGAATACGAGAACAATTCTTAATTTTCACCTTTTATCGTAATTGCGATCTCAAGGAAATAATTTTCAAGTCGGGCCTAAGTGCTGTCGGACCCACTTGCGAGATGTTTGAGATTTTGTAAGATGTTGTATTATAATAATACTAGCGACTTACCCTCTCTTTGCTCAGGTAAGTTTCTTGGTGCCTTTTATATTTATAATATTAGCGACACTCACTTCGCTTCGGGTTCGTCCCTAGACAAAAAATCTATCCCACGGGAACCGTACATTTTACCGGGATGATGTCTAGCCTGATAGCCTTCCTCAGTTAACGGGCTATCTAATGCAAAAAGAATTTTTGAAATCGGATTATTAGTTCCTGAGATTAGCGCGTTTAACTAAACAAACAAACAAACTCTCCAGCTTTATGATATTAATATAGATAATACTAGCGACTCACTCTCGCTTAGCACGGGTTTGATTTGTATGTTTTAACGATTAGTATGGATATTATACGTAACCTATATACTACTCCAGACTATAATCTATCTCTATGTCAAATTTCGTCTAGATCCGTTCTGCCGTTCTGACGTGATTGAGTAACAAACACCCATCCATACAAACTTTCACATAATATTTATTATGGGATTATGAACAAGTGTCGCCACCTATTGGTAAATTTTGTAACTAAGTGTAGCCTATGTTACTCTAGGTTATAGTCTATCTGTGTAATAAGTTTCATCTAAATCCGTTCAGCTGTTTTAGCGTGAAGAAGTAGCAAACATACAGACAAATTTATATAAAATGTATATTAACTAAATTTGATAGCCTCAGTTGTATTGCATGTCATTGTAAAATTTAATATGTAAATATCTCTCGTCATGGTGTTTGTGGTCGCTCTGCTCCGAAACAGCTCGACCGAGTTTAATGAATTTTTAAAGTTATACTGCTTTTGGGACGTGTCGAAAAAATTATGGAAGTAAAATTTTTACGACGTGCGCGCACACCGACAGCCAAAAAGCGACATGATGACGTTAGTTTTGGTGACGTTAGGTGACGTTATGGTGACGTTGTTTGTTGCCATGGTTACCGTTGTTATTGTCTGTAAAATGATATATATTATTATTATTTTCTTTCCTTAAATGATATTCTATAAATATATGATTGTAATGTGCCTAATATGCGTTATTTAATTATTTTATCAATTTATCATTCCTTTTACAAACAGAGAGAGTTGTGATATATGGGATGATATCTTTAGCTATTTTTGTTCTGTTACGCCAAAGAAGTATATCTCCTTATGTGCGTAATAATAAGTACACACACACGTTTTTTTAATATTTGGAAGGTATGAGAATAGGTCGTAAAGTATTTTTCACCCTCCTACCTTAATTTTTTCGAAGGCTTTACAGCAATTCAAAACCGTCGGGAACCAAAAATCTAAATAAATCCGCAAAAAAGTCCTAAACATTATTTTATTTAAAAGAGCATCCGTACCTCGTAGTTAATAAGTGGAATACCTAACTATCTTTACTAATATATAAAGCTGAGGACTTTGTTTGAATGCGTTTATCTCACGAGAAATTATATTTGCGTTTGATAGCCTTATTATTTAAGGAAAAGAAAGTAAATGACCTAAAATTCGAAGATTACTATAACATATATATATATATATATATATATATATATATATATATATATATATATATATATATATATATATATATATATTTTGATAATATTCTACCTAGTCCATGATCAGACCAACTCGATATCGATATCAATAGACCACTTTAGTTTATTTTTATATATTCCATATCGATACTATAATTAGAAGTAAATTCAAATTTAAACTAATAAAAGCGTGTTAGAAAAACAATAATTTAAATCGATTTACAATTGGTGAAAGTATCGAGGGACATACAGAAAAAAACACACATCGAACTTAAATATTGCACAATATAAGACTTACAAGAAAAAGTCTAGCTTATAATGGCTCTTTAAAAATGTTGCTAGGTAGATAATTAAGAACTCATTATTATTATTATTATTATGGAAGATAAAGCTTTTCGCAAATAGCTTCAAAAGCACTTGTAATAAGTCTAATTAAATAAAGTTTATTTCATTTCAATAGTAATATAATGATAGCCTCCAGGTTAATTTTCTTTTAAATAGTATATTCATTCAAAATTAATATTGTGTTTTTATAGTAAGAAAATTTTCTCTTAAGATTATATTATTATACTAGCAACTCACCCTAGTTCCACTCAAGTTCATCCCTAGTTTCGTTTGAACGTTTAGTATTAATTTCTCAGAGATGATATATTTTTCAGCTGTAAAAAGTATCCTATATGTTGACCCAAATAACCAGCTATCATCATACTGAATTTCATCAAAATCTGTCTAGTGGTTTTCTCGTGATGCGTTCTTAGACAGACAGACAGATTCGGCTTCTGTATCGATAATAATGACTATTTCAATAAGATTTTCCAAAAATATTTAATGCACTTAGAATTTTATTATATGTATAGATTTTTTTGTTTTTTTCTTTCTTCCCTTTTAATTCATGGTAAGTTGAATAACAAAATATATTTGACGATAATTTTTAGACACTTTCAGAAATTTCAGTTCTTTACTTGTGGTCTATCATAAAACCATAAAAAACTATATTTATGAATCGAATTTGATCGTTTTCGCCAGATTTTGATATATCTAGATTCTTTCATAATGCGTCACCATATAGCGATTTCACAACGTGACATCCGCCATATCGTTTATCTGCAATCGTTCAAGATTTGCCTCGCTACGTGCAGGCATATCGATTCAGTAGGGTTACTAATGGGTTCTAGGTTTAAAAAAAAAACCTAACGAAGTATTTCAAATCGGTCACCATGATTTAATTTAAAATTTTTAACATATTTAAAAAGTTTACTGGATGTAAAATTTAAGTACTTAATGCCTGTTATTTAACTACTTATCACGATATGGCAATTTTTTTAATTAGGATACTCCTAATTAGTACTCCAATTAAAACTTTGCACTCACATTTCAGCGTAATGTGTACAAATATAATCTAGCCTAGACAGATCATGATCTGGCAATTCAAGAATAGGACTTTGGCATATGTAATACATATGTACATACCTACATACATCTATCTGGGTCATTGTATTCGGGATTGATTCTACAATATCCAGCATTAAACTACAGTATAATACATCGTAAATAGACCAAATAGTCACAATAGTGACTGGTATATTGGAAAATAAGAGATAGAAACTCCAAATGCAACTTTAACGTTTCAAATCCAACGATATCTGTTATCAAAACCCATACGCAAATGTATTCACGTCGAGCTTCACTTCCAATACCGCGTCGTAACGTGCAGATAGCAAAATGACTATAGAGCAACATTATCGTTGAGTTTCACTAGTGGTATAAACATTTAAGATATTCTCCTATAAAACATATGTAGTATGAAATAGCCTAATAATTTCTGGGATTTCTTTTGGATTTATAAAATACTAGCAGAACCCGCGACTTCGCTCGCGCTAAAGCTCATCCCCTATTTTACCCCCTTATGAGATGAATTTCGTAAAATGCTAAACACGCTAATTTAATTGTATTGAAGAGTGTTAATACCAATTTTCAAATAATTCTGATCATAAATAAAATTTACTTTTCCCGTGGGAATGAGATAATCAACCGCAGTAAAAAGTAACCTATATCACTCTTCAGCTCTCCAACAATCTTTACACAAAAAATCACGCCACTTCGTCACTCTGATTTAACGTGGAAGAAGGAATAAAAAAACAAACAAACATACACATTTTCACATCTATAATATTAAGTAGTGGCTTTTACCCGACTACCAAAAAAGAAGGGTAATGTTTTTCTTCATTGTCATCAAAAATATATTATACTAGCAGACGATCGTTAATTTTGCAATAAAAAAGGAAATAATCGGGATTAAAACTATCCTATCTTTTAAGTCGAAACAAATCATATATTTAAAAAAAATACGTTAAGAACGGATAAGTAGTTTCGGAGTTCATCCCGGACAAACATAGTGACGCGGAAATTTTATATATTACGATTATGTTAATATTTTAAGGGACCATAATTTTTCTGTATAATTTTTTGTGGGGTATATATAAATTCATATGTATGTATTTCTATTCAATTCACAGCATGAACAAGAGAGCCAATTGCATATTAAAGTTACTAACTCACCTACAAGACTACCCATTAAATTACTTTGCAAGTCTTAGAAGTCGATTTTAACCTTCTAATCATCGTATTAATTTTAAACACTTGTTAAAGACACTCAAAAATAAAATAAAATAAAAAAATAAATATGTTGTGACATTAGCACACAGCACCATCTAGTATCCATGGTAAGCTACGAGGCTTGTGTTATAGATACCAAATAGTTGATACACTACACATATATAACTTTAAAAACATATAAATAAAACTATCTTTTCGGGAGAATCATGGTCACGGGATAGACTCTTTCGTGACCATGATTGCTGTAAAGCAATCGAAACGTCGGGAAACAAAAATCAAAATAAATCCGCGAAAAAATCCGAAAAGATAGTTTTATTTAAATGTCTAATATTCGCGTAAATCTAAGAAAGTATTATTTAAATACATACATATTATAAATATAAACACCCATAACTAGAGTACAAACATTCGTGCTCATCACACAAATGAATGCCCCCAGCGGGACTCGAACCCGCGACCGCTGGCACAGCAAGTAGGGTCACTACAAACTGAGCCAAATATATCGTCAAAGTCAAGTCAAAAAAATTGTGAATGAAGAAGATTATTCTAATAATTTGATATCATTAAGCTGATCTGCCGTTGGAACAAGGACTTAGTAAAACCCTCAAATATGGGCTTGTTCGATTTTTTTGACCAGTCCCTTACTAGTAGTTATAGTAACTGAAAAATATTTTGTTTAGTTTTTTAAATATAATTTTTAAGCGACTCTTTGCTTCCCCATACAAACTTTCACCCCCATTTTCACCACCTTAAGGGATGATTTCCGGGACGAAAACCTATGTCTTTTCCAGGGTTTCAAGCTACTTTTTACCAAATTTCATCTAAATTGGTTCAGTAGTTTCAGAGCCTATTTGATACAAACAAACAAACAAAAAAACTAATTTTTCCACTATGTAATATTAGAATAGATAAGTTAATTTCTCCTTTACGGATTAGTATAAATGTACATAATTGTAATAAAGTAAACAATGGAAGAAGAGAATGTATTGTTCATTAAGTTGCATCTAACCGCAACTAACAGCGCTTTTGAAACTCGTGACTGAGTCGTACGTGAGCAACGCTTCAACTTTAACAACATCTTACTAAAGAAAGATTTCGAATTGTTTTGCTGTAGAAAGTTCATTCTGTTCCTTTAATTACTCCATCTATTCTCACCTAATATATTGTAAGTAGTTGAAATTTTTAGAAATATATAATATACTAGTAACTCACGCTTACTTCGTTCGCGTTCATCCCTAGGTACGTTAATGAACTATACATATTTACATATATAGGTATAGAAAAGTAAGTACTTACTTTAAAAATTAAAAAAATATATATGTATATCCCTTACTTGACACATGATTCCCCATAAAAACTTTCATCGCCCTTTTCAAGGGATGATTTCCGGGATAAAAACTATCCTATGTCCTTCCCAGGGTCTCAAAATTAGTATGGACTTCGTAATATTGATGATGTAATAGAAAGTAAAATGTTTGTTAGAAATAGTGAATGATACATAATATTGATTTAACTCATTGCATACATTTTTTCAGGATATCTATCACAAACTAAATAAAACTATCTTTTTGGATTATTTCGCATATTTATTTAGGTTTGTGTTTCCAACGTTTCGAATACTTTACAGCAATTATAGTCACGGGAGAGACTAAGGTTTTAGACGTCTAGACTTTAAGACGTCTACCCGCAATTTTACAAAATGATTTCAAAAATTGAAAAATGGCTTCAAAATACCTTACAATATATGTTGATTTTAATTCTAAACATTTTATTTTTTTAATTAGTATTATAATTAAATATAGAAATATTATTTATTAATAATAAATAGATTCCCATTTTAATATTGTATCTTAATAGCAACTCACAATATCTTCGATTCTCTCAGACCTTCGACTTTGCAGTAAAACCTCGAGTGACCCTTATTAATTTTATCAAAATATAGATGCTATTTTCTTACTATAAAACTTAGCTTTAAACCTGTCTTCGGACTTATTCCATGTATTATGTTTCCTTTGTACCAAATTTCATTACAATTTGAAGTTGCAGTCAAAAAGTACCAAAACCAATCTCATTTTGCCATTAAAATCACTACATAGTATAAAACAAAGTCACTTCCGGCTGTCTGTCCCTATATATGCTTAGACCTTTAAAACTACACAACGGATTTTGATGTGGTTTTTTTAATAGATAGTGATTCAAGAGGAAGGTTTATATGTATAATACATGCATAATATTGTAGAGAAACACTGATAATTTTAGAGGTTTCTAATGTGATGTCGTAAATAAACACATTTTTTTGCGCTTACATTGCAAACGCTGGCTGAACCCTATGAGATAGATCAAAATAATGTACTACAGTATTGTACACCTTAAAAAGGTCAACAAAAAGTCCGTGATGGTATATGTCGATCTCTTAAGGATAACATACTATATACATTTTACTATATCCAAGCTAGGGACGAACGCAAGCGAAGCGACGACGAGTCGCTGTATTATTGTAAAGAGTAAAAATAAATTTGAGGTGACCGAAATATTACATTGTAATTATATCAGGATCTAGATTACAGAAGCGGCATACATCAAAGGATGAATGTTTGAAATACCACACGTTACTAATAAGGGTGTTTACCCGTTTTAACTATTCATGATAAAATGGTTCTGTAGCGTAATTTGAATCTTCTGATGTTTGTCATAAACTTAGTAGTTATTCATACATTGCAAGCTGTGAGATGAATAATTTTACAAGGAACTACCTATTAGGAATTTCTCAAACTGTCGTCTTATTTAACCAAATGGTTAAATAAGACAAATAGTATGTATAGTAGGGGGCAAATTTTGCAAAATATTTCTTTATATTTCCACGACACGTTTGGCTCAGTTTGTAATGACACTACTTGCCGTGCCATCGGTCGCGGGTGCGAATCCGGCGGTTTATATTTATAATATGTATGTATGTATTTAAAGTTATATATGTGTAGTGTATCACCTATCGGGTATCTATAGCAGAAGACTCATAACTTACCATATCTAAATGGTGCTGCGTGTTAATGTCCCAACATGTTTTTTTATTTATTATTTATTTATTCCCGTTCTCATTACATAAGAGATTCTGATGTAAAATTTCACGCTTCTACACTCAGCGGCGTAGGCTTTGCGTTATCTTTCAACGATACAGTGAAGGGATTTAAAATTTTACTAGGTAGTTATTTATGCAGTAAAGTGTATATTATACATAGGTTGTTATCGAAGTTTAGTGTTTTCCAAGCTTTATATACTTTGTCTCTCTGGTTATTTTTTACACTGCTAAATTATTTATGTGTGTATATATTTCTTACTGCTTCACGTTAATGGCATGGCTGGAAAAATATAAAATTTAGTAAACAGGTATACTATGACCTATAATAATGTATAGTATTCTGTTAGTAATATAATTTGCCAAAAGACGCTGCCTCACCCAGGGACACATGCAAAACACGCGAGCAAAACGACGAAAAAATACTAGTATTAGGATTCCGTATTTCAAAAGTTAAAAAAAGGAACCCTTATAAGATCACTTTCTCGTCCGTCTGTCCGTCTGTCTGTCTGTCTGTCCGTGTGTCACCACCGATTTTCTCAGAAACGGGTGGACCTAGCAAGTTGAAAATTATACCAGATACTGAAGTCAACATTCCCTATTAAGTGTATAAAAATCAAGGTCCTGAATCAACACAATAAAAAGATATCAACAAATTTAGATTTTCGCGAAAACTTGTAAGTACCTATCAAAATTTACCTTAATTGTCAACTTTTTTTATTTTTCAAAATTTTTCCTCTACTTGTGCTGTAAGACCTTGCTTTTAAGCAACATTGACAATTCTAGGTCAACCGGAAGTACCCTAAACGTTTTGGGTCGAAAACCTATATGATAGTTCCCGTTGACTTAGAATCACGAAATTTAACAAAAAGCAAGGTCTTACAGCACAAATAATGGAAAAATTCCAAAAAATAAAAAAAAGTTGAAAATTAAAGGTTCCGTACAAATTTGTAGGAAATCTGTTTACAGATTACCTACAAATTAGATTACCTACAAAACTTGGTGGGCGAGACCTATTCGGACTTGTCCGGATTTTGTTATATTATCGAAAGCAAAGAGCTTATACAATTTAAATTATACAAAATTGTATAGAATTTACTTACCACTACAATCTCTATTAGTATATATATAAACCATATTTATCCAGACTCCTGGATCTAGCCTCAAGCCCACGATACTAGTAGTAGCCTAGCATTAAACTAACTTCTAACTAAATAGAAATACCAAAACTGTACGTTCAAATCTGTATAGGATTCATCAACTTGAAACGCGCTTCGTCACTGTAATCACAGCAGAACTGGGTAAATCTCCCTATTTGCGAATTGTATTTGTATTCTATCTACAGTGCCTATAAACTGTTTAAGAGATAATAGAATTGTTGTAATAGTTTTGACTGACTTTATATTGCAGAGATTCTCAACTAGAATATGTATTTGTGTACTAGCGGCTTACCCTTGCTTTGCTCGAGTCGCCTCTAGACAAACAAAAACAAATCTATCCTACGGGAACAGTACATTTTTCCGCATAAAAAGTAACGTATTTGTTATTTTGATATATGAACTATATTATTGTAAAGTTTCATTAAAATCCAATCAGTAGTTTTTGTGTACTAAGCTGTATAAGTTACTATAGTTTTTTAACTATCCCACGGAAACTCTTTAATTTTCCGGGATGAAATGTGTCTAAAATGTTGAACGGGAATATAAGGTATCATCATGCAAAATTTTATTTAAATCAGTTCAACAGTTTCGGAAATTAACCCGTACAAACAGACAGAGAAACAAAAAAAAATCAAAAAAACTCTGGATTTGTTCTATTGCTCTCCTTACACCCCCCTGACTCGGTTTTTAGCATTTTTTTTTCTATGTAGAGACATTCGACCTCTACAGTTTCATTATATGTATAGACTAGCGACTCACCCTCGTTTCGCTTCTGGTTCGTCCCTAGACAAAAACAAATCTATCCCACGAGAAGCGTACATTTTTCCGGGATAATATATAGCCTTCCTCAGTTAACGGGCTATCTAATGCAAAAATAAATTTTCAAATCGGATTAGTAGTTCCTGAGATTAGCGCGTTAAACCAAACAAACAAACAAACTCTTTAGCTTTATAATATTAATATAAGTATGGATAATACGCAATATATAAGCCAGTTTGTGATTATATTTTTTTTTTTAAATCTTAGGGATGTTTCCGTATTTTTAAGAAAAAAATCAAAAACTTAGTGAAATAATTATAATACTTTTTACTTAGATTTACGCGAATATTTGAGATTTTAAATAAAACTATCCTTTCGGATGTTTTCGTGCATTTGTTTTGATTTTTGTGCTTCCCGACATGTCGAATGTTTTACAGCAATCATGGTCACGGGAGAGACTAAGGTTTTAGACGTCTCAAAGGTATATAGTTGTTGTCCTTTGCAATAAAATCCGAGTTTTTTTTAATAATTTTAAAACGGTTGTACGTCCCTAGTTTGATTATAATACCCGAAAAAGCCTAGCACGAACGTAAAAATCAATAGGAAAATACATATACAAAAAAAATCCAAAACAAAAATCGAATCTAATACCTCCTATTTCAACCACTACGCTTACTATCTCTAAATATCAATATCGTATTCTTTTAAACAACATTACACGCATAAGTATTCCCATGACGCTACCCTTTTCCCATTGAAAAGAAAAATTTCCCATTCCAAATGTAATAGTGTAGAATGGAGCCGTAACCTTTAAAGGGGAAGCGTGATAATATCTTTAATGCTTTCCGCTGAGAACTTTTGAATAAACATATCAACAAGTCTATGGGGTATTTAAAAATTAATGTCCCATAGATGAAATAAACCACAGTTAAATAATTGCCCATATTTTTAGGGTTTCATTCGTAAAATGCTCTATACTAATCTATATACTAAGAACTTATATCTATCTATCCGTTTGTCGTACCTTTAATTAATGGTCGTATTTTTAATCTATATATTATAAACTAGCGACTCACCCTCGCTGCGCTCGCGTTCGTCCCTAAGAATATTTAACAGTTAGTATAGATTTCTCAGAGATGAGACATTTTCCCGCAGTAAAAAGTATCCTATATGTTGTCCCGGATACGCAGCTATCATCTTACCAAATTTCTTTAAAATCTGTCCAATGGTTATCTCGTAATGCGTTCCCAGACATATAGACAAACATTTTAAAAACTATAGATTCGACCTCTGTATCGATAATAATGACTAATTCAACAAGTTTTTCCAAAAAATATTTAATGTACAGATTTGGCTTAGTTACAATTTTATTATAATATGTATAAATGTATAAATATATTTTTCTATGCATTCTTTTGTTAAAAGTTTTATAGATATTTTAATTTTCTTATAAAACGCGATAACCTCGAATGTAGTGTTAATATCATACATAGAATCAAAATAGTTGCTTAATGTTTGATTAAATTTGACCAAACTTTTCTCAGTTTAAAGTTAAACGTTCAAATTCTCTACTTAACTGTATAATTTTAACATTTAAAGGTTATTTAAATCCCGCAAATTAGAACATTTTCGAGCTTTATAGCTCTTTGTTATTTTATGGGCCATTGCTGAAGCACTTACAATAACTATATATCACTATAACTATATAGCATATGGATAGCAGTGGTAGCCCAGTGGCCGCTTGGGAAACCGAGTGAAGCGGATTCATATCCCGGGTCTCGGACCTTTGATATTTTCATGCGCAAATCATTTCCAACATGATTACCACTTGTCTTACGGTGAAGGAAAACATCGTGAAGAAACCTACATGTCTGTGAGAACCTAGCGAGTTTTCGAAATACATGTGAAGTCCACCAATCCGCACTTGGTTAGTGTGGTGGACTATGTGATCTCTCTCGTATTAAAGGTCCGTGCCCAGCAGTGGGACATTAAAAAGGGCTGAACACAATATGATATGGAATATAATACAATAACTTAGTACCATAGAGATGACCTGAATATGAAGCCAGGAGGTGGATGTCGGAACGTTACAATTGCTTTTGGCAAAACCTTCGGCTCCCTTAATTCATTGTATGAGTATCATGCATTATAATTGGTTAAAACATGTTTTTTTTTGTGTTGAATATCCAAAAAGATAAAATTGCGTAACTCGATAAGTTAAAAGTAAAAATAAATATTTACTTGCGCGCAATTTTTTTTTTTTATGGTACTCAGTGATAAACGAGCAGACAGTCCACCTGATGGAAAGCGGTACCTGTCGCCCATAACACCTACGGTTCATGCACTTAAGTTTTATGTAACAAAACTGCAGAACCGCCGGTACGTTATCACTGTGTGGACTAAGATGATATGCCTCTTGCCTGTAATTGCGCTGGCTACCTTATCCTTCAAACCGGAACACAACAATGCAACCATTGTTGCTTGGCGGCAGAAATAGATAAGAGGGTGGTACCCATCCAGTCGGACTCCTCAGGCTTGACAGAGTCCTACCACCGGTGATTTTTATTTTATCGGTAGCAAAAATATTTTTTAAGTGTTTTTTCTACAAAAAATTCACATACATACGTATAGACACGACGAAACAATAAGGGCAAAATTCAATTCGGAAATTTTACAATTGACACTAAAGATGATATAATAAACTTCCATAATAATAACCTATTTTTGAAATTGCTTATAAAATGAAAAAAAAAATATATTAGTTACTATCGAGGTGGTTTTTTAAATTGACATATCTTTTTTATTTATGAACCGATTGAAATAAAACAAATACTTAATGTTAAGTGAAGCTTACCACATTACATTAGTGATAAAAAAAAAACCGACTTCCAGGCACTGAAAAGTAAAAAATAACTAAACGGGGGTTTTCATTTAGAATAGATACTTAATCAGATTTTCTCGAAGTCGGTGTGCTTTGATTTGTATTGGCTGGCACCGATTTCTCTGGGATCCCATCATCAGATCCTGGTTTCCTTATCATGGTACCACTCTTGGGATATCTCCTTTCCAACAAAAGAAAAATTATCAAAATCGGTTCATAAACGACGAAAAAATGCCCGAACAAACATAAAAAAAAATATATACGGTCGAATTGAGAACCTCCTCCTTTTTTTGGAAGTCGGTTAAAAACCCCACCCAAATCGGTTTAGCTGTTTCTGAGCTTAGCGTGCACAAACGCACAGACTAACAGACAAAAATTCTAAATATCATTGTTTTGGGTTATATTGCGTTAATAAATACCCCCAATAATAGTTTTTCTCAAATATCTTCAATGTATAGACAGTGATTAATTACACTTTTATTATATATTTTTAATTACACTTTTATTACAATTTAAATTAAATATTCAAAACAAGTAAACCTTCTTTAAACTACTTCAACCGTTTAAAAAATTACTAACACATTTTAATTATGTTTATAAATGAATTTCAAGATGAAGATAGAGTCTTAGAGAGAGAACTATTTAAAAATACTTGCATTTTTCTCCTAAGAAAACCTTTAACAATGGGCTGCTTGACAAAAAGTCAATTAACGTAGCGTATCTTAACTTGTCTCTGTCAGCTTCAATGTGTCTATCTACGTATTTTCTTATACTGAAATGTACTGCAACTTTGTCTGTTATTTAAAAAAAATCATTCATGTACATAAAAATATTTAGAAGTTTATCTTTATGAAAAAATGAATGTTTCGTCGTATGTTTGTGCACTATACATTTTGAAACCATTCATCTGATTTATATTGGTAAGTTTTTATGAGAAATTCTTAGCCCAAAAAAAAAGATTTTTTTACTGTGTTAGTCCAATATGCGTACGTAAACCATCCTTAAGGGCGCATACCGAATAAAGGGAGTTTAAACCGATAGTTTGTTACTTATACATACATTGACAAGCAAAACCCGCGGCTTCGCTCGCGCTAAAACTACAACAAAAAAACTTTCAAAAGGTTGATTTCATACAAATTTTCATCCCTTATTTTGTCTCCTTATGGGATGAATTTCAAAAAACGCTAAAACACGTATTTATTTAATTGTATTGAAGAGCATTAATACCAAGTTTGAAGAAATTCTGATCATAAATATTTTTTAGGTTGTGTTATAACCTGTACTCCCGTGGGAATGAGATAATTTCCCGCGGTAAAAAGTATCCTATGTGTTGACCCGGATATCCAGCTATCATCGTACCAAATTTCATCAAAATCCCTCCAGTGGTTTTTCTGTGATGCGGTAACAGACAGACAGACAGACAAAAATCCCTAAAACTATAGATTCGGCCTCTGCATCGATAATAATCTCTATTTCAATAAGATTTTCCAAAAAATATTTAAGGTACAGATTCGGCTTAGGTAGAATTTTATTATATGTATAGATTAATGTTAAAATGCAAGCAAAATCTCGATGTTTCGAATGCTTTACAGCAAAAATGGTCTTGGGAGAGACTAAGGTTAATCGGGCACCGAAAAAATACGAAAAGATAATTTTATTTAAAACTAGCGACTCACCTTCGCTTCGTTCGGGTTTGTCCCTTAATTGTTTCCCCATACAAACTTTCATTCCCATTTTCACTCCCTTAAGGGATGATTTCCGGAATAAAAGCTATCCTATATCTTTTCCAGGGTCTCAAACTATCTTCTTACCAAATTTAATTTAAATCGCTTTAGTAGTTTCGGAGAGTATTGGGTACAAACAACCAAACAAAAAAATCCTTACCCTTCATAATATTAGTATAAATAAATTTCAGTATACCACTGATTAGTAGCTTAGTCAAATTTTTAATAATCGTTAAAATAAATTATGCCCTGCAGCATGATAAACAGATGAACTAAGAAAGGTGGGAAGCAGTGGATGGATGTGGGCTGCCCAAGACCAGAATGGTTGGCGCTCATTGTGAGAAGGCCTTTGTTCTTAGTGGACAGCAATAGACTAATTCTTTGATAGAATATAATTTATTTTCATAGCAGTATACTATAGTCCGGTCAAAATAGACATTCACCCTTGCATAAATTCCCAAGAATCTAAAAATTTATATGAATGTTAGGGATACCATTATAACGAAAAAAAAACATCTTTGCGAACTTTAATCTCGCATAAATTTTTTTGCACGATGGCATTTTTTTTTTCGATGGAACTTTTCACAATGTCATTATAATGGTATCCCTAACGTTCTTATAAATTTTCAGCTCCTTGGGAATTTATGCAAGGGTACCTCTTTTCGGGCTAACTTGACCGGACTACTATATGTAGATGTCAATGTGTGGGACTAATGTCGTAATAAGTAGATAATTATTGTAGTGCAATATTGTAAACAAATATTATTTTAAAAGAGCAACTGTTGAATTTTTCACTAGATTTTCTCAAGAGAATTGCCTTCTAAACCAATGGTAAAATGCATGGACAATCGACATATGTACTTATTGATATTTAACTAAATTTTTTAGTAAAAAAAATTACGATTTAAAAGTGCTTATAAAATTCTATTTGAATAAAGTATATTTCAATTTGATTTCAAATACCTATTGAATTTATTAATTTCATTTTCTATTAACCTGTATTACGATTGCACCGTCCGTTTCCATCTCAATAAATCCTTTCACCAAAGGTTGTCTGGTAGAGATAGCTTGAAGCTATAAGACAGCAATTGCATGCTTCATAATTATATTATTAACGCCATACAATACCCTGCGTTGTATCTATTGAAACAATGCATAACAATTATTTTATACACAGAAATGTATATTGTCTGATGAAATAAGGCAAAATAAAATTTCAAAAACTGATTTAAATCTGGTATATCCAACATATCTATAATAATATACATTTAAACATATCTACAATATTTTTTATATATAGATTATATTATTGTATAACTAGCCTATGTCGCGTGAATAATAAACACCAAAATATACTAAGCACTTGTCTGAGTACCTACTTAAAATATTTTACGCATCAATTTTCATGGCGATTGGATAAATCGAGTACTAGAAAGATTCAAAATAATAAGCTCAGATAAACTTACCTATTTATATATATATATATATATATATATATATATATATATATATATATATATAAAAGGCAAAAGTGATTTACTAATGTATCAACGCACAGGCCAAACCCTTAAGGCTAGAAAATTGAAATTTCGCACACGTATCCCTCACATTACGAAGGCATACACTAAGGAAGGATTTCTCAAAGTTCAACCCCCAAAGGGATTAAATAGAGGATAAAAATTTGTATGAAACTTTTATTTCTTGGACATATTTGCATGAAATTTCGTATGAATTCAGTACGGCAAAAATAATGAGTTACGTATTTCAGCGTTTTCTAATATTTAACCTCTAAGAGCGTAAAATAGGGGATGAAAGTTTTAAATAAACACAAACCCTTAGGGCTAAAAACTTAAAATTTTCCACACGTATTTCTCTTATGACGTAGGCTTCCACTCCGGTAAAATCTTTTAAAATTCAACCCCCAAGGAGGTGAAATAGGGGATAAAAGATTGTATGAAACTTTTTATTCCTTCGACATATCTGCATGAAATTTTGTATTTTTCGTAGTTTGCACCCGAGCGAAGCCGCGAGTTCTGCTAGTTTAATATAAAATGAATAGCAGTGAAGTTTAAATTACAATTCAATTCAATTATCTTGTTGATGGCTTCAAAATCTGCCATTTGAGCACAGATTACTTCGACAATGCCACGTAGAATGGAAATTGGTCAAAGATTAAATTACATAAGTATTAGCACAATATCAATATATTATAATTCGTTATATTTTCCCGAAGTCCATCAACAGCTACTAAACAAAAAAAAATCGGTTGACAAACAGAGTTGAAAAATGGTACTGAACTGTTACGTCTTTGAGTATTTATCTTATTATATATTTAAACGAGCAATTCTTGTATATTTATATATTTATTTATTTATTTATTTATACCGGCGATCTCGGAAACGGCTCTAACGATTTGGTATATGGGGGCTTTCGGGGGCGAAAAATTGATCTAGATTAGTCACATGTCTGGGAAAACGCGTGTTTTCGAGTTTTCATGCGTTTTTCTTATGCATTATTCTACGCAAAATTTAATCGCGACATCTATACAACTTTGTCAGTAACACTTAGTCACTTAATG
This sequence comes from Argynnis bischoffii washingtonia, assembly GCA_033884665.1. Classification (NCBI taxonomy): domain Eukaryota; kingdom Metazoa; phylum Arthropoda; class Insecta; order Lepidoptera; family Nymphalidae; genus Argynnis; species Argynnis bischoffii. The sequence goes on from CM066610.1 coordinate 1,780,169, forward strand.
TAAAATTATTTTTAAGCCAAATTAAAAAGAAAATTATTCTTATCGCGACATCTATACAACTTTCTCAGTAACACTTAGTCACTTAATGTAAAATATACCCCGCCCAGGTACTATAGATTAGTGATCGCCGCGTGGTTAAAAATCAATCATAATACATTAAAGTTCGATCGATATTGAAGTTCTTTTTTCAAAGTTATAGATATTATATATAGATAGCCTATAAAATCCAAAAGAATTTTGAAACGGTCCCATAGATTTGCACGTACAGACAAACAAACGTTTCATCTATATATTATGTAAGTACTCGTATATATTGATGACGGTTATCTAACATCATACTACATCTTTTAGCTGTGAAAAAATTATATGTATAAAAAAAATGCGCGAGCGGATTCGCGGGTAATAGAAAGTCAATTAATTTTGGCTATTTACAGTCCTTCCCTATATAAACTTTAACTATGCCAAAGCTCATACCCCTCCGTACATGCGATTTGCTTAAAAAGGGGTTGAATGTTTTTTCTTCACGTATTTTATTTATATATTATAGACTAGCGTGCGTATAACTGCGTACACCGTACGCAGATTTTGTTCACAATTTCATGGGTTTTATTTTTTTTTCGCGAAACCCTGATTCTTTTTCTAAAATAAAAGTAGCGTAAGTTACTCCTTATAACAGCAGCTATCTGCCAGTAAAAGTCTTGTCAAAATCGGTGCAGCCGTTTTGGAGATTAGCGGAAACAAACAGACAGACAGACAAAAATTGTAAAAATGTTGTTTTAATCGCGAAATAATCCGAAAAGATAGTTTTATTTAAAATGTTGTTTTAGTATATGTACCGTGTGTACATCCATATGCATTTAGTAAAAAGCGGTTATTATAATATTACAAACAGACACTCCAATTTTATTTATCTGTATACATTAACATCCTTCACAAAACTGTAGCATCCCTTTAAGGTAAGCCTGTGGAATGTTACGTATAAATTCAGCCCGAAATATTATTATTAGTGACATGTAACCAATTATCGATTTAGGTCTATCTTATCAGATTACGTTAACGACTATAGTAACATCCACATTATATACAGTATAAGGTAGATAAGATAATTTATTAAACATATATATTTATAATATGCATGTATATAAAATTATATATGTGTACTGTTTCAACTATCTGGTATCCATAACACAGGCCTCGTAGCTTACCATGGAACTAGATGGTGATGTGTGTTAATGTACCAACATATTTATTATTATTATTTATTTAAACCAAACTAGCAACACCCCCTCGTTACACTCGAGTTGTTCACTGATACGTTTTAACGTTTATTATGAATTTCTTAGAGATGAGATATTTTCTCGTAAAAAGTGTTGACCTGGATAAATTAGCTATCATCATACTAAATTTCACCAAAATCTATCTAGTGGTTTTCTCGTGATGCGTTCCCAGTCAGACAGACAGACAGACAAACAAAAATTCTAAAAACTATAGATTTCAATAAGATTTTCCAAAAAATATTTAATGTACAGATTCGACCTAGTTAGAATTTTATTATATGTATAGATAGCTTAGCCCATGTAACGCTATTTTGTGATTGATTGACACATGTATCAATCATTGTTCAATCACTAGTATGTAAATGAGATAAAGGGATTGGATTATTCTACGAAAATTAAATTAAATTGGAATTAGTTTGAGCCGTTCATCCATACTACGAATGTATTGTGACATTTTCGTATTCATATATTGGTTTACCAAACGAAATAATAAATGTAATGTAACAGAGAAATTTCTTTGTAAAGGAATGTCTTTATAAAAAATACTATTAAATCCATCTGGTAAGTTAAAAGATATAGATAAAGCAGTTTCATATCTTTTAAAGATTTTTTGTGCCTGATCTTTAAAACTACGCAACGGATTTTGATGCGGTTTTTTTAGTAGATAGTGTGATTCAAGAGGAAGGTTTATATGTATAAATAGGTTTATATGTATAATACATGCATATTATAGTACAGAACTGTCGAGACATTCAAAGATTTGTATTTCATACTAACCGTTAAAATATAGGGACGAAACCGAGCGAAGTGAGAGTGAGTCGCTAGTATGTGATAAATGTATGTAATCGGAGCTACAAATTTAAATATTGATATCTCAAAATTAAGCGAGGTTTAAAAAATATTCTTATTTTTTGTTTTTATCGATGTTTGTAAATTTCCCACTACAATATTAAGGTATCCCGGGAATACAGTATCCAAAAGAATTAGATAGTAGGTTATTTTTATTATATAACTAAACATTCATAGGCAGTGGTAGCCCAGTGGTAACGCGCTCGCTGGGGAAACCGAGTGAAGCAGGTTCAAATCCCGGGTCTCGCACCTCTGATATTTTCATGTGCGAATCATTTCTAACATGATTACCATTTGCCTTACGGTAAAGGAAAACATCGTGAGGAAATCTGCATGTCTGAGAAAACCTATCAAGTTTTCGATAGACATATGAAGTCCGCTAATCCGCACTTGGCTAGCATGGTGGACTATGGCCTGATTCCGTTCGTATTGAAGGGAGGCCCGTGCCCAGCAGTGGGACGTTAAAAAGGGCTAAATACAAATACATACAAACATTCATAGAAATAAGTATCTAAAAACTACATCAATAAATGTATACAATTATTTATACAGTTTCTAGTTCGTTAGATAAGTACGATAAATTTAAATGGTCAGGTAGATTTAATTGCTTGAAACGCGTTGTGAAATAATAATAAACAATAAACGTTTATGAAATCCTTTATAGCTAGCGAAAACCATTACTTTTGTTTTTAAGGGTTAAAGCAGGCGTGAAGTTATATTGTGTCTACCTTATCGTGGTTGGGATGGGGGGTTGGGTTTCATTAGCGTCAGGCAATCCAGCCAACCGTGAAACCAAGAAACACACTGGAAGGCAACCCACTTTTATGTGTGGTGTACCATACAGGTGGCTCCTGGTACTTCTCTGGTAGCAAAGTGGACCAATGCGGCGACCCCTTGGTTGATTTACCCTGCATTCCTTAATTTTCCCGAGGGAGCTATTTGTTTACCACGGGATTTGAGATATTTAAATTGTTTATATGGGTATTAGATAATAATTATGACATATATAATTGGTATTTTGAAGTACAGTAACCCTGATTTATGTATATCTAATCTATGTTTATTTAAAAGACCAGTTTTAAAATGAACTCATACACAGCTTTGCATAAGATAAAACGGTTTAACCATTCTTTCTTTTATCGTTCCACTCATTGCATGCGGGATAAGCCATTCCGGATATTAAGTACAAATAGACACACAAAATAATTTAAATAGTTTTGCGTTTTAATATAATGCAAGATACCATATGAGCTGAACACACACACACACACGCACACACACACACAGAGAGAGAGAGAGAGAGACAGAGAGAGAGAGAGAGAGAGAGAGAGAGAGAGGGGGGGGGGGGAAAGACATACATAAAACACGTACGTACACGTATATACGCACACACACACACACACACATTATATACAATGCAATATATTCGCATTATATCCGTTGTAGGATAACATTTTAATTTTTTTAATAATCCGAAAAGATAGTTTTATTTAAAATATCAAATATTCACGTAAAATATCTAAGAAAGTAACCCGAGGACTAGAAGTATAATTTCCTACATAATAAGAACAAGGCGGGTAAGTTGCATTGTGTATAAGCGTAACATTTTCAGAGGTGATCTCATTTAAGTGATAGCGTCATCTTTCCCTTGTAAAGCGAAAACGAGTGGTCGTTATGTAGCGATATCTTGTGATGTGATGTACCTGACTATTAACATAATATCAACTTACTTCGTTTAAATATTTTGTAATGCATGTTGTAGTAAAGGCAGTGGTAGCCCAGTGGTAACGCGCTCGCTTGGACAACCGAGTGAAGCGGGTTCAAATCCCGGGTCTCGCACCTCTGATATTTTCATGTGCGAATCATTTCTAACATGATTACCACTTGCCTTACGGTGAAGGAAAACATCGTGAGGAAACCTGCATGTCTGAGTGTTATGATTCATTAATTTTAGTGCTAATATTGTTAGACATATTTAAAGTTACCTATATTTCTTGTAATTAACTAAAGTTTCAATGAAATTATGTTTTATATTTTAAGTATGCTTTTATAAATTAAATACATTAATTGACTACTATGATTTAAAGATTACGCCGGAAGTAGTTGAAGTTACATTAAAATTATTAAAAAAGGTGGGTTGATTGAAATTAAAATTAATATATAAGGAGTTCTTTCTATGATTGGGATTCATTCTTGTTCAGGAAGAGTTACTGTGTAATTATGCTGAAACAGTGTTGTGTAAATTCTAGTGTAAAGCAGTGATATATACAGTGTGTTGTAATCCTTATATGAAAATCAATAATTATTATACGTTTGAAGTGTACTCTGGTGGTTTTCTTTACACTCTGAAGTGGGAACACAACCCAAGAAAAAAAGGAAACAGGAATTTGACAATTATTTTATGTTATATTTTTAATTTTATTGAAGAATAATTTATATATATAATTTATATTTTTTTAATAATTATAATTTATAAGTTACGCCCACGTGAAATTTTTAAGCGTCATTCAGGATGGTAGTTGCGTAAAATGTCTGGTCAGGGCAACTCTCTGACGATGTTATGCGTAAATTGTGTTTTAATGTGCGAGAATGCTTGGTCAGGGCAACTCCCTGGTAGTATTTCTACATTATAGCATAATATGGACATAGTGCAGGAAGTGTCGGTGCGTGATCGGGGCTACTCTCCGATAGCATCCAACACGTTTCTGTCTATAACCAATTACTATATATAACCTACTGTGTGGCACTTAATTATTTTATTATGAAAAATGAACTACAGAGTATATTTATGTTAATGATGCATTTTTATTTTATTTATTTTTTACGTGAGTATCATTGTGAGGTATACATGACAGGATACTATGTTACGTCTTTTAATACAATACGTGTTGTGTGTGGTCAGGGCTACTCCCTGGTAATGTAACACGTAGATTACGATAGACACGATAACGTGAGACTCGTTCCAGTTGTATTCATGTATTTATTATGATACCCACAATTATTTGATTTATTAATTCATTTAATTTTTTTTTTTTTTTTTTATATTGATATACATCTATACATGTAATAAAATTGTAGCTAATCCGAGTCTGTAAATTAAATATTTCTTTTTTTGGAAAATCTTATTGAAGTACTTTTTTTTATCGATACAGAAACCAAATCTATAGTTTTTGGTTTTTGTCTGTCTGTCTATTACCGCATCACGGGAAGACCACTGTACAGATTTTGATGAAATTTGGTATGATGATGGCTGGTTGTCCGGGTCAATATGTAGGACACTTGCTTGTTCCTATTTTAAGTAAGGTTTTTGAGAAAATAATTTATAATGCATTGAATGATTTCTTTGAAAGGAATAAATTATTTACAAAGGATCGATTTGGTTTTCGTAAAAACAAAAGTATAAATATGGCTGTCTATAGCTTTCTTAAGTTATGTCGTGACTAATTTAAATGATAAAGTTCCTGTGTATGCTTTATTTATGGACTTAACGGAGGCTTTTGATTATGTTGATTAAATAAACTTTTTCACTATGGTGTTACAGGAAATGTTCTAGAGCTCATGAACAATTTGGATAAAACTAATTTAATGTTCTTTAAAAACAGGAAAAATAAGTTAAATGCTTTGGATATCGATTTTGAGGGTAAGGAAATAAAGCAGGTGGATGTAACAAAATTATTAGGTCTCAATATTGGTAATAATTTAAATTGGAAAAAGCATATTGAGGAGGTAAGCATACAATTACGACAATTTTCTTTTGCACTCCACGTGTTGGCCAAAACGGTCAATGTTTCAACCTTAATAACTGTGTATCATGTTTATGTTGCTCCTTTGTCAAGGTGTTGTATTATTATTTTTTTTTGGGGTAATTCGGTACATAAATTAGCATTCGAAGCAAATGTATTCGAGCAATATTTAATTTGTGAATAATAGAAAGATGCAAACTATGTATTTGGAAATTACAATATAATGACGTTACCAAGTGTGTGCATTTGTGAGACTATTATTTATATTAGAAATAATCTATATTTATTTGAAAATTGTTATGGTATAAGACATAGGGCCTTACTTCGCCACCCTCGATGTGTGACTCGACCTTTTCTCGAAGAGTATTTTCTGTACTGATAATCATTTACTTAAATGTATTCTGGAGGTTAATGAAATTAATATATTTAAGCAAAGATTGAAGAAATTTTTATTAGAAAAGACGTATTATTCTATTAATGATTATGTTTTGGATAAAGTCGTAACATGTAATTTTGGGTATATTGTATTTATTGTAATTATTATAATGAATTGTTATTAAATTGTATTGTTCCATGCTCTAAGGCTGAGCTTGGCTGGTTGAATTTGAACTTTTAACTGCGGAAAAATGACTCGTCTCTGAGCTGAACGTTAAAACGTAGTTACGGTTGGAAACGTTTATTATATTTCACATAATGAATATTAGTATGATGATGATGGTGGTTAAAAACTTAAAACGTAGTTACGGTTGGAAAAGTTTATTATATTTCACATATGGAATATTAGTATGATGATGATGGTGATTAAGAACTTATGAAATGTGTTGTTTATCGGTTTTTTTTTAATACATGGTTTATATTTAATACCGAAAGTTCTAGGCTGGTGGCCGCTAGATTGATAGATGGGTTTGCTGGCTGGATTGAGTAACCTATGGCAGATCGCTGGAACGATGATCTGTGTTTGATCGCAAAATTGAGTGGTCTGTTTTGCAGCACTGGATAGTGATCTATGTCTGATCGCTGGAATGAGTGATCTATGTTTTACCACTGGATTGAGTGGTCTATGTTTGATCACTGGATTGAGTGGTCTATGTTTGATCACTGGATTGAGTGGTATATGTTTGATCACTGGAATGAGTGATCTATGTTTTACCACTGGATTGGGTGGTCTATGTTTGATCACTGGATTGAGTGGTCTATGTTTGATCACTGGATTGAGTGGTATATGTTTGATCACTGGAATGAGTGATCTATGTTTTACCACTGGATTGAGTGGTCTATGTTTGATCACTGGATTGAGTGGTCTATGTTTGATCACTGGATTGAGTGGTATATGTTTGATCACTGGATTGAGTGGTCTATGTTTGATCACTGGATTAAGTGGTCTATGTTTGATCACTGGATTGAGTGGTCTATGTTTGATCACTGGATTGAGTGATCAATGTTTGATCACTGGACTCGATTGGAAGTGCTTCAATTATGACCCAAGTAAGTATGCCTGGATAACGTAAATGACTGTATGATACAGCCATGTATGTATATATGTGTGCTGTGGTAGCCATGTATGTTGACCTTAGATACTGGACATATAGGTGTGCCGCAGTAGTAATGTATTAGCATTATAGCTATAGTCAAGAAGGTGATGTGTGATGTTAGTTGACATGTAATTTTAATACCTCGGTGGTGTAGTGACTAGCACACCCGGAAGTCCTGGGTTCGAGTCCCGGGTCGGGCCAAGATTAATTGTTTCTGTATTGTAAGCCTCGGTAACAACAAGAAGTTGTGAAGTTAGTTGTGTTTTATCCCTGTGCCTCGGAGAGCACGTAAAGGCGTTGATCTCCCACCGGTCGAGTCGAGTAGTCGTCCCACCGGAATATGAGTGACAAGAATAGTGTACTTGTGTCTGCGCATACACTTGTGCACTATAATATCTTCTGTGCATTTGGCTAGTCTCAATGAGTGGCCGCCATGGCCGGAATCGGTCAGGAGAACATTAATTTTTATAGTGTTATTTTAGTGTATTGCATTAAGTTATTTTAAAGTTACAAATACCCTTAATTTCAAATATTTTCTTTAGAGATATATAGTTAAGATTAAACATTAGCAGAGGTTAAGATTAGAAGCTTAAGTAAATTTGATATCTATATCCAAGTATGCAGTTGTAAAGACAGATTTTACTGCGTTAAAAAAACAATCCTCCAGGTGACAGAGATGGATCAGAGGGCTTTACTCCAGAAAGGCCCAATCGACGTCGAAGGAGGTCATCTTCTGGTGATGCTGAAGTACCAGCTAAAATTAAACGATTATCCGATTACCTAACAACCGAAGACCTGAAGAAATTTATAGCAGCGCTTCAGATAATGCAAGTAAGACTTCTACTAATGTAGTTCCGGAATTTCATCAAGATAATAGATCACAAGATGTTGAGCGATGACTAAAGAAAGTTAACGAATGTGCCGTAATTTATGAATGAGATAGAAATTAAGTTATTCTTTCAATTATATGAATCTTTACCAAAGCTCAAAAGTTAGTTAAAATTAGTAAGGCATTCCCGAAAGGTGAAAACTTGAGAATATTTTTATGATAAACTTTCATTATTAAGTAGATATGATATTGCTGGACGAAAGGCAGTTGATTGTATTATTTTCGGAATAACTAATAACTCTGTACGTAATAGAACTCAAGCTCTTAAATGTAGTGAACCAGAAGACTTGTTAAATTATTTAGCTTCACCACAGTTTAACCAGATTAAAGAGAACTCAAGAAGTTCCTCGCTTATAAATAGTATACCTTTATGAAACGAGATTTTAGAAATGGTCATAACATTTTACCAGGTAATACAAATGGACAAAATAACTTCACGTGTTTTAATTATCAAGAACTAGGTCATACATATACGTAATAATTATACAAAACCTATTGTGAAATGTAAGTAGAATAGGACATAACTTCGATGATTGTTCTAGAAAACCCACGAAATAAGCAGTAGTCTTACGCACGAAATAAGTAGTCAAAATGAACAGACCCCAATTAAGATGTCAAACAGAGAATTTGAATCTAGTGTTAGGTGAAGTGATTTCGTATAAACGTAATTGTGTGGAAATTGCATCTAAAGCGAAAAGTATATTTGCTTATTAACATTAAAAATGTGTGTGGTATATTAAATTAAATTAATGTCTAGTTTTTGAGTGCATTTATAGATTTTGGTATCATAAAATATTCTATTGCTAATGTGCTGGACCTTAAAAAAGTAATGATATCTGCCCGTCATTAGGGGCTTTGGTAGTTATATAATTATTTAAGTTATATAATTAATGCAGTTAGAAAAATTAAAAACTTAACGGATATTAACACTGCCCGACTTGTATATTTTAGTTATTTTCATAGTATTTTATCGTACGGAATACTTCTTTGGGGCAGTGCCGCACAAATTAATTCGGTATTTATTCTTAAAAAAAAGACCAGTACGGGCTATTTATGATCTAAGAGCTCGTGATTCGCAATTATACTGTGTAATATATTATTTGTTCGCAAAAACCTAAAGATAGACATACAAGAAACACTAGGAATAGAAATAAGTTTGTTAGACCTAGACTTCGGCTCCAAAAGGTGAATAAATCCTTCGTGGGCCTGAGTATACGCAGATATAATAAGATTCTACAAAATATCCTAGATTTATCTTTTCAAAAATTTAAAGATATAATTAAAAATGTTTTATTGGGCAAAGCATATTACACGGTTCAAGAGTTTCTTGTTGATGAAAATGTGTGGAATTGAGTATTATTGACTCGTATGCGGGCTATCTACATGATATATTAATAAAATAAATGTAATTTCGATATTTAAAAGAGCAACTGTTGAGTTTCTTGCCGGCTACTGAGCCGGTGGTAGATTCCTCACGGACAGACTTCACTGACGCTTACATTAAATGCTTTTGAATCAAGTCTATTTGAATTAAGTTTATTTCATTTCATTCCATTTAAACTAAGTTAATATTAGGGTTAACTAAATCGATGCAGAATTTATTAGCGGTATTAATAAGTGGCAATAAAACAATAGTATTCGTTATATTATTTAAAATGATAGATGAAGGGAAGTTAAAAAAAAAAAAAAAAAAAAAAAAATTAATCCCAAAATTTATTGTTTCATATAAAATCTCTAACTATGCTCCCGGTTTTAGTACCATGAGATATGAAAGCGTTTCGCATTCAGGCAATAGTTGGACAAATCTTCTGGTTCTGAATACAGCTCCTCAAGCTCGGAGAACAGTGATACTGAAAAATAAAAGTATTTAAGTTTTATCTAGTGTAGTATAATCTGGTTTATATTAATGTAACGATATATTTTTTTGCTTGTATTACATGCTGTAATTATTAATATTGTTTTGAAATTATAATAGAGAATCATGAACATACCTTACGCCGAGTGTTGTGAGATTTGCGTGCTCCGGAGATAGCACGCATGTCGATGGCCGAGTGTTATGATTCATTAATTTTAGTGCTAATATTGTTAGACATATTTAAAGTTACCTATATTTCTTGTAATTAACTAAAGTTTCAATGAAATTATGTTTTATATTTTAAGTATGCTTTTATAAATTAAATACATTAATTGACTACTATGATTTAAAGATTACGCCGGAAGTAGTTGAAGTTACATTAAAATTATTAAAAAAGGTGGGTTGATTGAAATTAAAATTAATATATAAGGAGTTCTTTCTATGATTGGGATTCATTCTTGTTCAGGAAGAGTTACTGTGTAATTATGCTGAAACAGTGTTGTGTAAATTCTAGTGTAAAGCAGTGATATATACAGTGTGTTGTAATCCTTATATGAAAATCAATAATTATTATACGTTTGAAGTGTACTCTGGTGGTTTTCTTTACATGAGAAAACCTAGCAAGTTTTCGAAAGACATGTCAAGTCCGCCAATCCGCACTTGGCCAGCGTGGTGGACTATGGCCTGATTCCCCTCGTATTGAGGGAGGCCCGTGCCCAGCAGTGGGACGTTAAAAAGGGCTGAATACATGTTGTAGTGTAGGTAGGGTTATAATGAAACTAGCGATTTACGCTCGGTTCGCTCGCGTTCGTCCCTAGGTACGTTTTCATGGTTAGCTATATTTAGGTATACATAAATAGTAGCTTGCTACTCCTGAGACATTTATTAATTTATATAGCGATTTTCCCTCGTTTTACTCGGGTACGTACGACATACGCGGATTTTGTTCAAAATTTCATGGGTTATAATTTTTTTTCGCGGAACCCTGATTCTTTTTCTAAAATAAAAGTAGCCGAAGTTACTCCTTATAGCATCAGATATTTGCCAGTGAAAGTCCCGTCAAAATCGGTCCAGCCGTTTCGAAGATTAGCCGGAACAAAAGAGACAGACAGACAAAAATTGTAAAAAATGTTGTTTTGGTATATGTACCGTGTATACATCCATATGCATTTAGTAAAAAGCGGTTATTTTAATATTACAAACAGACACTCCAATTTTATTTATCTGTATAGATGTATATCTCTGTAAAAAAAATTGGTTAAAGTAGCCTTTACATCGCTTCAACCTGTCTAAATTTCATAAAAATCGATCCAGCCTAAACGAGTAACAAATATATGCACACACATATAAACATACATACACACACATACACATACAAACTTTCACGTAATATATTATTACTAGTGACTCAACCTCACTCCGCTTAGGGTCGTCCCTACGTTTTAAGATTTCTCAGAAATGAGATATTTTCCCGCAGTAAAAATTATCCTATATGTTAACCCGGATAACCAGCTATCATCATACCAAATTTCATCAAAATCTGCCAGTAGTTTTGTCGTGATGCGTTCTCAGACAGACAGACAAAAATTCTAAAAACTATAGATTGGGTTTTGTATCAATAATAATGACTATTTCAATAAGATTTTCCAAAAAAAAAATAATGTACAGATTCAGTAAGAATTTTATTATTAGATTATAATAATATCAAACCGACTAGTGTCTTAGCCTCGCTTAAGGTTTTTTAACACAAACAATAGTACGTGTACTCTAAATCATAGTCTATATGTGTTTATATGTATATATGTACATACTATACACCTAAATCAGTCACACAAACAAACAAACAAATTTCAAATGAAATCTTTGTTTTCTTTTCAGATGAAATTTTACTATTATTTTAAAACTTTTTTGACAAAAATACCACGTAACATCGCGTAGATTGTCTTAACTTAATACTCAAATTATAATTAGTCTCCGTTGTTTCCTCGAAATTTACTTTTAATAAGCGTTTTGGTTTGTTTAAGATTAAATCTTGCCGCGAAACAATATCTTAAAGACAAACGATGCAAATAATATTCTATTGTTATATCTTTACTTTAGTCTACTTGCTTTTGTATTATTTAGACGTCAATAGATTTATAACTTTCGCGATTTAACTGGTTTTAATTAATTTATTCGTCTTCACGCACTACCACTTACAAGATAAAGGTAGGAAAATAAAAGATGAAGGGAAAGATATAATCTTAATATTACTAACGACTCACCCTCGCTTCGCTCGGGTTCGTCCCTCGGTACGTTTTAATTTTTTGAAACGGAACTTTAATTCTTTTTCTAAAATTAAAGTAGCCTAAGTTACTCCTTATAACATTAGCTATCTGCCAGTGAAAGTCTCGTGAAAATCGGTCCAGCCGTTTCGGAGATTAGCCGAAACAAACAGACAGATAGACAGACAGACAAAAATTTAAAAATTGTGTTTTTCTGATATGTACCGTGTATACTTTCATGAGCATTTAGTAAAAAATTCTTACTTTGACATTACAAACAGATACTTCAATTTTATTTATCTGCATAGATAAATGTGAAAGTTTAGATGGATGTTTGGACGTTTGTTACTCAATTACGCCAAAACGACTGAACGGATCTGAATGAAATTTGGCACAGAGATAGATTATAGTCTAGAATAGCGCATAGGCTTTTTATCACCATACCATACTATAGATTTGTTTATGTTTTTCTATAGGCGAACCCGAGCGAAGCGAGGATGAGCCGCTGTACTAATAATTTATATATTAAATCGTTGGGTTTTTTTTCTATTTTTTTTTATTTTTTATGAGATTCAGTGTCAAACGAGCAGACAGACTACCTGATGGAAAGTAGCACCTGTCGCCCATAACACCTACGGTTCATGCACTTAGGTTTTAAGTAACAAAAATGCAGAACCACAGGTGCGTTGTCACTGTGAGGACTAAGATGATATGCCTCTTGCCTGTAATTGCGCTGGCTACCTTATTTTCACCCTGTTAAAGATTACTTGAGTTGAGAACGAATGTTGCCTTTAATACATATATTTTTTGTATTTCTTAATTAAAATCTTATTAATTAATGTCAATTAATGTCAATGTAATAGAAACAAGACAAAACATTTACAGGTACCTTTTTCTTTTCTATTTGTCAAATGATTATTTTTTTTGTTTGTTGTAGTTTTACGAGCTTTAGTACTATCAATAAAAAAACATTAGTATAAGTAAATATACTTGATGTATTTTTTTGTTATTTTATTTATTATACACGAAGCAAGTCAATAGTTTTTGACCAAACGTTCCTGAGGAAAATTATTAATTTTACCAACTAAATCATGTATTTGATGTATGTCTTAGAAAAAGTACGAATGAATAGAAAAGCAATTAACAAAGACAAAGTCTTCTATTTTTAATTTAAATATCTATACGTATAATAAAATTGTAACTGAGCCGAATCTGTACATTAAATATTTTTTGGAAAATCTTATTGAAATTGTCATTATTATCGATACAGATGCCGAATCTGTAGTTTTTAGATTTTTTGTCTATCTGTATGTCTGGGAACGAATCACGAGAAAACCACTGGACAGATTTTGATGAAATTTGGTGTGATAATAGCTGGTTACCCGGGTCAACATGTAGGATATTTTTTTCCTGCGGAAAAAATATATCTGAGAATCTCTGAGAAATCTATACTAAACGTTAAAACGTAACTAGGGACGAACCCAATCGGAGTGAGAGTGAGTCGGTAGTTTTTAGAATAAATCAGTAAAGTCCAAAAATCTCCAATTTATGAGTACTTCTTTAGACTATTAAGAAAATGAAATATAAAGACAAAGGCAACAGTTAGTGTAGTGTACATTATACAGCCTTCAAGATAAGACAAAGGATCGAGTGCGAAAATTATCTCGATACTCAAGCAACTTGTTAACTAAGGTTTAGTTATTGTCGATAACTAGTTCGAAACTAATATTACTAACTTAAATACACGAGTATGTTTAACGAAATTACGTGTATTAATGCTTACTTGTACTTTGACCGTTTCGTGCAGTGGTTACATTATCTCTAAATGCCTCGGTGGTGTAGTGGCTCTGTACGGCTGCACATCTAGAGGTCCTGCGTTCGAGTTCCGGGTCGAGCCAAATTTACTTATTGAGTCTTTCTATTAAGAAAGTCTGGGATTTTCTTAGAAGCCTCTTAAATTTGTGAAATTAGTTGTGTTTCACCTCCCTACCTCGGAGAGTACGTAACGCCGTCGGTCCTACATCTAACCTCTTACTATTAATTACTAGCTATTCACCCTCGCTTCATTCGGGTTCGCCTTTAGAAAAACAAAAACAAATCAATCCCACGAAAACCGTACATTTTTCTAAGGTAAAAAGTAACCAACGTGTTATTCTGATGTATGATCTATATTATAGTTAAGCTTCATTAAAATCAATTCAGTAGTTTTTGCGTCAAAGGGTAAATAAATAAATATGTTGGGACATTAACACACAGCACCATCTAGTTCCATGGTAAGCTGCGAAGCCTGTGTTATGGATACCAGATAGTTGATACACTACACATATATAACTTTAAATACATACATATTATAAATATAAACACCCATGACTGGAGTACAAACATTCGTGCTCATCACACAAATGAATGCCCCCAGCGGGACTCGAACCCGCGACCACTGGCGCAGAAAGTAGGGTCACTACAGACTGAGCCAAACGTGCCGTCGAAGAGTAACAAACATCCATACATCTATATATACATACATTCAGACATACATACATCCAATCCTCACATACTTTTACATTTATAATATTAGCAGGATTAAGGCATTAGTTGAAGCTTATAAATCGTAGAAATATTTACAAACCCTCTGATCATATTAAAACCTAACTAAAAGTTTCGTAAATAAGTATTTATAATAATATAGCCAAGTATGAGCCAGGCGCAATCACGTTCCGGGTCAATCCAATTACCTACGAGTCCGCAGCCGACGGTTCTAATCCAACTCAGATAGATTTTTCAGATTTTAAGTTAGAACTACCTAATATTTACCTTATGAGTGCTGAAAACATCCGTTTATTCTACTATTAGTAATATTATAAATACAAAAGTTTGTATGTATGTCTGTCTGTTTGTTTATCCTTAAACTTCAAATGGCTGGACCGACTTTGATAGAAATTAGTACATATCTGGAATAATATATAGATTACTGTAAGGTATCGTGCTCGAGCAAAGAAAGAATAAGTCGCTAGTAGTTGTTAATGTTTTTATAATTTTGTGCCATTTTATTTTATAGAAACACATTATACAGCTAATTCCATTCTCTATTTTTTGCTGCTATTAAAAAATATAAATATGATGATTTCAAATATCGTGCCTTGGTTTGTATTCAGACCTTTTTTTAAAGTCCCACGGCTTTGCACAAGGCTTCTTCAATACGAAGAGGATCAAGCCATAGTCCACCACGCTGGCCAAGTGCGGGTTGGCGGACTTCATTTTTCGAAAACCTAATTTCTCTCAGACATGCAGGTTTCCTCACAATGTCTTCCTTCACCATACATCATACACGAAAATATCAAAGGTGCGAGACCTGGGCTTTGAAGTCTAGCACTGCATATTTCACTGGCTTACTATTGCCTACTGAAAAAAATATTATAGTTTAATTTCAACCACTGGCCGAATACTAATCAAAATTAATACGCGAAAAAATCCGTAAATATAGTTTTATTTCAAACTAGCGACTCACCCTCGTTCCAATCGGGTTCGTCCCTAGTTATGTTTTAACGTTTAGTTTAGATTTCTCAGAGATGAGATATTTGGACCTATATACTGATACTGCTGTCATCATATCAAACTTCATCTATATCTGTCCAGTGGTTTTCACGTGATACGGTCACAAATAGACAGACAGACCGACAAACAGACAAAAGTTCTAAAAACTATAGATACTAAACACAAAAACTATAGCTACTGTATCGATATAATAAAGACTATTTCAATAAAATTTTCCAAAAAATTTTTAATGTACAGATTCGACTCAGAATTTAATTATATATACATATAGATTTAATATTACTTTTTAAGATATCACTTTCACAATAAGTAAATAAGCCTCAAATATAAAACACACACGTATTACGGGTATGTAAGGGGGACCTTTCAAATTGGATTATGTGGCACACATTTATCCTCGATAAAAATATGTCAAGAAAAAATGTTTCAATATAGAAAATGTCTTTGAAAAAGACAGGCATGAGTGCAATTTGTTAAGTGAGTTCCAACCTACATATATCATGTAGATAAATAACGATTGCTATAACAATATTATATACTTATGCAAGTATAAATTTATTTTATTTTTGAAGTTATACTTCTGGAGTGGCACGCGTGTAAATAGCCGTGCCCTCTTTTGCGGTGTGGGAACAAAATTACGATCCAGCGCGTGGAGGACGCGTGGACCTAACACTGTCCTTAAAAATCCTTAGAAACGTATATGGCGGATGATGCAATAACACTAACTATGCGGGATAAAGCAAGTCGCTTACCTGGTGCAGCTCGCTGCTCTTCTTGGTGGCCACCTTGACAGCTCACTAGCACTTCACAATATAGCGGGCGAATAGGCACGTAAAAAAGAGCGGTATACAGTCAAAAGCGGTGTACAGGTAAAGGCGCGGTATACAGGAGAAGAGAGCGCGGTATACAGGTCAAGAGAGAGCCGCCGTGTCATTGCGGGCCCTTATATAGAAGACAATCCAAGGCCAGTGTTGGCCACACCAACTTCTTTTGGCACGTTTGGAAAAAATATGAGAGTAAAATTTTTACACACGCACACCGACAGCCAAAAAGCGACATGATAAAGTTAGCTGACAGCGATATCATGAAGTTAGCTGCATTCCTTTTACAAACAGAGAGTGACATGTGACATACGATGAAATCTGTACATTAATTTTTTTTTTGAAAATCTTATTGAAATATACATTACTATCGATAAAGAAGCCGAATATATAGTTTTTAGAATTTTTGTCGGTCTGTCTGGAACCACTGGACAGATTTTGATGAAATTTGGTATTATAATAGCTGGTAAATCGGGTCAACATATAGGATACTTTTTACTACGGGATAATATCTCATCTCTGAGAAATCTATACTAAACTTTAAAACCTAACTAGGGACGAATTCGGCGGAGCAAGTAGTTAGTATATTCTAAACCCTTTCATATGCATTTGACACCTTTTCAAACTTTCTCAACCCATAACGTGAACGTTAAGACTACACGTGTAAGTATTATGTGAAAATTATGGAACTTCCAAAGTTTGATCTTGGAAGTGAAACATCGTTATACCTTACACGAAAACTGTGGTCGTATGTCAAAAGTAATATAATCTTTTAAAAAGAAAGCAAATGACTTTTGAAAGAAGCTTTGCTCTTCATTTATTCACCGTACATTTTTCCGGGATAGAAAGTAACTTTTGTGCTATTCCAGGTTATAATCTATCTTTGTGCCAAATTTCATCCAGATCTGTTCATCCGTTCTGGCGTGAAAGAGTAACAAACATCCAAACATCCATCTAAACTTTCACATTTATAAAATTAGTAAGATATTTGTTTTTAACAACTGAAAATAGTCTTTAGTTAAGTTTAAATAAAAAAATAACTCATACTAATATTATATGTCAAAAATTGTCTAAAAGGCAGCGATAGCCCAGTGGTAACGCGCTCGCTTGGGAAACCGAGTGAAGCGGGTTCAAATCCCGGGTCTCGCACATCTGATATTTTCATGTGCGAATCATTTCTAACTTGATTACCACTTGCCTTACAGTGAAGGAAAACATCGTGAGGAAACCTGCATGTCTGAGAAAACCTAGCAAGTTTTCGAAAGACATATTGTGAAGTCTGCCAATCCGCACTTGGCCAGCGTGGTGGACTATGGCCTGATTCCCCTCGTATTGAAGAGAGGCCCGTGCCCAGCAGTGGGACGTTAAAAAGGGCTGAATACATATGTCAAAAATTAGAAAAAAACATAAACTTTTTTTAGATTGAGATCAACAGTTAAAAGAAAATATCTATACATCTGTACATATATTAAAACTCTAACTTAGTCGAACCTGTACATGAAATATTTTTTTATGAATTTTTTTATGATGAAATAGTTATTATTATCGATATAGAGGCCGAATGGATAGTTTTTAGAATCTTTGTCTATCTTGATGTCTGTATGTATGTCTGTCTATCTGGGAACGCATCACGAGAAAACCACTGGACAGGTTTTGATGAAATTTGGTATGATGATAGCTGGCTATCCGAGTCAACATGTATACTTTTTACTGCGAGGAAATATGTCATCTCTGAGAAATGTATATTAAACGTTAAAACATAACTAGAGACGAAACCGAGCGAAGCGAGAGTGAGTCGCTAGATAAGTTTAAAATGTTATATTTTTTAATAGGTTTTTTATTAGGTATATTAAAATACGTTTGTTTGTTTATTTGTAGGCCTATACCTCTAAAACCACTCGTCATATTTTCATTTATTAATATTAATTGTTATCATCTAATGTTATTTAGTCAGGTTAAGGAATATGGTTTAAGACATTTATTTCTCAAAAGAATTAAAATTCACTTACAGAGAAATTAAACATATATATTATATGTATATAACAAACATCGTGTCGTCGGACAAATCAGGAATATTTATTTTACATACACAACAGCTAAGGGTATTAAAGCTAGTAAGCTACGAGGCTTGTGTTATGGATACCAGATAGTTGATACACTACACACATATATATAACTTTAAATTCATACACATTGTAAATATAGACACTTACGACTGGAGTACAAACATTCGTACTCATTACACTAATGAATGCGCCCAGCGGGACTCGAACCCACGACCGCTGGCAATTAGGGTCACTACAAACTAAGCCAAACGTGTATTAGAAGGAACAATTTGATTTTATCATGCAAAATTCTACACGCTAAATATTTTCTAAACACGCTGAGTTTATTCATGAACCAAGTAATCTAAAAGATACATTTCAATAAAAACCACATATTAGTAAACCTTTGGTAATCTCAATGGGTTGTATTAGATATTTTGTTGAAATCGTTCGTTTTTTATGTATCAGTCACATTTAATAAAACTTCTATGTAGTTAGAATAATAGATAGTTATAATAATAAATAGTTTGAAAGCGCTTATTTCAGGAACTATTAATCCGATTTTAAAAATTATTTTTGCATTACATAGCCCGTTTATTGAGAAAGGCTATAGGCTATATATCATATAATATAAAGCGATCCGAGCGAAGCGAGGGTGAGTCGCTAGTATAATATATAACAGCAATACATACAATAGCGTTCTTAGTGTTGAATCCATTCACAATAGGAGGATCATTCTAAATCGGTATTGAATTTATTGAAAGTACAGGCAAATAGAAAACACCCAAAGCCCAAACAATCAGCTTAACGCATACAAAAATCCTAAAGGATTTAAGCTCGCAATCTATTACTGAATGGCAACTGAAGCCTGAAAAAGTCACACAATAGGGACTAATAAAGCGCTATAATATATTTTGTAATATATTAAAAATGTTATGTAATTTTGATCTATAGAAAGATGATTTTAAGAAGATTTTAGATTATGGATGGTTAAAACAAACTTTTATCGTTACGAGTACATAAATTTAGTTGTATAGTAGAAAATACTGTATACTCGTATTATCTTATATATTTAAACGGGCAATTCTTGTATATTTATTTATATATTTATTTATTTATACCGGCGATCTCGGACACGGCTCTAAGGATTTCGCTGAAATTTGGTATTGCTGGGGGTTTTCGGGGGCGAAAAATTGATCTAGATTAGTCTTATGTCTGAAAATGTGCGTGTTTTCAAGTTTTCTTGCGGTTTTCTTTGGCATTATACCACGCAGAATATGGTCGATAATTTCTTACACTCAGGCATAAGCGTCGTGGTCAAGCGACCACAGATTAACAATCACAGGTTTCCGAGTTCGAATCTCGATCAGATACTAAGTTTTCACTTTTGCTTTTTTTTAATATTTATTCAAGTTTTAGTTTTTTTTTTATCTAAACAATACGATATAATAAATAAGAACTCCGAGCGAAGCTCGGTCACCCAGGTACTTTTATATTATCGGTAATTTTTCTGTAATAAGTTGCCCCTAAATAATTAATAAGTGACAGTATCCACGGCTTCACACGTGTTCAAACGTGATCACCCGCTGAGCTAAGCTGAAGATTGCCTGAAAACTTCATCGAAATCGCTCCAGCCATTTTTTAGTTCATAAGGAAAATATGTACATACACATATCGATTTTTATATAATGTATGTATATATAGATAGATTTATAGTAGACTAAATGATGGTTTATGCTTATAATAAAATTCTGAGTCGAATATGTACGTTAAATCTTATTGAAATAGTAATTATTATCGATACAAAGGCCTAATATATAGTTTTATAATTTTTGTCTGTTTATTTGTCTGTCTGTTTGGAAACGCATCACGAGAAAACTACTAGTTTGGTTTTGATGAAATTTGGTATGATGACAGCTGTTAATCCGGGTCAACATATAGGATACTTTTACAGCGGAAAAATATCTCATCTCTGAGAAATCTATAAAACGTACAATAGGGACAAACCCGAGCGAAGCGACGGTGAGTCGCTTGTCAATTATTTTTTTTAAATATTTTTCATTAATATCAATAAACACAAGAAATAGAATAGTCTAGAATACTCTCTCGTAGTAACGTGTCGTCTAATTATGCATGTATTCAGCCCTTTTTAACGTCCTACTGCTGGGCACGGGCCTCCCTTCAACACGAGGGAGATTAGGCCATAGTCCACCGCGCTGGCCAAGTGCGGGTTGGTAGACCTAATTACCACACACTAATTGTTGTCTTTATCTATGTAATATACATACATACACATATTGTATAGTCCAAGTGTTATACGCTAGTTTATGTTAGGACATCGGCAGCCTGCTAAACTACTGGCATAAGCATGTACAACTAGCAATATTGCCTAAGTGCGGAAAAAGCCATGTAAGAAGAAGAAGAAGAATATTCTTTCTTATTCTTCTATATATGATATATTTTATTACAAAAACAGAAGTATCATATTAACAACACCAATAACAGAATCTAAGGAAGTTATTTTATATTTATGTTTACTCTGGATTCCACTAACGACCTTTGATTTATGATGCGAGTGTTACTGTGCGAGACAGTTATTTAATAACTATGAGAAAACAAAAAGATAACTAAAAGCTTTCACAATACAGAGAGAAACACAAATTGAAGCGACAATTTCGCTTATAACAATCATTTATTGAATTGTTGGAATGATTGCTACGTTTGTAATAAAGGAAATACGGTATTTTGATGTCTTTGATAAAAATAAAGCAAAGTGGGAATTGGACTGAATGAAGGTTTTGTAGATTATATTGTTGCGTTGACACATCTAAAGCATGCTTTATCATAGAGACTAGCAAAACCCGCGGTTTCGCTCGCGCTATAACTACAACAAAAATAAACTTTAAAAAGGTAGGGTTCATACAAATTTTTATCCCTTATTTTATCTCCTTATGGGACGAATTTCAAAAAAAAACGCTAAATAATTATTTAATTGTATTGAAGAGCATTAATACCAAGTTTCAAGAAATTCTGATCATAAATATTTTTCAGGTTGTGTTATAACGTGTACTCCCGTGGGAGTGAGATAATCTCCCGCGGTAAAAAGTATCCTATATGTTGACCCGGATATCCAGCTATCATCATACCAAATTTCATCAAAATCCCTCCAGTGGTTTTTTTGTGATGCGGTAACAGACAGACAGACAGACAGGCAGACAAAAATTCTAAAAACTATAATTTCGGACTCTGTATCGATAATAACGTCTATTTCAATAAGATTTTCCAAAAAATATTTAAGATACAGATTTGGCTTATTTACAATTTTATTATATTATATATAGATAATACAGATAGAGTAGGAAACTGCCATTTAGCCCTGGTGGCGGTGAGGCGTGAAGAAAAGAGATAGAAAATATCTGCCTAGTTTCTATCTTTGTTTCATGGCGCATGCGCATTTGTAGACTTTATATGTATTGCGCATAACTCAAATTAAAAAAAATGCACAATAAGTAACGAAGATTTACATTTTTATAAAAAATATCTCAATTTTTGTAATAAATTAAAATCATATAATGTTTTATACATTTAATATAACTTAAATCTCTTATGTATTATCACGCACAATTCTTATTGCTCACTAAAAATGGTTAATTTTATATTCTAATTCTATATTTCAAGTCATTTAATTTATCACTTTCATGTTTTAAACGTATAAAATAAAAAGAGACAGAAAGGTGTCTGGTTATTCTTTGTCCCTTTCTATCGGTTTTTTATGCGATTCAGTGACAAACGAGCAGACAGACCACCTGATGGAAAGCAGTACCTGTCGCCCATAACACCTACAGTTCATGCGCTTAGGTTTTAAGTAACAAAAATGCAGAACCACAGGTGCGTTGTCACAGTGAGCACTAAGATGATATGTCTCTTGCCTGTAATTGCGCTGGCTACCTTATCCTTCAAACCGGAACACAACAATGCAATCATTGTTGCTTGGCGGCAGAAATAGATAAGGGGGTGGTACCCATCCAGTCGGACTCCTCAGGCTTGACAGATATATAGCGGGATATCACATTTTTGATCGGCTTGCTTATTCTATGTGTATTATCTCTATGTACTTTATAGATACTAAAGCAGTTGTCAACATATGACGATTAACAATATGAATAGGTAATCGAAATATGCCATGAGTAAAAGAGAAACAAAACATTTTCCAGAAAATATAGTATTATTAAATATTCGATTTTTTTAATACTAGAATGTTCTTTCTTTATAGCTTATGTACATAATAGGGCGTTGAGAGATCAGTTTTTCATAACCAAGAAAATATTAAGAAGAAATACGAAAAAGTGAGGAAAAGCGGAGTAAAATCATGGAGCAAGTGTGATTAGGGGAAAACTGCTATTGGGGTAAAAAGGGATATTTCAAGTTTGTTTAAAGTATATACTACTACCTACCTACCTACTTTTCTATACCTATGCACATATATTTAGCGACACGTTTGGCTCAGTTTGTAGTGACCCTACTTGCTGTGCCAGCGGTTGCGGGTTCAAATCCCGCTGTGGGACATTTATTTATGTGATGAGCACGAATGTATGCACCCCAGTCATAGGTGTTTATATTTATAATGTGTATGTATTTAAAGTTATATATATTTAGTGTATCAACTATCTGGTATCCATAACACAAACCTCATAGCTTACCATGGAACTAGATGGTGCTAATGTCCCAACATATTTATATAGTCCATCTATTCTATACTAACCGTTAAAACGTATCTAGTTAGTTGTAGTAGTGTGATTTCTTTTTAAATAAGACATACCGACTTCAAAGTCAGTTTAAATGTAATTATTCTACCCTTACTAGTACAATGTTTTACCACGCCAAATGGAGGAAGCACTCGACTTGGGTAAGAGTTGAGTAAATCATCCTTTTTTCGTTGTTCAAACGCAATTTTTTCTTGAAAAATATTTAAACATCTAACAAAAGTCCAATACTTAAACAGTTTTTGTTATTTATGGTTTTACTTTTGAGTTAACTCAATAATTACACTAAGTTTAACATTGGAGTTTATTAGCGTTTTTGCAATAAAACGAAACTAAATCTATAAATATGTTTCTATGTATTTTTTAACTCTTTTCTACGTACAATTAGAGTGAATAAGTGTTTCAAAATAAGTATTAAGTGAATAAGTGTTTTATTTTAATACATTTCTTAGAGATGAGATATTTTCCCGCCCTAAAAAGCATCCTAAATGTTAACCCGGACAACCAGCTTTCACCATACCAAATACAAAATCAATCCAGTGGTTTTCTCATGATGCGTTCCAAGACAGAAAAACAGACAGACACAGACAAAAATTCTAAAACTGATGACTATCTCAATAAGATATTCCAAAAAATTTTAATGTACAGATTCGACTCAGAATATTATTATATGTATAGATTAATTTTTAAATTATCATTATTATTTACCAGCTCGAGTATCCGTATTGCTAGACTTAATTTCACTATTAATTTTCAATCATATTAAAAATACGAAAAGGTTGTTTCTTAGTCCTTCACGCTGAAAGGATGGACGATTTTGGATGAAATTTAGTACCTTTATAAACTTATATCCTGGAATAAATATATAGGCTACTCTTAGACATCTATAAGCGCACCCGAGCAATGCGAGGCTATGTCGCTAGTAACAAATATTTTTGATACCAAAGGAAAATAATGTAATTCGTGAGCAAGTTTCTACGATGGCAATATCTTTTTGCAGACGACGTGTTAATTCGACCGTTTAAGGAAAAATTTGGGGTGTGCGACAACACGGGGCTCGATGAGCTTATAATATGAATTATTCTATTATTTGCAACTTAATACTTATAAAATATCAACGACTCACTCGGTTTCACTCGCAATTTTATTTTATTTTTATACCTCTGATTATCTATACAGATAAATAAAATTGGAGTGTCTGTTTGTAATATTAAAATAATCGCTTTTTACTATATGCATATGTAACGTTGTAAATGTAAATTTGGTATATGTACACGGTACATATACCAAAACAACATTTTTTTTTTAAATTTTGTCTGTCTGTCTGTCTGTCTGTTTGTTCCAGCTAATCTCCGGAACGGCTGGACCGATTTTGAAGGTACTTTCACTGTCAGATAGCTGATGTTATAATGAGTAACTTAGGCTACTTTTATTTTAGAAAAATAATTAGGATTTCGCGAAAAGAATTTAAAACCCATGAAATTGTAAACATAATCCGACAAAACTCCCGAGCAAAGCGAGAGTAAATTGCTATATAATTTAAATAAATGGTCTAGAAAAATAAAAAAAAAATACAATTTTTGGCAAAGCTTAGTGAAATTATATATATTATATTACTTATAAGCTTAAATTCTATAATCTTTGTTTATTTAGAGACAGACTAACAGTTGAACAGTATAAAATTTAATATGATGTCGTAGTATTTAGGGGACATAACTTTTTTATGTACATATACAAAAATTGATAGTATAAAAATCTTCACAAACTTTAAGTTTGGTAAAGAACGTTTAAAAAATTGTGGTTTTGTATAAATTACTAGTAACATACAGACTGTTTAAATACGAGTTTATAATATCGCATAACGGAAGGGTATTAAGTTCAGTCACTCAAGACTTTATCTCTATAATTTAGACAAACATAGAGGCGGACCGTGTACTTGAGGAGCCCTGGGCTTAAGAAGAATTAAACTGTGTCGAATCTGCATATTAAATATTTTTTGGAAAATCTTATTGAAATAGTCATTATTATCGATACAGATGCCGAATCTATAGTTTTTAGAAAAAAATTCTAAAAACTATAGATTCGGTCTGTCTGTCCGTCTGGCAACGCATCACGAGAAAACCACTGGACAGATTTAAATGAAATTTGGTATGATGATAGATACTTTTTACTGTGGAAAAGTATTTCATCTCTGAGAAATCTATACTAACCGTTAAAACGTTCCTAGGGGCGAACCCGAGCGGAGCGAAGGTGAGTAGCTAGTTGTCTATAAAATGTATAATGACAAATGACAAATGACGCAAATTAGATAATTACGCTAAACTTTTATGGCTTTAATTTTTGAAGTTATACTTCTTTTGGTAGATTTGAAAAAAAATTATGCAAGTAAAATTTTTACGATGCGCGCACACACCGTCAGCAAAAAAGCGACATGATGAAGTTAGCTGATAACTGTTTGTTGCCATGGTAAATGTTGTTATTATTATTATTATTTTTTGGGTTTGGTTTAGGGTTTGGTCACAAAGTGATCATGCCACCCCTATAGGTATAACTAAATGTAATTAATGCAACTTACAATAATCAACCTTAAAAATAACAAAGATCAAGTATTTCTATGTATTATCCGACTTGTACTACTTTATACAACATTCTTGACTGATCTGAGGCAGGATAATAATATGCCTTATTTAATTATTTTATTAATTTGTCATTCCTTTTACAAACAGAAAGTTGTGACATGCGGGATGAAATCTTTAGCTATTTTTGTTTTGTTACGCCAAAGAAGTAAAACTTATTACGTGCGTACATAAGTACACACACACATTTTCTTTCTATCTTCGATAATTTTAAATTTTATAAATTTACAGTATTAACCATTGTTATCAATAGATCCCCTTTTTATCTTAGGTGCCCTGGGCTGCTACCTAAAAAGCCTATTTATGTGCCCGCTCGTGGACATACATAAGTGCGGTGTCACTTTAATCTCGACCCATTTAGCCAAAATCAATATTTATGTCCTCCGAAGGTTAAACAGACCTAATCAATATGCATAAACATCCTTTTCATACAATACATTGTATTCAGCCTTTTTTAACATCCCACTGCTGGGCACGGGCCTCCCTTCAATACGAGGTAGATAAGGCCATAGTCCATCACGCTGGCCAAATGCGGGTTGACAGACTTCATATGCCTTTCGAAAACTTGCTAGGTTCTCTCAGACATGCAGGTTTCCTCACGATATTATTCTTCACCGTAAGGCAAGTGCTTAGAAATTATTTGCTCATGAAAATATCAGAGGTGCGAGACCCGGAATTTGAATCCGCTTCACTAGGTTACCCAAGCGATCGCGTTACCACTGTGCTACCACTACCTTGAATTGACATAACATAAAGTAAATTGAAGCTTTGAAACGTGATGTGAGGCAAATTTCGGCAATGACTTTTTACTGTATTTTGAATCAAACGTGTTTCAGACCGGTTTTCTTTTAGTTTCGAAATACACCATTCATTTTATCTGTGAAAAGATTAAAACTTCGATATCGGGTTTTACAGTTTCTGGATGTATCACGTATCAGTGCTGGATTCGAGTTCAAGTATAACTTCTATTTGAAATTGTTGAAACACTAGTGGCTTACTTTAACCTCGCTCGGGTGCATCACTAAGTACCTGCACATAGCATTGCTACCATTTAATAGGAATATCTTTTTAAGAGGAATATTTCTGTAATACATTGTTTTCATATAACTTTATTAGTTTACGCGGCCCACGCGAATAAAGCTCCCAGTCCAGTCAATATGATTTTTTCTGACATCTCCAACAATCCTTCGAATCGCAGCCGATTTACATAAAACTGTAATGAATTATACAATTAAACCTTTCTCATAAATCATTCTATCTTTTGGCGAAAACCGTATGAAAATCCGTTAGATAGTTTTTGAGCTTATCGTGTTCAGACAAACAGACATACGTGGTCGGGTTTTCTATTTTATAATGTGTATAAAAGATAAATGTTGGCATAACTTAAAAGGTTTTACTGAGATAAATAGAAAAGCTTTTCTAGCTGGTAGCTTTTATCCTATGAAAACTGAAACTACTTTTATTTTAATTATGGTTAAATAGAAAATAAAGATTTTTAATTATAGATAGTATTTTTTCATTCAAATTTTATATAACTAAACAAGTACCAATCGTGTCCGAGTAAAACAACTATAGCATGTCCATATGAATAACGAAATTATTATTATTTTTATTTTTTACGTTTTGATTATGGAACCCTAAAAAAAGCATCTATTCTATAATATTGTTGATTCGTAAAACACAGACGAATTATTAGTAAAAAAAATATATTTTATGGTAAATTATTTTCATATTCCTCTTCATATGATATTTTTATGAAAGTTAAACCTACGACCACCTACATACGAGTACGAAGTACGATACATAACTTATTTCAATCTATACAGATAAATAAAATAAGAGTGTCTGTTTGTAATATTAAAATAATCGCTTTTCACTAAATACATTTGGATGTATACACGGTACATATAACAATTTTTGTCTGTCTGTTTGTTCCGGCTAATCTCTGAAATGGCTGGACAGATTTTGACAGGACTTTCACTGGCAGATAGCTGATGTAATAAGGAGTAACTTAGATTACTTTTATTTTAGAAGAAAAAACTAGGGTCCCACGAAAAAAAATTAAAACCAAATTAATTAATTAATTTTGTTTTGGGAAGCAAACTAGTGAAGAACCCGAGCGAAGCGAGGGTGATTCGCTAGTCATAAATATAAATTAAACTAAGCAAGTTCTAAAAGAAAATGCCTTTTTGCTCCATATAATTTTTAGTTCCAATTTAATTTAGCTAAGTGCCGCTCAGACGGGTTTCAGACAACGGGTTCAAAATATTGTGTGATGGAGATAAAGGAGAAAGCTTATGTTCATTACATTAGTCGGTTACATTAAGTCGATGTCTTGAATATTTAATATCTATAGAAAATATTATTACTGTCTCTTAAAAAAATTGTATTGAAAATATATTTTGATATTTACAAGTAAAATATTATAGAAGCAATATCATATTAAGTATAATAGTTTTTGAATTTTGTGTATTTGTATTTGTTCTTTTTTTTAATGTTAGGAAATACATTTTCGCATACCACCTGTATGTGTTTATGTGGGACTCATCAACTACAAAAACCAGTACTACTCACTAAAACCCAACAATGTACGTAATATGATAATAAACCAGAACTAGTCGAGAAATAATAAAAGACTACAATTTTATTATTAACTAGCGACTCACCCTCGCTACGCTTCGGGTTCATCCCTAGACAAAAACAAATCTATACCACGGGAACTGTACATTTTTCCGGGATGATATATAGCCTATAGTGTTCCTCAGTTAACGGGATATCTAATGCAAAAGGTTTTTCAAATTGGATTAGTAGTTCCTGAGATTAGCGCGTTCAACTAGACAAACAAAGAAACAAACGGACGTATGGATGGATGGACGGGTGGACAGACGGACAGACAAACAAGCTCTTAAGCTTTATAAATATTAGTATAGATTTTTTTAATTATTCACATACACTTAAGGACATGACTTTAATTTTTTAAAAGTATACGGTACTAACTGTATCTTATATGTAATATTACATGAGCAATTTTTATATAATATTTCATACAAAATTTCGTGTATCTCAAAAACGGTTTTAACAATTTGGATAAAATTTTATATTTAGATAAGGTTTTGCTTTTTAAGTTTATTTGTAGTGTCTTTTCTGAAAAAATGCAACTTTTTCGAAAAAAAAAAACACGATAAAAAAAAAACCAAGCGAAACTCGGTGGCCTAGTTACTGATATGTGAATAATTTATATTATTTTCTTTAGAAATCAATAATATGAAATCAGATGCATTTGTGAAATTTAAACTGCATGTAAACTAGAATGGTATAGAAAACGACACAAGCCATATTTTATATTTAATATCTCAATGTTAGTAAAAGAATGTACAAACAAAGTGAAGACTAGCAGAGTCACAAACATTTTCCACAAGTATTTATTTTTAGCCATTTTAATGGCAAAGGAAAAGCTTCACATAGATCACGAATGGAAACGCGTTATTTTTTTTAAAATTATACGCTATGTTTATTTAATATTAAACTTGTGATTTAATTTAAATATTAAAATCAGCTTTTAGGTTATGAATATTATAACTTATTAAGACACTAGAAGTCACTTATTTTATTTGAAAATTTCACATTTTATATTTATTTCCACTGGCATTGGGTTATCAAAATGCAAAAAAAGAAACATAATATTGAAACACAAGAACTTAAAATATAAAAAATGAAAATAACTACCATCATGTATTGTATTATATCCAGTGTTTTTTAACATCCCACTGCTGGGCATGAGCCTCCCTTCAATACGAGGGGGATAAGGGCCATAACCCGCACTTGGCCAGCCTGGTGGACAGGCTGGCCAAGTGCGGGTTCACATGGCTTTCGATTTGCTAGGTTCTCTCAGACATACAGGTTTCCTCATGATGTTTTCCTTCACCGTAAAGCAAGTGGTAAATGTTGGAAATAATTCGCACATGAAAATATCACAGGTGCGAAACCTGCTTCATACGGTTTCCCAAGCGGGCGAGTAACCACTGAGCTATCACTGCATATTCTACCGTTATAATCCATAGTTATAATATTATAAATGTGAGTGTGTGTTTGTTTGTTTGTTTGTTTGTTTGTTTGTCCTTCTTTAAAGTCGAAACAGAATGACTGATTAGCGTGATCTTAGTCCCACGGGAACTACGTTATAATACAACTCACAACGACTCATCAGACCTACGTATTATAGTCTACCTATTCCATACTGTTAAAACATACCTAGGGACGAACTTATTATTATTTTTAAATTTAAAAAACAGTAAAAATTATCTCTTTATACTTTACAGTCGCTGTGAAAATCGTTTAGCCTAAAGAATTGGTATTGCGATTCAACTAGAAAATGCTGGAAGCATTTGTGCTGCCTTTGCATTTCTACTCGTAAGAGGACATGAGTTATACGGATGAAGTCAGTTGAGTTATGAATTCGATATGCTACCATACTCACGCTCTTAAATGGTAAATTGGGGGATGTGTTAAGAAAATTTTGTAATTTAAATCTTGCAACACTTGGGAAAATTTCGACAAAAAGATGTGTTCATGCAATAATTTCTTAGATTTACGTGAATATGTGACATTTAAAATAAAAACTATTTTTTCGGATTTTTTCGGAGATTTATTTTGACCGGTGGGAACCAAAAATCGAAATAAATCCGCGAAAAAATCCGAAAACTTACTTTTATTTAAAATGTGTTCATGCAAGCTAAATCGTGAATGTCATTAGATGTGTACTTTCATAAATAGCGCTATCAGTCCTGAGTTCGAGTCCCACTTCGGATCAAAACAATTTTTAGATTAGGCAAACTCATTAGCAGCCTGGAGCTTAGAAGTTGCCTATGTTTACAGCAAAACAAAGTACGTTAAACTTTTGATCGTATTGAACTGTTATACTTTATCAATATCGTAGTTTTGTAATAGAGTCTGACTTGCAAACCTAGAGTCCTGTAGAATGAAACATAAAATTTATGTTGTTTTAACATACTATTATATGTTATATTAATACAAATTATCTCTTATATATATAAAGAGATAAAGAAAAAACAGTTCAGTACATTATACTCATCTGATTGTCAACCGATTTTCTTTTTCTTTTTATGTTATTAAAAAAAAGGTTACAGTGTAATAACGCGTTCACATTGAAGACAGAGTACAGCAGATTTAAATAATGGGTTTTGCACCTCTGAGATTTTCGATTACGAATCTTTTTTCACGAATCAACATGATCATCACTTGCTAATATTGTGAAGGGATATATCGAAAAGTAACACGTCTTGTATATCCCAATTAGTTTTTAAGAGATATGTTAAGACCACCAGCTCACATTTGGTCAATGTAAGACGAGAAGTATGACCTACTCCTACTTATTGTTACCCAGTGGCAAGTTAAAAAGACTGAACAATTATAATCCATACATATTTTATAAGTGGAAACTTTGCTGGTGTGTGGATATTTAGTTTTTTATTATTTATAAGGATTTTTAGTCACTGTTTGTTTCCCAAAAAATAAATAAATAAATATTATAAAATTCTAACCAAGCCGAATCTGTACATTAAATATTTTTTGGAAAATCTTATTGAAATAGACATTATTATCGTTGCAGAGGCCGAATCTATAATTTTTAGAATTTTTATCTGTCCGTCTGCCTGTCTGTCTGTCTGTATGTCTGTCTATCTGTCTGTCTGTCTGTCTGTTACCGCATCACAGAAAAACCACTGGAGGGACTTTGATGAAATTTGGTATGATGATGGCTGGTTATCCGGGTCAACATATAGGATACTTTTACCGCAGGAAAATATCTCATCTCTGAGAAATCTATACTATACGTTAGAACGTAAGTAGGGACGAACCCGAGCGGAGCGAGGGTGAGTCGCTAGTAACTAAATACTTTCTTAGATTTACGCGAATATTTGATATTTTAAATAAAACAATCTGGCTGTCTGTAACAACTATATAATACCTATGATTACTGTAAAGCATTCACAATGTCGGGAACCAAAAATCAAAATAAATCGGCGAAAAAACCCAAAAAGATAATTAATGAAGAAATAAAAAATTATAATAACTTTTAAAAGGTTCCCTCCGGGTAACCTCCCACTGGTTACCCAGTTAAAAAGACTGAGTAATTATAATAACTATTAAAATAATTATATTATCAAATCTAGATTTGTAATTATTCTAAAAAGTTCTCAATAAGTCTCCACTGAAATGCCTAGTCTATCTAGGTATATTTAAGCAAAATCGAAATCTCATAACAGGTTCTGATCGATTCATTACTGCCGATATTGCGTCTTGCATGACTAATCAATTGCTTTGACAGCTTAATTTACAGCTTATACGGATCTTATAAGCTTGTTTGAAATGGCTAATCGCTATATAATCAAAGTTAGTGCACTTGAATATAGTGTTCAGGTGAAATTTATCATTCCCTTGTGGTTGAGGAAATGATGTTTGAAATAAATGGTAAACGGTTTGCATCATATTTAGAGCAATATTTTAGTTGGTATTATAACGATTTAGAATTTAGTATATTTTATAGGCAGTGGTAGCCCAGTGGTAACGCGCTCGCTTGGGAAACCGAGTGAAGCGGGTTCTCGGGTCTCGCACCTCTGATATTTTCATGTGCGAATCATTTTCTAACTTGATTACCACTTGCCTTACGGTGAAGGAAAACATCGTGAGGAAACCTGCATGTCTGAGAGAACCTAGCAAGTTCTCGAAAGACATGTGAAGTCCGCCAATCCGCACTTGGCCAGCGTGGTGGACTATGGCCTGATTCCCCTCGTCTTGATGGGAGGCCCGTGCCCAGCAGTGGGACGTTAAAAGGGGCTGAATACATACATAATATATAATAATAATTGATTTGAGTTAAAAATTGAAATTAGTTAGTTACGATAAAAAGAATTGTTAATCTACTTAATAATTACTGAAAGTTAAAATAATATATAGGATTCCAATAAAAAAAAATATCATTATTGTTACTAAAAGTAAACTGCATGAAAATGAGAAATGATATGGCTTAGACGACACGTTTGGCTCAGTTTGTATTGACACTATTTGCTGCGCCAGCGGTCGCGGGTTCGAATCCCGCTGGGGGCATTATTTGTGTGATGAGCACGAATGTTTGTACTTCAGATATAGTATATTTATAATATGTACTTGAAGTTATTAATGTGTTGTGTATCAACTATTTGGTATCCATAACACAAGCCTCGTAGCTTACCATGGAACTAGATGGTGCTGTGTATTAATAATGTTCCAACATATTTATTTATTTATTTATAGAAATAAAATATAAGTAAATAATAGATAAGCTCTAATATTTATCTTTTTCATGTAAGACACTGGAAACAACAATATTTCGGTCACGGCGACCAATCTCTAGCTACGCATGAAATTTACTTATACAGTCCTATGGGATATGAATCCTACATGACCGAAATGTACGGTCTAAGGCTTTACATACTCTGTAATAACTAAAAAATAGTATTAAGCTAGGTTTTTCACTCGGCTTCACTTGCGTTTAATATTTATTTAAATTTATTTATTTATTTTAGTTGCTATTAATAATGCACCTAAAAATCATATTAAGTGGTTCGAAAATTATGTCATTCTCAAATGATTTTAGATTAAGTATCGGCGACTTTCAATGAAAGAATACAACTTCGATGCCTAACTTTAATAATTTTAAAGCTCATGTCTTAAAAGTTTAGATAAATAGAAACTTTTGGAATAGAATTACTAAACTGGTGGCAGAGTACCGGAGAACGTTCAATTTCCTGTTTGGTCAAATATTAGTTTAGGTCATATATGCAGAAATATCTCCCGGTTTATTTCATATGGATATTCCGTGTAAATAAAAGCTTGCTACTTTAAATTTTATTTTCCTTAGAAATATTTTTTTATCTTTGTCTATATGATAAATTTATACATATAAAAAAATTCTGAGTCGAATCTGTACATTATATATATTTTGAAAAATCTTATTGAAATTGTAATAATCGATACAGAGGCTGAATCTGTAGTTTTTAGAAGTCTGTTTGTGTGTCTGTATTTCTGTCTGTCTGTGACCGCATTATGGAAATCACACTGGAGGGATTTTGATGAAATTTGTATGATGATACCTGGTTATCCTGAGAAATCTATACTAAACGTTAAAACTTAACTAGGAACGAATCCGAGCGGAACGAGGGTGAGTAGTTATTTCTATTTTTTGAATATCTTATCTCTTATAATATTAGGATATCTGTGATTAAGAAAGTTTAAGTCGCACTCAATATTGAATAAATGTGTTTATTTGCTCGATCAATCTCTGAATGATATGAATAGATATTGCTAAATATATTAAATTATATTTTTGGTACTGAGTCCATGTTCTTATGTTTTGTATGAACATTTCAAACTGAAGCAACTTGGGTGAGGACGCAAATTTACCTGAAGTAAAATAAACAACTGTCAGGTACATAGGGATACACCGCACAGTAAATTGCTAGTTATAAATAACGATAATACTAAAGTTTTATAATATTATTGTGAAGCTTAATTTAGATGTTTTAAGCTTTATTCTTAGAAGCTTAAAATAAAAAAAACCGACCAAGTGCGAGTTGGACTCTCGCACGAAGGGTTCCGTAACATTGTCTATAAAAACGGCAAAAAAATCATGTCTTAATTTAATTATTTACTTTTAAAGTGAATATATAACTAAATATTCTGTGAATATTTCAACCCGTTGCCGTTATCAATATCGAGCAAAAACGAGCAAAATAAATCACGTTTGCTGTATGGGAGCCACCTTAAATATGTGTTTTATTCTGTTTTTAATATTTGTTATTATAGTGACAACAGAAATACATCATCTGTGAAAATTTCAACTAAATATCACGGTTCATGAGATACAGCCTGGTGACAGACGGACAGACGGACGGACAGCGAAGTCTTAGTAATAGGGTCCCGTTTTACCTTTTGAGTACGGAACCCTAAAAAGTATTTTGATATCTCAACGAGACTCATAAGTATAGATAAAAAGTAATATAACAAACTAGCCATGTTTGTGAAGCACCAAACGGCTTCAGAACGTGGATGGAACTTCAAGTAGAATAATATTATAGCTGTTTTCAACAGAACGTTCGGTTCAGAAAGTCGAGATTGTTTTATATTCTATAAGAAAATAATATGTTATACTCGACTATCGTTAAAGGTTTTCAAAGACCATTTGTTTACCGATTTCAAATTTAACTTTACCATTTTCATTTTTACCGAAATTATTAACCATTATCAAAAGTACCTGTATAATCTTATATTATTATCCAGTATTGTTAGGTTTTTTTTTTTTGAGTTTAAATACAGAAAATTTACAAGTATTGTAAGGGTACTTCGGTACCATTAGTCTATTTTTTCCAAATTATTGTATAATATTTGTGGGTAGGTCCAATATATGACAACAATATGCTAACTTTTAGGACTTTTAGGCCCTCCCGTGGCCCTAATTGCTGTAAAGCATTCTAAGGTAGTAGCAGTAAAAAGATAGTTTCATTTAAATTTGTATAAATAACTAGCTAGTTACGTTTTAATTATTTTGAGCGAAACTCTAATTCTTTTTCTAAAATAAAAGCGGGTTTGCTTCCCAAAATAAAATTAATTATTTAATTTGGTTTTAAAAATTTTCGTGGGACCCTATTTTATTCTAAAATAAAAGTAACCTAAGTTACTCCTTATAACATCAGCTATCTGCCAGTGAAAGTCCCGTTAAAATTGGTTCAGCTGTTTCAGAGATAAGCCGGAACAAACAGACAGACAGACAGACAAAAATTTTAAAAATTGTGTTTTTCTTATAAGTACCGTATATAATTCCATATGCATTTAGTATAAACCTGTTATTTTGACATAACAAACAGACTCTGCAATTTTATTTATCTGTATAAATATATATTGTATATAACAAGAAACTTTTTATAAATAAAGTCCCAATAACAGCCCGGAGTTTGAAAGTTGGCACCCTCTTGCCTCGAAGAGCACGTATAGCGCCCTGCGTCCTGCGTCTTAACTTTTACCGGTCATGTCGAATAAGTAGTCCCATAGGAGTATGAGAGTGACAGGAATAGACAGTGCACTTATGTCTGCGCGTATATGCGCTGCACTATAATATCTCCTGCACAGTTGACTAATCTCAGTGAGATTGGCCGCCGTGGCTGAAATGGGTCAGGAGGGCATCATCAACTAGAGTTACTTATTTCGCTTCCGAAAAAAGGGCTTAACTTAATAAATGAATGAAATAAAAATTTTCTATCTCTGTATTAAAAATTATTAGAAAATGGTTAAAAACAGCTACTACCAGGAAAATTTATTAAATCTAAGTTTAGCGACAAAGCTTGTTCTTGAAGACAATAACTACATTAACGCCGACGACGTTCAAAATAAATAATTTAATTGGAAAGAGAAAATGTCGTAACTTTTGCTGTTCTATATTTAATTTTGTACTTCGATTTTATATATAAATATAGATGCAGACTAGCGACTTACCCTCTCTTCGCTCGGGTGCTTCGCCATAAGTACGTTTTAATTTTTTTAGCGGAACTCTAATTCTTTTTCTAAAATATAAGTAGCATAAGTTACTCCTTATAACATCAGCTATCTACTAGTGAAAGTTTCATCAAAATCTGACTAGCCGTTTCAGAGATTAGCTGGAACAAACAGACAGTCAGACAGACAAAAATTTAAAAATTGTGTCTTTCTTGTAAGTACCATATATAATTTCATATGCATTTAGTAAAAAGCTATTATTTCGATAAAACAAACAGACACTTCAACTTTATTTATTTTAGATATTTTTAATTTTAAACAGTTGAAATTATATTATAATATAACGTTCCTTCTTTAACGTACTAGTTTTTTTGAAATCAGTTGAAAAGTCGATCTAATAAATTTTCTAAATCTTTTTCTGAATTGATATATCTGTCGCATTATTAATTTATAGAGTTTTTATACTCTTCGTAGAAAGCTTTTCTTGTAATGATATTTACTTTCATTCCAGGAAAGAGAAATGGGGATAAAGTATAAGTGAAGAAAAGCTTGATTACATTTTTATTCGTAGGTGCAAATGAATTTTTACTCTTGTACAATGAAAGCTGCAGTTAAATAAAATATATTTTTAAGAAAAATATTAAAAAAAAATAAATATTCGAATATATAAAACTATCTTTTCGGATTATTTCGCGGATTTATTTTGATTTTTGGTTCCCTCCCGACGTTTCGAATGCTTTACAGCAATCATGGTCACGGGAAAGACTAAGCTTTTAGACATCTCAAAGGTGTTATATACTTGTTGCAGATAGTGCCTACCTACTTACAAAATGCTTTCAAAAATTCAAAAATGGGATCAAAGTACCTTAAAATATTTGTTGATTTTAATTCTAAACATCTTAAAATTTTAATAAGTTTTATTATTAAATATGGTTTTATTATAATCCGAAAAGATAGTTTTATTTTAAATGTCAAATATTCACGTAAATCTAAGAAAGTATTATCATTCAAATAAAGTTGAATCTTTGTTAAATATTCATCTCAAATAGAAGAGAATTTTTGTTAGGTTTTTGTAGGAATATTTAGTAAGCAGTTGTAGAACTTAAAAATATTAGGTCATGTTACGATGGCTTTTTTTTTATTTCACTAAAAATAATATACACCAACATTAAAAAGACGTAAAGTTTGTAAGTTAGTATGTAGATTATACGGGGATCCTCTGAAACTATTGAACCGAATGAAAATTCTTTTATTGATAAGGAGCTATATTACTGCCTATAGGATATTTTTTATTCTCAAAAAATGTGTTTACTACCAGAAATCATTATAACTTCAATTGAGTCTAAAAAAAAAGGCCGTTCAGTTTTTAACGAACTGTTATATATTACTTCGCTTCGCTCAATAGAGTGACTAGGTTCTTAATTCTTAACTATTGCTAGTCATAGGTAAATACAGTCCAATCTATACTTATATTAAAAGCTGAAGAGTTTGTTTGTTTGTTTGTTTCGTTGGTTGAATGCGCTAATCACAGGAACTACTAATCCGATTTAAAATATTCTTTTTGCATAAATAGTTCGTTAACTGTAGGCAGTGGTAGCCCAGTGGTAAGGCGCTCGCTTGGGAAACCGAGTAAAGCGGGTTCAAATCTCGGGTCTCGCACCTCTGATATTTTCATGTGCGAATCATTTTCAACACGATTACCACTTGTCTTAACGGTGAAGGAAAACATCGTGAGGAAACCTGCATGTCTGAGAGAACCTAGCAAGATTTCAAAAGACATGTGAAGTCCGTCAACCCGCACTTGGCCAGCGTGGTGGACTATGGCCTGATTCCCCTCCTACTGAAGGGAGGCCCGTGCCCAGCAGTGGGACCTTACAAAAGGCTAAATACAAGTTCGTTGACTGAGGAAGGCATAGGCTATATATCTTCCCGGAAAAATTTACGGTTCCCGTGGGATAGATATGTTTTTGTCTAGAGATAAACCCGAAGCGAAGCGAGGGTGAGTCGCTAGTAATATATAAACCATCCAAACCAATCGTACAGTAAAAACAATATAACTACGTGTTTATTTTCCTTTTTCATCCGAAACTCGATTCACACTTGATAATTTTCCGGTCCATTTGGTCACGGCCTTTTCCGCATAAAATTAATTACTGTGACGTGCTCAACAGGTAATGAAAATTGAGAGCGTCGAGGAATTTTCAATTAAGGCCCACGTCTAAACTTGTTTTGATGTACACTAGCATTTATTTTTAGACAGTTGACCGCTTCTAATTTTTATTTATTTATTTACTTGCGAAACACGCGGCTTCGCTCGCGCTAAAACTATAACAATAAATCTTTAAAAAGGTAGGTTTCATACAAATTTTCATCCCTTATTTTATCTATTTATGGGATGAATTTCAAAAAACGCTAAAACACGTATTTATTTAATTATATTGAAGAGTATTAACACCAAGTTTCAAGAAAGTCTGTTATGTTATAACGTGTACTCTATCTGTAAGCTATCATCGTACCAAATTTCATCAAAATCCCTCCAGTGGTTTTTCTAAGATGCGGTAACAGACAGACAGATAAAAATTCTAAAAACTATAGATTCGGCCTCTGCATCGATAATAATGTCTATTTCAATAAGATTTTCCAAAAAATATTTAATGTACAGATTCGGCTTAGAATTTTACTATATGTATAGATATAGATTTATTTTATTTTGGAACAGAAACAGAAAACAAATTGAAAAACAATCACAACTACGTATTAAAAAAATTAAAAATATCATTTTAAATTTGTTATTCAATTACATCTGTACACAACATTTAAATAAAAACATATAATTATTTAAACAAACTTAACCAAAAAATGAATATGTGCATTTAAAGATGGATATAAATATTAATAAACAAAAATAAAATAATATTTACATTTCATAAAAAGGAGAAGAAACAGAGACAAAACATATTCTATCCATACTTGTAATTCTAATACAACTATGGAGTGGACCATAATATTTTGTGTTTATTCTGACTTATTAAGGCAATAAGAAAACTTTATAAACGGGATACTGAATATATTAAGGAAAGTTATTTTTTTAGAAAATTATATATATTATTTATCGATATATAGTTAAACATGTAAAAGTCATAGTTTTTAAATTTTCAATATTGATATCAAAATAAATACTTACATACCTAAAAAATTTATATGATTTTTTTAATTTTATATATATTCTCTTGAAACATTTTGTTAAACCCAGCGTTGGAAAGTTAGCGGTGTTCCACACCCCTGTCTCAGACAACACGTTAAGCCATCGATTCCGCACCTGATCTATCCGGTCCCACCGGACTTTGAGAGTAAAAGGAATAGAAATTGCATTTGTATTTGCGCGTAAATTAGTAAATAATATCTCTTGCAGGGTAGTTTCATTGTCTACTGTTCTTGTAGTTGAAATCGTTCAAAAGGACATTAGTAGTCTATATCTATGTCAGTATAGTAATGGAAAAAAAATTAAAGAATGCGTGTATGAATGTGTACACGCTCAAGAAGCAAAACTTCTGTAGGTTATCGGTACTCTTTATTAAAATTCAATTTTTGTTTTAAATAATTAGGATAGGTGAGATATTAAAAATAACGCATATTAGGCATATTACAATCATATATTTATAGAAAA
This sequence comes from Argynnis bischoffii washingtonia, assembly GCA_033884665.1. Lineage (NCBI taxonomy): Eukaryota > Metazoa > Arthropoda > Insecta > Lepidoptera > Nymphalidae > Argynnis > Argynnis bischoffii. The sequence continues at coordinate 1,820,607 of CM066610.1, forward strand.
TCATTTGAGGAAAGAATATAATATTATATATCATTTGTGAGACAATAACAACGGTTACCATGGCAACAAACGTTCGCCTCGCCCGATTTAGACTTTTCGTAACGCATTCACCAGCTTACTTCCCAAGTCAAGCGTGCGTAAAGAAGTTTTACTTCAAAAACAAGTAAAAAGTGATATCTAGCAACTGTTGTACAATTTAACGAAACTTTCACTGGTTATTAAAACTTCTGGGTAGTTACCATTTTTTCCTGAAATAGAAAAGGGGACATTAATTCTCTTTCAAATTAGGGAAGAATCCAGAAACTGTCCTGTCTAGATCTATGTCTAGACATAAACTATTTTTTATCGTAGTAACATTCTTAAAAATCAACATATAAACAAGAATTTCATCAAAATAAAAGCCCTCTCCATACTCTAAACAATTAAATATTATTCATTTTCTTTGCAAAATAGCTTAGTTAAATAAACAGTACCTATTAAATTTATACGCTATATAGCTATGATTAAGAAAGCAAAAGGCAATTTTCCTACACCTATTCAAAGCACGTATACCAGTAATGGAACTAAGCGCCTATTGTCCAAGTCTCATGTCAGGGTAATAAATTGCGTGCGGTCGACAGCAGCCCGCTCTCCTCGACTAGATAAGATACACCCGGCTTTGTTCAAATAAAATATTGCTAAGTAAATTAATTATAGTTTTTATGTTTGATGACAGCCAGACAGAGATTTTTCTGATACATGTATGTTTACCTTTATAATATGTATGTATTAAAATTATATATGTGTTGTGTATCACCCATCTGGTATCCATAACACAAGACTTGTCGCTTACCATGGAACTAGATGATGATGTGTTGTTAATGTCCCAACATATGTATTTATTTATTTATACCTGAATTGGTTTTATTTGAGTGGTTTGCAAATAAGGTTGCAGATTATGAGGGTCCCAGTTTCAGATGGTATTAAAAGAGTTATTGGGTTTTCCTGCCAAAATTCTCAGTAATAGCCCGGAGTTGGGAAGTTGGCGATGTTTCAATGACACGCATCCAAGAGCGTATAAAACCATCGTATGCCTGATCTCTCTCCAATAGTAGCAGATTGAAGATACATTACCATGACAACCATAAGTGCACTATTTACTACTTTAGTATTAGTGTATACACAAGTATACACTTGTAAATTATAATATCTCCCGTAGATTGATAGTTTTAATGAAGTGGCCGCCGTCATCGAAAAATGGTATAACCACAGGATGTTAGTAGTCAAGGAGGCCCATGCCCAGCAGTGGGATGTTCAGAAGGGCTGAATACAAACTCACATACATACATATTATCGTTAAAGAATATTAAATATCTTATACTTTAGTAATTACTATTTTTGTTATTTTGAAAAAGTTTACGTTAACCGAAAGCTGAACTTAATGTTCTTTAAGTATTATCAGAGCTTAAACGAGTATAAATTGAAAATTTAATAGAATGGACTTCATTTGTAAAGCTATACAGTACTACATATGTATGTATATGTATAATTTTGTCGGGATTTAAAAATGAGCCTTTAATTTACTGTGAACTCATTAATTTTTTACGGTGCGTTTCATAAACAAGTCGCAGATTCTTGTATAGGCTTGAGTAAACCGATTGGGTTTTTTTCAAAATATTACACACGCCTTACTAAGTTCTCTCAGATATTCAGGTTTCCTCACGATATTTTCCCTGCACAGTAAGGCAAGTGATAATCATGTTGCAAATGATTCGCACATGACAACATCCCGGGACCGGTATTTGAACCCACTTCACTCATTTTTCCAAATAAGCGCGTTACCACTGCGTTTTGCCACTGCCTTTGATCAGTTAGCATAATATAAAGGCTTACATTATTATTGATAATTAATTATTATAAATATATATTTATATAATATTTATATGTTAATTTTTAAAAGGCTAAAGCAAAACATATTGATTTTCTTTATGACTTGACTGGAAATACACTTAAAGAAAACCACAGAAATAAATTTCTGAATAAAAAAGAATATTTTACCATTTTTTAGTCATAAACTAACTTGTACTTGTGGCTTTTTTAGTCTTTATAAGAATCCCGTTTTCAATAAAACGAGCAAATGCAAATACGATTGAGTGGAATACCCCGCAATAAAGTGGACGTTTTATTCATAATGTTTCATTTCATGTCGCATTGTTATCCTCTAAGAGGGTTCATGAGATATAATTTTATATGGTCCTATAGAATTTAATGTCTTCCTTTTTACTCAACTGCTTTAGTTGCGGCTATAATAGTTTTATTAATAAACGAATTAGTAGTAGGTAATGGCAACTGTGTTTTATTAAATTGCAATATTTGTTTTTAGAGTGTTTGTATGTTATTTTATATAACAACTAGCGACTCACCCTCGCTTCGCTTCGGGTTCGTCCCTAGACAAAAACAAATCTATCCCACGGGACCCGTACACTTTTCCGGGATGATATATAGCTTATAGCCTTCCTCAGTTAAAGGGCTATCAAATGCAAAAGGAATTTTTCAAATCGGATCAGTAGTTTCTGAGATTAGCGCGTTCTACTAAACAAACAAACTCTTCAGCTTTATAATATTAGTATAGATGGGTAAGTGAGTTTCTGTATATATAGATAAGTTATGAGCGGAAATTTAAATAAAATTGTTTTTATTCTGGCACACTAATGGTTAAATAATGACCTCTTGACATACATTTTTTTTCTAAAAATGACGAGAGACCAACGCAGAAGGGAACAAGTGGTTGCACAATCACAAGTGCAATACACAAAATATGTTGATACAACAATACTATTCCTACATACATTTAGAAATGAAAAATATTGATTTGGTATACTGTTATTTCGATCCACACGGTAATAACTTACTATATTTGTCTGTTATATTTAATTTTATTATTGGACTAGCGACTCACGTGCGCTTCGCTCGCGTTCGTTCCTAGGTACGTTTTCACGGTTAGCTATGTTTATACATAAATAGTAGCTTGCTACTCCTAAGATTTTCATTTAAATTATATAGTGATTTACCCTCGCTTCGCTCGGGTGCTTACACCGTACGCGGATTTTGTTCATAATTTCAGGGTATTTAATTTTTTTTCACGGAGCCCTGATTCTTTTTCTAAAATGAAAGTAGAATAAGTTACTCCTTATAACATCAGCTATCTGCCAGTGAAAGTCCCGTCAAAATTGGTCCAGTCGTTTCAGAGATAAGCCGTAACAAACAGACAGATAGGTAGACAAAAATGTTAATTTTTTTTCTTATAAGTACCATATACCATATAAACTTTCACATGCGTTTAGTAAAAAGCTGTTATTTTGATATTACAAACAGACACTTCAATTTTATTTATCTGTAATAATTTCATTATATTAATTACAAGATCCCACGATGATGATAGTACCCAGCCATATTCCCTATTAAAGTTTGAATGTTTTTTAATTTCAATAGCTTTGCGAATTATCGTAAGGCGAAATCGGTTTTCTTTCTCGAGGACTTGTAGTTTATCAAAGCGAATGTAATGGCTTGGGCGATCCTGACTATGTTTACAGACTGCAGACGTTACATTGCAACGGTGCTTCACATCAGTTATGTGTCCTAATGGATCTCTTTGTTTGTCTGATGTGGCAAAGCCCACAATCACAAACAAGCTTGTATACTCCTGCATCTTGTTGAACAATATGATAGGCAAAAAATTTAAATCGACCCAATATCACTAAGCGTGAAAATATCATTAGGTTATTATATTCAGACTAACCCGACAAGCGTTGCCCAGTTCAATTTAATTTTGCTTACAATCTTTAAATTTACTCCAAAATTCGCCCTAAAAACAATTTCCGGATTATGAAAAATATTTTAGAAACCAAAATTAGGCAAATCTGTTCAGCTGTTCTCAAGTGACGCTTTTACACATATAATAAATTTCTGAGTCGAATCTGTACATTAAATATTATTTAGAAAATTATATTGAATTAGTCATTATTATCGTTACAGAGTCCGAATATATAGTTTTTGGAATTTTTGTCTGTTTGTCTGTCTCGGAATGAATTACGAGAAAACCACTGGACGGATTTTGATGAAATTTAATTTGGTGACAGGTGGTTATCCGGGTCAAGATTAAGGATAATTTTTACTACGGGAAAAATCTTATCTCTGAGAAATCTATACAAACCATTTAATTATAGGGACGAACCTGAGCATAGCGAGGGTGATTCGATAGTTTATGTACATATGGAGATAGATTAAATTATCTTCACTTCTATAATTTAATGAGATACTGGACTTTAATAAGTATAAAAAGTATCTATGGATTTACAGAACTTGAAACTGATGTAAAATGAAAACATTATCATAATTAGTATAGTTAAGTATGATCAGCTAACATTCTACATACGCTTATTCCAAAGCTACGATACGTATCAGCTATGATACTGAAACCTAACAGAGATTGGCGCGACGCCAACATTTCGAGAGAATTAGGTCTCCAATTAGTTAAACTGCAAATAAAATCGCTGAATTAAATATTTCAATTAATGTGGTTTTATAATGAAAGAAACCACTTTTGAGTTAATTATGATTTGTTAATCATGTTTATATTTTAGTTTATTAACTGATTAAATTTGATTTATTGATAAACTAGCGACTCACCCTCGCTTGGCTCGGGTTCGTCCCTACGTTGCTTCCCAAAACAAAATAAATTATTAATTTGGTTTTAAATTTTTTCGTGGTACCCCATTTTTTCATTTTTTTCAAAAATAAACGTAACCTAAGTTACTCCCTATCACATCAGATATCTGCCAGTGAAAGTCCCGTCAAAATCGATCCAGCCATTTCAGAGATTAGCCGGAACAAACAGACAGACAGACAGACAAAAATTGTAAAAAAAGTGGTTTTGGTATATGTACCGTATATACATCCATATGCATTTAATAAAAAAAACTTTTTAAAAAAAAAATAAAAACCGACTTCCAGACACTGAAAAGTAAAAAATAACTAAACGGGGGTTTTCATTTAGAATAGATAATTAATCAGATTTTTTCGAAGTCCGTGTGCTTTGATTTGTATTGGCTGGCACCGACTTCGAAAAACTCCCCCGTTTACTTATTTTTTATTCTTCAGTGCCTGGAAGTCGTTTTTTTTTTTTTTTTTTAGTTTTTATTTTTCCATTTTTAGTGTAGACGTATCATCAATACAAATTAATCAAGCCCAAACACCAGGTAATTACTGTAAATCGTTGAGGAGTTCCCTCGACTATCTTTGGGGTCCATCATCAGATCGACTCCAGACCTTCATTAAATAGTAGTGCTTTAAAATACCTAATGAAAATGTTAACAAACGCACTAGTCGCCGCTAAAATTTTCGAAAGTTCCCCTCGATTTCTCTGAGATCCCATCATCAGATCCTGGTTTCCTTATCATGGTACTACTCTTAGGATATCTCCTTTCCAACAAAAAAAGTATTATCAAAATCGCTTTATAAACGACGAAAAAATGCCCGAACAAACATAAATATATATATATATATATATATATATATATATATATATATATATATATATATATATATATATATATATATATATATATATACATATACATATACGTATATATATACGTATATATATATACGGTCGAATTGAGAACCTCCTGCTTTTTTTGGAAGTCGGTTAAAAAGCGGTTATTTTAATATTACAAACAGATACTCCAATTTTATTTATCTGAATCGTACTTTTATTATCGTAGATGTGTTAATCTGGTTATATTATATGGTTAGATTTACCCCTAATATATCGGGGTAGGAGGTCTCATTCCAGCCGGGCGTGAGGCCAAGACACATGCTGGGACCCCGTGGTTGTTGTGTTCTGCTTCGGACCTGCCGTCGGGGCGTAGTGGTTGAGTGCGTAAGCAATCCTGCGACGCCCCATTAAAACGAGGGAGGTTCCGTTGGGTTTTTGTGGATAGTACTGGCTTTTCTGGCTAGTAAGCCCCATATAACCACCGTAAATGTATTTACCAACGTTAGAAAAAAGGTATATAAGATATCTGTGTGTATATGTATAAACGTACATGATTAATAAACATACACATATATAAGCTTTCGTATTTACAACAGCAGTGTGTATATTGTAAAAAAAAACTAGTAATAAATTTCTGTAACGTATTGCAGACAAACCAAATTAGGGTTTTTATCTTTTAGTTCTACATACATATGTTTATATTTTAAAAAAGAGAGTATTAAGTAATTCTTATTATTTTAATTAATGGTTAGTATATATTTCTCAGAAATGAGACATTTTTCCGCAATAAAAAATATCCTATACGTAGACCCAGATACCCGGCTATTATCACATCAAATTTCATCAATATCTGTCCAGTGGTTTTCTCGTGATGTGTTCCCAGAGACAGACAAAAATTCTAAAAACTATATATTCGGCCTCTGTATTGATAATAATGGCTATTTCAATAACATTTTCCAAAAAATATTTAATGTACTGATTCGACTCAGTTAGAATTTTATTATATGAAAGATTATAAAGATATCGCAGACATGAAATATATTATACAGACATAACAAAAAAAACATAAAACTATCATAAAATCTAAAATTTTTAACCCATATTTGTATATCAGGAATACATACATATATTGCTTGTTTAAATACATTTGTTTACATTTTTGTGTGTAAACTACGAATTTCCTCCTTCCTTAGATAGCTCAGACAAAAACTAGTTATATGAAAGGTAGAAAAATATAGGAATCTAGCTTATCCCACTGCGCCGTAGGTAGTTCCAGGCATTAGACGATACGTTTGACTCAGTTTGTAGTGACCCTACTTGCTGGTCGCGGGTTCGAGTCTCACTGGGGGCATACATCTTTCATACAAACTGCTTAAAAAAGAACAACGTTAGCCTATGACTTTACCATTGGGATTATTTATAAGTACATAAGTGTGAAACGTGTATAGTACAAACTTTTTAATGTGAAGCAGTTTCAAGACATTGAATATATCATAAATAACGAAGCATTTTTATTTACAGTACCTAATCAGCTAATTTATCATTTAGATGACACGCTGAATGTCTAATGAATTTTATATATTTTTCTTTTCATCCTTTGTAGGTAGTTTTCTCTTGTGTGTGCAATAAAGTATTTATCTATATATCTATCTGTTATTTTATGTCTTAAGCAGGTTAAGTTGACTAACTATGGTGTAATAATTCATGGTATAAACAAAGCATAGGATCCATTTGGCTTTTCAAATACCTTTTCTATTATATATTCTATAATATTACTATAGTAGACAGAGGTAGTCTACTATTATAGAATACTATTTGAAAAAGCCAAATGGATTAATCCATTTGGCTTTCACAGGTCACTGGATATATTTAACTAAACACTGATCTACTTAAAATTTATTCCTGGAGTGCGACTTATAGGTTCCGCGTTAATCCTATCAAGCCACAAGTCGTTATTATTGGAAGCCAAAAGTTGACAAATAAGATCTTCTTTAATACCTTGCCTGTTGCCCTGTGTGCCCAGTTAGATTTAGTAATCCCGACCTAGAATTCACTCACTACTGCTAACAATTTTAGATTATACGTATCACTGCTACCTCGATGTTTTAGAGGAACAGCCTAATAAGCTCGAACGTTTGCAGAATATGATGCATTAGATTTATATTTGGTTTGTACTCTGGTCATGGGTGTTTATATTTATAATATGTATGTATTAAAAAGTTATTTATCTGTAGTGTATTAACTATCTGGTATCAATATCACAAGCTTCGTAGCTTACCATTGAACTAGATGACGCTGTGTTAATGTCCCAACATATTTATTATTAGTATCAAAGGAACAACAAAATATATAATATACTACTAGCGACTTACTCTCGCTTCGCTTCGGGTTAATCACTAGACAAAAACAAATGTATCTCACGGGAACCGTACATTTTTCCGGGATGATCCTATAACCTTCCTCAGTTAACGGGCTATCTAATACAAGAATAATTTTTCAAATCGGGTTAGTAGTTCCTGAGATTAGCACGTTCAACCAAACAAACAAACAAACAAACAAACTCACCAGTTATATAATATTAGTATAGATTTATACCAGAAAATAAAACAAGATGATTTGGACATCAGCCAGCAAAAAATATATTACGTTCGATAATTAACGTGACCATTCGTTGTAATTCTTTGAATTAAGACAAATGTGTTCCCTTGAGGAGAGATTCACCTTCGCAGGAAAATTCCTTTTTATTGGAAATTGCTTTTTATATGAAAATGTTTATCTTATTCTTACTATTTTTATTTGGTTTATCATTACTAATGTTTGCCCAGTGGTTGAAATTCAACCGATATCATTATTGAAAACATATATAAATATAGTTTTTACTAATTTACCTACCTATATATAACTGTTTCCAAAACTTTTTTATTGATAACACTAAAGCTCGTCAAAAGCTAAACTAAACACAAAAATATGATAATTCGTTTACGGTTTGTATGAGGACAAAACACATCTATCCCACGAGAACCGTACATTTTCCGGGATACTAAGCCTATAGCCTTCCTCAGTTAACGGGCTATTTAATGCAAAAAGAATTTTTCAAATCAGATTAGTACTTAGATTAGGGCTTTCGACCAAACAAACAAACAAAGTCTTCAGCTTTATAATTTTAGTATAGATATCTTATTATATTATATTATATATTTTATTGGTTATTACAAATATATATTTATTAGTTTTATTCCGTTTCAGCGCACGAGATAGCGTTATTGTAAGTTTAATTAGTAGGATACTTTTTAATTTGCAATATAGAAGTTTCTTGTGAGATCATACAAATATTATGTTAACTGAAATATTACAGAAGTTTATACATAACAACTAGCAAACCCGGTCAAACGTTCCAAAATCATTAGTTTTGTAATTAAATAGGAAATGATCGGGATAGAAAGTATTTTATCTTTCAAGTTGGAAAAAATCACACATTTTGAAAAAAAAAAACGTTGAGATCGGATAAGTAGTTTCGGAGTTCATCGCTAACCAACATTGTTACACGGGAATTTTATATATTAAGCTTATATTTAAATTACCTATTAATAATTTAATTAACTGTAAATCATATTTTTGAAGTTAAACTTCTTTTGGCATGTTTGGAAAAAAATATGAGAGTAAAATTTTTACGATGCGCGCGCACACCGACAGCCAAGAAGCGACATGATGAAGTTAGCTGCATTCCTTTTACAAACAGAAAGTTGGGACATAAGGAATAAAATCTTTAGCTATTTTTGTCCTGTTACGCCAAAAAAGTATAACTTCTTACGTACATAAGTACAGACACACGTTATTTTTAACTATTTACCGACTTTGAAATATTTCAAATAAGGATATATTTAAAATATACGAATACTTACCTTACCATAAAAAAGCACTTCAACTAAGAACCTCCTTTTTTAAATCGGTCAAAAACCATTTATCATCTTCATAGTCTATGATTAAAGTAAAGAGATAAGCTAGATAATAGAGTTTTGTGGTTCTCTGCAACCTGACGCCTTCATACATATTCAACACGTCTTGTATTTCCCGAGTTTGATGTTCATATGTATGGTAAGTAAGTTAAGCGTTGCGTTCCTGTATCATAGATACTGTATGTTGGCTAAAATTGCCAATGTATAATATTAAGTTCATTGACTCGAAAGGCTTTTGGTACGATCTTTGTCGAAATATCTATACATATAATAAAACTGTAAAGGTCGAATGTCTGTACATAGAAAAAAAATGCTAAAAGCCGAGTCAGGGGGATGTAAGAAGAGAAATAGAACAAATCTAGATTTTTTATTTTTTTTTTGTTTCTGTCTGTTTGTCTGTTTGTACGGCCTAATCATCGAAACTGTTGGATCGATTTAAATGAAATATTGCGTGGTGGTACCTTATATCCCCGGTCAATATTTTAGATACTTTTTATTTCGGAAAATTAAAGGCTTCCCGTGGAATAGTTAAAAAACTATAGTAACTTATACATCTTAGTTCACAAAAAGTACTAGTTTGATTTTAATGAAACTTTACAATAATATAGTTCACACATTAGAATAAAAAATAGACTACTTTTTACCCCGGAAAAATGTATAATTCCCGTGGGATAGATTTGTTTTTGTTTGCCTAGAGACAAACCCGAGCGAAGTGAGGGTGAGCCACTAGTGTAGTTATAAACTCTGAAAACATACTCTAAAAAATAGTAGATGCAAAGTTGAGACAGTAACGTAGGAATCCTTTTAAAAGTCTAAAATTAAAAGCAAAATTAAAAATTTGAAAATACCCACGACAGATGTAAAAGTTGTTATGGAAAAATGGTTAAATAAAATATTTTATAATACCCCGACTAAGTAAATCCAAGTAAACCGTCGTCGTTCATCATCGTTCCGACACTTTCTCCGTTCCGTCGTGGGTAAAAATGTAGCTATCTGAGGCATTATTTTAAAAATTTTCTTTTATAAACTTCAATAAATAAACTCTGAGTAACATTTGGTCAGTTTTTAAAATCATTTGACACTACTTTATTTAGTGCATGAATCTGTACTTATTTATAGTAAAACTAGCAAAACCCGCGGCTTCGCTCGCGCTAAAACTACAACAAAAAAACTTTAAAAACTTTATCATACAAATTTTCATCCCTTATTTTATCTCCTTATGGGATGAATTTCAAAAAACGCTAAAACACGTATTTATTTAATTGTATTGAAGAGCATTAATACAAATATTTAAGAAGTTCTAGTCATAAATATTTTTGAGTTGTGTTATAACGTATACTCCCGTGGGAATGAGATAATCTTCCGCGGTAAAAAGTATCCTATGTGTTGACCCGGATATCCAGCTATCATTGTAAATGCGGAAAGGGAGAAATGACTCATTAGTTAATTAATTAACTTTGTAATTAAATTCTTTATTCCTAAACTTTCACTTATTTATTGTATAATCAATTAAATTTATCTATATATATATATATATATATATACTATATATATTATATATATATATATATATATATATATATATATATATATATATATTTATATAATAAAATTCTGAGGTCGAATCTGTACATTAAATATTTTTTGGAAAATCTTATTGAAATAGTCATTATTATCGATACAGTGGCCGAATCTATAGTTTTTAGAATTTCTTTCCAAAAACCACTGGACAGATTTTGATTACATTTTGTATGATGATCGCTGGTTATTTGGGTCAACATTTAGGATACTTTTTACTGCGGGAAAATATCTCATCTCTGAGAAATCTATACGAAACCGAGCATATCGAGGGTAAGTCACTAGTTACCTATAGAAATAAATAAAATTCAAATGTCACATGAAAGTATATACCGTAATTATAAAAAAATATTTTTCAAATTTTTGTCTGTCTATCTGTTTCTTTATTCTAGTTAATCTCTAAAACAGATGGACTGATTTTAACGGGACTTTCACTGGCAGATAGCTAATTTTATAAGGAGTAACTAAGGCTACTTTTATTTTAGAAAAATTAAGATTCCGCTAAAAAAAATTAAAAACCTATAAAAATGTGATTAAAATCGTACCGGAGCGAAGCAAGGGTAAGTCGATAAATTTAAATAAAACTGTTTTTGTAATGTGTGGCGATATTGACAATGTCTGACGACACAAAAAGTTTATAATTGCAGATGTTGATATATACAATTTTAAATATATTCGTATTCTAACAAGATATTTTAAATAAGTGTCTTTCGCCATAAAAAGTCAAGGGTCTAATTTTTACTAATGGTAATGAGAAAACCCAACCGTATAAATTCACTAAATTAGAACTTTCCTTTTTATTGTCAGACAGAACCTAAAAAAGACATTAGAAAATCTAATATATTTAAACCAGCAATTCTTATATATTTATGTATTTATTTATACCGTCGATCTCAGAAAGGGTGCTAACGATTTCGCTGAAGGGGCGAAAAATCGATCTAGATTAGTCTTATGTCTAGGAAAACGTGTATTTTCTAGTTTACATGTGGTTTTCTTTCGCATTATTCCACACAAAATATGGTCAATAATTTCTCACAAAACATGGTCGTGCATGATTCGATCGAAAATCGAAGATCCGAGCAAAGCTCGGTCGCTCAGGTACTGCATACTTAAGAGGTTTACTCGAGACTATAACCGTTACTGTCAGTTTAAGATCGATTCATTTCACTTACAATTTCACACGTGTTCTAAATAAAAGTGTGTCTTTGCTAATATATTGCCTCATTTTTATTACTTCTGTCGAGTGAACGTTTTTCTAAGATAACTGGGTGAGAGATATTACGCAATTGTTGCGTAAATGATACTTTTTAGGTCGTAAATTAGGAAAAATATTTTTGGGTGTTCATGTTTAACACAATATGCTTACAAAGTTTGAAGTTTACATTTTTTTTTTGAAGCACGTGAGAATTTCTTAAAAAAAATATTAATGGGGATCTCGGGTCTAATACCTCTATTATTTTGATGTACTAATTATTGCCAACGTGATTACCATTTGTCTTACAGTGAATAAAAACGTCGTGAGGAAACCTGCATGTCTGAGAGAACCTAGCAAGTTTTCGAAAGTGATATGAAGTTCGCAAACCCGCAATTGGCCAATGAGGTGGAATATAGGCTCATTCCTCTCGTATTGAAGGGAGGCACGTGCCCAGCAGTGGGACATTACAAAGGGGTAAATATAACTAGACCTAACACAAAATATGAAGCACAGTTATCAAAGCCAAGTAAAATTTGTAATGTGTTAAATTAAAAAAAAGTAGCATCATATTTTATTATTATCCAGAAGCTGAATTGAATATTACTTAATATTTTGTAAGTAAGCTGTTAAATATGAAATTCTTCAGAAGCAAATGACTGTTAAACATTCTGGAAACTTCAAGTTGTTAAATGTTTCAGATTAATCCTTGAGTTCGAGAGGAACTTTCAGATGCTCCACAAAGCTTTTGTCGAAACGGTATAAATCACAATTTCTTTACATTTTAAAACTAAAATGTTTAAAGCTCTGGATAATGGTTTATGATTATTATTAACTTTAGTGTATGCATCTAACTTGTAATGTGTATTGTTTATGTCGATACATTGTCTGATGAGTTTTATAAGATTCCTGACGTAGATTTGACAAAACCACCTTACCATTCTGAAATCGGAGAAAAGATGACAGACACAACATCAAACTTTTTGGAAAAACTTCCGAAAAGCCCATACCTCTAACTGATCTAAAATTTGTGTATATATAATGTATTTCGACGTGCTTCGACGTGTAAAATGGCCATTTTGCCTATCATATTCGTAATCAGTACATTAAAGTTTTTGAAAGACATGCTCAGTGATCATGCTGATCCCCCTCGTATGAAAGGTGGCCCTTGCCCAACAGTGGGACTTTAAAAAGGGCTATATTAATACATACATGAATGAAAATTTTTGTAACTAACGAGTTAGATCATAACATATATAAAAATATACAAAAGCCTACACTACGTGGCCAATGAAAAAATATTTTTTTTCCTCTACAAGAACGTATTCGTAGAATTCAACTTGATAAGATTTATAAAGATTTTAAATTATTAAGTCAACTCTGACATTTCGTGCTCAGTAATTAGATGTTCCAGCAACAACCCTAATTAGCCAGGACTTGGCAGAAAATAAGAACATGCAGTTCAAAGGAGCGCTACTTTAACTTTTACGTAAAATATTCAAATCAAGCTTAACAGAAATTTATTTTCAAATAATTATTATTATTCTTAAGTTTTAACCGACTTCGAAAAATGATGTTCGAATTAGGTTGTTTTTTATGTATATAACGCGAGAAATTTAGCTAATTTCTAATAACTTTATTTAAACGAGTGTAGAAAGAACACAATAATAATTCAAAATTTGAGAAAATATGTAAATACTTATATGAATAAAATTTATCTATCTATATAAAAAACTTTCCATTTTTTTTTCTAATACTTTTATTTTTATAATAATTTTCGATAACACTAAAGTTCGTCAATAACTACTTAAAAAAATAGCTACAAAAAATAATAACAATATATATAGATAATATTCTCAATAAGAAACATATTTAGATATTGTATGTATTTGTATTCAGCCCTTTTTAACGTCCCACTGCTGGGCACGGGCCTCCCTTCAATACGAGGGGAATCAGGCCATAGTCCACCACGCTGGCCAAGTGCGGATTGGCGGACTTCACATGTCTTTCGAAAACTTGCTAAGTTTTCTTAGACATGCAGGTTTCCTCACGATGTTTTCCTTCACCGTAAGGCAAGTGGTAATCATGTTAGAAATGATTCGCACATGAAAATATCAGAGGTGCGAGAACCGGGATTTGAACCCGCTTCACTCGGTTTCCCAAGCGAGCGCGTTACCACTAGGCTACCACTGCCTTGACTATTTAGATATACGTGATATAAATAAATTTAGTAACTTTCATGTACACATAAGTTGACTAATATTATTAATATTTAACCAATTTTTGTATACATCTGTTATGAGCTATATTAAGCTAGTTGGCCAAGCGAAAGCTCTGCCACTGTTCCACCATTGCTTTTTTTATTATTTTTCAAACTTAAAATTAATAATTCTCAATGAGAAAATCTCAATACGAAGCACTCTTAAATTTTAATGGCACAGAAAAGACTCTAGCATATAAGCAATATCCACATAAGTTATTTAAATATTAAACCACCCCATAAAGCTCTATATATCCAACAAAAATCTCATCCTGTACCATTGAATAAATGCTTTCATAACCTCGCACTCTCCATTTCTCAATGAACACGAGATTATTGCATTACGATCGTATTTCATTTCTATATAATGTAAACCACTTCTACATAATAAACTCTACGCCCTACATTTTCATGCTTTAATTCGTTTTTGACTGACTTCAAATACAGGAAGTACTTGATTTGGCTATATTTTTTTACGTGATACATTATTTTTGTCAATTTTGAATGGATTTTCGTGGTTTTTTTCAATGAATAGTTTATATAACAGTTTCTTAGATTTACGAGAGTATTTCGCATTTTATATCAGCTCTATCTTTTTAGTAGGTTTTTTTTATTTTTGTGGATTTTGTCGCGAATTCATTTTGATTTTTGGTTTTTTTTTACGAGATCCAGTGTTAAACGAGCAGACAGACCACCTGATGGAAGGTAGTACCTGTCGCCCATAACACCTACGGTTCATGCACTTAGGTTTTAAGTAACAAAAATGCAGAACCACAGGTGCGTTATCACTATGAGGACTAAGATGATATGTCTCTTGCCTGTAATTGCGCTGGCTACCTTATCCTTCAAACCGGAACACAACAATGCATTGTTGCTTGGCGGCAGAAATAGATAAGGGGGTGGTACCCATCCAGTCGGACTCCTCAGGCTTGACAGTCCTACCACCGGTAAAGCTGGTTCCCGATAATTCGAATTCTTTACACTTTACAGCAATCATGGTAATGAGTTATTTTATTTGAATAGTTTACGTTTTAAGACACAGTTTATTAAAATGTGATACATACATACTTTAAGTAATTTTGAAGTTAAACTTACAATTAATAATTTTTAGACTATATTATATGGATTAAACTTACACTAAAATTTATGAAATAATTACTAATGTAACGCTTATATGAAGGAAATAGTAGTTTAAATATTTTTAATATATATTTAAAAATATAAATTGAATAGAGAAAAAAAACACAACTAATCTTTCTACATAGAGCGATTATTTCTACATTAAGCCTAATGGTGTGTTTTCGTGATGAGTTGTTTGAAGCTTTGGTAATATGCAACATGTGAACCACATACGGCCCTCATAGATAATTATAACAAAAATGTAAGAAGCAACCAGACAACATTTATAACAATCTAATTAAAAACAAATATGAAAATCTGTCCAGCTATGTGAAAGTTAGTGTAAAACACACACACATTCATGCACGCACGCACTCACAGGCACATACACGCATATATGCGTGCACAGACGCACACACACATATACATATGTATGCAAACCAAAGAACGTATTTGGATGTCCCAAGCTTATATACATATATATGTATATTATGCGTAGGTTTTTATTTTACTTACTAAATACATAGGGAACATAAAATCATTTGTCCACGTGTAAAATATAAGTGAAATAAACCACAGGGTTCACTAATATTTTATTAATTAACTAGCGACTCACCCTCGCTTCGCTCGCGTTCGTCCCTAGCTTGCTTCCCAAAACAAACTTTCATTCCTGTATATTATTAAAAAAGTATTCTATATCCTTCCCAGGGTCTCAAACTATCCTCTTAGCAAATTTCATCTAAATCGGTTCTGTAGAGCCAGGGATTACCCACTACAACCTCACAAACCCACAAACTTTACCTCTTTATAATATTAGTATAGAAAATAATTTCATTTTCATTGGACTTGAATTCAATTTAGTACCAAGAGACTTAGCAATAGATATAATGCCTGAAAAACTTTTAAGGTATAATATCTTCCATTCACTGCCTGTCCTTTGATCTAAACAAACCTAGCCATGTGTACCAATACAAAATACCTTGTAGCTTAAAATACTGGGAAATTATTAGACGAGTGACATACAGCTGTAGATTCAGAGGTACCAGGTTCGAGTCAAGATCGAGCCAAAAATAGTATTTTTATTCAGCACGATATGTATCTATGAAAAAAAATTAATTACCAGTCTACAATAGCTAATGATAGAGCCCGTAAAGCTGTTTGTCCTTTACTTGATCTCTCACCAGTTATTTAGAATCGTTACCCTTTAGACTTAGGAATTAAAAGTATATCAATAGTGCACTACGGTCTGCCCAGAACCGGGATAGTTGGCGCTCATTGAAGAAGGCCTTTCTTCAGCCAGTGGACAGCGATAGGTTGATTGATTGATTGAGTGTACTAATATCTCCTGCATATTACATGGTCACGTGTATTGATCGCCATCGCTGAAATCGATTAGAAGGACATTGATTTTCAATTTGCTAATATTAATTTTGCTAACTAGTAAGCTTAGTAAGTTCGCAAACTTTTTATATATAGCGTATAGCAGCAAAAGCTTTTAAAACTCTCGCTAACATTTCTTTCTAATCCCTAGCGATTACTGATACCCATCTGCACAACTGATCCGGAAATAAAAACACGTTTGAATTTTCCATATTTTGTTGTACTTTTTAAGATCGATACCAATAAAGCTTCGGTTTAAAACGCAAAATATGGAAATTGTTTTAGTTTAAAATGTTTCAGAGGTTTATTTACATAATAGAATTATACTCTCTTAGATTTACGCAAATGCTTCACAGCAATCATGGTCATGGGCGAGACTAAAGTATTTACCGTCTATTTAAAAACATTAACATACATATACTAAATTGTAACAACTTATAAAATAGATACATACTTTATTGTAATAAATGAGGCGGTCTTATCGCTTTAAGCGATCTCTTCCAGGCAACCTTAGGGCGTAGGAGAAATTATATGAAATGGTAGATGGTGTACTTGCTACACACAAATGCATATCCTAAGTACATACACATATACATACATACATAAATGTAGATCAGATGAAAAAGTATAAAAAGTTCAATATATAAATACTATAGAGATAAATAATATGATTTTGTTGAGCTTAAAATGATCTAAACTTTTGGCATGCCTGATGTCTTTTGGAAGGGTATTCCACAAACGTGCTTTACTGTGAAGGAGTTGGTAAGGAAACAGGTGGAATGAGAAGAAATTTTAAGCAATGATGTATCACTAGAGCGAAGTGAAAGAGTATGGGTATCACTCAAAAACTCAAAACGCTCTATAAGGTAAAAATGAGAAATACCATTTTTCTTCTGCGACTTCTGTCGCAATATAAGCATACGGTTACCTAATTCTGCCCCCTTGAGGCAACCTATGTCCTTGAAAAATTTCATCAATTTCTGTTTTACTGATATCATGATACTACTGACATCACCTACTGTACTATTTAGTGTCTTAAAGATTTCTAAACTAACAGGTCTTTTACCATACATACCCGAAGTATTCCAGCTACTTTAATAATTTCTAGCGCAATTAGTTTTTAACCCCCGACGCAAAAGAGGGGTGTATATGTATCTGTCTGTGGCATCGTAGCTCTCAAACGGATAGACCGATTTTGATGCGGTTTTCTTCATTTGAAAGCTAGTTTCCTTGCGGTTGTTCTTAGCTATGTTTGGGTAATATCGGTCCAGCAGTGTAAGAGTATCAGCTCTTTTCCAAAATTATTTACTTTTTAATAGTTGTTTCTTAAAGTATAAATATTATGTGCGTAGGGGGTTTTTTACATTTTTAATTTATATTATATTATTTTTAGGTATATTACATAATATTAACATATCTCAATACGTATTTATACTATTCAAAATCGAATCCACAATCCCTAAAATAGAAAATAAGGTCAGAGTGTCTTATACACAACTGTGCTACAACATTGCGATATAGTTTTCCAAGAATTATTCTCACAAAATATGTTTTCTGCATCTAAATCAGTTTCACCAACACCTGCTTCACTGCAGTTCTAAAGTTTATGTGAAACAACTGTATCGCAGTGTGGTCGATGCATAATTTATTACGTATATAAATAACTTGTTAAAAAGCCCGTGAAGAGTGCACTTAGGCAATAAACAATCTTTTATATATACTAATATTATAAAGAGGAAAGATTTGATTGTTGGTTTGTTTGTTTGCATCGAATAGGCTTCGAAACTACTGAAACGATTAAGATGAAATTTGGTAAGAAGATAGTTTGAGACCCTGAAAACCATATAGGATAGTTTTTTTATCCTGCAAATTATCCCTTAAGGGGGTGAAAATGTGGATGAAGTTTTGTATGGGGAAGCAAGCTAGGGACGAACCCGAGCGAAGCAATGGTGAATCCCTAGTCATAAATAAAACTCAAGAGTTTGTTTTTAAATTTAAAATAACTGCCATAAATATATGTATTGATTATAAAACTCAAGATACACAATTAACGTCTCAAATTTATCCTCAAAAATGTGCACAATTGAATTTTGAATGCGCTTTTTTTTAAATCTCTTTTGTTCATTGTTTTTCGGATAACGAAATTCAAGCGCATGTTGTTTCGTTTAAAAAAATACTTTGTGTGGTGTACGTAAGTTCGAATTTGTGTTTAAACGATTAGAATTTATGTATAACCTATATTTCAGACTGTATACTTAGTACCTAGGCGACCGAGCTTCGCTTGGAGTTTTTGGTTAATAGTGCTTTTTTTTTTAATTTGGCTTAAAGACAAAAAAATACTAAAAACTTGAATAAATACAATAAATAAATAAATAAATAAAAGTAAAATCTTTGTAGCCGACCGGGATTCGAACACACATGTGATAGTCAATCTCACGCCTAGACAGCTAGACCACGATGCTTATACACAATTGTGCGAAATTATTAACATATTTGGCGTAAAATAATGTTAAAGAAAATCGCATGAAAATTCGAAAATACGCGTTTTCCCAGCCATAAGACTAATCTTGATCGATTTTTCGCCCCCGAGAGCCCCCACATACCTAATTTCAGCGAAATCCTTAAAGCCATTACCGAGATCGCTGGTATAAATAAATAAAGATATAAATATACAAGAATTGCTCGTTTAAATATATTAGATTAGATATAGACGGAGTTCGAAATAAATGTTAGTCAATAATAGAAGTGTGATTCGCTGTTTATGCTACTATTCTCGATTTTACTATACAGGTCGTTTATTTTGTTTAAAGCATATGGGAAATTGAATTTTTATATATTATTTAATTTTATACACAATTTCCATTATATGTAGTGCTAGTTTACAATATATAGAGACTTATTTATTTATTTATTTATTTATTCATTTATTTATTGGGTCTACCAGCGATTTTACATAATATTTCTTAAACTATTCACAAGTTACATTATATGCACAGGGTATGTAAAATCATTTGAAGGTAAACACTACATGTTAATTTGGCTTATATTTTACTTAATAAATTTAAAAGTGAGTTAAAAAATAAATCAACTAAAACCAGAAAAAATTAAAAAACTAATATATGAGACCTTTTTATTATTATTAGTGAAGGAAAAGAAGGCTGGATAAGGAATACAATTTTGTATCGAAATTTTGTTACGCATTATTCAACGATTCCATGAAGCACTATGAAACACTATCTTTAGAGGGGATATGAAATGACAATTTTAGTATGAAAAATAATATTGTCCAATCTAAACCTTCAAACTTAGTTTACAAGTTCTTAGACGTAAAACACGTGTTTTGAAGTTTTTTTTTTCAGAAATTAGTTCTTTAAATAATGTTTCTTTTTAAGGAAAATTTTAATTTATATAATAAATATATTATATTGTATAACAATATTGTAATTTGTATCCCTACATATGTATATAAAATGTTGTTTCCTTCGGACAAACTGCCCATACGTACGTGTAATATGCACGCTAATCTTGAATTACTGACAACGTGATTTATTTTCGTACACCTACGTATATAATATATATAGATATATAAAGAGTTGCATATCTTGCATATTCCAAGCAACGCTGCAGCATCAGGCCTAGATGGCCATATTATTACAATTTCATTAAAGTAACGGGATACCAAGTTTCGAATCGATTAGATCTGTGGAAGCTGTTCATATATTTTTTTTTAATTAGATTCAGTGACAAACGAGCAAACAGACCACCTGATGGAAAGCAGTACCTGTCGCCCATAACACCTACGGTTCATGTACTTACTTAGGTTTTAGGTAACAAAAATACAGACCCGCCGGTACGTTATCACTGTGAGTACTAAGATGATATGCCTCTTGCCTGTAATTGCGCTGGCTACCTTATCCTTCAAACCGGAACACAACAATGCAATCATTGTTGCAGAAATAGATAAGGAGGTGGTACCCATCCAGTCGGACTCCTCAGGCTTGACAGAGCCCTTCCACAATATTCTTTTAGTCTAGAAAAGACCTGACAAGTCTGCAAAGTACTAAACGGATTCTCTTGATTTGTAGCTTAGAACACTCGGGATAAAGTCACTTTTTAAACAAAAAAAAAAAAAAGAATTTATCCGTTTTGGCACTACGATGCCACAGACAGATGTACAGATACACACGTTAAACTTATAACTCCCTCTTTCCTTCATCCTCCTTTTGCGTGGCAGGTTAAAAATACTTCGACAACCACAGTACATTATATGTACATAATACATATATATACAAGTAGTTTTATGTCAACATTTTAGTTTTATTTTAATAATTTAAATTCGCCTGCATTTTCTACAAAATCATACGAATTTTATGAGAAATTTAATTAAATTCAGTAAATACGAGTACGATACGAAGTGGTATAAAAAAGACCAATAAAAATCCCAAGATACGTTTAATCTTTTATACTTTTACTTTACGTGGAATGTTTATTTTAAGTACTTCTTTTTAACCATATTTTTTCTTTATTCCTTTTTACCCAACTTCAAAGAGTGTTCATTTCCAGTGTATAATATAATTTTGTGTAAATATCTTTTACATCTCATTCTATATTTCTCATCTCTATCACATTATTTGTCATAAAATCTAATCTTATATATTTAAACGAGCAATTCTTGTATATTTATTTATTTATTTATTTATTTATACCGACGATCTCGGAAACGGCTCTAACGATTTTGCTGAAATTTGGTATATGGGGGCTTTCGGGGGCGAAAAATTGATCTAGATTAGTCACATGTCTGGGAAAACGCGTGTTTTCGAGTTTTCATGCGTTTTTCTTATACATTATTCTACGCAAAATTTAATCGCGACATCTATACAACTCTGTTAGTAACACTTAGTCACTTAATGTAAAATTATTTTTAAGCCAAATTAAAAAGAAAATTGTTCTTATCGCGACATCTATACAACTTTCTCAGTAACACTTAGTCACTTAATGTAAAATATACAATCTTTCAAGAACTCTGAGCGAAGCTCGATCGCCCAGGTACTATTCTAAAAGCTGGAAATAATATACGCTACAGTGAATCGTTCAATTTTTAAAGTTAATACGCAAACAACATAAGTGTAATTAACATTTTCTGTTGAAAATGACTTTGAAATTGTTTCATCTCGTTTAAGCTCATTGTATTCGACAATAATAGAATAATTTGATTTGTGACTTCCACTTATAGGACTTGTTTTTTTAATAAAAATAGTATTCGTATACTGTATAGAAAATTGAAATGAAAATTAATTATAGACGATAAAATTTATAAAAATTGGTCAAAATTTCAAACCGTGCAAAAATATGTTTTCGTAAGTTTTATATAATATCAATGTATAATAATTAGTACAGCTTTACAGCTTAAAAGCTACATCGACTTCAAAATAATTTTAAAATAAGTTTAACTTACTCTTATTTTTCCCTGAAAGAATATACACAAACCGTTCACTTTTATTGAGGGCAAAATCGCTAAATGTACATGAAAAACGGCCAAAATGAGTGTTTTCTCTATTTTTAAAAATATTTAATTAATATATTTACTTCAAGTACCACTTATTTGCTATAAGGTTGGAAACCAAAATCAAAATAAATCCGCGAAAAAACCCAAAAAGATAGTTTCATTTAAAATGTCAAATATTCGCGTAAATCAAAGAAAGTATTAAGTAAGAAACCATTAACAAGAAAATTGAATTGAATTGAAAGCTTATGATATAAGGTTTAAGTCTGCAATTTTCGATCAAATATATAACCACGTAACACAGGCATTTATCCACATATTAATTTAAAATTTAAAGAGGATCAGGGTTTTATAAAGGATAAAGTATTACAGTACGATAAAGAGCTCGCTTCGCCGGTATTCAATTATATATAGCTTGCCTTTTCTAAGCTTCTGTTCAAGATTGAAATTCTTTTTAGAAAAAGCTTCCGCAAGAAGTAAAAGTTTCAAGAAAATAATGTCTTAACAAAATTAAGGTGCAATAATTAGGTTGTATACCCTATTCTTTTTACTTACAGGACCAGTATAGTTGTTCTAAAAGAAGTTTTATGTGTCACGGTAACTGAATCCGCGAGTGAACTTCATGCAACTTTGTGAACTAAAGCATAGTTATTCTGTAAACAACCTTTATATAATTCGACAGCTGATTTTTCAACTGACTTCAAAAGGGAGGAGGTTCTCAATATGGCTGTTTTTTTTGTTTGTTACCTCAAAACTCCGTGATTGGTCCAACCTTTTTTGGTTGAATGTGTATACTTTTAGTTTGGTCCCATTTAAATTTGAAAAAAATACCACACTTAAGGGTGGAAAAGCGGTGCCAGCCGATACAAATCAAAGCACACCGACTATTAAAATATCTGATTAGGTATCTGTAGTAAATGAATACGACCAATCAGTTATTTTTTTACTTTTTAATGTGTTTTTTGAAGTCGGTTTTCATTTTTTTTAAGTTTTTGTTTTATTTTATGTACTACAATAAATATGTACATATAAAAATACAAAACATAATTTGTGCACAAAGTGACTTTATTATTATGATGTGAAACGAGATATTTACCATTTTTTTTGAGACATCCCGAGTTTGGACCTAGATCATGGAAGTATAAAGAATAAAAAAGAATGATTTAGGGTTCTATCGCGTGTTCTTAGTTATTATAAGGATGTCTAATGAAAACATGCAATCGCTTTACTAACCGATCAATTCATTACTTTTCTACAATGTTTGTTATTGTTATGAGGAGGGGACCGTTGGGACACTCGCGAATAAACAATTGCCTTTACAACGCGGCTACGCTAAGGACGTGGGCGCGGGCGCATAACAGCTGACTCCGCTCCTGACGTTACGTCGCCATGACCAAACCCGCTGACTCCGCTGTAGACACTGTGTCGCCATGATTTATCTCTTTAAAAGGTATCTACTAGAAACCATAGCATGATAAAAAAATAATAATAAGGTGCGGTGTAGGTACAAACTACGAACATCAATATAAACATATATACACATTCATTAAAAATATATCTATACTAATTTTATAAAGCTGAAAAGTTTGTTTGTTTGGTTGAACGCGCTAATCTCAGGAACTACTAATCCGTTTTGAAAAATTCTTTTTGCATTAGATAGCCCGTTAACTGAGTAAGGCTATAGGCTATATATCATCCCAGAAAAAATGTACGGTTCTTGTGAGATAGATTTATTTGTCTAGGGACAAACCCGAAGCGAAACGAGGGTGAGTCGCTAGTTATTATATAACTACCGAGTCATTCGTCCCTAGCTGATTCTTTAAATTGACATAACTTTTTTATTTATGAATTAATTATTAATTACGATTGAAATATAGCAAATATTAAATGTTAAATGAAACTTACCGCAATACGTTAGTAAAAACCGCACGTAAATCGATTAAGCCGTTTCTAAAATTAGCGCGCACAGACAAACAAACAAAGATTCTAAAAATCAGTGTTTTGGGTTATATTGCGTTAATAAAGACCCCCAAAAATTGTTTTTCTCAAATATCTTCCATGTACTGACAGCAATCAGATACAATTTTATAATATATTCTATACATATAAAAAAAGAAAATTATGTTGAGTGACTTAGATAAAGTTGCTTTAAAAGAGATCGAAACAATTTACTATACTATATTTTATCACCGTAACGTACAAACCGAACCGCGAATGATAGCTAGTGTTGTAAATAAGAATTTAACTTGAAACATGAAAACTGTTAAACGAAGCATTACTCGCTCTTAAAGGTAAATATTTTAAGTAAACACTTCTGCCTACTCCATCTCTTCATTTGCGCTAAAGGCTTTCAAAATACAAACTTACTTTAAAAAGTCATATACTTGTTTTTTTTTGATATTATTTGTAATATTACGACTTTCAGTCATGTAGTTTTTACGAGAGTAAACTAAGAACGGGTTTTGTGAATATTCCGAATTGAGTGTGTCTGAAGGCTATCTTATGTTATACTAGCGACTCATGCTCGCTTCGCTCGCATTCATCCCTAGGTACGTTTTCACGGCTAGCTATGATTATACATAAATAGCAGCTTGCTACTTCTAAGATATTCGTTTAAATTATATAGCGATTTACCCTCGCTTCACTCAGATGCGTACGTCGTACGCGGCTTTTGTTCACAATTTCATGGGATTCAATTTTTTTTTGCGGGACCCTGATTCTTTTTCTAAAGTAAAAGTAGCCTAAGTTACTCCTTATAACAGCAGCTATCTGCCATTGAAAGTCAAAATCGGTCCAGCCGTTTCGTAGATTAGCCGGAACAAACAGACAGACAGACAGACAGACAGACAAAAATTGTAAAAAATGTTGTTTTGGTATGTGTACCATGTATACATCCATATGCATTAAGTAAAAAGCGGATATTTTTGAATATTACAAACAGACACTCCAATTTTATTTATCTGTATAGATAAAATATAATAGAATAACTTGTGATGTACATAAATACATATCGTTATACGAGTAGCTTTGCTTTGCTTTACATCAGCAAAATATATCTTCGTTCAGTTATTTTTTACTTTTTAGTATCTGGAATGTGGTTTTTACTATTTCTTTAATTTTCAGTTTTTCATTTGTAGTGTAGACGTAGTGGTAGTTTTGTAAAAAAAATATTTCAATAAAATATTCGCTTAAGCCTTTTAAGTTAGTTCGATGCCAATTTTTATATGAAGACCAACAAATTAAAACTCGCTTTTATTAGTAATATTAAAAATTGGGCTCTAAAATCTAATTCTAAAGTAATTGCGCTTGTCAAATCAAAGGAAATAAACCAAACACAAAGATTCTACTAGTAGCCGTTAAAAAGTTATCTATATAACTACCCTTTTTGCTTCATTATCATGTTATGATTCATTAATTTTAGTGCTAATATTGTTAGACATATTTAAAGTTACCTATATTTCTTGTAATTAACTAAAGTTTCAATGAAATTATGTTTTATATTTTAAGTATGCTTTTATAAATTAAAGACATTAATTGATTACTATGATTTAAAGATTACGCCGGAAGTAGTTGAAGTTACATTAAAATTATTAAAAAGGTGGGTTGATGGAAATTAAAATTAATATATAAGGAGTGCTTTCTATGATTGGGATTCATTCTTGTTCAGGAAGAGTTACTGTGTAATTATGCTGAAACAGTGTTGTGTAAATTCTAGTATAAAGCAGTGATATATGCAGTGTGTTGTAATTCTTATATGTAAATCAATAATTATTATACGTTTGAAGTGTACGCTGGTGGTTTTCTTTACAATCAGAAGGGGAACACAACCCAAGAAAAAAAGGAAACAGGAATGTTAATGTCTTTGACAATTATTTTATTATGTTATATTTTCAATTTTATTGAAGAATTATTTATATATATATATATATATATATATTTTTTTAATTATAATTTATAAGTTACGCCCACGTGAAATTTTTAAGCGTCATTCAGGACGGTAGTTGCGTAAAATGTCTGGTCAGGGCAACTCTCTGACGATGTTATGCGTAAATTGTGTTTTAATGTGCGAGAATGCTTGGCCAGGGCAACTCCCTGGTAGTATTTCTACATTATAGCATAATATGGACATAGTGCAGGAAGTGTCGGTGCGCGATCGGGGCTACTCTCCGATAGCATCTACCACGTTTTTGTCTATAACCAATTACTATAACCTACTGTGTGGCACTTAATTATTTTATTATGAAAAATGAACTACAAAGTATATTTATGTTAATGATGCATTTTTATTTTATTTATTTTTTACGTGAGTATCATTGTGAGGTATACATGACAGGATACTATTGTTACAAAACATATTTCTAAACACATCTTTTATTAAATAAAATCGTATTAATAGTGCTGTAGGCATCAATCGGCTATTTAATTAGTTATTTATATTTACTTAATTGCTATATTTAATTAATACTAAATTGTATTTCAAATATCTTAAAACAGATAAGCGTTTTGTTTCCGAACGGGTTTTGTATTATCTTTCCAATTCACTCGTGTGTTTTATTATTTTGTATAAATAATTACTATTTATTACAGTTATAAATTATATGCATAATTACATATCCAATATTTAATTAATGTTAAACTTATATTCAATATTTAATAATATAACAGAATGTATTATTTCTAATAAGTTGCTTTTTGATCATTCTGGCGTGAGTGCGGGTACTTGTGTTTAAAGCCGTGTAATGGTGAAATGGGGGTTGAGTTGAATTCAGGCGGTAATAATAACGTTTTGCTATAACGATCCACAAGTGCTGTTCGCCATCTTCGTCTTGCTGTCTCTCTGCGCGTTTTATCATGTTACGTCTTTTAATACAATACGTGTTGTGTGTGGTCAGGGCTACTCCCTGGTAATGTAACACGTAGATTACAAGATAACGTGAGACTTCATGTATTTATCATGATGCCCACAATTATTTGATTTATTAATTCATTTAATTTTTATTTTATTTTTTTGTATATATATACATCTACACATGTAATAAAATTGTAACTAATCCAAGTCTGTACATTAAATATTTCTTTTTTGGAAAATCTTATTGAAGTACGTTTTTTATCGATACAGAAGCCAAATCTATAGTTTTTGGATTTTTTGTCTGTCTGTCTGTTACCGCATCTCGGGAAGACCACTGTACAGATTTTGATGAAATTTGGTATAATGATGGCTGGTTGTCCGGGTTCAATATGTAGGACACTTGCTTGTTCCTATTTTAAGTAAAGTTTTTGAGAAAATAATTTATAATGCATTGAATGATTTCTCCGAAAGGAACAAATATTTACAAAGGATCAATTTGGTTTTCGTAAAAACAAAAGTATAAATATGGCTGTTTATAACTTTCTTTAGTTATGTCGTGTCCTTTATTTATGGACTTAACGGAGGCTTTTGATTATGTTGATCATAATATCTTATTAAATAAATTTCTCACTATGGTGTTGGAGGAAATGTTTTAGAGCTCATGAACAATTTGGATAAAACTAATTTAATGTTCTTTAAAAACAGGAAAAATAAGTTAAATGCTTTGGATATCAATTTTGAGGGTAAGGAAATAAAGCAGGTGGATGTAACAAAATTTTTAGGTCTCAATATTGGTAATAATTTAAATTGGAAAAAGCATATTGAGGAGGTAAGCATAAAAGTACGACAATTTTCTTTTGCACTCCACGTGTTTGCCAAAACGGTCAATGTTTCAACCTTAATAACTGTGTATCATGCTTATGTTGCTCCTTTGTTAAGGTGTTGTATTATTATTTTTTTGGGGTAATTCGGTAGATAAATTAGCATTCGAAGCAAATGTATTCGAGCAATATTTAATTTGCGAATAATAGAAAGATGCAAACTATGTATTTGGAAATTACAATATAATGACGTTACCAAGTGTGTGCATTTGTGAGACTATTATTTATGTTAGAAATGATCTATATTTATTTGAAAATTGTTATGGTGTAAGACATGGGGGCCTTACTTCGCCACCCTCGATGTGAGACTGACCTTTTCTCGAAGAGTATTTTCTGTACTGGGCCACTTTTATATAATCATTTACTTAAATGTATTCTGGAGGTTAATGAAATTAATATATTTAATCGAAGATTGAAGAAATTTTTATTAGAAAAGACTTATTATTCTATTAATGATTATGTTTTGGATAAAGTCTAACATGTAATTTTGAGTATATTGTATTTATGAATTGTTATTAAATCGTATTGTTCCATGCTCTAAGGCTGAGCTTGGCTGGACATTGTTAATATTAATATTTAAATCTATTATGTTATAACTAGTATTTGAATTTGAACTTTTAACTGCAGAAAAATGTCTCGTGTCTGAGCTGAACGTTAATACGTAGTTACGGTTGGAAACGTTTATTATATTTCACATAATGAATATTAGTATGATGATGATGGTGGTTAAAAACTTATGAATCAATTGTAATGGGTATTGGGTCTGGACTGATCCGATAGGAGTGAGCCATGTGTTGTTTATCGGGTTTTTTAATACATGGTTTATATTAAATGCCGAAAGAGCTAGGCTGGTGGCCGCTAGATGGATAGATGGGTTTGCTGGCTGAAATGAGTGATCTATGGGACGATCGCTGGAATGAGTGATCTATGTTTGATCACTGGATTGAGTGGTCTATGATTGATCACTGGATTGAGTGGTCTATGTTTGATCACTGGATTGAGTGGTCTATGTTTGATCACTGGAATGAGTGATCTATGTCTGATCGCTGGAATGAGTGATCTATGTTTGATCACTGGATTGAGTGGTATATGTTTGATCACTGGATTGAGTGGTCTATGTTTGATCACTGGGTTGAGTGGTCTATGTTTGATCACTGGATTGAGTGGTCTATGTTTGATCACTGGAATGAGTGATCTATGTCTGATCGCTGGAATGAGTGATCTATGTTTGATCACTATGTTTGATCACTGGATTGAGTGGTATATGTTTGATCACTGGATTGAGTGGTCTATGTTTGATCACTGGATTGAGTGGTCTATGTTTGATCACTGGATTGAGTGGTCTATGTTTGATCACTGGAATGAGTGATGTATGTCTGATCGCTGGAATGAGCGATCTATGTTTGATCGCTGGATTGAGTGGTCTATGTTTGATCACTGGATTGAGTGGTCTATGTTTGATCACTGGATTGAGTGGTCTATGTTTGATCACTGGATTGAGTGGTCTATGTTTGATCACTGGATTGAGTGGTCTATGTTTGATCACTGGAATGAGTGATCTATGTTTGATCACTGGATTGAGTGGTCTATGTTGGATCACTGGACTCGATTGCAACAGCTTCAGTTATGCCCCATGTGACGGAGATGGATCAGAGGGCTTTACTCCAGAAAGGCCCAATCGACGTCAAAGGAGGTCATCTTTTGGTGATGCTAAAGTACCAGCTAAAATTAAACGATTATCCGATTACCTAACAACCGAAGACCTGAAGAAATTTATAGCAGCGCTTCGAGATAATGCAAGTAAGACTAGGAACTCTACTATGTAGTTCCGGAATTTCATCAAGATAATAGATTACAAAATGTTGAGCGATGGCTAAAGAAAGTTAACGAATGTGCCGTAATTTATGAATGAGATAGAAATTAAGTTATTCTTTCAATTATATGAATCTTTACCAAAGCTCAAAAGTTAGTTAAAATTAGAAAGGCATTCCCGAAAGGTAAAAACTTGAGAATATTTTTATGATAAACTTTCATTATTAAGTAGATATGATATTGCTGGACGAAAGGCAGTTGATTGTATTATTTTCGGAATAACTAATAACTCTGTACGTAATAGACCTCAAGCTCTTAAATGTAGTGAACCAGAAGACTTGTTAAATTATTTAGCTTCACCACAGTTTAACCAGATATAGTAATATCTTTATGAAACGAGATTTTAGAAATGGTCATAACATTTTACCAGGTAATACAAATGGACAAAATAACTTCACGTGTTTTAATTATCAAGAACTAGGTCATACATATAATAATTATACAAAACCTATTGTGAAATGTAAGTAGAATAGGACATAACAACGTAATTGTGTGTAGGTAAATTGCATCTAAAGCGAAAAGTATATTTACTTATTAAAATTAAAAATGTGTGTGGTATATTAAATTAAATTAATGTCAAGTTTTTGAGTGCATTTATAAATTTTGGTATCATAAAATATTCTATGGCTAATGTGCTGGACCTTAAAAAAATAATGAATATCTGCCCGTCATTAGAGGCTTTGGTAGTTATATAATTAATTTAAGTTATATAATTAATTTAAGTTATATAATTAATGCAGTTAGGAAAATAAAAAAAAAAAAACTTAACGGATATTAACACTGCCCGACTTGTATATTTTAGTTATTTTCATAGTATTTTATCGTACGGAATACTTCTTTGGGGCAGTGCCGCGCAAATTAATTCGGTATTTATTCAAAAAAAAAAAAAAAAAAAAGAGCAGTACAGGCTATTTATGATCTAAGAGCTCGTGATTCGCAATTATACTGTGTAATATATTTGTTAAACGATTGTATTAATAACCATTATAATTTCAAGACGAGGAAAATAAGAACACAGTAAATCAATATAATAAGCTTTATTTTATCACTCTTTTACTTTAAACGTTTTATAATGTTACTTCAACTGTCGTATTTCCCTTTAATACAACAAAATTCAATGTCATTTTAACGATTACTTTATGTCACTACTATTAACTAATCACAGGAAAGCGCTTTATTTTCCACTATTTACACATAAGTTCAACACTATTTTGATCAATAAGTTTGCCAACATAAATTTAGTATTATTTTCACAACTAATACTTATCTGGTCTGTCGTAATGAACGTCTTCCCCAAAAACTCCCCTCCAACGGTTATCTTTTGCTTTTTATATGAATCAGCCGGAAGTTTTTATTAAATGGCACAACCGTATTTCAGAATTTTTAAATGCAATAATATAACTTGAGAATTATTAATGTCTTACTATTTGATTTACTTTTTTTTTTTTTTGGAATTTATTACAAAATTAGTAATTCGAAAATAAGTTTAATTTTAAGATATTAACTTTTTAACATCAATATAATTTAAAAGCAAAATCAATAGACATTCCATATTAATTTAAAAGTAGTCAAATTATCTCCCATTAATTATATAAATTTATCAATGACTTTTAATTAAAATATTATTATTATTTATGATTCTCAATTATGTATAATATTTTATTATGTACAATCTTACGACTCCGTGTAAGCCAGTTTAACATATTATTTGTTCGCAAAAATCTAAAGATAGACACACAAGAAACACTAGGAATAGAAATAAGCTTGTTAAACCTAGACTTCGGCTCCAAAAGGTGAATAAATCCTTCGTGGGCCTGAGTATACGCAGATATAATAAGATTCCACAAAATGTCCTAGATTTATCTTTTCAAAAATTTAAGGATAAAATTAAAAATGTTTTATTGGGCAAAGCATATTACACGGTTCAAGAGTTTCTTGCTGATGAAAATGTGTGGAATTGAGTATTATTGACTCATATGCGGGCTATCTACATGATATATTAATAAAATAAATGTAATTTCGATATTTAAAAGAGCAACTGTTGAGTATCTTGCCGGCTTCTGAGCCGGTGGTAGATTCCTCACGGACAGACTTCACTGATGCTTACATTAAATGCTTTTGAATCAAGTCTATTTGAATTAAGTTTATTTCATTTCATTCCATTTAAACTAAGTTAATATTAGGATTAACTAAATCGATGCAGAATTTATTAGCGGTATTAATAAGTGGCAATAAAACAATAGTATTCGTTATATTATTTAAAATGATAGATGAAGGGAAGTTATTTATTGTTCCATATAAAATCTCTAACTATGCTCCCGGTTTTAGTACCATGGGATATGAAAGCGTTTCGCATTAAGTAGATGAAATGCAGCCTTGGATTCATGTTCAGGCAATAGTTAGACAAATCTTCTGGTTCTGAATACAGCTCCTCAAGCTCGGAGAACAGTGATACTGAAAAATAAAAGTATTTAAGTTTAATCTAGTGTAGTATAATCTGGTTTATATTAATGTTTATATATAACGATATTTTTTTTTTGCTTGTATTACATGCTGTAATTATTAATATTGTTTTGAAATTATAATAGAGAATCGTAAACATACCTTACGCCGAGTGTTGTGAGATTTGCGTGCTCCGGAGATAGCACGCATGTCGATGGCCGAGTGTTATGATTCATTAATTTTAGTGCTAATATTGTTAGACATATTTAAAGTTACCTATATTTCTTGTAATTAACTAAAGTTTCAATGAAATTATGTTTTATATTTTAAGTATGCTTTTATAAATTAAAGACATTAATTGATTACTATGATTTAAAGATTACGCCGGAAGTAGTTGAAGTTACATTAAAATTATTAAAAAGGTGGGTTGATGGAAATTAAAATTAATATATAAGGAGTGCTTTCTATGATTGGGATTCATTCTTGTTCAGGAAGAGTTACTGTGTAATTATGCTGAAACAGTGTTGTGTAAATTCTAGTATAAAGCAGTGATATATGCAGTGTGTTGTAATTCTTATATGTAAATCAATAATTATTATACGTTTGAAGTGTACGCTGGTGGTTTTCTTTACAATCAAATCAAGCCAATGATACCGAAGCGCTCCACTATCATCGGATTTACAAACACTTGCAAAGTTTCAAGTGAACAGGACAGTTAGTAGTAGGTTAAATTTTCATCCCTTATCTATCCTATGGGTGGTCCCATTAACGGGAAGTATACTATCCCAAATAAATAAAGAATTTTCCAAACCTGTTAATAAATGATGGAGTTCTGAGGTAAGCTGAGGTTCTGATAAATTGAGAATCTCCTCCTTTTGAAGTCAGTTAAAACTACGAAGTGCTGTGTTAGATACTCATATTCATTTTATATATGTTCACCCATTTCTCGTAGACGGGTTCATCGATCTTGTTCAAATTATATTCTATTAAGTTAGAGCCCGAGGTGATACCATATACATAATTTTCGTTGACATCAATTTAATATTCGTTGTGCCTCAAGACATAGTAAGTACAAAGAGTATGACTCTTGAAGGTAGTTTTATCGAATGTACTAGGCAAGTGACACTACTTCATCACACTCATTACAAATGCAAAAGTTTGTTGATATGTGTGTTTATGTAAATGTTTGTTTGTGTACATGTATGTATGTGTGTACGTGTACACACTATATTATACACTTATTATACAAAACATAATATATTGGGATGAGATTTAGAACACAATTATTGGACTGTGATTAGGGCTAATACGTAGGCTACGTTTAGTCATAAAAATGTTAAAAGATGGCACTATCTGTATTATAAATACAAAAAAAAGATCGTCTA
Source organism: Argynnis bischoffii washingtonia (assembly GCA_033884665.1). Taxonomy (NCBI): domain Eukaryota; kingdom Metazoa; phylum Arthropoda; class Insecta; order Lepidoptera; family Nymphalidae; genus Argynnis; species Argynnis bischoffii. The sequence continues at coordinate 1,854,560 of CM066610.1, forward strand.
TGGGGCAACGTGTACGCATGTATAGTAGAATTCCATAGTCGATATTGAGTTTGCCATTTAAACAATTTAAGTCTAAAATTAAAACTATATGTATTCAGCCCTTTTTAACGTCCCACTGCTGGGCACGGACCTCCCTTCAGTACGAGGGGAATCATGCCATAGTCCACTACGCTGGCCAAGTGCGGGTTGGCGGACTTCACATGTCTTTTGAAAACTTGCTAGGTTCTCTCAGACATGCATGTTTCCTCACGATATTTTCCTTTACCGTAAGGCAAGTAGTAATCATGTTAGAAATGATTTGCACATGAAAATATCAGAGGTGCGAGACCCGGGATTTGAACCCGCTTCACTCGGTTTTCCAAGCTAGCGCATTACCACTGGGCTATCACTGCCTTAGATAAACTATATAATTGAATCTTATTACAATCTAACGGAATACTTTGTAAATGCCAATGTGTGGAACTAATCTCTGATTGAGTCTCACGTAGGTTAAGTAGATAATTATTATTGTATTCAATATTGTAAACAAATATTATAAAAGAGGAACTGTTGAGTTTCTCGCCGGCTCTTTTCATCAAAACTGCTTTCCGAGCCGGTAGTAGCTTCCACACAGACTTTTTATTGACATTTAATTTAAATTTTAATAATGTAAAAAATGACAATTCAAAAGTGCTTGTAAAAGTCTATTTGAATAAAGTATATTTTGGTTTGATTTGAAAATGCATGTTGCTAGTTTATAAAACGAGTACCGAAAAATAAGTAAAAATAGAATAATATGACAGGTCGTCTTATTAATTGTATGGAACCAAAAAATATAATAGATATTTTTGCAGCTCAGTATTGATATTTAATATGGACATGACATACAAACTTCAATTTTAGCTCGGCCCCTAAATGTCAGCAAGAGAACTTATCAAGTAAAATAGTCTGCGAGAAAATTTCGTGGAATACTTTGACATATGTATGAAATAAGGTGAGTTGTTCATAAATTATTATAAGCTTCACGTTTTATACTTGCTAAGTCAAATGAGTATTTTATTTACAAAATTAACTTTGATATTAGTTAAGAATGTGAAGTTGAAATCTTTACAATGTATAGACAAAAAGGAAAGCGATTTATTGAAGCGCACATAAAGGAGACGTTAAGGGTTGAAAGGGACATACAAATTAATTTGGAATATTAGACAGCATAAGCTTAGAATTGTACATTTTTGCACAATAGACATTTACAATGTACACTAGCAAAACCCGCGGCTTCGCTCGCGCTAAAACAACAACAAAAAACTTTAAAAAGGTAGGTTTCATACAAGTTTTCATCCCTTATTTTATCTCCTTATGGGATGGATATCAAAAAACGCTAAAACATGTATTTATTTAATTGTATTGAACATCATTAATACCATGTTTCAAGAAATTCTGATCAAAAATATTTTTTTGGGTTGTGTTATAACGTGTACTCCTGTGGGAATGAGATAATCTACCGCGGTAAAAAGTATGCTATATGTTGACCTTGATATCCAGCTATCATCATATCAAATTTCATCAAAATCCCTCCAGCGGTTTTTTTGTGATGCGGTAACAGACAGGCAGACAGACAGACAAAAATCCTTAAAACTATAGATTCGGCCTCTGCGTCGATAATTATGTGTATTTCAATAAGATTTTCCAAAAAATATTTAATGTACAGATTCGGCTTAGTTAGAATTTTATTATATGTATAGATTATACAATGTACATAGTATGTAGTAGAAGTCGTAATAGTTATTACTTAGTAAGTGATATGCAGCTAAAGAGTTTATCTGAACTACCAGTGCTATTTCAAATACTCGTGTTGCATTTTACAGCTTTTTTATTCAGGAAGTATTTACGCTATCCATACTAATATTATAAATGTGAAAGTGTGTTTGTTTGTTTGTCCTTCTTTCACGTCGAAATAGAGTGAAGGATTGGCGTGATATATATATAATTTAAATCTAAGTAAAGTCTGTTTGCTTTGAACTACCACAAGCCGTAAAAAATTATGATAGAACCAGATCTAAATAAGCAATCAAAACACAGAGAGACGAGCTTAATGTAAGTTGGGTTGATGTGATTTCGTTATTGTTATCTACATGTAAATAAATGGACAAAACAAAACAGTTCAGTGCCTTTTTCTATTCTGTTTGTCAACCGATTTTCTTTTCTTTTGTTTCATATCTATTGACGAGCTTTACCTAGTGTTATTAATAGTACCTGGACGACCGAACTTCGCTCGGAGTTCTTTTTTGTTGTATGGTATTTTTAGATAAAAAAAAATAAAAACTTTAGTAAATACAAAAAAAACTAAAGAAAAACTGTGTATTCCGACCGGGACTCGATCCCGGGCATATGTGTTGTCTAACTTGCGCCTTGACTGCTTGACCACGATGCTTATGTCCGAGTGTAAGAAATTATCGATCATATTCTGCGTAGAATAATGCAAAAGAAAACTGCATGAAAACTCGAAAACACGCGTTTTCACAGACATGAGACTAATCAATCTAGTTCAATTTTTCGCCCCCGAAAGCCCCCATATATCAAATTCAGCGAAATCGTTAGAGCTTTTCCGAGGTCGCTGGTATAAATGATTAAAGTAATAAATATAAAAAGATATAAATATACAAGAATTGCTCGTTTAAAAATAGAAGATAAAGATTTTAGATACAGTTTGTTACAGTTTATTTGTTTGTTGGAAGTTGACGGCGCGTTTGGCTTAATTTGTAGTGCTGTGCCAGCGGTCGCGGGTTCGAGTCTCGCTGAGGACATTCATTTGTGTGATGAGCACGAATGTTTGTACCCCAGTCATGGGTGTTTATATTTATAATATGTATGTATTTAAAGTTATATGTATATGTGTTGTGTATCAAATATCTGGTATCCATAACACAAGCTTCGTAGCTTACCAAGGAGCTAAATGGTGCTGTGTGTTAATGTCCCAATATATTTATTTATTAAGTTACTTTTTTTTATATTATGTTTGATTTTTTACTACTAAACGAACACTAGATTACTTAATTTTTGGAATCTTTTGTTATTATTAACTCGTTTATTTACCAGTGAACCTAACTTCGAGGTCAATCTTGGTTCAATTCCTGGTAGTTTTTTTTTTACATTAATATATACTACCAACTGGACCTAGAATGGAGGTCAAGGTCTATCTGTGTACATAACTTCATCCAAATCTGATCAACCATTTTAACGTAAAGCAGTAACACATACACACATACCTACAAGCTTTCATCTTTCTAGCAGCAGTCCGATTATTATTATTAGGATATTATATTGTATTAGCGACTCACCCTCGCTCCGCTCTGGTTCATACCTACTTACATTTTAACATTTAGTATGGATTTTTCAGAAATGAGATATTTTTTCGCAGTAAAAAGGATCCTATATGTTGATCCGAATAACCAGTTATCATGATACTAAATTTCATCAAAATCATCCACCATACGGTCACAGACAGACATACCGACAGACAAACAGAAAAAAATCTAAAGACTATAGATTCGGTTCTGTATCGATTCTGTATTAATTTTTAATGTACAGATTCGGCTTAGTTACAATTTTATTATATGTATAAATGATACATCATCTTTCATCATCTATTGCATAAAAGGATGGTAGGTATTTACTAAATGCTATCGTCACTATACCCTAATGACATCTATAGTTAATTTTGTTTATTATAGCTAAAATAAGTCCCTCAACCGAAAAACGAATTTATGGTCTGCTTCTAAAATTTTAACTTGAAATCTTTATTTTTAAGTTGATTTAACTATTTATATAGAATATCTTCTACTTAGTATTTTCCAAACTCCTATCAATTACAACGCATATTTATTTGCATTCGAATGTCAAAGAACATGCGGGAATACATTTTTAACACAAAGCTTTGTACTGAAACTGTATATTAATGGTGTATTTATTGTATAATTTATTGTATTTCATAGTACCATATATATCTATACTAATATTATAAAGCTGAAGAGTTTGTTCGTTTGTTTGGTTGAACACGCTAATCTCAGGAACTACTAATCCGATTTGAGAAATTCTTTTTGCATTAGATAGCCCGTTAACTGAGGAAGGCTATAGGCTATATATCATCCCGGAAAAATGTACGGTTCCCGTATAATAGATTTGTTTTTGTCTAGGGACGAAGTCGAGTCGCTATTTTAAATAAAACTATCGGATTGTTTCGAATCATAGTCACGGGAAAGACTAAGTAAGGTTTTAGACGGCGAGAACGAAGACGTAGAAGAAGGCGTTATATATTTGTTACAGATAGTGCCTACCCATAATTTTACAAAATGATTTCAAAAACTCAAAAATGGCATCAAAGTAACTTATAATATTTGTTGATTTTAATTCTAAACATTTTCAATATTTTTTTAATAAGTATTTCAATTAAATACGGCAATATTAATTATTTTTAATTTTAGCTGTTATTATTATTATAAATATTAAATTTTTAAAATACTTGATTAATATAATAATTTTATTTAGTGTCGCTATTATTATAAGCATAAAGAAAATTTTTTTATTAAAAATTAAAATGTCAAATATTCGCGTAAATCTAAGATAGCAGTACCGTAAATAGTTTAGTCATTTTTGTATAAAAATACAATATTTATTTAGATCACTCATGAGTGACATGTCACCATAACTTGCTTATTAACGGTGTATGGATGTTTGTTACTCTTTTACGCAAAAACTACTGAATGGATTTTAATGAAACTTTACAATAATATAGCTCATACATCAGAATAATACATAGACTTTTTGTCCCGAAAAATGTACGGTTCCCGTGGGATAGATTTGTTTTTGTTTTTCTAGAGGCGAATTCGAGCGAAGCGATGGTAAGCCACTAGTAAAATATAAAACCGAAGAGTGTGTTTGTTTGAACTCGCTTATCTCTACTGATCCAATATGAAAAAATCTTTTTGCATTTTACAATCTATTTATTAAGGAAAGAAGGACCTACAAGTGCAGAAATAATTATGCAAAATTAAACGATGCAAGCAGAGCCGCGAGAAAACGCTAGTATTTTTAAAAACAAGGTAGCTAATTGTGCTTATTATGAATCAATAACTTGACAAACAAACAAATGATGTTGTTTACTTCACAAAATCAGTGAGTTTCATTTCAGGAAATTTCATATTTTAATTAAGTTATAAATTATATAATAAATTGTTGAAACAATAAGCCTTGAAAGTCGGACAGATTGACAGACACGCGTGATTTACATACAGTATGGGTTGCTATCATATTAACGTTTCCCGCTTTAAATACTAAAATTATGACATTGACACGTTAAAAAATAGCTTTATTATTATAAAAAAAATACCTACTATAATATAACATTCCTGACCGATTCTGGCCACGGCGGCCAATCTCATTGAGACTAGCCAACTGCGCAGGAGATATTATAGTGCACAAGTGTACGCGCAGACACAAGTGCACTCTCTATTCCTGTCACTCTCATACTCCAGTGGGACGACTACTCGACACGACCGGTGAGAGTTAAGGCGCAGGACCGACGGCTTTACGTGCTCTCCGAGGCACGGGGGTGAAACACCGCCAACTTCCCAACTCCGGGCTGTTACTGAGGCTTACTATACAGAAAGACTCAATAACTAAACTTGGCCCGACCCGGGACTCGTACCCAGGACCTCAGGATGTGCAGCCGTACATGCTAGCCACTACACCACTGAGGCACATAGATGTAGTGAATCATCAAAATTCCAATCACGCTACTGTGTCTTTTAAATGTAATAGTTTATTTGTGTGTGTATGTTTGTTGCTCTTTCACCCTGAAAAGGCTGGATGTACTCGTATTTAAATGAAATGATACTGGAATATTACACATTTAGAAGTAAAATTTGGTAGTTTGTGAGTTTGTTTGTAGGAAGTAATCTCTGGAACTACTAAACCGATTTAGATAAAATTTGGTAAGGTCCCTGGAAAGGATATAGGATAATATATATAATTCTTAGCTCAGAAATCATCCCTTAAAGGGGTGAAAATGGGGATGAAAATTTGTATGGGAAATCTACATGGGGACGAACCCGAGTGAAGTTAGGGTGAATCCTTAGTTTATTACAAAGATAAACTATGACCTGGAGTAACAAATAGGCTTCTCTTAGAAATATCTTATTATTAAATGGCCAGTTCTTGTATATCCTGGTATGTATATAAATATATCTCGTGTATCTCGGAAACGTCTCTAACGGTTTGGATCAAATTTTATATTTAGATATGGTTTTGTTTTTTAAGTTTATGTATATAGGTCAAAAAACGCTTTTTGTATATCATTTTCGAAAAACGCTGAGCGAAGCTCGATCGCTTAGGCACTGTTTGATAAAAGATACCACTGCCAATATGTAGTACTGATGATGAAAAACAAAAACATATCCATCCCACGGGAACCATACATTCTTTCGGGGTAGAAAGTAACCTATGTGTTATTTAAGACTATAATCTATGTCTGTGCTAAATTTCATCCAGATTCGTTTAGCCGTTTTGGCGTAATTGAGTAGCAAGCATCCATCCATTCAAGCTTTCTCATATATAATATTTATGGGATTAAAATTATAAAAGGCACCAAGGACCCAAGCGAAGCAAGGGTAAGTCGCTAGTTTTGTATAGTACAATGTTACTTAGTGAAATTTTGCGTTCCATTATAATTTAATGCAGCTGATTAACTCAGTAATAAGCGTGGTATGAGAGTACACGTTTAAATGCTTTTATCATCCAAAATGATCTACCTCGTATCTGATGATTTACGTAGATAATATTATATATGATGTGAATCTATACATATAATAAAATTGTAATTTATTACTGTCTGTACATGGAAAATATTTGAGAAAAACAATAATTGGGGGTTTTTATCAAAATAATAGAACTCAAAGCAATGATTTTTGGAATGTTAATTTATTTGTCTGTGCGTTTTTGCGCGCTAATCTCAGAAACGGCTTATTTGATTTGTGTGCGGTTTTCACAAATGTATTATGGTAAGCTTCATTTAATATTTAGTATTTGTTTTATTTCAATCGGTTCATAAATAATAAAGTTATGTTAATTTAAAGAATCACGTATGGCCGAACCCGAGCGAAGCAAGGGTGAGTCGCTAGTACATAAATAAAATCATACAACCGAAAAGCAAATATAAAAATAAAAATCCCGACTGCTTTGAAAAACGAACTAAAAAGACGATAACAAGTTAACAAAGGAATATAGTAGTTGAAGACAATCAAGTTTTACACTCGCTACGAGTGTAACATATTACACGTAGGTCTCTCATACATGTGAGACACAGGTGTAACATAGAATCGTGCTTGAATACCGCAGTTGGATAAAAATATGAAATCTAATAAGAAAAATACCTGCTAAAGTAATTACCGAAGCTGATTCCAAGACAATAAATACGTCAATTCCACCATCTTTGTTCGTGTAATGGCACTTTAGTTTTTATATATAATATACCATACATGTAACAAGCGGATTACAGTTGCGTAAGTCAACCTAGTAAATACGACATGAGATTGACGTGAAAGGAATGTTGTCTTGTTTATTGATTGACTAGCGTATGCCTGCGGCTTTACTCACTTAACTTATATCTACTACTATAATAAAGAGGTAAACTTTGTATGTAGGCGGTAATGTATTTAACCCTTTTTAAGAGGAGGCTCCCTAAATTTAACGCTGATTTGCTTTCATATTCTATGTATACCAAACATTAAATCAATGTGATAATTTCAATGTATGATTTTTCAAACCTTTTTCTATGGATCAGAAAAAACAGAAACACAATTGGATGAAATTTTCTCGATAGTTTAATTTTTTTTAAAATATACCTTTTTTAGAGATTAATGGATTTTACTCTTAAACTACTTCAGTTATATACGCAAAAAAAATACTCAGAGAAGGAAAATATACTTTATTATCTTCTGTACGAAAGACATTTAAATTGACCAATTATTATTCTCATAATAAATTAAATTAGATTTGAGACTTACGTTTTTTAATTCTGTGCAAGAATAAGATCGATCGGATATTCGATATTCAACCTTGTTCGCAAGCAACTAAGGTGCAACGACGATAATGATTCAGTCGGCCGCTGGCCCTTGACGAGGTAGGACCTATGTCGCTTTTGCTCGCGCACAACCCCCCCGCTAATTGGCTATTTGACAGTTTTCGGAAAGATATTTTAAAACATACGTAGGTTCATTTTATACCTCTTACAATTATTTTTTTCTGAAAAAAGCGTTATTTATTCGGAAAAAAATATATTAATCTTTCAGTAATTTGAAAGTCGCGCGAAAACAGCACATCACGTGACATTCCTGGCTGTGACGTCATATGTCAATAAACTAAGTAAAGCTAACTACGATGCATGGAGAATATAACATGTTATATATTTTCCATGCTACGATGCTCCAACTCTTAAACATATTTTAAGCTAAAAGTTTGCAGCTTTTTCATTGGCAAGCTCATATAAGTTAATATATATATATATATATATATATATATATATATATATATATATATATATATATATATATATATATATATATATATATATTTAGAATATAAATATTTTTTATGAAAATGACAAGCTACAAGACGTGTGCCGTACCTATGTGTATAAGTTCTACAATTAAATATCCTGACAAATTGTTTATACACGTCCCTAAATGTCCTAAACGTCGAAAGCAGTGGTTACAATTAGCACGCTGAGAGTTGAATTTTACATCTGATAAATCTGCAATTTTTTTTGTGAAGATCACTTCGATGTAAGTATTTAAAAGCAATCAATTTAGCCTCTGATTTACTGAAAATAAATTAAACTTAATCCAGTATTTTGTACATAAAACATGTCATAAAAACAATTCTTTTTATGACATAATTTTTATTAATTTTAAAAGTATTATTTTTATTATTTACCATACGACTGTCGCGAAGATCTAAAATTATCAACATAACCTTTAAGTAATTTAAAATTATTTTATAAAATTTTTACTACTTGACTTAAGAACTATACACATTAACTTTTACCAATAAATTATACATAATTACTTTGTTCATTTCGGTACTTACACGGAAGTTTTTACATTCTGAAACTCGGCTGAGCAAAAGTCAGGATTACATGCAAAAAAATTTGCAACCATAAATGAATCTATTTTTGGTAAATTTGCACTATCAGCTTTTGTGTAACCCGGCTCCATTTCGTTAAACTTCTCACAAGCACTAATTAAAATATTTTAGAGTGATCTTCTCAGCAAAGTGCAAACGATAAAACACACGATGTTTTGTTATGTGAAAGGTGACGTCACACGCTGCACAAACATGGCCGCCAGCGTTTCAGTATTTGTAATCCACAGATAAAAAAACTCAAATTTATTTTTCAAAAATAAAATATTTACAATTTATTTTAATGCAAAAAACATATTGTATAATTATTGTGGACCCATAAGCTACTGTCTCCAACAGATTAAATATTTTATCGTTAGAATTGTCAAATAGCCAATTCATCGAATTATTCATTCCTTGGACATAGTGTAAAAAATCAACGTTTTTTGCTTTTTATACATAGCTTAGTAAAAACAACTTTAAGTAACACATTTAAGGTTGAATTTACATTATTGTATATTTTTTAAACTAGAATTACCTAAATACAGAATACTTTTGCTTATGATTTTTTGTGTAATATCTAGTTTAGTGATCGATGATTCCGTTCTGTCGTATACTAAGGGTTTCGCGCGGCTATGCTTGTGATTAATATTAAATATGAATAAATAATATAATTAATAAATATAAATCATTTACTATGCGCGTTGTATGTATGTAAGTATTTGTATATATAACATACATACATACATGTGTTTGTATATATAACATATATACATACATACGCGTAGGATTTGGACGCGGGTTTCAAATAAATCTACATGTAACATACCTACCAAATTTCATAAACATAACGCGAACTTAGCTAACCATAACTAGTACGGGTAAGTAAGTATATCATAATAAAACATTGGTTATGTTTGTCCCTCAAGGATAATGCAGATTTCTATCACAGAAATAATTTTCAAATCGGACTGGTAGGTACCTATCTACATATGTAGTTTAGCAGATTATCTTCATATTTATAACTTTACCTTTTATTATGTACATATAAGTATATACGGGGCCATTTTAAATGTTCGGTCCAAAGGTTGTTCACCGAACACATAAGCAATAACGCTTAGACGGAGCATTATAAATACACAGCAACACTCCTAAAACAGTCAGTGCATGTTCGGATAGCAATCAAACCGGGTGCATTCATTATCATTATCAGTGTATCATTTTATATATCATATCAAATCAATATAGCATATTTTATATAGCATATTAATATAGTATATTTAGCATATCAAATCAATAAACTTTACAACGATCTCAGACTAATTAATTTATCAAGCATTAGTAGTAGGTCGCGTCCCCTACATTTTTTGGTCCTTCGAGCTTTTGGACCTCGCGCTTCGCGTTTAAAGCAATTCGCGAGTGAGAGGAGACATTATTTTATCAGTGACATTATTTTATCAGTGACATTACTCTATCAGTGACATTAGCAAATTAATTATAAGTGAAACTGTGAGGTGAAAATTTTATCATCGCATCAAACTCGGGAGGTAAATCAGCCTCCGGGAATAAGCATCGGCAGAGAAAGCTTGACCACCAAGTTGAGTTTTCTGGCATCGGCAGCAGCAAAGCTAGTCTTGACTGTTGAGTCGGGCTATCGAACCAGACGAGCAGGTAGTAGCAGAGAACGCACTTCAGCAGCAGAACCAGCACCAAGTAAGATCTTTCTATTTTATCATTTGACTATTTTGTTTAGCAAGCATAATGGAAAACTTATATTCCAATCAGTTAGAGATCGTTGAATCAATGGAAAAACTTTTGATTAACTTTAAAAAAGACAGTCAAGAGCGGAAAACAGAATATCATATCAAAAAACGGCTTCAAACTTTAGAACTTTACTGGTCTGAATATCAAGAAAATCATAAGCGTTTACGAGAGTGTAAAGATTCGAGTCATCCGTACTTTGCAAATTCACATTTTGAAAATACAAAGAAAAAATATGAAAATATCAAATTGTACATAAATGAGAAATATAGTGAAATTATTCAAAAGATTCCGGAAACTTCTTATTCTCAATTAAAAGAGCCGTTAGCATCAACTTCATCGCCAGCAAAACACAAAGAAGAAAATACATCAGTTAGGTTTCAAGAAAGTCGAGGATTATACAGTAAACTAGATGAAATGCTGCGTAAACAATTTATTAATTTTAAAGCCTTTTCGCGGACTGTAAGCACCATAGACATTAATTCTATATCAGAAAAATGGGAATTTGAAGATGTTTTGAAACAATTACAGCAAAGGTGGGCGGCAATAGATTCACTACATTGGGAAATAGATTCCGAGCTAAACGGCGAAGACGTAGAGTACGATCTTGTTTTCAATAAGCATGAAAAAACATACAAAGAGATAAAGAAATCATTAAATAGCAAAATGTGGTCGGTATCACACAGGGAAAAATGCACACCTCAAATGGACGTTCCAACATTTAATGGAAATTATCAGCAGTGGGTAGCGTTCAAAAACCTATTTACTGAAACCATCCATAACAATCCATGCCTATCAAATTCACAGAAAATGCAATTTTTAAAGGGTAAAGTACAAGGTGAGCCTGATAGACTCATACAACATCTGTGTATAAGCAGTGAAAATTATTTAACTTGTTGGGAAATACTGAATAATCGATACGATCACAAGAAACGCATCTTCACATCCCACATGAACTCCCTTCTTAGTATACCTGTTATGCAACAGCAATCCCTAGCAAACATAAAACGATTGCATGATTCGACACTAGAGTGTATGCACGCCATTAAAAACCTAGGTGTTGACATCAGCACATGGGACCCTATTCTGGTTCATATATTGTCGCAAAAGCTAGATGCGGACACACATTCAGGATATATAGAGTCATTAAAAAATCCGCGAGAGTTGCCCTGTATAAAAGAATTCTTACAATACCTAGAAGGAAAATTTACATCATTAGAGTCATCTAGAAAAAAGCAGGAACCATCAAGCAATAATCAACCTAACAACACATCATTAAATCATAGAATTCACCAACATAAAAATTATTCGTTCAATAATAACCATCAAGCATCAAGGCCTTTTAAATCTTTTCATATATCGAATATTAAATGTCCTATATGTGCAGAAAATCATGGTATATTTAATTGCAAGAAATTTTTAGACATGCCAGTACATATAAAACAAAAAACAATTGTGCAATTGCGATTGTGTAAAAATTGCTTATACAATCACAAAGGAAATAGTTGTTTTTCGGTAAAAAGATGTCGAATTTGCAACGGAAATCATAACACATTGTTACACAACAACGAAATTCATTACAATATACCTAAAAAACAAAGTCCGGTTGCGAAATCTACAGAGCAAAAGGAAAACACTGTCAGCACTCTACATGTGGCGCGTGATCGACCAAACGAAATTTTATTATCCACAGCACAAATACATGTTACGGCAAATGATGGTTCAACGCATATAATGAGAGCACTAATAGATCAAGGGTCCCAAATATCATTAATAACCGAAAATGCAGCACAAAAGTTAGGGCTTAAAAGATCAAGATGTAAGGGTGTCATTTTTGGCGTAGGAGAAAGGGAAAGCAATTGCAAGGGCATGGCGAATATCATATTTTCATCTATTTATAATGATTGTTCTTTCAATTCTGAGGTATACATAATGCCAAACTTAATCAAGAATTTGCCAAACAAAACATTCGCTAAACCGTCATGGCTACACCTAAACAACATAAATTTAGCAGATCCAGAATTTTATATCAGTAAACCGGTTGATATCTTATTAGGCGCTGACATATATTCATCAATTTTATTGGGAGGTATTATCAGAGGAGAAGGAGAAAATCAACCGATAGCCCAGCAAACTCATTTAGGGTGGATATTATGTGGTAACGTACAAACATACCATTGCAATGTCGTATTAAATAACTTAGAAAATATTCAGCAGTTTTGGGAAATTGAGGATATAACCGAGCCCTCAAATATGACATCGGAAGATTTAGAATGTATTAAATTTTTCAAAGCAACTACAAAACGACATGAAAACGGAAAATATGAAGTACGATTGCCTTTAAAACAAAATATTGAGGAACAATTAGGTTTTTCAAAACAAGTCGCTATTGCTCAATTTAAAAATTTGGAACGTAAATTCAGCAGAAATGAAAAATTTGCAATTGAGTATAAAAAGTTTATAAAAGAATATATTAATTTGAATCATATGCGATTGTGTAACAATAGCAGCAATACGACACTGGAATGTTATTTACCGCATCACGGTGTAGAGCGCATTGACTCTATAACGACTAAACTTAGAGTCGTTTTTAATGCATCAGCAAAAACGTCGAATGGTACAAGTTTGAATGATTTTATGTATCGGGGCCCAAATTTACAGCAAGATCTGCAGTCACTTATAATAAAATGGAGAAGATTTGAATTCGTATTTACTGCCGATATTGAAAAAATGTACCGAAATATATTAATAAGTAAAGAAGATCAAAAGTATCAAAAAATATTATGGCGAGAGGAACCTAATAGTAATTTGCAATCTTATCAACTTTTAACCGTAACATATGGCACTAAAGCAGCACCTTTTTTAGCAATGATGACTTTAAAGCAATTAGCAGCAGATGAGCAGAGCAGATTTCCAGAAGCGGCTAGAATCTTGGAAGAAGATTTCTATGTCGACGATCTAATAAGCGGAGCGTATACTATCGAGCATGGCAAACAATTAGTAGAATCTTTAAATCATTTATTGGCATCAGGGGGGTTTTTATTACGAAAATGGTCTTCTAATAATTCAGCGTTATTAGAAAATATCAATGAAAGCTATAAATTAAATTCTGAAAATAATACGTTTAATTTCAAAAAAGAATACGTAAAAACTTTGGGGTTACATTGGAATTCCTTAAATGACACATTTTCCTTTAATTGCAATGTAGGTCAAAGCTTATTATCAAAACCTACTAAACGAATTTTGCTGTCGGAAATATCAAAAATTTTTGACCCCTTAGGGTGGCTAGCTCCTGTTGTAACTAAATTAAAATTATTATTTCAAAAACTATGGGAGTCTAATCTTAAGTGGGACGATATTATTCCTGAAAATATTCTTACTGAATGGATTTTGATCAGTTCGGATTTAAATAACATAAATAAAATCACATTACCAAGGTGGTTAAACAGTAAGCAAAATGATATTATCGAGTTACATGGGTTTTGTGATTCATCTCAAAAAGCATACGCCTGCGTAGTTTATGCTAGAATCATACATAAAGAAAAATGCTCGGTAGTAATGGTCGCCGCTAAGACGAAATTAGTGCCTAGTAAAAAGCATATTACGTTACCAAAGCTAGAACTCAGTGGAGCCTTTCTACTGGCAAAACTAATGGATAAAATCAAAATATGCTTAAGCAATCACAATCTTGAAGTATACGGATGGTGCGATTCAATGGTCGTTTTGGGATGGCTGCAAGGCGACCCCGGTCGTTGGAAAACATTCGTTGCTAATAGAGTCAAGACAATTACAAGTATTATTTCTCAAAACCGTTGGAGGTATGTAAAGTCAGCTGAAAATCCTGCGGATATAGCAAGCAGAGGGTTGATAGCTTCAGAATTATTAAAAAATACTTTGTGGTGGCAAGGACCACACTGGCTGTTAGCTATGAATATTAAAGAAAACTCGGTTCAAAAGTTTCATACGGAACATGAATTAAAAATCAATCAAACTTACATTATTCAAAACAACAGTAATGAAAACATTATTAATAATTTGTTAAATAAGTACAGTTCATATATTACTGTAACAAGAGTATTAGCATGGGTCTTGCGTTTTATTAAAGGAAAACATAAACAATCGAGTGACTATCTCACATTACCGGAGTTACGATATGCAAGTCATTTAATTATTAAGTACGTTCAATGCACTCAATTTGCACCGGATATTGAATATTTAAAGAAACATAAAACAGTTCAGACGAAAAGCAAACTCTTAAACTTTAATCCATTTTTAGATAGTTTTGGTATCTTACGCGTTGGGGGAAGACTGCGTCATGCAAATATTCATCATGATATGAAGCATCCAATTTTAATTCCACATGATAGTCAGTTAACTAAGCTATTGATAAATCAAGCACACTTACTCACTTTTCACGGTGGACCCCGTTTAACATTGTCAACTTTGAGACAAAAATACTGGATCATTGGAGGGAATCGTTCAACAAAAAAGTTCATTCGCAATTGTGTTATATGCCGAAAACACAATACTAAAACAAATCATCAGTTAATGGGAGATTTGCCTTCAGCGCGGGTAAATTCTGCTCTCCCATTTCATCATACTGGCGTGGATTTTACTGGTTATGTGGAGGTCAAGGCAAACAAAGGAAAAGGAATAAAAACGTGTAAAGGTTATATTGCAATATTCATTTGTATGGTGACAAAGGCTGTGCACTTAGAACTCGTGTCAGATTTGAGCACTGCAGCATTTTTATCAGCTCTCCGTCGTATGGCAGCAAGAAAAGGAGCTCCAAAGCATATTTATAGTGATAACGGAACCAATTTTGTTGGAGCCAGCAGAGCATTACATAAGGAATATTTTGATTTAAAGCAATCTTTAGGTGAAGAGTTTTATAAAGAAATCACAGATATGCAAATTGAATGGCACTTTAACGCTCCAGCTTGGCCTAGTGCTGGGGGTCTATGGGAGAGAGCAGTCAGAAGTTTAAAATTCCATTTAAAAAGAGTTTTAGGGGAACAAAGGTTAACATTTGAAGAGTTCTCCACGCTATTGGCTCGCCTTGAAGCATGCTTAAATTCGAGACCATTATGTGCTCTTTCAGAAAATATCGATGACTTAGATGTTTTGACACCCGCTCATTTTCTAACGGGCAGAGCGGGCTTATCCGTAATTGATACGGTTGAAGAAGCGCGATCTCGGTGGCAGTTAACAACTAAATTATTTCAAGATATTTGGAAAAAATGGAAGTCTGAGTACCTATCACAGTTATCAGCTAGAGGTAAATGGCTTAAGCCCCGGCAAAATATCAAAATAGGAGATATTGTGGTCATTCAAGAAAATAATCTTCCTCCTGCAAAATGGTCTATGGGAAAAGTGGCAGAGCTTCATCCGGGAAATGATGGTCATGTTCGGGTTGTCACTTTAAAAACAGCCAATGGATTTGTAAAACGTCCGGTAGTTAAATTAGCTACATTACCGTTATCTGAATCCGACACAGATAATAAGACTACAGAGAGTTCGAATACTCCCGTTGTCAATAACAAACGTACGGAAAATTCCAAAAAAATGAGTTTCTTTACGTTTGTTACTTTGTTTATCTCTTTTATGAGCTTAATAACTACATCTCAATGTTCATACAATATCACGTCACTTCGAAATAATCAGTTTTTGTATTTAAATCCAGTAGCAAATTTAAAACTAATACAAGATGAGTGGAAATTAGTAGTGTTCTACAAAATGACTCCGTATTGGCAAGGCATAAAGGTATATAATCAATTAACTAATCATTTGGAAAAAACATGTGCTAGTATATCAGACAACACACAATGCGATATTACTCTATTACAATTACGTCATGAGTACACTGAACTGGAGTACTATAACCAGCTGCTTCTTACTCAGCATTTCAGGGAGCGCACGCGACGGCGGCGCGGTCTTATCAATGGAGTGGGTTATATTGCAAACAGTCTGTTCGGCGTATTGGATGAGCGATTCGCAGAAAAATATGAGCAGGACATTGAACTTATAAAGAGCAATAATAAATACTTTTTAAATTTAATAAAGAATCAAACTTCGGTAGTAGAAGCTGAATACAATCTATTAAAACGTACCGAGTCAACAATTGAAAAACAGCATAAATATATAAACAAACATTTAAATACTATATATGGGTCATTAAATACGGTGCAGCAAGAGTTACGAAATTTGTCATTAAATCAAGAATTTACACTTTCAGTAATTACAGCCAGCAATATTTTACAAAATTTACACCGAATACAAAGCAATCTCTTGGAAATTATTACCGATATTCACAACGGGAAATTTAACATATATTTATTAACACCCGAACAATTACAAAATGAATTAAATGTTATCGCGGGTCATCTTCGGAAGGACTTGACATTGCCGGTGGACGATTTTCACACTGAATTAAATAATTTATACAAAGTTTTACGAATTAAAGCTAGGATGACTCAACAAAATTTAATTTTCGAAATATCATTTCCTCTCGTAAGCAGGGATCATTACATACTCTACAAATTAATTCCCGTCCCGCGTCAGGTGGAACATAATATGATAACTGTTACTCCAATATCAGATTACGCAGCAATCAATTTACGAAAGGACACTTATTTTACGATTGAAGATTTGCAGTTGCAGAAGTGCCCGAAAAATGATCAAAGTTATTTGTGTCAACATAGAGAGATGATTTTTCACCTTGGTAGTCAAGAAAATTTTTGCCTAATTAATCAAACAACACACACCTGTAAAACTACTAGTTCAGTATGTTATCAAAAATGGACGGAGCTTAATTTGCAAAATTATTTATATTTCTATTGCAATAGTTACACAGTTAGAATTATTTGCGACGAGCATGTATTCTCCCAGAATTTAAGCAATGCGGGCATTATCCACTTGCAACCAGGATGTATCATTAAGGGGGATGAATTTACTTTATTCTCATATCAACAATTAACATCAACTATTGATCTTGAACCGCGGATATATGCTCCAAGGATGGCTGAAATTAATCATTTAATAAATATTTCAATCCCTATTCAAACAGTAAGCGAATTAAATACTTCTGACATCAATACGACATTTAATGATCTCAGCTTGCAAATAAAATCAATACAACAAAATAGTCAATTGATCGATCTTGGTGTATCATCTCACGACCTACACCAGTACATAGTGTGCTACGTGTTGGTGGCTGCGGTAGGAATCACTGCAGTGATTCTAGTGTGTCGTCGGTGCAGAAGGCGGCAAAGCGCGCCTATCACTTCCAATCAGCGGTATAATGACAGTGTGTGTAGTGAAAGTGTAAGTGAAGTGTGTGTGTCGCGAAAGCAGAGTAAGGCTGACCGTCAGCCCAGTGTTAGTGTTAATATAGAACTAAAAGATCAAGCGACCTCTCCTATTTTTAAAAGACCTTCCTTTGTTGTTTAATAACGATAGAATTATAAGAAATTATTAGAATTTGTAAATTATTTAGTTTAAGATTTTGTATATAAATAATTATAATTTAAGCAATAATTGACGTCATCTTGTATTAGCGTTAATTCATCTCATAATCATCATTTTTATCACTATCATTTTTTGCCTCCCCTGGGAGCATGTTCGGTCCAAAGGTTGTTCACCGAACACATAAGCA
Source organism: Argynnis bischoffii washingtonia (assembly GCA_033884665.1). Taxonomy (NCBI): domain Eukaryota; kingdom Metazoa; phylum Arthropoda; class Insecta; order Lepidoptera; family Nymphalidae; genus Argynnis; species Argynnis bischoffii. Next base: position 1,873,128 of record CM066610.1, read on the forward strand.
ATAACGCTTAGACGGAGCATTATAAATACACAGCAACACTCCTAAAACAGTCAGTGCATGTTCGGATAGCAATCAAACCGGGTGCATTCATTATCATTATCAGTGTATCATTTTATATATCATATCAAATCAATATAGCATATTTTATATAGCATATTAATATAGTATATTTAGCATATCAAATCAATAAACTTTACAACGATCTCAGACTAATTAATTTATCAAGCATTAGTAGTAGGTCGCGTCCCCTACATTAAATTTACTGAAGACCTTTTGTGAATATATTATTTACATCATAACATCGTCGAAGTTTTTTTATGTAAGATAAAGCAGTATGTAACAAGTTAGTGTAAATATGTTCTTTGAAGTGGCGCCCCTGGTGTAATAGGCACAGTGGCCAGTGAGCGCAATCAGCTGAGCGCGGGCGTCGAGCGGTTAGAAAGCCAAGCGCTTAGAAAAAAAAGCAAATTTATATTTATACAGATAAATAAAATTGGAGTGTCTGTTTGTAATATTAAAATAACCGCTTTTTACTAAATGCATATGGATGAATACACGGTACATATACCAAAACAACATTTGTTACAATTTCTGTCTGTCTGTCTGTTTGTTCCGGCTAATCTCCGAAACGGCTGGAGCGATTTTGACGGGACTTTCACTGGCAGATAGATAGCTGATGTTATAGGGTATATATAGTTGTAACTTAGGCTACTTTTATTTTAGAAAAAGAATCAGGGTTCCGCAAAAAAAATATTAAAACCCTGAAATTATGAACAAAATCCGCGTACGGCCTACGCACCCGAGCAAAACGAGAGTAAATCGCTATATAATATTTAATTTAAATGAATATCTTAGGAGTTAGCAAGCTACTATTTATATAGGTATACCTAAACATAGCTAACCGGGAAAACGTACCTAGGGACGAACGCGAGCGAAGCGAGCGTGAGTTGCTAGTCTATACTCATATTATAAAGCTGAAGAGTTTGTTTGTTTGTTTGGTTGGTTGAACGCGCTAATCTCAGGAACTACTGGTTGGAATTGAAAAATTCTTTTTGTGTTGGATAGTCCATTTATCGAGGAAGGCTTAGGCTATAGAACATCACGCTACGACCAATAGGAGCGGAGCATAAATGAAAAATGTTGCAAAAACGGGAAAAAATCATTCCTTTTGAGAGCTTCCGTTGCGTGCGCTGCGTAAGCGGTTGAAGTTACGCAAAAATCGTGTATGACGGAATTGTTCCCCTTTAAAAGTTCTAAAAAAAAGTCCGCGACAGCATATGTCTATCTTTTAAGGTTGACTCAAAATAACCCTTTTTATGGCAATCAAATTTGTTCTAAAATAATGCATTACTTCCGAAGGTGTTTTTATAAACATGATACTATCCTTATCCAAATAAATACGTTATTCATCACAAGTATTTAATTTTGAACAAAATACCTTACCCTTGACATAATTTGATTTCAATGAATATCTTAGGAGATATCATAGTTTTAAAATATACATATTTAACTTTACGCGGTCTATGGGTGAGCGCGCTCTCAGCCCGATACAAGGCGAGGGCAGGGCGGTCGTGAGGGGGGAGTCACTATTCCACGCGGACGAAGTCCCGGGCAAAAGCTAGTAGATAAATAAAATTGGCGTGTCTGTTTTAATATTAAAATAACCGCTTTTTATTTATTGCATATGGATGTATACACGGTCCATATACCAAAACAACATTTTTTACAATTTTTGTCTCTCTGTCTGTCTGTCTGTCTGTTTGTTCCGGCTAATCTCCGAAAAGGCTGCACCGATTTTGACGGGACTTTCGCTGGCAGATAGCTGATGTTATAAGGAGTAACTTAGGCTACTTTTATTTCAGAAAAAAAAATCAGGGTTCCGCGAAACAAAAATTAAAACCCACGAAAAGCGTACACATCCGAGCGAAGCGAGGGTAAATCACTATATAATTTAAATGAATATCTTAGGAGTAGCAAGCTACTGTTTATCTATCTCCTTCTTCTATACTATAATAAAACTGTAGAGGTCGAATGTCTGTACATAGAAAAAATATGCTAAAAACCGAGTCAGGGGGGTGTAAGAAGAGAATAGAACAAATCCAGATTTTTTTTTTATTTTTTGTTTTTCTGTCTGTTTGTCTGTTTGTACAGGCTAATCTCCGAAGCTGCTGGACCGATTTGAATGAAATTTTGCATGGTGGTACCTTATATCCACGGTCAACATATAGGATACTTTTCATCCCGGAAAATCAAAGAGTTCACGTTGGATAGTTAAAAAACTACAGTAACTTATACAGCTTACTACACAAAAACTACCCATTGGATTTTAATGAAACTTTACAATAATATAGTGCATACATCAGAATAAGCAATAAGCGACTTTTTATTCCGGAAAAATGAACGGTTTCCGTGGGATAGATTAGTTTTTTCTAGAGGTGAACCCGAGCGAAGCGAGGGTGAGCCGCTAGTATATAAATAAACATAGCTAACCGTGAAAACGTACCTAGGGAAGTACGCGAGCGAAGCGAGCGTGAGTCGCTAGTAAAAAATAAAAAAATGTTTCGCACCTTCTGAACCACGTATTTCAATTCGCAAGCCAAGCAAAAGTGGGTGTAGCAGTATGATCTCGGACTAGAATTTCGATGATCGTAGATTCGATTCCCCTCGTGTGTAGACATTTTTTTCCTTTTTCTCAATTATATATTGAATTTTGAATTTTAATATACAAAGATTTTTCGCATGCGCTTTAATTACTATCCCTTGTTGAAAAGTCCAAAATCCCATTTTTTTATCGTTTCTATGCCTTTTGCATATCTATACATATAAACAAATTGTGACTAAGCCGAATCTGCACATTAAATATTTTTTTGGAATATCTTATTGAAATAGACATTATTATCGATACAGAGACCGAATCTATAGTTATTAGAATTTTTGTCCGTCTGTCTGTTACCGCATCACGGAAAAACTACTGGAGGGATTTTGATGAAATTTGGTATGATGATAGTTGGTTATTCGGATTCCGGGTCAACACATAGGATATTTTTTACTGTGGGAAAATATCTCATCTCTAAGAAATCTATACGTAACGTTAAAACGAGGGTGAGTCGCTAGTAAATAAATAAAAAAAAACGATAAATGATAATAAATAAATAAAATACTTATTTCTTTGCATAATTGAAAAATGAATAATATTATATAAAAATGAGAAAAAGAAAGAAAAATGACTACGCACGGGGAATTGAACCTACGACCTTAGAGTTATTAGACCCAGCTTTTACCGCTACGCCAACTCATACTTGGTACCCATTGTGAAATAAGTGGTTCATAATCATAATCCTTCGATTGCTTTTGATTATTATTTATTCAATACTACAACAAAAATTACATACTAATTTGTAAATTTTTAAACATCAAATCAAACTAACAAAAACATAAGTAATTTCCTGATAAAATTCCTAAATATGTATTTATATATTATGAATATATAAATACTTGAATAAAATATAATTTACATGTTCAATATCTACTCAAATTCATTTATTGCATAGGAATAAATGTCTTAGCTTTTCGCGATTACTAAATATATACGTATTATAATAAAATAAAATGTTATCGGATCAATTCCCGTATTTTAAATTTTAATAATATTAAAATCAAATTGATAAGTTGGCCTACTGCTTATAGACGCGCTTGCGTACTCTGTGACGCTTGACCTGTAGTTATGAGTTCACGCCGGCGACGTGAGCGCACAGCTCGCTTTGCGGGAGGGGTGGTAGCGTTAAATGCCTACTTCGCCCGGACAGCCTGGCCTTAATGTCCCACCGCTGGGCACACGCCTCCCTTCAATATGAGGGGGATCAGGTCATAGTTCACCACGCTGGCCAAGTGCCGGTTGGCGGACTTCACAAGTCTTACGAAAACTTGCTAGGTTCTCTCAGACATGCAGGTTTGCTCACGATGTTTTCCTTCACCGTAAGGCAAGTGGTAATCAACGCGTTACAGTGGTAAACCTGTTCAGTATTTCCAGTGGGAAATACTGAACAGGTTCCAAAATGTGTCTAATTATGAACGACCCCAAACGAAGCGAAGCTGAGTCGTTAGTTTCTATATAAGTAACGACTAACGAATTTATCTTCGCTTCGCTTGAATGCGTCCTTAGATATCTGACATACATATGTATGCTTAATGACAAGGTTATAAATTGTGAGAAGACTCCTTAATATCCTATATAATAATTTTCTCAGAGATGAGATATTTTCTTGCAGTAAAAAGTATTATATATGTTGACCTGGATAACCAGCAATCATAATACCAAATTTTATGAAAAACTTTCTAGTGATTTTCTCGTGTTGCCTCCATAGACAGATAGACTGGTAGACAGACAAAAAATCTACAAACTATAGATTCGGCCTCTGTGTCGATAATAATGTGTCTGTGTCGATAACAATAACTATTTCAATAAGATTTTCCAAAAAATATTTAATGAACAGATTCGACTCAGAATTTTATTATATATAATATAGGCTTATGAGAATTTGTTGTACACATTTTATAAACCAATGAAATAAATATAATAAGTATTGAAAAATACCTAAGTTACAAATCTCAAGAAACTAATAATATCTCTATAGAAACTTTAATTAAACCCAACATCCACCCTCAAAGGAAATCCAAGGCTAATTAAGTAAAATTGATACTAATTAAATACACAATGCTAAACGAACATTTATTTAAAAGACACAGGATTAGTAGTTCCTGAGATGAGCGTGTTCAACCAAACAAACAAACAAACAAACTCTTCAGCTTTTTTTCAAAATTCAAAATTCAAAATATTTTATTCAGCATTAAATTATTACAATTTTTTACTGAACGTCATGAGTCTACTACCAGTTCGGAAAAATGAAACCTCAGACCTGAGAAGAACTGGCGAAAGAAACTCAGCGGGACTAATATTTTTTTTTAATAAATTGTAATTTACAATATTTTTATAAAGTTGAAGTAGCCTGGAGGCGATCACTTCATTCCCAAGGCGTGCTATCTTCTATGAAATTATTTATTGTATAATAGCCTTTAGCACACAAACGTTCTTTAACAATTTTTTTGAATTTAATGATAGAAGCTTTTTGAACATTTTCTGGGATCCTGTTGTACAAGCGTATACATTGTCCATAAAAAGAATTACTGACTCTCTTTAAACGAGTTACAGGCATTACAAGTTTGTGTTTGCTCCTAGTATTAAAGTTATGCATGTCACAATTCTTGGGAAATTCGTGTATATTTTTACGAACATACATAACACATTCGTACACGTACTGAGAAGCAACAGTCAATATTTTTATTTCTTTAAACTTATCTCTTAATGACGCTCTAGGACCTAAACTATAAATTGCACGAATAGCTCTTTTCTGCAGTACAAAAATCGTATTAACAGTTGCTGCATTTCCCCAGAGTAAGATACCATACGACATAATACTATGAAAATAGCTAAAATATACTATGCGAGCTGTATCTACATTAGTAAGAAGTCTAATTTTTTTTACCGCGAACGCTGCAGAGCTGAGTCTACTCGCTAGTCCCTCAATATGGGGGCCCCACTGCAATTTGGAATCTATGATAATACCCAGGAATTTAGTGGACTCTACCGGTTTTAACATTTCCCCATTTAATATTACACCATTATCAACAAGTTTAACATTGGGTGTTGTGAATTTTATTAATTTTGTCTTTTTATTATTTAATAATAAATTATTAGAATCAAACCAATAGACAACCTTTGAGAGAGCATCGTTTACATCGTCGTACATAAGCAAATTTCGCTTCACTTTAAAAATAAGTGAAGTGTCATCAGCGAACAATACTATCTCATGTTTGTCCTGTACAAAAGATGGCAAATCATTAATATAAATTAGAAAAAGAAAGGGGCCGAGAATAGACCCTTGCGGAACCCCCATATCTAACGGAGCTCCAGGAGATCTCTTACCATTAACATCAACCCTCTGTATTCTATTATTTAAATACGAATTCAAAAGGTCGAGTGCCTTATTTCTAATACCATAATGATGCAGTTTCTTGATCAGCGTCTCATGATGCACACAATCAAAGGCCTTGGATAAGTCACAGAATATCCCAAGTGCATCTTGTGACCTTTCCCAAGCCTCAATTTTAGCCTTTATAATATTAGTATAGATATATATATGGTACTATAAAATACAATAAATTATACAATAAATACACCATTAATATACAGTTTCAGTACAAAGCTTTGTGTTAAAAATGTATTCCCGCATGTTCTTTGACATTTGAATACAAATAAATATGCGTTGTAATTGATAGGAGTTTGGAAAATACTGTTATTTATTGTGTTACCGAAACCTATTACTATAGTAAAGCATTCAAAAATACTACAAAAGTGCTTTTTTCTTAAAAGGTACAGGTTATGTTTTAACTTTAAAAATTTTTACCTGAATGACCGAGCTTAGCTTGGCAAAGGCGCTAGTTCAGTAGATCATCCATTGGCGACAATGCATATACCACAGGCATTTACGAGACGGCGCTATATAACATGGTCAGCATGAGAACAGATAGAACTTTTTTTTTTGAGAAAAATTGCGTTTTTTCGAAAAAAAAAGCCTAAATAGATAAACTTAAAAAGCTTTTTAAAGTTAGAGCCATTTCAGAGAAACACAATATAGATTTATATACAATAATACATAAAAACATGCTTAGTAGTTTTTTTTTATAAAGCTTTGGGGATGTGAAGCTAAGAGACACACCGGGAAGCGGCCCACCCCGATGGGCGGTGTGCCAGGTAGGTATTCTGGTACTTCTGTGATAACAGAGTAGACTGTAGGAACAACCCGTTGACAGTTGTTGTCTGCCTCTGCAGGCTTGCCGTTGGGACGTCGTGGTTGAGTGTGTAAGTGATCCTGCGACACCCCATTAAGACGGAGAAGGTTTTGTTGGATTTTAGTGCATAGTACGAGTAGGCTTGTGCAGTAAGTGAATCCCACAAAACCATCTATATGTATGTAGATGGTATGCCTAAATGTATTTACCATTGTTAAAAAAAGGCCAATATAAAGCTTAAGTATAATAATGATGATTTATAATTTCATACAACTTATTATAGGATTCAGACTAGTCAAAGTGCTTCTTCTTAAAAGACATAACACCTTGTCTTATTGCCTCTACTGGTGACAGGAAAGCTCGCGCATTTTTCGCCCAAAGAATGGGCATTACTATTCAACGGGGAAAGAGGCTAGCATTCTTGCTACTATTCCACGCGGACATGACTTGTACAGTAATAGCTAAGTGTACATTTGTTTTGTATATATAATTAGGTATATCTGTAATTTTCTTTATTGTATTTATCCCATTAAAAAGAACTAGCCTATTATGCTTTACTTCATTAACGTACCTTTAAAGTTATCTTTCCACTGCAAATCTATATAAAAATAAAATAAACACGTTTTTCAGAGTTATTCTCGCTTGCATATAAAATATCTGAAAGCCATAGTCAGGGATTCTTAGTATTTCTACCGGTTTTATTATACAGGTATAAACTAGACAACTGAGTGTTGAATTACTAGTACTTAATACTTCAGTTGTTAAGAAAAAGGCTGATTGTAGATAACAATTTAATACATTTTTTTTTCTTTCGCGTCTTCAAGGATTGCCATTTGGGCACAATTTACTTCGCCAATGTCACGTGAATGGAGATTACATGTTATCCATATCCATACTAATATTATATAATATTACTAGCGACTCACCCTCGCTCCGCTCGGGTTCGTCTCTACTTACGTTTTAACTTTAGTATAGATTTCTCAGGTATGAGATATTTTCTCGCAATAAAAAGTATCCTATATGTTGACCCGGATTACCAACTATCATCATACCAAATTTCATCAAAACCCCTTCAGTGGTTTTTCCGTGATGCGGTAACAGACAGACAGACAGGCAGACAGACAAAAATTCCAAGAACTATAGATTCGGCCTCTTTATAGATAATAAAGTCTCTTTCAACAAGATTTTCAAAACTATATTTAATATACAGATTCTTAGCCTTAGTTATAATTTTATTTTATGTATAGATAAATGTAAAAGTGTGTTCGTTTGTCTGTCCTTCTTTTTTGTCGAAACAGAGCGACGTATTAGCATGATTTGTTATATTGATAGTTGGAGGGCTGGAGTGTCATAAGGCTTTTTTTTATTGCGGGAGATCATAGTATCCCACGGAAATACACGATATAATACAACCCATAACAACTCATCATACCTATGTATATATAGTCTATCTGTTCCATACTAACCGTTATACTCGTAACGTACCTAAGGACGAACCCGAGCGAAGTGTGGGTAAGTACATACATATACAGTAAACACTGCAAAGTAAGTTGTAACATTTGCCAGTTTCTCTTAGAGGCATAGGTAAGTGTTAAAATTCCAAGAGAGTCGCAAACTTTCATAAAACTCCGAACTTAGATCAGGAAGTATGGCAATTGGACGAAAAGTAATAAAATAAATTTCATATTTTGCTTATTATTATATTTTTTTATCTTAAAATAAAAATAAAACTTATAATCAGATAAAATTAAGTTATTTAAAAAAAAATGACGACACGTTTGGCTCAGTTTGTAGTGACCCCACTTGTTGTGCCAGCGGTCGCGGTTTCGAGTCCCGCTGGGGACATTTATTTGTGTGATGAGCACAAATGTTTGTAATCCAGTCATGGGTGTTTATATTTACAATATGTATGTATTTAAAGTTATAAATGTGTAGTGTATCTGGTATTCATTACACAAGCCTCGTAGCTTGCCGTGGAACTAGATGGTGCTGTATGTTTATTTTTTTTTATTTTTTTTATTTATTTATTCATTTATTTCAGGCAATATTTACAAAAAGATCTTAAATATGTAAACAGAGGCCCATAGTATATGTACCTTAAAAACTAACATATATTTATATATAAAAACTAACATATAGTTTATATCGCAACATATTTATTTATTTTCTTATTTATATAATATTTTAAATATTTGTTAGATACAAATGGTACAATTTCTAACAATCTTATATTACGACCATTTGTCGTTTAGAATAACTTGTGGCATCAGGTTTGCCTAAAATGCAAAATGATTAATTCAAATCTCACTGATTTTTTATAATATAGTGTGCCCAAACTAACAATTTCGTCAGATTTATAATATTAGCATACATTTTACAGTAATATCGTAAGAACAGTGAATAATTAATGAAAAACTAATTAAAAAAATAACTAATCCCTAAATCATACATAATACACCCAAAAAATACAGATATATTGAGTACTTCTTTTTTAAGTCAGTCAAAAACCATCACCACACACACACACACACACATATATATATATATATATATATATATATATATATATATATATACATACATCAAGTTGTAAATTGCATTAAAATATTCCATAGTTATCAAAACTAGTGGTTGTCCAATTGTGGAAATTTGATCATATAGCATTGAAAATTTGGAGAATATTTGTATACCTACATAAAAAAAAAATTCCTTTTTTTTTTTAATAACACTAAATCTCTTCAATAGCTACTAAACCATAAAATAGTTCTTTCAGTAAAAACTTAAAAAAACCGACTTCAAAAAAAACCACCAAGTAGTGGCTCACCAATATAAATCAAAGCACACCGACTTCGAAAATATCTGATTAGGTATGTAAAAGTATGTTATGTATATGTACATATGTTTAGTAAATAAAAAGTACCAATCAGTAATTTGAGTGTTATTTTTTTGAAGTTTTTTGAAGTCCTCGTTCTTTGAATAAGTCGGTTGAAAAAAAAAATCGGTTACAAACAGACGAGAAAGATGTACTGAACTATTTTTCTCTTAGCTAATTTATTTATAATATAATTATATTAATATGTATATAATTACTAGACTACTGTATATAGAAGACATAATCATTCATACATTTTGAGAGGATTAAAGACCTAAGTTGAGTGTTCCATTTGCATTAGTATTTGGAGCGCTAATGCAGAGCTATTCAAACTTATGTAGTGCGTTTGTGTTCTTGTATTTCTATGAACAAATTAGAATGTTATAGTAAAAGCTTTAAATTTCAAAAAATAATGTATTATAAAACTTTATAGTATGAAAAATTACAATCTATACATAAAATCCTGAATCGGATCTGTACATTAAATATTTTTTTGAAAATCTTGATGAAATAGTCATTATTATCGATACAGAGGCCGAATCTATAATTTTTTGTTTTTTTTATTTGACTGTCTGTCTGTCTGTCTGCCTGGAAATACATCACAAGAAAACCACTGGATAAATTTTGGTGAAATTTGGTATGATGATAGCTGATTATTCGGGTCAACATATGGAATACTTTGTACTGCGGGAAAATATCTCATCTCTGAGAAATCTATACTAACCGTTCTAACGTAGCTAGGGTCAAACCCGAGCGGAGCGAGGTTGAATCGCTAGTTTAATAATAAAATTCATTAATAAAACCATTTATTATATTTTATGAAATTTAAATTGAGTAAAATTATATAAGATTGTGTTCGCCCATAATTCAACCATAATTTCTTTTATTCATAACACCTACCAAACAAAAAAAAAAACGAAAATCGATAAACAGTTTGTAGTTTTGTCTTTACATATCTATTTAAAAAAACCGTACTGTTTTCAGCTGCAACTGTTTTCCAACAACTGTTTTTCTACTAAACAAAATAGAAGAAAATCGGTTGACAAACGGAGGATAGAAAGGTTCTGAACGGTTTTGATTTTGCCAATATATATATGCGGCGTTATTAGATCTAAAATAAAGGCTTTGCACTATTTTATCTTTGCAAATACCAACCAATAAATGGATTACAATCCTCAATTTGCCAAACTAACATTTATCTTTTTTTTGTTTGTTTGTTTGTACCGAATAGGCTCCGAAACTACTAAATCGATTTAGATTAAATTTGGTAAAAAGATAGTTTCAGGCCCTGGAAAGAATATAGGATAGTTTTTATTTGTGATTTGTAATTGGGTGAAAATGGGGATGAAAGATTGTATGGGGAAGCAACCTGGGGACGAACCTGAGCGAAGCGAGGGTCAGTCGCTAGTTAATAATAAATTTAGTTGAATGGGTCCATTTTTTAAAATAAATTGAACAATTTTACTATAACTGATTCTCTATTTACTCCTATTTATTATTACTTTAATTTATTTTAATTTTATCAGACTAATGAGTTAAAAGTATTATATGACCATTCTATGGAATAAAGCAATATCGATTAAGCTTTGTTGGGAGACAATGGACTATAATAATAGATTCAACACAAACAATTACTTAAGGATAAGTAATAGAATAATAAAATGAAAATATATACGTTAGCCTTAAAGCCTTCTCATCCGTTAAATTTTTAAAGCAAAAAGTTCCATTGATTTCAAATACTAGTCCCACACTTAGTGGTGGTATTTTTATGAATTTGTTGGTCCATTTATTTCAAAACGACGAATGATCAGTTAATCATTTGTGATGGGTTGTTTTACAAGAACGAGTATATTCTTTACTCTCTTCCTGTCTCTCTCTCTCTCTCTCTCTCTCTCTTTCTCTCTCTCTCTCTTTCTCTCTCTCTCTCTTTCTCTCTCTCTCTCTATCTCTCTATCTTTCTTTCTATCTATCTTTTAAGTCCTAAAGTCTTAAAGACTAAATCTTTTAGTTTCAATTCAAACCAACCAGATATTTATAATCTAATATTACTAACTATAGATTCGATTGTGAAAATTCTTTCACTTATATGAAGCTATATCACTGAAGATTTTATTATCGGTTTAATTGAAGTCGGAAAAAACTGGCCGTCAAGTTTCTTTAATGTACGGTTTAAAGTAAATAAAATGTATGGCAAAAAGACTCCTAGGGATGCACCGAAGTGAAACGAGAATAATTCGCTAGTATTAAATAAATGAAAGGGAAAAATAAAAGGATATACCTGATACTATTTTTATTCACTTTTTAAGTAGTTGATGGCAAAAAAAAAAACACTTTTTAACGGACAAAATAAAGATAATTTTACCAAAATTATTCATATTTTAATAATAAGTAGTAGGTATGCAAAATATTTTTATGCAAACGGAGTTTCAAGCGTACACAAATTCTAATTTAAAATGACTCGAATTTACAAGTGTACTACCAATTAGAGTTCGTCCAGTATCCACTACGAATTTTTTTCAAGTCTGATATCTCTTGACATTATGTACCACAAAGCGTATAAACCAGCTTTGTTGAAAATATTCTGATTTTTAATGAATGTTTGTGGGTATCTAAAAATTTTTCGAAATGTAAATGTAAATTTTAATATTTATGAAAAATATTATATGGTTGTATAAAAACTACTATAGATAATAAACAAATTATCGATGTTTTAATCGACAAATATGAGAAATATTTTAGTTTGTATTATAATTTGACCACACGTTTGGCTCAGTTGCTGTGTCAAACGTGTTCCTAACTACCCTACTTGCTATGCCAGCGGTTACGGGTTCGAGTCCCACTGGAGGGCATTCATTTGTGTGATGAGCATGAATGTTTTTACTGTAGTCATGGATGTTTATGTTTATAATATGTATGTATTTAAAGTTATATATGTGTAATGTATCAACTATCTGGTATCCATAACACAAGCCTCGTAGCTTATCATGGAACTGGATGATGCTGTGTGTTAATGTCCTAACATATTTATTTAACATAATTCCTTATATTACGAAGGTAAAAGAGACTAAGGAAGGATAATTGAAAATTTATCAGAAACTATGAATGTATCACTCTTGATGGAAAATCGATCTAAGAAATATAAAAATCGATGTTTGAGTTTCTATTTAAAATACCGATGGATCATCTTATGAGGGTCACTTCTTGTCTTAAGATAAAACTTGAACTTATAATTAAATCTGTGTATGTTCACATATGATTTTTATTTACATTAGAAGAGAAGTCCTCGATATTTCATCGATATCGATATTTTTTCGTATTTATTGTGTTCCATCACTATATCAAATGGTTGAACAAAAACGAACAGTATTCCACATATGCGCTATTTAAGCAATGGAATCCCATAAAATGAAATATTGATAGCGATAAAGATCGCCATATAAACCTATATATAGAGAACCATTTGAAAAAAACTATAAACTAGTAAATTTCTTTTCCCGCTTTTACTGCAGATAGTGGTCCATTCGACTCTATTCCATTTACATTCTGTTAAATGGGAAAAGGGTTTTTTGTTATGGAAATCCTCAGAAAATATAATGTTCTTTGTGAAAGGAGTATTGAATTCAAAGGTTACTATAAAAATGCTTGCCATAACATTTTCAGAATTGCGGCAAAATGGATATACATATACTCAAATTATTGTTAGTGTTTTAAGGTTAAAAGAATTCATATTTAAAGTTCAGCAATCATTACTTAAGAATATTTTGTGATTTATAAGATTTGCACATATTTTATCAAAATAAAAATTCACTGGAATTTCAGTAAAGATAACTTAAGTAAAGGTTTAAAAGGCAGTAGTAGCCCAGTAGTAACGCGTTGGTTTATGATACTGAGAGAAGCAGGTTCGAATTCTAGGCATAGCCCCTTTATTTTCATGCGCGAATCATTTCCAACATGTATACCATTTGTTTACGATGAAATAAAATATCGTGAAGAAGCCTGCATGTTTCAGAGAACCTATCAAGACATGTGAAGTCCGCCAACCCACCCTTAGCAAGCGTATGTCTTGTGCGGTGATCTATGGCCTGACCCCCCTTGTAAAATAGTGTGACCTGTGTCCAGCAGTGGGACTTTAAAAAAAGAACTCTTGAATACAAATCTTTAAAATAATTCTTAGGAAAGTTTATATCTTAACTATAACACATTAAAATAATTAACAATAAATAAAAAAATAGGTTCTACAGCCTAAATACGCCTCTCCTCAAATGGACTGTTCACATCAGGAGATAGTCCACCATGTTAGCCATATGCGGGATGTCAGACTTCACACGCCAAAACTTATTAAGTCCTATCAAATGTGCGGGTTGTTTCATGATATTTTTATTTACTGTATCATAAAGCGGTGGTTCTGTTTTAAAAATTATTCACACGTGAATACTTCAGAGGTGTGAAACCCCTGTTTGAACTCATTTCACATGACTTGGCAAGCGAGCTGTTCACCAATTATACGAGTATATTAGTACCTGGGCGATCGAGCTTCGCTCGGAGATTTTGGTCAGAAGTACAATTTTCTTTTTAATTTGGCTTAAAAACTTTGTATCCGACCGGGATTCGAAGCCGGACACCTGTCAATCTTGAGCCCTGGCCGATTGATGCTTGATGATGCCCGACTGTGAACCACATACCAAATTTTAGCGAAATCGAGAGCCGTTTCTGAGATCGCCAGTATAAATTAATAAATAAATATACAGGAATTGCTCGTTTAAATATATCAGATATTAATAATAACTATTGAGTTTCCCAAAAACAAGTCGATAGCATTGCAAATTGTATGGTATTTAATAATGTTTAAAGTTATTAACCAAATTGATGATAGTTTGCACTTTACTACTTGTCCCACTGGAACTACATGTACGTAAATGTAAGTAATGTTAATTCAAAGTTCTATCAACCGCATAACTAGAAGTTAACGGTATCTTGAATCTTGAACTTGGACACTAACTTTGTATATGAGTTTACTAATTGAATGTATCACCTTATTTTAAATTAGGAGATAATATAAAGGAATTGAGGTATAAATTTGAAAATTTATATATAAATGGACAAAGACAAAACAGTTCAGTACCTTTTTCTCCTCTATTTGACGACCCATTTTTTTTTTCTTTTATAGATATTGACATGCTTTAGTATTATCAAAAAAAATTTAGAAACAGTTTTTTATATAGATAGGTAAATTTTTAATAGTTATCATGGTCGAATTTCGATCACTGGGCGAACATAAAATAGTGATTGATACATTTATGCACTTTTTGACCGATTATAAGGAAAAACTTATTTCGGGTATATATTTTATCTACGTGATACATAATATGTACCTAAGTTACTTGTAAAACCATTCATGATAATTTTTAAAATTAAAAATTGAGTATTCACATATATATTCAAACAGATGTCCTCATACAAGAGTGGAATAAATATTTCGTAAAATTCGTCTTGAAGTAAGTGCACCTTTTTAATAATGAAATTCTTGGATGTGACTTTAATTTTTCATTTTGTGGTTCAAGTGATACTAACATAGATTAATATCATGGTCCTATATTCGATTTTTGGGCAGAGATTTTCTGTTAGGACATTCTGAGTAGCAAACTGAAGTTGGTAACACTTGGTTTATGGTGTACCTCAAAGCAACTTAAGCCGTCTCTTTCCGGATTCTTTTTCACCTGTTTTCTTTTTATACTTTTGTGTATTAAATATCTATCTCGTTAACAATTTTTAACTGCCTATGTAAAACAATTAAGCCTTTTAAAAATATAGCATCGTAATTGTTCCCCCCTTCTTCCTTTATGCTTTTCGATTACCTTCTTTTATCAACTAAGCCATTCTTTGGTAATCTCTGCTCTACAGAGAAGAACTAGATGCATCCAATACTTCAAGCACAAATGTGCCTCCAATTGATTTTTAACACAGTGATCTTCCAACTCATTGAGGGTCAATAAGAACCTTCCTCATACGTGTCTTGGCTTCACACCCAGCAAGATTGCTAAACGCGAGTGAACCTTTTACCTCGACTGGTTAGACATATATTCAGGCGAGAGTAATAGGATGCCAACCCAACCCTTCGGGTACAGAACCCTATAGTAATTATACTAATTCAAGCCAAAAGCAGACAAGGGCTTGTAACTACTTAAATTATTTTATCTGAGATTGGAATGTGAAACTGATTTAATTAACAGTGTCATTTGAAATTGTAAGAAATTACAAATTACAATAATGCTAATTAAATTTAATAAAATCGGCCAAGTGCAAGTCGGACTCGCGCACGAAGGGTTCCATACCATAATCTATAAAAACGAGCAAAAAAATCAGAGCACCCTTAAATATATATTTTAATATATTTTTTTGTATTTATCGTTATAGCGGCAACAGAAATACGTCATCTGTGAAAATTTAAACTTTCTATCACGGTTCATGAGATTCAGCCTGGTGACAGACTGACACATAGACAGAAAGACGAATAGACAGCGAAGTCTTAGTAATAAGGTCCCGTTTTACCTTTTGGGTACGGAACTCTAAAAATTAGTTTAAATCAACAGTTACACAGACTTTAAAATTACAAATTATTCAGATTTTAGGTGTAAGATCATTGTTAAAATTTATAAGACCCTTGAGAATTTTCTCTTTTTCTTACTTTAACTATTAAAGTATGTACTTCCTAGTAATATTATATACGAAAGTTTATGAGGATGTATGAATGTCTGGATGTATAGATGTATGGATATTTGTTACTTTTTACGCAAAAACTACTGAATGGATTTTAATGAAACTTTACAATATATAGTTCATACATCATAATAACACATAGGCTACTTTTTATTTCCGAAAAAATGTACAGTTCTAGTGAGTTACATTTGTTTTTGTTTTATTATGAATACATACATACGTCATACATACATTAAAAAAATATAGTATAATTGAGTAAAAATTTAAAAAGTAGGTAAAAAACATTAAAAATTACGTTTAAAACTTCTTTTTTAACCGACTTCCAAAAAAAGGAGGAAGTTCTCAATTTGACTGTATATATTTTTTTTCGAAGTCGGTGCCAGCCAATACAAATCATAGCACACCGGCTTGGAAAAAATCTTATTAAGTATCTATTCTAAATGAAAACTCCCGTTTTGTTATTTTTTACTTTTCAGTGCCTGAAAGTCGGTTTTTATTTTTTTTAATACATTCCAATATCAATAAAAACGACAAATAAATACAAGAACTTTTAAATCTTCTTTTGTCTTTTGAACTGAAATATTCCATAAAAATATCCAATACATCAACTCATAAGCAGGTGTTAAGTCGAAATCATGGAAGTTTCGAAATTCTGAGCTGCGATTTCATTTCACTTTACAACCTTTGTGTGAAATATTACATTGTTGACGAGAGAAAGATTATATCTCCAGTATTGTTACTTCAATTTACTTTCTGATAAATACTATTCAATTCTCGCGCTGAGTACTTTTTAATATAAATAAATGTATGGTGAGATTTTTCTGAGTTTTTAAGAATGTTAAGGTTATTATGACCATCGTATTTAAATAAATAAATAATTTATAAAAATTATAAACACTCGACAGCTTAAAATGAAGTAAAAAGATGAGAACAAGTACACAAAGGAACATAGTATTATGCAGGCAAAGACATACATACGTAGCTATTAGAAACATGTACATATTATGACGCCAAAAATCCGCCATTTTGTTTTTTTCAAACACCTCTAAGTACGCTAGGGTTTTTGACGAATCTAACGATACATTAACTGTCTCAATCCATCCAGCTGTTTGGAATTCACGAGGTTATAAATAATTTTACAAATATACATAGAAACATACAAGATACGCGTGAAAAACATAACCCTTCTTTAGCAGTCGGGTAAAAGTATTGAAGGGTTTTCGCGCAAATTGTATAAAAATATAATAAATGTTTTTTTTTTTAATATTTTTATATTTTTTCATATATTTTGATTAATATACAATATGCTTAACGCAATCTCTTGTTTCTATTTTTATTGCTAACTTACTTAATTCATTACGAGTCGACGCGACCGTTTTGGCTCTTTAGTGTCTAGCATTAAACAAAGCAGTACTTAAAAAAAAAATGATATTTACACCGCCATGTTATGTACCACTAGATGACACCGGCTCTAAATAGGTGGGGAACGAAGCCATAATTCACCATACTGATCAAATATATTTCTTGGTCTTATTATCAAGATGCAATTAATTTGCATTATTAAAATCTCAGTAAGACGAAAATCTAACATGATTGCCACTTGCCTTACGGTGAAGGAAAACATCGTGAGGAAACCTGCATGTCTGATAAAACCTAGCAAGTTTTCGAAAGACATGTGAAGTCCGCCAACCACGCACATGGCCAGCTTGGTAGACTATAGCCTGATTCCCCTCGTATTGAAGGGAGGCCCGTGCCCAGCAGTGAGACGATAAAAGGGCTGAATATATACATATATATATATATATATATATATATATATATATATATATATATATATATATACATACATACAAGACGAAAATCTAAAACACAGATAATATAAGTTAAAATTAAGCTTTATTTACGAGTATTACATAAGTTATATCCTAAAACTGTCGCTGTTTATTTTGGTTGAGTAGATATGAAGATACGGTTTCAGCTCGTGGTACTGTGGTTTCATATGAGCGGGATTATATCTCGTTTTTGTGAACTAAGTTCGCTCATTAACTCTTCTTATTAGAATGTTGGTATTTGCATCCTATTTTATATTTAGAATAGATATAATAAATAGCAAGCTAACAACCTTGTTCCTTAACGATTTTTTATACAAAATAAACAAAATGTCATTTCTTAGTCCCTATCTAGAATAAGTTAAGTACATATATTTTACTAAACCAACAGACAAACAGACAAACAGACAAACGAAAATCATATAAAAGATAGAATTTTTTATTACTTATTGTAAGTCCCCCCAAACTTTTTTTTTACAAATATAGCAATATACAGACTCGCGGAACTTTTATTATTTTTGTGTATAAAGATTACTTATAATAAACGGTATAATTATATTGGACTGTGCGAGGATATAAGGAGATTATTTTATTCTTAAGCTTGAAACTTTTACAGTATGTTATAGTATAGGGGGCCACTATATTATATAATATGTAATTTTATATCTAATATTTTATTATTATATGTATATATATTTGTATATTTATATACACTTCGTTTGGTTCAGTTTGTAGTGACCCTACTTGCTGTGCCAACGGTCGCGGGTTCAAGTCCCGCTGGGGGTATTCATTTGTGTGATGAGCACGAATATTTGTACTCCAGTTATGGGTGTTTATATTTATATTATGTATGTATGTATTTAAAATTATAATAATTTATTAGATATAAATACATACATACTGGTATAAATAAAAACAGCCATGACTGGAGTACAAAAATTTTTGCTCATCACACAAATGAATGCCCCCAGCGGGACTCGAACCCGCGACCGCTGGCACAGAAAGCAGGGTTACTACGAACTAAGCCAAACGTGTCGTCAAATGAATATATATTCATAAATGAATGTAAATACTTTGCGATTTAAAGTCATCTCTTAGACTATATCAGTATGAGTAAGATAAAGATGTTAGAAATGACGTCAATATGAGTCTTAAAGCGGATCAAGGGATATAGGTTATATAAACTTTGTTGTCTGATGCTGGAGAGCTTCAATGTTATGGATTTTGTATTAACGTATTCATAAGTACGTACATAGAGCTTTTTACGTATAATAAATGATAAAGTTATATAATATACAAATATCTACACATATAATAAAATTCTAACTATGTCGAATCTGTAGGTTAAATATTTTTGGAAAATCTTATTGAAATAATCATTATTATCCATACAAACATCGAATCTATAGTTTTTAGATTTTTGGCCTATCTCTCTATATATCTGTTTGTCTTTCTGTCTGGGAACACATCACGACAAAACCACTGGTTAGATTTTGATGAAATTTAGTATGACGATAGCTAGTTTTCCGATTTAACATATAGGATACTTTTTACTGTGAGAAAATATCTCAGCTCTGAGAAATCTATACTAAACTTTAAAATATAACTAGGGATGAATCAGAGCGGAGCGAGGGTGTGTCGCTAATTTCCTACAAAAATGACTATATATACAATTTAAATATAACATTCATTTTTAATTAGTGATTTTTAGTTTTGCGTTCGAATATACGTACTAAATTCCGTAATATATTCCGTACTAATTTGATAATTTGTAATGAAAAAAAAAATAATAAAGTAATATGCAACTAATTTTAAGGTTCCGTACCCAAACGGTGCCAACGGAACCCTATTACTATGCCTGTGCTGTCTGTTTGTCCGTCTATCAGAGGGCTGTATCTCATGAACCGTAATAGGTAGAGAGTTGAAATTTTTACAGAATATGTATTTCTGTTGCTGCCATAACAACAAATAATAAAAATAAATAAAAATAAAAGAAACATTTTTTAACGGTCGGAATTGCTCGTTGAAGTTAATATAGGTACTACATAAGTACATAGAGTAAAATTCATATTAATAGAAAGTACTTGTACGATGGTACGGAACCCTTCGTGTAAGAATTTAACTCCACTTGACTGATTTTTATTATATTTAACTTTTATGTGATCAGATATTTTATAAAAGACTAGCGACTCACCCTCGCTTCGCTCGGCTCCGTCCCTAGCTTACTTCCCAATACAAATATTCAACCCCATTTTTACCCCCTTAAGGGATAATTTCCGGAATAAAAAAGTATACTATGTCCTTCCCAGAATCTCAAACTATCTTCTTACCAAATTTCATCTGAATCGGTTCAGTAGATCCAGAGATTACCCCCTACAACCTCACAAACACACAAACTTTACCTCCTTATAATATTAGTATAGATAAGCAGCTGTTAAAAATCTTAAAACTAAAACATTAAAGGTATATTTAGACACCTTGAATTTAGAATAAAGAGAAGTTTTGAATATTCAATACACATGGATTTAAAAGAGACCATCAAAAATCGTTCAGAGTAACTCTTAAGATTGTGTACGAAAGTGTTATGTATGTTCGTAAAAATATACACGAATTTCCCAAGAATTGTGACATGCATAACTTTAATACTAGGAGCAAACACAAACTTGTAATGCCTGTGAGTCGTTTAAAGAGAGTCAGTAATTCTTTTTATGGACTATGTATACGCTTGTACAACAGGATCCCAGAAAATGTTCAAAAAGCTTCTATCACTAAATTCAAAAAAATTGTTAAAGAACGTTTGTGTGCTAAAGGCTATTATACAATAAATATTTTATAGAAGATAGCACGCCTTAGGAATGAAGTGATCGCCTCCAGGCTACTTCAACTTTACAGAAATATTGTAAATTATAATTTATTAAAAAATATTAGTCCCGCTGAGTTTCTTTCGCCAGTTCTTCTCAGGTCTGACGCTTCTTCTTTCCGAACTGGTAGTAGACTCATGACGTTCAGTAAAAAATTTTAATAATTTAATGCTGAATAAAATATTTTGAATTGAATTGAATTGAATTGAATTGTGAGTGAGTAAAGCTGAAGAATATTATTAGTACTTTGTTGGAAAATATCAACAAAAAAAACAGCTTAGCTCGTAATATGGTACAGATCGACAGAAAAACAGGAAGAGATAAATACAGTTTGTTACCGGAAAGTACGAGTATAACGTCAACTTGCGTTAGCATCGAAATCATAACCTATTTTTATTTTTCTTTGTACTCTAAACGAAAATATACTTTATTTCGTATCTTAAGACGAAGCAATATTTTTGTGTCATCTTTGGGTATAACACGCCGTTATATGTATATTTATTAACAGAAAATTTGATTATTCGCGATTTTTTACTAAGATTTATGTTAGAACACAGCATAGAAATTGTAAATTTAAAGGTGTTATATAGTGAAAAATTATGTGATATATGTACATAAAAAAGATGGAAGTGAAAAGAACAAATATGTTGAGACATTAACACATAGCATCAGCTAGTTCCATGGTAAGCTACCTACCACTGGACAGATTTTGATGAAATTTGGTATGTTGATAGCTGGTTATCCGGGTCAACATATAGGATAGTTTTTACTTCGGGAAAATATCTCATCTCTGAGCTAAACGTTAAAACGTAACTAAGGACGAACCCGAGCGGAGCGAGGGTGTGTCGCTAGTTATTTAATAAATACATCAAAGAGACTCAAGAGTATCCTCAACTCTCATGTAAAAATAAAAATACCACCCTTAAAGAAGGAATAATCTACACTACTATTATAAAGCGGAAAGATTTGTATTTTTGTATGTTTGTAATGAATAAATTCAAATACCACCGGAGCGATTTAGATGAAATTTGGTAAGAAGATAGTTTGAGACCCTGGGAAGGACATAGAATATTATATAATTTTTATTCCTAAAATCATCCCTTGTATGTATTCAGCCTTTTTTAACGTCCCACTGCTGGGCACGGGCCTCCCTTCAATACGAGGGGGATCAGGCCATAGTCCACCACGCTGGCCAAGTGCGGATTGGCGGACTTTACATGTCTTTCGAAAACTTGTTAGGTTCTCTCAGACATGCAGGTTTCCTCACGATGTTTTCCTTCACCGTAAGGCAAGTGGTAATCATGTTAGAAATATTCGCACATGAAAATATCAGAGATGCGAGACCCGGGATTTGAACCCGCTTCACTCGGTTACCCAAGCGAGCGTGTTACCATTGGGCTACCACTGCCCATCATCCCTTACGTGGGCGAAAATGGGAATGAAAGTTTGTATGGGGAATCAACCTAGGGACGAACCCCAGCGAAGCGAGGGTGAGTTGCCAGTTATTTAATAAATGCTTAGGACGTGCTCTAATACTATTCGTTCGATTGCGAATAAAATAAGGATATAATGTAAAACTAGTTATTTTTTACAACTCAGCGAATTCAGAAATAGAATATAATAAAAATGCTAGTGAATAGAAATTGAGTGTGAACTCAGGTGTAAATAGTCATCTGACGTATTTGCGGACCTCTTCAAAGAGATGGGTCAGTTATATGCGACGTTTCATGTAAAATGCTATCTCTACATTTTTATTTTCTTTCATCTATACTAATGTTATAAAGCTGAAGAGTTTGTTTGTTTGTTTGTTTGTTTGGTTGTTTGGTTGAACGCGCTAATCTCAGGAAGTACTAATCCGATTTGAAAAATTCTTTTTGCATTCGATAGCCCGTTAACTGATTAATGCTATAGGCTATATAGCATCCCGGAAAATGTACGGTTCTCGTGGGATAAATTTGTTTTTGTCTAGAGACGGACCCGAAGCGAAGCGAGGGTGAATCGCTAGTCTATCATATACATACTAGTGATCGTCCCGTGGTTGAAGATCAACCATAATGCATTAAGTTATATATTTATTGTCTTGCGTATATTACAATATTAATCTATTCTCAATTTGACCACAGACTTTAACAATAAACAAAAGAGTATTTATGCGTGTGTCAAATACGTGGTAGTGTGTGTAATGTTTTTTTATTGATTTAATGTATTAAAATAAAAATATTTGCATTCTGCACTCCTTTTCCATATAAACTTAAGTGTGGGAAAATTCATACTCCTCTGTCCGCGCAATTTTCGTAAAAAGAGGTACAAAGGTTTTGCTTCACGTATTAATATGTATATTATTAAATATATAGATAATAAAAGTGTAATTGATCGCTGTCTATACATAGAAGATATTTGAGAACAACTATTATTGGGGGTCTTTATTAATGCAATAGAACCTAAAACAATGATTTAAAATTTTTGTCTGTTTGTCTATGCGTTTGTGCACGCTAATCTCAGAAACGGCTTAACCAATTTGGATGCAATTTTGACTAGTGTACTGTGGTAAGCTTCACTTAACATTTAGTATTTGTTTTATTTCAATCGGTTTATAAATTTAAAAAGTTATGTCAATTTAAAGAATCACCTAAAAATCTGAAATCCGCAAAAACCCGAAAAGATAGTTTTATTTAAAATGTCAAATTTCCGCGTAAATCTAAGAAAGGAATTTTTATTTCATTTTCCGGTAAATCTTCAAGTAAATTTAAAGACAAAACTAAGTGAGTATCATCGCTTACTTCGTTATAAGTCGACGTCGATACTATACAGTCCTTAGGGGCTTCCCCGAGTTGACAGCCAACAATTGCTAGTTCTACTGGAAAAGTAATATGCATCTATACTAATATTATAAATAAGAAACTTTGTGAGTATGAATGTATGGATGTTTGTTACTCTTTCACTCCAGAACGGCTGAACGGATCTGTATGAAATTTTACTTTTTATCCCGGAAAAATGAACAGTTCGTGTGGGATAGGTTTGTTTTTGTTTTCCTAGAAGCAAACCCGAGTGAGGCGAGGGTGAGCCGCTAGTATTGTACAAAAACCTCATTATTAACCGACTACTAAAAAGAGAAGTTACTTAATTTAAGTGTTTATTTTTTGAGTCTGTATCTTCCTCAAACTTAGAAAGATGCTTATTTCACTTTACCCGACTGTGGCGAAATTAAAAAGGATTTTAAAGTACTTACGTATATAATAATGACCTTTTAACCTATTTGTGCCACAGCAGCTAATCTCATTGAGCATAGCTACGCAGGATATATTGTAGTATACGCACGCACGATTTCACTATCTATTCGTTTTACTCTCACGATTAGACACGTTCTGCAAAAGATAAGCCGCAGGAGACAGGACTGACAGCTTTACGTGCATTTCGAGACAAAGAGCCATAACATCACCAACTTCTTAACTCTAGGCAACTACTGAGTATTTCATGACAGACAAACCCAGTAATATTTGGGCCATCTGGGCCTCGAACCCGTGACCTCTGTATCTTCAGCTAATGACGCTGGCTACTAGATGTAGAGGAAAACATACGTAACATACATTAAATTTTTAGATAACTTCTATCTTAAACTTCATTTATGAATATTGAAATTCTACGACTTTTCCTTTTCCTATACAAAGCTTTTCGGATAAAGCACAAGATTGTATCAGAATTAAAGGTATCTTTTTGGCAACACTTACGGTATACAATCAGCTGGACTTCACTTGGTTCTAAGCCAAAACATTACAGTGAGTACGGAAATAACACTAATGGCCTGCAACTAGTCCCAGCCTGTGGTTTTATAGGAAAAATCTAAGTAAAAACATTTTTTTTAAATAGATTAAAAATAATTTTTACAACGACATTTTTAAATCTACTATGAGTATATAAAAACTATATGCTATTTCTGAAAATATCAAGTTTCAGTTAAATATCAACAGCGACACTTGAGAACGGGTGGTCCGATTTATTTTTACAGGGTTCGGTAAACAAATGGCAAAATCTTTTATAATTTCGCCATATCCATCTGTACGTATATCAAAGCCATTTTATTAGGAGGATATTAAAACTACATCTTAAATATCTAATAATAAAATAGTTTATCTTTTCGGATTATTTCGCGGATTTATTTTGATTTTTGGTTCCCGACGTTTCGAATGCTTTACAGCAATCATGGTCACGGGAGAGACTAAGCTTTTAGACGTCTCAAACGCGTTATATACTTGTTACAGAAAGTGCCTATCCACTATTTTACAAAAACGATTTCAAAAATTCAAAAATGGCACCAAGTACCTTACAATATTTGTTGATTTTAATTCTAAACATTTAAAATGTTTATTTAATACATATTACGTATATATCTGAAAGGTCAGAAAATGTCTTATGTAACTCGCTAAACACCTCTGTAGTCAAGCTATGAAAAATAAAAAAATATTAGAAGCACTCGATATGTATATTATACATGTTACTAAAATGTCGCCATAGGCGTTTTCCGGTGGTAGGACCCTGTCAAGCCTGAGGAGTCCGACTGGATGGGTACCACCCCCTTATCTATTTCTGTGGCCAAGCAGCAATGATTGCATTGTTGTGGAACACAAGGAAGGTTTGAAGGATAAGGTAGCCAGCGCAATTACAGGCAAGAGGCATATCATCTTATCCTCATAGTGATAACGTACCGGCGGTTCTGCAGTTTTGTTACGTAAAACTTAAGTGCATGAACCGTAGGTGTTATGGGCGACAGGTATCGCTCTCCATCAGGTGGGCTGTCTGCTAGTTTATCACTGAATACCCTAAAAAAATATGTATTTACTCCTCTTTTTTAACGTCCCACTGCTGGGCACGGGCCTCTCTTCAATGCAAGAATCAGATCATATTTCACCACTGGCCAAGTGCGGGTTTAAGGACTTTACATATCTTTCGAAAACTTGCTAGGCTCTCCCAGATATGTAGGTGGAAATGATTCGCACATATAAATATCAGAAGTACGTGATTCGAGTTTTGACCCTGCTTCACTTGGTTTCCCAAGCGAGTGCGTTACTACTGTGCTAACGCTGCTTATCTACCTATAAGCACGTGGCGCAACTTTAAAATGTGTGTTTCTAAAGTTGTATGAGTACTTTTGAGGTAACGTATGCAATATACATATTTTATAATCAAATTTAAAAAAAACTCCAACACAAAAATGGCTGAACCGATTTTGATAAAAATTCTAAGAACCATCACCAAGAAACTAGCTTTCAAATGAAAAAACCGCATCCAAATCGGTACACTCGTTTAAGAGGTTCGGTGCGACATACAGATGCACACACACGTAGCGGTAAAACTAGTTATAACACCCTCTTTTTGCATCAGAGGTTATAAACATGATATGAAAATGTTTCATACTACGGGGCTTTTGATGTGTAAATCGACTCGCTCTTGCCCGACTTTTTTTAAAATGTTCAGAATAGTTCGAGTATAGTTTTTAGTTGAAAATTGCCTGGAAAATAAAAAAAAAAAACAAGAAAAACAGTAGGGGTTTTTTTATCATTCATCATCAATCAGCCTATCGCCGTCCACTGCTGAACGAAGGCCTCCCCCAATGAGCGCCAACCATCCCGGTCCTGGGCAGCCCGCATCCATCCACTGCCAGCCACCTTTCTTAGGTCATCTGTCCATCGTGCTGCAGGGCGTCCTACACTACGCTTGCCTAAACGCGGTCTCCACTCTAACACGTTTCGGCTCCATCGACCATCGGTACGTCTGGAGACATGACCGGCCCACTTCCACTTCAGCGAGCTTATTCTTCGCGCGATGTCGGTTACTTTAGTTCTCTGGCGAATGACTTCATTCCGAATTCTGTCCGCCAGAGAAACTCCAAGCATCGCACGTTCCATTGCTCGCTGAGCGACCTTGAATTTGTGGACCAGCCCTACGGTGA
Organism: Argynnis bischoffii washingtonia; assembly: GCA_033884665.1. Taxonomy (NCBI): domain Eukaryota; kingdom Metazoa; phylum Arthropoda; class Insecta; order Lepidoptera; family Nymphalidae; genus Argynnis; species Argynnis bischoffii. The sequence continues at coordinate 1,900,203 of CM066610.1, forward strand.
GTGTCCACGTTTCGGCTCCGTATGTCATTACGGGTAAGACGCACTGGTTAAATACCCTGGTCTTAAGGGATTGTGGGATAGATGACTCTAGAATATGACGAAGCTTCCCAAAAGCCGCCCAGCCCAAGCGTATTCTTCGGTTGGCCTCCTTCTCAAAGTTGTGCCGGCCGAGTTGTATGGTTTGGCCAAGATATATGTATTCCTGCACAACTTCAAGAACAACGCCATTCACGATCACTGGTCTCGGGGATACATGACAATTCGACATGATTTTAGTCTTGTCGAGATTCATCCCGAGACCCACCCGTCTTGAAGAATCGCTTAGGCTGTTTAGCATTTCTTCCAAATCCTGCAGAGTCTCTGCCATGATGACTATGTCATCGGCAAATCGCAGGTGTGTCATATAGGTCCCGTTTATATTTATGCCGCATCCGTTCCAATCGAGCGTTTTGAAGACGTCCTCCAATGCACATGTAAACAGTTTCGGGGAGATAACATCCCCCTGTCTTACCCCGCGGTGCAATTGGATTGGCTTTGTGCTCTGTCCTTGTACTTGGATGGTCATTGTTGCGGCTTCGTACAAACACCTTAGTACTTGGATATACCGATAGTCAATAAGGCATCTCTGCATGGATTGTAGAACAGCCCAGGTTTCGATGGTGTCGAAGGCTTTCTCGTAGTCCACAAACGCTAGGCATAGAGGCTGATTATATTCCTCGGTCTTTTGGATTATTTGCCTTAGTGTGTGTATGTGGTCTACAGTACTGAAGCCTTTTCGAAACCCAGCCTGCTCAATGGGTTGGAAGTCATCGAATTTTTGAGCGAGACGGTTCGTGATAACCCTTGAAAACAACTTATATACATGGCTCAGGAGTGATATCGGTCGGTAGTTCTTCAAAAGGGCTTTATCCCCCTTCTTAAAGAATAATACCACCACACCCCTGCTCCATGCCTCCGGTGTAATGCCATTGTGAAGAACAGAATTAAAGAGCTTTGCGAGCTCTGATAGAACAGGTGTTCCTCCCGCTCTGAGAAGCTCCGAAGTAATTCCGTCTTCACCCGGAGCTTTGTTGTTTCCTAGTTGTCCAAGAGCTATCCTAATCTCGCCCACGTCGATGTCGGGAAGCTCGTCTGATTGGTGGCGTACCAGTCTGGCGCGTGGATCATCCGCGAGGTGGGACTCAGGTGGAAATGTTTGTGAGGAGTAGAGATCCCCATAAAATTTTTCGACTTCGGCGAGAATCTCTGATTTCGAGGTGACGGTTGTACCCTGCGCAGTTCTAAGCTTAGTCAGGTGACAACAGGAGGTGTGGGACTTAGCAAAGACTTTCGAGCCCCTATTGAGTTCTATAGCGTCCTCAATACTTCGGGTATTCGCTTGTCTTAAATCACGCCTTATTAGATGTTTTACCTTCCTGTCAAGTACCTGACGCTTAGACTGTGTGGTATTTACGATATCGCGTCTCTTCGACATCTCGTTCAGAGTCTCGCCTGAGAGCTTTGACTTTAGTCCATCTCTCCTCGGTCGAAAATGTTTTTGGCCCACCTCACGGATTACACGCATCAGACTGTTGGTGGTGTCATCAATGTCCTGTGTGGTTTCCAACATGGCGAATCTATTCTGTAGCTCTAGCTGGAAGCTTTCGCAGCCAGCTTGCACCTGGGGCGGTGTTGGTCTAAGAGTCGACTTCATTAGCCGCGCTCGTTCAATTTTGATGTTGATATTCAGGGCTCCCCTTACAAGTCGGTGATCACTGCCGGTTTTAACCCTGTTAATCACTGAGACATCCCTGAATATGTGGCGCTTGTTGGATATAATGAAGTCGATCTCGTTCTTTGTAGTATTATCGGGGCTTTGCCAGGTCCACTTCCTTTGAGGCTTTTTCTGGAAAAATGAGTTCATCAGAAACAGGCCCTGAGCCTCAAGAAAGTTTACTAGCATTCGCCCACGATGATTCCTACGCCCATATCCAAATGCTCCTACCCTCGATTCACCATCTTCTTGTACTCCCACTTTGGCATTGAAGTCACCCATGACAACAGTGTAGTAGGTGCTGGTACGAGACATAGCTTTTACTATGTCTTCGTACATGGCTTCGACCTCTTCGTCAGGGTGTGTGGACGTAGGGGCGTACACTTGTATAACCTTCAAAAAGTATCTTTCGGTTATTTTGATTACAAGGTACGCTACTCTCGTCGACACACTGCCAACCTCTACGACGTTGTTCTTGAGTGACTTATGGATCAAAAATCCGACACCACCTTGGGATGGTTGGTGTCCTTCTCGGAAGAAGAGTAAGTGACCGGCATCTAGTTCTATCGTCTCCTCGCCCTGTCTTCGGATTTCCGATAGACCCACTATTTGCCAGTTAATATGACTTAACTCTTCTTCCAGCTCAGCAAGGTGTTCATTCAGCCTCAAAGTGCGTCCATTGAACGTAGCCAAGTGCAGTCGTTTGTGGTACCCTGCCGTAGCCCGGGGATTCTTAGCACCCCCTGTCACACCGTTACCATGGCCGGTACCGTGGCCAGGAATAGTGTGACTACCGGGAACTGGGGGCCTTAGATCCGAGTTGTCTGTCATTAGTTTTTTTATACGAACTGAATTTTTGAAATGATTTTTGTATGAACTCAAAAATCATAAACAAGTTTGTTGAAATTTAGACAGAACTCTGGTCTGCTTAATTAGTTTAAGCCAGTTAAGTCAGTTTAAGCTGTTATGATTCATTAATTTTAGTGCTAATATTGTTAGACATATTTAAAGTTACCTATATTTCTTGTAATTAACTAAAGTTTCAATGAAATTATGTTTTATATTTTAAGTATGCTTTTATAAATTAAATACATTAATTGATTACTATGATTAAAGATTACGCCGGAAGTAGTTGAAGTTACATTAAAATTATTAAAAAGGTGGGTTGATGGAAATTAAAATTAATATATAAGGAGTGCTTTCTATGATTGGGAGTCATTCTTGTTCAGGAAGAGTTACTGTGTAATTATGCTGAAACAGTGTTGTGTAAATTCTAGTATAAAGCAGTGATATATACAGTGTGTTGTAATCCTTATATGAAAATCAATAATTATTATACGTTTGAAGTGTACTCTGGTGATTTTCTTTACACTCTGAAGTGGGAACACAACCCAAGAAAAAAAGGAAACAGGAATTTGACAATTATTTTATGTTATATTTTTAATTTTATTGAAGAATAATTTATATATATAATTTATATTTTTTTTATAATTATAATTTATAAGTTACGCCCACGTGAAATTTTTAAGCGTCATTCAGGACGGTAGTTGCGTAAAATGTCTGGTCAGGGCAACTCTCTGACGATGTTATGCGTAAATTGTGTTTTAATGTGCGAGAATGCTTGGCCAGGGCAACTCCCTGGTAGTATTTCTACATTATAGCATAATATGGACATAGTGCAGGAAGTGTCGGTGCGTGATCGGGGCTACTCTCCGATAGCATCCAACACGTTTCTGTCTATAACCAATTACTATATATAACCTACTGTGTGGCACTTAATTATTTTATTATGAAAAATGAACTACAGAGTATATTTATGTTAATGATGCATTTTTATTTTATTTATTTTTTACGTGAGTATCATTGTGAGGTATACATGACAGGATACTATGTTACGTCTTTTAATACAATACGTGTTGTGTGTGGTCAGGGCTACTCCCTGGTAATGTAACACGTAGATTACGATAGACACGATAACGTGAGACTCGTTCCAGTTGTATTCATGTATTTATTATGATACCCACAATTATTTGATTTATTAATTCATTTAATTTTTATTTTATTTTTTTTTTATATTGATATACATCTATACATGTAATAAAATTGTAGCTAATCCGAGTCTGTAAATTAAATATTTCTTTTTTTGGAAAATCTTATTGAAGTACTTTTTTTTATCGATACAGAAACCAAATCTATAGTTTTTGGATTTTTTGTCTGTCTGTCTATTACCGCATCACGGGAAGACCACTGTACAGATTTTGATGAAATTTGGTATGATGATGGCTGGTTGTCCGGGTCAATATGTAGGACACTTGCTTGTTCCTATTTTAAGTAAGGTTTTTGAGAAAATAATTTATAATGCATTGAATGATTTCTTTGAAAGGAATAAATTATTTACAAAGGATCAATTTGGTTTTCGTAAAAACAAAAGTATAAATATGGCTGTCTATAGCTTTCTTAAGTTATGTCGTGACTAATTTAAATGATAAAGTTCCTGTGTATGCTTTATTTATGGACTTAACGGAGGCTTTTGATTATGTTGATTAAATAAACTTTTTCACTATGGTGTTACAGGAAATGTTCTAGAGCTCATGAACAATTTGGATAAAACTAATTTAATGTTCTTTAAAAACAGGAAAAATAAGTTAAATGCTTTGGATATCGATTTTGAGGATAAGGAAATAAAGCAGGTGGATGTAACAAAATTATTAGGTCTCAATATTGGTAATAATTTAAATTGGAAAAAGCATATTGAGGAGGTAAGCATAAAATTACGACAATTTTCTTTTGCACTCCACGTGTTGGCCAAAACGGTCAATGTTTCAACCTTAATAACTGTGTATCATGCTTATGTTGCTCCTTTGTTAAGGTGTTGTATTATTTTTTTTGGGGTAATTCGGTAGATAAATTAGCATTCGAAGCAAATGTATCCGAGCAATATTTAATTTGCGAATAATAGAAAGATGCAAACTATGTATTTGGAAATTACAATATAATGACGTTACCAAGTGTGTGCATTTGTGAGACTATTATTTATGTTAGAAATAATCTATATTTATTTGAAAATTGTTATGGTAAAGACATAGGGCCTTACTTCGCCACCCTCGATGTGTGACTCGACCTTTTCTCGAAGAGTATTTTCTGTACTGATAATCATTTACTTAAATGTATTCTGGAGGTTAATGAAATTAATATATTTAAGCAAAGTTTGAAGAAATTTTTATTAGAAAAGACGTATTATTCTATTAATGATTATGTTTTGGATAAAGTCGTAACATGTAATTTTGGGTATATTGTAATTATTGTAATTATTATAATGAATTGTTATTAAATTGTATTGTTCCATGCTCTAAGGCTGAGCTTGGCTGGTTGAATTTGAACTTTTAACTGCGGAAAAATGTCTCATCTCTGAGCTGAACGTTAAAACGTAGTTACGGTTGGAAACGTTTATTGTATTTCACATAATGAATATTAGTATGATGATGATGGTGGTTAAAAACTTAAAACGTAGTTACGGTTGGAAAAGTTTATTATATTTCACATATGGAATATTAGTATGATGATGATGGTGATTAAGAACTTATGAAATGTGTTGTTTATCGGTTTTTTTTTTAATACATGGTTTATATTTAATACCGAAAGTTCTAGGCTGGTGGCCGCTAGATTGATAGATGGGTTTGCTGGCTGGATTGAGTAACCTATGGCAGATCGCTGGAACGGATGATCTGTGTTTGATCTCAAAATTGAGTGGTCTGTTTTGCAGCACTGGATGGTGATCTATGTCTGATCGCTGGAATGAGTGATCTATGTCTGATCGCTGGAATGAGTGGTCTATGTTTGATCACTGGATTGAGTGGTCTATGTTTGATCACTGGAAGGAGTGATCTATGTCTGATAGCTGGAATGAGTGATCTATGTTTGATCACTGGATTGAGTGGTCTATGTTTGATCACTGGAAGGAGTGATCTATGTCTGATCGCTGGAATGAGTGATCTATGTTTGATCACTGGATTGAGTGGTCTATGTTTGATCACTGGAAGGAGTGATCTATGTCTGATCGCTGGAGTGAGTGATGTATGTTTGATCACTGGATTGAGTGGTCTATGTTTGATCACTGGATTGAGTGGTATATGTTTGATCACTGGAATGAGTGATCTATGTTTTACCACTGGATTGAGTGGTCTATGTTTGATCACTGGATTGAGTGGTATATGTTTGATCACTGGATTGAGTGGTCTATGTTTGATCACTGGATTGAGTGGTCTATGTTTGATCACTGGAATGAGTGATCTATGTCTGATCGCTGGAATGAGTGATCTATGTTTGATCACTGGATTGAGTGGTATATGTTTGATCACTGGATTGAGTGGTATATGTTTGATCACTGGATTGAGTGGTCTATGTTTGATCACTGGATTGAGTGGTCTATGTTTGATCACTGGATTGAGTGGTCTATGTTTGATCACTGGAATGAGTGATCTATGTCTAATCGCTGGAATGAGTGATCTATGTTTGATCGCTGGATTGAGTGGTCTATGTTTGATCACTGGATTGAGTGGTCTATGTTTGATCACTGGAATGAGTGATCTATGTCTAATCGCTGGAATGAGTGATCTATGTTTGATCACTGGATTGAGTGGTCTATGTTTGATCACTGGATTGAGTGGTCTATGTTTGATCACTGGATTGAGTGGTCTATGTTTGATCACTGGATTGAGTGGTCTATGTTTGATCACTGGATGGAGTGGTCTATGTTTGATCACTGGAATGAGTGATCTATGTTTGATCACTGGATTGAGTGGTCTATGTTGGATCACTGGACTCGATTGGAAGTGCTTCAGTTATGCCCCATGTGACGGAGATGGATCAGAGGGCTTTACTCCAGAAAGGCCCAATCGACGTCAAAGGAGGTCATCTTCTGGTGATGCTAAAGTACCAGCTAAAATTAAACGATTATCCGATTACCTAACAACCGAAGACCTGAAGAAATTTATGGCAGCGCTTCGAGATAATGCAAGTAAGACTAGGAACTCTACTATGTAGTTCCGGAATTTCATCAAGATAATAGATTACAAAATGTTGAGCGATGGCTAAAGAAAATTAACGAATGTGCCGTAATTTATGAATGAGATAGAAATTAAGTTATTCTTTCAATTATATGAATCTTTACCAAAGCTCAAAAGTTAGTTAAAATTAGAAAGGCATTCCCGAAAGGTAAAAACTTACTTTCATTATTAAGTAGATATGAGATTGCTGGACGAAAGGCAGTTGATTGTATTATTTTCGGAATAACTGATAACTCTGTACGTAATAGACCTCAAGCTCTTAAATGTAGTGAACCAGAAGACTTGTTAAATTATTTAGCTTCACCACAGTTTAACCAGATATGGTAATACCTTTATGAAACGAGATTTTAGAAATGGTCATAACATTTTACCAGGTAATACAAATGGACAAAATAACTTCACGTGTTTTAATTATCAAGAACTAGGTCATACATATAATAATTATACAAAACCTATTGTGAAATGTAAGTAGGATAGGACATAACAACGTAATTGTGTGTAGGTAAATTGCATCTAAAGCGAAAAGTATATTTACTTATTAAAATTAAAAATGTGTGTGGTATATTAAATTAAATTAATGTCAAGTTTTTGAGTGCATTTATAAATTTTGGTATCATAAAATATTCTATGGCTAATGTGCTGGACCTTAAAAAAATAATGAATATCTGCCCGTCATTAGAGGCTTTGGTAGTTATATAATTAATTTAAGTTATATAATTAATTTAAGTTATATAATTAATGCAGTTAGGAAAATTAAAAAAAAAAAAAACTTAATGGATATTAACACTGCCCGACTTGTATATTTTAGTTATTTTCATATTATTTATCGTACGGAATACTTCTTTGGGGCAGTGCCGCGCAAATTAATTCGGTATTTATTCTAAAAAAAAAAAAGAGCAGTATGGGCTATTTATGATCTAAGAGCTCGTGGTTCGCAATTATACTGTGTAATATATTTGTTAAACAATTGTATTAATAACCATTATAATTTCAAGACGAGGAAAATAAGAACACAGTAAATCAATATAATAAGCTTTATTTTATCACTCTTTTACTTTAAACGTTTTATAATGTTACTTCAACTGTCGTATTTCCCTTTAATACAACAAAATTCAATGTCATTTTAACGATTACTTTATGTCACTACTATTAACTAATCACAGGAAAGCGCTTTATTTTCCACTATTTACACATAAGTTCAACACTATTTTGATCAATAAGTTTGCCAACATAAATTTAGTATTATTTTCACAACTAATACTTGTCTGGTCTGTCGTAATGAACGTCTTCCCCAAAAACTCCCCTCCAACGGTTATCTTTTGCTTTTTATATGAATCAGCCGGAAGTTTTTACTAAATAGCACAACCGTATTTCAGGATTTTTAAATGCAATAATATAACTTGAGAATTATTAATGTCTTACTATTTGATTTACTTTTTTTTTGGAATTTATTACAAAATTAGTAATTCGAAAATAAGTTTAATTTTAAGATATTAACTTTTTAACATCAATATAATTTAAAAGCAAAATCAATAGACATTCCATATTAATTTAAAAGTAGTCAAATTATCTCCCATTAATTATATAAATTTATCAATGACTTTTAATTAAAATATTATTATTATTTATGATTCTCAATTATGTATAATATTTTATTATGTACAATCTTACGACTCCGTGTAAGCCAGTTTAACATATTATTTGTTCGCAAAAATCTAAAGATAGACACACAAGAAACACTAGGAATAGAAATAAGCTTGTTAAACCTAGACTTCGGCTCCAAAAGGTGAATAAATCCTTCGTGGGCCTGAGTATACGCAGATATAATAAGATTCCACAAAATGTCCTAGATTTATCTTTTCAAAAATTTAAGGATAAAATTAAAAATGTTTTATAAGTTTATTTCATTTCATTCCATTTAAACTAAGTTAATATTAGGATTAACTAAATCGATGCAGAATTTATTAGCGGTATTAATAAGTGGCAATAAAACAATAGTATTCGTTATATTATTTAAAATGATAGATGAAGGGAAGTTATTTATTGTTCCATATAAAATCTCTAACTATGCTCCCGGTTTTAGTACCATGGGATATGAAAGCGTTTCGCATTAAGGAGATGAAATGCAGCCTTGGATTCATGTTCAGGCAATAGTTAGACAAATCTTCTGGTTCTGAATACAGCTCCTCAAGCTCGGAGAACAGTGATACTGAAAAATAAAAGTATTTAAGTTTAATCTAGTGTAGTATAATCTGGTTTATATTAATGTTTATATATAACGATATTATTTTTTTTTGCTTGTATTACATGCTGTAATTATTAATATTGTTTTGAAATTATAATAGAGAATCATAAACATACCTTACGCCGAGTGTTGTGAGATTTGCGTGCTCCGGAGATAGCACGCATGTCGATGGCCGAGTGTTATGATTCATTAATTTTAGTGCTAATATTGTTAGACATATTTAAAGTTACCTATATTTCTTGTAATTAACTAAAGTTTCAATGAAATTATGTTTTATATTTTAAGTATGCTTTTATAAATTAAATACATTAATTGATTACTATGATTAAAGATTACGCCGGAAGTAGTTGAAGTTACATTAAAATTATTAAAAAGGTGGGTTGATGGAAATTAAAATTAATATATAAGGAGTGCTTTCTATGATTGGGAGTCATTCTTGTTCAGGAAGAGTTACTGTGTAATTATGCTGAAACAGTGTTGTGTAAATTCTAGTATAAAGCAGTGATATATACAGTGTGTTGTAATCCTTATATGAAAATCAATAATTATTATACGTTTGAAGTGTACTCTGGTGATTTTCTTTACAAAGCCAAGACCAGCATTGTGAGTCCATAAGGATATTACCACCGGTTTGAAAAGTAAAGCAAGAAATGATAAGCAGTATCCGCTTGTAATATTATATCAGTGAAGAACGTTCAATTTTTGCTTCTGTTCTTGAAGTGGGTGTACTCTTTCGGGTTAATAGTATTATATATCTAGATAGATAAGTATAGTATAATTATATACTTATTTAGTATAGTATAGTAAATAATCGTTTTTTAACAGTTTTCATTATTAGAAAGAGCGATAAACGAAGAAAGCTTGTTTGTAATTTGTAAATATTTTGTACAAAATGACTGAAGTATGACAATGTTGTTCAACTGTTTAATCTAAAAAACTGTTTGAACTAACCTAACCACCTTAAACAATTAAATCTAGCAGCCCCCCCTTTTTTTTATGTTTATTATCTAAGAACACTTGGACTAATGAGACGAATCTAACGATACCTTAATTAAAGAAATCCATCGAGTGGTTTGGAAGATATGAGAGAATAAAGAATATAACAAACGAACAAACATATAAAGATATGCGCGAATAACATAACCCTTTCCTTGCAGTCGGGTAAAAAGTACGTAGGGACCCACTAGAGCAAAACGAAGATAAATCGTTACTAAATTGTAAAATATAAAAAAAATTAAAACCAATATTTTGCTTTTAGTTCAGTTTAAATATATTTATCATATCTCTAAAACATTTAATATGTAACATTCACGTATTACGCATGAGTTATTACAGGAAAACAATTTTATTGTTAAAAATATGATTCGTGAATTTTGAAATTGAAACTTGCATTTGAAAAACTTTCTACAATTTTTTACATCGATGGTGAAAGTATAGTTTTTGTTTTCAATTTCAAAACTGTTATTTCAATAGGTATCGTTTTCAAACGACTTTTGTGACTAAGTGGTTAACAAAACATGATTGGCTTCTACGGTGGAGATTGCGAGTTCGATTCTCTTGTGTTTCATTTGTCATACTGGCTTATTACTTGCAGTTTAAAATGAATAAAAAAAGCAATACCCTTCTATCAATATGGGTAAAAGATAAACACGGGATTTATCCTTAGAAGAGATTTTTTTCAACCAATTTATTGAAATAACAAGTAGTGTTGTATAAAAAATAAAATGGATTGAAGTAAAATAATTTAATTTCAAATCGTTATATAAAAAAAATTGTATAGGTATAACATTATATAATACACTAGCTGAACTGAAATGCGAGTCGGACTCGCGCACGAAGGGTTCCGTACCATTATCTATTAAAACAAAAAAATCATGTCTGTCGTATGGAAGCACTCTTAAATATTTGTTTCATTTTATTTAATTATTTATTTTAAAAGTGAATATATAACTAAATATACTGCGAATATTTCAAGTGTCTACCTGTTGCCGTTATCAATATCGAGCAAAAACCAGCAAAAAAAATCACGTTTGTGGTATGGGAGCCTCCTTAAATATTTATTTTAATCTGTTTTTAGTATTTGTTGTTATAGCGGCAACAGAAATATATCATCTCCAAAAATTTCAATCGTCTAACTATAACGGTTCATGAGATACAGCCTGGTGACAGAGGGACAGACAGACAGACGGACGGACAGCGGAGTCTTAGTAAAATAGGGTCCCGTTTTACCCTTTGGGTGTTGAAATCTAAAAAAATAAAACTTAATGAAATCATACTAAAGAATTATATAGACGAAGCCCGCCAAAAACTATTTAATGTAGAGATTCGACTCAGAATTTTACTAAGTATATTATTTTAAAACATCATTATTTTGCTTCGTGTTTAGTTTATGACGCTCTGTCTATATTATTTCTAATACTATGAAAGGAACTTGAACTTAATGAAGTATAAGAAAAAATAGTAAACTTTATTCGAGATTTTATTTGCTTTTATCGAGATAACTAGATATTTTCTTGGTTCGAGCGCTACTTTCAAAGTTCCAGTTCCGCAAACACATCGGATATATTAAGTTTATTGCACGTTATTGGCGCAGTGGTAAGTCAACTTAAATTAAAAGAGAAATTACTTTTTATAAGGAAACTAGCGTTTTTTCCGGCCCATGCATAATTAATTATATATTAGGTACTATATATAATTATAACCTACTAGCGACTGACACTTGCTCCGCTCGGGTTCTTCCCTACTTAAGTTTTAAGTTTTAGTATAGATTTCTCAGGGATGAGATATTTTCCTGCAGTAAAAAGTATCTATATGTTGACCCGAATAACCACCTACCATCATACCAAATTTCATAAAAATCTGTTCAGTGGTTTTTTCGTGATGTGGTAACAGACAAACAGACAGACAAACAAACATTTTAAAAAATATAGATTCGGCCTCTGTATCGATAATAATGACTATTTCAATGAGATTTTCAAAAAAATATTTAATGCACAGATTCTACTCTCTCTCTCTACTCTACTATATATATATATATATATATATATATATATATATATATATATATATATATATATATATATATATATATATATATATATGGTTGGTATTGGTAATTTTAATTTTAAACATTTTTATAATTTTAATTTTATACTTGAAATATGGAATATTATTTATATAATTTTAGCTATTATCATTATAATTATTTCAATTTTTTAGAAAACTTATTATTGTATTAATGTTTAATAATCTATATTTTTAGTGTTACCATTATTATATTGTATGTCTACTTTAGAAAATTAAAATTAATTAAGAATTACATTTACAAACGTAAAATATTAATTTGAAATACTGTTATTTTGATCCACACAGTAAGAACTTACTACATCTAACTGTCTGTTATATTTAATTTTATTATTAGATTTTATAATATTAATAACAGGATCCCACGACAATGGTAGTACCCAGCCATCTTCCCTATTGAAATTTGGATGTTTTTTAATTTCTATGGCTTCCCGAATCATTCTAGGGCGATATCGATTTTCTTTCGCGAGGATTTGGGGTCTATCGAAGCGAATATAATGGCTTGGGCGGTCCTGACTATGTTTGCAGACAGCAGATGTTGTATTACGTACATACATACGTACGTACATACATTTATTTTTGTTAATTGTGGGTAGGCTGTCTGTAACAACTATATAATGCTTTTGTAACATCTAACACCTTAGTCTCTCCCGTGACCATGATTGCTGTAAAGCAATCAAAACGTCGGGAAACAAAAATCAAAATAAATCCGCGAAAAAATCCGAAAAGATAGTTTTATTTAAATGTCTAATATTCGCGTAAATCTAAGAAAGTATTATTTTCATAAGTTTATATTTAAAACATAATGGATGATCTCATAAGAAATACATTTTCTTTAATATCTATATAGCCTTGGAAGTTTTCCGATATTCGCCCTTGAACCTATCTAAAATTGTACCAATGGAATGCCAACTATTATTAGACATATATTTTCATGTTTTTTTAACCGACTTCCAAAAATGAGATTATTCCTATGTGGCCAATAATATTTTTTGTATTTAAAGAAATCACTTATTATCATTTCTTACTAATTACCCTTGTATTCTAAATTGCGATTTTTCACGTGTGTATGTTTTTTGTTACTTTACGTAGAAATGGTTGGTTGGATTAGGATGAAACTTAGTTTTCAGGTGGGCATAATATAGGCTGTCAGTAAAATCTTTACTAAAAAATGGCGCTGAGTGTTTTCTAAAAATTAATGCGTCAATAACGTGGATATTTTTGTATTAAGTAGCAAAAGGCATCTATGCACACTGCACGAACCCGAACGAAACAATTCATTGGTATAAAATGAATAAAAACCTAATGACTCAGTTTAGTTATTTTCTATTTATGACCATTTTTGTTAGTAAATTCGTAAATAATGATATTTTACAGATAACATATTGGCTATTATTAAAACATTACTTGTTTAGAAAAAAAACTGTAGGAGATAATTTATTGACATTAATCGAGGTGTGCTTGTAAAGTCAGTCAACTCGCACTTGGCCAGCGTGACGGACTATGGCCTGATCCCACTCGTATTGAAGGGATGCCCGCGCCCAGCAGTGGGATGTTGAAAAAGTGTGAATTGCAGCAACTGTATAAGAAATTTCATCAAAATCGGTTTATCCATTTGAATAAGTATGAATTCCGTGACTTTAAATTTGTAACTATTTTATATGAGATCATAACTATGACAATAATCTTGTAACTTGAAACGAGACCATTTAGTAACACATTAGTGACGGATATAACGGTGTTATTGCAGCCATTAGGGTCGATTTGCTTTAAGCGATACTATTATGCATTGTCTTGAATTGTTCAACATGTTATTCTAATGAGATATTATAAACAATAATATTATATGAAAATTAAGCAGTTTGTTGGCTTATAAGCAGTTACTTTGACGGAATTTCATTTATTTAAACTACAGTATACATATTCAGTCCGTTTTAAAGTCCCACTACTGGGTACGGGCCTCCCTTCAATACGAGAAGGATCAGGCTAACCATAGTCTATCACATTGGGCGGGCTAGTGGATTTCACATGTCTTTCGAAAACTTGCTACATTCTCTCAGATATGTAGGTTTAGTCTTTATGTTTTCCTTCATCGTAAGACAAGTGGTAATCATGTTGGAAATGATTCGCACATAAAAATAGCAGAAGTAAGAGACCCGTGATATATGTATGTATTAATTAATAAAATTAATGTTCTAACCGATTTCAGCGACGGCAACAAATCTTACTGAGACCAGCTATGTGCGGTAGATATTATAGTAAACACACAAATGTACTCTATGTTCTCTTTACTCTGAAACTCCGATGGGATTACCATTCGACACGACCGGTGAGAGACTAGACGCAGGACTGACAGCTTAAGCGTCTATCCACAGTAATAACAATCATAGTTCATTCTCGGTCTAATATCGATTTGTTAAAGTATTTTTATACAAGAAACATTGCTGGAGTCTGATTTGACCGGAACTTGGTTCTTACTGATTGTGTGAATGTACTCATTTTTTTTGTACAAAATATTTTACTAGACTGATTAAAATATTTTACCAGACTGAGAACGAAGTGTAATCGCCACTATAGTGTGGATCGGTCCTTATATGCTCTTTGAGTCATGGAGTTATAACTTCACCAACTTCCCAACTCAGGGATGCTACTCAAAAACTATATAACTAATTTCGGCTCAACCTAGGAATGGAACCCAGAACTAGGATTTGCAGCTGTACATGCTAGCGACTAGATCAAAGAGACACCTTATACGTGATATCAATACAACGATACTAATTCGATGATTTTATTTGGAAAATTTCAACAGTATTTATATATTCTTAAATTTAGCCATACAGACCTTCACTAACCCTAAACCTTACAATATATTACAATATCAAAACTATTTTTCAAAGAATCTAATCTACCTATCTAACGATGCTCGATCAGTATTCTGAGTGTTGTTTTTGATAACCAAGACAAAAGGGCTAAATCATACCCATAGTTCATTCGATTTCTCATTTCAGGTCACGTTCGTAACGGCCACTCTGTTGCAGCCGTAATAATAGCTTATATCATTCGAGATGGACACGATTTTTAACTAACTTTTAATAAGAACGTTCTCGACTTGCTCTTGACTCTGCGAAACCTTTCACTTAGAAATATCATAGTTATTAATAAGGACGAGAGTATTGATGTAATTATTATTCAGTGTGTTTCTTTATTGTACACCAATATATATATATATATATATATATATATATATATATATATATATATATATATATATATATATATATATATATCTTTCAGGCAACCTTTGGGCAGAGAGAAAGAAAAAGATGACATTAATAGTGATAAATCAACCTTCCTAACAATGTATTCATGTACTATAATTAATATATATTTACGTAAAATGATTGATGTATAAATTTTATCAAATTAATATAAAAAGTGTGAACAGAATAAACATAATATACATAATTATTTCACTATTATAAAAAGAAGTATTTATTTACCCTCTTTGCGTATTGCATAATCAAACACAATCTACTTAAGGAGTAAACTCAGTCGTGAGTCGGAGCTAACATACATACACGTTTTCTTAGTGATGACATGTCACTAAGTAGGTATATTAATTTGAAGGAAATTTTCCCAAAAATAAATATCTTCATATAATATAATAAATTAAAGCTTATTTTTACTCGTAAAAGCTTTTCATTATGGTTATTATGCATTCTCTCAATGTTTCCAGTGTAGCAGAAGGGCTATGCCGGAAATCTGAGATTTAATCTACATACCAAAATCATTTTCATTCGTCATAATTATTATATTAATTTACTAGCGATTCAACCTCGCTTCGCTCGGGTTCGTCCCTAGGTACGTTTTAACGGTTAGTATGAAATACAAATCTATGAATTTCTCAGCTTTTCTGTACTATAATATGTATGAATTATACATATAAATCTTCCTCTTGAATCACTCTATCTGGTAAAAAACTGCATCAAAATCTGTTGCGTAGTTTTAAAGATATACATAGGGACAGACAGACAGCGGGAAGCAACTCGAAGCCGTGACTGCTGCGACGCTAGCACAGCAAGTGGAGTCACTAAAAACTGAGTCAAACGTGTCGTCCTAAACATAAAGCATAAATTGCTGTCACACGAAACGTTCCTTAACGTATTAATATTCTAAAATCGCATCGTAGATCCTAAGCGAGCTTTCAATCTGAAGAGGACGAGGACACTGATGTATTGAGATGTATTCCAACAACGGAGAATGGAATTTCGTGTTGGGAGTGTATTCGTTCTCAGTATGTCATAAATATTTTATGATAATCTATTGAACTAAATAACTGAGGTAAATATGAATTTTCATATAAATAAAAATATTTATTGAGTAAATATTACAAGTAATAGCCGGTTTTTACGTAATTTTTCCACATCTACACAGTTAACATCTATCTATTTATTCCACTACTTATAACGTCCCACTGCTGGACACAGACCTCTCTTCAATTCGAGGGGGTTCAGGCTATAGCCCATCACGCTGGCCAAGTGCGGGTTGACGGACTTCACATGTCTTTCGAAAACTTGTTAAATTATTTCAGACATGCAGATTTCCTCACGATTTTTTCCTTCACCGTTAAGACAAGTGCTAATCACGTTAGAGATGAAAATATCAGAGGTGCGAGATCCGGAATTTGAGCCTGCTTCATTTGGTTTCCCAAGCGAGAGAGTTACCAATGGGCTACCATTGCCTTTTACAATTAACGTAGGCATATGTTTTTTTTTGATCTTGTTGGAAGCTATCTATGTCCAATTATTATTGACTGGCATATACGGCTACGGAGATCTTGGTTTCGAATACAGGATCAGGCTAACATAGTATAGATATGGAGTTTTTCTATCGAGAAGTTCTCAGCCCGAGTTAGGAATTTGGCGTGTTATCCACAACCCTCGTAGAACATGTTACATCGTCGATCTTCTGAATAATCTGTTCGGGCACGTCAAATCCCTCCCATCGGAATTTCAAAGCTAAATAAATTGCAAATTCACTTGTGTTTTTATACGCACTTACGTATTATATCTCCTGCGAGGATTTAGCCTCAATGAGATTGTCCATGGATTCCGAAATTGGTTGGGTTCATACAACTTTGTAAATTAACAATACAAATAAATACCAAAAATTCGTGTGTTGTAAAATATCTTTAGCTAGTGAGTGCCTCCCTTTCGTATTCTAGTAATTACATTAACGACAACTAGAACCGTTGTACTATAAAGTACTTTACGTTAGTTTTCGGTCCATAAGATATTTCTTAGAAAACACCTCACTTATCTGCTGGTGTGTTAAACAAGGACAAACTAACAACACTTGCTTTCATAATATTAGCAAAGATGTTTAAAATTTAAGTCTCTTACAAACTAAGTCATAAAATGGGCTAATGCACTGGCTCGTACATGCTCCTGAAGTAGGCAGAGTGGGCTGTTCGCCAAGAACTAAGAGTTATGCCTTACTTTTCTAATGTCATCATTTTCAAGGAAGAGGGTATCTTACTAAGAAGTGTATGTAATATAGTAAATCATAAATAATATTATGTGCTATTTAATTTACTATGTACATTTATACACTTATCATACCTATATTGTAAATGTGCAAGTGAAATAAGAAAAAATATTTTTCCTAAGTGGAAATCAAACTTGTTAATAAAAAAATCTTATGTTTTTACAGTAGACGTATTTCTATAACGTAATGACGTGAAGAAATTTGGCAAATATTATAACTAACAGTAGCCTATGTATCAATCCATATCCTAATCCAACTTATATCTGTGCATTAAGTTTTATCCAAATGTATCCAGCCGTTTCAGCGTGAAAGAGTAACAAGCATACATACAAACTTTCGTGTTCATTGTATGTATTCAACCCTTTTTAACGTCTCACTGCTGGGCACGGGCCTCCCTTCAATACGAGAGATTACTGGCTAAGTGCGGGTGGACTTTACATGTCTTTCGAAAACTTGCAAGGTTCTCTCAGACATGCAGATTTCCTCATGATGTTTTCCTTCACCATAGGGCAAGTGGTTAGAAATTATTCGTACATAAAAATATCAATATCACAGGTACGAGACTCGGGATTTGAACCCGCTTCACTTTAGTAGTGTAATTAAGTTTTCAACATTATTTATACATTAAATATTTTTTTGGAAAATCTTATTGAAATAGTCATTATTATCGAAACAGAAGCTGAATATAGAATTGTTTGTCTGTCTGTCAGTCTGGGAACGAATCACAAGAAAATTTGGACAAATTTCGATGAAATTTGGTATGATGATAGCTGGTTATCCGGGTCAACATATAGGATACTTTTTACTGCGGGAAAGTATCTCATCTCTGAGAAATCTATGCTAACCGTTAAAACGTACCTAGTGGTGTACATGAGCGGAGCGAGGGTGAGCCGCTATAGTGTATATAAAGATTATGTTACTAATGAAGATCTAGGTAGATAAGCGGTAGTGTTAGTGTAAAATAAATTAAGCAAATAAAACGAAGTTGTAGAGTTTTATGTACACTTAGCAATTAAAGGAGAACACAAAAAGCTTCCTTTGTGCACATTTTTCTTTTGTTCTTGAATACTTTTAATTATAGTATTGTCTTCCGACTGGGAAAATGATAAAAAAGTATGAATAAATTTCATAATCCGTATAATAAGTAAATTGGTATGATAACACAATAATTCAACGTGATTTTTGCTTAAGAATTGCTTTATATTAGAAAGTTCATGGAATCCAAATTATTAAAAGTAATTTTTTTTATTTATTTATTTATGTGAAGGCAGAGGTAGCTCAGTGGTAACGCGTTCGTTTGGGAAACCGAGTGAAGCGGATTCAAGTACTGAGTCTCGGCACCTATGATATTTTCATATGCAAATCATTTCCAACATGATTACCACTTGTCTTAAGGTGAAGAAAAATATTGCAAGGTAACCTGCATATCTGAGAAAGACTAGCAAGTTTTCGAAAGACATGTGAAGTCCGCCAAACCGCACTTGGCCAGCGTGGTGGACTATGGCCTGATCCTCCTTGTATTGAAGGTAGACCTGTGCCCAATATTTGGGCGTTGAAAAAGACTGAATGCAATTTATTTATCTATCGTCAGATGCGGCTTTACTTGCCTTAAAGTATGTATATGTGACTACAAGTCATATTATATACATATATACTACTAGCAGTACCCGCGGCTTCGCCCGCGTCCAAACTTCCGATTGCTAACAAAATTCACAGGATCACCCGCTGGGCTAATCTGAAGATGCCTGAAAATTTCATCAAAATCGCTCCAGCTGTTTTGGAGTCCACAGGAAACATACATCGATATATTTGTTTTATCAACAGTTTAAATGTATTTATTGCACGAAAAATGGAGTCTTTCATGAAAATTTTATGACACACTGACTACGCCACCTACCGGGTCCATTTATGAATTCAAATCTAGCTGGGACCCATTGAAATATACACACAAAATTTCAACTAAATCGGTCCAGCCTTTGAGGAGAAGTTAGGTGACTAACACACATACAGAAGAATTATATATATTAAGATATACTAAATAAATGTATACTATAACTAAAATAGACATACCTACATATATGCGAGAGTTCATCTAAACCCGTCCAGTCAGATCGTGAAGCATTAACAAATATATATTATAAAATATAATATATTTTACAAAACAAAGGTAAAACATGAAATCCTTCCAGAAACCCTTCAAATATGAGAAAATTAATTAAACCAGTGCGGTGTAGGTACAGAATATTATTTGATACTAGCGACTCGCGTTCTTAGGGACGTTTTAATATTACAAAGCAGAACCCTAATTCTTTTTCTAAAATAAAAGTAGTCTAAGTTACTCCTTATAACATCAGCTATCTGGTAGTGAAAGTTCCGTCAAAATCAGTCCAGCTGTTTCAGCCGGAAAAAGACAGACACAAATTTAAAAATTGCGTTTTTCTTATAAGTACCGTATATAATTTATATGCATCTTGTAAAAAGCTGTTATTTTGACATTACAAACAGACACTTAAATTTTATTTAATATAAAAAAATATTAACCAAAATAAATATACACAAATAAACATCATAAAAGATTTTCTCCTGACCGATTTCGGCCACTGCGGCCAATCTCATTGAGATTAACCAACTGAGGAGATAAGTATATATTATAGTGCACAAGTGTTCGCATATATACAAGTACATTCTCCATCTCTTTTAGTCTCAAAGTTCGATGGGACGATATTTCAGGACCGAAGACTTTACACACAGCTACTCTACAGTTATTGAACTTGGCCCGACCCAGGATTCGAACCTCGGATCAGAAGCCGTACATGCTAACCACTAGGCCACTGAGGTACTTACCATATCCTACATTATACATACAATGTAACATTCCATACATTTGATAAAGAGAACAGTAAACATGTATTAAACTTGCCATTTTTCAGTTAAAAGTCTATGTTACTACATTTCTAAATATTAACTTCAAGCAACAGAAAAATATAGCTACAACGGCTAAAATATGTTGCATATTTTTGATTTATACAAAATACGATCCCTAAGTTCCGTGTAGAACATAACTCTCCCAAGGCAATATTCCGAAGTAACGAAAAATGATTCCTATATTTCCCTATAGAAAAAGTATTGACTATCGATCTCCTATAAAAGTTTCGGTCAATTCTTCCTTTGACGTTCATTAGTCACCTTTTGGGATTACTTTATGGAATTAGTTTGTTTATGTTATTTGATAACTCGATATATGAAGAAAAAGCTAAGCTTTGATTTGTTATTTACTTACAATATTAGCCGGTCTCAGGTGATGTGCGAATTGCGATACAAGATAAAATAACAAATTAAAAATATGCCTTCTATTAGCGACTCTTGGTTCCCTTCGGGTTCGTCCTTGTGTACGTTTTAACGGTTATAGGTATATATATATATATATATATATATATATATATATATATATATATATATATATATATATATATATATATATATATGTATGATGAGTTGTTGTGGGTTTGTATTATAGCGTGTTTTCTCCTGGGAATAAGATAATCTCCCCCGTTAAAAAGTAGCCTACGTCACTATCCAGCCCTCTAATTATCACACAAACAATCACGCTAATCCATCACTATGTTTCTACGCGAAAGAAAGACAACAGAAATAAACATACTTTCACATTTATTAGTATTGATTATAAGGTAAAGAATTTAATGCTTGTATTTTTTTTTAATTTGCATATATATACTAGCAGCTAACCCTCGCTTCGCTTGGGTTCGCCTCTAGAAAAACAAAAACAAATCTATCCCACGGGAATCGTATGTTTTTTTCGGTATGAATAGCCTATATTATATTCCAGACTATAATCTATATCTGTGCCAAATTTCATCTATATCCGTTCAGCCATTCTGGCGTGACTGAGTAACAAACACATTTATAGTATTAGTAAGAATATAGACAAGATTATATTAACTTTTATATGTACTTAACTCTTTTTAACGTTCCACTACTAAGCACAAGTTTGTCTTCAATACAACGGATAAACATAAACCACCACGCTGGCTAAGTGAATGTGGTAGACTTTATATATCTTAATAAATCATGTTAGGGTCTCTCAGAGCTACGGGTATTCTCATGCTTTTGCCTTTCAACCTAAGGTAGGTAATCATGTTGAAAAAGCTTCGCAGATGAGAATATCGGAGGTGCAAGACACGAAGCTTGATACTGATAAGTTTACATGTCATGGGCTTATTTAATTTATGAGGTTAATATTTTAATCGCAAAAGTATTGATGCTTTGAACAGTAATAATAACAAACAGTAATCTATTATAAAACCTGTATTCAGCCCTTTTTAACGTCCCACTGCTGGGCACGGGCCTCCCTTCAAGACGAGGGGAATCAGGCCATAGTCCACCACGCTGGCCAAGTGCGGATTGGCGGACTTCACATGTCTTTCGAAAACTTGCTAGGTTCTCTCAGACATGCAGGTTTCCTCACGATGTTTTCCTTCACCGTAAGGCAAGTGGTAATCAAGTTAGAAAATGATTCGCACATGAAAATATCAGAGGTGCGAGACCCGGGATTTGAACCCGCTTTACTCGGTTTCCCAAGCGAGCGTGTTACCACTGGGCTACCACTGCGTTGTATACTTTTTATAAAACCTATAGAAGCAAAAATATGACCCTTTAGTTACTGCAATAAGTAACTTATACACATTTTAATGTAAACAAAATTTTCAAGCCAAACTCAAGTTAAAAACAACCGAACTATGAAAATTAAACAGTTTTTATTTACAAATTCTGCTGAAAGCCCTTTAAACATTCGTGTCATTTTATTCTCGTGGCCAACAGCCCATGTTATTAAAAAGTGCAGAATGAGAGTAACTTTCATCTCCGCAGCATCTAGTTGATAATCACAGTTTAACATAACATAAAAAATAACGATTGCGTTCAACAAACCTATTCTGGCCGCTCGCCAGCGCGACCTCATATTAACCCCTGCGTAATAATAGCTCGATTTTTGCCTTTTGCATTCGCGAAACTTTCTATGTAGCTAAATTGTAAAAATATTTTTAATAAATTATATTGTATATAAACATGTATATTTATATTATTATTTAGGGCAGGCAGTAGTAGCGCAGTGGTAACTGGCAGCAGCTCGGAATCCGAGTGAAGCGGGTTCAAATTCCGGATCCCAACTCTGATGTTTTCATGTGTGAGTCATTTCAATATGATCACCACTTGTATTACGGTGAAGTAGGTTAGTAAGACTGAGAGAGCCTAGCAAGTTTTCGAAAGACATGTTAAGTCCGCCAACCCGCACTTGGTCAGCGTGGTGGACTAGTGCGTGGCCTGATCCCTCTAGTATTGAAGAGAGATCCGTGCCTCAGCAATTTTTTGACTAAAGCTTGCTTGAGACAGTTTAGAAACTGGCGAGTATGTGAGACTCAACAAGTTATAAAAAAAAACTTATTTATTAACAACTATTATTTAATAAGGAAAACATCGTGAGGAAAACTGCATGTCTGAGAAAAACTAGCAAGTTTTTGAAAGACATGTGAAGTTCGCCAATCCGCACTTGGCTAGAGTGGTGGACTATGGCCTGATTCCCCTCGTATTGAAGGGAGGCCCGTGCCCAGCAGTGGGACGTTAAAAAAGGCTGAATACATTTAATAATCAACAATTTCTTTGTTGCAAATGCTTTATTACAAACATGATCAGACATGTGTTTATGACATTGGAAATGTTATATTAAGGTATCCTAAGTTATCTAAAGGTATCCCCAATATTATAGCAGTTCATTTGACATTGGCCATGTTTCGATTGAATTTCACAGAGAGTCTACTACTTAAAATTTTGACGTATATGTATGTATGTATATGTACATGCATATATACTAAACAAAGTTTCATAATAATTGAAAGGGCTTATAAAACATACGTTATACTTACCTAGATAAATAGTCACGTCTATCCCCTTTGCTAATCCTTCGGGTATGAAACTCTAAAAAGACACACGTAGCATTGTTTCATCGCAGACAAATCCCATGATAGTGGAGAATTGTGTTTTTCTATTTATCTTCTGACTACGTGTTTAGAGTAGATTACGACTAAGTCATAAAATCAGGCATTCCTTTGAGAGTTCAAAAAAGTATAACTAACTAAAAGTACTTTGGTCTAGTTCTTAGTTTAATGCCTAAAAAGATTTATAATAACCATAGATAAACAATATATAAGCTAATTACATACCTAAATGATAAAAGGATAAGTGAATTATAGCTACTTCCTTTTTTATAAAATATTCTATTATATTTTGTTTTCTTTCGTATTGCTGGAAAGAAAGAGAGGATATGATTAAATTAAGTCATTAATGTCCCTAGATGCCTGACACTAGCCTAAGTGATACGTTAGGTCTTAATCTTAGTCTATTTATGCACTAAATTTTACCTAAATTCGTCCAGCCATTCATACATAGAAGTAACACAGACAAACAAACAAATAGTAATAATAAAAAAATTAAATATGTTGAGATATTAACACAGCACCGTCTAGTTCCGCGGTAAGGTACGAGGCTTGTGTTATGGATACCAGATATTTGATACACTACACATAAATAATTTCAAATACATACATAATATAAATATAAACCCATGACTAAAGTACAAACATTCGTGCTCAATACACAAATAAATGCCCTCAGCGGGAATCGAACCCGCGACCGCTGGCCCAGCAGCATGTAATGTTAGTGTAATATAACCCACGATCTAATTCTCTTTGATGTTCAAATAACGTATTGTATTAAAATAAGATTGTTATCTAACAAAAGAAAGAAATAATCTAATTTATTTTAATGAAAGAAAAAAAAAAATTATCCCTACAATAATTGTCTACTGTTCCATTATCACTCAAAACGAAATGAGAAGACAGCGTTCTGACACAAAAGGCTTTTCATAACAAAACGGGTCCGTGGCTACTTAAACATTTAACCCGTCGACGTCTGTATGTCGAAGAAAGACCCCTTTTGAACGCGGGATGTGAGTGAACAATGAATATACATAATATAATGGCATAGTTCAATGTGGTGATTAATAAAACTAGATTTCTGGAATATAAGCGTAGGGTTATTGGTAGCATATATTTAGTATAGCGACTCACCCTCGCTTTGCTCGGTTCGTTCCTATGTAAGTATATATGTGTACAATATATATAGTTTTACAATAATGTATGGAAGTCTGTCTGATTTGTTGACATTTATGATTACTGTTCCGCTCTCTTAGGTAGTAGCATGATGATATATAATTATAACCTTTCTCAATAAACGGGCTATCTAATGCAAAAATAATTATTCGAATTGTACTTATTACCTATTAGTAGTTCCTGAGATTAGCGCCTTCAAACAAACAAGCAAACGAACTAACGAACAAACAAACAATAGGTATAATATAAATGGCGCCGAGGCGACAATTTGCGTATCTTAAAAATCAGTCAAATGTGGTATGAAAATACAAGTTTTAGGAGGCGATTACAAAAATATACAAAACTTACATATATGTTACAAAAAAATTTAAGATTTTAAGATTTCTCCTTTTTATTCCAGAAAAAAGAACGGTTCCCGTGGGAAAGGTTTGTTTTTGTTTGTCTAGAGGCGAACCCCAGCTAAGCGAGGGTGAGCCGCTAGTTCTTACTACAAAAGCTCGAAATCAAATAAAATATAAAATTCAGGCATTATAAATGACAAAGTACTAACACAAAAGGCCGGTTTTCAGCTTTTCGAGAGGAACGATTCTGTATCTGTTTAAAAATTTAACTTGACGACGTCTATATGAGAAACTTCCTTGAACTAAATACGAATGAAATATAATTAAATACAACTGACTGTTCTACTTTTACAAAATTCTAAACGATTTTACCATTAATAAAAGTAAATAAGTGAATATTTATATATAGTATAAAGCAAAGTCGTTATTTTCGTTTGTTTGTTTCTTCGGTGACTTCTTCTAAACCACGTAATGGATTTTGATATGGTTTTCATTATTATGTAGAATTATTATTCCAGAAGGTTTATATGTACATATAATATGTACATGATAGTACAGAAGTGCTGAGAATTTCAAAGATTTGTAATGATGTTGTATAAAATATAAATTCGTTTACAAAAATTAGGGCGCTGACATTGCTAACTATATGTACAATATATGGCTAAACCTTATGAGATATATCAATATAATATACTACGAAATTGTATATCTAAAATAGGTTTGTGATAGTATATGTATATTTGACGACACGTTTGGCTCAGTGTGTAGTGACCCTACTTGCTGTGCCAGCGGTCGCGGGTTCGAGCACAGAATTGATGAAAAATAGTAGAATGGTAATCACGCGTAATTTGTATGGGAACCACTGTCGCCACTCATCCCTTCTTGATATTTTTACTACACGCTCAAGTCAAATAAACACAAGCATTCGCACACATACGCAACCTTTAACGCAGCCCTGTAATTGGTCAACACATAGATAATTAGTGTTGCGTCTGTGTTGTGTAAAATAAATAAAATTGACTAGTGGTTGAAAATAAAAAATGCTAACGATATTTTTGTCAATAATTTATGTCAGTGTATTAAAATAAATTTTATATAATATTTGTTATTTTACAATTATTAAAAACACATTTTATAAACGAATTAGATTAGTTTAATTTAAAAATAAAATAAAACAATGTTTAACTTATAATAAATGTATTTTTAATGTTACATACGTGGTAAGTGAATTCTTAAGTTAGTTCTCTTTATCACACTCATTTTACATGACAAAATATTTTACAATATGTTGGCGCGAAAATGAGAAAACACAATGAACAATCATATAAAAATAATAATGACTATTTAAATAAGATTTTCCAAAAAATATTTAATATACATATTCGACTCAGTTAGAATTTTTAAACGTAAACGTAAGAATATTTTTAGGTAATATATAAAATAGATTTTTTCTTATTTCTAAAATAAACCTGTATATAAACTTTAAATTTGCCATAGAAAGCATTCAATCACATTATTATACAAAAATCATTGCCTTATCGATTATTTTGTCTTACAACAAAAGCCATCACTATTATAATATACAAAAGTGAATCATCGCAAAGCAAGCAATGAAAAGTGTGGGTTTCGCAGAGAACGCTATCCATTGCAGACAAAGATCGCGCGTTGCTTTGATTATGCGCATGCATAGCGAGCAATGTATATTGTTTGTTTTAGCTTATTACAATAGTATCGTTTGTTTTGAATTTTGTAATCGTTGCTACATTTTTGAAATCAAAGAGATATTCATTATTATTTTTGACTTACCGATGAAAAGATATACCTCCTCGATCGATACTCGAAGTTTGACTTTTTGTCATAATAGCACAACACGGCATTATAACACTATTTATCGCAGCTCCGTACCCGACGCACTCTTAACACGAACTACAAGCGGTGCACGCATGAATCGGTTCAAGTATGGTTGTTTAACCATAGTTGCGGCGACGCTGTCACGCCCACATTACCCTTCCAGCCTTTTTTACCTATTCCGTGGGTTCGAGTCCCGCTGGGTGCATGCATTTGTGTGATGAGCACGAATGTTTGTACTCCAGTCATGGGTGTTTATATTTATTTATAATATGTATTTATTTAAAGTTATATATGTGTAGTGTATCAACTATCTGAAATCCATAACACAGGCCTCGTAGCTTACCATGGAACTAGATGGTGCCGTGTGTTAATGTCCCAACATATTTATTTATTTATTTATATGTCTATATCCGAAGGATACCACAGTAATAATTTTTATCTTTTAAATATTTAAAAGATAGAAATAGTTACCTACTGTGGTATCCTTCGTATTATTAATATTAATTAAAAAAAGTGTTTTTAGGAACTTATTTTAAACAATACAGTATTAATATATCAGGTTTGATAAACTATGTACATACCAGCTCAGGATCATCGATTTATATCAAAAGTGATATGTTGATAGTAAAATAATAAACACAACACAAATTAATATAGAGATTGAGTAGAAATTTTGTAACATGAGAGTGAGTGAGTTCAAATCCATCATACCATTTTAAATAAAACTATCTTTTCGGAAAATTTGGTGGTTTTAGTAGGAGATAGCATTTTTTGGGATACCATTGTTTAGGGGATAACATTTTGATTTTTAGTTCCCGACGTTCCAAAAATCATGATAAATTCGCAAAAAAATCCGAAAACATAATTTTATTTAAAATGTCAAATATACAATTACATACGTTGTGTATTTAATGTAGATCAAAATTACAGCATATCATTAAAATTAATATCTTAGAAGATATAACAGGTTTACAATTATTAATCGCTCGCAGCGTAACGGCTAACGCTGGCTTAACCTTTAAAGATATTTCAAAACAATGTAGTAGAAAATTGTAGGCCTTAAAAAGGTCTACAGAAAAGTCCGCAATAGCATGTATCTACCTCCTAAGGTACGCTCACAATAACTCTTTTTATCTATAGAAATCGTACGTAGGGACGCACCCGAGCGAAGCAAGGGTAAGTCCCGAGTCATCAATAATATTAGAAATACGAAAGTTTAACAACTATTTTTGTATTTTTGAAATAAAACTATCTTTTCGGATCATTTCGCGGTTTTATTTTGAATTTGAAATTAGCAACACTAAATAATATTATATTATTAATTAAAAAAGTTTTTAAAATATTGTATTATTTACTATAATAACAGCTAAAATTAAATAAATAATATTGCTATATTTCATTATAATACTATTTTTTTTTAAATATGTTTAGAATTAAAATCAACAGATAATGTAAGGTACTCTGGTGCCATTATTGAATTTTTAAAATAATTTTTGTGAAATTGTGGGTAGGCACTGTCTGTAACAAGTATATAACGCCTTATGTTATGTCTAAAACCTTAGTCTCTCCCGTGACCATGATTGTTGTAAAGCATTCAAAACGTCGGGAACCAAAAATCAAAATAAATCCACGAAATAATAAGTTAAAGAAAAGGTAGTTTTATTTAAAATGTAAATCTAAGAAAGTATTATATTTTTGTACTATAACACACTCAAACAATTAACTACAAGTAACTTAAAATAAAGAGAGAAATTTTGCTGTAACACTGTAAGACAAGATCTAAGAATAATTACTGATATGAATATTTTAAATTGTTACATCCGTTTAAGCTGTAAATGCTGTATTTACACCTTAAACAGATCACCTCATTTAGGTACCTATTCAATTTTAAAATGAAATGAACCATAATAAAATTTTATATTTTAAAAATTAGATCTAACTAAAATGTTGCATCAAATATTTTCTTAACAAAAAATGAATAATGATTCAAAATCATTTTTGCACTCTAAGGCTTGCATTCTTTGATCGATAAATATACTTGGGGTATATTTTAATACCTTTTGTATTAAACAATAAATAAAAAAGAAGATATTGCGTGTGTGTGTTAGCACAAAAAAAATTACTTAAATGTAGGAGGTATCAGGTAGTAGTACCCCAATGGTAACACGCTCGCTTAGGCAA
Organism: Argynnis bischoffii washingtonia; assembly: GCA_033884665.1. Lineage (NCBI taxonomy): Eukaryota > Metazoa > Arthropoda > Insecta > Lepidoptera > Nymphalidae > Argynnis > Argynnis bischoffii. Next base: position 1,929,455 of record CM066610.1, read on the forward strand.
CCGAGTGAAGCGGGTTCAAATCCCGGGTCTCGCATCTTTGATATTTTCATATGCGAATCATTATCAACATTATTACCACTTGTCTTACGGCGAAGGAAAAACATCGTGAGGAAACTTGCATATCTGAGAGAACCTAGCAAGTTTTCAAAAGATATGTGATGCCCGCAACCCACCAACCCACACTTGCCCAGCGTCGTGGACTATGGGCTGATCCCCCTTGGAAAGGAGGCCCGTGCCCAGCAGTGGGATGATACAGATTTTTAGTTATTTTAGGAGAATTTAATAAATACTACTAAATTTTTTACCTCAATCGTAAGGAAAAATGTGTGATCATAAAAATCTATTTCCATATTTTTTAAAATTAATCATATTTGGACAGTTTATTTTTGTTAAAGCTCCTTATATAACTTTAACAACAGATTGTACGGTGAATTGTTTAGAAGCAGATGCTAGAAGTGCTTTATCTGACAATAGATAGAAGGAACAATCTTGTGGCTTAAATATAAGCGGAATTATTCTATATATGTAATAAAATTCTAACTCGAATCTGTACATTAAATATTTTTTGGATAATCTTATTGAAACAGTCATTATTATTTTAAAGGCTAAATCTATAGTTTTTAGAACTTTTGTCTGTCTGTGTGTCTTTGAACGCATCACGAGAAAGCCACCGGACAGATTTTGATGAAATTTGATATGATGATAGCTAGTTATCCGGGTCAATATATAGGATACTTTTTACTGCGGGAAAATATCTCATCTCTGAGAAATCTATAATAAACATGAAAACGTTACTAGTTGGAAATAAACAAAATGTTAAATTCGCAACTATTAAATGACATTGAAAAATTATTTTCTACATCGATACACAAAAACTCAACCGCACTTGTCTGGATCTTGTTAGATGTTCATTTCTAATGGCTCATTTTTGCGAAGTATAGATAACGACCTAATCTTTTATAAGTAGATGGAAAATATAAAACAAATCTATACATTCTTCTAACTTGACCCATTCCAATGTCATGGCTCCTCTAAGGCTGAAGTACAGTCCAGACTTGCTTTATTTACCTAGCCTTGGCTTAACCTGTCACCGTATACATCGGTCGGAGAGGCCATTAGATACTCTCAGTTGATAAAGTAAATCACTATATTAAATATATTACCTACCACTTGTTTGTGGGTTTTCTCGTATAATTAATTTATTATGATGTAAAAATTTTTGTTTGTTTGTTAGTTTGTCTTTTTAACCGACTTGAAAAAGGTAGAGGTACTCGTTTGTATTTTTGTTGGAATGATATGCGAATGAATTTATTCCTAAAGGATAGTTTATATTGAATATAGACATTATTATCTATATGTATGTTTATGTATGTATGTAATATATATGGTAAAATTAGTATTTGTATATGTCAATTTTTATGTATGAGTAGTTTTTGTGTAGTAAGCTGTATAAGTTATTATAGTTTTTTTAACTATCTGACGGGAATTCTTTGATTTTCCGGGATGAAAAGTATCTTAAATGTTGACTAAGGATATAAGGTACCACCATGCAAAATTTCATTTAAATCGGTCCAACAAAAAAATTGAAAAAAGTGTGGATTTGTTCTATTTCTCTTCTTACATCCCCCGGTTTTTAGCATTTTTTTCTATGTACAGACATTCGAGCTCTACAGTTTTATTATATAGATAATATCAGTAACAACTTTCATAAAACAATTTTCTTGTCAACTTGTTAGTGTCAGGTGTTTGTTTAGCACAGCGAGGATCTGCATAACATATTATATTTATAAAAAGTATCAAATAGAGAACTCCCCTTTTTTTTAAAATTGGAAATATTTTATAAATGGAAAACAATTTTTAGCAAAGGAAGTCTTAAATTCGGGCGTATTTTTAATGTATTGTGAAATATTTTAAAAAATTGTGGAACGTTTTTATACAATAATTGTTTTACAAAATAACAACCCCATTACATAGGGTAGGTATAAAATTATTATGAATTTGTTGTTCCTTTTCAGTCTGAAATCATTATTACATGTGTATATTTTACTAATTACAAAAGGTTTTCATAATTTAAAATTTTATTAGATTACATTACAAAACAATATATAAATATAATATAAATATCTTGGGCATCTAGTTCCATGGTAAGCTACGAGGCTTGTGTTATGGACACCAGATAGTTGATACACTACACATGTATAACTTTAAATACATACATATTATAAATATTAACACCCACGGCTGGAGAACAAACAGTCATGCTGATCACATAAATGAATGTCCCCAGCGGGACTCGAACCCGCGACCGCTGGTACAGCAAGTAAGGCTACTACAAACTGCAACAAACGTGTCGTCAAAAACAATCTGAGGGTGCACTTACTTTTATAAAGTTATATCTATTTTCAAAGCCTTCAACGTGTAGAATCGTTAGTATTTATCTGGTAAAATATTGTAATGCGATCTGACATCCAATTTTACAGGAACGAAATATAGTAGCGATAAAACTTTCAATGTTCTAAAATTATTTGCTATTGTAGGAAACCTTTACACTAATATTATCAATTCAAAAGTTTTTAAAATTAAGTATGTATGTATGTATATATGTACGTATTTACGTTTGTATGTATATATGTATGTATATCTTAGGACATTAACACACAGCACCATCCACTTTCATGGTAAACTACGAGGCCTATGTTATAGATACCAGATAGTTGATACACTACATATATATTAACTTTAAATACATACATGTTATAAATATAAACACCCATGACTGGAGAACAAATATTCGTGCTCATCACACCCCCAGCGGGACTCGAACCCGCGACTGTTGGCACAGCAAGTAGGGTCACTACAAACTGAGCCAAACGTGTCGTCATAATGTATGTACATATGTATTTGATTCACCTATATATTCTATATGCTATATTAATTTTAACTTTATAATAACAGTATAATTTAAGTATGAATACAATTATACCACATAAATACACATTTTTACTCTCAGAATTTAATATTTTCGAGAAAACATTAAGGTTTGCAATTTACATACTAAAATGATCACTTCTTAACTAAAAAGTTAAACTCATTTTGTTATCATGAATAACAGCTTACATTTAGCAAAGATATCGGAAAGCATATTGATACAAAAAATATTATACATAACATTTAACTTCGATATTTCTAACACAACCCCTTTAAATCTAATTTTAAAACCATTAACATATCATATTTTATCATAAAATGTCACATTTTGCCATACATCAGGTAGATTCAAGGGTGTCACTGACCCAATTGCCGTTTTCCAGCAAAAGCGAGCGTGTATATGATTGCTGGCGTTGGTACGACCTATTTCTCGAGAGCGTGTTCTGTTACATTCGCGTTGCATAATAGATTGAAACCAAATCAATATACCAATTAGTTAGGATAATGACAGTTTTTTTAAGTTTTCTGTATTGATTTTTAGTGTAACACTACTTTTTAAGTGCGAAAGTGTGTTGTTTGTTGCTCCTTTGACGCTGCAAAATTTGGAACAATGTAAAATTTGGATGTTTTTTTTTTATATAGACAGTATTAAATGTATTAACAATTTTGCCTTTGCCTATTTATATATAGATAATAAAAAAAATGTTTCAATATAATAAATGCTCTTATTACGGTCACTCTACCTTATGGCGATGTGAAAATGAGTGAAAAAATCCGGACAAGTGCGAGTCGGACTCGCCCACCAAGGGTTCCGTACAAATATGTTGGAAATCTGTTTAACTTTAATTTTCAACTTTTTTTATTTTTTGGAATGTTTCCTTTATTTGTGCTGAAAGACCTTGTTTTTTGCCAGATTTCATGATTCTAGGTCAAGTAGAACTACCATATAGGTTTTCGACCCAAAACCTATAGAGTACTTCCAGTTGAACTAGAATTGTCAATTTTAATTCTTAAGTCTTACAGCACAAGTAAAGGGAAAATTCCGAAAAATAAAAAAAGTTGTAAATTAAGGTACTTGTAAGTACTAAAATTTACTTTGATTTTTTTTAGTTTTTAAAAATTTTCGCGAATATTTACAAGTTTTCGCGAAAATCACCGTTTCAGTGGTGACACACGGGCAGACAAACGGATAAACGGACAAGAGACTGCTCTTATAAGGGTTCCTTTTTTATCTTTCGAAGGAAGAAGGAACCCTAAAAACGGTAGTATATATTAAGTAATTGATATTTGCTGAAATTCTGAGAAAAAATTGCGAACAAAATAACGATTTTGCGAATTGTAAAAATTTGGTGAGCTTGATTTTGTTTTACAGTAACTCTTTACCATATTAGTTCTCTCCTTGACTGGTAAGTCAGAATCCACTCAGTAACTAGACTATGTAGGTAATATAAGGTTTGGATACACATATTAAGACCCAAATTGATGAAGAGAGAAGAGAATAAAAAATAGAAAGAGAGAACAGACAAAAAAAAATTTTCTAACTCAATAAACAAAAATTTTATTATATGCACCATGAAAAGAAAAATATTTTAAATTTTTAAATAATCACAATACTTACAATATTATTATTTGCAGATGTCGATACCATAAGCAAAAATAAAATATAATTAATGTCTAACACACTAGTACCTTTTTCTTTACCTCTTTCCTCTAATACCTTCTTTTTAATGTTAATAAAATAAATGTAAATTCGATATTTAAAAGAGCAACTGCTGAAATTCTCGCCGGCTCTTCTCAGCAGAACTGCTTTCAACGCCGGTGGTAGCTTCCTCACGGACAAACTACACTGACGCTTACATTAAATTGACGATTCAAAAGCACTTGTAATAAGTTTATTTCATTTCTATTTTTTGAAATTGGTTAAAAGGGATATTAACACCTTATGTACATAACCTAACTCCAAAATGATATGGTAATAACATGTGAACCAATACGGTACTTTTATAACCCGATAAATGAAATGTTTCGCAAGGGGAAAATTATGAATAATCTGCTTGTACAAAATTTAGAAGCTTGAATTAATATATTTTCTATACATGTAATAAAATTCTGGGCCGAATTTGTACTATAGACATTTTTTGGAAAATCTTATTGAAATAGAAATTATTATCGATACAAAGGCCGAATATATAGTTTTTAGAATTTTTGTCTGTCTGTCTGTTTCGGAACGCATCACGATAAAACTAGTAGGCAGATTTTGATGAAATTTGGGACGATAATAACTAGTTATGCGGGTCAATAGGATACATTTTACTGCGGGAAATTATTTCATCCCTGAGAAATCTATACGTTACATTATGTGCCCCTAATTTGTAGGATCCGATAATGCAAATAAAATCACTTGATAGATCACCGACTATTTATTATATTGTTATCTATAAACAATGTTCACGCGTATCATCGTGTCTCAATTATGACACAACATGCTTTTTTTATTCATATTTCATCCCATTCCATTCTTAAAATTATATCATACTTCTTTTATTCTTAAAATATCATTTCACGGATACTTATCTTGCAAATCCCAGACTCTACAGTATATGTATATGTATGTGTAGTGTTCGTCCAGTGGTCGAAATTCGATTATAATTAATATATAAATAAAAACTGTTTCTAAAATTGAAAACACTCGAGCTCGTCAATAGCTACTACATTCAACTATATACAAAAAAAAAGAATGACAAACAGAGGAGAAAAAGATACTAAACTTTGGCTTTGTCTTCTTATATATATGTATATATAGGTATAGATAACATATACTATATTACATATACTAAAAATGAGTTATTGAATTTCTAAAACTAGCCCTCGCTTCGCTCGGATTTGCCTCTAGGGAAACAAAAATAAATCTATCCCACGGGAACTGTACATTTTTCCGGGATAAAAAGTAACCTATGTGTTATTATGATATATGGACTATAATAGTGTAAAATTTCATTAAAATCCATTGAGTACTTTTGCATGAAAGAGTAACAAACATCCAGACATGTATATATCCTCACAAACTTTCACATTTATTATATTAGTAGGAAGTATTTCAAATTTTGCATTACTTTTAATATTTAATTTATATTCTAAAACATTTTTACTAGAAAATTAGCTAGAAATTTTCCATAATAAATGTACCAGCAAAAGTCCATCTAACGTAAAGCAAGCTTGTTAGTATAATTAGTTTTATTGTTGAAAATCCGCTCGTAAATACGTTTTAAATGAGATCTGACCGATAATGCGATTGTAAGAGCTCTATATAGTATTATTTCAACGACTTTTATAAAAAAATGTAATATTTATTTTATTATGTTCTATTGTATTGCCTTTTGTGACTTCACTCGTGTGTATTTTAGACTGACTTCAAAAAGAGGGGTTTGATTTGGATAATTTTTATTTGTATGTGTTTCTGATTTTGTATTTAATTTTTCTTTTAAAATTTCAAGAATATATCCATTCATAAGGCATTGGTAGCCCAGTGGAAACGTGCTCGCTTGGAAAACTGAGTAAAGCGGGTTCAAATCCCGAGTTTCGCACCTCTGATATTTTCATGTGCGAATCATTTCTAATATGATTATGATGCATTACGGAGGAAGGAAAACGTCATGAGAACTTCTGCATATCTGAGAGAATCTAACAAGTTTTCGAAAGACATGTGAAGTCCGCCAAACTGCACTTGGCCAGCGTGGTGGAATATGACTAGATCCCCCTCGTATTGAAAGGAGGCCCGTGCCCAGCTGTGGGACGTTAAAAAAAGGGCTGAATATAAATCCACCCATAAAATCTAAAATAAATAACTTTAAAGTTACTTTGAAGTCAGTGTACGTTTTTGAATGAAAAAGTAATTATTTCATAACCACTTAACGTGACCTCCGTTTTACACAAAAATGCAGAACGGGAACTTTTCTGATACAATTAGAGTTTTCGGACAACTAAAATGAGCGATAGCTGAATACTGAAAAATAATTGTCCCTACAAAATTCGTACGAAAGTTTTCTAGCAATGCTTCACTAAACAAAATGTACTTATAACATAAAAGTATTAAGTACTAGCAGAACCCGCGGCTTCACTCGCACTAAAACTATAAAAAATAAATAAAAAGGTAGGTTTCATACAAACTTTCATCCCTTATTTTACTCCCTTATGGGATGAATTTCGAAAAATGCTTAAACATGTATTCATTTTATTTTATTGAATATCATTAACGCTAAGTTTCCAATACCTTTTATCATAATTTTTTTTGGGTTGTATTATAATGTGATTTTTCGTGGGAATGAGATAATCTTCCGCGGTAAAAAGTAGCCTATATCACTCACCAGCCCTCGAACTATCTCCACACAAAAAATCATGCCAATTCGTCACTCTGTTTTGACGTGAAATATGGACAAACAAACCAACGAAGAAACAAACACACTTTCATATTTATAATATTAGTAGTACTAGTAGTAGTACTAAAAATGCACAATTCTTAAATAATATGCACAAATCCTCATATGAATTTCGAATTATTAGTTAAAAGACTGTGCTAGTTTGAAATGTCGAAAACCATTCAAGGGTTAATCATTGATTATACGTAATACTAATATATTAAATTGAAAAGTGTGTTTGTATGTCTGTTCAACCCAACTAAAACAACTAGCCCGATTAAAAAAATTGCTTCTTTCACCTAGTTTATTCATGTGTGATTCCTTCATTACAATAACCCTTATCGTGGTGATGTTAGATAACATAAAACTTTTTTCAATAGAAAAGCTGTCATTTTATTCAAATTTGTATGGTTGTTCCAGGGAAAGTGTGGTCAAACAAACAAAACATCTTTTTAATATTAGTAAGCATACGTATAGAGTATATGTATGTAGATATAATCAATTTTATAAAAATATTTGTTTTTTGTATAAAAATATAAATAATATTAACTGTATATAAAATAACAGTGAGTTTAAAACGATTTTCATAATCTACTTTTAAATTTCAGGCTATCAGAGCATACATGTGTATATAATGAAGACTTTTCAGTGAACACAATCGTGAGTAAGCCGCGCTATTATATGGTTTCATGCAATAAACCCAATTTCGATTTATACATGCGTTAAATTCCTTTTCATTAAAATCTATACTTGATTGATAATGTTTTATTAACGTGTTTCTGACAGTAATTTACTTACACGTATTAAAATTAATTATAAATATGATACACGTTTTATTTACGGGTAAAGAAAAATAAAATGGACAGTATAATTTTGTGTATCATTAAGACTTATTATTGTATTGATATAGAAGCTTTAATAACTGTATGTATGTATGTATGTACGAGGGGAGGTCCAAAAGTTCGTGGAATGATTCGCTCGCTTAGTGTATATATATATATATATATATATATATATATATATATATATATATATATATATATATATATATATATTTTGAATTGAGAACCTCCTCTTTCTTGGAAGTCGGTTGAAAATAGTTATTATTCTTTTTTTTTATTCATTTTTACTGATTTTTTTTTATTTTTGTGCCACATACAACTTAACATATGCTAGAATCAAACCTGTAACCACTGATTTTTGTTATCAATATCACTATCTATAATTATGATTGAACCAATATAATAAACAGTTCACAAATATTGTTTAAATTCACATATTATAATTACTCGCACGTGTACGAACATTCATTATGTAGAATTAATTACATTATTCTATATATTATATTAATATGTATAACTTTATGTAATACTAGCGACTTACCCTCACTTCACTTGGGTACGACGCAAGCAGAGCTTTTTTTACGGAATCCAAGTTGCTAGCCAATTATTTTTTATTATTTTATTTTGTTCACTGTTTTTATTTTATTAAGTACCATCTTTATTTAAGTCTGTGAAAGCTCCATCTGATCGAGCTTTAGTAGTTAAATTAAGCTCTTTCTTTCCCTAATGCTACTTCTCAACTGTAAACGTTGTTTGTGGTCATTTAGCTTTCCATAGCAAAGCTTCAGCCAGTTCAACAACACATTACTCGCTGTGATAGTGCAACGATATCAGCGTCTGAATGGCTTAACGACCGTAGTTTCTCAATGTCCAAATCGAAGTTAAGAACATTATACGAATATATTTGAGTCCGTATCGAGTAGATTAGTGTAGTGGATTTACTCTCGGAAGATTGTTTTTTGAATATTTTATTAACCGACTTTAAGAAACAGATGGTTTTCAAAAACTGTATAATTTTCGATCACTTGTGTTCGTTCAGTGGTTGAAATTCAATCATAATCATTATTGAAAGTTTGAGGAAAACATATATAAATTCATATTTTTCCAACATAGAAATGTTAGAAAAATTTGATTTTTTTCTATTCTTTTACATTCGTTCGTAATATATTTGGGAATATTTTTTATATATAATTACAATACAAAACAGTTTTGTAAAATTATAACTAAACCTATCTATATTAAAAAAGACTGTTTTCAAAATATTTTTATTCATAACACTAAGGCTCGTCAATAGCTACTGAAAAAAAAAGAAAATCGGTTGACAAACAAAGGAGAAAAATGTACTGACCTGTTTTGTCGCTGCCTATTTATACATGGGTGTTTATATATATATATATATATGTATCAACTATCTGATATCCATAACACAAGCCTCGTAGCTTACCATGGAACTAGATGGTGCTGTGTGTTAATATCCCAAAATATTTATTTATTTATTCTTCTTTTGATTATTTACGAACAATATTTAGGGTCAGTTCTTAAAAATTTAATGGGAAAATACACCCCTTAATTAATGAATTGTTTATAACTCTTTAATACAAATAATTCTATGCACTGATAAGTTATATATTGAATAATTGGCACAACTATTTTTCAAGTGTTATTAGTTGTGTTTATTTAATAAAAATGCACATAAATCTAAAAAGATTTAGCAGTTTCGAGTATATTATGAACTACTGTTAATACTTTCTTAGATTTACGCGAATAATTGACATTTTAAATAAAACTATCTTTTCGAACTTTTTCTTAGGATTTATTTCGATTTTTAGTTCCCTAAGTTTTTAATGCTTTACGGCAATCATGGTTACGGGAGATACTATTGTTTTAGACATCTCAAGGGCATTAAATCGTTGATACAGACAGCATACACACAAAATAACAAAATGAATAAAAAAATACAAAAGACCTTAGTCTCTCAAGTGACCATGATTCCTGTAAAGTATTCGAAACATCGGGAACTATAAATCAAAATAATCCCAAAAGATAGCTTTATTTAAAAAGCTCCTGTTAAAATAAGTTTCATAATCGTTTAAAGTGTTAAGCTGACTATCAGCATATATATCATCATGCCAAATTTCATCGAATTCTATACAGTAGTTTTCCTGTGATACGGTATCGGACAGACAGGGAGACAGACAGACAGACAAAAATTCTAAAAACTATAGATTCGGCCGCTGTCAATCAATCAATATATGAGATTTCGATAGGATTTTCGAAAAAATATTTAATGTACAGATTCGACTCAGTTAAAATTTTATTACTATACGTATAAACGTAACTTTATATTATAATATGTTTATACCTACGTATGTATATTAGCCCTTTTAAGCTAACTAAATTAACCCTATCACATACAATTTCTAAGTATCTTAATGATCTGGCTTTTTACTACTTGCTAAATTACAAGAGCTTTCTCCACCAAAATCTATTTAAAGAGACCCGTCTAAAGATTATATTATGAGCTTGAATATCAACGGTGAAAGCTGGATAGAAAGCGTTTAGGCAAAATGCCAAGTTTTACAATTCAGGTAAGCGTATTATAGTTGTAATGGTTGTATCGAACTTTCAGACCAGCCTGGTCTAAAAAAGCTTACTACCATCTGTGGTTTGCCAGAAAAATTAACTAATTTTCAATTATGTTTGAAAATCTTTTCCAAAAATTTATCTTCTACTTTACGTTTTGACATACATTTTAATTGAACAGCATTAATATACATTAAATTTTATGTAGATCTTTAATAGATACACATAATATCAGGTTTTCTAATTAAATATTTTTTGGAAAATCTTATTGAAATAGACTTTATTATCGAGACAGAGGCCGAATCTATAATTTTTAGAATTTTTGTCTATGTGTCTTTCTGTCTATCTGTTACCACCACGGGAAAATCACTGGATAGATCTTGATGAAATTTGGTATGATAATTGCTTGTTATCAGGGTCAACATATAGGATACTTTTTACTGCGGGAAAATATCTCATTTCTGAGAAATTTATACTAAGTGTTAAAACGTAATTAGGGATGAACCCGAGCGGAGCGAGGGTGAGTCGCTAGTACAAAATAAATGAATACTAATATATGACAAAATTTGGCGTAATAGGATAATGTGTGGCGATACTGTGGAGGTTTCAAACTTGAATGGGATTAATAATTAATTAGATCATGCAAGCTTTATTATTAATGTTGCTCGTGGATCCTGTAGATAATATACGTTTAACCAGAATCCCATTATCTTACTACTTTATAAATACGAAAGTTTGTTACTCAATCAGGCCAGAACAGCTGAACGGATTTTGATGAAATTAAGCGCACAGAGATATATTCTAAAATAGCACATAGGTTACTTTTCATACCGGAGAACATACAGTTTCCGTGGGATAGATTTATTTATTTTTTTAACTTATCTTTATGTCTAGCAACAAAAACGTGGGACTTTCATATCAACTTACTAAAGTTTTTAGACCTCCTTAACTCGATCCTATTGCAAAATTGACTTAGCTGACGTCTCTCACCTATAAACTATCACCTTCCAAATTTCAGTTTAATGGGTCAAGTACTTTCGAGTGTTGTTGTTTATTCAGTGAGTAAAAGACCTTTCACTTTTATATAAATAGGACCTAGGCGACCGAAATTCGCTCCGAGTTTTTTCTTGTTATATCGTATTTTTTAGGTATAAAAAAACTAAAAATTCGAATAAATACAAATAAAAACAAAAATAAAAACTTTGTATCCGACAGGTATTCGAACCCGGACACTTGTGATTGTCAATCTTGCACCTTGGCCGCTTGATCTTCATACTTGTGCCTAAGTACAAGACTTTATCGACCATATTTTGCTTGGAATAATGCGAAAGATAGCCGCATGAAAACTCGAAAACATCCGTTTTCCCAGACATAAAACTAATCTAGATCGATTTTTCGCCCCCGAAAACCTCCACATACCAAATTTCCGAGATAGCCAATATAAATAAATAAATAAACAAAAATTGCTAGTTTACATATATTATTAGATAAATATTTAGTCAAGGTCTTATTCAAAAAGTGTCAAAAGGATGTTTATTCTATCCCTGTGCATGAGTTTATAAATACGTAATAGGGTACGAAGGGACTGATACAAACATACGTATGTGCAAAGCCCCTTGCATTAATTTTTAATGCTACAGAAAATTGCGTATTATAATTTCCAAATTGATTTTCGTGCGGAATGTGTTTGCGATATTATGGAGATTAACTAAATAAATTCATATGTTGGGACATTAACACACAACACAATCTAGTTCCATTGTAAGCTACGAGGCTTGTGTTATGGATACCAGATAGTTGATACACTACACATATATAACTTTTAAATAGATACATATTATAAATATAAACACCCATGACTGTACAAACATTTGTGCTCATCACACAAATGAATGTCCCCAGCGAGACTCGAACCCGCAACCGCTGGCACAGCAAGTAGGGTCACTACAAACTGAACCAAACGTGTCGTCAAGCATTTATTTAGATTCACATATAAATAAACGTATCCTATTAAATTATTTTTAACTTCACGAAAAATATTCATAACGAAAAAAAATACTCGAGTAAACTTTAAATATTTCATTTCATAGCTCATGTTAAGAGTATTCTAGTGGAATAACGAATGGCAGTGAACAATACCTAAGTATTTCAAATATTTCTAGTATTAATCTTGAAATATTTTGTTCAATATCGTTATCGTTATTTTTAAGATTCTTTAAATTTCTATTATATCATAGAAAAAAAGCTTTTCAATCCTATATTGTCATTTTTCATTTACATAGTAAAGTACTACATGAGATTTCGTACAAAAATACATCAAATAGAAATACAAAGAAGATTGATTCAGTATTTATTTGAACGGCTCTTCAATAAACTAACTCATAATAAGTACATTACAAAGCTTTCAAAAAATACAAAACTTGCAAAGTTTAAAATACTTTAATTGTAAAACAAATTGTACATTGAACCACTCGTTAGAATTAAGTCGGTTTTATTCTAATAGAATGTGGAACGTAAATTACTCGTAGTTACGTTTTATTGTTTCCTGTAAACGCATTTATGTGAATGTGGCTTTGAATAATAAATTTTAATAAGACTTTGTTTGTTTTCTTAATTAAAATTTTCTTTGTGATAAAGCGTTTATCAACAAACTTACTACGTACTTAATATATATATATATATATATATATATATATATATATATATATATATATATATATATATATATATATATATATATATATATATATATACGGTCGAATTGAGAACCTCCTCCTTTTTTTGGAAGTCGGTTAAAAATATAATGAATAATAATGTTTTACACATTACATGCCTTTTCATTATGTTTTATACATAAATTATAATTGTCTTGGTTAATAGTAACCGAAAAACGTCCCACTTCTGGGCAAAGGCCTGCCATCAATACAAATGTGATTAGTGAACTATGAAGTCCAAAACTTGACTGTTCTTTCAGACATACAGGTTTTCACCATAAGAGTGGTAATGTTGAAAATAATTCACTCATGAGAATATCAGAGGCGCGACCCGGGATTTGAACACGTTTCACTTAGTTTCCCAAGCAAACGCATTACCAATAGATTAACATTTCCTTAACTGAATTTATAATAATAAAATTTTAATTAGTACTAAGCGCAATCTTTAATAATGTATCGTTTTTAATATTTGTGATTTTTTGTCGAAAATTGTATATAGAATCTAATATATTTAAACGACCAATTCTTGAATATTTATTTATTTATACCAGCGATGTCGGAAACGGCTCTAACAATTTCGCTGAAATTTGGTAAAATTGATCTAAATTAGTTTTATGTCTGGGAAAACGCGCGTTTTCGAGTTTTCGTGCGGTTTTCTTTTACATTATTCCAGTAAAAATATGGTCGATAATTTTTTACGCTCGGGCATAAGCATCGGGTCAAACGGAGAAGGCGCAAGATTGACATTCACAGGTGTTCGGCTTCGTATCCCGGTCGATTAAAAAGTTTTACTTTTGTTTTTTTATTTGTATTTATTTAAATTTTTAGTTTTTATCTAAAAAACACGATATAATGAAAAAGAACTCCGAGCGAAGCTCGGTCGCCCAGTTACTATGAATTATTCACGCTCTGATTTTGCTTTGAACGTTGTTAGCGAATTTATTTCATTGCGTTTGTTATTTGAAATTTTGCTGCCAACTTAGTATTATTAATTTTATATAATTAAATAAATAATTCCTGTTTATATGTTTTATTCATGTATCTAGAAAATGGCTGTAACGATTTCGATCAAATTTTGTATTGAAATAAAGTTTTGCTTTTTAAGTTTAGATCTATATGTAGTATTTTCTGAAAAAAAGCAGTTTTTACATCTTAGCCGAAAAAATATGATTTCATAAAACGCCATACGAGCTCAGTCGCCTAGTTGCTTATTAATTTAGTTCGCATACCATGTCAGATTATTAAGATCTACTTCACCGAAGGACTTAAATTCAAAATCGTTTAGTATGAATAAAATATACCTAGAGGTATTGCATAGATGTATTAACTGTTTTTGAGGTCGAGTAGCTAGCATATGCCGCTGCATATCTGAAGGTCCTGGATTCAAGTCCCGGGTCGGTCCAAGTTTTGGTATTGAATATTTCTGTCAAGAAATTCTCAGTAACAGCCCGGAGTTAGGAAGTTGGCGAGTGTTTTACCCCCGTGCCTCGGAGAGCACGTAAAGCTACCCTACGCCTTAAATCTCACCGGTTGTATCAAAGTATCGTCACATTGGACTTTGAGAGTGATAGGATTAGAGAGTACATGTGTCTGCGCTTACACTTGTGCTTTATAATAATCTCCTGCGCTAGTATCAGTGAGATTGGCTGCCGTTGCCGAAATCGATCAGGGGGACATTAATATTAAATATTTACGGAGTATCCTAAATATTTTCGTGTTTTGTAATTTGATTATAGTATTTTCCTTTTCTTCCAAATTCAGGTCATATTATGATCAAAGGTTTTCTTAGTCTTGGGAAAGGTATACTATACCACCTGCATACATACAGGTGGTTATGTGAACACTCACCGGCTAGAAAAGCCAGCTCGTTAAAACCGAAAGGAACATTTCCCGTCTTAATGGAGTGCCGAAGCATCACTTACGCACTCAAATCAACTCCACGATCCCCGAACGGCTGGCCTTCTGAGGCAGACCTCCCGAGCAATAAATCCGACATAAATTCGGCTGCTCTGTAGTGGGGTTATTTTTAAAGATATTTTCTATCGTCACGACTACTCATAGACTTTTAGTGTACCACTCAATTTATGGGTTTGTCACCACGGTAAAGTAGGAAGATTATATCCACAGCCTCCGTTTACCATCAAACGTACGCTTTAGCTCAGCTATGAAATCCAAAAATGGTCAAACTGATCAATCAATTAAAATTCAAAAAAATCAAAAGTGGCACCAAAGTAACTTACTATAGGTATATGTTAATTAATAAGTATTATAATTGAATATGGGATATTATTTATTTAATTTTGGCTGTTATTATATAATTATTAGTTTTTTTTTTAGAAAAAATCAAATAATTAGTAATCTTATTTAGTTTAATTTTTTTGAATTCATTTTGTTATTTTGTGGGTAGGCTGTCTGTAACAACTATATAATACCTTTGAGACATCTAACACCTTAGTCTCTCCTATGACCATGATTGCTGTAAAGCAATCGAAATTATGAGAACCAAAAATCAATTAAAATTCAATTATTTGAATAACATATTAGTTTCCATAACACGTAACCTTCTTGGTCTATCTTAAATAATTTACTCTTCTAGGTCAAAGTATGACATCACTATTTTTGGTGAAATTATTCCAGTTTGTCGCGTCTCCAATCCTTTAGCCTTTTATATGTAAGGAAACAATTTATGACGCCCCTACATAACGTATATGAAATGTTTCACGCGGTTTCCTTTTGGAAAACGATTGAGTTATGATCGTAGAGCGATATAGTATGATGTACGAAAGATAACCATGTAAATAAATATTAAAACTTTTACAAGTTTGTTAGCTATTTGGTTCAAAGTGGAAATATTTTTATTAAAAAATGTACCAATATTTATAAGTGAAACTGTCTGTCTGTGATTTAAGGAGGCTATGTTTAGCTGATATGGTTAATGCTCATCTCTTTTGTGCACTATAATATGGACTTCTTATACGCTAGTAGAGGATTTACTTAAAAGTATCTACTACGTGTTATAAAGAGACGAGAACAGGATATCAATCCATCCTCCCCCCCCCCCTTACCTTGTTTAGGGGGGGGGGGTCTCAGTAATCCAGCCGGGCGCGAAGCCAAGAAACGCACTGGGAGACAGCCCACCTCAGTGGGTGGTGCGGGCTATGTGGATTGCTTCTGGTACTTGATAGTAGAGCGGACTGTGGAGCAACCCCATGGTTGTTGTAGTCTGCTTCAGCAGACTTGCCGTTGGGCGTCGTGGTTGAGTGTGTAAGTGATCCTGCAACGCCCTATTAAGACGGGGGAAGTTCCGTTAGGTTTCAGTGGATAGCACTGGTTTTACCGATGAGTCCCACACCTCGTGCTTAAATTCATTTATAATATGGGATTAAGGTCAATAAGTTATTAATAGTATGAGGCTGTCTATTCAATTATAGCAAATTTGATACAGCAGTATTTTACGTCGAATAGGTCATATATAATTTCACAAACATAAGCAAACTAGCAAGCTCAGTGCAATTTTGAACCACAATGCTAATTTCCAGTGACATTTATATTTACGATTTCCATTCTCGCTTTTGGCAAATATTAGTTTATACGTGTTTAACGTGTTTAACGTGATGTGATGTAATCAGTGTTAGGCTATCACTAAACAACTTAATATAGCAGAATCAAATGGGAATAATCGGTTTTTCTCGAGGCATTTTTGTTTAAATGGAATGAGGGTTGTATCGTATTTGCTGGTACGGAGGTCACAGATTCAATCTTTACACAGTGATTCTGCATAAGATATAAACGTTATATTTTTAAACAAAACAATATTTTTCTTTCATAACTAGCGACTCACACTTGCTTCGCTCGGATTCATCTGTAGGTAGATTCTCCATACAAACTTTTGTCCCCATTTTCACTTTCTTAAGGGATGATTTCCGGAATAAAAACCTATGTCCTTTCCAGGATCTCAAACTATATTTTTACTAAATCGATTCAGTAATTCCAGAGATTACTTCCTACAAACAATCTCTCAAACTTACAAATTTTACCACATTATAATATTAAGTATGATAATGCTAGTGTAGGGTACAATTAAAATCTAGTATTCATTAAAAAAATACTTTTGTATTTAATGTTAAGTTCTTAGTTTAAGGCCATTTGGACAGAATTGTTTTAATGATAAAATTTTAAAACGTCATCAAAATCTGTAATGTTTAAATTACATAAACACAGAAACAGACAATGAAATTGTTAGTACTAAAATTATATGTATATTTGGCTTTGCAAAAATATCCTTGTGAGTATATTAAAATACTCCAAGAATGTATTATGACTGCATTAACAAAACATTATAAAAGTGGAACTGAGTGAGGTATACTCGCCCTAAAAGCAACAATTACACGACGAAAACGGAGTGTGACAGGATTTTAGGCTTACATACCACAGTGTATAAAGTGTGTACATTATGATATTTTGTATGGAGTTTTAAAGCAACGACCGTATAATATAGCATTTTATAATAATCGTTTTTCAAGTTATACTTAGTTCGGTAAAAAATATCAGAGTAAAATTTTTACAACACGCGCACACACCGACAGCCAAAAAGTGACATGATGAAGTTAGCTGCATTCCTCTTACAAACAGAGGGTTGTGGCATACGGGATGAAATCTTTAGCTGTTTTTGTTCTGTTACGTCAAAAAAGTATATACATTTTTTCGTTTATAAATAAGTATAAAGTTACTACATACATATATATATATAATCCAGTCTTCACAAGAAATACAAAGACAAATTACTCCTGTCTTATTATTATTACATAAAATTTACACATATTTTTATTGTTTTAAACCGATATTGAATTGAATTGTTTGAAATTTTAGAGTCTGTGTACTTTTTTAAATAAAAAGTAATTATTTAGTACTAGCGGCTCACCCTTATGTTGCTCGAAGTTGCCTCTAGACAAACAAAAACAAATCTATCCCACGGGAACCGTACATTTTTACGTTATAAAAAGTAGCCTATTTGTTATTCTGATATATGAACTATATTATTGTAAAGATTTATTAAAATCCAATCATTATTTTTTATGTACTAAGCTGTATAATTTATATAGTTTTTAACTATCTTTAATTTTCCGTGATAAAAAGTATCTAAAACGTTGACTGGGGATTTAAGGTACCACTATGCAAAATTTCATTAAAATCGGTCCAGCAGTTTCGGAGATTAGCTCGTATACACAGACAAACAGACAGAGAGACAAAAAATTTGAAAAAATCTGGATTTATTATATTTTTCTTCTTACATAACTCTGACTCGGTTTTTATATAATGTACAGACATTCGATTTTTTTTCTATGTACAGACATTCGACCTCTACAGTTTATTATATGTATAATAAATAATCAAAAAATATATATTTTATAGGAAATATAGTTTTAACTATTTCACTTGGACC
Source organism: Argynnis bischoffii washingtonia (assembly GCA_033884665.1). NCBI lineage: Eukaryota > Metazoa > Arthropoda > Insecta > Lepidoptera > Nymphalidae > Argynnis > Argynnis bischoffii. Next base: position 1,948,380 of record CM066610.1, read on the forward strand.
AATCGTGACGTAAATGGTTTGGCATGGGGTAAGAAAATTTGTATGCCGAGACGAAAGGGGACATGATACAAGAAAGAGAAAGCAAACATTAATAAACGTGGTTTACGTAACAGTGAGACGCTTGGTGGTAAAACAAAAACCATAATATACGAGTATTTGCACTTGAAAGTCGTTGGGGATGAATATTATCGTACCAGTGGTAGCTGTAGGCAGTGGTAGCCCAGTGGTAACGCGCTCGCTTGGAAAACCGAGTGAAGTGGGTTCAAATCCCGGGTCTCGCACCTCTGATATTTTCATGTATGAATCATTTCTAACATGATTACTACTTGCCTTACGGTGAAGGAAAACATCGTGAGGAAACCTGCATGTCTGAGAGAACCTTGCAAGTTTTCGAAAGACATGTGAAGTCCGCCAATCCGCACTTGGCCAGCGTGGTGGACTATGGCCTGATCCCCCTCGAATTGAAGGGAGGCCCGTACCCAGCAGTGGGACGTTAAAAAGGGCTGAATACATATAAATACATTATCGTACTAGGTAATGCACGCGGTTTCACTCACGTAACATTCAAGTTATACGGGTAAATTAATTTTAGCGAGAAAACTACACTAGATTTTCATTAACTTTAAAATTTATCTTCTATATTATATAAACTGGAAAGGACAAAACAATTCAGTACATTTTTCTTTGTTTGTCAACATATTCTTTTTTTTTTTTTGTTTAGTAGCTGTTTACGAGCTTTCTTGGGAAAAGTTAGTTTTTTTATAAAGTTAGGTAAATTCTATTCATAAATGTTTTCCTTGAATATTCAATAATGATGTCGAATTTTGACCTTCAAATTAAAAAAATACCTTTGGAAGGCGATTTTTTCTTACATTTTGGTATACGGGACCACTCTTTGGGTGTAATTATCTAAACAAACTATCTAAAAACATTCATCCGAATTTAGATCTATTATTTTAAGAATATATATCAAAACAGGATATAAGATCTCCTTTTAGAATTCTACTCACATCCGTTGAACTTTTATAGAAAAACACACGTTCACTTGTTCATAAACTTTCACATGTTCAATATCAATTTTGTTATAATAAGATAGGGCTTTGACAGGATATTATTCTACGATCGTTAAAGAATAGAAATCTAAATAAAAATATGGAAACTGAGACGACGTCAAGGTTTCTCAGGGATATTTTCCCGCAGTAAAAAGTATCCTGTACGTGGACCTGGATAACCGGCTGTTATCACTCCAAATTTTATCGAAATCGGTCCAGTGGTTTTCTCGTGATGCGTTCCCAGACAGACAGACGAAACAACAACAAATTCTAAAAACTGTAGATTCGGCCTCTGTATCGATAATACTGACTATTTCAAAAAGATTTTCTAATAAATTATAATAAATGTATACATTCTACCGAGTTAACATTTTATTATATTATTTATAGATTGATTACCAAAATGACATTAAATTTGTCATTTCAAAAAAAAAATAATTTCTATTTTTCAACGAACTTATCTTAGCTACAATATTATGTACACAAAATGTTTTAAATAAAACCATCTTTTCAGATTTTTTCGCGGATTAATTTTGATTTTTGGTTCCCGACGTTTCGATTGCTTTACAGCCCTCATGGTCACGGGTGAGACTAAGGTTTTAGACTGCTCAAATATCATTAATAACTTCAAATGAAAAATTAGCCACCACACGACATTTTTTTTTAATATCCAAATACATCCAGCTGTCGTCAGCAGTGTGAAGAGTAATGAGCTTACACACATAAAAACTTTCACATATTTTATAATAGCACGAGCGACTCACCCTTGCTTCGCTCGGGTTTGTCCCTAGGTTGCTTCCCCATACAAACTTTCACTCCCTTAAGGGCTGATTTTCGGGTTAAAAACTATCGTATATCCTTCCCAGGGCCTTAAACTATCTTCTTACCAAATTTATTCTAAATGAGTTCAGTAGTTTCGGAGCTTACGTGATACAAAAAAATAAAAAACAATTTTTTCCTCTTATTTATTATAATAGATGATTCAAACATTAAAAACCTTTAAGATCTAGACTAATACCATTATTTCCAAACCCTCGTCGGCAAAGAAAAATTGCCACAAAATAGGGCATATAATAGGGTAATTTACTAGATTCCGGCCCCGCCTAGAGCTTACAACGTAAATAAATGATTTATAAAAGCTTCGGACATAAAAAATATAGAGAAGAGGATATTTATAATTCTGAAAGTTTTGGAGAAAAAAAAGGTTTTTTCCTGATTTCTGAAATAATATTACAGTCTCTATAAATTACTACAACTATTTAATAAGAAATGCCTATGCTGACCAAAATTAATTAAGATTTTCTTGCTAGTGTTGGAAGAAGTGGAAAATCTATTTTAGACAAATCAGATGAAAATGTTTTAAACTATTAGATTTGAATGTTTCAATTATATACGGTACTTATAAGAAAAAGGCAATTTATTAAATTTTTGTCTGTCTGTTTGTTCTGGCTAATCTCCGAAACGGCTGAACTGATTTTGACGGGACTTTCACCGGCAGATAGCTGATGTTATAAGGAGTAACGTAAGCTACTTTTATTGTAGAAAAAAACTAGGGTCCCGTTCAAAAAAATTAAAACGTACGTAGAAACGCGACCGAGCGAAAATAGGGTAAGTCGCTAGTTTTGATTAAAATCTCAGCAAAGGAAGGTCTTTTTGTAGTACACAATAGCATATTACATAATGTTTTCAACTCAAGGCCATAGTCCGATCCGTCCCTACCAAATTGGCAGATTCTTTGTGAACTAAGCGAGAACGTATTTAGGTTAGCTTTGTCTGGGTTTTTCCGTTTTATATATAACGAAAGGAAATTGAGATAGTCGAGTATTTGTTCTAAAATAACTCTTTAGTTACATTCGAGATAGAGATTCTGTTTCTTTTTTGAGCGTTTTCAATTATGATTGATAAAAATAAATTTAATTATAATAACCGAATATAATTTTGTAAGTAGTTGTGATGACCAAATAATTTATTTTTATATTACAGTGCAAATTTTGAATAGTTTATGTGCTAAGAATGTTATTTTGATACTTTTTTATTTCCTGCAAATTTTCATAAATTTAACAATCGAGTTGAATCTCTTTGTTACAAAACCTCTTTAAATCTTCAAAAGTTGGGAAAAAAGTATAAATGAAATAAAAAACAAATTTATTATGGGAAAAAAGAGTGAAATGCGGTTTCCCATTGAAAGCTTTCCGGAATTTCCCAAAGGTTTTACGTATATCGCTTTTGGCTAATGGTAGACTCCATTTAAAATTCACAAAAAATTGAGAAATTTAACATAAAATAAATGAATAATGGCAATAAAATATTTCATTTATATTAAAAAGAACTCTCTTTTATTTCATTTATTTTAGAGATCTGTACGTCTGTTATAATTTACATTTATGTTTTCAAACCTTTCTTCTAATCTGTTATAGGGTAAAACTATACAACAGAGCGACCTACCTGGTATAACTATATCTAAGAATCATCCATACCCCATATATGATATATGTATGTATACAATAAGAATTTATTCAAAGTCGACGGCACGTTTGGCTCAGCTTGTAGTGATCCTACTTTTTGTGCCATCAGTCGCGGGCTCAAGTCCCGCTGGGTATACATTTGTGTGATAAGCACGAATGTTTGTACTCTAGTCATGGGTTTATATTTATAATATGTCCATAACACAAGCCTCTTAGCTTACCATGAAACTAGATGGTGCGTGTGTTAATGTCCCAACATATTTATTATCAAAATCGGTCAAGACGTTTAAGAGAAGAATTATTACGAACAGACGTACACTAAGATATCATATATATTTAATCCAAATAATATATAGAAAAGTGTTTTAAAAAATTAAGTGTTTTTATAACCACTTACTGGTAAAATATTGACAAAGCCAAAACCTTGAAAAGCAAAGTAAACAAAAAGGTATCCTAGACAAAGAAAAAGTTTTATTACTTCATATAAATTCAAGTGATACTATAAACGAAAGGGCAAATGAACATTACGTAAGAAAGAAACACTTAAAACTTTCACACTTCGGTCTGTCTGTTACTGATCTTGAATTTAAGAACTTTAGAGAGCCCTTTGAGATAGAAATGGTAAATTCAAAATATTACGTAAATTAGATCTTATATTAACTCACTTTTATTAGCTTTACTTTGATAAGTGCCCGCTGAGGCACTGAGGTCTAGTGGTTAGCGTGTACAATGCCCGGAGGTCCTAGTTTCGAGTCCCGGATCGGACCAAATTAATTACTAAGTTTTCTGTTAAGATGTTCTCAGTAGTAGCCTGGCAGTGTTCATCCTTGATCCTCGAAGAGCATGTACAGCTATTGGTCCTGCGCTTTCAAATGATCAAACTTAATGAAATATGGTTATTATTAAGATGATCTCATTATTGAACCAGAAGTTAAAAAAGCCAACTCTAACGCAGCTAAAGCAGCTAGTAATATCTGAACTTATCAGTTACCTTATTATCTTTTTAATTTGTTTTGATAATTTCCATAACATAAACATTTTTTTTAAAACTATAGTTATTATCATAAAAAAGTAAAGTCAATTTGTCTGGAAGTAGAAGATGACCTCTAGGAATACTTAACTTAAACAATTCTTGAAGCTTTAGAAACTTTGCGCAAAAATGATTATAATAAGGAAAATAAATAACAAACTTATTTTTTTTATTTTATTTAATTTATTTATTTTTGGGAAACAACAGTGACATAATCCTAATTAATAATTACAAACTAAAACATTCACACACCAGCAAAGTTTCCACCTATAAATAAGTCACAGGAAGAGTAAACAATTTGTTTTAACTTTAAAAACATAAAACAAAAAAATGATATAAGTCAAAATTATAAAAATAAAAAAAAAAACAAATTATAAAATCAAAAAAATAAAGCAAAACTTTAACCCTAACAGAACATAATAAAAATAATTATAAAAAAAATACGTAATTTTTATTTCTTTCTTGCGCCTATAGGACATACAACCATTTCTTTTCTAAGTTGATCACCGCATGTTGAACTGGAGTAAATAACAGAATCCTGCAGCTGTAAAATCCTGCAGGATTTGCCTTAGAGATAAACTGTATGTTTCATATGGGCCTACAAAGTTGTTCAAAGAAATAATAGATTGTTATTCATATATTAACGTATTATGAATAAATCTACACTAATATTATAGAGGCAGAGTTTTTTGTTTATTTGAATGCGCTAATCTCAGGAACTTCTAATCCGTTTAAAAAAAATCTTTTTTGCATTAAATAACCCGTTTATTGAGAAAGACCATAAGCCATATATCATGCTACTACCCAAAGGAGCGGAGCAGTTATTAAAACGGGCATAGTTCATACATTATTGTAAAACTATATAAAAAATTGGGACAAACCCGATTGAAGTGAAGGTGAATCGCTAGTATAGGTATATAGAAAATATAAAATAGGCGAAGTTTGTATTCTGAGCTTTCAAAAGCATATTATAAAGCGATTATCAATTTGAACGTTTTCAAATCCAGCAGGACAATTTTCGTAATTTACGTTTTAACATATTCATGTGCACGATTTTCAGTCTGTTAGTACCCATATTTTATATGAAATTATTTAACTTAGGCTTTCTTTATGACTTTAATCTTATTAATATTATAAAGGTGAAAGTTTAGAGGGATGTTTGGATGTTTGTCACCCAGTAACGCCGGAACGGCTGAACAGATCTGGATGAAATTTGTCACAGGTATATTTTATAGTTGTGAATAGCACGTATGCTAATTTTTACCCCAGAAAAATGTACGATTCCCTTGGGATAACTTTGTGTCTGTTTTGCCGCTAGTTATCAATAACTTGGCCAGCGTGGTCGACTATGGCCTGATCCCCTTCGTATTGAAAAGAGGCGCGTGCCCAGCAAATGTTAAAAAGGGCTGAATTCACTAAGCAAAACTATAATTTCATAGTTTTTATCTCAAACTCAAATGCTTTACAGCAAAAATAGTCACGGAAGATACTAAGGTTTTTAACGTTTCGTAATGCATAATTATTACGAACGATGTCTAATCCCTCACTAAAAAATCATTCAATAATTTGGGAGAAAAGAGAACAGTCACTAAAATTACCTTACAATATTAAATATGTCAAATATTTGCGTAAGTCTAAGAAAATATTACTACAAATATTCAGCATTTTCACTAGGTAGTTCTAAGTAGTATTGAAAGCGTGTTAGTTTTGAAAATTGAGTCGCATGTCTGAGATTTTCATGTGTAAATCTTATTTCAACATTACAACTACATAATTGCTACAACTTCATTAGAAAATGTACATTTCTGAGGGAGCCTAACTAGTTTGAAAATAAAGACATGTGAAGTGCGTAATTCTGGAGGAGACCAATATATACCAATATACATCCAAAACATGACATTCATTTTTAGGGTCTATATTAATATCTGTCTTGAGTGGAAATCGATTATGCCACCACCAGCTCAGGTTCCTTTCGTTAGATGGTCATTTTAATTAAAAATAAAAAGTATTTCATCATTTCGATTTCGTAAGAGTATTTTATCCCTAGAATATCTTGATTTTAAAATAAACTCTGTGAAATCCAAAAGAAATTTCAGCTCTTGATTAAAAAAAAAAACGAAATTCAAAAATTCGTAACTGAATCAACCTCAATTTATATAACTGTATTAAAATTAAAAATTGCGACAGCTGTATATTTTTTTCGTCAACGCTTTTCTTATTGAATTATAAGCAAAAGTATGGTAATTAGGGAGGCAGGTGAAATGTTACTTTGAAGTTTTTATTCGAATTAACCGAAAGAATTTTACGAAAAAAAAATCAGGTACAAATTTCTGAAGACATCTGTACAGATAATAAATAAATATAAATATGTAGGGACATTAACACAAAGCACCATCTAGTTCCATGGTAAGCTATGAGGCTTGTGTTATGGATACCAAATTGTTGATACACTACAATGAGATGAGATATTATAAATTTAAACACCCATGGCTGGAGAACAAATATTCGTGCTCATCACACAAATGAATGCCTCCAGTGGGCTCGTCCTGCGACCACTAACACAGCAAGTAGTAGAAACTAAGCCAAAATTGTCCTCGAAAAACAAATGTTTTGATATAAGCGAGAAACTTGAACTTTTATCTTATTCGTCAGTCCCATTGATAGTGATTTATGATCAATGGGGTTTACATAGAATATCATTATTATATCGTTGAATAATAGAAATCTAAAAAAGAATTATGAATGCGTCCCTAAATACGTTTTTCTCCTTATAACATTAGCTATCTGCCAGTCAAAGTCCCGTCAAAATCAGTCCAGCCGTTTCGGAGATTATTTGGAACAAACAGACAGACCAACATTTTTAACATTGTGCTTTTCTCATAAGTACCGTATATAATTTCATATGCATTTGTTAAAAAGCTGTTATTTTGACATTACAAACAGACACTTCAATTTTATTTATCTGTATATGATTACTGACTATATAAAATACATATTTATATACATACGTACAGTAATTATTTTAAATATTTATTATGTGTCCAAAAGCTTATTACATTTGAATAAACAAGATATAAAAATATTCTTGTATCAATTACTATTAAGCGAGATAGATATATTTACAAGGTATACCAACTAATCGCTTTCCAATACCAATTGGCAGATCGTTCTAAGCCTCAGCCATCACTACGATTGCCTAATCTATTTCGAATGTACTGAAATCAAAATATTATGTAACGATCCAGGTATTTCATATAATCTAGGTTATTTTTCTTGTAGGCATCAAGGGATGACTGTTTTTATAAAATAAATAAGGAGAATAATAAATAAAACTGGTTTCAAAGCATTGATCAAAAAGTACTATATACACAATCCCATACAAAAATTCTCTTAAAACTGTCATCAATTGTGTTTAGGTATTACTCTAGTTGAAATAAATATACAACAATGTAAATTGAGTCTTAAATACAATGATTAAAGTTGTTTTTTAAAAAAAATATGTTAAAAGCACGCTCAAATATACAAATAACGAGTGCTCATTCGGTGAAGACATTTTTTGTCACTAATTGTATATCTAGTACTTCAAAATATTAATTACTAGCGACTCACCCTCGCTTCGCTTCGGGTTCGTTCCTAGACAAAAACAAATCTATCCCACGGGAACCGTATATTTTTCCGAGATGGTATATAGCCTATAGCCTTCTTCAGTTAACGGGCTATCTAGTGCAAAAAGAATTTTTCAAATTGGATTAGTAGTTCCTGAGATTAGCGCGTTCAAAGAAACAAAAAAACAAACAAACTCTTCAGCTTTATAATATTAATATAGATTATTTTTACTTTGTTAATATTATCTAGTTAAATTGATTAAATTAACGTGTTAAGTAAAACTAACAAATATGTCTGCTTTTATTATATTTTTACTCTTAAATTACTCAACAGATCAATTTTTGGCAAGAAATGTAGATTTGAGAATTGATATTATAGGGATGGACTTTCCCTACCTATCACCCCATACTCTCGCACTATACTAGAGGGACCCGAGCAAAATTAGTATATACATTTGTAGGATTCCGTACCCAAAGGGTAAAACGTGACTCTATTACTAATATTTCGCTGTCCGTCCGTCTGTCTGTCTGTCTGTCCGTCTATTACCAGACTGTATCTCCTTTGTTCGTTTTTGCTCTATATTGATAACGGCAACAGGTAGGTGCTTGAAATATTCACAGAATATTAAGTTATATATTTACTTTAATAAGCAATAATTAAATTAAAATAAAATAATAAAAAATACTTAAGGGGGGGTTCCCATACAACAGACATGATTTTTTCGCCGTTTTTATAGATAATGGTACGGAACCCTTCGTGCGCTAGTCAGACTCGTACTCGGCCGGTTTTATTAATTTTAATATGAAATATTTTAATTTTTCAACTGACTTCAAAAAAGGAGGAGGTTCTTAATACGGTTTATTTTTTTATGTTTGTTACCTCAGAATTTCGTCATTTATTAACCGATTTGGCAAATTCTTGCCGACTTCAAAAATATCTTATCAAGGTATCTATAGTAAAGAAAACTCCCATTCAGTTATTTTTTACTTTTTATTGTTTTGAAGTCGGTTTTTTTAAATTTTTCATTAATTACGATGCCAATACTGTGAATACTTTAGTTAAGTATATTGGCAAGAGAGGTCTATCAACTAATTTATCTGTGGGCTCTGAGCGGGACAACTTAAGGATTGATAGCGATAGTTGCCACATATTAGTTAAAAGACGAAATATTGCAGCGTTCATTTTGTGCAAAGTACAGGAAGCTCAAGTGACATTTAACCTATTTTCAAATTAAATAAAAAGCTTTTAATACAGACTATATTAATAACTTGCAAAATAAAACTAGGGACTCACGTGGCTTGTAGGAAAAAAAGTATTTATACATTTTTTATAGATAATTTTATGGTCTACAATTTTTGTCTGACGTATTTTTATAATAAAACTTACCGCTTTGCTGAAAATCGCGAAAAACTCAATTTTTTGACCTTTGACCTTAAATTAAAAAAAATCATACAGGGGAAAGATGGGGAACTTTCAAATATTATTTATAATTATATTTTGAACGATTTCACCAATTTTCAGCTTGTTGTAAATTTATGTAGCTTCGAATGTCTAAATTGACCGGACTATAATAAGAAATTAAAAATTAAAATATATTATTGGAAAAATTAACATAAATTATCATAATAGTTTTTGTTCGCGAATTTTTTTTTGCGATAAGCCGAACGGTGTCAAAGGAGAGCTTATGTCAAATCCCAGGATGCAATCTACGAGTATGTCCATGCCAAATTTTATCATAATCTGTTCAGCGGTTTGAACGCGAAAATGTAACAGACCCAGTTACTTTCACATATAATATTAGTATCTTATAATCAAATATCAGAAATTCTTGTACATATGTATACGTCGTGTATCTCGGAAACGGCTCTAACGATTTCGATCAAATTTTGCATTTTAAGTTCTCTATAATTCTTTCTAGTTCTAAGTCTATATAGTCTTTTCTGAAAAAATGCAATATTTTCCCGAAAACGCCGTGAAAAGCTCGGTCGCCTAGTACTGGATATAAATAATTTGACTATAAATATAAAATAGTAGTTGTGTCAAGATATTCATAACTTGTAAAGTAGGTAGTACATTATTTATTAGTATAAAGTCACTCTATTTTAATTGTAGAGCAATATTATATGAGAATCTCTCTATTTCTATTAAAGTAAATAATGACACGCTCGATGGAACAAACATAGCCATCTTCATCATAATATTAATAGTTGTTTATCTTCAGAGTCATTGTTAGTATATACGTATAAAATGTTTTACAGCTTCGTGGTAACGCGCTTGCTTGGAAAATCGAGTGAAGCGGGTTCAAATCCCGGGTCTCGCACCTCTTATATTTTCATGTGCGAATCATATCCAACATAATTACTACTTATCTTACGGTGAAGGAAAACATGGTGAGGAAACCTGCTGTTTGAGAGAAATGGCAAGCTTTCGAAAAACATATTAAGAAGTCCGCCAACAAGTATTTGGCCAGCGTGGTGGACTATAGCCTGATCTCCCTTTAAGGGAGGCCCGTGCCCAGCAGTGAGATATGAAAAAAAAGCTGATTACAACAATGTAAATTCTAAGTAAGATATGATTGTAACAGATTTTCTTTCTTTTAAAAATTTTAGTACTGCAGTGACAATTTTGTTGGATGTCAATTTTATAATTAACGAGCGACCCTCGCCTCGCTCGGGTGGTCCCTAGGTATGTTTTAAATAGATATTAATAGCTATTAGCCAGCGTTAACCATGTTTTTTTTGTCGTGAATTTTTCCAATATTTAAATCGTTATTCTGCTATTAATATATGATATATATATAATATAATATAAATGGTGTAACTAACCCGACTCGTTTTATATAATACTAGCGACTCACCCTCGCTTCGTTCGGTTTCGCTCCTCACTGTAGCTTCAATAAAAATAAATAAAAATAGTTCAAGAATGAACTAAAGAAAATATAGTCGAAGATATAACTAATTTGTTTTATTTTCCGTTTTGGAATATCCATATATATTTTAAAAGTTTGAGTAAAACCCAGAATTCCTTATTTTAAATGAAACTTGACAAAAAAAAACGCTGATTTATTTTGATTTTTGGTTTGCTTTAGTTGGGGAACCAAGAATCAAAATAACCAAACCAAAAATATATTTTTATTTAAAATATATTTCTTTTAAATTAAATTTCAAGAAAATTTAAATAAATTTCTTATAAATCTAAGAATACTATTTATACATTCAATTTTAAATTTTAGGTTTTACTTATTGACGAAAATTCTATAACCAGTTGGAAAATAAATATCCCAGTCCTGAAAAACCCACTCAGTAAGTTTCATTAAAGACCTAAAATATTTTCTACATTAACTCGTTACACGAAAGCCTAAATAGTTTTACATAAACTTTGACTTAAGCCTGAAATTTAACTTACTATGTGATGTATATATACTTGTTATATTATAAAGAGGCATAGTTTGTTAATTTGTTTGTTTGTTTGTTTAAACGCGCTAATCTCAGGAACTACTAATCCGATTAGAAAAAATCTTGCATTAGATATCCCGTTTATTGAGGAAGACTATAGGCTATATGTCGTCCTGAAAAAATATACGATTCCCGTGGTATAGATTTGTTTTTATCTAGGGACGAACCTGAAGCGAAGCGAGAATGAGTCGCTAGTTATAACATAAAATCATACTATTTGAAGCAGAACAAATCAATAAATAATAATACTGGGTTTATAAGAGCAAGAAAATTTCTGAAATACACTTCGTTTAATAATATCAATGAAAGAAAATTCTCACAAGCTATTGAATCATAAAATAATTATAGTTTCTAAAACATTTTGCTCTGCATATATATATATATATATATATATATTCTGAGTAAATCTTAAAATCCATCCAATAAAATCAATTAACCATACATTATAAAATTTTGTAATTACTAGTGTATAATATGTATATAAAAGACACTTATATAGCATTTTTTTCATCTGTATAGTGCTAAAACTTTAAATTTTGAAATACGGACGGATAGACAGACAAAAAGGATAATGAATTATAAGAGATAGAAAATAGTACTACACTTGTACAGCATGGGTTGTATATTATATAATTTATGTGTATACAACTTAGTTAAGATTTTACACTATTACCTATAAAAATTGCATTGAAATCTGCTCAGCAGTTTTTGTGTGACAGGGAAAATATATGTATATAACTATCTATTCTGACAAAATTTTAATTATTAGCGGTTAGATAGAGGTTCTTTTTCTCTTCCTTTGCTGTTCTTTTCTGTTTTTGTATATTTTTTTCTTATCACTTGGTACTTACTACTCCCGATGACATAATGCAAAATAAGCTTTCTAAAACTATTAGAAAGCTACATATTATAATTTAATTTAGTATAATAATTTCATTTTATAGATCAATCTCGTTCGTGCCTTTTCCATCCTACGTGACATTGGCGAAGTAATCTGTTCTTAACTGGCACGTTTGGAACCCATTAACAACAAAATTGAATTGAATAGTTAAAAAGCTTAGATTAAACAACGTATTCGTAAAATCGTTAAAAATCTGACTAAGGTTTTAAAATACCGAGTACCTTATAAATGCTTACCTAAAACACTTATCAATTTACCTATAAAGTTAAAATAAACTCAAATCAAATCTAAACTAAGAAATTCAGTACACACGACTACACAAAAGATTTCCGACTGCTTTAGACTGCTGACGCTACAAATTACTCGGTTGTTAGAGAACAGCGTCAGACCCTCGCTTTTTAGCTTACTTTACACTTCTTTATTACTTAAAAGATATATTGCTTCAATTAAATTAATTACTCTTAGTATCAGGAAAGGCAGTAGTAGCCCAGTAAAGTGCTCGCTGAGAAAACTGAGTGAAGCGGGTTCAAATCCCGGGTCTCGCATGTCTGATAATATCATCTGCAAATCAACTACAACGTGATTACCAAATGTTTTTGACATTTTGATGTTACTAAAAAGACACATGAAGTCCGCTAACCCGCACTTTGCCAATGTGGTGGACTATGGCATAATTCCTCTCGTGTTAGCAGTGATGCTACATAGGATTGAATACATACATATTACATATGTACATACCCTAGAATCTACGTATAGAAAATAATATGTATATATAATAAAAAAGACATTATAACAATGTTACACTAAGATGCCGCAGTGGTAGCCCAGTGGTAACGCGCTTGCGAAACCGAGTGAAGCAGATTCACATCCCTGCTCTCACGCCTCTGATATTTTCATGTGCGAATCATTTCCAACATGCTTACCACTTATCTTATGGTGATTAAAAATATTGTGAGAAAATCTGCATGTCTGAGGGAACCTAGTAAGTTTTCGAAAGACATGTGAAATCCGCCAACCCGCACTTGGCCAACGTGGTAAACTATGGTCTGATCTCTGTCGTATTTAAGGGAAGCCCGTGTCCAGCAGTAAGACGTTATAAGGCTGAATAATTACACTAAGATATGAAATGGTTTTTAAAAAAGTGTAGTGTAAAAATATTTCAGGTGATAGGATCTATTCGTATACGGTTGATGCCAATAATAAAAATCTATTTACATATCTGTGGTTTTCCTTACTAGAGATAGAAATTCGACACAATATACAATATATATATATATATGAAACAGTCGTGTTAGTTACACCATTTATAACTCAAGAACAGCTGGATTTTTTGGATTTCTCTTAGTCCGGAATAGGATAATAAGTGTTAAAACATCAGAAAAATAAAAAATATAATTAAAATTTATATGGCTAATGCTGGCAAATAACTATTTTGAATATCTATGTAAAACGTACCTAGCGACAAACCCGAGCTAAGCGAGGGTGAGCCGCTAATTTTAAATAAAACTATCTTCTAGATTTATTTTGATTTTTGGTTCCCGACGTTTTGAATGCTTTACAGCAATCATGGTCACGGGGAACGAAATAATTCGAAAAGATACTTTTGTTAAAAATGCCCTACCATAAGTAAGATATGTTAAACATTTAATTCAAGAATACCTGGATAGATTTCTATAGAAGATGTTCAAGATATAATAATTTTGCAACTATGTAAATAATCTTTCGACATCAGCTTTAACCGTCTTTAATTGTCCTATCCGTTTGAAACTTTGTATGTGTATTCCAACCAGACGGTCAGTAGAACTTTTTAATAGCTACTAGGTACTAAAATCATCAAGTTAAGAGTCATTTATTTAGTTTTAACAAGTTTCTCACAGTTGTTTTTTTAACTAGATAATAGTCTAACTCGTATATTGAACTAATTTTAATTTTTTACTGTTAGAAGATAACATGAGTAATTTATAAAAGCGTTAATAGAATTTATTATTGAAGAGTGAGGAGCCATAGGCAAAACTAGTAGATGGTTTAATAAACATATGATCGCTTTATTAGATGTAGACAATACAATATGATTCAAGTTGTAACCCATATGATCAGGAATACAAGGAGACAAACGTATTTGATGCCCTGAAGTCAGTCAAACTCGGAACTATGACATTATGATATTGTGATACATTGTATAGTGATGTCGTAATTAAAATTAGTAGTACCTATCGATATTTCTAAAATTAAGTTTGTTTTAAGTATATAAGGTGCTTCACAAAAGAGAATGCACACAGACATTAAAATAAAGTCTGCTACAAAGAAAACGTATCTTTTTTTGTAACTTAACACTCGCTCTGTTACATAATTAAAAAAGCATAAAGTATTGTGTTACTCACTTCAGTCAACATCCCACGTCACTCAGACAACTTGAGACCACTATGAAGATATGACAGAACATTAGATGTACACAACACAGATAGTGTTGTGTTGACGCTAATATCGATGTCGATATAATAATATGACAGTATTATGAATTTTGTTTATATTCGTATTAATATTATATTAACATTTTCATAACAATGTTTCTTAAAATAAAATTTTCTAAAGTATATATTTTATTAATTTGTTTATTAGTAGTAAATGAAATTAGTGCTTACTTTGAAAAAGAGGAAACGCAATGGTAGAGAAAATGTCTTTTTACTTCTTAAACGGATGAAAAATCGCTGTCGGTTATTTTTAGGACTATTATTGTATTCTTACGTATTTTTAATATTACTGATTATTACGTGAGTATTAACTTAGAGTATGCCAGTGTGTCTTATCGATTTGCCTTTTGTTAACTTTTAGAGTGTATTTGAATAATATCGTTATATTATAAAGAATGTAATCTTGAAATATTTTATTTATGTTTTATTATATAAAATTCGGTTATTAGTTACACGTTGCGTACAGAAACAGCCCAGGCTGATATTATATGATGGACGGTGTGGCTTAGTTTAATGTATTTTTTTGAGTTTTATGAAGGTGAATTTCATTATATTTTGAAATATTGTGTAAACTTATTTATTTTAAAAATTGTATTGACATTTATTACTTTATATGTAGCGCTAAAAAAGTTTTAGGTTGATAAAATATTATTACAACCACATTAGAAGTAATGGTGCCATAAAACGTTTATTGGTACTTAAAATGATCTACAAATTACAAAACTTCTTTCCATGTTCTACATAAAAAAGAAACCGAAGTTCGTGCCGTAAAATACATATCGACAATGTTTATTATATTATGGTAAAAGTATATCTCATAAATACTTTTATCGCAAGCATAAAAACTGACGTCGATTACAGTTTACGACATCTATCGAATCGATAAATCGATAGACTTACCACGATAGTTCTCTGTGACATCACTATTTTATGTATGCTTGAACCGAACAAAGGGTCTTTACTGCCTTGTTTATCGCCGACCGCAAGTATTTCAAGCGAAATGTTCGTTTAAGTCTCGTCCCTATGGTCCTTGAGATTTGCGTAAATTATATGACTATAATACATCCAATAAACTTTTTTAGATACAGTATTGTAATAATTAGTTAGTGATGTTTAAGAATAGGGAATATGCGTGTGATTTCAACAAATGTGAAATATTTTTTTTATAATCTTTATTGCTTTTGAATTAAACCTGTATCAATATTTTTTATGTAATTTCTTTTTGATTAAAAAAATAATTATTTTTGATTAAAAAAAAAATTATATAGGTGGGAAATTCAAAGTAGTTGAAACACATGCCATTTGTCAGACAGAATATGACGTCAAAGTATTATCATAACAGAGCGATTAGCGATTTGTTGCTATTATCTAAAGTCGTCATTTTTTATGTATGATACTTTGACGTCACGCAAAGTGCGCAAAATGGCGAGTGTTTAAAGTATCCGTATGATATTTTTAATTATTTTTATACTAAATTATAATTTTTAAACTGGATATTTTTTTTACAATCATATAACCATTTTAGCTATTGTATAAAAAAATAAAAAAAAACACACATTTGAACTGCTAGTAGCTTTTATCTTTACATTATATTTCTTCAAATATCCCGCAGGATCCACTTGATGTAAAAGGATAAAAAAGATAGTTTTTCCTCACCGAATTTCTCTATGGAAAAAATTATGGCGATGCATTGATGTACACAATAAATAATCCAATAAATACATTGTCATTTTAGTATTATTTTTGGGCAATATTATTTTTATAAAATTATTTATAAAACAATAATTATAAAATTAAATATTAAAAAAAAATTAGTCTCAAATAAGTAGATAGACAGTATAAATTATTTCTATCGTGTCACATGATTCCATAATTATTATGTAAAAAAAATGTGTATCGCACAAAAGATAATTATTAATCTATTTATTTTAATTGATTCCAATAGTTACGTATATAATAATAATATATTACGTAAATAATACAAATTAAGTTGAAAAATTGACGCACTTGTTCTCCAAATAAAAATACTTTCAGTTTTGAAAGTTTAAATATTTACTTTTGTCATTCTACAAATAGATCATTTTTCAATAGTACTTTAAGTATTATGAAAATTAATAAAACAATGTACATTTTGATTCTTTAATCGATAATCATTACAATTGAATCGATAACGTCTTTCCCTAAAAAACATTCTCATATAACATACACTTTACAAATCACCAAAAGTCAAAATCACACCCTCATTTCATCGATCGCGGCTTGGGGTAAAGTGGTAGAATGTATAGATTTGCCTCTTCTTAGAGTGGCATGAGGAAGTCTTGGTTCATCAAAATCGGTAGATCCATTTGGATTTCGCATATCTTGAGCATTACTGAAATGACTTAAATTCTTCGGTAACGTTCCATATTCAGGATAAGTATTCGGTAATCTAAAACTGCTATTCAATTTACTCGGCATATCGATACTTAGTGTGGGACTCGGTGTTTTAGGGCCTTTAAAATTCATATTTGACAAATCGATTTTCTTCCGATTCTGTCTTTCGATATCCACAACTAAACTAGGCGCAATGTTTGGATCTATATGATAATGTGAGTGCTTCCCGGAAATAGTTTCAAAGTGTTTCTCATTGAACCGCTGTTTGCTCCGGGACCTCGATTTATCTCTTTGGTAATAGACTCCTGCGAAGATTAATACATTTAAAATCAACAGAGAACATCCAATAGCAATCGTAACACTCAATGCCGTTGAATAAGCAGCATATCCTGCAGCTTCAAGGTTAGCCAGAGTATTATCAGGTGTAGTATAATTCATATCTCTATTTGGGATAATTGTGACACAAGTCGCTAGTATAGTGTCAACAGTGGTTAAAGCAGTGTCGTATGACACATTTTTCCTTATCTGGTCATTTTCAGTCCTTGATAATGGATCAGGTCTGATAATGCCCTCATATAAATCTTGTTCGTTGTAATTTTTGAACAAATTATGTCGAGCTGAAACATCCTCCATACCAGTTCTGTGGAGTTCAGGGATCAAGCGTAGCCATACTGACAGTTGATGAGCTCGGAAATGGTTTTTCATTCGAGGCTTCATACCTGTCGAAATAAAATTTTATTTGTCAATGATATTTTTTCAAATATTTATTCAACCGAGTAAGTATTATTTTATATTATACTGTATATTTTTCTTTTGAATAAATTTATTCATGAAGTAAAATATGAGAATAAATAAAAAAAAACGATATAATAAACAAAATATTTTTGGTCTACATTTGACTGCTTAAAATAAATTTACATTTTAATAGCGAGGCTTTAGTCTGAAATAACTTTGCATAGAAATAAGTGGAGTTGTGGAAAGTTGGGCTGACTAAATGTAATTTACATGTGAAAGATATTTTTTTGTTTCAATGTAATTAAGGGCTTATTCGTAAGCTGAAAGTTACAAGACATTTTTAGCAGAATTCTTCTCTGAATATGAAATAAAAAAATAAAACACTCCCTCAGCATCCTTCGTCGAATGTTATATCTCGAATAGGTAAATTAGTTCTTATTCTTAGGGATGGCATTTTTTTTTAAATTAATAGCGACTCACCGTCGCTTCGCTCGTGTTTGTCCCTAGGTACGTTTTAACGGTTAGTATGAGATACAAATCTTTGAATTTCTAGGCTTTTCTGTACTATAATATGTATGTATTGTACCTATAAACCTTCTTTTTGAATCATTCTATTAAAAAAACGCATCTATTGCGTAGTTTTAAAGATATAAGCATACATAGGGACAGGCAGACAGCGGGAAGCAACGTTGTTCAATACTATGTAGTGATATGAAACCACCTCTTATTATATACAGTACTATACTATAGTACTGTACTAAATAACTCATAAAAGATTCAAGGTAAGATAACTTGAAACATACAAACAAAGAAACATACACTTAAATTGAGAATATCTTATTTTTGAACTCGGTTAGTAATTAATTTCTTAAATTTCATAAAATACTTTCAACCCGATCGGTGCATCGTCTAGTGAGCTATCGCAGCTACTGAAAGCTTCATACATTAAATATGAGGAATATACGTGTTCGAATACCGCATCCGGAATTTTTATATAAAATTTACTTTTAGAAAATATTTTACCCTCATAATACCTTCTAGTGAAGGCCCCAATTTCGTGATTTTCGTAATTTTCCTCGAAAGTACATATTTTATATGAAAAATCTCATACAAAAAACAGAACGGACAAAATATTTTGAAGCCTTCATTATTATCTATACATATAATAAAATTGTAACTAAGCCGAATCTGTACATTAAATATTTTTTGAAAAATCTTATCGAAATAGACATTGTTATCGATACAGAGGTCGAATCTACAGAATTTAGAATTTTTGTCTGTCTGTATGTCTGTTACCGCATCACGAAAAACCACTGGAAAGATTTTGATGAAATTTGGTATAATGATAACTGGTTATCCGGGTCAACATATAAGATACTTTTTACTGCGAGAAAATACCTCATCTCTAAGTAATCTACACTAAACGTTAAAACGTAAATAGGGACGAACCCGAGCGGAGCGAGGGCAAGTTGCTAGTATTAGTTATATAACACTTGAAATGAAAAACTTAATGCAATATATTATGTACTATCAAAATGAGTTATTTAAAAATTGACAACCTTTATACAATAAAGCTTAAAAATTTCTTCACTCTATTTATTTGACATCAATCATATTGTATTTAAAAATTCCTTTTATGTTTTTTGTTTGTCTTAGCACGCTGACTTCTTGAATTTGTAATTTTTTTTTTATATATAGGCAGACCAAGGCTAGGTTATCTAAGATACTTTTCATAGTAATACATAAATAATATACGCGAGTATAGTCGCATGCAAACGCTAGTAATAATTTAATATTAAGAAAATAAATACCTAATATTATTAAAAGTAAAAGATTAGTGTTATATTTACCTATTTCAAGGTACTTTTGATGTGTGGAGTCATACTCTTCCCAATTAACGCCGCGGAATTTGTTCCTTTCCCTTGAAGCCGGTAGAAAAGCTTCTTGACGGGCGTTGTCGTTTGGATTTCTAGATGTTAAAATCAATGGTTTTATATTCTATTTATTTTGTATATTTAATACGAGAATATATATAAAACTTTATTTCTAGTCTTAATAAAGGTTTGCTTACACTTATGTACATACATACATACATTTATGTTTGGACGACGCGCTTGGCACAGTTTGTAGTGACCCTACTTGTTGTGCCAGCTGTCGCAGGTTCGAGTCCCGCTGGGGGCATTCATTTGTGTGATGAGCACGAATGTTTGTATTCCAGTCATGGGTGTTTATATTTATAATATGTATATATTTAAAGTTATATATGTGTAGTATCAACTTTCTGGTATCCATAACACAGGCCTCATAGCTTACCATGGAACTAGATGGTGCTGTGTGTTAATGTACAAACATATTTATTATTATTATTATGTATATTTCTTCTAAAGACTTCACAACAAATTTTAATAAATATCAAAATAAAACATAAATAACGTACTTAATTCGGTTTGATATATATGATACTTTTAGTGGGATTTTGAAGCCGATGCACATATATTTTTATTTAAAATTAAATTATTTTTGTGCGTAAAGGAATTATTAACTTAGTACATCTAACTTTTATACATATTATATCCCCTAATTACAAACTTTTCAAAAAGTTTCAATGTCAATCTTTCAAGCTTTCAATACTTGAAAGTTTCACATTGAATATTTAGACTTAGGATTGATTATGGTAACATTATTCCATATTAAGTCCAATTAATAATTGCTTGATTTATTAGGAATATGGTTTAGCCGACTAAAATAAAAGTCATTATCTTACCTGTAGCAAAAAAAAAAAAATTATTTAATAATCTAATTGATAAATAAAAAAAAACAATATTTCGATATACTTTATTATCTAGAGTCTAGACCCAGTCAATTTGAAAAACATCGTAAAATGTACCTCGTAATCTTATTACAGATACTAAAAATAATTGAATAAAGAAAATAAAATCATATCAGACCACTAAAACATAAAATCATAATCTGAGATAAGAAGAAAAAGTTCTAACAATAAAAATGATGTCAGATAAAGCTTATTTACCCAGTTTTAGCGAAGTTCGACACAAACAGCATAATGGACTCTGATAAAGAAATTTCCGACTTTGTGTAGTTTTCTAAAAAATGACCGAAACCTTCGACGAGTGGTGCCCCAAAAACGTATGGTAACTCTTCACCATGGACTGCTCCCATTCTCTGTAATATAATCTATTATTAGTGACGTTTGTTCGTAGTGTTATATATATTAACTAGTGACTAGCCCTCGCTCCGCTCGGGTACATCCCTAGTTACGTTTTAACGTTTAGCTCAGAGATGAGATATTTTCCCGCAGTAAAAGGTATCCTATATGTTGATCCAAATAACCAGCTATCATCATACCAGATTTTATCAACATTTGTCTAGTGGTTTTCTCTTGATACGTTCCCAGATAGACAGACAGACAAAAATTCAAAAAGTTATAGATTCAGTCTCTGTATCGATAATAATATCTATTTCAATAAGATTTTCCAAAAAATATTTAATGTACAGATTCGACTCAGTTACAATTTTATTATATGTATAGATAATACGGAAATATTGTATTTATCTTCAAATAATTCCTTTATATATAAATTTATGTTAGTTTTTGTTCATTTACAGAGTGTTCGAAGAAATAACAAATAATCATTCGCATTCATGATTTTAACAAATGTAAAGCAGTACGATAAAAATTATTGGTTAAAATGCCATAAATGATTTCCCCAAAAATTCAATAATAAGGAAACTGTTATACATCAACAGACTACGCAAAAAGAGCCGTGAGCAAAGCAGATTAATAAATTTTATCTTTATGTAATCTATCTCCATATAAACTTTAACTATGCCAAAGCTCACACTCCCCCTTATAAGTTATATGCTTCAGACGAGATACAAAATTTTCTTTTCATATATTAGTACATATGAGTAAAACAATTTAGGAATAATAATTCCTTGATATATTAATAATATTATGTTACTAGAATAATTTGATGTAATTGGTATTCCTATTCACTTAGATATTATTTGGAATTCGGCCAAGTCTAGATTACGTTAGTCCCTAAGTACGTTTTCACGGTTAGTATAGAATAAACTATTTATATATTGCCTACTTGCTGTGCCAGCGGTCGCGGGTTCGAGTCCCGCTAGGGGTTTTCATTTGTGTAATGAGCAAGAATGTTTGTATTCAAGTCATTGTTGTTTATATTTATAATATATATGTATTCAAAGTTATATATGTGTAGTGTATCAACTATCTGGTATCCATAACACATGCCTCGTAGCTTATCATGGAAATAGATTGTGCTGTGTGTTCATGTACCGACATATTTATTCAATATTTACAATTTATTGCAGTATCCTCTATAAATATTATAGTAATCTCCAATAATCTACAACTTTGATGACAACGGAGAATCTCAAAAAGACTAATAACAGAGAAGCCAATAAAATTATGTATTGTATTGTACGGGACCGAAGCTTCGGCCACTATAGATCCCATAGATCTAGCCAATGTAATGATGAGGTAAATAATAATAATGTACACAGAGATAATGTTTCCTACATTACCCTTGCTTGTCCTAAATTAACTTGTGAAAAAAAATGAAAAAAAAAACTTGCCGAATCGAGAACGTCCTCCTTTTCAAAGTCGGTTGAAAAATATTAACCTACAGTAGGAAACGGTTGCTTACAAAACTATAAATACTTATATCAGATTCTTTTCAGATTATAGTGTAAAGTAATTTAATACAGACAAAATATTACAAATAATATAATTAATAACATAATATTTTTTTAAAATCTTATTGAAATAGTCATTATTATCGATCCAGAGGCCGAATCTATAGTTTTTAAGAATGTTTGTCTATCTGTGACCGCATCACGAGAGAACTACTAGGCAGATTTTGAAAAAATTTGGTATGATGATAGCTGGTTATCCGGGTCAACATATAGAATACTTTTTACTGCGGAATACTTTTTACTAACGTTAAAACGCAACTAGGGACGAACCCGAGCGTAGCAGCGCGCCGGTGAGTCGCTAGTAATATATAATTTTACACACGTAGGTATAGCAAGATTACTAAATTGCTCAACTAACACGTATCGTGTGTTACGTTAAGCCTAAATGAGGATGTATTTATCCTATCGCGATCCCATACACAAACGATGTAATCACATTATATAAGGTGTTATTAGTACGTCTATTTTGCTTATAGCTATCAATCAAGAATTAATTTACTTACGTATCTATTATACTATGAGTTTATCTATTCAGCCCTTTTTAACGTCCCTTGCCCACGGCTGGGCACCGGCCTTCCTTCAATACGAGGGGGATCAGGCCATAGTCCACCACGCTGGCTAAGTGTAGGCTGACGGACTTCACATGTCTTTTGAAAACTTGCTAGGTTCTCTCAGACATGCAGGTTTCCTCACGATGTTTTCCTTCACCGTAAGGTAAGTGGTAATCATTTTAGAAATGATTCGCACATGAAAATATCCGAAGTGCGAGACCCGGGATTAGAATCCGCTTCACTCGGTTTCCTAAGCGAGTGCGTTACCACTAGGCTACCACAGCCTTTTTGAGTTTATTATTTTTTACCAATTATAATGAAAAGCTCATATGGCGGTATAGAAGATAAGCTTAAAAGCTACCACAGAGCAAACATGTTTTTGTATTACCAACATTTTTCAAAGAGATATAGCACTTAGCCACATTATAATATATGAGTAATAGTATATCTTATTAGTTTTATAATTTATCAATTTGTATATTTATGAAATTATATTGTAAAAAAATTAAATTAAAGAAAACTAAATATTTTTATGACATTTTCACGGATACAAGATTAACTCATCAACACATTTCATTCCGGCAAATGAAAAGTTTTCCAAGGGATAGATGATAGAGGTTTTATGGTTTTTCCATACTGGATGTAATGAGAACCAAGATTATAGAAGATCGTTAGTTTATTATTCACTATCGCTTACCTGTGGATAAAAACCATCCTTAGTTTGGTAATCGAAAACGTAAAAGAACGTCTTGGTCTGTCTCGATGGCTGGTCTTCATCGTTCACAATCTTTGATCCACTAAGCAAGTCCCCACTTTGCATGAGAGGTGCAACGTACTGTGCATCAGATAGCGCTGACACTGTTGCGTCTCTGGTATTTATTGGATTCTGAAAATATGTATTTTTCATTAAATTAAATATGATTTAGTATAATAGTGAACTTATTTTTTGTTCGCTATTTCACTTGTGTGGGTGTATGTCGATAAAACCTTCTTAATATAACCCAGACACAGCCACTTACTCAGTCATTGCATACATTCAGCCTTTTTTTTTACGTCCCACTGCTGGGCACGAGCCTCCCTTCTATACGAGGGCGATCAAGCCATAGTTCACCACACTGGCCAAGTGTGGGTTGACAAACTTCACATGTCTTTCGAAAACTTGCTAGGTTCTCTCAGACATGCAGGTTTCCTCACTATGTTTTCCACTACCGTAAGACAAGTGATAAACACGTTGGAAATGACTCGCACATGAAAATATCAGAGGTGCGATACCCGGGATTTGAACCCGATTACCTCGATTTCCTAAACGAGTATGCTATAACTGGGCTGCCATTCATTAAGAATATTTAAAATTATTTATAATTCTAAAGTAAATCTAGGCAGAGGTAAATATAATATTGAAACTACAAGTTTCTACTAGTTACAAGGTCGCTTTTCTCAAATATCTGAGTTAAAATAATTTAAGTAATAAGCCTTTTAGATAATTAATAATATAAATAACAATATAACACAACTTTAATTAACTATTATTAAATATAATTTTGAATACAAATAAATAATAATCTAATATCTAATATATTTAAACGAGCAATTCTTGTCTATTTATATCTTTATTTATTTATAAACCAACGGCTCTAACGATTTCGCTGAAAATTGATATGTGGGGGCTTTCAGGGGCGAAAAGCGAAAAATCGATCTAGATTAGTCTTATGTCTGGGAAAACGCGTGTTTTCGAGTTTCCATGCGGTGTTCTTCAACGTTATTCCACGCAAAATATGGTCGATAATTTCTTACATTTGGGCATAAGCATCGTGGTCAAACGGCGCAAGATAGACAATCACATATGTATGGAATCGAATCCCGGTCGGGATACAAAGTTTTTACTTTTGTTTTTTTTTATTATTTATTCAAGTTATTAGTTTTTTCATCTAAAAAATACGATATAACAAAAAAGAACTTCGAGCGAAGCTTGGTCGCCAAGGTAATTAAATATTAAATGAGCAGTTCTTATATATATGTATATAAATTTATTTCGTGTATCTCGGAAACGGCTCTAACGATTTGGAGCAAATTTTGTATCAAGATAAGGTTTTGCTTTTTAAGTTTATCTGTATAGGTATTTTCTAAAAAAAACGCAACTTTTCTATCTTTTCTAAGCTCGGTCGCCCAAGCATAATAATTAATATAATGTACATTTGACGTATGTATTCCATCCTTTTTAGCGTCCCCCTTCTGAGCACAGACGACCTCTTAATGTAACTCAAAATCCATTAAAATTGAGTACCCATTATTTTTGCTTAATAAAAATAAATTTACTTTTTGAAACGAAATTTATCCAGTTTTTAAAAGAAATCGCGCAAAACCGCGTGCGATAACTAGTCTAACATAAAATATTGTTTAGCGAAAGTGTATTTTTTTCATCACAAGCTCTAAGAAATCGTTATCATTTGTTATCACGAGTTTATATTGGATCGAAACTTTATCAGACGTCAGGTGCTGAATTACGGTTATTTATTGTAGCTATCAACATTTATCCTTCTATTCGGACGTAACTTGAGAACCTTTCTCTTAGATAGATTTAGTAGGTTTAATTTAGTGAGGTAATGATTGTAGCACGAAACGTTTTAATTGCCATAGAAAATATAGAAATTTTGTGGGAAAATTACAGGACTTTCGTGGCTTTAAGTCAATAAAAATATAACTGGTTAATATTTTGCATCACATTAAATTTTTAAATGTGAATAGAAAGTGTATGAGTGAGTGTGTTAGTCATTTCTATAGTCATATCTAACAGTTCAATGGATTTGAATGAAAATAATGAATATATCTTATGTTGATACTAGATTACCACATATGCTCGGCATCTTTGCATACGTGAAAGGAGCTGCGTTCAAATAAAATAATATACCTACTGATTGACAAGACCAGCTAACATTCCTAAGCGGGACTCGAACCCGCTATCTTCAACTACAAACTGATGTTAAATAAACTTAAATATTGACATTTACAGTACATAAAAATAAATACAATTTTTTTTTATTAGAAAAGAGTCTACTTGACGCGACCTTTTTAAGCAAGTTCATCTTAATGTACCCTCAAATAAGATTAAAACCTAATAAGCTCGTCAAAGCCTAAGCGGAACAGTTCATTACAACTTACTTTTAGTAATTACGAAATTGGAAAAGGAGGCTATTGAGATGTAGATAATTAAAACTGACAGGACCAAAGTAAAAGTTGGAGGAGTTTTCAAGAAATACCTTCGACAAGAAATGCTAAAATTGTATTTAAATACTATATTTTATGAAGGTCACCATATAAAAGGTGAATACGAAACACTTGTAGATTTTTCGAATGTGACATCCTAAACTACAAAAATTATATCAAGATATAACAGTTGTACTTAAATTCGCACATTCAATTTTTTCCCAAACTTCATTTCCTATACCTATTTTGACGGCACGTTTGGCTCAGTTTGTAGTGACCCTACTTTCTGTGCCAATGGTCGCGGGTTCGAGTCCCGCTGGGGGTATTCATTTGTGTGATGAGTACGAATGTTTGTACTCCAGTCATGAGTGTTTATATTTATAATATGTATGTATTTAAAGTTATATATGTGTAGTATATCAACTATCTGGTATCCATAACACAGGCTTTGTAGCTTACCATGGAACTAAATGGTGCTGTGTGTTAATGTTCCAGCATATTTATTTATTATTTATTTATTTATACTACAATTTATTCAAATATTGGACATTTTAAATAAAACTATCTTTTGAATCATGTCTTTCCCGTGACCATGATTGCTATAAAACATTCGAAATGGCGGAAATCAAAAATCAAAATAAATCTGCGAAAATATCCGAAAAGATGGTTTTATTTAAAAAGATGGTTTCATACAAGAATGAAGAAAAAAAATCCACCCGTATGGAGTGAGATATTTTGTGGATTTGGATTTTGTGGATAACTCAGTGTATTCTTTTAATTACGAGTTTTAATTAAGCCTTGTTTGGAAAAAACACAGTGTAAGACAGTTTTTTCCTAACAAAGTGAACAAAGGTTTTCTAATATATTGATAGTGTCATAGTAGTAGTATTACGGTTTAAGCCTAGAGTGCCGAGTACTAGATTTAGAAATTTAATTATTATATAATGAAGATTAAATAAGAAAAAAGCTCATATTTTGCAAATTACTAAGCTTTTCGTTTTAATAAAAACAAACCTCTACCGTTCTTTCCCAATCGGTGTATTCGTTGACGATGGTGTAGAAAATTTCGCTTAAATGATACGTGTAAGAGTTTCTGACGTAGGTCCTGAAACAAAAATTTAAATATACATAAAATTATAAATTCGAATGTTTATTTGCTATTTCTTCGAACACTCTGTAAATGAACAAAAACTAACATAAATTTATATATAAAGGAATTATTTGAAGATAAATACAATATATCCGTATTATTTATGCATATAATAAAATTGTAACTGAGTCGAATCTGTACATTAAATATTTTTTGGAAGATCTTATTGAAATAATCATTATTATCGATACAGAGACCGAATCTATAGTTTTTAGATCGATCTGTCTGTGACCGCATCACGAGAACACTACTAGACAGATTTTAATGAAATTTGGTATGATGATAGCTAGTTATCTGGGTCAACATATAGGATTCTAGTTCCTACTACTGTAGGAAAATATCTCATGTCTGAGAAATCTATACTAAACGCTAAAACGTACTTAAGGACGAACCCAAGTGGAGCGAGGGCGAGTCGCTAGTCTAAAATAAAATCCAAGTTAGGACTTCATATAATAAATATGACTAGTAATTATATTTCACACGACAGCGCTCGAATACTAGCTATCACCCTCCCATTGTTTTATTATCTTCTAGGTTTATGGTGTCATAAACATTGAGTTATGTGAAAGAAACAACCTTTAACACGACATGATTCTCATAATAACAACACAAGGACAAAAAATCTTAGAAATTTCACTTTTATTTTTTATAAAATATTGTATTTTTATTAAATTGAATAAAAAATAGTATATATGTATAAGTTTTAAATGTTTAATTTTATTTAATGTTCTAAATTTATTATATTTATTTTATTTTGTTTACAATTTAATTTTATGGAAAAGTATTCCGAAATAAAGATTATTATTATTATTATATTATTATTTTTATTATATATATCGTAAATTAAAATAAAGGAAAACAGAACTGTTGTTTAAATTATAGCATTTTTGAATTTTAGGGGATGGAAGGATGAAGGGTGAGATTAGACTTAGTAATAAGATTCCGAAACAAAATATTTCATACTAACCTTAGCATACGATCCCTTTTTTCCGGCTCGATGCCATTTTGTACGTCGTGCGCGGAAAATTTCCATAGCGCTTCACACGTTACCACCCCAAATAACAGGTCATATTTATTTTGAAACAATCGTCTTCCACTATCACTTCTTTTTATATGAAAGTTGTTTTGATTCATATTATTCAATGGACCAAAACTCGGAAAATCTGATGTTGAATGCATAGTTAAGAAATCTTTTGCAAAATCAGTTTTTATCACTACGCCATCAACAGAAGGTCCGAATGCAGTCAGAAAATTTGGGGGTGATATGTCAAAGGATAGTAGCTCCTCAATAGATGCGTCACGAAGACAGTCCACAATTACTTCGTGGTCTCTAGCGAGGTCTTCTGGTATACTGCAGTTCATATGTTTGGCCAGTTTTAGTGAATAATACACAGGATCATCAACTATAGCCCATGAACTTAGCGCTGAACCTGATAAAAGTATTGCTCTGTGGAAGAGACCTGTAAAAAGCTCTATATGTAAATATATAACAAAAAAACATGTTTCTATTACAATAGTAATAATATATATCTTGTGAATACAATTTTCAGTAAAAAATGCTAAATCCTTAAAATTTCTCTTTACAAATGTCGATATCACAGATATCGTACAGTTCAACTCGAAAGTAACTGATAAATTATATAATAGATAATTATATAAAGACAAAGAAATACGTTGTATATAACACGATAAACTAATAAAGTATTTACAGGAATCTCTGACTCAAGAAACGTAATTATTTTAAATGAAGTAGATCAACTAAATTTAATTAGACTGAACAATCGTAGGTTTGATAGACGTCTAGTTCTTCATCAAGTGAAGTATTAATTATATGTACTTGTTAATTCATTAATAATAAGAGAACAATGTAATATAATTTAAGCCATGAAATACGCTTCCACAGAGTATCATGTTAGTGATGTATTGTTTGAATAACAGCATACATTAACTGTGAATTTGGCCATATTTGTCTGACATCCACTACGTTACTCGTAATACTGTATAAATGAATTTTCATTTTAGAGATTTTAGCCTTTCTCATAATCTATACTTAATATTATAAAGCAGAAGAGTTTGTTTGTTTGGTTGAACGCGCTAATCTCAGGAATCATATCATCCCGGAAAAATGTACGGTTCCCGTGGGATAGATTTGTTTTTGTCTAGGGACGAACGTGAAGCGAAGCGAGGGTGAGTCGCTAGTTTATTATAAAGACACAAAATATCTTTCTCTATTTATCATTTTTGTGGCTATATTGGAGAAGGGTCTAGGATGATCGCAGTTAAAAAAGAAAATTTTAATTAATTAATCTTAACAAAGAAACTAAAAAAGGAAGTCAGTACTAAATTCAGTCAGTACTAAGTTGAAAATTATTTAAAAAAATAATAAATATATCACAAAACAGTAATTATTTAAGAAAAATTTGTCTGTCTACAATCGGTTTGTCCGTCTGTGTGTTAGTTCTCATTTGTGTTTCAAGCAAAAACTACTAGACGCATTTAAAGAGATTTTTTGTCAATTATAATTTACAGGTCTAGGCATAATTTTGTTGCTTTTTTCATAATTTACTTACAACGTAAACAAAAGCACAGGCCAGTACAAAGTTATTTAATTAATATAATATAGTACTTGTAGTCTACTTTTTATTATTATTATTTACAGAATTTCTTTCAAATATTTTGTATATAGAAAAAAATAACACAACATATTTTGTTTGTATAAATAAACTAGCGGCTCACCCTTGCTTCGCTCGGGTTCGTCGCTAGGTACGTTTTTTTTAGAAATTTAATTTAAATAATTTTAATATTTAATTAATTTTTTTTTTTGAAATTTTCTGATGTTTTAATACTTATTATCCTATTCCGGACTGAGAAAAATCCAAAAAATCAAATATTATAATAATTGGTCCAGCCGTTCTTAAGTTATAAATGGTGTAACTAACACGACTTTGTTTCATATATATAGATAAATGTTTTCTAATCGTCATATTTAAGTAAAGCAAAATCAAATCATTAGTGTATTGTATGTATTGTATGCCAGCAGTGGGACGTGCCCAGCAGTGGGACGTTAAAAAAAGGGCTGACCCTTTTTTTAACGTCCCACTGCTGGGCACGGGCCTCCCTTTAATACGAGGGGGATCAGGCCATAGTCTACCACGCTGGCCAAGTGCGGGTTGGCAGACTTTACATGTCTTTCGAAAACTTGCTAGATTCTCTCAAACATGCAGGTTTCCTCACGATATTTTTCTTCACCGTAAGGCAAGGGGTAATCATGTTAGAAATGTATCGCACATGAAAATATCAGAGGTGCGAGACCCGGGATTTGAACCCGCTTCATTCGGTTTCCCAAGCGAGCGCGTTACCACTGGGCTACCACTGCAATCATTAGTGAACTTAATATAAAACAAACCTGGCATAACTGTAGGCGAGATCATTAGGAAATTAATACAGGCTGCCCCCGATCCGTGGCCCATTAGGGTAATATTGGTTGGATCGCCTCCAAACAAAGCGATGTTTTGTTGCACCCAATGCAACGCAGCTATTTGGTCCATTAACCCGTAGTTAGCCACTCGAGCTTTTAAATGTGGTTTTGGGTTTGCGTTTAAGAAGCCTTAAAAGAAAATTATGAGAGGAGATAAATTATGAGATAATATATACACAGAATAAATTTTTTAAACCAAATTTTACTAACATTGGTGACGTTATGTATTTTGGTTGTTTACTTAAGTGGAGACCACAGGTTCGATTTTTGATTGTAAGAAGGTTGGTAATTTCTATAGTGTTAATTAAATTATTCTATACGAATAAAACTATTTTTTCGGATTTTTTGTGGATTTATTTTGATTTTTGGTTCCCATCATGGTCACGGAAGAGACTCTTCAGTCTCTCTTCGTCTTCAGAAATGTGTTATTTAAAATGTATTCGCGTAAATCAAAGATTAATGTTCTTTATGTATGGATAACGTTGTAAATTATATACTAAAATAGAGAACAATATATTTTATAATTATTGGTTCGTCGTTGCGTTTTAACGTTTAGTATAGATTTCTCAGATATAAGATATTTTCTCGCAGTTAAAAGTATCCTATATGTTGACCTGGATAACCAGTTATCATCATACTAAATTTCATCAAAATCTATCCAGTGATTTTCCCATGATGCGGTAACAGTCAGACAGACAGACAGATAAAAATTCTAGAAACTATAGATTCGGCCTCTTTATCGATAATAAAGTCTATTTCAATAAGATTTTCCAAAAAATTTTTAATGTACAGATCTGGCTTAGTTACAATATTATTATATTTTTTTATATATATATTTTTTTTTTTTTTTTTTTTATTTTTAATTTCATATAAGCACAATACATACAGAATTGAAATTCAAGGCACAATCACAAACTCATTCGAGTTTTACCGTGCACCAGCGTCGTCGAAATATACAAAAATAATGAGCAATCATCCACGCACACCATCCCAATAATATCATATGTTTATCACGAGTTTACAATTTTAACATGCCATCTTGACGAAATAATTATATTTATATAATATGACAAAAGAAAAAATCTGCGGGTAAAATGTATTTTTTACTGTTATATTTGTTGACGGAGTTCGAGTACCCTCTTGCGGTCATTAGTTAGCTACACTTGTATTTTTTGCAATATGTATAGGATGATTCACATTTGTATATTACTTTTATTTTATTTATTTATTTATTTATTTTTTTATTAATATATATTACAATATAGTTATATTTATTAATGTATAGAAAAGTATTACAAGGTTATTATTAATCAACCATATTGTATATTTACTCGTTCATAATAGTACTGTTTTAATTTATGTTTTATATTTTGTCGTGTGATTGTGTTTTTCAATGGTAATGGCAATTGATTAATAAGTTTAGGTATAATATATCGTAATGATCTTTTTCCGTACATGTTACAATATTCTGGTAGTATAAAATTTGGATTGATCATACTGCGGGTTGTTACGTTTTTTGTTGGATCTCTATACCTGATTTTTTTAAAGTTTTCATTAAAAAAGTTTTCTTTTAGTAGCGTTAATTCAGTTTTTTCATGTATTGGTATAATCTTAAAGAATGCAAATAACTTTTGATAGTTGTTAATAAATGTCTTTTTTAAATTTTCTGGAACTATTTCTTTTAAAATTCTTAACTGAAGAAAATATATTTGATCTAAGTGTGTTTTATAAGTTCTTCCGTAACTTGATAATCCATAAGATATTATTGATTCGGCCAACGAAGTATAAAGTAATAGAAGTGTTTTATATGGTATTTTAGATTTTATTAAATGAAATTTTGCCAATATCCCTCTTAGTTTGTCACAAACGTGATTTATGTGCATTTTCCAGTTTAATCTGCTATCGATAACAATTCCTAGATAAGTATATTTGTTTACTAGCTCTATTGCATCACAGTCACAAGATATCCGCATATTACTGTAATTATTTTGATGTAAGCAATCATGCGTATGTACTATAAGTATCGGTTGAAAAGGGCTTCTGTTTTGACTAGTGCTGATGTACATCAGTTTAGTTTTACTTGCGTTAAGCACTAATCCGACGTCGTGCGACCACTTAGCGAGATTATCAAAGTCATCTTGTAGTTGAGCAAGGGTATCTTTTATATTTATTCCGGCAGCTATTAGACAGGTGTCATCTGCAAATTGATACATCTCACTTTTTTTAATTACGCTAGAAAGACTGTTAACATACGTGAGATAGTGTAGAGGACCCAGTACCGATCCCTGAGCCGTGCCTTCCGTAACCTTTACAGTATAACTGTCTGCCTCACCAACTTTGACAACGTATTTTCTATCATGTAGATAGTTTTCGCACCATGTAAGTAATTTACCTCTGATTCCACTATCATACAATGATTGTAGCAGTTTGTCGTGTTTAAGCGTATCAAACGCCTTACTGTAATCAATAAATACGATTATAACGTGTTCTTTGTTGTCTAAATGTCTGTATATACTATCCGTAAATTCTGATAGCAGTTGTGTGGTGCTCTTATTAGGTTGGAATCCATATTGATTTTGTGATAGTATATTGTTGCTCTCATAAAATTTGTATATTTGATGGCATATGTATTTTTCGGCAATTTTATCAATAGTAGGTAAAATAGTAATTGGTCTGTAGTTTAAGTAATCTTCTCGACTGCCTTTCTTATGAATTGGTCTAACAATCCCGGTTTTCAAAACAGTTGGATATGTGCCTGTTAGAACGCTTGCATTTATTAGATTCGCTAAAACAGATTTAATTTTGTCACATATTTTTTTAATATCAATGGCTCTTATTTTATCTACACCTGGTGACTTATTAGTACTTAATGACATAATAATTTTTTCTACGGATTTAGTGTTTGCCTTTTTGTAGCGCATGGTCACATTTGCTTCAGAGCTATAGGACGATTTATGAAGCAATAGTTTAGAGCACTTAGGGATTATTTGATTCACACTATTTTTAAATGTATTTGCAAAGTTATCTGCTATATCTTTGCAGGTGGTGTTATGTTTTTCAAAAGCATTACGAATAACATCATCGATGGAGGACTTTATTCTACCCGTGATTCGATTAAGAATCTGCCACAGACGACTATGATTGCTTTTATTGTTTATTATATCTGCTTTTATATTATTATTTTTAGTTTTTTGAATTATTTTATTAGCATAATTTCTTGCCTTATTGTACTTTTGCTTTAATATTTTATCGTTAGTATTTTTTGTCCACTGTAAGAAAAGGTCATCCCTGAAATTACAAGCATTCGTAATTTTTTTATTTAACCAATCATTATTTATACGTTTTAAACTAGATTTAACTTTTATTTTTTGTTCAGATTTTTTGTAGCACTCTGTAAAGCTTGTATGTATATAGTCGTGTATAGTTATTGGGCATGTCGTGTTGTCTATTTTTTTCCAATCTATTGCATTTAAATATTCACAAACTTTTTGATTTTTTAAATAAGTTTTATATTTCGGATATGTATAGATTTATAAGAAAAACGTCGTAAAATCAACTTCCAAATAAAAATCAACTTCGAAATAAAATATTGTTACATTCTATGAGTTCGGGAATCGGAAATTAAAACACGTCATTCGCACTATTGACAGTACCGGATTTAACCTTAGCGCTGCCCTTAAATAGGTAAAATTTCGATAAAGTATAACTATTTTTTTTAATTATTCATTTTTTGTAAAATAAAAAAGCATTTTCGATAACGCGTAAAGATTTTTATTCCCACCCTCCGAATTTTGCTGTCCCAAAAAATTTTTCGCCCTTCACCAGAGTGCCCCTAGTGTAAATGCAGCGACGACTATTGATGTTTTATTACTCTTGATTAACAAGAGTGACTTATGGAGCTTCACTAACACGCACAGTATATACACGGAACTGGTTAATTAAGTCACTGAATACTAATTTACACCACCAGATACACTTTCACTGTGACTTCACTCAAATTTTCTTAATTTTTTCACTTTTTGTACTTCTTCTCAGTATTCACTTAGCTTCAAAATTCAACTGATCTCTCGATACACTACAGGCTTTTTTATATGCATAAATAAAGAACATTCTAGTATTTGAAATTTCGAAACCTTTCTAGTAGTTTCAAATGTTTTTTTCTTCTCTTACTCTTACACAACTGGTCTGTACTGTTCTGGTCTGAATCTCGAAACTTCTAATAATTTCGACGCCTTTCTGGAAATGTTTTGTTTCTCTCTTACACACGGCAATTTATGATTAACTGTCCTTGTCTGTTTTTTGTCATGTGTTGACAACTGTTTTAGGACGTATTAAGCATGCTTCAGATGTGCCTTTTTAATTACTATTTTTGGTGTAATGACGTTACACACTCCATTACGCAACAATATAATCTATACTAATATTATAAAGCTGAAGAGTTTGTTTGTTTGTTTGGTTGAACGCGCTAATCTCAGAAACTACTAATCCGATTTGAAAAATTTACGGTATATACCTAGGTACATTTTCACGGTTAGCTATGTTTATACATAAATAGTAGCTTGCTACTTCTAAGATATTGATTGAAATATATAGCGATTTACGTTACGTACGTACGTTTTTGCGTACACCGTACGCGGATTTTCTTCACAATTTCATGGGTTTTAATTTTTTTTCGCAGAACCCTGATTCTTTTTCTAATTTAAAGTAAGCCTAAGTTACTCCTTATAGCAACGCAAAATAGGCGCAAAGTCGTCGAGTTGCGGAAACAAGCCCGATTTACCATACCATACCATACCATACTCCTTATAGCAGCAGCTATTTGCCAGTGAAAGTCCCGTCAAAATCGGTAAAGCCGTTTCGGAGATTAGCCGGAACAAACAGACAGACAGACAGACAAAAATTGAAAAAAATGTTGTTTTAGTATATGTACCGTGTATCCATCCATACGCATTTAGTAAAAAGCGGTTATTTTAATATTACAAACAGATACTCCAATTTTATTTATCTATATAGATAATTGTAAAATTGAATTATTTATACGTATAATAAAATAGCGATATTTATACTGTGTACAAAATATGCATCCCAAAACAAATTCTTGAAATTTTAATTTATCTGTCTGTTTTTCACGCAAAAAGTACTGAAAGGATTTTAACAAAATTTTATGTAGCGATAGCTTATTACTCGGGTCAACGTTAAGGATAGTTTTTATTGCAGGACAATCTGTGAATCCCACGGCATAACATAATGAATGGTCGGCTAAAGTCCTTCAGACAAAAATTTTAATGATTTATGTTACAAAAAGTTTTAATAGCAGGGTTAATAATTATAATAATTGACATATTTAACAATTAAGTGCAGTAAAATCTTTTAGTTTTAGTTTAGTTATATGTAAATTTAGTTTGAGCGTAAGTCGTTCATCTTTCTATACAGAGCCTAAAATTAAGTGGCCTGCCTCTGTCTGTTTTTCCGCTTCCTCTAAATCACAAAACGGATTTTGACACTATTTTCAACTATAAACGGTGAAGATTTTTGTATTTAATTAGCAAATATTTTGCTCAAAAAAAAAACTATGACGGTGTTTTGTCAAAAGAAACAGTTTCGTATGGTTTTATGGATGTCATGACATGTGTATGGAGATACTTAGGGATGAGATACACTCACAATAACTATTTTTATCTACTTAAAACGTACGTACTTAGTCCTTAATCTTATTTAGTGCTCCAGTACTTGCCACAGAGAATAATTCCCTCAGAAATAAAATCAATATATTATAACTTTGTGAATTAAAACATCGTGTTTTCTCATGAATGATTTCATCTCATGAACCATTTAATCCAAAACGACCAGAGATAAAATATAGATACAAATGTTTAATGTCTACTATACACTATATGAACTAAATGTACTTGTATCATATGTTCTAAATGTTATTTTTATATTAACCAACACAATATACTAAAACTTTTCAACTAAAATTATAATTTTAAATGAAAGCTCGATCCTCTAATTTCAAACATTGAAACATTTCGATAATGGAAGTAAACAATCGATAAACTCTTGTAGGCTTAAATAGCTTTATAATGAAGCTTGTATGAAGAGTTTGTATAGTATAATTGTTTTTCAAATCAATTAAGTTTAGTATTTGAGTTATAAAATTAACTACGCACTAATTTAAATTTTGATATTAACGGTAATGTATGTCGCACGAATTATGAAATTGCGATTTTAGAAAAGTAAAGGCCTTGACCTGTACTTGCAGATTTTTACTTGTTTGTAACTAACTCTAAGTTAGATGAGTAGTATTTAAGGAATCGAGCCAACTCGAAAGAGAGATGTAAATAAATTTTGAAAAAGGCGATAAATATATAAAACAAACCGAATTATTTAATAGTCTGAGATGTCAACCATAGCGGAAACCGACAAACATCCTTTAAATAATATTTTTTTCTATATGTCTTATATTTATTAAATACAATTTAGATTAAACATTGTATGATTAAATACAAAAATCACTCATTTCATAACAAAATATCAACGAAAACACGCCAAAATTTCATATTTGGTTGGATCGTCTGATAACTTCAAATTTCAAATATTTTCAATTTTCAAAGCAATTTTCATAGTTTATTTAGTTTGTGACGTGAAATGTACAAAACATATCAAGACACGAATGAGTACTTGCTTGAGTCTATTACCCTCTCAAGATAGTGATAAACCTAAGAGCTATAAAGCTACGAGTTTTTGAAATGCGCCTTCAAAGCTTACGTTTTTATTCAGTTCCACAGCGGATACACAACTGTAGCTCTCAGCTTTTTCTCGAAGTTTTGCAAAGAAGCAGTCAATACTCATCTATTTCTCTTCTCTAAGAATTTAATTTTTTTTCTTGATAGAAAAAAAAAACTGCATTCTGTTCCACCATAAAAGTTTTACATGTTTACCAAAACAATTGTTGTATAACTTCTATTAAGTATGTATAATTTTTAAGCTATTGCTTAAAAATTATTAAAATTTAAAAGTAAAATTTATAATTTTATTGAATTTTATTTAATTTTCAAATATTTCATTTTAAATTTTTATTAAACTAAAAATTTCATTTAGTTATTACTAAATATATTAATAAATCAACTACACTCTGTTTTACAAAATATAATCATGAATACTCATAATTTAGTAACTCGCAGCATTAAAACTCTCGAAACAATTACTTTAATTCAAAATATCTTTGAAGCAAAACACTAAACACTATACATTATTCAATTGAAACCAATAATATTTTGAATTTAAAAGCGATTTATTGAAACGAAAGCAACATTGAATTCACTACAACATTCAATAGCTATCTCATTTCACGGATAACAGACAGACAAAGCATAGTTTAGAATCCTTCCAAACCTTATCGTTTACTTTCCAATTCCATCCTATTTGCATATATAATGTAGATTCGAAATCATTCAAAGAGCATTCAGAGATGAATACAAGATAAAACAGAAACAATAAATTAAAATTTACATCAATTTTATTATGTTAAGTACAGTATAAACAGCTGCGTTTTATGGACGTTTTAATTATGTTCCGAATGATGTAAATGTGTAAAGCTGAAAAATATATTTTTGAGTTTGGATGAATTTGCGAGCTTTTGTTTCCAACGTTTCGAGCTTTTATAATTTTTATGGTATGTAGTTTGCATTTCATTTGTACAATGTAATATACTATTGACTCGTTCTATACCACTTATTACATTTCTCGCCAAAAATGTATTTGCTTTTGTAAAGGTATTTATTATTCTATATAATTTTTGACTTAATCTTCTATAATTTTAGTTAAAATCGATAAAAGATAAGTGTTCTTCTTTGATAATTATATTGGGAACTGTTTCTCGCTCCGAGATGAATTGACGTTCTTTTCTCGCTTTTTCGATAATCTCTAACAACTGATGAAATCTCAGTAAATTAGATCAGGTTTTTAGAAATGAGCATTAATAGCGACAGTGAGTGAAATAAACAAGATATATTTTTACTTTTGTTCGATTTCTAAGTTTTGTATTCAGCCCTTTTTAACGTCCCACTGCTGGGCACGGACCTCCCTTCAATACGAGGGGAATCAGGCCATAGTCCACCACGCTGGCCAAGTGCGGATTGGCGGACTTCACATCTCTTTCGAAAAATTGCTAAGTTTTTTCAGACATACAGGTTTCCTCACCAAAAAGAGGCCTCACTCTTCCACTCAAATCTTAAAGTACAATATTATGATCTAAGGTACATTAGTAAATCAAAATAAAAAATAAAAAACTTATAGCTAAATCTGTATAATATGCGTATATGTATGTGTGTGAGTAGCTGTGTGCGTACATAGGTACGTCATTCATAAATCAAAATAGGTCTTCTGTCTCCTAATAGGTTAAATTTACTATCCAATTAGTCATACTCTTTTTACAATCACGTCTTTTCATCTATAGGTACATATAATAAAATTGTAACCAAGCTAAATCTGTACATTGAATATTTTTAGGGAAATCATATTGAAATAGACATTATTAACGGTACAGAGGCCGAATCTATAGTTTTTGAAATTTTTGTCTGTCTGTCTACCAGTCTGTCTGTTACCGCATCGCGGATAAACCACTAGAGGGTTTTTAATGAAATTTGGTATGATGATAGCTGGTTATCCGGGTCAATATATAGGATACTTTTTACTGCGGAAAAATATCTCATCTCTGAGAAATCTATACTAAATGTTAAAACGTGAGCAGGGACGAACGCGAGCGGAACGAGGGTAAGTCGCTAGTGCAGTATATGTTTACTTCATGAAAATCACACGAAAGACCTGGAATAAGTAATACATAGGCGACTGCTAGGTATCCAAAGACGCACCCGAGCGAAGCGTGGGTAAATCACTTGTATTTGACTAATTACTTCATAAGTAAATAATATTTGAAGGCTTCATTTTTATATTTATGTTTTCTGAAGAACATATATAATAAATAAGAAACTATGAAATCCACAATTAAAAGAAACTACAAATGATTTAAGTACCTCCTTTTTTAAGTCAATCAAAAGACTATGTACTTACTAAAAAACAAGTTAACTTTAGGATGGACTGCTCTTTTATAACCACGCATCGCTTTTAACACACACCTACTATATATTAGAAAACGTATAAAACGCTAAAACTTCCAAATAAATAATGTATTCGATACTATGCCTATGAGAAATTTTTATATGAAAAAAATAAAAACAAAACGAGAACCCATCCCGTCACATTTCGCTCGTGAAAATTGATTGAAGCGGTAGTTCTCGAAATATTAGCTACATAGTGCGAATCCGTTCAACAGCAAAAAATCGTTTTTATATTAAAAGTTAAAAGCCAATATTGAAATATCGTATCCAATGTGTATAAAAATGGTATTTCCTTAGGTTTTATTAGTAACTAGCGAGTCAACCTCGATTCGCTCGGGTTGGTCCCTAGGTACCTACGTTTTGACGCTTAGTATTGAATGTAACACTTTATATAATATGTACATATGTAAGTATGATGAGTTTTATATCCTTTGAAAAATGATTGTTTTCCCATACAAACTTCTGCCCCCTTTTTTACCCCCTTAGTTGATGATTTCCGGGATAAAAACTATCCTATGTCCTTCCCAGAGTCACAGACTATCTCTATATCAAATTTTCTCTAAATTGGTTCTTTGGATTAAGCGTCACGTAAAAGACAACATAGTCACTTACGCCTGTATAATATTAATATGAATTATGTTTACCTACTTCATAAATAGATCGTTCTCAATTTATTATACAGGGTAGAACAAACGAACGGTACATGGAAGAAAAGTAGCTTAAATAATGAAGATATCTTATTTCACTCAAAGGAAATATTCTTTGCATTGTATTTCAATTTTTAAAAACCTTATTTGATTATAAAATCTATACATATAAATAAAATTGGAGTGTCTGTTTGTAATATTAAAATAACCGCTTTTTACTAA
This sequence comes from Argynnis bischoffii washingtonia, assembly GCA_033884665.1. Classification (NCBI taxonomy): domain Eukaryota; kingdom Metazoa; phylum Arthropoda; class Insecta; order Lepidoptera; family Nymphalidae; genus Argynnis; species Argynnis bischoffii. Next base: position 1,989,579 of record CM066610.1, read on the forward strand.
ATGCATATGGATGTATACACGGTACATATACCAAAACAACATTTTTTATAATTTTTGTCTGTTTGTCTGTTTGTTCCGGCTAATCTCTGAAATGATTGGACCGATTTTGACGGGACTCTCACTAGCAGATAGCTGATGTAATAAGAAATAACTTAGGCTACTTTTATTTAAGACAAAAATAGGGTCCCACGAAAAAACATTAAAAGCAAATTAATTAATTAATTTTGTTTTGGGAAGCAACCTAGGGACGAACCCGAGCGAAGTGAGGGTGAGTCGCTAATTATAAAATATGAGAAAACAAAGTGGAATCACATTGCATCATGTTTATTAATTGTAAGCTATAATGTTTATTCAAGACTATCGATTAATTGTGCAGTAACAGTGTATTTTTTCCATTTTTATTTAGTTTCATACTCAAGAAAGCTATCAATATTTGACGCCTCGTTCTTTTGTTTCATTCTGTATATAAAGATTTTAGAACGATGTTGATCTTGACCGCATTAACCTCCTCTACGATGAGATTTTTCAGTTCTATCTCCACTTAAATAAATAAAATTATATTTAAAAGTTCGTTCGAAAGACGTTCCTTTTGATATGAGTAAGTGGCAGCAGTTAAAACACATAAACTTGATGGAACTCATTTCTACTATTATTATAAGGAGGAAAATATAAATTCAACATATGTACATATTTAACTGTCTCGGTGGTGTAGTGGTTAGCCTGTATGGCTGTACACCAGGAGATTCTGGGTTCGAGTCCCAAGTCGGGCTAAGTTTACTTATTAAGACTTTCTATACAGTAAGCCTCAGTAATAGTCCGGAGTTGGGAAGTTGGCGGTGTTTCACACCCATGCCTCGGGGAGCACGTAAAGCCGTCAGTCCTGCGCCTTAACTCTTATTGGTCGTGTCTCGTGTCGTCCCACAGGAGTATGAGAGTAACAGGAAAAGAGAGTGCACTTGTATCTGCGCGCACATTTGTGCACTAAAATATCTCCTGCGGAGTTGGCTAGTCCCAATGAGATTGGCTGCCGTGACCGGAATTAGTCAGAAGAACATTATTTTTATATATACGTATTATAAAATCTGCCCTAAAATCGAAATGAGCTTTATATGAATAGTGTGAAATAATTCATCAAGCTTATAAACCTTAATATATTTTAATACTCCTAAAATAACTACTAATATAAATTTAACAAACAAAAGTTGTTATTAAGGAACGGTCATGCCTAGAATAAAGTCTGTCGTCTTCCGCCAATATTTTCCAATGTGTTCCAAGTCACGAATAATGATCTCCTACGTTGCCAGGAAATTATTTTAATTAGGCTAATTTAGAAACTTGTTGGTTCCAAAAACAATTTATTCTTACTAGTTAAGGTATATTAATAGGATTTGTCTGACGTTTTTCTTATAAATTATAACATTATTGTTTTTAAGTATATGTGTTTAATTTTAACTTTGTTTTAGTCCAGGTATAGTTATGAAAAAACATTTTTTTTTGAAGTTGGTTGAAAATAAAATTGTAAATATTATAATTTGTTATTTATCTTACCCAACACGCCTAGTCTGAAATTCAGCGTGACTACAATTAGGTCAGTATAGCTCGCTAGGACTGCGCCATCATAGGGGCTTCCAGAACTTAGCGAATAACCATCTCCATGTATGTACACTAATACTGGCAGTGCTAATTTTGTTTCATCCACTAAAACAGATACAATTTGCTATAAATAAGAGCTTAAAACTATAATCAACTATCCCTTTACTGTTAAAACAACAATAACTTATAAAATGTCATATATTCTATTATAAGTTACGGAAACTCCATATTATTGATACTGTCACTTACTTTGTAAAGGTGCAAATATGTTTAAATAAAGACAATCTTCGCTTTGATTCTTAAGATAAGGTATCAGTCTTTTTATATAATCTAATCTGCCTTTAGGCATTTTTTCTAAGAGGAGTTGCTCGTCATTCAAGTCCGGTAACTTTTGAGGACAAGCAGGACCTGGACGGTCAGATACTCTGACCCCATCCCACGGTGAAGGAGTTCTTGTGGGGCTAAACCTAAAAGCATAATAAAAACTTGTCGAAAATTTTTCAAAATTATCGCAATTTTTCAATAAATGCGTCAGATGAAAGGACTTTCTATTTGAAACTAATAGATTGAAAAATAAATATTAATAAGTGTTATCTCAATCTTAGCAAAATTTTGGCAGAAAGTATTTGAAGAATAAATTCAAAATAATCAACACATTTAAAAAACAATTTGGTCTTTGGTTATTTACGTACCTATTGGAACCAACAGGAGGTGTCGCATAGGGCACACCTAAAAAAACTTCCAATGGACTCAAGTACCTTTGCTCATCCATCGCCAATACTATCCCCTGTAATTTTCCATATTTTGTCTGAACTATCCTACTACTTATTTTAAACTTAACACTAGACTTAGGTATTGGATTTGATGGATTTAGATAATATCTTTTATAGTCGCCATAATCGCTGTACCCATTCCTTTCATGTTCATAGAAGTTGTGAGGAAATTCTTCATTATTATAGTACGGATTCTTTTCGAAATTGACTTTGGTATATTTTTCCTGATCTTCATAATCTTCATTCGGATGGTCATTCTGTACTTTAATATTATATTTATTATTTTTATCACTTTTCCTATTCATATTTGTCGTATTAGAATTGGCTGTTTGTAGAGATAGAAAAAATATTAATAAAAATGAATACAAATTGAAATACACTAGTTTTTTAGCAAATGCTTTGCTATTCCCACTATCAGTTGTACGATCGTCATATTGACGCATCGCCTCGTTTTTAGTCCGCGCTTCATGAAACTGTCCAACTGGAAACATATTTCGTCATGTTATCATTTTTGTATTGGATTTATGACTATGTTTGTGTGTCGGGCTCAGAATTTTCATGCGGCATCTGTAACAAAACAAAATTAAAAATTAACAGAAAATTTTCATAATATGAAAATGAAATGTAATTAATAATATGAATAGCAGGTGTTGATATTGATTGTAATATACCTGCTACAGTTGTTATATATTACAGGTTTTTTTTTCTATAATGTACATTTTTTACTTAGAAGTTATATAGAATGTAATGGAAGCACATATTAATATAATAACAATTTTCCTGATTTTCCGATTATCTCTTCAATCATCCGTCCGAATATTACATATTGTGTCGGCTTAACGTGTATTAAACGAGAATGGTTGAGTAGATTCCTAAAACTTTTTTTACTGTATATAATTCTATTGTATTAACTGTAAGAGATTGCTCATAGCAATAGGACCGCCTTTGTATGACTTTTAGTTATCTTTCTTTTTCATATTTTGTGTGTGCAGTAAAGTACTTATCTATCTAAAATTCATATATATATATATATATATATATATATATATATATATATATATATATATATATATATATATATATATACATATATAATATTTATTTATTTAAATAGTAAACAAAAGTTATGTATAAAGTATTATAAATTAACTCGTATAAATATTTAAATACAATTAGTAAATAATATAAATGCGAAAGTTTTGATGGATGGATGTTTGTTACTCAATCACGCCAAAAAGGCTGAACGGATCTTTTGAAATTTAACACAGATAGATTATAGTCTGGAATAACACATAAGTTTTATCCCGGAAAATTGGATAGTTCCCGTGGGAAAAAATTATTTTGTCAGTAAGTACATAAAACAATTTAAACTATCGAGAATCGCGGGCACACTAGTGACACGTTTGGCTCAGTTTGTAGTGACCCTACTTGCTGTGCCAGAGGTCGTGGGGTTCGAGTCCCGATGGGAGCATTCATTTATGTGATGAGCACGAATGTTTGTTCTCCAGTTATGGGTGTTTATATCTATAATATGTATGTATTTAAAATTATATATATGTAGTGTATCAACTATCTAGTATCCATAACACAAGCCTCGTAGCTTACCATGGAACTAGATGGTGCTGTATATAATTGTCCCAACATGTTTATTTATTTATTATTATAGTTGTTGCAATACAAAACAATATGTGTGTTGAACTTAAACAAACATAAGTGTACTTACGTTAAGTTTACTTTAAGTAGTAAAACGGGTAAGTTTAAAATATTTAAAACTTATACAAAACAAAGCAAAACTATATACATAAATATTATAAAGTCACAAGTTTCGTGAACTCCAAACTTAGTTTTCGCCAGACAAATTGAAATGAACGAATCGGGAGAAATATTTTATTCACAACAAAACTGCAGAAGAGATAAAAGTTAAAAATGTTGAAATTATATTACAGCAGTTATATTTAACTAGAACACTTGCAAAATGAATAGGGCTCGCGTTTTATTTGAATAATCAAAATTTTATTTTATGTTGGAGCGGTACTTCAAATTTTTTATAGGCTTTTAATATTGAAAATATTTACGAAGTAACTTTTATTTACGCAAGAATATTATATTTAAAGTACTTGATAAAATATTAGAGTAAAATTAATTGTTTGTAAACAAGATGTTTCTTGTTTATGATTTGTTTATTTATATATAACTAGCGACTCGTCCTCGCTCCTCTCGGGTTTGTCCCTAGATACGTTTAAACGGTTTGTATCTCAGAGATAACATATCATACCGCAGTATCAACATATATATATATATATATATATATATATATATATATATATGTTGACCAGGATAACCAGCTATCATCATATTAAATGTCATCAAAATCTGTCCAGTGATTTACTTGTGATGCATTCCCAGACAGACAGTAGAATAAAAAGTATATATTCGCAGTCTGTATCGACAATAATTACTGTATCAATAAGATTTTCCAAAACACTCTCAGTGCCTCACAGTAAATGTGCTAAGTCATAATCTATCTGTGAACTAAATTTTATTCAAATCAGTCCTGCCGTTTCAGCTTGAAAAAGTAACAAACATACAGACTTACATATACACTCAGATACATGAGCTTTCGCATTTATAAAAATAGCACGATATAAAGTCGATGTTTTTGTATCAAGATGCAAAAGTTAAGGACATTTCTGAGCGAAGCGAGAATGAGTTTTTAATTCTGTAATAAAACAAACCAACGTATAAACAAAAGTTCAATAATATTATATATATAATAAAATAATTATATGTGGTTCTGATTGAAAAACCATTACAAAACAAAGCGGTTAAACAATTAAACGTCCAACTGTATGTATGGCCGCAAACAAATGACACTCATAGCCCTAAATACCCGCATATTGGAGGCAACATGGGGCAATAAAATATGTAGAAACCACAGCGATTTGTAATTAAGCAACGAATTTAAAATAGTAATTGGCGTTTATATGACAACTAATTATGTTTTATGGTTTCAAACCGAAAAGGTCGGGTTTGGGAGCTTATTACTATAAGCTTTTTGTGTGTACATTAAAAATATTTGAGCTTTCGATTTTTACAGAACAGCTATTGTTAATTAAGAAATCCATTTGATCAACTAAAAAAAAAGAGAAGTTATATGATTCGAATGTACATTTAATGTACAATTTAAGTCTAAAATCAAAAATATATTATTGAACTAGCGGCTCACTCTCGCTTCGCTCGGGTTCGCCGGGTTCGTTTTTAAGTTGATTCTAAGATCATTGTTTTGGGTTATCTTGCGTTAATAAAGATCCCCAATAATAGTTTTTCTCAAATGTCTTCCATGTACAGACAGCGATCAGTTACAATTTTATTATATGTATAAATTATTACTACACTATTAAGGAATATTTTGAAGATGTCAATGTATGGGATTAATGTCTGCTTAGATCTCACGTAGGATAAGTAAATAATTATTGTATTGCAATATTAAAAATATATATTATTTTAAAAGAGCAACTCTTGAGTTTCTCGCCGGTTCTTCTCAGCAGAACTATCTTCCGAGTCGGTGGTAGATTTCTCACGGACGTACATACGGACTTTCAATTTAAATTAAAAAAATGTGAAATTGAAGATTCAAAAGTGCTTATAAAAGTCTGTTTAAATAAATTATTTTTTGATTTGATTTATATGTTGTATGTGTGTAGGTATGTTATATGATATCTGCCCCATAGCAATTTTTAAATTTCAATTCCTCAGGTCAGATCGAGAAATTTGGTTATAAGCTGTGCTTCGGAAAGAATATAAAACCGTTTATCGTAAGCTTAAATATTAAAGTTGTTAACCGTCTAATGTTTTAAATGTTAAGTCCTCTCGTTAAACTTTTACGTTATATAAAAGATCTGAAAAATTATTTGAAAATCGTTTTTGGTGAAAAACTTCGTCAATTTAGCGGACACGACATTACCTATATTTTACATAATACTTATATTTAAAAATACTATGAAATGCTAATTTATTTTTATCATATATTAATGTAATGAAGCGAACGACAAGCAAAAAATTTTAAAATTTTATAATTTTGATCTAAAGTTATGAATTATACAAGTATTTAGTAGCGATATCCACAGAGACTGCGATGTTGAAATATTGAATTGTAGAATTTTAATTATTTAAAATACTTAATATTACAATACCTTATAATTTATGTAGTCATGTTTAATAATTAACTTAGCACAATAGCAAAACCATTTAGGTATATGATATATATTATGTATATGGTTATATATAGTCCATGTGTTATATTATGTTATTAATTCCATTCATATTCCTCCAGTCGTTAAAGCAGAGTGAAACAAACATACGCACAAACAAGCGGGCACAAAAACACACATGCACACACACAAACTTCTGCACTTCCGCATTAAAAACACTATCTCGATATAAGAAATATTGTTTAAAAATTATTTACCAAGATTCTAAAACCTAAAGCAGACATCGTCAAACTTCTTTACTAGTATTACAAAATACGTTATTACTACAACACACCTGTTACTAATCCGAAATATCCATTTATTCTAACGTATAACACTAATTGGATATTTGCTATTCAATTTGCCCTCAAAATTATAAGATGGTTACAGTAATACACAAAATTAAGCCATTAAGTAAATTGTCCATGAATAAAAGGGGATATCTGAAATATTAGAAATCAGTCGAATAGTTTCATTTGTAACACCCCCTCGTAACTTTTACATTTCATTTAACATGATTGACGTCACAGATTGAATTCGCCACAAAACTTTTTTATGTAGAACATAAATTTTATATGTTATCTTTTTTAGTCAGCAATCTCGGTTTATTTTTAACTCTGCAAATCTATATATATGTATATATATATATATATATATATATATATATATATATATATATATATATATATATATATATATAATAAACTTTTGTGTAGAATGTGTATATTAAATATTTTTTTTGGAAACTCTTATTGAAATAGTCATTATTATTGATGTAAAGGCCGAATCTATAGTTTTTAGAATTTTTATCTGTCCGTCTGTCTGTCGTATTACAAGAAAACAACTGGACAGATTTTAATGAAATTTGGTATGATGATAGCTGGTTATTCGGATCAACATATAGAATACTTTCACTGCGGGAAAACATCTCATCTCTGAGTAATTTATACTAAAATTTTAAAATGTAACTAGAGACGAACCCGAGCGGATCCAGGGTGAGTCGCTAGTGTAAAATAACTACACAATATTATATTTGTACAATTTTCAATGAACTTTCAAATATTTTACTAACGGTTCGAAATATGAATTGATGTTTTAATAGACGCTGTAGTAAAAGTTTTGACATGTGTACGGAATTTTTCTGTTAGTAAAATTGAAATGAATATACACATTCATATAACTACAACTTTGACGAACCCATATTGCATAGCTGATTTCAAAGCTCTCAAATAATTTTCAACTATATTCAGAAGAAATAAAATGCAAAGAACATTAAGTACTAAGAAGACCATTTTTAATATATTTTACTTCAACAGATTTAACATGGGACGAAATTCTGTATAGACACATTATTTAAGTATTTAGAAATAAAGAAATTCATGTATAAGCTTTTATTTAAATTGTCGATAAAAAAGCTTTGCTTAATTTAAGCTTAATTCTTGAAAGCTTTTTTGCCGTTTTATGCTTTTTATTATAACAACGTCTGGTAGTTCCAGAAATAAGCGTATTCAAATAAACTAACATACAAGGAAACTCTACAGCCTCATATGTACATATATATTAAATGAATTAATAATTCAAAAGTAGTATGATATATATGTAGTAACTTATGCATGCATGATTTCATAGCAAATATGTAAAATAGTTAAACTCTATTTATCTAACTCAATGAATATGAAACGTGATTCCGCATAGCGTATGGACTTATCAATAATATGGAGCTGGATGAATTGCAGCAAGTGAATAGAAAAGTTAATTTTAACCTATACGCTAATATGTGCATGAATGATTTACTAAGAGTACTGTTATTAAAATAGTAGTTTTGATATATTTAATATAAGTTAATTTAATATAAGTATATATATTATAGGTATATGTTATGTTATATTTATATATGTTAAGATTTTTATTATTAACTAGCGACTGACCCTCGCTTCGCTAGAGTTTGTCCCTAGGTTGATTCCCCATACAAACTTACATTTTACCCCATTTTTACCCCCTTAAGGGATTTCCAGGGTTTCAAAATATCTTCTTACCTAATTTCATTTAAATCGGTTCCGTAGTTTCGGAGCCTTTTCGTTACAAACAAACAAACAAACAAACAAACAAACAAACAAACATCAAACCTTTCCTCTTTATAATATTAACATAGATATGATTTCCACTTGATTGTATGGTTAAAAACATTAATTAAATTCAAAAATTAATCAAAATCACTCAAACATGAAACTGTATGTTTGAGTGAATTTGACTAATTATTGAAAGATGTGTGAAAACTGCCATATTTTGATTATTTATGACTGAAAAACAAAAACAAATTTATCCCACGGGAACCGTACATTTTCCCGGGATAAAAAGTAGCCTATGTGTTATTCTAATGTATAAATTATATTATTGTAAAGTTTTATTAAAATCCAATCAGTCGTTTTTGTGTACTAAGCTGTATAAGTTACTATAGTTTTTTTAACTATCTCACGAGAACTCTTTAATTTCCCGGGGTGAATAGCACCAGTATGTAAAATTTCATTTAAATCGGTCTAACACTTTTGGAGATTAGCCCGTACAAACAGACAAACAGACAGAGAAACAAAAAATTTGAATAAAATCTGGATTTATTCTATTTCTCTGCTTACATCCTCCTAACTTAGTTTTCAGCATTTTTTTCTGTGTACGGACATTCGACCTCTACAGTTTTATTATATGTATAGATTTTATGATGTCAAAAAAAAGCCTTCGAAACTTCGAGCAAAAAACCAAATTAAAACAGCAAAAATAGATTTATTCAAAACACGTACTCATGCAATTATTACAACTATGAAAAAAACCAGAAAATCACAGAAGAGAAACTACGTTAAAATAAAAACAGAACACGTCAAAGAAAAGTTTCACAAAGTGCGATAAAATGGAGTATGTCAAGTAATCTGTTCGTCTAATCGCTTTGTATCACCTTCTTGAGTGCCAACACTGAGACTTTATAACAATGAATTTCTTTGAAATTTTTAAACAAAATAATCTTCACACATATTGTTTTTTTATTATTCCTTTGGTTAAATCTTACAGAATATGTTCATTTATAACGCATAGGAAATATATAAAAAACTAGCGGTATATCCTCGATCTGCTCGGGTTCGTCCCTAGTTAAGTTTTGAGATATTTTGAGATGAGATACTTTCCCGCAGTAAAAAGTATCTTATATGTTGACCCGGATAACCAGCTGTCATCATATCAAATTTCATCAAAATCTGTCTAGTGATTTTCTTGAGGTGCGATCCCAGATAAACAGACAGACAGACAAAAAGACAAATATAATAAAGACAGATAAAAATAGTAATGACTATTTAAATAAGATTTTCTAACAAATATTTAATGTATTAGTCCTAAATTATCGATGATATTCTACTACTACTGAAAGAAAAAACAAGCTATATCTCAGGCCCTATTGTCTTCACGTAAATAAAATAGTAAAAGCAGTGAAGTAAGCAAAAAAAAAACAGAAGGGGTACTAAACTCTATAACCTCTCGTCAATGAAAAAAAAGGTACATTTTAATTTGTTTTGAGCGGAACCCTAACCTTTTACTAAAATACAAGTAGTATATGTTACTACTTATAACATCAACTACCTGCCAGTGAAAGTTCCGTCAATATCGGCCTAGCCGTTTCAGAGATTAGCCGGAACAAACAGACAGACAGACAAAAAATTTCAAAATTGTGTTTTTCTTATAAACACCGTATATAATTCCATATGCATTTAGTATAAAGCTGTTATTTTGAAATTACAAACAGATACTTAGTTTTTATTTATCTATATAGATAAATTATACCACCCTAAAGATTGGTTTTTTCTTTAAACTTTCTCTAGACTATTCTTGAAATATAACCTACTCTTTAAAAAAAATATTATGAAAACCTATTCACAATCGGCAAAAGCAAACCAAGTAAAGCGAATTCAGATCACGTGTTTCGCATTTATGATATATTCATGTGTGAATCATTTTTCAGCATGATTACCACTTGCCTTACGGTGAAGGGAAACATCGTGAGGAAACCTGCATGTCTGAGAGAACCTAGCAAGTTTTCGAAAGACATGTGAATTCCGCCAACCCGCACTCGGCCAGCGTAGTAGTCTATGGCCTGATCCCTCTTGTATCGAAGGAGGCCTGTGCTCAGCAGTGGGACGTTAAAAAAAGTTAAAAATAAGTTAAAAACACAATATACAACCGAATCAAGTACCTATTTTATCTTAAAGTTAGTTAAAAATGTATAATATTATGAAATTTTTAAAGCCCTTTTGTCTCACTTATATCTTCTTATCCATATGCTTAATATCATTAAAATGCATTATTCATAGCTGGAACTAATACTTTAAAACCCACTATGTAGCTAATGCAACATTATATGCGCTAGAAGAAATTTTCTTTCTGCAACATTTTTATCATATCTCTAGGAAAAGGAATAGTAATATTTCTATATTTAAATCGTTTAGATTTTGATATACATTAATGACTGTACTTTCGTAAGTAATTTCATCAAATCGATTTGATAATAAAATTTAAAAAAAAAAGCAACTTCCAGGCACTAAAAAGTAAAAAATAACTAAACGGGGGTTTTCATTAAAATAACATATCTAATAAGATATTTTCGAAGTCCCTTTGAAAAAAAAAAGAATTTTCTAAATTGGTTCAGGCGTCTTCGATTAATGGGTGAACATACATTAAAAAAAAGATTCCAATTTCCAAAGAATTAAGAACCTGCTCCTTTTTGGAAATCGGTTAAATAATATTTTAATAACAAAAATAATAAAATACAATAATAAAAAAATCAAAATAGCGTTAAAAGCTATTAATTCTAACTATATACTATGGGGACTTAAGAATATTCTTACAACTAGCTAGACAAACAAAAACAAATCTATCCCACGGGAACCATACATTTTTCCGGGATAAAAAGTAGTTTTTGTGTACTAAGCTGTATAAGTTACGATGAAGAATAACATGACTAAACCTCATATCGAAAAGAAATCAACTAGTTTTCAAAAGACATGTAAAGTCCACCAACACGTACTTAGCCAGCATGGTGGACTATGTCTTGATCCCCCCTCGTATTGAAATGGTCAGTGCTTACCAGTAGCAAGTTAAAAAGAGCTAAATACAGTTTTCATATCTATCAGACAAGTGAAATCGCAGACTAAAACATGACAAACATCTCTTTAATACAGACGAATGATAAATCGCGCATCATTTACTAATGACATAAACAAACAAAATAACACTCGTAAAAGTTCACGTCAGTTATAGTAATGAGAATTGAAATACGAAATATTCGACTATTTTTGCATTTGATTAACAGATTTCGATGAACAATGCAATTTTAAATTAACTGCATTAAGCTTAAATATGACGCTGGATATGTCGATTAAAGGTATAATGTATTTACACTCGGTTTAAACTGTTGGTGTGTAATGATTATGCGCTACATTACATCAATACTGTTTTGAATGGCTTTATTACTGATTCCCCCATACAATTTTTTTATCCCCATTTTCACCTCATTAAGGGATGGTTTCCGGGATAGAAACTATTCTATATTATTCCCAGGTTTTCAAAATATCTTCTTACCAAATTTCATCTAAATCGGTCCAGTAGTTTCGGAGCCTATTCAGTACGAACAAACAAATAAACAAAAAGTCAAATCTTTCCTCTTTATATTATTATACTAATAATATATGTATATATGTATATATATATATATATATATATATATATATATATATATATATATATATACTCGCAAAACTTGTTCAATTCAATTCAATGTTCTTGTACCAATGACTTTAAAACCTGCCATTTGAGCACAGACTACTTTGCCAATGTCACGTAAGTCAGTCGAGTAAAAAAAAGGTAAAATAAACAAACACAAAGTATTTAATAATGCACAGTAATATAATTATTATAATATATGAGTTATAATTTTTTTAAATAAAAATAACGTTTAATGTATATTCTACGTACACTTACAACATATGTTATACTGTCTATATCATATTTTTATGAAACCAATTGAAAATTTTTATTGTGAATGTGTAACAAACAGCTAAACTCACAACATTTAAATATATACAGGGACACAGTAACAAATTTTTACACTACGTAATACGATTTAACGCTTTATCTAAGAAAATAAATCTAAAAATTTATAAATAATATAATATATACATCGAGTTGTATGCGCTATAAAATATTAGTTTATATCAAATTGGACAGATGCTACATCTTGGCTTCGGAACTACGAAAAAGTTATCTTTTCAGAAATATTGCTTTAGAACAAAATAAATGAGGCCCGATCCACACTATAGTGCCAATCACAGTCCGTTCTCGGTCTGATATCGGTCTGGTAAAGTATATTTATAAATAAAAACGTTGGTAAAATTAATAAACTCATTTTTACTTGTATAAAAATACTTTACCAGACCGATATCGGACCGAGAACGAACCGTGATCGACACTATAGTATGGATTCAACCTTACCCTTCTGAAATATAATTAAGAATATAATAAACAAGCGACATGACTATAATATTATCGGTTTTAATAAAATGTTTATGATGATCACACAAATGTTCTGCTAATCTATACTAATATTATAAAGAGGCAGAGTTTGTTTGTTTGATTGAACGCACTAATCTCAGGAAGTACTAATCCGATTTGAAAAATTTATTTTTGCAACAGATAGCCCATTTATTGAAAGGCTATATATCATCATGTTACTACCCAAGGGAGCAGAGCAGTAATCATAAATGTCAACATATCGGGTAGACTTCCATACATTATTGTAAAATTGATGTTTATATCGGAAGTTTGAACACGAGCGAAGCCACGGGTAGATGCTGCTAGTAACTCATATATATATATAAAAAGCTCTCAACACAATAACCTATTCATTGAGGCCATTTCAATAAACCTAAAAATGATGTCTCTACACTATTTTAGTAAAGAGTTGAGTATCTTGTAGATTGCAGGTGATGTTGCAGCATCAGACTAAGGTTACCATATCATTGTGTAAAGTTGCATTTTTATTTTTGTGCGTTTTAATAAAAAATAATATATTTGTACATGGCATGTGGTTATGTGACCTTCGCCGATAAGAATGTATTTAAAAAAAATAAAAAAGTCTCGGTTATTCTTTTGTTTCTCCCACGCTTGACAGAGGGGCAGGTCTCGGTACTATCCTGTATTGACTAGTCATGTATTGTTGTAATACTAAAAATGGTAATTGTAAATTATGTAACTCATTATTTAAATTATTAACTATTGAGTTTCTTGCTTGCTCTTCTCAGCAGCACTGCTTTCCAAGCCGGTGGTAGCTTTTACACAACAAACGTACTAACGATAATAAAAATACTTAATATAAGAATATACGCAAGGAATATCTTGTTTTATTGTTGACCTCTTATAATTGCAATGTCTTTGAAGTAAAGGGATAACAAGCTTTGAATTGATTAAATTTATCATCTAGAAAATAGCCGATAGCCTGGAAATGACTGAATGATTTTCATTATTTATAGCTAAGAATACTCGTCCAATCAAGTTACCATTCAAACAAAACAAAATCGGTTTGTCTTTTTGGGCGCTACGATGTCACATATAGACATTAATACTCGGATTCGCCTTTAGGAAAACAAAAAAACCTATCCCACGGGAATCGTACATTTTTCCGGAATAATAAGTAGCCTATGTGTTATTTCAGAATATAATCTATCTCTGTGCCAAATTTCATCGTTCTGGCGTGAAAGAGTAACAAACATCCATACATCCATACTCACAAACTTTCACATTTATAATATTAGTATAGATTACTATAAACGTTATTGTACCAATAACATACAGCTATTACTTTAGATTAGTTTGGTTCGAAGTTAACATTATCCCAAATAAGCGAGGAACAAATTAACCGATGGAATTCGATCGATCGTATTGTCGATGCCACAGCCTACACAACCAGAAATGTTATTTTTTAATATATATATAGGGTGCTATAATAAGTCTAGTTTATGCGATTTGTCAGTTTAATCTATACATATAATAAAAATGTAACTATCGCTGTCCCTACATGGAAGATATTTGAGAAAAACTATTGTTGAGGATCTTTATTAACGCAATAGAACAATGATTTTTAGGATGTTTGTCTGTGCGTTTGTATGCCCTAATCTCAGAAACGGCTTAAACGATTTGGGTGCGCCTTTCAATAATGTATTGTGATAAGCTTCACTTAACATTAAGTTTTTGTTTTATTTCAATCGGCTCATAAATAAGAAAGTTATATCAATTTGAAGAACTACCTAGGGACAAACCCATGTGAAGCGAGGGTTCGGCGCTGGTTATTAATATTTTTCATCGAAATTTTTCATCAACCACTTTAATAAAATAATATATTTTTGCATATATTTCATATTAATGCGTTATAAGTATTAAAAAAATTAAAAGTTAAAATTAAAATTACATTTTAAACACAGAAAAACAAATATTGACCAAAAAATATGATTTCTTAATATCATAGTGATACAGCTGTAGTTAGTCTGTGTCATTGTGGTATT
The DNA here is from genome assembly GCA_033884665.1 of Argynnis bischoffii washingtonia. Classification (NCBI taxonomy): domain Eukaryota; kingdom Metazoa; phylum Arthropoda; class Insecta; order Lepidoptera; family Nymphalidae; genus Argynnis; species Argynnis bischoffii. The sequence goes on from CM066610.1 coordinate 2,004,786, forward strand.
CGAAGGCCGGGATTACACGACCTCAACATAAAAGGTCGCCATTTATATTCAAGGCTATTCCGAAACTCAATAGCAGAAATTACTTTAAATAAATAAATAATTTTAGTAGTATATAATTATATAAATAAATATTTAACTGCCTCGGTGGTGTAGTGGCTAGCATGTACGGCTGCACATCCTGAGGTCCTGGGTTCGAGTCCCGGGTCGGGCCAAGTTTAGTTATTGAGTCTTTCTGTATAGTAAGCCTCAGTAACAGCCCGGAGTTGGGAAGTTGGCGGTGTTTCACCCCCGTGCCTCGGAGAGCACGTAAAGCCGTCGGTCCTGCGCCTTAACTCTCACCGGTCGTGTCGAGTAGTCGTCCCACTGGAGTATGAGAGTGACAGGAATAGAGAGTGCACTTGTGTCTGCGCGTACACTTGTGCACTATAATATCTCCTGCGCAGCTGGCTAGTCTCAATGAGATTGGCCGCCGTGGCCGGAATCGGTCAGGAGAACATCATCATAATTAATTAGTATTGAAATAAAGTCGCTAATTTTGTCTTTATGTTTTGTGTGTATTTTGCCTTTATGTTTTGTGTGTTTATGTTTTGTGTGTATTGTAAGAATTATGTCGAAAAATTGTTTTTATTTTCTACAAGAAAGCACTTACATATATTATACTAGCGACTTACCCTCGCTTCGCTCGGGTGCGCTAGGTACGTGAATTTTGTTTACAATACTCTACTTATACTAATAGTAAAACTCTTTTTCTAAAATAAAAGTAGTGTAAGTTACATCTTATAACATATAGTAGTAGTAGTAGTATTCAGCCCTTTTTAACATCCCACTGCTGGGCACGGGCCTCCCTTCAATACGAGCGGGATCAGGCCATAGTCCACCACGCTGGCTAAGTGGGTTGGCGGCTTATAACATATGCTACCTTTCAATAAAAGTCCCGTCGAAATCGCTTCAATTTTATTTATCCGTATAGATTACAGACAATTCATTTTATTTATTTGTTATTTATATAAACTAGCGTCTTAACCTCGCTCTGCTCAGGTGCCCTAAATGCCTAACAATAACCTATGTGTTACTCCAGATCAAACTCTGTGTATTAAGTTTCATCCAAATCTGCCTAGCCATTTCAGGCTCAAGCTTAAAACATTTATTCAGTAAGGTATTTATTTAATACCAGTTTTTCAGTAAGGTTTGCAATAAAGTATTTTCTACTGAAATTCGTACTCTATATATCGAGATTAAAAGTGGTCAATGTTATACGTTGCTCCGATGTTAGATGAAAGCTGGATAAACAAAAAACAGATGTTTGTATTTATATAAGCAGTGAACGTTGCTGATGGGAAATCCCATCGATTTCCCATCGGTAATATTTCCAGAAGACTAAATATGCACTTTTTATACTTCTAACTTCACTAGTGACTTACCCTCGCTTCGCTCGGGTTTGTTGTTAGATACGGTTTAATTTTTATGAGTAGAATCCTAATTCTTTTTCTAAAATAAAAGTAGCCTAAGTCACTCCTTATTATATCAGCTATCTGTCCGTGACAGTCCCGTCAAAATCAGTCTAGCCGTTTTAGACATTAGCCGGAACAAGCAGACAGACAGACACACAGACAGACAGACCGACAAAAAAAATAAAAATTATGCATTTAGTATAAAGCTGTTATTTTAACATCACAAACATACAATTCAATTTTATTTACCTGTATAGATATAGATAAATGATATACTTCCATACAATATTTCATCTCTTGTTGAACTCGTTTTGGGGGTGAATTTCCGAAAACCTTTCATTAGTGCAAATCTTCGTAATGTAAGAAATTGTTATGCCTTTTTTATATATATATATATATATATATATATATATATATATATATACATATATATACATATATATTCATTGACTTTTTACTTTCAAACTGAATAACTCGTGGAAATAAGTAGTAGTCTGCGGAAAAGAAAGTTTGAAATATGTGCCCATGGCTTGCCACTAGCGACTATGTTTTATACCTTTTTTGTAATGTTGCGAAATGAATTTACGTATACCATCTGTATAATAATAATAATAATAATGTCCTCCTGACCGATTCCGGCCACGGCGGCCAATCTCATTGAGACTAGCCAACTGCGCAGGAGATATTATAATGCACAAGTGTACGCGCAGACACAAGTGCACTCTCTATTCCTGTCACTCTCATACTCCGGTGGGACGACTACTCGACACGACCGGTGAGAGTTAAGGCGCAGGACCGACGACTTTACGTGCTCTCCGAGGCACGGTGGTGAAACACCGCCAACTTTCCAACTCCGGGCTGTTACTGAGGCTTATTATACAGAAAGACTCAATAACTAAACTTGGCCCGAGCCGGGACTCGAACCCAGGACCTCAGAATGTGCAGCCGTACATGCCACTACACCACTGAGGCAGTTAAGGCATATGTATACATACAGGTGGTTAAGTGGGACTCAGCCGGTGAGTCCCACTTAACCACGACAGCTAATACTACCCACTAAAACTGATTGCCTGATGTATCAACGCACAGGCCAAACCCTTAGGGTTAGAACCTTAAAATTTCGCACACGTATTCCTCTTATGACGTAGGCACCTATTAAGAAAGGATTTTTCAAAATTCAACCCCCAAGGAGGTGAAGAGGAGATAAAAGTTTGTATGAAACTTTTTATTCCTTGGACATATATGTATGAAATTTCATATTTTTCGTGGTTTGATCGCAAGCAAAGCCGCGGGTACTGCTAGTTTCATAATAAAAAACCCTAAGAATAAAAAGTAAACATTTTACCATGAAACTAATCTGTTAGTCTAGCAATTCACATATTATCCCTTCATAGATGAGAAAAACGCTTACGACAAGAAAATGCTCGGAATAATTTGTTCATGGTTATATGTATGTTGTAACTTTCCATTTCCTTATGTGAATGGTAATACAGTTTGACGCAGTGAAAACCTATCTTTTTTTTAAAATAAGCAGTCGTGGGTTCAGTATATTTATATCGATACACCTATTTTAAAAAATTAAAAAAATTATGTATATCCCTTCCTTGTGAAATGATTCCCCATACAAATTTCATCGCCCTTTTCACCTTTTTTTAAGGGATGATTTTCGGGTTAAAACTATTTTATGTCCTTTCCAAAGTCTCAAACGATCTTTATACCAAATGTAATCTAAATCGGTTCAGCGGATTAAGCGTGAAAAGGGAACAGACAGACAGAGTTACTTTCACATATTACACAGATAACAAGTTATTTATCCTACTAATAGAATATATAAGTTTGCAATATTTATAATACATAGGATAACACTTATAAAACTTGGAGATATTCCTTGCATATATTCTTATATTCAGTACTTTAGAAATATCCATTTAATTCTTTTAAAATCATCAGTACGTCTGCCCTAACGAAGCTACCACGGCTCGGAAAGCAGTTCTGCTGAGAAGAGCCGGCGAGAAACTCAAAAGTTAATATTTTAAATAATGAGTTACATAATTTATAATAATAATTTACAGTATTACAAGCAATTCATGACTAATCACTACAAGGTGGTACCGACATCTGTGTTTCCAAGCGCGGGAAAACAAATGAATATCCGCGTCCTTTGTTTTTTTTTTAAATACATTTCTATCGGCCAAGGTCACATAACTAAATGCTTTATACATACATTACGAAATATTCAAATATATTATTTTTCATTAAGATATCATAAATGTGAAAGTTTGTGAGTATGTATGGATGTATGTTTGTTACTCTTTCACGCCAGAACGACTGAACGGATCTGGATGAAATTTGGCACAGAGATAGATTATAGTCTGGAATAACACACATTTTATCCCGGAAAAACGTACAGTTCTCGTGGAATAGGTTTGTTTTTGTTTTCCTAGAGGCGAACCCAAACATAGCAAAGTACTCGTAGAGCTGCTAGTAAGTTATAATTAAAAGTGAAGAAAATTTATTAAAATATATTTGATTATATTACCGCAGCAGTCTCTTATTTATTGCTCAAAAGGCAAATTCTAACTAGAAACTTTCTTTGATCCTATAAAATATATAGTAATTCTCCTTGAAAGTCCCGGAAAATTAAAATTGAAATTAGTCCGGAAATTTGAAAATGAATATCGGAATACTGTATAGTAAAGAACACTACATCTATATATATAATACGAGCCGAATCTGTACATCAAATATTTTTTGGAAAATCTTATTTAAATAAACATTATTATCGATAAAGAGATCGAATCTATTGTTTTTAGAATTTTTGTCTGTCTGCCTGATACCGCATCACAGAAAAACTACTGAAGGGATTTTGATGAAATTAAGTATGATGATAGCTGGTTATCCGGGTCAACATATAGGATATTTTTTCTGCGGGAAAATATCTCATCTCTGAGAAATCTATACTAAGCGTTAAAACGTAAGTAGGGACGAACCCAAGCGAGACGAGGGTGAGTCGCTAGAATCTAAATATATCCAATAAACCATGTTCATTTTGAGAATATATGTATCTAATTTTATATTATCCTCTTTTTATTCTTTTTCTCTGCATATGAAAGTATATGAATACGTTGCTTATAAGAAAAAAAAATTCTTTACTTTTCGTCTATCTGTCTGTTTATTCCGCGTAATCTCCGAAACAGCTGGACAGATTTTGACGGGACTTTCACAGGTAGATAGTTGATGTTATTACAAGTTATTTAGTAAATTGGACTACTTTTATTTTAGAAAATGAATTAGAGTTCTGCGCAAAAAATAACCCAGGACATTAAAAAACAAAAAAAAATTAACTTGTAGGTTTTCTTGTAAAAAAAAAGTTACTTTTCACTGAACTTCGTAAATAAATAATGAAATAATAGAAAGCGTTTGGATTTATACGATGTTAGAGAGATGTCTCCATATGAAGTAAAACTGACTGATTTATTAACGTTCAGATCAATTCCTTGACCATAAAAGGTTAAAATATAAAATACTTGCGGCTCAACCTCGCTTCGTTCGAGTTTCTAGAAAAATAAAAACAAATCTAACCCACGGGAACCGTACATTTTTCCGGGATAAAAAGTAGCATATGTGTTTTTTTAATGTACGTAGTTTATTATAGTAAAGTTTCATTAAAATCCATCTAGTAGTTTTGGCCAGAAAGAGTAACAAACATCCATACATCAAGACATTTATACATCCTCACAAATTTTCGTATTTATAATATTAGTAGAATTTAATAATAAAATGAAATTTTTAGAAGGCTTATATGGATAATTATCAATATTCAAGAATTTAAAAATGTGGGCGATTTGGAGAACAATGATTTTCCTAAACAAGCCTACTCGTATCAATTGCTCTTCAACACTATTTAGTACAAGTTTTAGGGCGTTTTCGTAAATTAAATGCCTCGGAATATTAAAGAGATATAGAGGAGTTCTAAATATACGAAGACGGTATAGATTTCTTAATATACCTTTAAGATAACTTTTTACTTGACTTGCAGAAGCTTTTGATCAATCACAGTGTCAATACATCAGAAGCTGCAACATCTTACTTTAAGGCAACATATTTTGCTTTTATAATATAGTTTCTTTGAAGATAGCAAAGTAAATGAAATAGTAAAGTTCATATTCATTCAATAAAAATATTAAATTAATTACATAATGTAAAATGACGAACTTATATATTTATTACATTAAGATTTTATTTTTTTTAATTTCATCTTCTAATGGAAGTTAATAATTTCTAAAGTCTGCTTATATAATACTAACCACTCATCCTCGCTTCGCTCGGGTTCATCCCTAAGTCGAGACGAACCAGAGTTATGAAAAAAAGAAAAAAATTAAAAAAAGTGAACAATAACTTAGTTTTTATTCAAAATAGTACTTATATTTCAGATTTAAGGGCATGAATATTAAGGGTAAGGACAAATATATAGTTTCCTGTCTAAAGCGGTTTCTTTCAAGATAATGATATTTTTTCTGTGTTGTTATCCATCAAATAAAATTTGTTTACAGTTAAAACAAAATACTTTTAACCAAGTTGAGAAATCTTAAAAAATATGTTTGTATCCATTCAAGCCCTTTTTAACGTCCTACTGCTGAGTACGGCCCACTTCTCAGTGCGAAAAGAAACAGACCATAGTCCACCACGCTGGCCAAGCGTGGGTTGGGAGACTTCATATATCTTTCGACAACTTGCTAAGTTCTCTCAGACATGCAGAGGAAACTCCTCACAATGTTTTCTGTCATCGTAAAACAAGTGGTAATCATGTCGAAAACGTTTCGCTTATTAAAATATCAGAGGTGTGAGACCCGGGATTTGAACCCGCTTCACTTGGTTTCCCAAGCAAACGCGTTAACACTGGTCTACCACTACCGTTAAAAAATTTACTCATCAAAAATCGAACCTGTAATCTCACGTTTACAATTGCTATATCCAACCATCTAACTGAAACCAAAGAATGTTATTAGCGGTAACATCACAAAGGGTAGTTAATTATTATATGTTTCAGAATACTCCCCTGATGAAGTTTAACTGTTGGAAACAATTGATTCGTCTTTGTCGCTTGTTACTTCTATGTACTTTGTAAGTTCAAAACTTTAATTATATAATATAATGTATATAGTACGTTGTTAGAAAGCAAGTATATACAGCTGTTACATTAATGTAGTAGAGTGATTATAAATTAAGTTGTAATATCTGAGATTTAACCTGTATTGTTCGGGTTATTTTCATCATCTATACATATAATAAAATTATATATAAATAATTTTTTTTTAGAATTTTTGTCTGTCTGTATGTCTGTTACCACATCACGGAAAAACCACTGGAGGGGTTTTGATGAAATTTGGTATGTAATAGCTGATTATACGGGTCAACATATAGAATACTTTTTACTGCGGGAAAATATCTCATCTCTGAGTAATCTCTACTAAACCTTAAAACGTAAGTAGGGAAGAACCCGAGCGGAGTAAGGGTGAGTTGCTAGTAATCTATATATTAATACGTGAAGAGAAAACTTTGGACCCCTTTTTAAGCATATTGCATGTACGAGTATGAGCTTTGGCATAGTTAAAGTTTATATAGAGGACTGTCGAAAGCCAAAATTTATTGACTATTTTTATCCACGAATCTGCTCGCGTATTTAACTTATATATATAATTACTTCACTGCTAAAAAAATGCAGCGTGATGATAGATTCCTTTGGATTTTATAGGCTATCTATATAACTTTGAAAAAAAATCTCAATATTGATCAAACTTAATGAATTATGGTTGATTTTTAACCACAGATGGATCACTAGTTATTATTATCAGCTAATAGGACAACCTTTGCATATCCAAATTCAAGCGAAATTTTGAAAGAAAAAGACAAAGTTCATAACCCATATTTGGCCAACATGCAAAACTGTGTGCAGTCACACATTAAAAGTACTTGACTATTATTATTTTAAGAAAGCTTACTAACTGTGGCATATCCATATTAAGGAGTTTGTACGATACCAATGTATAAGCAATCATTAAAAGATAATTTGTCTCTCTATACCGGATATAGGTTTTTTTTTTTTCGAACCTTATAATCCATGATAATATTGTAAAGAGGAAAGATTTTTTTGTTCGTTTCTTTGTACCGAATAAGCTCCAAAACTACTGAACCGATTTGGATAAAATTTGGTAAGAAGATAGTCTGAGACCCTGGGAAGGACATATGATATAGCTTTTATCTCGAAAATTATCCATTAAGGGAATGAAAATGGGGATGAAAATTTGTATGGGAAAGCAATCTAGGGACGAACCCGAGCGAAGCGAGGGTGAGCTGCTTGTATTATATGTATATTAAATAAACTCAGCATATATTTATGTTTGTACCTAGTTTGAAAACAACGGAAGCATTGTTAGAGGCTCGGATATCCCGTGACAAATGGATGGTTCCGGTTATCACTACGGACCACTGAGCCGATTAGGTATGCTTGTTTAAACAAATGTGTTTCACATAATTTAATAGAATATTTTATTTTTAGATAAGGTCCAAACTAGAAGGCTTTATTTTCATTACGTTTGTGCTTTATAAGTAAAGTTATTTTTTAATATTATTCATGAAATGCTTATTACTCTTAGAGGAGACTGTTGAAATTATTCTTTTCTCTTGAGAGTAAATAATTCAATGTTTTGGAACATTGAATTATCTAAATCAGTCTTGAAGAAATATGCATGATGATCCGTAAAAAAACGCTATCACTATAATATTAACCATAGTTTCAAAAACTATAACAAATTTTTTTGAAAAGTTTAAGGATTCATTTAACTCGGATCTCATGATGGTATCAAATTGTAATCATCATTTATATAGGCGTATATGAAAATTGAAAACGATACGACAACGAGAAGAAAGTTAGAATCATGTTCCATAATTTGATTACATACTTTACAAACAACGTTACAAGTTAATAAAATTGTGATTTAAATAAATGACAAAAAAAGGAAGCGAAGAGTGTTTAAGAGTAATTTCCCACTAAATAAAAACGTCAACATTTGTATTATGAAAGATTATTACATTACTACCTATTATATATTACTACTAGCGACTCACCCTCGCTTCGCTTTGGGTTCGTCCCTAGACAAAAACAAATCTGTCCCACGGGAACCGTACATTTTTCCGGGATGATATATAGCCTATAACCTTCCTCAGTTAACGGGCTATCTAATGCAAAAAGAATTTTTCAAATCGAATTAGTAGTTTCTAAAATTATCGCGTTCAACCAAACAAACAAACAAACAAACAAACAAACAAACAAACAAACAAACAAACAAACAAACAAACAAACAAACAAACAAACAAACAAACAAACTCTTCAGCTTTATAATATTAGTATAGATTATGAAATGCCTCGGTGGTGTAGTGGATACGGTACAGCACATACGGAGGTTCTGGGTTAGAGTCCCAGATCGGGTCAAGTTTAGTCATTTCTAGTTTCAGTGAGATTGGCCGCCGTGGTCGAAATCGGACAAAAAGACATCAATCAAGACATCATCAAGATATTATTAAAAATGCTTTTTACTTCTTCACATTGAAATAGCTCGAGGGATTTGGATGAAATTTAGTAATCAGACTATGACTTGGAATAACATAGAGGTTACTGTATATTTATTAATTTCTTTATTAACAAAATTTACATTAATTCATTTGTTATTACATACACAAAGCTAGAGATATGAGTAAATGCACTTTTTTTACAGGTTACCACATCATGCAATAAAATAATATAAACAAAACATTTACCAAAAGGGAGCGATGTATATTTAATATTAAGAATACAATAGGCATCTAGAGAAGCACCCAAATGAAGCTGGGAGAAATCCCTAGGTAGGTAGGTAAGTTCAGCCCTTGTCACGTCTCACTGCTGGTCATGGGACTCCCTGAAATACGAGGAGGATCAGGCCATAGTCCACCATGCTGATTAAGTGGAGGTTGGCGGACTTCATATGTCTTGCATAAACCTGCTAGGTTCTTTCAGACATGCAGGTTTTTTTTTATTGTTAGATTGGCTTGCGCTTGACGACAATCAACTCTGGGAAGCACTGATGAGGTCTAGGTTGGAGCGCGCTTGCCTAGAAGATGCCTATTCACTCTTGCCTTTAAGGTACTTATATTACATGTGGTAGGAAACACGGATGCTGGAAGGGTATTCCACAACTTAGCAGTTCGTTTCAGATAGTTTCATCATAAGGCAAGTGGTTATCATGTTGAAAAATGACTAATCTGATAAAAATTGAAAATATATCAGTAATAACTCATTTATAACATAGATAATACGGGATTTCATAAAACTGTTCTTGATACTGGCAGTAAGCCAGATACACTTGGGTTGATTCCAACACTACAAATTGCTGACATCAAATATCATGATTAACATTCTAGACTTCCTGTTTCACTCACGATACGCAGTTTCATAGATACTTGTTGTACAGATACTAGTGTTACAATACGTCGGTTTGATATAGCTACGTATATTGCACAATGCAGTAAAAAGATAACTATTTTTGATAAACTTTAAAAGGTTTTGGTGTCTTTTTGGGTGTTTTATAAGATACATATCTTTACTATCTATTTTTAAAAGGTTTTATGTTGATGAGTTTTTATATCATATAAATTGTGTAATGTAATAAATTGTTGGGTTTGATTTGAATTTAAAGTTTATTTTCCACATTTTAGAGCTTTTTAAAAATAAAAGCTTGTTTTGAAATATATTTTTTATAATTATTATTGTATAGGTTCATATAAGTGTGATTTTAAGTGAAGAGATATCTTTAGTAAAAAAATCTATCTCTAAAAGTGAAAAAATACTCTTAAAGTTATTTTGAAGTCTTACTTTATGATTCGTACAGTTTGAGGAATGCTTTTACATTATTAAAGGTTTTACACACACACGCATGCACACACACGTACACACACACGCGCACACGTACACACACACACGCACGCACACACGCATACCCACACACACAGAGTACTCTATGCATGGAGTATATTAATCTACTATAGATATTTGTTTGTATTGGCATTGTTAAAACGAAGCGCTTTGCACCTATATTTAATTAACACATAATAACCTCGTTACTGTTAATTACTTTTTAATTTAAAATGTACACCGATTTTGAAATTACTTTTAAAGTAACCGTTACAATTTTAGGTTAAATAAATTAAGGGAAGCAGTGGTAGCCCAATGGTAACGCTCTCGCTTGGATAACCGAGTGAAGCGGGTTAAAATCCCGGGTCTCGCACCTCTGATATTTTCATGTGCAAATCATTTTCAACATGATTACCACCTGTCTAACGATGAAGGAAAACATCGTGAGGAAACTTGTATGTCTGAGATAATCTAACAAGTTTTCAAAAGACACGTGAAGTCCGCCAACCTGCACTTGGTCAGCGTGGTGGACTATGACCTGATCCCCCTCGTATTGAAGGGAGGCCCACCCCCACGCAGTGAGTAGGGCGTCAAAAAGGACTGAATACAAATAAACTTATTATTTTTATATACATCTAGTTAAAATATACGAACTATAGTACAAATCTTAAAGTACATTCACTTATGGTTTCAAAGGTAAACAAACACTGCTCCACCTTATTTGAAAAAAATGATTAAGAGAAATTTATAGAAAATATATTTTCCTTGACTAAATTATATGCTAATAATATTATAATCAATACAACGTCGCAATTGGCAAATGAAATAGAAATTTTAAAGCTACAGTTTTATGTTAAAACTGATCTGAGATGTTTTCCATTAAAAGAATTTGAAATTCTTGATCAAAAGGAGTTTTATTGAAAACTTTATGTAAATGTCTTTTATGAAACCAATAACGAAATTAAATTTTTAGATACTCTTCATTTTTTGTATTAATTTTAAATTCTTGGAAATAAAATAAAATGCGAATTAAGTAATGGATTTTACAATACAAATTGAACATTTTAGTTATTGGTGAAAATTCAAGATTTCCAAAAGCACTACAATATACGTTTGTAATGAACTTTAGAATTGAAGCTTGAAAAAAGAACATCTCAGCAAAAACCTCGAAAGCACTTACCCTATTGGGTTTGACGTACATTATACTTTTTTCAAACAAGGGATCTATAAAAAGTAATTTAATGCCTGAAGTTGCATCCAGCCTTTTATGAAACGTAGAAAGGACGTATAAAGTGACAGATCCATTATCAGGATTGAGAATATAAGAATTGAAAATAAACTGAGAAAAATTACTTAGTAACTTATAAAACATTTTCTTTTATATAAAAAGATTAATGTAAGATTTAAAAGTGTGAAGATATTTAAAAAAAAAACTTAGTTTTAGACCTAGACCAAAAACATTCTATTACTTTCATTTTGATACTTCGCTTATATTGGCTTGAGAATGAAAATAAAATTGCAACTTTTACGCATATACTTCTAACTGTTTAAATTCTTACTTTTACTATACCAGTACCCAAATTAACCTTATATTTTGCATGACAGTTGAATCAAAAAATCTAAAAAAAATAGAATTAGAAAAAAATATATGAAAAGGCTGATTCACCGACCACAAAAATCAAAAGGTATTTATTTGAAATTTAATTTATCTTTGTTAGTTACGCGATATAGTTACTAATAATTGCAAATCGTTTTTCATAATTATATTTCATGAATCTCCAAATGTAAGTCTTTCCATTCTATATAATTTTTCAAATTATCGCGCTTCATATTTATATAATAACTATACTACGGGACTTAACGCGTGAATAAATTGACTAAGTAAATTGTGGAACACACTTCTAGAAGTCACACAACAATCAGGATTGAATTCTTAAATGAACTTGAACTTGGACTTCATTCATTCTATCATCTACGGTACTACGGTGAACACTACGCCATGTCTGCACCAAATTTCCTTGAATGTCCTTGAAATCAGTACATAGTCGAAACACTTAAAGGAAAACACACTTTAAAAAAAAAAAAAATGCCAGTTTGCTCTTTTCTGTGAAATAGTAACAAAATCACTTTAAACGTCTAGTAAAGGATTGGGATAGCCATCCGAATCGTTTACGGTCTAACGCGTTTAATACTACAGTTACTTTCCATTGCCAGCTCAACGACGGCTTCTGGAATTCAGTTGGTATGAAATCCTTTAATCGATCGACTTATAGGCGGATGTTTGATCGGCGAAATGGTCAGAGTTTGATTTCTGGCTGATGTAAGTTTTACTAATATTATAAATACAAAAATATGCTTGTTCTTTATTAACACTTTCTCACACATAAGTCTTTAAACTTTCATGGTCACTGAGAATATTTTTATGGTTTAAAATATACCAATATTTGCCATGTATTTCAGTTATTTTTATAAGGTCACTGGTACATTGAAGACGTTGCTGACGGGTATTTTTGACTATTTGCAGATATATCTATTTATATTCCTCCTGGTTCATAATTTATCCTATGGAAAATCGGCAAAGAAAAACATTGTAACTCAGCACTTTTTTCACATAGTTAAATTTGGACTTGAAAGATATGAGTTGACGACATATTTGGCACAGCATGTGATGATTCTACTTGCCGTGCCAGCGGTCGTGGCTTCGAGTTCCTCTGGGGGCATTAATTTGTCTGATGAGCACGAATGTTTGTACTGGAGTCATGAGTGTTTATATTTATAATATGTATATATTTAAAGTAGTATATATGTGTAGTGTATCAACTATCTGGTATCCATAAGACAGGCCTCGTAGCTTACCATGGAACTAGATGGTGCTGTGTTAATGTCCCAACATATTTAATTAATTATTTATATTTATATGTGTCACAATGCTGTTCCTTGAACGTGTCGAAATACAAAATTGACTTTGTTTGCTACCTCTTAACACGTTACAGCTTCAACCAATCGTGATGAAATTCGGGTCGCATGTACTTTATACAATACAATATACAAAGCGAATAAATTGGATTATTGTTTATATTATAGCTATGGTACCAAGAGAGAAATAGTTTTTTCATAAAACTCTTGATGTTACTCTTTAAATATAATACTAACGATTTACTCTCGATTCGCTCGTATACGTTTTTTTTTTGTAATTTCATTGGTTTCATAGATTCGTGGAATAGTGGCAAAAATGCTAACCGCATTTCCTCGCTGAACGACAATACCGATTCTTTGAGTGAAAAACGAGCCAGCTGTCCAGTCTTTCAGTCGTGGGCCAAGGGTTTCCACAGCAAATGGTATAAAGGCATAATTTTTACTAAGGAAGGCGTATTTATACAACTTAAGTAGTTCAGCCATTTCCTCCGCAGCTCCTTCCAAATACATATTTATTTATAATATATCCTTAGGTTACTAGAATTTATCCAAGTTTTATATTATTTGATCAGAAATATGTAGTCAAAGATGAAATAAGACATAAAAAAAGAAGAGTTGAAGAATCTCATTTAAAAGTAAAACTTTCAGACAACAAATACGGTGTAATAGATTTTTCCCGCAGTAGCGATGTCAAAACAATCTGTCCATAGAGAGTTTATTTATTCCAGCGTAAATATTTGCAATGCAATATCGATCGGGTCGAAGTTTCCACCTCACCAGTTATCTCGTTAACAGGTATGTTACTCAAAGGATTAATCAGTATAAAAAAGTAGTCTTACCTAACTTTGTACGACCAATTTTAAAATTTATTTCTCTACTAAACAAAATATTTTTTGTAATTTAATATTATTATAAAAGAAATTCGGGTTAGTTACACCATTATAACCTAAGAAAAGATCAAAGAAGATTTGTTGGATTTGTCTCCACCCTGAATAACAGAATAACTGTTAAAGCAACAGAAAAATTCACGAAAAAAAATTGTTTTGCTAAGGCTGGTTAAAAACTATTTATATATTTAAAACGTACCTTGAGATGCTTCCGAGCGAAGCGAGGGTAAGTCGCTAGTTTAATATAAAAATAAAAGCGACTGATTAATCACAAGTAAGGATTTTTGTCGGTTCACTCGGTCAAATAAAAAAGTCGGATAAGTGCGAATCTAACTCGTACACCGAGGGTTCCGCCGCATGAAACATAAGTTTTTAATTTCCCAAAAAACATCCCCTATACTTGTACTATTCACATTGCTTTTTGCCAAATTTCATAATTCTAGGTCAATAGGAAGTACCTTGTATGGTTTTAATTCCCTTGCAAGTGTCAAAATATGCGGCATAAACGGTCATATCTTTTGATTGTATTGATTTAGAAGTATAATTTTTTTACAGCTCTAAGGGATTGTAGATCTAATTATTTGATATTAATTTCAACTTGACACCTCCACGAGTTTCTGAGCAAAGGGGTCTTGACAGACAGACGGCATCAAAGTGATCCTATAAGATTTTCTTTTTACCTTTTGAGATACAGAACCCTATAAAAGGGAAATGAACTATCTACCAATCGAAAAAACTTGTAGGAGGTACGCAGTTATAATACAATTAATTTGACAACACTTTTGGTTCACTTTGTACTTACTATTCCAACGGTCGCGGGTTCGAGTTTATATCGAGTTTATATATATAATATGTATTATACATACATAATGTATATATTGAAAATTATATATGTATAGTGTATCAACTATCTGGTATCCATAACACAAGCCTCATAGCTTACCATGGAACTAGATGGTGCTGTGTGTTAATGTACCAACATATTTAAATAAACAAAATGATTATCATTATACACATAATAATTACAATATATTTCCTTTAGCACTCAGTAGATTAGATATCTAATAACATAATGGTCAATTCAGAATAATTTAGTAAATAACGCTACAAGTACAGTCATTATGTCGTTAGCCGTAATATTAAACTTTATGTGATACTTGAGGCTTGATCAATATTATAAGAGAGTTCTAATATCTTTTCGTAGGTATATGTTAATCATAATGAAGGCAAAGTGGTCGCAAAACTTATTAGTAGACTTGCTATTGTAGGTTCGATTATGCTGAATTAATCATAGGCTATGTGGATATTTAAGATTTTAATACCATTTAAAAAAATAAGGACCATGTTGTTTTAATGTACTTACTAAATAAGACGTAAATAGTTCATTAATGAGGATAAATTTGCAATAGATCATACACTCACAACAACTCACAAAACTCAAAACTCAAAACAAACCCACAAAACAAATCTAATCAAATAGTTCTGATTAAAATGTAAACTTAATCTACTTTATTATTGCTCTAAAGCAAACAATGGAACTTATTCCTTCGTTTTTACTGTCACGCATAATCGCTAGGTACGTCCTAGGTGCGTTCCTAGGTACGTTTTAATTTTTTGAGCGAATATTTTTCTAAGAAAAAGTTGCCTTAGTTACTCCTTATAATATCAGCTATCTGCCAGCGAAAGTGCCGTTAAAATTGGTCCAGCCGTCTCAGAGATTAGCCGGAACAAACAGACAGACAAAATTTTTAAAAATTGAGTTTTTCTTATGAGTACCGTAAATAATTCCATATGCATTTAGTATAAAGTTGATATTTTGACATTACAAACAGTCACTTCAATTTTATTTATCTGTATAGATTTTTATCAATTAAAAACACAGCTATAATTAAAACGAGCGTTAAATCCGTTAAAAAATCAATTGCCTGCTTGTTTTTGTAGCATTATGTATGTTAAAAGATCACGTAAAGGAAAGTAGTCACGTAAGAGTAATTGAATCTTTTCCGAGCGAAGTTGAATTTTAAAAATTATGTCAAACAAAATTACATTCATGAATAAATAATTTCAGTTTCATAACAAAAATAAGTGTAATTGTATGTTTGTGAGTTCATTTTAACATATTATATTACTATGTATAACTGTTTAACATATTATGGTATCGACTAGAACTAACACTCGGGAACTGCCTTGGTGGTGTAGTGGTTAGCAAGTACGGCTGCACATCGAGAGGTCCTGGGTTAGAGTCCCGGATCGGGCCAGTCTCAGTAACAGCCCAGAGTTGGGAAGTTGGCGGTGTTTTACTCCCGTGCCTCGGAGAGCACCTAAAGCCGTCGATCTTGCAACTTTATTCTCACCGATCGTATCCAGTAGTCGTCCCACCGAAGTATGAGAGTGACAGGAATAGAGAATACACTTGTGTCTGCGCGTACATGCGTTGCACTACAATATCTCCTGCGCAGTATACTGAAAATCTGATCAGTGAAATTGCCCGCAGTAACCCAAATCGGTTTGTAGAAAACATTATCATTATTATACTTTACTTTCAGTTTTCAGTTATAATAATTTATTAAAATTTGTTTAGCCATGTAAGACGAAGTTTAATAATAATGGGAGATAAAACCACTGATTGGAACAATTTTTCTACTTTATTTCATGGTATTTATGTAAATTCACATAATTTTTACTTGATATATTATTAGTTAATACTAGCAGAACCCGCGGCTTCGCTCGCGATCAAACTACGAAAAATACGAAATTTCATGCAAATATGTCCAAGGAATAAAAAGTTTCATACAAACTTTTATCCCCTATTGCACCCCCTTAGGTTGAATTTTGAAAAATCCTTCCTTAGTGGATGCCTTCGTCATATGAGGAACACGTGTGCGAAATTTCAATTTTCTATCCTTAAGGATTTGGTCTGTACGTTGATACATCAGTCAATCACTTTTGCTTATTGTACTTTTGCTTTTGCTTATATATATATATATATATATATATATATATATATATATATATATATATATATATATATATATATATATATATATATATATATAGGTGCTTTGAAATCATCAAAGCACTGCAGTGCGTAGGAAGGCGAAGGAAGCTTAGGGTGTATACATTTCATTAGTATTCAAATAAAATTGATTATATATGATATTGACGGAATATAAAACAAACAGAAATATTTTTACGACAATATCTTACCCTACATCACATTTTTATGGAAATGAAACGTAATGTAAGAAGAATCCTAAAATGGCACTGGATGGAGAGTTTTTTTGGGTCCATTTGCTATTTTTGTTTAGTATTTAGTAGTTAACTAATATATAACTTTAGTTAATGTATTTGTTATTTATCGGTTAGATGCGAGTTCAACTTCTGCATTTTGGGTAAAACTCTTCGATCATCAATTCTAATAATAATTTTCCTTAGAATGTACTTTGTTTAATGTTTCCACTTCATTAAATGTATTGCACTTTTAGTAAAATATAGTATACATAGTTATAGAAAGACAATAGAGTTGATCAGATACTTCTGAAATCGCCATATTTTTTTTTTGCCAGAATGTTATTTTTGAAGAAATACTGAAAAAAGCAAATTTTTAATATTTTCAAATAACAGTGAAACAAATATCACACATTTTACATTACAAAAGCCATTCCGAATTAAACTTGAACATTGAGCTTGGAACTAAAATCGCCAAAACCGCTGAAAACGTGAAAAAATGAGGCCGAGAGGGTGACGTGTAGAATGAGAAATTTATTCATCGTTAGGTCCCTAACGTAGCGCTATCTCTTACAAATGGGAGGGACCGTAGGATAAAAATTGCAGAGAGAGATGGAATTGAAACTGATGCTCGCATTACCAGTCACAGTGTAACTTGTAATCTGAAAGTTAAATTAATTTTTTTTTTTTTTAATAATTAATGTTTTTTTTAATAATTAAATTAAAAATTGAACTAATAGTAATAAAAATTATTGACAAATGCCCACTTAATTTTTAATTTACTACAAAAAACATAGATATTCGATTATTATATTGTTTTTTTTTTGTATGTGATTACATATATGCTATAAATGTTAAGAAAAAAAGTGCGTGTGTGTGCAATTCACACACGGTAGAATTGAAGCTTTAGAAAAGTGACCTACGAGAGAATGAGATGAATATCTCTATATCTATATCAGGGTAGGATAATTATATTTTTTTTAATAATATAAGTTTAAAATGTTTTACTTTTTCGTATTCTTCTCAGTAAACCCTTTTATTTGATATTCATAACATGGGAGTGCATAAAAAAAAGTCCGCCTTCTTTGGGAGTCCACCATATTGCATTTACAACGACCTTACTTTGCTTATTGTGTTTCGTTTATTAAGCCCTTTCAATTGATATAAATATTATGCGGGTGCATAAAAAAATAGTCCGCCATCTTTGGGAGTCCGCCATATTGGTTTTAAACTTTTTACCATCTGACAACCAACTCTACCATGGTAAGTAAATTTTATCTTTCTCATGTCGCATTTTCGTTTCATCGAGTTTCAAATCATAACAATTCTAGAGAAGTTTCACATCAAAAATACAATTTCAAGACTAATTGCAACTAGGTAGAATGATTTCTAGGTTAATGTAAATAATATATCTTTTTGAATTATAACAGTTCCTTTTTTATATCTTTTTCATTATTTGATAGGAAATTCGTTAACTTTCGCTTCCACAGGCTTCCTATTACGGTTAAAAAGAACCCTTCAAAGTTCAAGAAACCCTTTAAAGAAGGTCAGATGTACCGACCAGCGGACATCGTAGCACTAATAAGGGTTTCAACCAAACTTTTGGGAGCATAAACTTAAAATGTTACTTGTAGGACATTTTTTCGCTATCTTCCATACATATAAATAAAATGGAACTGTCTGTCTATGATTTCAAAATAGCTATATTTCTCAACTACATATAATTATTTATATGATACAAGTACCTAAGCATCCTTGTTTAATTTTTTGAAGTGAAACTTCTTTAGAATCGCTGTGATTTGAAATTCGATGAAACGGAAATACAACACGAGAAAGAGACAAACAGATAAATATATAGAATTAAGCCAGCGTGAGAATGAGATAGAATATATTACAGGCTATTATGACTAATTGTTGCCATGGTAACCGTTGTTATTGTCTGACAAATGATATACTATATTATATTCTTTCCGTATATGATAAATGTATGATTTTATAGAAATAAATATATGATTATAATATGCCTTACTTAATTATTGATTTGTTTTAAATTTAATTGCAATATTTGCCAAATAAGTTTCATTTCTATCGTATTTGAATTGCATACACAGACACTTTTTCTTTCTCTCTCGCTGTCTTTCTATTTGACCGGAGTAATCTTTGGAATGGCTTAACCGATTATAATGGGACTTTTACTGAAAAATGGAGGCGTTTATAGGTCTACATATAGGGTATGTTTTATTCCGTAAATATTTTATAGAGAAGAGAAGCGAAGGTAATTTGTTAGTATATTAATAAGTATTGCACCATTATTTATGGGACACTGATTAAGAAATTGGAAATGCTTTAACAAATTTGTCTTTTTCTTTGTGTACTACTACAGTATATTAAAAAAAATGGATATAAAATACGCAATTTTTGGATAAAACAAGATTAATTTTAATCATTTAAGTATTCATTTCTATATCAAAACTATCGCAATATAATAAATAAATTATTTTTATTGATAAATTATCCAGGCCTAAATTGATAACCGATCTTCCGATTGTTTTGTTACCTAACAAAAAATTTTTTTTTTTAGTTAACAAACAAAAACTCTAAAACCTATAGATTCGGCCTGTGTCGAAGATACTTAGATTTTCCAGAAAGATTTTCCATAAAATATTTAAGGTACAGATTCGACTCAGTTAGAATTTTATTACATGTATTATTTTTAAGAAAAAAATCTACATTGAAAGGTTTAATAACTCTCTCAAGTGCTTTTTATATTGGTGTACCTTTTTCAGGTAAAAAGTGATGTTTTAGAAGTATATAACATACTCTTACATACGTTACATGCATTTGAATTTGAATAACTTCATTAGAATATTTCTTTTATATAAAGGCATTAATACTAAAGTATCACTTATAAAAAGTACTACTTAAATATGTTACTTAAGAGGTGTTTTACAAGAAAAGGTATTAAAATGTATAAAGTATTATAATAACATGTAGTACAAAATAACAACAAAATTCAAGCAATCAAGAAGTGTATAAGAATTGACTGACCCAAATCGATCAACCATTATGAAGGAGGGGTTGAAGTTACATAGAATACAATATACTTGTATTGAACCCTTTTTAACGTCCCATGGCTGGGCACGGGCCTCCCTTCAAGACGATGGGGATCAGGTCCTAGTCCACCACTCTGGCCAAGTGCGGGTTTGGGAACTACACGTCTTTCAAAAACTTGCTAGGTTGTCTCAGACATGCAGGTTTCCTCACAATGTTTTCCTTTACCGAAAGACAAGTAGTAATCATATTGGAAATGATTCGCACTTGAAAATACCAGTAATAAAAAAACAGAGGTGCGAGACCCGGAATTCGAACTCGCTTCACTCGGATTTCTAAGTGAGCTCGTTACCACTGAGTTACCACTGCCTTAACAAATTAAAAACACATGTCTTAAATATACTTATTTCATTTTATCCATCCCCAAACCACAGCTTGGTATACATTATACAGATATACAGGCTTAAATTCAAGATGTTTTCCTTACACTACCTTGTAAGAAAAGTGAGGAATTTATGATTAATTTAATAATATTCACTATTCACCCCTTTTGTGTAGCAAATCTGCCACTGTCGTGGTAAAAGCTACTTGTATTATGGCTTTTTTATAACTATACGGTATATCTTCTTCGACAATTTTTATGGTTAGTATATTGTAAGCACCTGGGCCACAAAGCTTTGCTCGGCGTACGCACTCGTTCAGTAGATTATTATTCATTGTCGACAATGCAAATACCATAAATATTTATGAGTTGTCGCTATATGACATTGTCAGCATGAGATCAGATAGAGCGAGGTCATGTACTAAAGTCTCAGCGATTTAGGACGGCTGCATATTATAAGATTTTTTCTGCCAGAAAATTCCTGACGCCCGCCGGAAGGCACTCTACTCATATGTTTTGGTCTAGCTTCCGCATACTATTAGAATTCTGACGTGTCCGTTTTCGATTCTGATAAGTCCCGGATACCGCCGCTTGGACGTCAGAATTTTTCTGATCAGAATATTGGAGGATGCGCTCTATTCAGATTTTGTGCTAAAACCAGCACACTTATCGCGTCAGTTGTCGAGCGGACGCCGCGAACTAAACTCAGACTCGCTGGAACAAGGTTTCTGATGGATATGCGTAGTGTCTGTGCCCTGTGCGTTTCTTGGCTTCGCGTCCGGCTGTACTGCCGGACGCTAATGAGCTCCTCTACCACGAAGATGAACGCACGCTGTGGAGGAAATTCATAAACCTTCATTTGCTTCGCTGTAGTCGAGTAAAAATATATGAATTCAAATTAAAAGGGATATTACATAAAAATGTGTGTGCTGTTTAAAATTTTCAGTCATTAAAATTTACACTGTTAATTTATCATTTGGTTGAAACAGCTAAAGGTATATAATGAATAAATAATTGGAATTCGTTTATGCGGAACCTCCTATTGGTTGACAAATGTAATTAACTTTTGCAATGATTAATGTTAACTACAGTTTTTTATACTAGCAACTTCCCTCGACTTTGCATCGATATAATGTTATTTTAATATTACTGATTATGGGTTAAGACAGATCTTTTAAATTATCTATATAAAAACAGGTAAAGACAAAACAGTTCAGTACCTTTTTCTCCTCTATTTGTCAGTCGATTTTCTTTTTTCGTTACGGTAGATCGGATTTGGGATCACTCAAGAATTAATTATTTCACCCTTTGAGATAGAATTGTGTTTGAAAATATGTTACTATAAGTGAGATTTAACCTAATCATCTATCTAACACATATGTATAATAAAAGTGTAACTGATCGCTGTCTGTACATTGAAGATATTTGATAAAAACTATTATTGAGTGCCTTTACTAACGCAATCTATTGCGTTAATAAAATCACCCAATTTGAGTTCTAACTCAAAACAATGATTTTTAGAACTTCTGTCTGTTTGTTTGTTTGTGGGTTTGTGCGCACTAATCTCAGAAATGGCTTAACCGATTTGAGTGCGAATTTCTACTAATATATTGTGATAAGCTTCACTTAACATTTAGTATTTCTTTTATTAAAATCAAACCAGTAGGTACCCTGCGCAAAGAAATATTAAATTATACACAAAATCACGTGCTAAATCCTGTTTTATATCTAAATAGAAACTTTACCTCGTTGAATAGCTCGTTAAAATTGCAAATACACTTTACTCTTTGTCGCTATCGAGCTACGAAACTAGTAGTTCAAAGTTTAAAAACTAATAGGGGATGCAGTAAAATTGTATTTGAAAGTACTTAATTTATTTTGCCTCTCCAAACAGCCGACAAATGAGATGTTAATTGCAAAGACGCGAGACCAAAATTGCAGAAATATTACTAGAAAAAAACCTGTGTAAAATTATAAGCTGTTCTGTACTGTTGCAGGTTCGATTTTAAAAGACAAACTAACGACTCACCCTAGCTTCGCTCGGGTTCTTCCCTAGGGTGCTTCCCAAAACAAACTTTTTTTTTTTAAATTTTGGTTTTAATTTTTTTTCGTGGGACCCTATTTTTTTCTAAAATAAAAGTAGCCTAAGTTACTCCTTATCATATCAGCTATCTGCCAGTGAAAATCCCGTCAAAATCGGTCCAGCCGTTTCAGGGATTAGCTGGAACAAACAGACGGACAGACAAAAATTGTAAAAAATGTTGCTTTGGTATATGTACCATGTATACATCTATATGCATTTAGTAAAAAGCGGTTATTTTAATATTTCAAACAGACACTCCAATTTTATTTATTTCTATAGATAAATATGTTTCTGAATAATTATATGTATTCAGCCATTTTTAACGTCCCACTGCTGGGCATGGGCCTCCCTTTAATTCAAAGTGATCATCATAATCTATCACGTTGGCTAAATACTGGTTTGGGGACTTCACATGTCTTACAAAGACCTGCTATGTTCCCTCAGGCATGCAAGTTTTCCCACAATGTGTTGATTTACGATAAAACAAGTGGTAATCATGTTGAAAATGATTCGCACATGAAATAACAGAGATTTAGACCCGGGATTCGAACTCGCTTTACTTGATTTAACAGGCACCGCGCGTTACCACTGGACTCCTCATTAAAATTTATAGATAATTTTACAAGCTTATTATCATGTAAAACTCTGATGTTAACAATGTTAACAATAAATTGATAACGAAGCCAGGATTTCGATAACGGAATTTTTTTTTATGAGATTCAGTGACAAACGAGCAGACAGACCACCTGATGGAAAGCAGTACCTATCGCCCATAACACCTACAGTTCATGCACTTAGGTTTTAGGTAACAAAAATACAGGACCGCCGGTGCGTTATCACTATGAGGGCTAAGATTTTATGCCTCTTGCCTGTAATTGCGCTGGCTACCTTATCCTTCAAACCGGAACACAACAATGCAATCATTGTTGCTTGGCGGCAGAAATAGATAAGAGGGTGGTACCCATCCAGTCGGACTCCTCAGGCTTGACAGAGTCCTACTACCAGATCTGCAATAATACTATACTTCCAGCAAAAACTTAAAGTTAGGCACTTAGTTAGGTTAGTTTTGAATTCTAGTTGTAGTATATTCATTATTATTAATACTAAAAATCAAGAAGTTTCTATGAGGTAATAAAAAGTTAAAATAATTAACTTTATTTTCTATATAAATGCTTTACGTAGAAATAAAATAGACATTCGTAAATAATAGAATGATTTGGATGCAATTATGAAAGCTGTCATTCCAATCTACGTGACATTGGCGAAGTAATCTGTGCTTGGTCTTCGGTGACCTTAGTGTATGTATACGTAGGTTTTTCGTCTTATAAATTAATTAATATTTAGGTTAAATACAAAAAAACAAATAAAGAAAAAAGTGTCACGTCCTTTGTTTTTATTATCGGGAAAAAATACTCATGATAGGAAATATGTATGGAATTCAAGAAATAAATAAGGAACTTCGTTCCAATAGCCTTAAACTATCTACAGACGATCCCGCGATGATTGGTCAAAGTCCCATACTGATACGATCATTAGTTTTTACGTGATGACGTGACAAAGGAAATATCGTATTTCTCTTTGTACGCGATATGTTTGCAAATTTTGAACTGATTTTTATGATTTTCATTTAATAAATAGTTTATAATAGGGAAGTATTTAATATTTATAGAATATTTATAGTAGCTTATCGGTATATAATTATGAAAAAAATATCCAGCTCCAAAAAACTAAAATTTAGTTTTTTTTTTTAAATATCACACCGATACGGATACTTAAAACGCCCGACATTTCGCGCGCTTGGTGTGACGTCACAGTATCTATATCATACATAGAAAAATGGCGACGCAATTTGTAGCGATCAAAATCGCCAATCCCTCTGTTATGATACTCTGACGTCATATTCGGTATGACCAATGGCGCTCGTTTCAACTACTTTGAATTTCCCTTTTTAATAATTATTTTCTTATTCAAAAAGTAATTACACTTTAAAATATCAATATAGGCCTAATTCAAAAGTAATAAAGATTATAAAAAAAATATTTTACCTTTATTTAAATCACACGCATATTCCCAAAGGACGGTCCAAAGGTTGACATTTACATACCCAAAAAAGGACATGTTAACTTATATGTAAAAATTCCAATAACATAAAGGCGATGATTTTATGTAAAATCTGATTCTTTGCATGCCATTATGTAATTTTTCAATCTTTTCTTAAAGATAGTTAAAGATGTAGACATTATTTAACAAAATCTTCAAACGTAATATTACTTCAAATGTAATAGTTTTTATTCTATACTAGTGACTTACACTCGATTCGCGAGAATTAACGAGACGATAAGGTACGCAGTTGTGTTTTAAATTTAATGATTTTTTATTCGCGGAACCCTTATTCTTTCTCTAAAATAAGAATAGCCTAAATTACTCCTTATAGCATCAGCTATGTGCCAGTGAAAGTGAATCGGTCCAGCCGGTTGGGAGATTATCCGAAACAAACAGACAGACCGATAAACATTTTTGAATTTTTTTGTTTATTTGTCCTTCTTTCACATCGAAACAGAGCGACGAATTGGCGTGATATTTTGTGCGGAGATAGTTGGAGTTGGCGACATAGGCTACTTTTTACCGCGGGATTATCTCATTCGCACGGGAAAACGCGTTATAATACAACCCACAACAACTCATCATATCTATATATAGGGTTATATATAACATAATACATATAATATAATATATAATCGATCTATTCCATTCTAACCGTTAAAACGTACCTAGGGACGAACCCGAGCGAAGCGAAGGTGAGTCGCTAATACTTATATTTGTGTATAAAATGTTTTACCGTGTTCATAATAATCTATACAGATAATAAAGCTGTAGCGGTCGAATGTCTGTACATAGAAAAAAATGCTAAAAACCGAGTCAGGGGGATGTAAGAAGAGAAATAGAACAAATCCAGTTTTTTTTTGTTTCTCTGTCTGTTTGTCTGTTTGTACAGGCTAATCTTCGAATATGTGAGACCAATTTATATGAAATTTTGCATGGTGGTACCATATATCCTCGGTGAACATCTTAGATACTTTTCATCTCGGAAAAATAGAAAGTTCCCGTGGGATAGTTAAAAAATTTTAGTAAATTATACAGTTTAGTACACAAAAATATAGTTCATACATCAGAATAAAAAATAGGTTACTTTTTATCCCGGAAAAATGTACGATTTCCGTGGGATAGATTTGTTTTTGTTTGTCTAGAGGCGAACCCGAGCGAGGCGAGGGTGAGCCGCTAGTATTATAATATTTTCATCACGTTCAATATTAATACTGCTGTAGGAAGTCTTTTTCAATTTTTACATGCTATTATTGAAATTCCTCTCTGTGTACACTTTTAAGTCTTGAGCTGTACTTTTTAATTTAAAATATATGGTAAAAATTTAGTCATTTTGGATCGCTCAAATATTAAATTCTACAGTACAGGTACCATCCAGTACTCGTACTCGTGTTCTATATATTACGTAAGCCATTAAAAAAAACTTACATTTATTATATACTAGCATCCGCGGTTTAAAACTACAAAAAAACTCTGAAAAGGTAGGTTTCATACATACTTTCATGCTCTGTTTTACCCCTTTATGAGATGAATTTTAATAAATGCTTAAATAAGTATTTATTTAATTGTATTGAAGATCATTAATACTAAGTTTCACAAAGTAGCCAATGTCACTCTACAGCCCTTCAAACAGTCACTCTAATTTTATTTATCTGTATAGATAATTGTAAATTACTCCTTCACAGTATAATAATAGAAAGTAAGTAAAATAATAGAAAGTATTTGGGTGAAATTTAGAACATATCACCTGGAGTGACAAATTGGCCCTGTTAGGTATCTAGACACGCATCGGAGTGAAGTGAGGGTAAGTTTAAATTTTAAATACTATGATAACTCAAACGCATCTCTTATATTCTGATACTAAAGAGGTACTAAAGCCTTAAAGGAATAGCATCTACTTATTTATTAACTGACTTTACCCACAACTTCGTTCGTGTAGACCAACAATAGCGAATTATAAAGGCAAAAGTTTCATACAAAGTTTAACACCAGGTGAATTTCAGGGGGTTCCCCTCTTGAGATATAAATTTTATGAAAATATTTTCTTAACAGTCCCCTACATTACACAAACTATCTAATTAAATATGTTGCTGCTTTATCAGTTTCAGAGAGTTCGCGATTATTCAGGTAGCTCCTGTGCGACCGAGCATCGCTTGGCGTTTTTCAGAAAGGACATACAAATTGCGTTTTTTTAGAAAAGCCCACTATCTATATAGACAAAATTAAAAAGCATAACCTAATCTAAATACAAAATTCGATACAAATCGTTAAAGCCGTTTCTGAGATACACGAAATATACTTATACATACATACATACATATACTATTCAAGAATTACTCATTTAATATATATGATGTATACATACATACACATATTCATACATTTATTTTGATACCTCTAAAATTTTATTAATCTTTTACTATGCAAAATGTAAATATTTGAACTCAGTAGGACTATAAAGATAGTATATTGGCATATTCATACGTGCCTATGATAAGCCTGCTTTGAAATGCGAGTGCGTGTCCTCTATAAAAAGTGCAATACTCTTTTATTAGTCACAAGCGACTCACCCTTGATCCGCTCGGGTTCGTCCCTAGTTACGTTTTAACTTTTAACGTTTAGTATAGATTTCTCAGTAAAAAGTATCCTATATGTTGACCCGGATAACCAGCTATCATCATACGAAATTTTATCAAAATCTATCCAATGTTTTTCTCGTGATGCGTTCCCAGACAGACAGACAGACAAAAATTCTAGAAACTAGATTCGGCCTCTTAACTCTTAATAATTATTATTTCAATAAGATTTTAACAACAGGCAATTAAGGTAAATGCTAAGTTATATTTTTGGTTGAAGAAAAACATAGGCCACTTGTAATATCGATATTAAATCTGGCTAATATGGTTAATTAATTACTTTCTAATTAATAAAAAATAAATTAGATGTAATAATAACACATTTAAGACAGCTTTCTTTTTATAATTTCTAGCCTATTTTCATCATTTCATTTTTTATTTTGCATTTATTTATCATCATACAAAAAATGATAAAGGGCTTATAATTCTCAAAGATATTATAATATAAACATAAAAAAACATCTATCGTTTTGTCCTGATTTTGTGAAATCTATATAGATGAATAAAATTGAAGTGTCTGTTTGTAATGTCAAAATAACAGCTTTATACTGAATGCATATGGAATTACATATATACGGTACTTATAAGTAAAACACAATTTTTGAAAATTTTGTCTGTCTTTCTGTTTGTTCCGGCTAATCTCCGAAACGGCTGGACCAATTTTGACAGGACTTTCACTAAAAAATAGCTGATATTACAAGGAGTAACTTAGGTTAATTATATTTTAATAAAGGAATTAGGGTTTCGCTCAAAAAAATTAAAACGTTCCTAGGGACGCTCCCTAGCGAAGCGAGGGTAAGTCGCTGGTCGATCAAATAAAACAAATACACAGAAAAAATAATAAATATGTTGGGACATTAACACACAGCACCATCTAGTTCCATGGTAAGCTACGAGGCCTGTGTTATGGATACCAGATAGTTGATACACTACACATATATAACTTTAAATAAATACATATTATAAATATAAACACCCATGACTGGAGTACAAACATTCGTGCTCATCACACAAATGCATGCCCCCAGCGGGACTCGAACCCGCGACCGCTGGCACAGCAAGTAGGGTCACTACACACTGAGCCAAACGTGTCGTCAAAAAATATACTACACGTAAAGATTGCTTAAGTAAAGCCCTTCAATTTTCTTGTTAATGTCTTTAAAACGTGCCAGATGGGTACATATTACTTCACCAATAACATGTAGTGTGAAGAAGACACGAATGTGCTTGAACTGTATGGTACAGTTATAGTTGAGTGAGAGATGACGTATGTGAGGGAAGGTTATGAGGGAAACCAAACCCAATGAAAGTCGATCCAACACTGCTTTATTAAGATAAATTTACAGTATATATAGGCAGAAGTACAGACGTCATACGTTTCGTACAAATAACAATTTCGTAATAAATAAGCTAAATTAAGGAGGTTGCAACATAATCATATTGCTCAATGTGCGTTGACCCGTACATCCTGCCGACTCAAAGAAATGTGCGTTAACCCGTACATCCTGCCGACTCAAAGAAGGAAGATAACCTATATTAAAGTTTATAATAACAAAATACAATTAAGACTAAGTACATAGATTTAAATAACTTCTAACTATATACTAATCATCACTGCACTACACTTTAAGTGGAATGTCCAGTCGAACGAATCGCGGTCGCGCTCTCGGGGAGCAGGGGCCCCCTGGTCTTCTTCCGTACCTGCCGCCACTGGAACTGAGGTCGAGGGGCCATCTGTCATAGTCGTACTCCGTATATTTTTGTTTCTGCGACATCGCATGGTTCCGTACAGACATCCCGCAACAATGATACATCCCAAGATTATGTACAAAACAGAGTACTGGTGTATATCGTGTATGCTAAGTGATGCGGTTTCCTGATCTTTGAGGTTAATGATTTGAGACTTCATCCGATGCCACAAGTCTTCATGATCCTCTGGTGTGAATGGTTGGAAATCTGAAGTATTTATTATGAAATTTAATATTGAATAATCTGTTGGGATCGCTATATTTTCTTGGACTTTCACTTGGTTCATGTAGCTATTTTGACTGAATATAGAAAACATGTCACCTTTAATTGTGCAACCTTGACCGATTTGTAAAAGGCCATTCCCGGTCAGTGTCGTCATTATAACTCCAGTGTCCACGCAAAATATGCGCACTGTGCATTTCCCACAGCAAGAATAAAGCCACATGTTATTGTTATGTAACTTGACCCAGCGCACGCGACACGGAGACTCCTTTGTTTTGCGTATGGTTGTATTATGTATACTCAAATTACAAATTCCGCTAGTTAATTGTAATTCGTATATCGGTTTATCGAGAGCGCATAATAGTTTGTTTGTTTGTATATGAACACAACTTTCTACATCGGAGTCTGTCAGGACGAGTAGTAGATCCTTTTGTAGGTTGAATGCAATGTATGGTGCGATAAATTCTATGTTATAATGCTGCTGAGGAAGGGTTATTACTCTATCCAGTTCAAAATTTTCTTTAATAACCAAAGGAATCTTGATTTCGATTATCAAGTAAGAAGAGCCGATGTCGCCGTTAACCTTCATTAATTTATAAAGTTCCTTTAAATCGTTTTTATCGGCAGGCAAAGTCAGGTCATTCGGTATATGTCGATATATGATATTCGATTGTTCTTCCAATTGTTCAGGAGGTAACAAATGTGCGTCTAAATGACCGTTTGCGAGGCTTGTTAAAGTGTTTATAACGGTTTCTTGCAGGTGTTGAAGGTTTGATATAATAATCATGACTGAGACTGAGGATGATAAAATTTGTAATTCATTGTTAGTCACCTTCTCAATTCGATTGGTCACAGAAGTACTATTCTTTAGACATTGCTGTATTATTCCGAATTGCTTATTCATGATTTCTTCATTTCGCTGAAGAATGTTATATTGCGCTTCTATAACACTTGTTTGATTTTTTAATAAGAGTCGTAAATGGTTTTCATTTACAGAAATTTTCTCTATATCCTTTTCGTATTTTTTGGCGAAACGCTCATCCAAGACGCCAAATAATGAGTTCGCTACATAGCCTACACCGTTAATCAGTCCTCGTTTTTGCCTTCTATAAATATGTTTTTTGAAAATCGTGTTATAATGTTCGATTTCCGATATTTCGTGTTGTAACTGATATATAATACTCTTGTATTGGGTTGGAAGTAGATCGCTGCTTAAGTAAGTCTCTTCCAAATGATTGACATAATTTTTCACATGACGTAATGCCGACCAATAGGTACTCATATTGTAATAAGCGATTAACTTCCATTCATCGCGTATTATGTGTACGTCATACATTTTATCGAAATAAATTTTTTGATTGCTGTTTAGAGTTGTTATGTTGTAGGAACATTCAGTTGGTTTGAAAAGAAATAAAATTAGCATCAAAAGCATAGTAAAGAATGTTCCGACGGGCTTTCTTATTTGTCTACAGCGAGGTTTCGAGTCGGCTCTTGTGACGTCATCGCATTTCTTTTGAATGTTATCGATACGTGTCTGTGCTTGAGTTTCTGTACTTTCTTCTCTTACGGGTAGCACTGACAGTTTTAAAATGGGTCTTTGTATGACGCCATTCTTAGTTCTGACGGATACAACTCGTACGTATCCATCCTTGCCTGGGTGAACTTTAACCACTCTACCCATGGACCATTTGCCGGGACTCAGGTTTTCGTCTTTGATTAGAACAATATCGTCAACCTCGATGTTTTTAGAGGGTGTTCTCCACTTGGTACGAACTTGTAATTGTTGTAAGTAGTCAGACGACCACCTTTTCCAGAACTGTTTATTCATTGCTTGTATAGTCTGCCATCTTGTTCGTAAGTCCATGTGGTTAGGGTCGGTTTGTGGTCTTGCTATTAGTGATCCTCCAACCAAGAAATGCCCAGGTGTTAGGTACTCGTCTTCTGGATTCTCAGTTAAGGCGACTAAAGGTCTAGAGTTAAGACATGCTTCGATCTGGTACAAGAGCGTGGTGAATTCTTCATAAGTTAACTTTTGCTCACCTATTACACGACGTAAGTGATGTTTGAAACTTTTGACGGCAGCTTCCCATAGCCCGCCGGCTGAGGGATAGGCCGGTGCATTGAAATGCCATTGAATATCATACTCATGGACCTTGTTCATCACGTCCGTGTTTATAGCAACGAGAATGTTATACTCCTTCTTCAGTTCTTTGGATGCCCCAATAAAGTTCCTTCCTTGATCGCTATACATGTGTTTCGGGGTGCATCTTCTTGCACAAAAACGTCGAAATGCTGCCAAAAATCCTGGTGTACTTATATCCGACACTAGTTCTAGATGAACGGCCTTCGTCGAGAGACAAACGAAGACTGCAACATAGCCCTTCTGTGTTCGGATTCCACGGCCTTTGTTTGATTTGATGTCAAAGGATCCAGTGAAATCAACGCCACAATGATAGAACGTGCGTGAAGGAGTAACTCGAGGCTCGGGTAAATCGGCCATAATCTGCGTTATCTTCTCTGCTTTGAAACGGCGACATTTTATACACTTGCGAAGTTCTCTTTTTACGGTTCTAAGCCCACTGATGACCCAATAGTTTTCTCGTACATAAGATAAAGTCAAGCTTGGTCCACCGTGAAGCGTGGTGCAGTGAGCGTATCGTATAACCAGCTCAGTGAGTTTGCCATGACTGGGTAGTATTGCGGGGTGCTTAGCTGACTGACTAAGAAAGGAGTTATTTAATCTCCCCCCAACTCTAAGTAGCCCATCGCTGGGGTCTAGATATGGAAGTAAGCTTAGCAGCTTACTAGATTTATTTAAACCTTGTTGTTTTTGTAGTCGTTCAATTTCATCCTCAAATTCAATTGTTTGTATTGTTTTAATAATTAAGTTCATTGCGTTTTTCCTTTCTGATGACGACAGATAATTTTGTTGAGGAATTTGTTTACGTTGCAGCCATTGTGTATAACGTGTGAGCCAGCCGATTATAGTCGTTAAACGCTCTATTGAACTACATTCATTTAATAATTGCAATACTAAATCATTTTTATAAGATAAGGCTGTCGTTACACTGGATGCTTTTATTTCTAAACGTGGCGGTTGATATTTTTCTTCTTTCAAAGTACTTGAATCAAATGTTAGCAACCACTGCGGGCCTTGCCACCATAAATGGTGTTCTAATAACTGCTGTGTTGACAGTCCTCTCGAGGCGCAGTCGGCAGGGTTATCTTCAGATTTAACATGATGCCAAGACGATGACGGAATTATATTGAGTATCGTACGAACTCGGTTAGCCACGAACTGTTTCCATCTATTGACATCTCCATGTAACCAACCAAGAACCACCATGGAGTCGGTCCAGGCATATACCTGTAGGTTCTCAGGCATAGTTTGGGTTACCTTTTTTATGAGCCGTGATAGAAGTAGTGCTCCACATAGCTCAAGTTTTGGCAAAGATAGTTTTTTCTTCAAGGGCGCTAATTTTGTCTTAGCAGTCACAAGCGTCGATGTGAACTTGCCCTTAGAATTTATCGTGACGGCATAAATAGCGCAAGCGTATGCTTTTTCGGATGCGTCACAAAATCCGTGAATTGTATAATGATTTTTATCGCCTATATATCTAGGGATTTTAAACTGGTCTATTTTTTGATAGTCATGCTTCAGCTTTATCCATTCATTCGTTATGGATTTAGATAAGTGTGTATCCCAATCAGTGGTTTCTTCAGACCAAGTCCGTTGGAATAAAAGCTTTGATCGAACAGAAAGAGGACTGAGAAATCCCATGGGATCATATACCCTTGAGATGTTCGAAAGTAGTTGTCTTTTAGTTATGACGTCATCACTGTTCTCATTTTCGAATATATTTTTGAATACAAATATGTCTGACGACGGGATCCAGCGTAAGCCTAAGGTTTTTCGGTTTTCTAGACCCTTAAAATCCAACGGAGTATCTAGTTGATTAACGGATAACCTTTCAATCAGTTCCCTTGTGTTGCTGGACCACTTCCGAATATTCATGCCGGCTCCCTTCAAGATATCGATGACCTCTCCTTGTAACTGTTTAGCTTGAGTGATATTATCACAACCTTCGAGCAGGTCATCCATGTATAGTGACGTCATTAGTGCCTTAGCTGCCAGGGGAAACTTGTGCGCGTCATCCATAGCTAGCTGTTTTATAGTACGCATAGCAAGATAGGGGGCCGCCTTTGTACCATACGTGACCGTAGTTAATTGGTACTCCCTTAAGGGGGCCTCTTGAACGTCTCTCCAGACAATACGTTGAAGATGTTGATCGGATTCTCGAATCATTATTTGACGAAACATTTTCTCTATGTCAGCGGTAACGACGTACTTGTGTTGTCGCCATACTAGGATGAGATGCTGTAAATCCTTTTGCAAATTTGGACCACGCTCCATCAAGTCATTTAAGCTGAATCCACTCGATGTTTTTGATGATCCATTGAATACTGTTCGTAGTTTAGTTGTTGTGGAGTCAGTTTTTTGTACGCCGTGATGAGGAAGATAGTGTACTATTGAATTACATTTTGTAACTGGAGCCATGTGACTACTTTGTTCGTACTCTTTCATAAAAATTTTGTAGCTTTCCGCGAAGCAAGCATTTTTATTCATTCCTTTTTCTAAGTTATAGAACTGAGCTATAGCCCTTGTTTTTGATTCACCGAGATTTTGTTCAAATCCCGGTTTCATTGGGAGGGCAACTTCATATCGTCCGTTTGATAAACGTTTTGTCGTGGACTGATAGAATTGCTCACAATACTCTTCGTCTGGTGTCATTTCGATAGAAGAATCATTGACTTCCTCTAATTCCCAATATTGAGAAATCGCTGATAAGTCGGTAGTAATCACGTGACATTTAAAAGTTTTCACGCTACCCGATAGTATCCAGCCTAATTTCGTTTGTTGAGCTATTGGAGTCATGTTCGGGCCCTTGATCAGGCCGCTCATTATAATCTCAGAATATATACTTGCGTCTAGTAATAGATCGATAGGCCTAGATACATTGTATTCCGGGTCCGCTAGTTGTATGTGTTGTATATGAGGCCACGATTCTTTCTTGAAAGATATGTTGGGTAAATTGTTAATGACGTGATTGATGACTAATGCTTGCGTCGTAAACGCGTAGTTTTGGTAAACAGATTGACATTCGAGCTTGACGACTCCTTTGCTATGTTTCGATCCATTACCAATACCAGATACCGAAGCGTGGTATCGTTGCCGAGGCAAGCCCAGCATCTGGGCGGCGTTTTCCGATATCAGGGAAATCTGAGAGCCTTGATCGAGCAGACATCTCAATGTCATATATGTTCCATCAAAGGCCTTAACTCGGATAGACAGGGTAGTCAGTAAAATCTCTTCTTCATCCGTAGCGACGTGATTAACGCTATGTTGCTTAGTATTTTGCTGCATTGAAACTTGATATTTTTGCGGAGTTTCAATATTCTTCTGGGTTGATGACCCACTGGACATGTCAGTCAGCGTATTTGTAGACTGTTTATTAAAGTTCATTGTATAGGCGTCATGTAACATTGTATTATGACTTCCTTTACAAACTTTGCATTTTTTAGTTGACACGCATAAATTCTTGTTATGTGCGCACAAACAATTATTACAGTAGAGAAGATCTTCGATAATTCGTAAACGCTCGCCCGGTGTATATTTGATAAACTTGGCGCACTTGTATAAGGGATGTTTATCGTCACAAATCGGACAACTTGACATGTATGTCGCAACACTATGGAATTCCTGATTTATTAATTTGCCATAGCGAGGTTCCTTTTGATATTGAGGCTTGTAAGTCTTGTTATTCAATGATTTTTGTTGATTATATTTTTTGAATGATGACGACGTTTCTCTATCTCTTGTGCCGATTGGTTCTAAAGCGATGAATTTGCTCTCTAAGAAGTCCATTAGCTCCGAGAGTGAAGGTAACTCTCGTGGCATTTTTCGGGCTTCTTTGTAGTCGCTGTAGGTGACTGTATCCAGTTTCTTTGTAATAATATGGACCAATAAGGGGTCCCAGGTGCTTGTATCGATACCCAGGTTCCTTATAGCGTGGATACATTCCATTGACGTGTCATAAATACGCCTAATCTCATATGCGGATTGTTTTTGAGCGGCTGGCAGATTGAGCAAGATTTCTATGTGTTTAGTAAATAATAAATGTGGATTGTTGTATCTATGTGTTAACAATTCCCACGCTGTATCGTAGTTTTCCGCTGAGATGCTTAGATGCTGTATGAGTCGTTCAGCATCTCCTCGTAATTTGCTCTTTAGATGTTGCATCTTCTGAGTTTTCGTAAGCAAATTATTATGGTGGATACTTTCTACATATAGATCGTAAAAAGTAGGCCATTGTGTATATTTGCCTGTAAATGTAGGTAAGTCGATCTGTGGAGTCGATTTTTGCTGATGAATTGTCGACGTAAGCTTGAGATTCAAAGCCTTCTTGATTGACTTGAATGAGTCTTCGTAATCGTTAAACTCACTATCATACTGGGTATCCGATCCTTGTAGGATATTGTCTATTTGTAAATGCAAAGCGTCGATTGCATTCCAGCGCGTTTGTAAGTTGCGTAATTCGTCTTCCAGCTCCCATTTGTCCAGGATTTCATCGATTTTCAAGCGATTTACTTGTCGATGAAAAGCTCGGAAGTTTGTTCGTTGTAGTGACATTAATTCGTTTGCCTGACCTCGATCCGTCTGCGAGGTCGTAGCGGCATTTGAAATTGTTGGCAGTGTGAGTCTAGGGTGTAACTTAGGCATGGTCGGAACTGCGGGTGATTCCAGCGGTTGGCGAGTTTCTGGTGTTGGTGACACAGAAGTCTCTCTTGCCGGCGAAAATGACGCTACCTTCATGCGTACAGAGTCAAAGTACTCTCTTGCCTGTTCGTATTGATTTTCCTTAAAATAAGGATCAGTACCATTATGGTAGAGTGACAACCGTTGGTTGTTTCCTTGGAACTCAGCCCATAATTTATCAAGAGCATCGAGTCGCTCGTCCAAGTATTTACGGGTCTTCCGGGATACTGGATCTTTGCCAAAGTTCCTTTCTATCTTTTTTATTGCTTCGACAATTTCTTGTTGTCGTTGCAGTATACTCTCCATATTATTATATATGGTTTTATGATTATGCTGATATAATTGATAGGACCGTCTTCAGTGGTCCGGGCCAGTCTGTCAGTGGATAGTGCGACCTTGTATGCGCCTTCTCAATTGAACTGGTGGAACCCGCTTCTGGGAAGCCAGTCAACCGATTCGCAGTCACACAATTTCCACGTGAGTGTTATGGCCGCTGTATCTGGATTCTCCAAACGTCGATGGAAATCCTTTTGAGTTGATAGTCTTGATTGACTTGCTGTCTTGAGTGTTTTTTCTCGAAGAAAATTTTTTTTTTTTTCTCTAAGGACCAAAATGAACTGTATGGTACAGTTATAGTTGAGTGAGAGATGACGTATGTGAGGGAAGGTTATGAGGGAAACCAAACCCAATGAAAGTCGATCCAACACTGCTTTATTAAGATAAATTTACAGTATATATAGGCAGAAGTACAGACGTCATACGTTTCGTACAAATAACAATTTCGTAATAAATAAGCTAAATTAAGGAGGTTGCAACATAATCATATTGCTCAATGTGCGTTGACCCGTACAGTGCTAAAGAAGAAATTAAAACAATAGTGATTGAGGTTAGTCAAACAAAGCTACGAACCTTGAGATACTGAGGAAAGAAAAAATCAAATGTAACTCTATCTGTCTGTCTGTCCGTTACCTTTTCAAACAATCCACTAAACCGATTTAGATAAAATTTTTGATACGGAGATAGTTTAAGAAATCAATCTTTGAGGGGTGGAATGGAGGGTGGAAGTTTGTATGGAGAATCAATCATTTTTCAAGTAAGGGATATATATATATTTAAATACTTACCTACTTTTCTATACCTATGTACATCATACAATCAAATTCATTTAAAATTATTGAGCTGTTACTATAACAATTGTTTATAGAATTGGAAGTATATCTAATATATAAATATCTCTTGTCACGGTGTTTGTGGTCGCATTCCTCCGAAATGGCCAGACTGATTTTAATGATTTTTTTCTGTGTATTTGTTAGGCATGAGAATAGGTTGTAAAGTATTTTTCACCCTCCTACCCCCACTCCCCATTTTTTAGTCGCAATTTTAATATTTTTGCATGAACAATATTACATAAATACATAATATGAGTCGCTATATTACATAAAACCAATTTTTTTCTATAGTAATAATATATTTTTTTCAAATTTCATTTAAAATTTCAACATTAAATCACAATTTCACGTATACCTAATTAAATTGCATATTTAATGCAGCTCGCTCTAATAGAGACCAAATGGTTCCAATCACGACGAATAACCATAATTCTGTGCTTTTCCATGAATGAAATTACAAATGGTTATGATCAAAATGTAATACTAAAAATTATTAAACAAAATGTTATTGCGTTATTTACTAACTACTCTCTATCTATTTATACAGATAAATAAAATTAAATTGTTTGTTTGTAATTATAAAATAATAGGTTTTTACGAAATGCATATGATATTATATACGATACTTATAAGAAAAACACATTTTTAAAAATCTTTGTCTGTCTGTCTGTTTGTTTCGGCTAATCTCTGAAGTTGCGGGGCCGATTTTGACAAGAATTTTATTGGAAGATAACTGATGTTATAAGGAGGAACTTAGACTACTTTTATTTTAGAAAAAGAATTAGGGTCCAGCTCAAAAAAATTAAAACCTATCTATTATTATTTATTTTTTTATCATATTATGGATCATTAGTAGTGACTTATCCTTGTTTTGCTCGGGTGTGTCCCTATGGGCCTAACAGTAGCCTATATGTTATTGATAGTATATCTACGAGTATATGTTAAATTTCGTTATTATTCATCCAGTCGTTTCAGCTTGAAGAAGTACTTTAATTTTCGCATTTATAATAGCAGGTATAAAGTCGTTACCCATTGTACTGTATTGAGCCCATCATGTTTAACATCCCACTGCTGGGCACGGGCCTCTCTTCAATACGAGGGGGATCAGGCCATAGTCCACCACGCTGGCCAAGTACAGGTTGGCGGACTTTAAATTACTTTCAAAAACTTGCTAAGTTCTCTCAGATATTCAGGTTTCTCGCAATGATTTCCATCGCCGTTAGACAAATGATTATCGTGTTGGAAATGATATGCACATGAAAATATCAAATGTGCGAGAACCGGGATTTGAACCCGCTTCACTCGGTTTCTCAAGTGAGCGCGTTACCACTGGGCTACCACAGCCCATAATATTTGAATACCTTCAAATTACACTATATTTCTTTAAACTATTTAAATAATAACATATAAACACAGATAGTTATTACATTTTATAACTATACCACACTTTGAGTTCACTGACACTAACACTAATTTCGCTTACCCAGCAATCCCACTTCAATTCTTTGCAAGGAAAGTCATTTAAAAAGCAAACGTTATCGAAGTGGAGGATGACTGTTTCCGTTTTCACGACGCCGTTATCTATATTGTGTTCTTTGGAAAATAGATGTTTTTAAACTGTGAATTGCCAATGTTGCTAGAGAATAGCTGTTAGCGCTTAACCTATACAGATAAATAAAATTGAAGTGTTTGTATGTAGTGTCCAAATAATAGGTTTTTACTAAATGCATAAGAAACTTTATACGGTACTTATAAGAAAAACAATTTTTAACTTTTTTGTGTTTGTTTATCTGTTTGTTCCGGCTAATATCCGAAACGGCTAGACTGATTTTGACGAGACCTTCAGGCGACCACACCTAGTGACTCACCCTCGTTTTGCTCGGGTTCGTCCCTAGGTTGATTCCCCATACAAATTTCATAAATAGAAACTAATAATAAAAACTATCCTATGCCCTTTCCAAGGTCTTAAGCTATCTTCTTACCAAATTCCATCTAAATCAGTCCAGTAGTTTCGGAACCTTTACAGTACAAACAAACAAACAAAACATTAATAATATTTATTAATGTACAAGTCATATCCGCGTGAAATGGTTATTAGCCGCATTTCTCCGCTGAATGGCAATGTCGATTCCTTGGGCAAAAACTTAGCCACCTCTCTTGTCACCGGTAGAATCGATTAGACGAGGTGTTATGCCTTGTAGATAATAAAATGTTCGATAATAATTCATAATCAATATTTATATAATAAGCAAGCAATAAACATAAAATCATACTCATTCGTTCTTAGAATTGACTATATGTATTCAAATATTGCTGTTTATATTATTAACCTTAACTATATTAGTGGTGAGATGAGGTTATACCTATGCAAGACTGTAATGAAAGTATAAAGATGAAGACGGTAGTAAGGGCGCTGTCTACGAAATTCTAATCTAGGCCTACCGACCCCATTATCATAAAGGAATTTTCATCGTCCTGGCGATTTATAGATAACGCGCTAGTTTGGAAAACCGAGCTTAGTAAAACGCGGTTGACCTACTTTTTATTACTATGTGCAAATCATTTTATCTTTTTTTTTTATAAGATTCAGTGACAAACGAGCAGACAGACCACCTGATGGAAAGCAGTACCTGTCGCCCATAACACCTACGGTTCATGCACTTTGGTTTTAGGTAACAAAAATACAGAACCGCCGGTACGTTGTCACTGTGAGGACTAAGATGATATGCCTCTTGCCTGTAATTGCACTGGCTACCTTATCCTTCAAACCGGAACACAACAATAAAATCATTATTGCTTGGCGGCAGAAATAGATAAGGGGGTGGTACCCATCCAATCGGACTCCTCAGGCTTGACAGAGTCCTACCACCGGTAAGATCATGTTTGCTGCTTGCCTTATGGTAGAAGATGTCATGAGGAAGCCTGCGAAAAACATGCGAAGTCTACCAGACTTGCATGACCCACACTTTGCCAGTGAAGCGAACTATGACTTAATACCAGAGATACGAACTGATATCAGCTCGTTTTAAATGAAGGTCAACGCCCAGCAGTGGGATGCGAGAAAAGGCTGAATCATTATATCGACAATCCAAAAATCTATCTACAGCTGTTCTCATAAATCTTTTTTGTCTATCTAGTCAAAAAAACAGAATTTATTCAAATAACACAATAGTAATCACACGAACATAATAGCAACAAATGCACTTAACCCTAACTCCTGAACTGTGTTTTAGGAGCTAATACCTTTCCATATCAGGCGTACATATTCAATGCATAAAATTACACGTTATGACATGGTAAGTTAATGTAAACAAAAAGGAAAAAAAACTTATAACTTACAAGAGAGAAAAAAAACCGGCCAAGTGGGAGTCGGACTCGCGCACGAAGGGTTCTGTACCATTATCTATAAAAACGACAAAAAAATCATGTCTGTTGTATGGGAACCCCCCTTAAATATTTGTTTTATTTTCATTTAATTATTTATTTTTAAAGTGAATATATAATTAAATATTCTATGAATATTTCAAGCGTCTACCCGTTGCCGTTATTAATATCGAGCAAAAACGAGCAAAAAATCACGTTGTTGTATGGGAGCCCCCTTAAATATTTATTTTATTCTGTTTTTAGTATTTGTTGTTATAGCAGCAACAGAAATACATCATCTATGAAAATTTCAACTATCACAGTTTATGAGATACCTACAGCCTGGTGACAGACGGACAGACAGACGGACAGACGGACGGACAGCAAAATGTAGCTTAGTAATGGGGTCTCGTTTTATCCTTTGGGTACGGTACCCTAAAAAGTGTGTACGTGAGTATGTACACGCGTATGTGTGAGTGGATGGGTATACTTGCATGTGTTGTTACTATTACAATTTGTTTTTTTTTTATACTATCACAAGGTTTTCAGTTTGCTCATACGTTAGATTAATTATCCATTCTTTTAAAATTTCTTTTATTCCATAGTTGCTTTTATTTTTCACAGTGTGAAGGTCAAAGTGCTTAAAACTTCTTAAAATACTTAACACCTCGTCTTATTGCCTCTACACCTGGCCGGTTATCGCCCATGAATAGCATCACTGCTGAGTGGGGTAATGTAACTAGCATTCTTGCTATAATTCTACACGAATGAAACTGTAGATTATGGTTTATAAATTTTATTGTATCTAGTACTTCATATTGAACTACTATTTATAATTAATGTGATAGTCTGTATGTATGCTAAACGGATTGTGATGAAATTTAGTGCCCAGATAGATAACCTGGAGTAACACATAGGCCAGTCAGGGATGCACCCAAGCGAAACAAGGGTAAATCATTAGTCAACTACTAATGATATAATGAAATTTTCATTTTGAGTTTGATTTCTAAGGGCGCTTCTGCGCCAAATGGTGTTTGACATGCCACACGGCATTCTAATTAAAACATGCTTCCACCCTTTACTCCAAGTAGGATTTTAAATCAAACAATTTCGCTAAACCGATTTTATGCTAAATTCAGAAATTAGCTTTCTATGTGTCCTCCTTATTGATATTTAATCAAATTATCTATATATATATATATATATATATATATATATATATATATATATATATATATATATATATGTGTGTATTGGGTTACAAGCTAATAATTAAATACATTGAATATAAAACAAGCCAAGTATACACCATATAATGTTATCATGTCACGAAGACCCGAATTAATATTTAGAAACTTAATGTTATATCAAAGTAACAGTTCCGGAAATGAGAAACTTTTCCAATTGTCTTCAGAAGCTGGAATGCGGAAATACCTATAGAATTGAAATAGATTGCTAACTTTGTAAATGGATTGTGTCCTCACATGGTATATAGTGTTTAAATATTTTATGCACTATGAACGAAATTCTATATAATTGCAGTTGTGTTTTATAATCTATACTAATATTATAAAGCTGAAGAGTTTGTTTGTTTGTTTGTTTGGTTGAACGCGATAATCTCAGGAACTGTTCACGATTTTAAATGTCTCTCTTTTTGGTTAGGTATATTCGATGGCACGTTTGGCTCAGTTTGTAGTGACCTTACTTGCTGTACCAGCGGTTGCGGGTTCGAATCCCGATTAATTTTTGTGATAAGCATGAATTTTTGTACTCCAGTCATGGTTGATTATATTTATAATATGTATGTATTTAAAGTTATATATGTGTAGTGTATCAACTCACCAGCCTCGTATGTTAATGTCCCAACAAAAACAAAACAAAACAAGTATTGTTATCGCCGTATTTAAAAAAAAATTGTATTCCACCTCTAAGGCTAGGATTAATTTCTTCAAAGTGATTTTGCAGTCAGGATATAAATTGAATTAAGAACAAATTATAAAGTGAAAATGTTAATTAACTTTATAATTAACGAAAATTTTAATCAAACTTATTTTGTACATCATACATACATAATATACGTATTTATGGTATAATAGCGACTTGCTCTCGCTCCGCTATAAATACATATATAAACACCCATAACTGGAGTACAGACATTCGTGCTCCATCACGCAAATGAATCCAGCGGGACTCGAACCCGCGACCGCTCGCACAGCAAGTAGATTCACTACAAACTGAGCCAAACGTGTCGTCAATATGTTTACAAGAACACATCGCATAACAAAAAACCTACACCGAATTAAATACTTCGTCTTTCTTTTAATTCGGTCAAAAATCTCGTTTGTTTTCTACTAAAATACTTGAAGTTACTTTTTTTCTAAACTTAACACTACTTTTTCAAGACTTAAGACAGTTCGAGTATATATCCGTGAAAGTTCGCTCTTGATTGGAAACTTTCCTCAAGCGGGTAATAATCTGCAACCCTTCTAGGATTATTTAAAATACACGAACTAAATATATTGTGAGTTCGATAAACAATAGAAAATTGCTTCCTTCCATGCAGAGTTGAAAACTCATTCCGTATGCAGCATAATAGTAGGTAGCGTAGAACAAACATTCGTATGTAAACTATACTACACAAAGATACCCCAGATGTTTCAACAGCGATTGAAAATAGGGGATGCGAATTTAATTCAAAGCCAATATACGGGGAATTAAATCGTTCTTTTGAAGGTTTTTTGTTACAGTAGTATAAGCTTATAAGATGATAATCACACTATTGACACAAGTGACACACCCTTGTTTCGCTCGGGTTCGTCCTTAGGTACATTTTGACGCTTAGTATGAAATAAATAGACTTAATAGATATGATGTGTTTTATATCCCTTATTACTTGAGAAATAATTGATTCCCCATACAAACTTTCAACCCCCTTTTTACCTCCTAAAAGGATGATTTTTGGGATAAAAACTATCTTATGTCCTTCCCAGGATCTCAAACTATCTTAATACCAATTTTATTTAAATTGGTTCAGCAGTTTCAGCTTAAAAAGGCAACAGACAGACAAACAGAGTTACTTTCGCTTTTATAATATTAGTATGGATGTTAAAATTTAAATATTTGTGTATATTTGCTACTCTTTCACGTTAGGACGGCTGGTCAGATTTAGATGAAATTTAGTATTCAGATAGATTATAATCTGAAATAATATATAGAATTTTAGTACTATTGGATCCCTAACAGTGGCAGTCCCAGAGTTTAGTGCATCAAGCAAACAATATATACATATAATAAAATTCTGAATCGAATCTGTACATTAAATATTTTTCGGAAAATCTTATTGAAATAGTCATTATTATCGATACAGAGGCCGAATCTATAGTTTTTAGAACTTTTGTCTGTCTGTCTAAATGTACATATTCGATTCACTTAGAATTTTATTATATGTATAGATGAGATATGAGAATTAATAAGTTTTTACCGGTGGTAGGACTCTGTCAAGCCTGAGGAGTCCGACTGGATGGGTACCACCCCCTTATCTATTTCTACCGCCAAGCAACAATGATTGCATTGTTGTGTTTCGGTTTGAAGGATAAGGTAGCCATCGCAATTACAGGCAAGAGGCATAACATCTTAGTCCTCACAGTAATAAGTACCGGCGGTTCTGCAGTTTTGTTACATAAAACTTAAGTGCATGAACCGTAGGTGTTATGGGTGACAGGTATCGCTTTCTATCAGGTGGACTGTCTGCTCGTTGATCACTGAGTACCATAAAAAAAATCATAAACTGTGCGTATTATATGTGGTTTTGATTTTTCTTATTTAAAGTAAAACGAACAGAACTATAAACTAAAGGACGTAGAATTTCAAAGGAACTACAGATAAAATATATAAAAAATTATAA
Organism: Argynnis bischoffii washingtonia; assembly: GCA_033884665.1. Lineage (NCBI taxonomy): Eukaryota > Metazoa > Arthropoda > Insecta > Lepidoptera > Nymphalidae > Argynnis > Argynnis bischoffii. Next base: position 2,049,694 of record CM066610.1, read on the forward strand.
CGTCTAAAGGAATTCCTTTCATATTATACATGTACAAAAAGTTTTTCCATACATTGCGTCAAAGCGACGTAGATTGATGAAAATGTGAATAAAGTAAGCGTCAACAGTGTCTTTAGAGGCTTGTTGAATATGAGATATGAAAAAAAACTGAGATTTTTGAAGCATTACATCAGTCAGCCTATATTAATAAAAAATAGATCTTTTAAGTATAACGTCAAAAAAAAATCGATAAGTATGAACTTCTCTATTAATTCGAGGAATAACGATATTTTAGTTTAAAATATATTTTTATTTCAATTAAGAATAAGACTTTTACACAAAACTGTATTTTTGGATTTTTTCGCAGGTTTATTTTGATTTTTGTTTCTTTAAATTTCGAATGCTTTTCAACAATTATGGTCATGGGAGAGACTAAGGTTTTAGACGTCTTTAAATAGTATGGGTTTTATAAAAATTTTGGTAGACATGGTTTTGAAGCATTGAATTTATTTATATCTTTTTTCTATTTATATATTTGTGTTGTTACACTTACGTTAAGATCCGATGGGACTGGCATGTTCTAAAAGAATAAAAGGCCCTAAATAAAAATAGATTAAAAAAGAAAAAAAGGTTGCTTTGACAGAGGCAAATCGTGTTCCCTAATATTGGAGGAAAATTATTGATAATGTAGAGTTCTCATAATAGATATTGAAAGAAAACAGAGTTACGAGCTCCATTGCATCTTTCCTGTAAAATATAAGTGAGTTTCTATATTATTATGTTTTGGTTTCAAAATTATAAATTCAGTAGTTTTGTTAATACAAAGTAGTATATCTCTTAACTAGCCATTTTATTTAACATGTCACAACATGAAGCACTTATAACTATAGAATTGGACGTATGAAGAGAATTATAACGATGGAAATCGAAAGAGGTTGTAGATATTTTAGCGCTTGGCAATCTAATTTTTCCCTACCCTGAGTGTATGGTATATTAAGCGGTGACAGACAGACACACAAAGAAATAAACACATATCTTTTCTATACAAAACCCTAAAATTCTCAAAATATCTTTCCACTAGATATGTCCCGCAGCTTCTCCCGCGTTAAATTTGTTTGATTATAAACATCAGTTTTATAATTATTATAATTATAAATTATATGGAAGTCTCACCGATTTATTACCATTTATCATTACCGTTTCGTTCCCTTGAGTAGTAGCATGATGATATATAGCCTATAGGTTTCCTCAGTAAACGGGCTATCTAATGCAAAAATAATTTCTCAAATCGGATTAGTAGGTTCTAAGGTTAGCGTGTTCAAACAAACAAACAAACAAACAAACAAACAAACAAAATCCGTGTCTTTACAATAATAAGTATAGATTAGGACAATAATTATAAAAAGATATGCAAGATTCCTATATTGTTGAGGGGCATTCAAAACATCATGTTATAACAGTCCTTACGAATGACATTACCTTGCAATTTCAACCGCATTCGATATTTGATTCAAAGTTAAAGTAGAAGGTAAAGCGGTCTTGAAACCAAATTGTAGATAGAATTTTTCTATGAGGAAATCGAAAGATGAATGCTATATACTTTCGTATGTCAAAGTATTAAAAGGATTTTAAAAGGGTAAAAAAGTTATTGAAATATTACTACTAAATAAATATATTGGGACACTAGCGACTCACCCTCGCTTCGCTTCGGGTTCGTCTTTAGACAAAAACAAATCTATCCCACGGGAACCGTAAATTTTTCCGGGATGATACCTATAGCCTTCCTCAGTTAACGGGCTATCTAATGCAAAAAGAGTTTTTCAAATCGGATTAATATTTCCTGAGATTAGCGCGTTCAACCAAACAAACAAACAAACAAACAAACAAACTCTTCAGCTTTATAATATTAAGTATATGTAGATTAACACACAACACCATCTAGTTCCATGGTAAGCTACACGGCTTGTGTTATGGATACCAGATAGTTGATACACTACACGTAATATTATATAACTTTTAATAAATACTGCTGGCACTTTAAGTAGGGTCACTACAGACTGAGCAAAACGTCCGCAAAATAACATTCCGCTCGTGTGATAGTAACGTCGATAATAACTAGACATGTATCACTCTAAGTGTTATGCAAACATTTGACATCTACTTCTATATCTATACATATAATAAAATTGTAACTGATCGCTGTCTGTACATGGAAGACATTTCAGAAAAACTATTATTGGGGTTCTTTATTAACTCAATAGAACCCAAAACAATGATTTTTAGAATTTTTGTCTGTGTGTCTGTGCGTTTGTGCGCGCTAATCTCAGAAATGGCTTAACTAATCTGAGTGTAGTTTTCACTAAGGTATTGTGGTAAGCTTCACTTAATATTTAGTATTCGTTTTACTTCTATCAATTCATAAATAAAAAAAGATATCACAATTTAAAGAATCATGTTTTACAAAACACGTTTTAAATAAGTAAATTTTTTGATTTGTTGATTTTGGATTGATAATGTAAAATAAAACTCCAAAAAAAAATGTTTTATTACTTTTAAACGTAAAAAAATTAATCCATAAAGCCGTTAAACGAACAGTTAAAGTTTGAAAATGAAGTTATTTTTTTTTATATTACTGTAATTATTTATCACTATAAAATGCAATCAAAATCGGCGTAGATTAGCCCTTTCAAACAGCAAACTCTTCGGCTTTCTAAATTAGTACAATAATATCCTCCAGACCGATTCCCGCCACAGCGGCCAATCTCATTGAAACAAGCCAACTGCGCAGAAGATATTATAGTGCACAATTACACTCTCTATTCCTGTCACTCTCATACTCCGATGGGACGACTACTTGACACGACCGGTGAGAGTTAAGGCGCAGGACCGACGGCTTTACGTGCTCTCCGAGGCACGAGGGTAAAACACCACCAATTCCGGGTTATTATTGAGGCTTACTATACAGAAAGACTTAGTAACTTAACTTGACCCGACCCGAGACTCGAACCCAGGACCGAGGCAGTTAAATTAAAGCTAATTTAGTATATACATTATACATACATAATAAGGGATGAGCAATAAATAAAGGGCCTCAACGGTTTAAAACTTCAATACTTAAGTAGCTCCTATAATCTTATATAATACGATTAAATTAATGTTAGCTATCAAAGTAAAGTTTTAGTTACGGCTCAACCTTAGGGTCAATTTGTGAAGCAGCCCCGGGGGTGCAATAAGATAATCGTACTATCTTGAGTTCAGTGCAACCGAAATAGAGGAACGAATTCATTTAATGCTTGTTCTTAATTAAGTTTTCTTTGTTGAGAAAATTGATCTTACAACCACCTACGTAATTAATAGTAAATTATCCTCGCCTTGCGGGTGAGGCCGGGTGAGGCCCTGAATACCTAAGAGTAGTTTATATGTTAGTCCAGTTCATAATAATAATAAATATGTTGGTACATTAACACACAGCATCATCTAGTTCCATGGTAAGCTACGAGGTTTGTGTTATGGATACCAGATAGTTGATACACTACACATATATAACTTTAAATACATACATCTATACATATAATAAAATTGTAACTAAGCCGAATCTGTACATTAAATGTTTTTCGGAAATTTTTATTTAAATAGACTTTATTATGGATACAGAAGCCAAATCTATAGTTTTTAGAACTTTTTGTCTGTCTGTCTGTCTGTTACCGCATCACAGGAAAACCACTGGACAGATTTTTATGAAATTTGGTATGATGATAGCTGGTTATTCGGGTCAACATACAGAATACTTTTTACTGCGGGAAAGTATCTCATCTCTGAGCTAAACGTTAAAACGTAACTAGGGACGAACCCGAGCGGAGCGAGGGTGAGTTGTTAGTATTAGCTATAAATATAAACACATATGACTGTAGTACAAACATTTATTCTCATCACACTAATGAATCGAACCTGCGACTGCTAGCACAGCAAGTAGGGTCACTACAAACAGCCTAACGTGTGGTCAAAGTCATAGTCCGTGTACTAAATTTCATCCAAATCCAACCAGCCGCGACAGCGTGAAAGAGTGAAAGAGTAACAAACATACAAATATACTCGCATTTATAATAATAATCGCTCTGGTACATCCCTAGGTACGTTTTAACAGTAAGTACGGAATAGATAGATTATATATTAGTATTTATATGTATATATACATAGGTATGATAAGTTATATATCCCTTACTTGAGAAATGATTGATTCCCCGTACAAACTTTCATCCCCATTCTCGTCTCCTTAAGGGATGATTTCTGGGATAAAAACTATCCTAGGTCCTTACCAGGGTCTTAAACTATCTACATACCAAATTTTATCATTCCGAAAAAATGTACGGTTCCAGTGGGATAGATTTGTTTTTGTCTAGGGACGAACCCGAAGCGAAGCGAGAGTCAGTCGCTAGTAGATAATATTTTTGAAATCCATCGCGCTGTTCTTAAATTGTTTACACTTTGAGTGATATACACATTATACGCAGTCTAAAGTGTTGAATTATAAAAACTTTACAAAAAAAAAACACTTCCAGGCACTGAAAAGTAAAAAATAACTAAACGGGGGGTTTCATTTAGAATAGATACTTAATCAGATTTTTTCGAAGTCGGTGTGCTTTGATTTGTATTGGCTGACACCGACTTCGAAAAAATCTAATTAAGTATCTATTCCAAATGAAATCCCCCGTTAAGTTATTTTATAATTTTCAGTGCCTGGAAGTCGGTTTTAATTATTTTTTTTTAAGTTTTTATTTTTCCATTTTTAGTGTAGACGTATCATCAATACAAATTAATCAAGCCCAAACACCAGGTCATTGCTGTAAATCGTTGAGGAGTTCCCTCGACTGTCTTTCGGGTCCATCATCAGATCGACTCCAGACCTTCATTAAATAGCAGTGCTTTAAAATACCTAATGAAAATGTTAACAAACGCACTAGTCCACGCTACAATTTTCGAAAGTTTCCCTTGTTTTCTTTAGAATTCCATCATCAGATCCTGGTTTCCTTATCATGGTACCGCTCTTGGGATATCTCCTTTCTAACAAAAAAAGAATTTTCAAAATCGGTTCATAAACGACGAAAAAATCCGCGAACAAACATAAAAAAAATACGGTCGAATAGAGAACCTCCTTCTTTTTTTGGAAGTCGATTAAAGATGTGAAATTGTTTACTTTGATAGGCTGGGCACCTTTTCTCTTCGTGTTTGAGAAACATACCCAAAATAATGAATATATTAAAAAAGTTTTGTGCGTTTTCAATATGAAGGTTGCTTAAGTATATAGTAAACGTAACAACTTGTAAAATGTCAATATTGTAATCTATACAAATATATATAATATTATATTTCACGCAAAAATCGCTGGACAAATTTTGATGAAAATTAGCAAGCAAATCATCATGGCTAAATTAAGGCTACCTTTTATCCCCATTTTATCTGCTATGACACTTTATTCGTTCGCAAAAATAGTTGATTAATATTAAACTAAGTACTGGTAGCCCAGTGGTAACGTACTCGCTAGGGAAACCAAGTGATGCGTGTTCAAATCCCGGGTCTCGCAACTGTGACGGAATGATATTCAGGTGCGAATAATTTCCAACATGATTATCACTTGACTTAACGGTGAAGAAAAATATCGTGAGAAAACCTGCATGTCTGAGAGAACCTAGCCAGTTTCCAAAAAACATGTGAAGTCCACCAACCTGCACTTGGCCAGCGTGGTGGACTATGGCCTGATACCCCTCGTATTGAAGGCAGGCTCGTGCCCAGCAGTGGAACGTTAAAAAGGGCTGAATACAATATTAAAATAAAAAAAAATGATATTATAATTCATACACTATAAGTCACAATTGTTCTCAGTAAAAAAGAAGTACATATTTTATGCACATATACTTTTTTCCCCAAATGAGGCTAAAAGCTCAGCATCGCAGTGCTTCCGCTGACAAAAAATGTACAACGGACAAACGTGAGAGTAACTCGCTGATAGCTTTAATCGTTTTTAACAACCGGATATAAGTCGAAGCTCTTCCAATAAAATATTTACATTTTTATGAATTCATTGTATATCTCTTTATAATATTATAAATTATATATATTTTTAATAATTGAATATTTAATTATTATATATTTATTGCTTAAAAACATACATATATCCATTATCATGAATAATGTTACTTCGGGAAATGAATTCAGTTCCCTACAAACAATAGCCTTACATATCATTTGGTAGTGTACTAATTTTATTTATTAGTCCCATGGGTATAGGCGCGTTATCTTTACGTCATATAGTTAACATAAATCTTGTCAGTATTTTCTGTTGGTCCAAATTTCCGAACAGACTAAAACCCTTTATCTCTAAAGCTAAATGTATCTATACATATAATAAAATTCTAACCAAGCCGAACCTGTACCTTAAATATTTTTTGGAAAATCTTATTGAAATAGACATTATTATCGATGCAGAGGCCGAATCTATAGTTTTTAGAATTTTTGTCTGTCTGTTACCGCATCACAGAAAAACCACAGAAGGAATTTTTAAGAAATTTTGTATTATGATAGCTGGATATCCGGGTCAACATATAGGATACTATTTACTGCGGGAGATTATGTCATTCCCATGGGACACGTTATAACACAACCCAAAAAATATTTATGATCAGAATTTCTTGAAACTTGGTATTAATGCTCTTCAATACAATTAAATAAATACGTGTTTTAGCGTTTTTTGAAATTCATCCCATAAGGAGATAAAATAAGGGATGAAAATTTGTATGAAACCTAACTTTTAAAGTTTTTTTGTTGTAGTTTTAAAGCGAGCGAAGCCGCGGGTTTTGCTAATTGCAAAAATAAAAACAACAATAACTCTACTTGGTTTTATAAAAACCATAGCCATAAATACGCTTCTTATTTCAAAAGTTTCCGCATGCAAAAGTGGTGGCCACGTTTAGTGGTTATGTCCTAAAAAGAAGATTAAAAAAGTTACTTAAATAATATGTGAAAGTTTGATGATACGTTTAGCTTAGTTTGTAGTGACCGTACTTGCTGTACCAGTGATCGTCTGTTCGAGTTCCGCTGGGGGTATTCATTTGTTGGATGAGTACGAATGCTTGTACTCCAGTCATGGGTGTTTATATTTATAACTGGTATGTATTTAAAGTTATATATGTGTAGTGTATCAACTATCTGATATCCATAACACAAGCGTCGGAGCTTACCATGGAACTATATGGTGCTGTGTGTTAATGTCCCAACATATTTATATTAATTATTTATTGTTCCACTTATCATATGTATTAAAAACTAGCGATTTACCCTCGCTTCGTGAATCATATTCTTGAGCATAAATGGTTTAGGAAAGCATAAAAGGCCAACATCCAAAGGACCATACGAAAAACTACATAGAGAATTTTTATTTTAGCCCAAATTACTCCTTATGACATCAGCTATCTGTTAGTGAAAGTCCCGTCAAAATTAATCCAACCGTTTAACTGTTTAAATTAGATAAGCTGGAAGAAAAAGACAAACAGACAAAAATGTTAATAACTTATGTTTTTCTTATAAGTACCCAATATAATTTCATATGCATTTAGTAAAAAGCTATTATTTTGACATTACAAACAGACACTTCAATTTTATTTATCTTTGTAGATTTAAAAATACTTATCCATTAAGTGACTAAAAACGAACAGTGCAAATCAATCATACTTTGAAATGTGACACGTGGAACTCGTTAACGATTATAATCATAGCCGACTTTCTCACGTTTTTATTCCTGGGATTTTTCCATTTACGGCCTTCATTTCCTTGAAAATATTTCTAGAGGGAGAAAATATTATTTTACAACAAAATTTTGAATGTCTTTTAGTTTTATTCCATGTATTTTTTGAGTTCAAAATGTGAGCTACTGCACTTTGATGAACTTTTCATCACGTATTAATTTTAAAAGATTTTACTTCACCACACTAACAGATTTAGGATAATATCTTTAAAGTTATTTTAGTCAGAATCCAAGGTCTAGACGACAACAAAAGTGGGTGGCGATAATTTAACCAAAAAATTGTAACAACTTACAAATTATTTTTAACTAGCGACTCACGCTCGCTTCGCTCGCGTTCGTCCCTAGATACGTTTTCGCAGTTAGCTGTACATAAATAGTAGCTTGCTACTTCCAAGATATTCATTTAAATTATATAGCGATTTACCCTCGTTTTGCTCGGATGCATAGGCCGTACGCGGATTTTGTTTACAATTTCATGGATTTTAATTTTTTTCGCGGAACCCTGATTCTTTTTCTAAAATAAAAGTAGCCTAAGTTACTCCCTATAGCATCAGTTATCTGTCAGTGAAAGTCCCGACAAAATCGGTCCAGCCGTTTCGGAGACTAGCCGGAACAAACAGACAGACAGACAGACAGACAAAAATTGTACAAAATGTTGTTTTGGTATATGTACCGTGTATACATTCATATGCACTTAGTATAAAGCTGTTATTTTGACATTACAAACAAACACTTCAATTTTATTTATCTGTATAGATTAAACTGATTTAACAAAGAAAAAGTTCTTCGGTATATTTTAATTTATAGGTACCAAAAAACTTATCTGTACGTATAATAAAATTGTAATTGAGTCGAATCTGTATATTAAATATTTTTTGGAAAATCTTATTGAAATAGTCATTATTACCGATACAGAGGCCGAATCTATAGTTTTTAGAATTTTAGTCTATCTGTCTGGAAATACATCACGAGAAAACCACTGGATAGATTTTGATGAAATTTGGTATAATGATAGCTGATTATACGGGTCAACATATAGGATACTTTTTACTGCGGGAAAATATCTCATCTCTGAGAAATCTATACTAAACATTAAAACGTAACTAGAGACTAGCCCGAGCAGAGCGAGGGTGAGTCGCTAGTTAGAGAAAAGTGAAAAATATCCTCCTTTGTGAAATCGGTAAAATATATCATTGTATATCGCAAACCAGAAATGAATTCTGGGTTTCATAGAAAATCTACGGCGTAAAACACAAGTGATTTTACGATACTATAAAGCAGTAATTTATAGTGACAAATGTACACCAGTTTGCACTTCGACTTGGTAGCTTATTTAGTTTGGAAACCTTTTATAGCCGAAAATCTTTATATCGAAAACAGTTATTTACAGCTTCTGTAGCGTTAATCGATAAGTTTAGTCCTTATGCCTTAGTGTGAAAATATGTATGTGTGTATGTCTCTTTCTTCTTCACGTTTAAGCGGCTGGATAGATTCGGGTGAGATTTAGTACACAAATAGATCTGACCTGGAATAACATATAAGCTACTATTAATAACAAAATTGTCTGCATCTAGTGACGTATATCCTTCTATTCATTAGAACAATGAATTTAAAAGTGATTTGGCTTCTTAATACTATATTATTGTTAATATTAATTTTATTATATACTTTACATGTACATATTGGATGACATTCTGTAGGTACTCGAATATCCATTAAGCTATTCGTAAGTTGCAACCGTCCTGAATATTAAACTTGAAATAAGTAGTAGTAGTATTCAGCCCTTTTTAACGTCCCACTGCTGGGCGCCGGGCCTCCCTTCAATACGAGGGAGATAAGGCCATAGTCCACCACGCTGGCCAAGTGCGGGTTGGCGGACTTCACATGTCTTTCAAAAACTTGCTAGGTTTTCTCAGACATGCAGATTTTCTCACGATATTTTCCTTCACCGTAAGGCAAGTGGTAACCATGTTGGGTTTGATTCTCACATGAAAATATCAGAGGTGTGAGACCCGGGATTTGAACCTGCTTCACTCGGTTTCCCAAGCGAGTACCTTACCACTTGGCTACCATTTCCTGAACCTTGAAATTACCAAAATAAATTTAAACCTTGAATAAAACTTTTTACGACGCACAATACATTTTTAATCTTACAATTATGTACTTACGCTCTGAAACATTGTTGAAATACATGTTTTATTCTAACACAAAAAGCCTAAATTAAACTTTGAAAAAAGCCCAGCCAAAGCTTTGATGCGATGTAAACGGCTTTATTATTAATATAAAATTCAGTTAGCAAAATATCTAGAAGCTTAAGGGAATACTTTTCTATACATATCATAAAATTCTAACTGAGTCGAATCTGTACATTAAAAATCTTATTGAAATAGTCATTATTATCGATACAGCGGCCGAATCTATAGTTTTTAGATTTTTTGTCTGTCTATCTGTCTGTGCCCGCATCACTAGAAAACTGGACAAATTTTTATGAAATTTGGTATGATGATAGCTTGTTATCTGGATCAACATATAGGATACATTTTACAGCGGCAAAATATCTCATCTCTGAGAAATCTATACTAAACGTTAAAACGTAACTAGGGACACTCTAAACACACTAGGGACACGTAAAAAGTACACGGATTTTAAAACAGTAATGATTTCACCGTAAAGAGTAAGAAATTATATATATTTTTTTTTATCACATTTAAGATAATACTTACTTACTTACTAATTAATATTTACGGGACTTAACGCGTGAATTCGTAAGTGGCTATATATATATATATATATATACCTTGTTCCCGACGTTTCGACTGGGTTGCACCAGCCGTGGTCACGGGCAGACAGGGATGGACAGACAGTCGAAACGTCGGGAACAAGGCATATAACCATTTACGAATTCACGCGTTAAGTCCCGTAGTGTAATTATTACATAATTATGAAACGCGATAATTTAAAAAGTTATAATATAATCTCGTTATTAAAAAAAGCTTTCAATTAAACCTTCTTCAATTCAATTCATATGATCAATGGCTTCTACGAGTGCCGTTTGGGTACCATTTACTTCGACAATGTCGCGTAGCATGTAGACAACACGTTATATATAGTATGACCGGTATAAAATAGAAAAAATAATACTTTCTTAGATTTACGCGAATATTTGAAATTTTAAATAAAACTATCTTTCCGGATTTTCAAATTCAGATTGAGTGTTTAATTGTTGAGCCTAAATATCACGTTACATTCACTCAGAATAATAAAACAGTAAACATACAAACAACACATACTTACAAAGTTTCACATTTATAATTGTAGTCCGATGTCATATTCTTAAAGAGTATAACTACCTTAACCTTTAACTATGGACGTTCCATTTTTGTTACACTATTATGGACGTGCGGCCTCACAGACCGCTACATTTACGGGCTGGTTTCTATCTTGATGAGTAAGTATTGTATTATTTTTTGTTTTTATCCCTTAGGAGAGTTACTAAAGATAAATAAAAGAAGTAATTTTAATGAAAAATATATTTATTATAAACTAAATCTAACGATATAACAATCAAAGGCATTTTTCAGACTTTTTAGTTTGAGATCACTTTATAAGTATATAACCACAGTAAAATGCCTTTTTTAATTAGTTTAATTTCTTTTACAATAAAATATAAGGAACAAAGAACATAAAAATCGTAATATAATCTTCTCAGAAGTAAACATAAAAATTTTGACAAGAACCCAAGTTGGCCATATTTATTGGCAGTCTTTGCATAACGGCCACCGTCAGCTCCGGAAGTACTACCACTTACTTCAATAATCTCTTCTTCACTCAAACGATTTTCTTCAATGTCGGCTTCATAAAACAAACAATCATCAACATCCCCATCGCTCTCGCCCTGATCCGATTCTAAAAGCAATCGTTGAAACTCGTCTTCAAAAGTAGGATCATCTAATCGCAATATTTTACTGGCTCTCTGAGTCGACGAACTCGATGTTCGTTTGCCTGCAGTCGTAAATTGATCGTTTTTTGACATTTTGACTTACTAAATCTAAAACAAACAAAATCACCGTCAGCGGTAATTTACAACACAAACGTGGACGCGCGGTCTCACAGACCGCACTCAAATTATAAATTGAATTTACTTACGCAATATTCAGCCGGTGACGTTACCTTCACTCTCAACGGTCGTTTCGCCACTAAAACCGAAGCTACTGACGCGGGCATACGCGTGGGGTACGCGGGAGGTGGGGGAGGCGAGAATCGCAAACTGCAAGCGGCCTGTGAGACCGCACGTCCATAGTTAAAGGTTAATTATATTCATTCTAGGGCTAAAGCATAACAATAAACAAACAAACACACACTCTTAGAAACATGACTGCACATTTTATATATACTAAATATATGTATCCGTATATATCTGTGCCCCGCGGTTTTACCCGCGGTTTGATTATAAACATCAGTTTTACAATACTGTGTGGAAGTCTACCCGATTTGTTGACATTTATGATTACTGATCCGCTCCTTTATGTAGTAGCCTTCCTTATTAAACTCGCTATATAATGCAAAAAGAATTAAAAAAAAAACGGATTAGTAGTTCCTGAGATTAACGTGTTCAAACAAACAATCGAACGAACAAACAAACAAACAAACTAGTGAACAAACTCTGCCTCTTGATATTATTAGTAAGTATAGATAATGTATGAAAACATTTGTATGTTATAAAGAATTTCAAGCTAAAAATGCAAGTTAGAAAATATAGGCGGAAGCGAAATCCTTAGGAATATTTCTGATAAAGTGGGGCATTATAAAAATTCAGGTAGTGAAAATACCGTTCACAATTTTCACTCGACTTCTAAAATGGTGTATTTCAGTTTATTCGCTCACATATTTGGTAAAATTAGTATATACATATATTTCTATTCATTCCTTTAAACTGCCTTATGGTACAGTGGTATTTCATAAACACGTAAAAAAAGGAAATGAAAGTTTGATCATTAAAATGAAATGTCCGTCTGTTTGATTTCAAGTATAATAACTAGCCAAAAAAGTTATAATAATATTACATAATATACGTTTTGTAGTCATAATAATAATTTTCTCCTGAATTTTTTGTTGGCCAATCGCACTTCAACTCTCAATAACTTTATTATATGCGTAGGATATATTATAGTGCACAAGTATGCATACAAAAACAAGTACAATCTCTAACTTCCATACAAACAAGATTCGACAGAAGTAGTGAGAGACAAGGCGTTGGACTGATAGATAGAGACAGGAGGTGATATTACAATACCTACCTCAAATTTTCCAAATCCGGGGTTTCTTCCAAAATTGCACTTGCAAGGCCAACAAAGCAATTTTGTATATAAAATGGAAATATTCATACTCTCTTAGAAGCATTGAGAGTATGTGTATTCAGCCCTTTTTTTAACATCCCACTGCTGGGCACGGGCCTCCCTTCAATACGAGGGGGATCAGGCCATAGTCCACCACGCTGGCCAAGTGCGGGTTGGTGGTTGGATTGAGAGTATAATATGATCAAATTTATATACGTAATTACTAGCAATTTATCAAACCGAATTATTACATCCGAATACAAGAAAAACAATCCGTTACAGCTCTCATACTCGAAGCTTTTTGTGCGAATGTGATCATTTAGATGACGACAAGTTAAATGATTTATATTAAATGATGAATGGAAGCTGTGTTTAAAATTGCAAGTAAATAGATTTCATTGATATTGTTTTGATTTATGATCAAAAAAAAGTTTGCAACTTTTTGGCATAGTTTTCTTCTTTTGACAGTTAGAAACTTAGATAATAACTAGCGACTAACCCTCACTCCGCTCGAGATCGTCCCTACTTACGTTTAACGGTTAGTTTAGATTTTTCAGAGATGAGATATTTTCGTATCTGGATAACCAGCTATTATTATACCAGATTTCATCAAAATTTCTCCAGTGTTTTTTCCGTGAAGCGTTAACAGACAGACAGACAAAAATTCTAAAAACTATAGTTTCGGCCTCTGTATCAATAATAATATCTATTTCAATAAGATTTTCAAAAAAATATTTAATGTTCAGATTCGGCTTAGTTAGAATTTTATTATATGTATAGATTAGAAAATTATGTAAGAACTCTGTTAAAGAAGAAACTAGCTAGCTAAACCCTAGCGGAGCGAGATCTCAAGTCTTACTGTTATTGTGCATCCTTTTTTGCTGGTGTACCACAATGTGATCGTAGGGGAAGCCCACGCCCAGCCGTGGGACGTTAAGAAGGCTGAATATATATATATATATATATATATATATATATATATTGTAGGTGTATATATATATATACCTACAATCCTACGCCTCAATAAATAAAACCTGATATACGAACTTTTCATAATTAAATTTTCCTTAAATAAAACAATACAATTTCATTTTCTACCATATTATATTATCCATAATAAAGTAAGCATTTGTATGCAAACTGCAAAACAGAGGTAGACCAGATGTTGTACAACTCGAAATACGTATTTGGATTTCATTCGTTAGCCAATACATGTTCAAACTTTGACACGGTTTTTATTATTTTATATGAAAGGTTTTAAATGGTTTTTAATTATTATAAATAAATAACGATATTAGACTAAATTAATATTATAATACTAATAACTTACACTCGGTTCGCTTGGGAGCCTTCCTAGTCGCCTTTTGCGACTTGTAACAAAAATATCTACTTAATTTTATGTATATAATATTATATTTATGTACTCATCTCATAACAAACGATTGGTGGACGAAGGCGTAACAAATATACATACAAACTGTTATATTCATAATAGTACTAGCAAAACCCGCGGCTAAGCCCGCGTTCAATCTAAAAAAAAACTTTTTTAGATTTTATGATATATAGCGACTCACACTCGCTTCGTCCGGGTTCGTCCCTATGTATTTATATAATATTGTTCAAACAAAAATACTAAAACCGCAATAAAAAAATGGAGGGTGGGGATAGGAGGGTAAAAAATACTTTACAACCTCATACCTGCCAAATATACAAAAAAAAAACATTAAAATCGGTCAAGCCGTTTCAGACGAGCACGACCACAAATACAGTGACACGAGATATTTATATATTAGATAGAATGATTTAAAGCTTTCCCCTTTTTTTCTCATTTTTAGTTATGGCAATCCAGTTATAATACAAAAAGTATCTACAAAATAATATATGACAAATAGGAAGCATTAATTTCATTAAAAAACATATTTGGGTATTTTTAATCTTTTGTGGGTAGATGCTGTAACAACTATATAATGACCTTAAAACGTCGGAAATCAAAATCCGCGAAATAAATCCGCGAAAAAATTAAAAAAAATGGTTTTATTTAAAACAAAAAGTTTTATATAAAGCATAATACACTAGCTTTATACGATTTTTATAATCTTGCCTGCCAAAATATATATATATACATATATATATATATATATATATATATATATATATATATATATATATATATATATATATATATATATATGTACTTAAATTCAAGAATACGCTATATATAATTCTGGGTAAATTTATCCAGAAAGCAATAACATTAGGAGAGATTGGCGTGAAGCAATGCTCTATTCTAGTAATACGAAAATAAATTTCGATCAATTCAAAGGAAAGCTTTCTTATATAAGTATCCATACCAGTGTTATAAACTAGCGACTTACCCTCGCTTCACTTGGGTACGTCTATAGATATATTTTGTACTTATATACTGATTATTTTACTATTATTCATACTAAAGTTTGTATGTGTGTACATGTACATGCAAAATAAATGCGTGCATGCATGCGTTTGTGTGTGTGTTCGCGTGAGTTTGTGTGTGTGTGTGTGTGCGTGAGTTTGTGTGTATGCACGCGTGCCTATGTGCTTGTGTGTGCGTGCGTACGTGAGTGCGTGTGTGTGCGTGTGTATGTGCGTGTGTGTATTTCCATCATGAGGACGGACAACGGCTACACTTCCATGCGAGCAGAACGCTAGTCAAATATTAGTACTCTATATAATAACTTTTAAAAAAAAATAAAAACCGACTTCCAGGCACTGAAAAATATAAAATAAGTAAACGGGGGTTTTCATTTAGAATAGATACTTAATCAGATTTTTTTGAAGTCGGTGTGCTTTGATTTGTATTGGCTGGCACCATTTTTTTTTTAAAAGTTATTATTTTTCCATTTTTAGTGTAGACGTATCATCAATACAAATTAATCAAGCCCAAACACCAGGTAATTGCTGTAAATCGTTGAGGAGTTCCCTCGACTATCTTTCGGGTCCATCATCAGATCGACTCCAGAGCTTCATTAAATAGTAGTGCTTTAAAATACCTAATGAAAATGTTAACAAACGCACTAGTCGCCGCTACAATTTTCGAAAGTTCCCCTCGATTTCTCTGGGATTCCATCATCAGATCCTGGTTTCCTTATCATGGTACCACTCTTGGGATATCTCCTTTCCAAAAAAAAAAGAATTATCAAAATCGGTTCATAAACGACGAAAAAATGCCCGAACAAACATAAAAAAAAAAAAACATATATACGGTCGAATTGAGAACCTCCTCCTTTTTTTGGAAGTCGGTTAAAAACAACTCACTTGTTTGACGAACGATCTGTATATCAAAACGTTAGTGAATTTAGCAAAGTAATATTACCTTAGTAATTCATAAAGCAAATGTTTCGGGCTAATCGCATTGGTCGAGTTAGTTTATTAACCGTACATTATTACTGAAATTACACGTTTGGATATCAAATTTCAGTTTATTGAAATGTTTATGGATTATTACAGTTAAACTAGAAAAACCCGCGGCTATGCCCGCGTTCAATGTACAAAGAAAAGTCTTTGGCTATATGTTATATAGCGATTCACACTCGCCTCGTGCAGGTTTGCGCGATAAAAAAAAAATGGGAGGTGGGGTAGGACAGTGAATAATACTTAACGACCTATTCCCATACCTGCCACATATATAACTTTAAAATCGGACTTGCCGTTTCGGAGGAGTGCGACCACAAACACCGTGACACGAGATTTTTATATATTAGACTAGCGACTCACGCTCGCTTCGCTCGCGTTCGTCCCTAGGTAGCTTGCTACTTCTAAGATATTAATTTAAATTATGTAACGATTTACGTTACGTATGTACGTTATTGCGTACGCCGTACGCGGATTTTGTTCACAATTTCATGGGTTTTCGTTTTTTTCGCGGAACCCTGATTCTTTATCTAAAATAAAAGTAGCCTAAGTTACTCCTTATAACAGCAGCTGTCTGCCAGTGAAAGTCTCGTCAAAATCGGTCCAGCCGTTTTGGAGATTAGCCGGAACAAACAGACAGACAGACAGACAGACAGTTTTGATAGATATGATCTTTGACGTTAGGAACACACCTACATTGCTTAGACAACATTGAGTGCTTGTAATTTAATATGAACTTTATACCATAGCAATAAAGCTCAAATTGACTACGTTTTAGTTACAAATCATTTGTATGGGAAAAAGAAAAGGGCTATTTTTAGGGTTTTTCCAGCAATAATTCTAATTTTTCTCGCCGTAAAAACCATCCTTGAACTTCAACGAACATTTTAAAAAAAGATTTGGCTAAATTGGTCGAGGCGTTGTTGAGTTATGCGCTTACCAACACATTTTGCGATTCATTTTTATATTATAGATTATTAATCTCGTACTAACCCTTGATATGTAATATCATAGTTGGTATGAATTAAATTGCTATAACAAGGGCTACAGGTTCGATTTTTCTAAATGACTTATTGTAATGGTATGATAATACTTCAAAAAATCAGACATTTTCTTCATTATCATCATCAGAGATCTTAATAAACGAAAAAATATAATATAGTATTATAATGTATATGAGCTTCATAATATTATAAAGCTAATTTTTTAATAATATACCACCTTCAAAATTAGATTCATCGATCCAGACTTATACAGCTCGAGAATGTTAGGTTCATAAAATAATCTTATGGGCGTGCTTAAAGAGAGTCAGTAATTCTTTTTATGGACAATGTATACGCTTGTACAACAGGATCCCAGAAAATGTTCAAAAAGCTTCTATCGCCAAATTCAAAAACATTGTTAAAGAACGTTTGTGTACTTAAGGCTATTATACAATAAATAATTTTATAGAAGATAGCACGCCTTGGGAATGAAGTGATCGCCTCCAGGCTACTTCAACTTTATGGAAATATGGTAAATTATAATTTATTAAAAAAATATTAGTCCCGCTGAGTTTCTTTCGCCAGTTCTTCTCAGGTCTGAGGCTTCTTCTTTCCGAACTAGTAGTAGACTCATGATGTTCAGTAAAAAATTGTAATAATAATTAATGCTGAATAAAATATTTTGAATTTGAATTTGCTAAAAGGTTAACTAAAATGTAGTACCTGAATACTACAATTTAAAATAATATAAAAATGACAATAAATCTCTAAGTAATTATTTTATTTATTTATTTATGTACTAAAAAAATACATATAAAATAGAAAACAGTAACCATGTGTACAAAGGATGACTTATCTCTTTAAAAGGTCTCTACCAGAAACCCCCAAGCGTGAGAAAAAATAATAATAATGAGGTGAGGTGTAGGTACAAATTACAAACATCAATTATATATTATATAAATATACACATACATAAACATACACACATACTTACATACATACATACACATACATAATTATATTATCTACAAAACAAATGTATACATAATAATTACTGTTCAAGTTATGTCCGCGTGGAATTGTGGCAAGAATGCTAGCTGCATTCCGTCACTGAATTGCAATAATGATGGTGTGGGCTAAAAAGAAAAAAGCTTTGACAAAATTCTAAGGTAAGTTCTTAAAGCGATCTTATACTAATAGAAATTTTAAATTTTCATACTTAATATTATAAATGTGAAAGTGTGTTTGTTTGTTTGTCCTTCTTTCACGTCAGAACAGACAGACGGATTGGCGTGATTTTTTGTGTGAAGATAGTTGGAAGACTGCATAGAGGTATAGGCTACTTTTTACAGCGGGAGATTATCTCATTCCCACGGAAAAACATGTTATAAAACAATCAAAAAAATTATTTACGATCAGAATTACTTCGTATTAATGCTCTTCAATATAATTAAATAAATACGAGTATTAGCATTTTTCGAAATTCATCCCATATAAAAACTTTTTAAAAAAAAATAAAAACCGACTTCCAGGTACTGAAAAGTAAAAAATAACTAAACGGGCGTTTTCATTTAGAATAGATACTTAATCAGATTTTTTCGAAGTCGGTGTGCTTTGATTTGTATTGGCTGGCACCGACTTCGAAACGATTCCTAAACTACTGTTTAGTATTTGTATTAAAAATACAATTTCTTATTTCTATATTATAAAATCGTAAAATGTGGGTGACCGTTTGTGCAAATATTCTTTACTTTTAACATATATAACCTTTTTATATGGAGAAAGTTTTCGCGCTATCTATTTTCCTTTAACTCGCCACTAGACGGTGCCGCAGTGGATTAAGTTGTTTTATCTTCTTTTTCTTTTACATGTATCCAATTTGAGCTAGCAGCCGTCCGACTAAATGTAACCAACCAGTAAGGCTAAATCTATACTAATATGATAAAGAGGAAAGATTTTTTTGTTTGTTTGTACCGAATAAGCTCTGAATCTACTAAATCGATTTAGATGACATTTAGTATGAAGATAGTTTGAGACTCTAGAAAGGACATATAACCCGTTTTTATCCCGAAAATCATCCTTAAGGGGGTGAGAATGGGGATAAAAGTTTGAATGCAAGTTTGTAGGCAAGCAACCTAGTGACAAACCCGACCCTTGAGGGTGAGTCGCTAGTAATTTATATAAAGAAAACATTATACAAGCTTAATTAATAGAAACCTTCAATTTAATTCGAAGGCAATGATTGAGGCAATGAAAAAAGGTCATTAGTTTGATTCTTGCTTAAAATATATCAAAAAATTGATAAATTGATAATAATTATATTGATAAATAGATAAATGATTTATGATATAATATTTTTTTCTAGCATGAACCGTTCTTAGCAGACGCTATCAATAAATGCCTGAAGGTAGAAGCGCATCTAGAGTATAATTTAATATTGAAACAAAAATGTTAATTAGTAGGAAGTTTAGAGGTACGAATTCGGCGATTCTTCCCTGTATACCCTTTCCTACAAAAAGACATGTTGGTATATATATTTGTATGTATGTATGTGTATATAAATATATTATTTTTGTACATTTATAATATATTGTTGTTATATTTTGATATTAAATTTATACCGTTTGATGCTATACTGTACCTATACCGCTCTAAATTAACTTATTTTCTCACTTCTGAAGGGTTTCCGATAAAAATCTCTTAAAGAGATAAGTTATTCTTTATCGACATTTTGTTACTTTATTTTGTATAATACATATTTTATGGTACATAATTAAATAAATAAAAGAAAATCAAGTTTCTATGGAAACATGTTAGAAGTGAAACTTCATTGGTTATTTATATTTCAAATCTGTAAGATTAATATATTAATAATAACTTTTAATATTATTCAAACGAATATTAAACAAAGAGGACAGAATAATGTTTTATCTCTTGCTATCTAACTGGATTATTACATCTATCACATATAAATGAAATGAAATAAATAAAGAAGCGGTTACTATGGCAACAATGACGGTTTTTCGTGACGCGACCTTAAAATTTTACTCTCATGCAAGCAAAGAAGTTTCACTTCTAAATTCGTTTCAAAATGTGGAAGACTTTTCACTGTACTCCGGTCCCTAGACTTCACTTGTACAGTTAAAAAGTTAGGTGAACCCGTTAACTACTTAAACCGGAAAAATTACAGAATGTCGTAAAAAAAATTTAAACCAAAAAGACTAAAAACGCTTACGCTCCCAATCCCGACAAACTTTTGCAACGATGTAATGAACGTTTGGTTTTTTTAAGCCAAAATTTTGAATTTCATATGATTTTACTCATAAAAATACCATTTTGCTTATAAAGAATACAAGTTATGAAAATTATGATTTTATTACAGGTATTACTCGCGACTCCGCCCGCGTATTTGATTTATGTATAATGGCTCCACTTCAAAGAGTTATAGCGTGACATAAAGCCTATAACTTGACTCAATAAAAAGGCTATAAAATGCAAGAAGTTTATTTATTTGGACACTACTTGTACTTTTTACCAACTTCAAAAAAGGAGGTGTTTAATTTGACACGTATATATGTAATATTATTGAAACTGCAAAATATTCACTTAAGATAATCTATTAGGGCTTCCAAACAAATATATATTTTAACTTAAGGAATATTATTAAATATCTGTAATAATTAATACCTAATTGTCGTTTGGTACCAACTTCGAAAATATGTGAATAGGTTTTTATGGCAAATGAAAACCCCCGTACAATTTTTTTTTAGACCAGCGTGGTGGACTATGGCCTGATCCCCCTCGTATTGAAGTGAGGCCCGTGCCCAGCAGTGGGACTTTAAAAAGGTTTAACTAAAATACAAATTTATTTTAAAATATCTAGAAACTGGTACATAATATGGTAAATTTTGCGAATAATATACAATTAACATGTAACAACATGAATAGGGGTCACTAATATACGTATATATATTCAGTACTGGACAATTGCATTCAATAAGCACCAAGCGTTAGGCTTGGCGTGTAACCACAATTATATTGTCGTATTATTTAAATCTATATATATATATATGAATAAAATTTAAATGTCTGTGTGTAATGCAAAATAACATCTTTTTACTAAATGCATTTGAAATTATATACTACAGTAAACACAATATATTTTAAAATTTTTCGTTCTGGTTCGTCTCTAGTTACGATTTAACGGCTAGTATGGAATAGATAGATTATCTATACAGATAAATAAAATTGAAATGTCTATTTGTAATGTAAAAATAACAGCTTTATTGCATATGGAATTATATACAGTACTTATAAGAAAAACTCAATTTTTAAAATTTTTGTCTGTCTATCTGTCTGTCTCAGAAACGGCTGAACCAATTTTAACGGGACTTTCACTGGCAGATAGCTGATATTATAAGGAGTATCTTAGGCTACTTTTATTTTAGAACAAGAATTAGAGTTTCGCTCAAAAAACTTAAAATGTACCTAGGGACGAGCCCGAGCGAAGCGAAGGTTAGTCGCTAATATATTATATATACATAGGTACAAAATAAACAGTTCTGAACTTTTCGATTTTCCAACAGTTTTTTTTTTTTTGGGGTTTTTCCTATTTTTTATACTTAAACCACCCCTCATACATTATATTTTTATTTGATTGAATTAGGTTGGAACTGATCACAATGATCAAATCTTTTTCTATAAAAATCATTTATTACCTGCCTTTAACATATAACTCTCGTTAAACGTTTTCAACCATATTTTTTTTTAGTAATAACACTTTTTTTTTCTTTTATTATGGACATTAATTAATTTACCTTCTATCTAATCTAATATATTTAAACGAGCAATTCTCGTATATTTATTTAAGTATATATTTATTTATTTATACCAGCGATCTCGGAAACAGCTCTAACGATTTCGCTGAAGTTTGGTATGTGGGAGTTTTCAGGGGCGAAAAATCGACCTAGATTAGTCTTATGTCTGGGAAAACGCGTGTTTTCGAATCTTCATGTGGTTTTCTTTCACAATATTCCACACAGAATATGGTTGATAGTTTCTTATACTCAGACATAAGCATCGTGGTCAAGCGACCAAGGATCAAGATTAATCGGATACAAAGTTTTCTTTTGTTTTTTTTTTTGTATTTATTCAAGTTTTCAGTTTTATCTCTTTAAGAACTCCGAGCTCGGTCGCCTAGGTACTATATTACAAGCTAGCTAGATCAGCTTAAGATCTATGAATAAAAGAACATATTCTCTTTGTTGAGAACTATGAATAAAGAAATTAAAAAATGAATAGGTCTACATTCTTTGTCAGTTATCGCATTCTTATGAAGTAACTTTCCTAACTTTCAGCTGACAGACAGAATCATTAATTTTAATTAATATTAGTATTCTATATTTAGGTATAGTACATACATTTATAAGGTAATATATTTATAAAGGTGGTGATAGCTAAGTGGTGCCGTGCTCGCTTGGGAAACCAAGTGAAGCAAGTTCAAATCTAAGGTCTCGCACCACTGATATTTTCATGTGCGAAGGGAAATATAGCGATGAAACCTACATGTCTTAAAGAACGTAACTAATTTTCGAAAGACACATAAAGTCCTTCAATCCGCACTTGACCAGCGTGGTGACTTATGACCTGATCTCCCCCTTGCATTCTTTGATTCAAGACAAGACTGAACCAGCAATAGGGCTTCAGTAATGGCTGAATAAAATATAAGTATTTTTTTAAAATTGCAAGTAGTTTTATTAGTTAACTAACGACTTACTCTGGTCTCACACAGGTTAAATGGTTTGGGAACGCATAAAAGACATCCAAAGAAGAAATCTTTTTTTGCACCAGAAACCTTCGCATGCTCATATATATATATATATATATATATATATATATATATATATATATATATATATATATATATATATATATATACATACATACATACATACATAGATTTAAAGTAAAATAAAAGTAAAACTACGAAATTTAATTAATCTAATTTAATTAATTTAACAGATTAAATTTAATCTAAGTTTATGTTACACATAACCTCTTCTATAAGAAGTATCTATTTCAATTCACTTAAGCTCATGAGTTGACAAGGGATTTAAATTGGGCTGTTAAATCGTTTGAAAAGGTCAAATGGTTAAACTCGTTTAACTAGGTCAGTTAAATACGATTAATTGTTCGAATACTGCTCGACCGATATTATAAATGAGGGTTAAAAGATTTTTACCTGTTATTTGAAAAGAGGTTGTATCTCATCTATATATATATAATAAAACTGTAGAGGTCAAATGTCTGTACATAGAAAAAAAATGCTAATAACCGAGGTAGGGGGATGTAAGAAGAGAAATAGAACAAATCCAGATATTTTTTCAATTTTTTTTTTGGTTCTCTGTTTGTCTGTTTGTACAGGCTAATCTCCGTAACTTTTGGACCGATTTAAATAAAATTTTGCATGTTGGTACCTTATATCACCGGTCAACATTTTAGATACTTTTTATCCCGGAAAATTAAAGAGTTCCCGTGGGACAGTTAAAAACTATAGTATCTTATACAGCTTAGTACACAAAAATTACTGATTGGATTTTAATGAAACTTTACAATAAAATAGTTCATACCAGAATAAAAATAGGCTACTTTTTATCTCGGAAAAATGTACGGTTCCTGTGAGATCGACTTGTTTTTGTCTAGAGGCGAAGTGAGCGGCTAGTTATCAAATATGACTTAATTAGTGGATGCAAGTTAGATAATATTATTTTTATTTATTTTATTTTTGAAAAATTTCGTATAAAATAGAGGTTATCGAGAGTCATCTTACCCTAATCTGCCCGAGTGCAATATATAAACATATCAAATTAGTAATTCCTGAGATTAGTGCGTTCAAACCAATAAAGAAACGAACAAAAAAACAAATAAATAAACTCTGCCTCTTTATATTTAAAACCTTAATAGGTTTTAAATATAGCCTAACAAAGAGTCTGAATTGAAAACATGGTCTAATAATATCAAAAACAAAAATACTATAGTATTAAGAAAAATTAGCTTAATCCATAACACATATCGCGACCTACAAATCATTTCTACATTATTAAATCAGGAGATACCTGCGTTGTTATATTTGTTAAGAGGAAATATACTCTATTCCCTTAATTTAGAGTTGATATTTCAATGAGAAGCAAATATAGCTTTATTAAGGAAAACGTTAATACTACGCGGCAAATATTTGAGGTAAATAAATTAAGCCGTGTTTTGTCGATGTACAACACACTCCCGTACGGTTACAGTTTGTTTATATTATTACCCTATATGCTAAGTTTTGTGAATAATTTTGTTTTTGCATCAAATAGAATTTGGCTCAGTATGTAGTGACCCTTCTTGCTGTGCCAGCGGTCGCGGGTTTGAATCCCGCTGGGTCATTCATTTGTGTGAAGAGCGCGAAGGTTTGTGCTCCAGTCATGGGTGTTTATATCTATACTCATATTATAAAGCTGAGGAGTTTGTTTGTTTGGTTGGTTGAACGCTCTAATCTCAGAAACTACTAATCCGATTTGAAAAATTCTTTTTGCATTAGATAGCCCGTTAACTGAGGAAGGCTATAGGTTATATATCATCCCGGAAAAATGTACGGTTCCCGTGGGATAGATTTTTTTGTCTAGGGACGAACCCGAAGCGAAGCGAGGGTGAGTCGCTAGTTTATAACATCTATGTATTTAAAGTTATATATGTGTAGTGTACAAACTATATGGTATCCATAACTCAAGTCTCGTAGCTTACCATGGAACTAGATGGTGTTGTGTGTTAATGCCCCAACATATTTATTTCATTTATTTATTTATTTATAATATTATTAAAGTGAAATTTAAATAAAAACTATTTTTTTAATTAAATAATTTATACTATGCACTAATTTTATACGGTGTATACATAGAATTAAAATGTTTGCGAGTTTTGAGTTTTTAATTCTAAACAGCTTGAACGATTTTGATGAAATGTTTTTGCTCGTTTATGGAGTCATCTGGATGGTTCTTAGTTGAGCGTAGGTGGCACTGTTCAAATTGATAAAAAAATCTCGGTCTCGATCTAGATATTTTTGATTTTCCAAACAAACGAGGTCTGTGGCAGGACGTCTGATGGGTTCGCAAGAACAACAGAACATATAGCCTATGGCTATTTTCTAATAGCAATCCCTAACTCATCGCTGAGTGAAATTGATTTACATATAAATTAAGCTTATATGTATACTAAGTTTTATGAAAAATTTGTTTTTTTTTACAAAATATAAACAAGTTTTTTCCAACATTATCTATGTTGGAAAAAGCTTTTGAAAAAACAGTTCTTACATTATAATCTATACTAATATTATAAATGTGAAAGTTTGTGAGTATGAATGTATGGATGTTTGTTACTCTTTCACGCCAGAACCGCAAAACGGATCTGGATGAAATTTGGCACATAGATAGATTATAGTATGGAATAACACATCGGCTACTTTTTATCCCGGAAAAACGCACGGTTCCCTTGGTATAGGTTTGTTTTTGTTTTCCTAGAGGCAAGCCCGAGCGAAGCAAGGGTGAGCCGCTAGTACTTTAATACGCTGAAATTTTACTCATGTAACTCATACATTGCTACTTCATATCAAATATGAATAATACGATGGATGTTTTGGTTTTTCTTTTATATTTTATTCTACTATTTCTTGCTAAATTCTTTATACTAAATAATTATTTTAGAATAAAATAGAGAATCAAAATAATATTTTCAAAATATTACTTAGTGGTAAATATAAAGTTATTTTATGACATGAGCATTTATATATTTCTTTAATGTTATTTAAACAAATGTATCAATGCTAGACCAGTGGTAACGCGCTCGCTTAGAAATAAGTGAAGCCAGTTCAAATTCCGCGTCTTACACCTCTGATATTTACATTTTCAACATCATTACCACTTGTCTTACGGTGAAGGAAAACGTCGTGAAGAAACCTTTATGTCTGAGCCAACCTAGCAAGTTTTCGAGAGACATGTAAAGTCCACCAATTCAACATACTTGTCTTACGGTGAAGGAAAACATCGTGAAGAAACCTTTATGTCTGAGCCAACCTAGCAAGTTTTCGAGAGACATGTAAAGTCCACCAACCCACACTTGGCCTGCGTGATGGACCATGGCCTGTTTCTCCCGTATTGAAGGGTCTATGCCTGGGCTATGGGTATAGGCCCTTCAATTTTGGTCTGTGAAAGTGGGACATAAAAAAGGGGAGCATGACAATGAGAAACAAATATACGACTATCTCAGAGTCAATGTGATTATTACATACATTGTAAGTAGCAAAACGCTACTTGCATGTGTGTTAAACCGAAAAGCTTTTTCTTTGCAAAAAAAACTAGTCGGATGAAGGTAAAGACGCTTCTAAGATTTTCTTTCTAGTCTGAAAAGGAGTCTTTTCGTTTTGCAAGATTTACTGACAAAATAATAGGCTGACGCATTTTTGATTTTTAGATTTAAAATGCATTTTATTTATGACCGTATATGTTAGTCTAAGATCCCGATCTGTGTGGTGGACCCCTCATTTTTTCCAGACTAAATATATTATTTTAACCATAAAACATATTAACAAACACGACCCAGGGGGGGCTGTCACTAAAAACTTTCTCTAGGCTATTTTTTTTTTATGTGATCAAGGGAGCAAACGAGCAGGAGGCTCACCTGATGAAAAGTGATTACCGCCGCCCATGGACATCTGCAACACCGCAAGGCTTGCAAATGCGTTGCCGGCCTTTCAAGAATTTTTACTAAAAAATCTCTAATTTGGAGATGTTTTGGTATGAAAACTCTATATCATAAAATTTGTTTTAAAATTATCTACATTTTGATACTTGGATCGTTCCAGAAAACGATACGAGCAATTAACTACATCAATTTACCTGTTTATACCTGAATGTTAGGTAATGTAATACTTTCTTAGATTTACGCGAATATTTGACATTTCAAAATAAAACTATCTTTTCGGATTATTTCGCGAATTTATTATAATTGATTGAGGGAACCAAAAATCATAATAAATTCGCGAAATAATCCGAAAAGATAGTTTTATTTTGAAATGTTAGGTAATGTGTTCAAAAAAGGCCGCCAAACGTATTTTCTACAAATCTTTTAATTTTCAATTTATACTAATTTGTCACAAGAAAAGAGTTCTTGTACTTTAAGAAAGTTTTTTTTTTAATTAAAAATAGCCTTGAGCAAATTTTTGTTAATGTTTGCTTATATGTTTTATGGTTTAAAAAAACATCGTCTGGAAAAAGAGTGTGGGGTCCACCACATAGATCGAGATTTCCTACCGTATCTCCCATACAAAAACTATAAAGTAATAAAAACGATGCAAAATTACATTATTCAATTACTATATTTTTAAAATAAAAAAAGTTTTTCAATTAAAAAATCCAAATTGACTGAAAAATAAACAAATTTCGCACAACATCATTAAAAGTTGTGTAAAATATGACACGTGATTCACAAAATATCTCACCTTTTACCTGAAAGCATTGAAAGCTCCAAACATGTATCGCTTGAAAAGCCATAATATTTTGCTTAGATTTCGTAAACTGTGTCAAAAGGTCATGGCCCCGAAGTTTTTGCACGTCTCATATATTTTCACTGCCAGCATAGTTCGAGATGCGGGTCTTCACTTGATTGAAGTCAAACGTCCAGATTCAACTTTATAGAGCTTTTTCTTTTCGAGTTTTGCAAAAGTTTGTCTTGACGCGTTTAGTTGACAAGTTGACAATCTCGCCTGTACATCCCTTGATCTATGAAATAAGGGTGTTTACTACTTTTCATGGCTAAATTAGATGGTTGTGGCTCTTCTGTCAGTCATGTTTGATATTCTAATAATTGAAATTATAATATTAGTAAAACTACGTATTTTTTGATGTGTAAAAGTCATGGGAAACAGAAATGTTACTTTCACCCTATCTACCAATAACACAACTCTTCAATAAAATATGACGAATCGCAATAACGTAAATATATATGAGCGTTCAAAAGAATTCTTATTCATATTAAAAAATATTTGTCAATAATTCGGTAGAATTGGTATCTTTTTTAACTAAACCAATCTTATGAAAGCAATGTAAGAATTACATGAATATAATATATACTAATATTATAAGAAGACAGAGTTTGTTTGTTTGTTTTTTTATTTGTTTGTACGCGCTAATCTCAGGAACTACTAATTCGATTTCAAAAACTCTTTTTTCATTAGATAGTTCGTTTATTGAGGAAGGCTAATAGGCTATAATCTATACTAATATTATAAAGCTGAAGAGTTTGTTTGTTTGTTTGTTTGTTTGTTTGGTTGAACGCGCTAATCTCAGGAACTACTAATCCGATTTGAAAAATTCTTTTTGCATTAGATAGCCCGTTAACTGAAGAAGGCTATAGTGTGCAGTATGCACACTAGTGCGCTGGATTGGGGAGCAGGGATTGTTCAAATTAAATTCCTGGCTTGCTGATTTTCCACTTTATTTTCTTTTCACTATTATTACTATTCACAAGTAAGGCCGGATACTGAATGAATTCACTGGGCCGACCCGCTCTATTTATATCTAAGTGTGTTATCGCAGTAGTGGGGTCGGGAACGAGCTTATCTATTAAAAACTATTTCCCTCTCGCTCTATTCTCTGTCTATCCCTTTTCTATTAGGCCTTGAAAACTAAACATGTTTGAACTTGTCTGAGCCTACAAAATGTATTTATTTATTATTATGTATTTAATATTTATTTATTTCTATTCTAATCTATGCTATTTTTTGATATATATTTATTTATCAATCTATGTTATTATTCTATAAACTATTCTATGAACTATACTTATATAAATATCTATTTACAAATAATTATATCTATTTGTTGTCCTGCACATCTCTCCCGCCGTGCAACGCTGTTGCAGTAAGTTCCGGTGCAGGCTCGCTGTTCTCCACTGGCAGGACCACCAATCGCCGCACTGGTCGTCGCAGGACTCCACCCTTGGTCTTGATATCGACGGCGCGTACAATTCTGTCCGGTCCCGGGTGAGTGGCGATGACTTTGCCTCGGATCCATACGTTTCGAGGCAGGTTGGGGTCCATTAGCTGAACCAAGTCGCCAACCTTTACCTCAGGGCCTTTTCCATGCGGCTCCCGCCGGTTTTGAAGATCCGGGAGGTACTCGCGCATCCATCTCGTCCAGAATATGTCGGCGAGCCGTTGTGCGGAGCGCCAGCTGGACCGGGAGATAATGTCTCGGTCGTCGAAATTCCCTGGAACTGGTACTCGCGCGGGCCCCCCGAGCAAAAAGTGGTTCGGGGTAAGAGCTTCCATATCTTGTGCGTCGACTGACTCATGCGTCAGTGGTCTACTGTTGACTGTAAATTCTACTTCTGCCAGTAGAGTTGAGAGGACCTGTTCTGTTGGGTATCGTTCGTGTAGCGTTGCTGTTAGTGCGGTTTTGACCGAGCGCACCATTCTTTCCCAGGCGCCTCCCATGAACGGCGCTCCAGGAGGTATGAATCGCCACGAGATAGTCCGCTTCGCAGCTGCTTCTGCTGTTGCTCCGTTTATGGCTTGTCGAAGTTCTCTATCTGCTGTGACAGGAATAAATTTTCTGTCTTCACTCGTCGACTTCCTTTGTTCTGATCGCTGTGCTGTTTCAGGTTTGGTGGCACTTCGTTTCCAGTCTGGGTCTGAGCTCGCGTTCCTTTGAGTTCTTTTGTAGTGGACCATCTGCTTCGCAGGTCTACAAAGTTGGATGAACTGTAGAACTCTTGCTGTTGCGTAGCGTAATCTGTTCCAGTTGGAGAAACGGAGCGCATCTGGAAGCGCTTCGGATAGCTTCTGTTGTCTATCGGTGGCTATGTGGTGGACTCTTTCTTCACCTGTCTGTTCAGTGATTGCAAGTTCCATTGATGCTGGTGTTTCCGTTGGCCAAGAGTCTTCAGACTGGTAGAGGAAGTCTGGGCCTGTGAACCATCGATGGGTTTTGCTAAAGGCTGTTGGGACGTCTCTCGTCGCGTCATCGGCTACGTTCTGTTTGGTAGGAATCCAGCGCCACTCCTTTACTGTTAAGTTCTCTTCTATATCTGCAAGACGATGGGCCACGTATGGCTTATACGAGCGTGAGCCTGTCCTGATCCAGGTGAGAACTGTCTTGTTGTCTGTCCAAAACGTAGTGGAGTCTGGTTTTCTCTCGTGTTCTTCTGTGACAACCTTTGCTAGACGCGAACCCATGACGGCTGCTTGCAGTTCCAGTCTCGGAATTGAAGTGAGCTTCAATGGTGCTACTCTTGCTTTGGCGATTATTAGCGAAACTTTGACTTCGCCGTTTGGAGCTGTTGCCCTCCAGAATAACACGGTGCTGTAAGCCGATTCACTTGCGTCAGTGAAGACATGTAGCTGTAGCGAAATGGCGTCACTGTAGTGTAGGTACCTTCTTGGTATTGTCACGTCACATAGTCTGTTCAGGTGCGTTGTCCAGTTACGCCACTGTTCTGCGAGGTCGTCGTCAATCTCGCTGTCCCATGGCGTTCCCCGGCGCCATACCTCTTGCAGGATCTGTTTTGCTCGAACTGTAATGGGCGACACGAAGCCCAAGGGATCGAAGAGAGACATGGCTATTCTAAGGGCTTCTCTCTTCGTTGGCTTCTTGTCTTCTATGAGTGACGGTGGGATTCTTGCCATGTTGAGATTGAAGGTGAGCTCGTCTGTATTTGGTTTCCAAATAAGCCCCAGTACTCTTTCTGTTTTCTTTTCGGACATGTAGAGTTCTATATCTTCTGTGGGCTCCTTTTCCCCAAGAGCTTCCAGCAGTTGGGAAGAGTTGGACTTCCACTGTTTGAGTTCGAAGCAGGCTTGACTATGGATTTCTCTGATGTCTTTGGTGATGCGTTTTGCGTCCTCTATATTCTTGAAACTATCCAAGTAATCATCAACGTAATGTTTGTTGATGATCGCGGCTGCGGCTTCTGGGTGAGTTTTCTCGAACCTCTTCGCATTCAAATCCTTGACGTAGATAGCTGTTGATGGTGAACACGATGCTCCGAAGATGAGCGACGTCATTCTGTATTCTTCTGGAGGTTTATCATCTCGCCGGTCTTTGCGCCAAAGATACCGAAGAGCATCTCGGTCTTCTGTTCTAAGCTTGACTTGCATAAACATCTCCTTGATATCTGCCGTGACTGCGATTGCATGCTGTCGAAATCTCATGACGACACCTGGTAGTGACTGTAAGAGATCTGGACCCTTGAGTAACAGGTCATTTAGCGCCACTCCCTTAGTCTTGGCTGCTGCGTCGTGTACTACTCGGAGTTTCTCTGGCTTCATGGGATTTACGACGGCGAAATGCGGCAGGTACCAAGTCCTGTTCTGTGTTTTCTTATCAGGCGCTGGCTCGGCATACCCCTTGGTGACGAGACCTTCCATCTGTTCTATGTATTTCTGTTTCAGCTTTGGATCGCGATCAATTTACTTTTCTATGTTTAAGAGTCGCTTCAGGGAGTTGTAGTAGTTGTCGGGCAGTGCTATGTTTTCTTTCGTCCATAAAAGAGCGGTTTCGTATCTTCCTTCTTCTGTGTGGACTGTATTTTCTGTTAAGATACGCAGGGCTTGCTCTTCTGGATCTGACTGTGGTTTCTTCGGATTGATGCAAAGTGTGTCTAAAGCGAAATACTGTTTCATCAGGTCTTCTAAGTTTTCCTCAGCTGAAGCTTCCGCAACGTGAGACACGAAGTCGATGATGCGACCGAGCGTTCTGGTATGACTGCCATGTAATACCCAACCTAACGGCGTGAGCGATGCCACCGGCTGGTTTCTATTACCCTTTCTGGTGCTCGATGTTAGGAGGAGATGACAGTTGTCTTGACCGATGAGTATCTGAGGTTTCGCGTTTTCGTACGTAAGACTGTCGCTGATGTCGTGAAGATGCTTGCATCCTTCTATTTCTATTTTTGAAACTTCTTGTACTGACACGTGAAAGTTCTTCACTGTTCTGGCTTGAACGCGTTCTTCACGACCATTCGATCCCTGTAGCGTGATGCTAACTCTTCTTGATTTCGATTCTGCTGTCTTCAAATCGTTGATCGCTTCTATATGGAGTGGGTCGATGGGTCCTTTGGCACCGATGCTTTCAGCGAGGGTGTGGTCTATTAAAGTAACTGTAGACCCATCGTCCAGCAAAGCGAACGTGTTGACTGTGCCTACTGGTCCTGTGGCTCGTACTGGAATGATTTTTAGGTACGACTGTTTTCTGGCCGAAGTCCAGGCGGAGTTGATGGCTTCTGTTGCCTTGCTATCACTATTATCTGTCTTCTCCGCTGGCTTCACTATTTTTTTCATGAAGTGTAGCAGCTTGCTGTGAGTGTACTTGCAGCTGTCGATGCCACAAACCGTTGGCCGGCAACTGTGAGTCTTGTTCCTATATCGAAGACACCTGAAGCATAAGTGCCGGTTCTTCGCGATGTCCCATCTGGAACTACTATTTGCTGTCTTGAACTTCTCGCAGTCCGCTGTTGTATGTCCCTCTTCATCGCAGACAGGACACTTCGATGTTGACTGTTTCTCTGTGACTGTGTTAATTTTCTGTGGTCGTCTCTGTTGATTCGACTGTGAGTGTTGAGGGGCTATTGATTCTGGTTGCGCGTACGGTCCGCATATTTCAGCTTCTCTTTTCAAGAACTTCTCTATCTTCAGTAATCCAGGTTCCTCCTTCGGTAGTGCAGCAGCGAAGTCGTAATATCTGTATCTGATTGTAGGCACAAACTTTTCGGTGATATCTCTGGTAAGTCCCGGGTCGTAGAGGTAATAGATGCAGCCTAATGCACGTAGAGTAGACACGGCGTTCGACACCTTGGTCGAATATATGCAGATGTCTCTAGGCGACTCGTTCAGACGTGGCAAGTTCCGAAGTCTGTCCGTCTCCAGCATGGCGATCGATTCTGGTCTTCCAAATCTCGACTCGAGTGTCTTCATGATCTCTGTGGGATGTGTGTTGGTGATTAGTAGACTTTCCACTGCTTCTCTGGCTTTTCCCCTGAGGTTTCTCCGAAGGCGGTTGATGTTCTCGACTGTAGTATGCAGCTGTTCTGTTTCGAAGTACGAAGCGCGGAATGACAACCATTCTTGATGTGACCCGTTGAATGTCGGTAGCTCGATTAACTTCGGTCTCTGTGCGGCTTTGACGGCAAGTGTGATAGCCGACGCCAGTTGACTGAAGTCGGACCGAGTGCTGGCTCCCGCCGGTAATTTCTGTGAGCGGTGAGCTGGCCTGCTATATTGTTGCTGTTCCTGTTCCTCCGTAGCCCCCTCTGGAGCTGGTAGAGGTTTAACTGTGGGTTCCACCTGTGGGACGTGATGTGGCTCGTTTGTGATGGCGAGGATGGCTGGAGGGGCTTGATTCGCCAGCCAAGTGTCAATCTGTGCATCGTTTTCTATCTGTGAGTACACGGAGACGGCGTCCTCTTCATCGCTATCTTCTGTTTCTATTGCGGCGAGCCTGGCCGCGGCTAGTTCCACTTGAAAGCTCAGTAATTCTTCCTTCGCTTTCGCTATTCTATGTGATTTTGAGCGCGAGCGAGTAGATCCGCCCGCTCCGCCCACTTGCCCGGGCAGTGTATGTCTGTCCTTTTCTAGCACGCCGGGCACTATTGTTCTCTGTTCCTCTCGTAGCGCAGTGTCACGATGAGGCTGTCCTATTCTTGAGTCAGCATCCGGCCCCGAACCCGCCGCCGGCTTGGAAGCGTGCTTTGCTGTTGTTCCTGTTGCCTCCGTTGCGACGGACCAGGTACCGATGACTGCGTGGCCGCCGATATTTCTGTATTCGCTGTAGTGACTGTACCCGCCGAGGTACTCGTATAAGCTGTCTCCCCGGAGGTTTCAGTGGCGGAGGTCCCGGTCGTAGTGGCCGTTGTCCCCGCTGACGATAATGATGGCTTCGGGTTTCTTCCCTTTCCAGTGGAGCGTGTGATCGGCATGGCAGCTGTGGTAGGAACTTGATGGCAGTACTCCCGACGAATAAGGCTCGAAGGACCACACAATGTGCAGTATGCACACTAGTGCGCTGGATTGGGGAGCAGGGATTGTTCAAATTAAATTCCTGGCTTGCTGATTTTCCACTTTATTTTCTTTTCACTATTATTACTATTCACAAGTAAGGCCGGATACTGAATGAATTCACTGGGCCGACCCGCTCTATTTATATCTAAGTGTGTTATCGCAGTAGTGGGGTCGGGAACGAGCTTATCTATTAAAAACTATTTCCCTCTCGCTCTATTCTCTGTCTATCCCTTTTCTATTAGGCCTTGAAAACTAAACATGTTTGAACTTGTCTGAGCCTACAAAATGTATTTATTTATTATTATGTATTTAATATTTATTTATTTCTATTCTAATCTATGCTATTTTTTGATATATATTTATTTATCAATCTATGTTATTATTCTATAAACTATTCTATGAACTATACTTATATAAATATCTATTTACAAATAATTATATCTATTTGTTGTCCTGCACATATAGGCTATATATCATCCCGGAAATGTACGGTTCCCGTGGGATAGATTTGTTTTTGTCTAGAGACGAACCCGAAGCGAAGCGAGGGTGAGTCGCTAGTATATCATAATACTACAACACAAGGAAGTGAAGCAGTAATCATAAATGTCAACAAATCGCAGACTTCCATACATTATTGTAAAACTGACGTTTAGATTCGAAGTATAAATGCAGGCGAATCCGGCGGGTAATGCTAGTCCAAAATATAAGTGAAAATATAAATTCTGACAAGTGACACGCGCCAAACTCACCTGGTGTCGCAAAAAATATGAAACCTCAAATAATCCTATTTGTTAAGCCCCTTAAACTGTCAACGTTATGTTACTGCGGTGTGTTTATCCGTGGCCAAAAATAGCCTTTTTTTTAATTTTGATATAAATCACAAAAGGCATAAAATAATATTTTTAAATTATTTTTTACATTTATTATTAAACTAGCAACTCATCCTCACTCCGCTCGGGTTCGTCCCTAGTTACGTTTTAAAGTTTGGTTTAAATTTCTCAAAGATGAGATATTTTCCTGTAGTAAAAAGTATACTATATGTTGACCCGGATAACAAGCTATCTTCATACTAAATTTTAATAAAATCTGTCCAGTGATTTTCTCGTGATGTAGTCACAAACAGACAGACAAAAATTCTAAAAACTATAGATTTGGCCTGTATATCGATAATAATGATTATTCATTAAGATTTTCCAAAAAATATTTAATATACAGATTCGACTCAATTACAATTTTATTATATGTATAGATTATGTAGAAACTTAATAGCCAGTTTACATGATATGAAAGCTTCATTTAAATTATTTTCTTAAAATTATCTAGACATTACACGTTAATAAAAATATTTACCTAGTGCGCAAATCGAACCCACGATCACACAGTACCAATCAAAAACTATACTATGCCATATTTTTTGTATAGTAAAACGAAAAAATGAAAACAAAATGAAAACTCCTACTTTTAATTTCACAATTTATAATTATTTCTATAAAAATCTATGGTGTATATTCTTCGAACTTAAACACATTTTTTTCAGGAACTTTTTATTCACAGTTTAGAATGAAAAAACAACTCTATTCTACTTCTATTTAAGTCACATATTAAGTTCTTAAATCAATTTATTACAAAAATAAGTATTATTACTACATAAAACGACGACATGTTTGGCTCAGTTTGTAGTGACCTTATTTGCTGTGTGAGTTCGAGTCCCGCTTAGGGCATTCACTTGTATGAAGAGCACAAATGTTTGTACTCCAGTCATGGGTGTTTTTATTTATAATATGTATGTATTTAAAGTTATATATGTTTAGTGTATCAACTATTTGATATCCATAATAAAAGCCTCGTAGCTTACCATGGAGCTAGATGGTGCTGTGTTAACGTCCCAAAATTTTTTTTTTATTACAACAAAAAATATAAAATAACTTAGTATATAATAATAATTTATAAAATATTATTATTAATAATAATAATGGAACGATCTATGACTTATTACTTCGGTAATATGAAAACTATTTAATCGTGAGGGCGGAAATTACTCCGGAGTCGACACAAAAGCATAAAATTGCGTACGGGGTTAATTGAAATATTGCCTTGAAATGAATTCTTCCCCCATTGTTACATTATAACTTCTGATGAGCCTATTATGTAGAAATAGGACAGCTTTACTGCATTTCTTTAGTTTTCTTGGAGTATTATATAAAAAATTACTTTACTAAGTTCGTATTTTCTTTTGTTATTGCTGTTATTAATTAATTATTTAAGGTAATCAACAGGATTATCCTAGTCTCAGAGTGTCTCGGTGGTCTAGTGGCTAGTATGTTCGGTTACTAAACTGGAGGTTACTGACTTCGAGTCCCGGCTCAGTCAAAGTTTAACTATAGAGTTTTACTGTTAATATATTGTCAGTAATAGCTCAGAGTTGGGAAGTTGGCGGTGTTTCACCCCCGTGCATCAGAGAGAATATAAAGTTGTCAGTCCTGCGCCTTAACTCTTACCAGTCGTGTTGAAGTATCGTCCCATCGGACTTTGAGAGTAAAAGAAATAGAGAGTGTACTATTATATCTCCTGCGCAGATGCACAACCAGCCAGATAGCCAGATGGCTAGTCTCAGTGAGATTGGCTACCGTGGCTAAAATCGGTCAGGAGGACATTATTACTCAGAGTGGTTATCTAGTGCCACGTATCTAGGATGTATGGATGGTACCCAAAAAAGAACATCAGAACTCTCCCCATTGCACAAATGGTAAAAAATGTACAGAGAGCAAAAAAACCTGGTATTGAAGGGTTGCAGCCTAGGTCAAAGCCATACTAATATAATGAATAAATAATAATTCATGAATAAGTAAGTGAGTAAGTATCTTCTAATACTTTACACTAAAAGAACTTAACAGATTTAACTATAATTTAAATTTGCCAAAGCTTATATCCTAAAAAGACGGTGTTTACTGTAAAAATACCAAGCAAGTGGCACTGAACAAAAATTTAGTAATCATAAAAAAGTAATATCAAATATTCATTTACACCTCGAAGCTTTTTTAGAGCTTTTGTCCAATAAATGATGGATTGAAAGCATGGCAAACATCACCATTAGTAAAAGCACTAAAAAGTAATGAATATAATATAAAACAACCTAATTTCCATATTTATAATGTGGCTATGAGTTAATTATTATATTAATCGTAGAAATTATATTATGAAGTTTTGAATATAGTCGTAGTCTAAGTGTCAGGATGAATGGGCCTTCAAAATTCCCAGTAACGTCTAGTCAATTTAAATGATAATAAACTCGATAAACATCTTTATTAATTTCTAAAACGGGAAATTTCTCTGCTATTGCTTCGCCAAATTTAATTCGACAAATGAAGTGGCAATTCAAAATGTGCTTCTTTGGAAATTCAATATTATTACTTCGGAATGAAATTTTCTACGTCAACAATTTTATGGGTTTTGCAATATTTGATCAGTGTAGTTTATTTTACTGTATATAAATTTTATATAGATACTAGCGGCTCACCCTAGCTTTGCTCGGGTCCGTCCCTAGGTAATGTTTAAACGATTAGTATGGAAATGAAATGAAATTAAATAAACTTTTATTCAATAAGACTTATTACAAGTGCTTTTGAATCGTCAATTTAATGTAAGCGTTAGTGAAGTCTGTCCGTGAGGAAGCTACCACCGACTCGGAAAGTAGTTCTGCTGAGAAGAGCCGGCAAGAAACTCAACAGTTGCTCTTTTAAATATCGAAATTACATTTATTTTATTAATATAACATGTAGATAGCCCGCATATGAGTCAATAATACTCAATTCCACACATTTTCATCAACAAGAAACTCTTGAACATATGCTTTGCCCAATAAAACATTTTTAATTTTATCTTTAAATTTTTGAAAAGATAAGTCTAGGACATTTTGTGGAATCTTATATGCATATACTCAGGCCCACGAAGGATAGATAGACTATATAATATAGCATTGTAGCATATATTTATAAAGAACATCTTTTTGTCCCTAACAGATTAACATATTCACAACAGATTTAGACAATACAAAATTGGAGAAATTTGTAGTTTCATAATAAAAAGGAAATTTTAAAAATATTTTCGCATATAATATCACAACAATGTTTTAAATGAGGATATAATACCAGCGGAAAAAAGTATTTCTTTTTCATAAGACTTGCGAAATTCATTTTGCTATACCAACACTTGGTACACCAACACCTGTTTCCTGTCATCGAACTTATTAAAATGCTTTTGCCACGCCTTATTTTTGCGAACCTTTTTCCAGATGCGAAAGCTCCATAGGCTATAAATGACATGAGAAAATGTAGGCCGGATTATTCGGCAATATTAATTTTCCTTGAGGTTTTTAGGGTAATTCTGTGATGTTTTCGATTTTCCAAAGCTAATCTATGTAATTGACCCCTTCATATTTATGTCTTTATTTTCGCTATTGAATATTTTTAGGTAATATTTTAAGTAATTTGATGGTGGCTCAAGTATTTCATCAAACTTTATAAATCTATACTAATATTATAAAGCTGAAGAGTTTGTTTGTTTGGTTGGTTGAACGCGTTAAGTTGAACTACTGATCCGATTTGAAAAATTCTTTTTGTATTAGATAGCCCGTTAACTGAGGAAGGCTATAGGCTATAGATCATCCCGGTAAAATTTACGCTTCCCGTGGGATAGATTTTTTTTGTCTAGGAACGAACCCGAAGCGAAGCGAGGGTGAGTCTCTAGTATTTAGATAATGCAGAAGACCTTTCTCTCATCGATTCTGACCTTTCCGTAATATACATTTTGTAAATAGCTTGACCCCATTGTCGCAAATAACTGGCCCAAAGTTTCGATTTGTTGGTACTGAACCCTCTATAGGTTTATTTGGAGTTATTTTCTCTACTAATGTTATCAAGAGAAATGATTTGTTTGTTTGTTTGTACCGAATAGGCTACGAAATGCTAAAGCTATTTAGATAAAATTTAGTAAAAAGATAGTTTGAGACCCTGGGAATGACATAGGATAGTTTGTATCCTGAAAATCATCCCTTAAAGGGGTAAAAATGGGGATGAAAGTTTGTATGGGGAAACAACCTGGGGATGACGGACTTAGTCGCTAGTCTATACAGGTAAATAAAATTGAAGTGTCTGTTTGAAATGTCAAAATAACAGCTTTATACTAAATGCATATGGAATTATATACGGTACTTATAAGAAATACACAATTTTTAAAATTTTCGTCTACCTGTTTGTCTGTCTGTCTGTTTCAGTTAATCTCCGAAAAAAAAATCTAACGGGACTTTCGCTAACAGATAGTTGATACTATAAGGAGTACCTTGGGCTACTTTTATTTTAGAAAAAGAATTAGGGTTTCGCTCAAAAAAATTAAAACGTACCTAAGTACCCGAGCGAAGCGAGGGTGAGTCTTTAGTTATCAATAAATTTAGAACATATATCAAATAATCTCAGGCTCGCGCTTCACCTGTCATACTTTGATGGAACTCATCAATCAAATTGGATGAATAGCTTCGGCAGTTATAAAAGACGAACTCAATACATAACTTTCTTAATAACATTACTCAACATCAAATTATTTATATAATTTTGCACTATTTTTGATACTTAGTATCATTGTACGAATATTTAATTTGTAATTTTATTGAAACAGACGTGAAATAATATGGCCTGAATCTAATTGGCAGTGTTTACTTGTTCGAATGTCGCAAATGCAATTCCCCTTAGTTGACCTTATGTTCACACTGAATATGGTTACGAGAAAGCTCAGATCAGTACAGGTATCAATTTAGCATACACTGGTCGATATATCACTGGAAGTAGCTATCTGAATAAAGTTATTGTCTTCAAAATTTCTTAATTAAAGGAAAAATCTTTACATTAAATAACGAAGAAGAAATATGGGAAGCTTTTATCCAGCAGTGAACGAACGCTGACAAAAAAGCTCATTTGAAGCCTAGATTTCACAGTAACTATGTTCTTTATCTAGAACCAATCGTCCCTTCATTCCCTTCCTTCTTTTTATTTTACCCTCTCACCCGTCAACTGCTAAGGCGACAAAATTCAAATGACGTTCTTAGATGACGACGCACAATAGTAAGCTTACATTAAAGCAGACGTAGGCTACCGGTCATTTACACTTTTACTTATTTTCCACTTTTGTAGCATAAAATAACATAATTATAATAATAAATTATATTGCTAACTTATTTATGATTTTCTTATTTATGAATATAAATATAAACATTATACAAAAATATAGATAAATTTTCAAATTAAATCTTTGGTCCATTGATTGACAAACTTATCTTCAATTTTGTTAATCTGTACTTATCGGATTCATTTTAAGCCACGTAATTATAACTAGTATGTCTTTTAAGCCACGTAACTAAACTAGTATGGTAACGCGCTCGCTTGGACAACCGAGTGAAGCGGGTTCAAATCCTGGGTCTCGCACCTCTGATATGTTCATGTGCGAATCATTTCTAACATGATTACCACTTGCCTTACGGTGAAGGAAAACATCGTGAGGAAACCTGCATGTCTGAGAGAACCTAGCAAGTTTTCGAAAGACATGTGAAGTCCGCCAACCCGCACTTGGCCAGCGCGGTGGACTATGGTCTGATCCCCCTCGTATTGAAGGGAGGCCCGTGCCCAGCAGTGGGACGTTAAAAAGGGCTGAATACATATAATAAAATTGTAACTAAGCCGAATCTATACATGAAATATTTTTTGGAAAACCTTATAAAAATAGACATTATTATCGATGCAGAGACCGAATCTATAGTTTTTAGAATTTCTGTCTGCCTGTCTGTCTGTGTCTGTCTGTTACCGCATCAAGGAAAATCCAATAGATGGATTTTGATGAAATTTAGTATGATGATAGCTAGTTATCCGGGTCAACATATAGGATACTTTTTACTGCGGGAAAATATTTCACCTCTGAAAAATCTATAATAAACGTTAAAACGTAAGTAGGGACAAACCCGAGCAGAGCGAGTGTGAATCGCTAGTTATTATCTAAATATAAATAAGCAAAGACAAATCAATTTTTTTTCCTCTATTTGTCAACCGAGTTTGTTTGTTTTAGCGTTATTAATAAAAAAAATTGGAAATAGTTATTTTTTTTATAGATGGGAAATTCTATTTATATAAGTTTTTCGGAAATTTTCAATAATAATTAAGGTCGAATTTCGACGTTCGATCATATATGTTTATTATGTATTTTCCAATCTTAAATAACATTACAAATGTAAATAAATCTATTACTTACCTAAAACTCATGAATGAACAAGTAAAAGTTTATGTTTTAAATATCTCGTA
This sequence comes from Argynnis bischoffii washingtonia, assembly GCA_033884665.1. Taxonomy (NCBI): domain Eukaryota; kingdom Metazoa; phylum Arthropoda; class Insecta; order Lepidoptera; family Nymphalidae; genus Argynnis; species Argynnis bischoffii. The sequence goes on from CM066610.1 coordinate 2,091,609, forward strand.
TATTATAACCTATATATATAATAACATACTTTTATTAAATTTCATTATAAATTTTCCTCACAAAAAATTGTATTACTTTTTGTATACATTATCAACTTTGTATTTTATTCCTAACAGGTTCGGAAGTACGTAACAACACAGCAATTCATTCAAACTTCCGCTTTAATCGAACAATGCTTGCGGTTGATAGCGCCCCTTTATACTAACATCAAAGTTTTGCTTAAACATCGTGTGAATCCCTTATAATACGAAAATATATTTCTTATTTTCTTGTTTTGATCTTCTGCTTGGATACTTCACGCAGTAAAAAAATTGAAGTTAGAACTTACGATTTAGTAGGTGCGTATAATTCCGCAATACATTTGTATAAAACAAAATATATAACTTACTAGCGACTCACCCTCGCTTCGCTTCGGGTTCGTCCCTAGGCAAAAATAAATCTATTCCACGGGAACACTACATTTTCCAGCATTATATATAGCCTATAGCCTTCCTCAGTTAACGAGCTATCTAATGCAAAAATAATTTTTCCAATCGGATTAGTAATTTCTGAGATTAGCGCGTTCAACCAATCAAACAAACAAACAAACAAACAAACAAACAAACTCTTCAGTTTTATAATATTATAAGTATAGATAATAATTTCCTCCGATAAAATTCACTCAAACAAAAACATGTTAAAATATTTTATATCTAGATGATCGACTAATATACATAAAGTTCTATAAAATTACTATAGTTTGTTACGTACAACCAAAGCTGTGGTAAAATCCTATTAAACTTTTTCTAATCCTATTTAAATTAGTTTTTACCCCATTATATTACGTGGTTTTTGTGGACTGTTAACTTATTACAAAAGTTACTAACGATTACCGACGTTTAGTTTGGGTTTGGCGAATCGAGGGTTGGTCATTTTTGTTATCTACACTAATATTATAAATGTGAAAGTTGGTCAGTATGGATGTATGGATGCTTGTTACTCTTTCACACCAGAACGGCTGAACGGATCTGGATGAAATTTGGCACAGAGAGATTATAGTCTGGAATAACACATAGGATACTTTTTATCCCGGAAAAATGTTCAGTTTTCGTGGGATAGGTTATTATTTTCCTACATTGCCTCTAGGAAAACATAAACCCACGAGAAGCAAGGGTGAGCCGCTAATATTTAATACTAGAGACTCACCGTCGCTCCGCTCGGGTTCGTTCCTAAGTACAGATTAAGTCTAGCTTTCTCAGAGATGAGATATTTTTCCACAGTAAAAAGTACCCTATATTATGTTGACCCGGATAACCAGCTATCATCATATCAAATTTCATCCAAATCTGTTCAGTTGTTTTCTCGTGATACGTTCCTATACAGACAGACAAAAATTCCAAAAATTATATAGAGATTCGGCCTCTGTATCGATAATAATGATCTATAATCTATTTCAAACAGACAGAGGAGAGACAATTTTATTTAAAATGATAACATATAACAAAATATATTTCAAAGAATAAAAAGGTTCGCATATGCATACTTAATACGTTTTTTTTTTTTGAAAAATAAGCAAGAGAGATACGAATGTAGTACAAAAAACGACGTGCTTGCAAATTTCATCCCTTTCCATATGAAGCATTAACGATGATTAGAAACAGCTATCTTGTTTGTTTTTAATTAACAAACGAATTGCGGGTCGTTGTTATTGAAACTTTCATAAAGTTTACTTTGGAAATAGGGCTAAAGTGATATCGAGTGATAAAAAGTATGTAAACTACATTAGTGAGGGACCAATAGATGTTTGGTAAATGCTATCTACATTTTTCACTATTTTTTTTTTAATAAAAATATTATATCAAGCAGTAAATATAGTTTATCACATGTATTCAGCCTTTTTAACGTCCCACTGCTAGGCACGGGCCTCCCTTCAATACGAGGGGAATCAGGCCATAATCCACCACTCTGGCCAAGTGCGGATTGGTGGAATTCACATGTCTTTCGAAAACTTGCTAGGTTTTCTCAGACATGCAGGTTTCCTCAGGATATTTTCCTTCACCGTAAGGCAAGTGGTAATCATGTTAGAAATGATTCGCACATGAAATTATCAGAGGTGCGACACCCGGGATTTGAACCCGCTTCACTCGGTTTTCCAAGCAAGCGCGTTACCATTGGGCTACCACTGCCTACAATTTATCACATACTGCACTTAATTTAAAAAAAAAAAAACAATTAAGAAACACTTACTTTAAGAAAGTGAAATAGATCAATCCCTAGATCTAGTCCTAGCGATCTCTTCCAGGCAACCTTATATGCAATTTATACTAATATTATAAACAGGAAAGATTTTTTTGATTGTTATTTTGTTTGTACCGAATAGGCTCCAAAACTACTGAACCGACTTAGATGAAATATACTAAGAAGGTAAGTTGAGACCTAGGGAAGGACATAAGGTAGTTTTTATCCCGGAAAACATCTCTTAAGGGAGTGAAAATGGAGATGAAATTTTGTATGAGAAGCCTACCCAGAGATAAACCCGAGCAAAGCAAGGGTGTGTCGCTAGTATTATAATATACAATGCAATTAGCACATACACACATATATACATACATAAATATATACATATAAAGTTAATAAATAACAAAAATATACATACATTCGTACAAACAGTATAACGCAATTGTATATATAAATAATCATTATATTTATACCTATAAGCTACGACGACACATTGCAGTAATGACCTGAATGACTGTTTTGGCCATGGCGGTAAATCTTTCTAAACGACGCGGGAGATATTATCTCTATTCATGTTACTCTCATACTCCGGTAGGATAGTGAGAGATCAGGCACAGGACCGATGGTTTTACATACATTCCAGGCTGTTATTAAGAATTTCCAAACAGAAACACTCAATAACTAAACTTGGCACGACTCAGGACTCGAACCCACGATCTTCGGATTATAGCCATGCACGCTAGCCACTAGACCGACAGAGTTACATAATAAAAAACAACCCTTCAATTTCATTTATTGACATAATAAACAACGTATTCTACATAAACTGGTAATTTAATGCGCACTTGAGTGTAGCTATTAATTCTGTTAACAAGCGCGTATAAACATAAGTGAATACTTAATTCCTCGAACCCACACGACAAAATTTATGCGTCACCTTTATAATAACTTCAAGGCAAGTCTACAAATGTTTTGGGTAAATTAGATGGAAATTTCGACAATTATACAAGACTTTAATAATATAATTTATGTAGATAACTGTGGTAGCTTATTGGTGGCATGATCGCTTTTGAAACGGTGTTAAGCAGGTTCGAGCCCCAGGTCTGAAACTTTTTAAATTGTTGCAGAATATTGTATGGAATCGAGAAAAAATAATGTTATTTTTTTTTATATTTCAGTTCTCAATGATTCTAGGAATCATCTTGTATAAGACCTTATTATCGACACGATACGTTTGGCTCAGTTTGTAGTGACCTTAGTTGCTGTGCCAGCGGTCACGGGTTCGAGTCCCGATTTGTTTTCAAAAGACGTGTGACGTTTATTAACCTGCCTTCTGTCAACGTGGACTATGACCTACGGGGCGTAGGTCATGCATTAAAGGAAAGCGAAAGAAGTGGGACTTTAAAGGGTTAATAATAATAATAAACTAATAATAAAAAACTAACTAATAATATTAAACTTTTTACTGATTTTCTATGTATATATACAAATATTTCATAATGTATTAAAATGTAGAAAACTGATTTTCTTCCGCGGCTTCACTTACATAGTACTCATACTCAGTTACTCTCATACTTAAGTACGGTTTACGTAGAGCTTAGTTGAAATATACGACTGCTTAATAAAATATGCTCAATTTTTAACTTGATTTACTAAGGGTAAGGGTTTATGCAAATTTTTCAGTATTTTATCTATTAAAGCACATAGGTTTCTTATTTATATTAACATATAGGTACAACTAGCGACTCACCCTCGCTCCGCTCGGGTTCGTCCCTAGTTACGTTTTAACGTTTAGTATGGATTTCTCAGAGATGATATATTTTCCCGCAGTAAAAAGTATCCCATGTTGACCCGGTTACCCAGCTATCATCATACCAAATTTTATCAAAGTCTTTTCAGTGGTTTTCTTACGATGCGTTCCCACACAGACGGACAGACAAAAATTTTAAATACTATAGATTAGGCCTCTGTATCGTTAATAATGACTATTTCAATAAGAATTTCCAAAAAATATTTCATGCACAGATTAGATTCGGTTAGAATTTCATATATGTATAATGTGTTTTATCAGAATTGCTAAAAATATATTATGTACAGTACCTCGCTTTACTTCTTCGAACTAAATATAAAAGCTGTAAAATACAAAATATTAGTGCTTTTATAAGCTCGAGTTATAATATTTTTATTTTTAGTTGAGTTATGAGAATCGTATCGTGATATTTTCTAACATAAACATTTATATTATAGTAAGCGATACAAATAAATAATAATAATATTATAAAGAAGCAGAGTTTGTTTGTTTGAACGCGATACTCTCAGGAACTATTAATCCCATTTGAAAAATTCTTTTTGCATTAGATAGCCCGTTTATTGAAGAAGACCATAGGCTATATATCATCACACTACTGCACAAGGCCGCGGAGCAGTAATTCTAAATGTCAACAAATTGGGCAGACTTCTATACGTGATTGTAAAACTGATTTTTATAATCAAACAAAAACGCGGGTAAAACCGCGGGGCACGACTAGTAAAGTAGCCTAGTGGTAACGCGCTCGCTTGGGAAACCGACTGAAGTGAGTTCAAATCCCGGGTCTTGCACCTCTGATACTTTCATGTGCGAATCATTTCTAACATGATTACCACTTGTCTTACGGTGAAGGAAAACATCGTGAGGAAACCTGCATGTCTGAGAAAACCTAGCAAGTTTTCGAAAGACAAGTGAAGTCCGCCAACCTGCACTTAGTCAGCGTGGTGGACTATAGCCTGATCCCCCTAGTATTGAAGGGAGGCCCGTGCCCAGCAGTGGGACGTTAAAAAGGGCTGAATACATACATACAACTAGTAAATAATAAAATTATCCCTCTTTTGATTTACTAAAAAAAATAATTCACAAGTTATAACGCGAAATGTGCTAGTTAAATATTAAATAATTTAAACAAATTCATTGATTTTTCAAAATCATCAGAAACCATGATCAGTACAAATTGAATTGAATTGAAATTCATTGGTTCACGTACATACTCTTATATTTAACACTACACTTTCATAAAAGAATAACTGAACGTAACAAAAGAACAGCGAAACGAGCTTAACATAAAGCGCCTTACTACATTCTCACGCATGAGTGAAGCTATTCTGGAGCCTGACACTATAAAAGCTGACCTAGATTTTAAGGGGTTTTTACCGAAATTCTACATGCATTAGCAGGAACTAGTATAAAAGCAAGTGTAGGGTAGATAAATATTTGTTTTTGAAGTTAGTCGAGATTAGAAGGGTGCAAATTTAATTTAGTTACATTTCCATTCGTGAACAGTAGAACGTATAATAACTTTATTAAATAGAAGACCTTCTTCATAATATGATAGAATACAAACACTTTTTTAGGAAATGAAATGAAACATCATTGAAATTGCAAAAGGTTAAAATATACACTTTATAATATTTTTAATTTTGCCTTCTAATTTTTTTCAAAAGATATTTGGGATACATAAATTGTAGTCGGTTTAAATTTTTATTCAATAGCTTCTGTATATTATTAAATAGCACAACACGCGGCTTCGCTCGCGATAAAACTACAACAAAAAAATTTAAAACAGGTGGGTTTCATACAAACTTTCATACCACATTTTTGAAAATCCTTCTTTAGTGGATGCCTAGGTCATAAGAGGAATACGTGTGTGAGATTTTAAGTTTCTAGCTCTAAGGGTTTGACTTGTGCGTTTATGTAAAACTTTAATCCTATATTTTACCCTCTTAGGGGTTGAATTTTAGAAAACGCTGAAATACGTAACTAATAATTTTTGCCGTACTCAATTCGTACGTACAATAATAAGTTTCATACAAACTTCTATCCCCTATTTCACTCCCTTGGGGGTTGCATTTTGAAAAATCTTTCCTTAGTGGATGCCTTCGTCATATAAGGAATACGTGTGCGAAATTTTAATGTTTTAGCCTTAAGGGTTTGGCTTGTGCTTTGATACATCAATCAATCATTTTTGCCTTTTATGGATATAAATAGAAGATAGATGTATTCTCACAATCTACCTCGTTAGTTTAGTGGACAGCATGTACAGCTATAGACTATAGAAGAGGATTCCTCTTAAATATCAAAGACGAAATTATTGATGTAGGATAAATCCTACTAAAGAGAAGAGAGAGAACGAGAGTAAACTCTCTATACAAAAAACTACTACTTAGAAATTTATTTTATTGATAACACTAAAGCTTGTGATATAAAAGAAAATCAGTTAACAAATAGAAGAGAAAAAGGTACTGAATAGTTTCGTCTTTGCCTATTTATTTATAGATAAATTAATTATTAATTATTAATTATTATAATATATAAATAATAATAAATATGTTGGGACATTTACACATAGCACAATCTAGCTCCATGGTAAGCTACGAGGCTTGTGTTATAGATATCAGATAGTTGATACACTACACATATATAACTTTCAAAACATACATATTATAAATATTAACACCCATAACTGGAGTACAAAAATTTGTGCTCATCAAATAAATGAATACCCCAGCGGGACTCGAACCCGCGACCGCTGGTATAGCAAGTAGGCTCACTACAAACTGAGCCAAACGTGTCGTCAATTAAAAATAAAATATTTGTCAAACTGTATAATACTAAACATCACGTAACACTTCAACTTCTACTATAATAACGACTTTTTCAACTAAATAAACTCTCAGTTCTAGCTAGTATGTTAAAGGTAAAGGTGTTATAAAAGCGGTTATAACGTACCGGTGTTCATATATTTAGCTTGAATGTAAACTACATTACAAAGTCCTCCTAACTTAATTAACGTAGTCAGAATTTTTGATTTACTGGTTTATTAAAGTAAATTATTATTAAAACGGTTACAAAATATTGCAATTGTGTAAAAGTTTTAACTAGCTTCAAAGCTTCAAACCAGAAAGTGCAAAAGTTTTGTAAAAAATGATTATTTTTGTATGTATGTTGTAATGGTTTTTTTTTGACGGCACGTTTGGCTCAGTTTGTAGTGACCCTACTTTCTGCGCCAGTGGTCGCGGGTTCGAGTCCCGCTGGGGGCATTCATTTGTGTGATGAGCACGAATGTTTGTACTCCAGTCATGGGTGTTTATATTTACAATATGTATGTATTTAAAGTTATATATGTGTAGTATATCAACTATCTGGTATAACACAGGCTTTGTAGCTTACCATGGAATTATATGGTGCTGTGTGTTAATGTCTCAGCAATATTTATTTATTTATAATGGTTTAGTTTTTTGGGAAAAAATCGCAATAATTCTTTCTTTAATATTCCTTTGCCTTGTAAAAATTTCATGCAATTTATATTGCGAAATGATTATGGTACTTATTATTGTAAACCCGTAACCTGAGACACAGGTTTTTAACCTAGCTTATGTAGGTTCCAAATTAAATGACGGAGCTACTCTATTAATCATTTATATTATGTAACTTTATAAAAACTATATGAATAAATAATTATTTTTATTAAAGTATCACTAAATTAAAAAGAAATTTATTACAAACCATGTGCAAGATAAAATTTATTCAACAATATTTTTAAATGTATTATTTCGATCAAAATTAAACTAGCTTTAGGCTATATTTAGAAAATCTACTGTCAATTCTGGAAGTTTAGACAAGATTGAATACAAAACCAAATATATGGAATTGATATTTTTGACATAAAAATTAAATTTACAACTATATTTTTTTTATATTTATATTCAGACTAGCGACTCACGCTCGCTTCGCTCGCGTTCGTCCCTAGGTACGTTTTCACGGTTAGCTATGTTTAGGTATACATTAATAGTAGCTTGCTACTCCTAAGATATTCATTTAAATTATATAGCGATTTACCCTCGTTTTGCTCGGGTGCGTACGTCGTACGCGGATTTTGTTCACAATTTCATGGGTTTATTTTTTTGGCAGAACCCTAATTTTTTTTCTAAAATAAAAGTTACTCTTATTACATCAGCGTCAAAATCGGTCCAGCCGTTTCGGAGATTAGCCGCAACAAACAGACAGACAGACAGACAGACACAAAATTTGTAAAAAATGTTGTTTTGTCATATGTATCGAGTATACATCCATATGCATTTAGTAAAAAACGGTTATTTTAATATTACAAACAGACACTCCAATTTTATTTATCTGTATAGATACTACCGTTTTGGCTTTGATCTTATTTCTACTGATCAATCCGCATCATGTCTTCTCCTACGGGACATTGGCAAAGTAAATTGTGTTAAAGTAAATTGTGTAAGTACAGGTACGCCCAAGTCTATTTTAAAACAATTTAGAAAGATTTGTATACGCTTCTCGTCTTTTTCACGTGATATAAGATCAATTTAAATATATATTATCATTATAGAGGCAGTGAGTCCGATGGGATTTCCCAACGGCAATTTGAACAAATGCTTATGAACAAACTGAAAAATCAATTTCCATATTTCTAACTCCAAAAGTGACGTACTCCCATAAAGCTTTGAATACAATTTTTAAAAGTCTATAAATAATATAATAATAAAGGCTTTCGATACATTATATATACTTTCTTTATAATATTCTTACAAAAATAAAGGATTGTCTAATTCTGTTCCAGTTAAAATTGTATTAACGTTACGCATAAAAATGTTGCTGAAATATAAGAATATATGACTTGGCTGAAAGCACTACCGTACCCTCAGATATTAATTAAACACTTTACGTTACACACAAATTTTGTCAATCGTAATAATAGTATGTACCAGAACTTTGTATATGAGTAATGTCACTAACATACTCTAGTTGTCAGTCTTTTAAACGTCCCACTGCTGGGCAGTTGCCCCCCTTCAATACGAGGAATTAGACATAGGAATTAGGTCATAGTCCATCACGCTGGACAAGTGGGGGTGGACTGCACAATGCACGTATCTTTTGAGAACTTGCTAGGTTCTCTTAGACATGCAGGTTTCCTCATGATGTTTTCCTTCAACGTAAGACAAATGGTAATCATCCGCCGGTTCGAACCCGCTTCGTTTGATTTCCCAAGCGAGCGCGTTACCACTAGCCTACCACTACTCTTATCATATATGAATACGTTATCATGTCAAATAAAATGATACAAAATTTTTAAGCGTTACACTACTAATTTATACTTCAACTTCATAACACAATTATTGTTCATTCAAAATATTTTTATAGGCTATACTTTATTTTATCAAAAATCCAATTTTAGAGACTACTTCACACGTTTAATTAAGCCACGTGGAAAATAAAAACATAATTGGTTTTGCCTTACTTAGCTAGCGTAATAAACATGTTATCGTAGAATTAATAGAGCAATATATTTATGTGATACAAGCGACTCACCCTCGCTGCGCTTGGATTCGTCGCTAGTGAAAAACTGAAACAAATCTATCCCACGGGAACTCTACATTTTTCCGGGATAAAAAGTAACTTATTTGTTATTCCAGACTGTAATCTATCTATACACCAAATTTTATCCAGATCATTTCAGCCGTTCTGACGTGATTGAGTAATGAATATCCATCCAAACTTTCGTATTTATAATATTATAAATATTTAATTGGATGTACTCGTAGATGCTTACATTATATAAAGCTATTGTTAAAATAACAAGTATTAGATAGATTCTATTTATATATAGAAAGTAATGAAATGTGTAGACTAAATATAATAGTTAAAAATGAGTGGAGAAAAAAAATCCTTTTCTCGTAAAGGTCAAATTATAAATAAATTCATTATATCATTAATAAAGTCTAGCGACTCACCCTCGCTTCGCTCGGATTCGTCCCTAGCTTGATTCTCCATACAAACTTTTATCCCCATTTTCACCTCCTTAAAGGGCGACTTCCGGGATAAAAAGCATTTATGACCTTTCCAGGGTCTGAAACTATCTTCGTACCAAATTTCATCTAAGTCGGTTCATATATATATATATATATATATATATATATATATATATATATATATATATATATATATACAAGCGGGCTGAGTGCTTATTTTTCTAAATGACCAATTTATCTAAAAGAGTCTAGATTATAGTCTGGAATAACACATAGGTTACTTGTTATCCCGGAAAAATGCACGGTTCTCATGAAATACATACATTTTTTTTTCTAGAGGCAAAACCGAGCGAAGCGAAGGTGAGCTACTAGTTAGAAAAAAAACCTTTTTAAAATAGAAGAAAAACTCTCTACTGTAAAATACAAGTAAAGTATTGGTGGTTTGAACAAATAAGCACTAAGGCGACGTATGTATGACAGGAAGCAGTATATAAGTAGTTATATACTGCTTCCTGTGCCACACTTTTCTATTTCTGCTCAGTTTAGCGAACTACATGCATTATTATTACCATTGTTTTTGACGTATTATTATTTACAATAAATATAAAAAATTGCTTACATCTTTCATGCCAATTAAGTTGCGTCCATACAAAATTCATGAAAGTTCATCAAATATCATCAACTTTCAAACATATGTATGTAAATATTAAATTAAAAGGCAAAACAAGTTGTTATTTTAACCCAAAACTTTAGTATGAAACTAAATTGAAGTTGACCGTAGCATACTAGGCCCTCTGCTGTGACCCAAAAAGCTATATTCATTAAATTTATCTAATAAACAAAGTTAATTAAGTGAAAGTTGTTTTATTATTTATTACAGAGAGAACTAGCGGTTCAACCTCGCTGCGCTCGGGTTCTAGAACTTTTTTATTTAGGAATCGATTAATACATAATGTTTAGTGAAGATTACCACAATACGTTAGTGAAAACCGCATCCAAGCGCGCACAACCGCACAGACAAACTGACAAACAGACAAACAGACAAAGAATTAAAAATCATTGTTTTTTTTTCATTGCGTTTATAAAGGTCCCCAATAATAGTTTTTCTCAAATATCCTCCATGTAGAGACAGCGATCAGTTACAACTTTATTAGGTATAGCGGCTCACCCTCGTTTCGCTTCGGGTTCGTCTCTAGACAAAAACAAATCTATCCCACGGGAACCGCGCATTTTCCCGGGATGATATATAGCCTATAGCCTTCCTCAGTTAATAGGCTATCTAATGCAAAAAGAATTTTTCAAATCGAATTAGTAGTTCCTGAGATTAGCGCGTTCAACCAAACAAACAAACAAACAAAGAAACTCTTATAGATAACTAGTATATATATACAGTATAGACTATAGATTAACAATAAATAATAATATAGGGATTTCAAAAACAATTTCCGAAGTAAAACTGGAATCGCCAAAAATTATATTTAAGCTTATTAAAATTCTTCGGGTTCATCAACATTTTTGGTATTTGTGGCTACCCTGAAGTATTGCTAGTTATTGGGTCTTTGAATAAGCTTTTTCAATAGAAACTTTTCCTTTTCATATAAAACAATATTTATTATTTTAATCATAATCAAGTTATAGGTTCAGTTCAATTATCAAATATCAATCCAATTAATCTATATCTATATAATACTAGCGACTAACTCGCTTCGCTTGCGTTCGTCCCTAGGTACGTTTCCGCAGCGCATGCAACGAAAGACGTTTTAGGGCACTTTTTTTACACCTTGGGTTACGTTACTTAAGTTTTAGTAAGGATCCCTAATCTTTTTTGGATATCTGAATGTTTCCTACTCTGTCACGTAAAAACTACTAAATGGATTTTAATGAAACTTAACAATAATATAGCTCATACATCAGAATAATACAAGCCTACTTTTTATCCCGGAAAAATGTACGGTTCCAGTGGGATAGATTTGGTTTTGTTTTTATAGAGGCAAACCTGAGCGAAGCAAGGGTAAGTCGCTTGTGATGTAATATTAAATATAATTTATGTAAATTAAAGTTTAAAACATTTAAATTATTACCCCTCAAAGACTCAAATTATGCGCTCAAAAAAGAATAATGTTCAAATTTATTTAGTGAAATAAAATACACTTCTTATTTGTATGAAATGAAACTTCCTCATAACATTTCTACTTTAAATAACTTTCTACCTTCAGGTTCCAGTTTCTTGTTTTTTACTAGGGTTGCTACAAAGAAGTCTATATATAAATAAACAAAGACAAAACAGTTCAGTACCTTTTTCTCCTCTGTCAGTCAACCGAATTTCTTTTTTTTGTTAGGTAGCTATTGGCGAGTTTTAATGCTACCAATAAAAATACCCGGACAAGTGCGAGTCGGACTCGCCCACCGAGGATTCCGTACAATTTGTAGGAAATCTGTTTACAGATTGAGGTGCGGAACCCTTAAAATGATTATAATCGTATTTCAACCACTGGTGACTAGTATATTTAAGTATCATCAATCATACTGTTTTTGCATACATATGTTTTTGTAAACATAATACAAAAACAAAGAATAAATGTTCGCTCAATTTTTTTGATAATATTGGGACATAGGGAAATGAGTATTTAGTTACAGATAAATATCTGTATGAGTATGAATAATAAAAACATTTGCTTATCGCGGATATCAAACCCGGGACCGAATTTTAATATGAGTACCTAATAGAGATCAGAAGCTATTACTACTAACGTAGAAGGTCGAATTACAATTTTATTTTAGATGCTATATTCAAAAGGTTTAGACAGAATCCTATTTATGGACAGCGTAGGGTTAAGCCTATATAAGCCCTTGCTGTCCCTCTGTTTGTCCATCTGTCTATGTGTTCCCATTAAATAGTTAAGGGCTATCAACTATCCGTTTTAAAATTTTAAACCAGATGTATACAGTATATATACAAACTGTGAAATATTATAAGGATTTCTACCACTGTACCGACATACTTCATAAAATAATACATGCGTAGCATTATCATATCAAACTTTTAGTAAGCGAGTCCACTTACTATTAAAACATATAAATAAATAATATTTTACGAACAAATCAAAATTTACTTCAATCTGTAATCCCTTATTTATTATTCAAAGCGTCGCTTTCCTTTCAACGCTAAGCTTTCAGTCTATCAAACTGTTTATTTACAAATATACCTAAGCTGTAGTCTTTGATATTGAAAGATAATAATTCACCGAAAATTTGGTTAGTATAAAATAAACAAAAATATAACATAAGCGAAAATTTAAAGTACTTTAAATTCATGTTGTGTACAGAAATTTTGTTTTAACACGTTTTATTTTAATGCAAAGTAAAAGGTAGTGGAAATAAATAATAATTTGCAAGTTGTGACAACCCTAATTCATTTTCTAGAGCATAGTAAAACTTACCCATATGCACTCTGGAGTTACCAAAACAAAGGAGTTCACAAAGCAGCACTTCATTTTGCAAGCCCCGCTCAAGTATTATCCGCTATGAAAATTCATTATGAAAATTTTAAGATGATTTCATAACTAAAAGCGTACTTTAGTTTATTATTACTAGGGGCTCGCTCTCGCTTCGACCGCGTTCGTCCCTAGGTACGTTTTAACGGTTAGTATGGAATAGATACACTATATTATATTAGTATATACATACACATGGGTATGATGAGTTTTATATCCCTTACTTGAGAAATGATTGATTAGCCATGTAAAATTTCATCCCCCTTTATACATGTTTAAGGGGTGAATTCCGGGATAAAAACTATCCTATGTCCTTCCCATGATCTCAAACTACCTTGATACAAAATTTCATCTAAATCGTATCAGCAAATTTTATAGTTTATCAATTACAAACAAATATACAAACATACAAAAAAACTCTCTTTATAACAATAGTATAGACTACTAGCAACTTACACTCGCTTCGCCTTTTTGCGTTTTATACAAAACATTTTTTTTTATATGTACAATATATTTGTCCTAGTCGCTTCATCCAACCACAAGTTATCTGCACACTCGGGTACGCGATCCCAGCCTCTTCGAGCTACTGCAATCTCAGTCCCGTTCCCCACCCGAGACCTGCGGTATCCCCATACCCTAACTTCCTTGCCCTACCCATCCCTATACAAATTTATATTTTCCTATCCCAATATTCCTTGTGCCTTTTTCCCGTCTGAAACGGCCCGTATATAAAAAAAAATCTGCCAAAATCTCAAAGCAGTATGACTGGTATAAAAAGTCATATTGCACCGACCCCAAATAAAACTGGAACAAGGGTAGGAAGAACAGTAGCATTTGTACTAGTCCAGATCAAAGTCTATCTATATATTAAACTTTATCAAAATCCGTCCAGTTATTTAAGCGTGAAAAAATAATAAACATACGTAACATTTTTTTTGGAAAATCTTATAGAAATAGACTTTACTATCGATACAGATGCCGAATCTATAGTTTGTAGAAATTTTGTCTGTCTGTCTATTACCGCATTACAGGAAAACCGCTGGATTTGGATAAAATTTGGTATGTTGATAGCTGATTATCCGGGTCAACATATAGGATACTTTTTACTGCGGGAAAATATGTCATCTCTGAGAAATATATACTAAACGTTAAAACATAACTAGAGACGAATCCGGGCGGAGCGAGGGTGATTCGCTAGTTTTTGAAATAAGCTTTATGTGGTGGAAGTTTTCCCATTCGAGTTACATATACGACAATCGTGTTCTGTCACTGTCTCTTACGCTGGAGAATATATTTGTACAGAAAACTAATATTTGTATTGAATATGTTCTAACTAAAACAGTACTTTATGAGAGGGAATTGAAAATAATAATTGAAATCATTATGTTCTACCACTATATGTAAAGAGTACGAAGTTCCAATAAAATGAGTTTATTTTATTATAGAATAACGACTCACCCTCGCTTTGCTCGGGTTCATCCTTAGGTGCGTTTTAACGGCTTGTATGGAACAGATATAGTATATATACATAGGTACAAAATAAACAGTTCTAAACTTTTCGATTTTCCAACAGTTTTTTTGGGTTTTAAAAGGAACTATAAAAATCAATCCAGCCGTTTTGAGTTTAAGTGAGACTAACGAACGGCAATTGATTATATATATATATATATATATATATATATATATATATATATATATATATATATATATATATATATATGTATATATATATATAAAATATTGTTGAAAACGTTTAACGAAAGTTATATGTTAAAGGCAGGTAATAAATGATTTTTATAGAAATTTTTATAGAAAAAGATTTGATCATTGTGATCAGTTCCAACCTAATTCAATCAAATAAAAATATAATATCTTAATATATATATATATATATATATATATATTGACAAGCTCAAATAGACAGATATTTGGGATTTAATATTATGTTAGCTATAAGTATAACACTACAGATAAATTCCATGACTTAAAAACAATATTGTTTATAATTTTTTTCGTTTGAACTCGCCGTACTCGTTTGAATTCTCCGAAACTGCCAGTGAAAATTCAAGGATTCTTTTTGAATTTTATTTTAGTAATATATTAAGCTGTAGCTTTATAGCTTTATATATATTGTAGCTGTATTTATGAAATAACTTTCTGAATAAGAAAAATCATTTTGTAATTATGGATATTCAAATTTTATTTAGAAGGTAACACTACTTGATTCCGGTTGAAACTTAAATCTGTAACAATTGTATGGTAATTGTATACACTATTTATCTAAAGATCGAGTTATATTTGTTAA
Organism: Argynnis bischoffii washingtonia; assembly: GCA_033884665.1. Taxonomy (NCBI): domain Eukaryota; kingdom Metazoa; phylum Arthropoda; class Insecta; order Lepidoptera; family Nymphalidae; genus Argynnis; species Argynnis bischoffii. Next base: position 2,107,429 of record CM066610.1, read on the forward strand.
AAGCGAATAACCTAGCTGTGGATATTTTCTCGCAGTAAAAAGTATCCTATATGTTGACCCGGATAACCAGCTATCATCATACCAAATTTTATCAAAATCTGCCCAGTGGTTTTTGCGTGATGCGTTCCCAAATAGACAGACACACAGAAAGACAGACAAAAATTCTAAAAAATATAGATATGGCCTCTGTATCAATAATAATGACTACTTCAATATGATTTTCCAAAAAAATATTTTATGTATAGATTCGACTCAGTTAGAATTTTATTATATGTATAGATATAAAAAGTAATATCGTTTTAAATAACTTTCGGCAAAAGAAAGGTTTTATAGTCGATTAACATCACGTTCTATGTGGAATATTTTTTAAGGGTTCCATTGAATACGGAAATCTTATATTTTTGCCATATCAGCCGTTTCGTCCTAAGCGAGGGTTGGTCACTACTTGTCCATAAAATCTACACTTTAATATAAACCATAAAAATAACGTGCACAATTATTATAAATATAAATCATATATTATTTTTATATGTATATATGAAACATCAAATAACATTATCAATAACTGGGTTTATGCCTAATCATACATTTGCATCTCCTATTTAGAATAGGCAATGGTAGCCCAGTGGTAACGCGCTTGCTTGGGAAACCTAGTGAAGCGGGTTCAAATCTCTATTCTCGCACCTCTGATATTTTCATGTGCGAATCATTTCTAACTTGATTACCACTCGCCTTACGGTGAAGGAAAACATTGTGAGGGAAACCTGGATGTCTGACAAAACTTAGCAAGTTTTCGAAAGACATGTGCAGCCCTCCAACCCGCACTTGGCTAGTGTGGTGGACTATAGCCTGATCCCCATCGTAGATTAAACTTTGCTATTGACCTATTTAGTAGTAACATAGAGTTGCTGAAAATAATGATTAAAAATAAAAATGACAAATAACTTTAACTTAAACATATAAGTTTTAATTCCATCTAAGCATCTAGTTTTAACAATTACAAGCTTTTATACGAGCTTTCATACCCTATACTTTTAGTTGATGAATTTTCAAAAAAATATCTTTAGTGCTAACCTTTGTTTAAAGTGTCATCTATAAAATTTCATCTTTTGTGAGAAATTTTTGCCTGCGCGTTGTCTGTCGAGTTAAAACAGTTTCAGTGAGAGAGAGCTTTATTAAGCAGACATAGCTTTCGTCATATATAATATGTCATAATTCATATTGCCTTAAAAAAGTCGTGTCTTCCTCACAATACGTGACACTGGCAGAATGTATTGCGTCTATTAACGGAACTCTTAAGCCATTAAAAAAAGTGTGATAATAATAATGTCAAGAAAAAAAGGTTGTTTAAAAAATATAAATTAATCCTAAACTACTTGTCTTTTCTTACCACTAGAAAAATTAAGGAACACTAGGTAAAATAATCGACAACGTGCTCAATACGAAAATGAAGCGAAGCGGGTTCAAACCCGGGATCCTTATATCTATATTAATATTATAAATGTAAAAGTTTGTGAGTATGGATGTATGGATGTTTGGAGGTTATGGAGGTTGGTTATGGAGAGGTATCTAGACATTAAAAATTAATATAAAACTAAGCTTAAATATAGTAAAATTCAAATTTTCTCTACAGCTTTTGACTGTTACAAAATACTATTTCTTTACCTAATTTATATTTACCCTAGTTTATAGAAGGTAATTAATGTATGTATGTACTCAGCCCTCATTAACGTCCCACTGTTGGGCACGGGTCTCCCTTCAGTACGAGGGGGATCAGGCCTTAGTCCACCGCGCTGGCCAAGTGCCGGTTGGTGGACTTCACATGTATTTTAAAAACTTGCTAGGTTCTCTCAAACATGCAGGTTTCCTCACGATGTTTTCCTTCACCGTTAAGACAAGTGATGATCAAGTTGGAAATGATTCGCACATGAAAATATCAAAGGTGCAATATGCGAGACCCGGGATTTGAACCCGCTTCACGCGGTTTCTCAAGCGAGCGCGTTACCACTGGGCTACCACTGCCTCAGGTTATTAATAGTTCAATTCAATTCAATTTTCTTGTTATTGGCTTCAAAATTATAATAATAGTTTTCCATTTATACTATGATGTTGATATCAGAAATCATAGTTGGTTGGATCAACTTTTATTAGATCAACAAAGGCTTTACGCACCATTACTCATCTATTTAACCTATTTAAGATAAATCCTTTGATACGATACGCGAGGCTTGATTTTAAATAGCATATTATACGTAGAAATAATTAGGGTAATTTGATGCTATAACCTATACATATAATAAAATTGTAACTAAGCCAAATCTGTACATTAAATATTTTTTCGAAAATGTTATTGAAATAGACATTATTATCGATACAGAGGCCGAATCTATAGTTTTTAGAATTTTTGACTGTCTGTCTGTGACGGAAAAACCACTGGAGAGATTTTGATGAAATTTTGCATGATAGCTGATTATCTGGGTCAAAATATAGGATACTTTTTACCGCGAGAAAGCTTATCATCTCTGAGAAATCTATACTAGATGTTAAATTACAGATTTTTAAATTGTATGGTTGAAGATGAATTATGGACTTGCGACAGATTTTGACTACTCTATGTAGTCGTTTAATCTCTCTTTAGTATAGTGTGATGTCTATATTCAAGATATTTATTACGGTATTTGTATTATTGACCTTTATGCGATGAGCATCACATAAAAGGTCTTGATGAGCGAAACACAATAAGCAAAGTGACGTCATTGTAAATGCAATATGGCGGACCATGTCAACCATGGCGGATATGGTTATCAAATAAAAGGATTTGCTGAGAAGAATACGAATAAGATGAAAAAAGATTTTATTTCCATGCTCTAAAACACAAAGAAGTATAGCTTCTTATGTGAATACATATGTAAGTACACACATTGTTTTTAATGTATATGTTACATTTTATTAACTAAAGATAAGTTTTTATACTAAATTTAAAGATTTTTAGTCATATTCTTAATGTTACCAGTTCTTAAAGTCGTGCCAAATTGCTGTGTCACATAAGATTATGAGAGTGAAAGAAATAGAGAGTACAGTAATTATTGTGTTTAAACACAATTTGTACGCCACATAAATATATTGTTAGCGTAGTTGACTATCAGCGAGATTCACCACATGACCGCAATTCGGTCAGGGTTTTTATACATTGATTTAAACACGTCAGCAGACCCATAGGATGTCGATATAACTTATTAGTAATGGGGTCTTATTGGTATTGATTTTTACTTATATTGAATACTAGCGACTCGCTCTCGATTCGATAGTATGAAATAGATACACTATACATAGGTATGATGAGTTTTATAGCTCTTACTTGAGAACTGATAGATACAATTACCCCCCCCCCCCCCCCTCTCCTCCTTCGCCCTACTTAAGGGTTGATTTCCGGGATAAAATCTATCCTATATCCTTTTCAGAATCTTAAACTATCTACATACCAAATTTCATCTAAATCGGTTCAGCGGATTATGCTTGAAAAGACAGAACGAGACAGATTTCGCATTTATAATATTAGTATGGATGTTTGGGATGGAATCAAAACTATAAAAAGTGATTAGAATTTTGTCTATCTTCACACGTATCACGTTAATACGGTTGGACCCTTTGTAATAGAATTTCTTTATTGGTTCTAAGTTACCCTGGGAGCTTTCTGTACTAAGTTTCTTATATTATGTAGAAGGTTAGCTTTAAAGATATGTTTTTCATATTAAAACTTTTTCTTAAGATCCACAAAGAGAGAATATCTATTATATGTTGTCAGTCTATTTTCCGCTTTTTACCTCTTTTGAGACGTGTCTTTTGTATTATAATAATATCATTACAAGTATTTTGCAACTAACGAAGCTTGAATCTTCTAATTCGACCAAAAACATATGAATATAACGATGTGTAGCTATGTTTATGAAAAGTCGATCTATTTTAGCTTTTACAAGAGAATATGCCCTAATATCTATTCACGGTTGAGTAGCTTTACTGCTTAGTCGCACTTCTCATGACTTTATATGTAGTAGGTTTATACTTCCAGAAAGACATTATAAATGACTGAGTCATCTAAACTATAAAAATCTATATATAAATAAGTTGTTTCCCCATTTTCACTCCCTTAAGGCATGATTTCAGGGATAAAAACTATCCTATATCCTTCCCAAGGTCTCAAACTGTCTTCTTACCGAATTTCATCTTAATCGGTTCAGTAGTTTCGGAGCCTATTCGTTGCAAACAAACAAACAAACAATCAAATCTTTCTCTTTATAATATTATTATATATTAGTATAGATAAAATTTAAGTGTCTGTTTGTAATGTCAACAAAGAGCTTTTTACTTAAGGCATACGGAATTATATACGGTACTTCAAGAAGAACATATCATATAACAAAAACATGTTATCTCTGTCTGTTTGTTCCAGCTAATCTCCGAAACGGCTGGACTGATTTTGAAGGAACTTTCACTGACAGATAGCTGATGTTATAAGGAGAAACTTAGGCTACATATATTTTAGAAAAAGAAGTAGGGTACGGCTCAAAAAAATTAAGACGTACCTAGTATGGTAAGTCCATAGTATAATAATATGTAACAACTAGCGACTCACCCTCGCTTCGCTTCGGGTTCGTCCCTAGACAAAAACACATCAATCCCACGGGAACCGTATATTTTTCCGGGATGATATATAGCCTATAGCCTTCCTCAGTTAACGGGCTATCCAGTGCAAAAAGAATTTTTCAAATCGGATTAGTAGTTCCTGAGATTAGCGCGTTCAACCAAACAAACAAATAAAGAAACAAACAAACTCTTCAGCTTTATAATATTAGTATAGATAAAAATATGTTTACATATTAGAAATATACTATCATTTGCATGTGTATGCATTTCTAGGGGCCTTATCTATACGTATAATAAAATTCTGAGTCGAATTTGTACATTAAATATTTTTTTGAAAATCTTATTGAAAATAGTCATTATTATCGATATAGAGGCCTAATCTATAGTTTTTAGAATTTTTATCTGTCTGTCTGTCTGTGACCGCACCACGGAAAAACCACTGGAAGGATTTTGTAGAAATTTGGTTTAGAGATAGCTGGTTATCCGGGGCAACATATAGGATACTTTATACTGCGAGAAAATATCTCATCTCTGAGAAATGATTACTAAACGTTAAAACGTAACTAGGGACGAACCCGAGTGGAGCGAGGGTAAGTCGCTAATATATTTATAATTTTATATAAGTACATACATTCCCCTTTTGGCATATTTTATTAGTAACAGTATACATAATATACACATATTACATAGGAGTTTACCCGTGTTCTTTTCTTACAAATTTGTTGGCTTTTTCATCGAGAAAGAATGACAAACGTACACACGTACACGTACAAAAGTTATTTATAATAGTGCTTTAATAATGTAAAAACGAGATCTATGTATTTCTTAGTTATATACAATCTTCATTGTTTTCTTAGCGTGACCCAAAGCAATCTTAGGCAGGGGGTGACATTTGTCCCATTTTTCCTTATTACCATCCCCTTTTAGGGTTATGGTGCGTTTTAGGGATTCTACGGATCAACTCAAACTTCACAAAAGCTTAGATGTTTGATTTATTTGGAAGATCACTTTATTCCTTTGTGAATGCCACATTCATTCAGTTTAGTAGTTTTCAGTACTCTTAAAGGAAAAGAGATACCGGTTTAACGGTTAATATGGAATAGACATATTATATAATATATAAGCTTATAGCCTTCCTCAATAAACAGGCTATATAAATTCAAAAATATTTTTTTCAAATCGGATTAGTTCCTGAGATTAGCGCATTCAAACAAACAAACAAACGAACGAACGAATGAATGAACGAACGAACAAAGGAACGAAGGAACGAACGAACGAACGAACGAATAAACGAATGAACGAACGAACGAACAAACAAACAAACAAACTCTGCCCCTTTATAATATTAGTATAGACATGTAGGCTTAAAAATATTCTATTGAATACTTACTTACCTAAGTAAATTATAACTTTTTTTTTGATTCTAGTAAAGTTTTTGTGTAGCTAAAAGTAAATTAGAGTTTCAAAAGTTAATGTTCTCTAAAAGTCTAACGAAACTAATTGACGAGCTTTAAAGATTAACTACGACAAAGCTAGTTCAAAATTCTTGATAAATAATATCGAGTGTTTGCAAGAGTTTCGAGTGTATTCAACAGTTTTAAGTGTTAAATAATTGATTTGATTTTGTTTGACACAACGCTGAGTATGGTTTTTAGGGTTCCGTAGTAAATAGATAAGCATGGAAGCCTTTTTGGAATCCTTTCGCTATATCTTTTTATCCATATATCAATCACACCCACCCGAACTTATATAATTTTTAATGAGAAGTTAAAAAAAAAATTACTTAAAAAAACATTAAAAAGTAAAAAATAACTGATTGGTAGTTTTTATTTTAAAGATTTTCACCTGTCCACCTTCTGGCCTTACTATTACATCAGGTGGACGATACCGAATCACTATCAACGGTAATAGAAACACTTGCAAAGTTTCAAGTCAATATGACAATCAGAAGTAGGTTAAATTTTCATTAGATATTTTTCCACCTCTAGGGTGATATTTTTTATCAAATTTAAATGAAACCAAACTGGAAGTATATACTTTCAAACAAAACAAGGAGTTTTAAGATAACAAACATAAAAAAAAGTAACTGAAAATCAGCGCTGCTTGAGATTTCGATCTTAGTAACGTCAGCCGAATTATTACCCCTTATAAATTTGGCCATAAATTTGGTAAAGCTTTTACTGATTTTGTTTACTTATTTTTACTGTTTTTTTATGGCAATAAATACATACATACTTTATTATTTAAAAAAAAAATAGGTACAGCCGAATTGAAAACCTCCTTTTTGAAGTCGGTTGAAAAATATAAAAGTGGCACTCCGTACATGTGAATAAGGGATGAAAAAAAAATGTAAAAATTTAGTGTGAGATCCACCCCCTTGCCTCGAACTCTTTAAATATGGGGTGAAAAATTTCTTGATATATTTGAGATAGTAAAACTTGTAAAATACGTATAACGAAAATTATTTTGAACAATACACATTGAGAGATACGAGGTATTTTTGGTTCATTTCATTTCGATAAATAAACATTGTTTCTCATAGAAATACTGTGAAATACAAACTTATTTATTTTGTCAATAAACTAAAACTAAACAGTAACTATAGAGTGGTAATATATTATTTTAGTTTTATCGTAACAAATTATGTATTTCAAAATATAACATTTTAATGTTTTATGCTCCGAAGCATATGGCGTGCAAGTCAGATAGATAAGTCAGACAGTGTCAGAGTGAAAGAGTGACAGACAGACAGCTTTAAAATGATGTGTTATAAAACTTATATAGTCTACTTTGAAAAACAGAAACAAATGAATCCCACGAAGACTGTACATTTTTCCAGGATAAAAAGTAGTCTATGTGCTATTCCAGACTATAATCAGCTGTTCAGCTGTTCCGGCGTGATCGAATAACAAACATACAAACATCTATCTTAAATTTCACAAAAAGATAAATAAAAGTATCTGCTTGTAATAACATAATAACAGCTTTTTACTAATGAAATCGGGAACAAAATCTACACGAATTTTGTTCAGGACGCACCCGAATGAAACAAGGGCAAGTCCCTAGTAGCAGCATAAAATAATTAAAAAACGGACTATTATTTTTTATTTATATTTAAAAAAGATATTGCGAAATGTTGCGAAAATCTTCTCCACGAGTGTGTATGAGAGGAGTGATGAGACGATCGATTTTGTATTTACATATTTCGCATATATATCACTTATGTTACTACTCCCCTTACGGAGAAGAAAAACATCGTGAGGAAACCTGCATGTCTAAGAGAACCTAACTAGTTTTCAAAAGACATGTGAATTCCGCCAACCCGCCAGTATGGTGTGGACCTGATCCCCATTGAATTAATGGTGTGGTGATAGTGGAACGTCAAAAAGGGCTGAATCATTAATACAACGCGAGAATAAAACTAAATCTCTTGTAAACAATGTGTGTATAATATGTATATATGTATTCAGCCCTTTTCGTCCCACTGCTGAACACGGGCCTCCCATCAATACGAGAGCGATCAGGCCATAGTCCACCACACTGGCCAAGTGCGGGCAGACTGAGCATGTCTTTCGAAAACTTGCTACATTCTTTCAGACATGCAGGTTTCCTCACGATGTTTTCCTTCGCCGTAAGGCAAGTAATAATCATGCTAGAAATGAAAATACCAAATGTGCGAGACTCGAGATTTGAACCGGCTTCGCTCGGTTTTCCAAGCGAGCGCGTTACCACCGCGTTACCACTGCCTAACAATGTAATTAATTGTTGTAAAAAAAATCAAAATAAAACGTACAGTCACGGTCAAGCCATGTAATGAATAAAATATAGCGCAACAAAAACAACTTGTGTATTGTTAGACGCACACAATGTATAGAAGATAATGGAATGTAAACACTAGAATGTTATACAAAAGCCGTGTATATAGTTTTGTTTTTCTTTGCAAAATAATTGAATGTATAAATTGTAATTTCCTATAATTATATATCAAAGAGTCCATTACATGAAATGAGTTTTTAAGGCAGTGGTAGCTCAGTAGTAGCGTGTTTACTTGGAAAATCAAATGAAGCGGGTTCAAATCACATCTGTTCATTAAAATCATGAGTCAGTTCATAGCTTGCGAAGATATCATGTAACATACACACAAATAAAGCAATTTTTGTATAATATATTACATGGAATTTTTCTTTTCATCAGTCATTTTTGAATTCAGTCAAAATTTGTCAGGTTGCAAATCCATACTTTCGCTTAGAGATATATTATGTACTTGTCTATATCTTCTACACATATAATAAAATTCTAACTGAGTCGAATCTGTTGTTTAATATTTTTTGGAAAATTTTATAGAAATTTTCAATATTATCAATACAAAGGGTAAATCTATACTTTTTAGAATTTTTGTCTGTCTGTCTACTTGTCTATCTGTCTGTTTAGGAACGCATCACGAAAAAACCACTAGACAGATTTTGATGAAATTTGGTATGACGATAGCTGGTTATCCAGGTCAACATATAAGGTACTTTTTACTGCAGTAAAATATCTCATTTCTGAGAAATCTATACTAACCGTTAAAACGTATCTAGGAACGAACCCGAGTTGAGCGAAGGTGAGTCGCTAGTACCACAATAATATTATAACTGAGTAAATAACGTTGGGTATTTAGTTTTTACCGCTAAATGGCTTAGCCATTTTGATTAAATTTATTTTAACAATCGTAAAAAATGTAAAATTTAGTAAAAAAAAAATACGAGTATGTCAGATGGCGCCGCAATAAACCACTCAATCGTAAATAACATATAAAAAGAGCCTTAATCTGGATAAGAAGAAGTGTGAGCTTAGTTGATATAGGACGTAGAGCATTCGCTACGCTCTATTACTTTTATTTGGAAGGAAAAAGACATAGACAGAAATATAACTCAAAGTACATGTAAACATTTGTACAATTAAAAATGGCTTGGTCATAAAACGTATGTAGTCAAATCAATGGGAAATAAAGTTTTCTTTTATAAATATACTGTCTTTAAATCTATTATTTTTTTTATATAGGTATATTATAATTATTCACATTGATTTCTCTAAGTTTAGTTTATGTTATTTAGGTTATTTTTGAATTTTTTCGACATTTCGAATACTTTACAGCAAACATGATCACGAGAAAAACTAAGATGTTAGACGTTTCAAAGATCATCTATACAGATAAATAAAATTGAAGTGTCTGTTTGTATTGTCAAAATAACAGCTTTATACTAAATGCATATAGAATTAAATACGGTACTTATAAGAAGAACACAATTTTTAAAAATTTTGTCTATCTGTTAGTTCCGGCTAATCTCCGAAATGGCTGGACTAATTTTAACGGGTCTTTCACTGGCAGATAGCTGATATTATAGGGAGTAACTTAGGCTACTTTTATTTTAGAAAAACAATTAGGGTTTCGTTCAAATAAATTAAAACGTAGGTACCTAGACACGCACCCGAGCGAAGCGAGGGTAAATCGCTAGTTCATTATATAGTTGTTACAGACAGTATCTCTACGGATTTTGCTGTAATCATTCGAACCAAAAAAACAAAATAAATCCGGGAAAAACTCGAAAATATATTTTTATTTAAAATATCAGATATTCACGTAAATCTAAGAAAGTATATTATTTTATGATTTTATTAGTAGCTTTGAAGTCTAGAAAATATAAATAGCCTGGAAAAAAAGCTGTGACCTAATTCCTTTAAACTCTATACATCATTAATCTAATTAAATACTGCCTTTTAAAAAAACCTAGTCTCTCTGCATGTCATTCCATTAATTCACTTATAACTGAAGAACTAATCTGAGAGAATAAATAACTAGCGACTCACCCCAGCTCCGCTCTGGTGCGTCCCTAGGAACGTTTTAATATCCTATATGTGGATCTGGATAACCAGCTATCATTTTATTAAATTTCATCAAAATCTGTTCAGTGGTTTTCTCGTGATGCGTTCCCAGATGGACAGACAGACAGACAAAAATTCTAAAAACTGTAAATTCGGCCTCTGTATCGATAATAATAACTATTTTAATGAGATTTTCCAAAAAATGTTTAACGTACAGATTCAACTCAGTTAGATTTTTATTATATGTATCTACAGATAATATACAGAAATGCATATGTTATTTGACATAATATATATTGTTGTTAACGATAGGCAACTAATTTGAAGTAACTGTTTCCTCTATACATATAATAAAATTGTAACTTAGCCGAATCTGTACATTAAATATTTTTTGGAAAATCTTATTGAAATAGACATTATTATCGATATTGAGGCCGAATCTATAGTTTTTTAGAATTTATATCTGTCTGTCTGTCTATCTGTCTGTCTGTCTGTTACCGCATCATGAGAAAACCACTGGACAGAATTTGATCAAATTTGGTGTGATGATAGCTGGTTTTCCGGGTCAACATATAAGATACTTTTTACTGTGGGAAAATATCACATCTCTGGGAAATTTATACTAAACGTTAAAATGTAAGTTGTAAGTTTGATATAAAAAGAAAATAATTCCTAAAGAAACGCAATATTTTGTTAGGGCTAAAGCAGTATCAGAGCAGGTCGCTAGTTTATTATAAAAAATGTTAGAATTCCATATGTAATACATAAAAAAAAGTGCGAAACTCATTATATTAACTTGCTTTTGTAAGCGTTGAAATGATATTCTCTACTCATATAAACATTAAAATATTCTTTCAGTCGAGTTTTTACGATTATAAGTGGACTGCCTAATTAAAATTTTCTAAAGGCCCGCGCTAAAAGCTATCTGAGGGTTGCGAAAGGGATGATGCACGTAATTAACAGTAGAAAAAACCATTTTTGACTCGCTCCCAACATATTTTTGTCATAATAATTCTGTATATAATGACAAAAAAAAAACAGAAAACCAAATTTAATGTTCTATATATTGAGCTTTTTTAAAATATTTAATAAATATTATATAAAAACTGCTTACCACTAACAAGAATCAAACCTCTTATTTAGTATCATAAAGCAGGAATTTAAGTACGTACCTTTGAAGTAGCATAATGTGTCACTACACTCTACACCTAACAACATATTTACTACACTTTCAAAATAAGTATATAAGGATCTACGTAGACACTATACTAAAACACACACACGTAGTTTCAAAATTCAAGAACTGTTATGTATATTTATTTATATCGCGGAAATGATTTTCGGGGAGAAAGACGTCCTCACTCCAACTCCTCAGATCGGCAACTGAAGGCTGAAATGTGAAAACTGAATACGTTATACGAACCTAATTTCACTGTAGGTTTTGACTCAGAACGATACCTCTAATAGATAATAGATGGCGCTATTTTTTAAATAATTACAAGATTTTCAAAGATTATTCTTGTTTTTTATCATTTATCTCGTCTTTTTAGTTCTCTGTTATATATTCAGGTACTTTTTTGAGTAATGGCGTTCGTTTTTAAATGGTTTTAATTGTTAGTTAAGTGTTGTGAAATTATTTTAACGCAAAATTCCTTTTTTAAAGTCATTATTTCACTACGCCTTGTAATTTTAGTTGAATTTCTACACCTGCATTTCCTAAATGTATACATATAAAAAAATTCTGAGTCGAATCTGTGCATTGAATATTTTTAGAAAAATCTTTAAATAGTCGTTATTATCGACACAGAGGCCGAATCTATTGCTTTTAGATTTTTTATCTATCTGTCTGTAACCGCATCACGAGAAAATCACTTGACAGATTTTGATGAAATTTAGTATGACGATAGCTGGTTATCCGGGTCAATATATAGGATAATTTTTACTGCGGAAAAATATCTCAAGTCTGAGAAATCTATACTAAACGTTAAATAAAACATAAAGCCCGTTTATAATTGCATTTAGGTCGCGCTTCACTATACGATCACCTCTGGGTTCCATGTCGAATAAGGTGAACGATGCTGAGACTATCATGATGAGCGGGAATGAAAAGATTACGGAAACAGATGTAGCAAAAATAATTAAAGAAATGGTTCGTGGAAAATCACCTGGTCATGATGATCTCAGCATTGAACACTTTAAGTATGCGGGAGCTCATCTGCCTCGAGTTCTCGCACTGTTTTTTAATCTGTGTCTAAATCATTCATATTTACCGGAGCCGCTTATGCGGACTATTGTAGTACCAGTTGTTAAGAACAAGACGGGTGACACGTCCGATATGAGCAATTATCGCCCCATCTCGCTTGCTACCACCGCAGCTAAAATACTTGACAGTGTGATAAATAACAGGCTATGTAATTACGTTTCATTGCAAGATGCCCAATTCGGCTTTAGATCAGGACTGTCGACAGAAAGCGCTATTCTTAGTCTGAAGCATACTGTCAAGTACTATACTGCAAGGCGTACGCCGGTATATGCGTGTTTCCTGGATTTATCTAAGGCATTTGATCTTGTTTCGTATGATGTACTTTGGAGCAAGTTAAGGGATGCGGGTATACCGGCGGAGTATACGTCCCTTCTGAAATACTGGTATGCTAACCAGAAAAATCAAGTAAGATGGGTCGGAGCACTGTCGGACGAATACAGATTGGAGTGCGGAGTGAGACAGGGAGGTTTGAGTTCACCCTTACTTTTCAACCTGTATATCGATCGACTCGTGGAGGAATTGAGTAACACACATGTCGGCTGTCACATTGACGACACCTGTGTCAATAATTTAAGCTACGCAGACGACATGGTCTTGCTCAGTCCTTCCATAGCCGGCTTAAGAAAGCTGATAGCTACCTGCGAGACATACGCGAAGGTGCATGGCTTAGCATATAACTCAAAAAAGAGTGAAGTACTTGTGTTTAAGTCTCAAAAATTAAAACCACGCCATGTCCCGCTCGTGAGTCTTAACGGTGTAGTGATGAGCGTTGTCGACAAATTTAAGTATCTTGGTCACATCATCACTAGCGATCTACGGGATGATGATGACCTTGAGAGGGAACGCAGGGCGTTGGCGGTTAGAAGCAATATGCTCGTCCGCAGATTCGCTCGGTGTACGAAGGACGTCAAAATAACCCTATTTAAAGCGTTCTGTCAGTCCTTTTATACCTGTAGTCTGTGGGTGACATATTCGCGCAGGGCCTACAACGCCCTACGTGTGCAATATAATAATGCCTTTAGAATGCTGTTGGGGCTGCCGTGGCGTTGCAGTGCTTCAAAGATGTTCGCTGAGGCACACACGGATGGGTTTCATGCCATTATGCGCAAGAAAGCCATTTCTTTGATGCAGCGTCTACATGACAGCAACAACAGTATTTTAAAGTGTATCTCGGCCAGAATGGACTGCCCCTTTCAGAAACACTGGATGGAGTTGGCCATTGGGCTAAGGTAAATAAATTAAAAAAAAAATACTAATAATACTAACATAGTATTAAGTATGATTGTTACTAACCAATTAACAATATATGGATGTACTTACGTCTGAAATAAAGATTATTATTATTATTATTATTATTATAATTATTGTCTTTACTGTGATTTGTCAATAACTGAATATTATATTTAGTCAATTCTAATTTAATTATGAAATGGAATGTGATGTAGATTGTTTAATAAATAACTTATTATAACTAGTGTTCGCCTAGTGGTTAAAATTCGACCATAATCAATATTTAAAACTTGAGGAAAACATATATGAATTTACAAAACTTTTATGGAATAGATAAACTATATATTAATAAATATGTTAAATACACAGATATGATGAGTTTTATATTCCTTATTGAAAAAATAGTTGATTACCCATATAAACTTTCATTCCCTTATAGGATGTTTTCCGGAATATAAACTATCTTATGTCCTTTCCAGGTTTTCAAATCACCATCATACCAAATATCATCTAAATCAAACAAACATACAAAAAAAATTTTACTCTTCATAATATAAGTATAAATAAAATTAAAGATCGTCAATAGCTCCTAAACAAAAAAAAAACAAAATCCGTTGACAGACAGAGAAGGAAAAGGTACTGAACTGTTTTGGCTTTCCCTATTTATATACCTATAGATAACTATAGATCCCTCTGCTGTCTACGGCTGCAAAAATCGATTGATTTATTTGTCATCTTATATAGTCTTAGTTTTATTTTTACAGGCGGCTCACATTTTTTAAAGAACAACAACATGGCGTTAGGTATTGAATGCTATATATATAAATGGTATCAAATGATGGAAAATGGAGTTACAATTAGATATGAAAATAAAATATATGAAAAAAATATTTCAAAACTAAAGAAGGGCTGTAATCTCTCTTTATCCCTATTTCTAATAAAATCATAAAAAATTGTAACTAGAAAATAGATTAAAGCAATACTATCCTATGAATAGTATCAGCTTTAGCAGTATTTCTCAAAGTAGGGACACGAACGTCTAGGGATTTGGGGAGGTAATATAATCTATATATAGTTATTAGTTTCTTCAATTATAATTATGTCCTCCCGATATATTTCTGTCACGGCGGCCAATCTCATTGAGACTAACCATCTGCATCCATCATCGGACAACCCGACGAACGGCTGGTCTCCATCCTTATGTCGTGGACATTCCACCCGTCCGGACGAAGCGCTTCGCTACGTTATTTATTATACGTGCGGCTAAGCATTAGAACAACCTGCCTGCGTTGGTATTTCCGTCCGATTACAATATGGGTGTCTTCAAGGCAAGAGTGAATAGGTGGCTACTGAATTAGTGCGACTTACCATCTACGACTGCGTTACCACTTACCATCAGGTGGAACGTAGTCAAGCACTAATTCAGAATAGTATAAAAAAAGAAAAACTGCGCAGAAGATACTATAGTGTACAAGTATGCGCGCAAACACATATGCACTCTCATATAATCTCATTCCTGTCACTTTCATACTCCAGTGAGACGAAGATGCAGGACCAACGGCTTTACATGCTCTCCGATGCACGGGGGTGAAACACCGCCTACTTCCCAACTCCAGGCAGTTACTGATAATTTCTTAACAGAAATACTCAATAACTAAACTTAGCCCAACGGGACTCGAACCCAGGACATCTAGATATACGGCTTTATAAGCAAACATTATACTTATATATCGTTAGCTATATACAAGTCAATAGACCTCATAAAAAGTAAAATGAGAAATTATAGGAAAAACAGTGGGGGCTAGAAGGATGTTTCTAAAATAGGTGTGTATACGGCCAAACATAATCTAAGAAAGTATTGTTTGGTCATATACACCCCTTAGTATATTATAAAAAGAAAAAGAAAATGGGGGCTGTAAGTTTGAGTAAGACTGACATATGAGATAAAGATTAAATAAATGTTTTCTGAGAAATATATTTCTATAGTGGAATGATGCTTCCTTAGATCAAAAGGCAAGATTTGCGACTATTATATTTTTTGGGTTTTAATGATAGGGCTTGTTATGAGTGTTATAAAATCTTATTTCTTCATAATTTGTAACGATGTTATTTCGTTATTTTGCCTAAAGAATCGGCTTTACTATCCACATCTGACGTTTTTGCCGTTATTGCACGAGTATATAACTTACTCAATTATTATTAAATGTAAAATAAATAAATATGTTGGGACATTAACTGTCACACAGCACCATCTAGTTACCTGATAAGCTACGAGGCTTGTGTTATTGATACTAGATAGTTGATACTCTACACATATAAAACTTTAAATACACAAATATAAACACCACCCATAACTGGACCAAAAACATTCGTGTTCATCAAACACTTCAATACCCCCAACGGTACTCGAACCCGCGACCGCTGGCACAGCAAGAAAGGTGGCACTACAAATTGAGCCAAACGTGTACATCAAATATTTTTTCGAAAATTTTACTGAAATCGTCATTATTAAGCCGAATCTATAGTTTTTGAAATTTTCGTTTGTCTGTCTGTCTATCTGCCTGACTGGGAACGCATCAGAAGAAAACCACTGGACGGATTTTGATGAAATTTGGTATAATGATAGCTAGTTATCTGGGTCAATATATAGGATACTTTTTACTGCGGGAAAATATCTCATCTCTGAGAAATCTATACTAAACCTTAAAATGTAATTAGGTATGAACCCGAACAGAGCGAGGGTGAGTCGCTAGTATGTATATAAGTTTAGTTTAAATCATTTAAGATAAATTTGAGTAGCTGGGGTTTTGTCCTCACTAGGGTTCCTCTCAACGGTTAGTTAGTAGTAGTACGTAGTAGTAACGTAGTAGCACGGTCATGAAACTTTATACACACAATATGATCTTGACTAGAGTGACATTCAAGCTTTAGTTAGTACAAATGCGACAAAAATAAAATACTAGTCTTTATTAAAGTTTTATATTTTTTCTCCAAGAAGTGTCAAATATATAACGTACTAGTGACTTACTCTCGTTTCGCTCGGATACGTAGGTACGTTTTAATTTTTTTTAGCGGAACCCTAATTCTTTTTCTATAATAAAAGTTTAAAGGAGCCTACATATGTTACTCCTTAGAACATCAGCTATCTGCTAGTGAAAGTCCCGTCAAAATCAACTCAGCCGTTTTGAAGATTAGCCGAAAAAAACAGACAGCCAGACAAAAATTAAAAAAATAAGTTTTTCTTATAAGTACCGTACATAATTTCATATGCATTCAGTAAAAAGCTGTGATTTTGACATTACAAACAGACACTTCACTTTTATTTATCTGTATACACATCTATTTATTTATATAAAAAAAAAAACTCAAAGATTTTTTGAACATAAAATTCAATGACTATAGCAACAGTATTCATGAATCATCTTCGATTTTAACCTTCGCCCCATTTACAGCTTTTACAATATACATAATATATAAGAAGTTTATATACTTTTTCTCGTTAAAACAATATCTTTAAAGAAACATTCACTTTCATAATAAGCCAATTTCATTTTATGGGAAGCCTTATTATATAATGCTTGCTTTTTTTGGAAATAACCGATTGTAATATTTTAAAATGTTTGTTAACAATAATTTTACAATTAATTTTATTAGGATAATAAATATAAATTACTAGCTACTCACCCTCGCTTCGCTTTGGGTTCGTCCCTAGACAAAAACAAATCTATCCCACGGGAACCGTACATTTTCCCGGGATGATATATAGCCTATAGCCTTCCTCAGTTAATGGGCTATCTAATGCAAAAAGAATTTTTCAAATCGGATTAGTAGTTCCTGAGATTAGCACGTTCAACCAAACAAACAAACAAACTCTTCAGCTTTATAATATTAGTATAGATTTTCTAGATAAAAAATAATACGAGTATATTCATTTTCTTTAAATACGTTCAAAATTTTAACTAGAAGTGTCTCTTCGTTATATTTCACTGTTGTTGTTATATACTTTAAATTTAATAAGCTAACATTCATTATACCTACATTATGAAATTGAAAACTGTGGAGACTTACTTAATTGATGTATGTAAAGTTTTTATTTCTATTTGTTTTATATGTAACTGAATACTAAATTTGAATCGAAATATATAATACTAGTGACTAACCCTCGCTTCGCTCGGTTAAGATCATCCCGAGATAAGATTGATCATGAACGATTTTTAAAGTATTAAAATGGATATAGTATGTTATCCGTAAGAGATAGACATATGCCATTGCGAACTTTTCTGTAGACCTATATAAGATACACAATTCCACCATACATTATTTTGTTATATATCAAAGGGCTAAACCCTTTGATATGTATACAAAAAATTAACAAATTATATATTAAAACCTTCCTCGAGAATCACTCTATCTATCGTTGAAAAATTTTGGAGTTTATCGCGAACAGACAGACAGACAAATAGACAGACGCGGTGGAGGACTTTGTTTTGTAATATGTAATGATTTACTGCGTTAATCGAACCTATTAACTCTAGTAAATTAGGTATTGACGATCTTAATAGAATCGTATATCTAGGTAGATATAAATTCGCCATTAGTACTGACCGACGATTTCAGTTGCATGTCGACGTACCAGCTTAAATCGCTGAGGTAGGCCGGCGTGAATGTAATCGGTTGGGAAGACTAACATCTATTTCTTATTTAGCCAACAGATTACAAAATGTAAGTTTTACTACTTCTTTATATGGAAATGTGTAAGAGCTCAAATTACACCTTTCGATTTACTCGAAGGAATGCAATAAAGCTTTTATATGTATACTAGTGACTTACCGTCCCTTCGCTCGGGTTCGTCTCTAGTTACGTTTTAAGGTTTAGTATAGATTTCTCAGAGATAAGATATTTTCCCGCAGTAAAAGGTATCCTATTTGTTAACCCGGATAACCAGCTATAATCATACCAAATTTCATTAAAATCTGTCCAGTGTTTTTTTCGTAATGCTTTCCCAGACCGAGAGACACAAAAATTTAAAAAACTATACATTCTAAATAAAACTATATTTTCGGATTATTTCGCGGATTTATTTAGATTTTTGGTTGCCGACGTTTCGAATGCTTTACAGCAATCATGGTCACGGGAGAGCCTAAGGTGTTAGACATCTCAAAGGCATTATATACTTGTTATAGACAGTGCCTACCCACAATTTACAAAAATGATTTTACAAAATTCAAAAAATTGCCACAATTTACAAAAATGATTTTTTTGGAAAGTATGGACTATATTAATATAAGCATATCCTATACTGTATTCACCGTTGAATAACTTTAGCTAAGTAAACCAACAGACAGTCAATCTGTTAAAGTTTTGAACCGAATTTTCGTTAGTCACTAGCCTAACTAAAATACAAGCTAAAATCAACAGTCCAGACTCATCCCGTACAAGGTCCTTAGAGGTTTACCGACTTCAATTTTGAATGTTCCAGTCCCCAGTTCGATGTACTTAACTTGTTGTACCTGTGTGGTTATGCCAATTTTAGTTAAACTTTGTTAGACGTATAGGTAGCTAGTAAATGAGTAACATCTTTTAAGATCATGCTTTGTTTTTTAATAGTTTTATTACATCCACAGGCTTTAATTGCCCGTGCCCTTTTTATACATTTTATTTTATTTTATTTTTTTGTTTGGCGATTATATTTTTTTGTTTTTTTACTTAGAACTAGCGGTACTTAAAGCTATAGATTGAATGACGTGGTCCGACACTGACTGGTAGTTATTGATGAACATGTTTTTTTTTTATAATTTTGTTTTGTTGTTTTTTTTGTTGAGGTGATTATTAGTAACTTATAATCTAGTGCTTATATCTAGGTACATACATATCTTACTAGTATATAATTTTTGTTTTTTTATATGAACTATGAATTAATACTTTTTTTTTAAGATCATGCTGCTTAAAACAATCTTAAATTTAATATCAAAATATTTCTTCTTGTTACAGTAAAACAATTTAAATTAACAAGAAAAAGGCTAGAATCTAAAAAAATACTAGTTATTTAAAATACGTTTTGTTCAAAAAAATAAATGGGGTTCAACATAACGAATTAAGCCCTGAATTCGAAGGATTCACTGGAAACCATTAAATACTGCTACTATAAGCCTTCCGACTCCATACTTAAATTAAATGATTGAAAGTAAGAGAAATGAAGCCAATAATAGGTAGTAATTATAAAAAGAAAATGAGTGCGTGTTCACTTTACGCACGGTTGAAGTTACACTTCTTTGGCAGATATCGCAATTAGATTAAAATAAAACAAAATATACATATATAATTATTATAAAATTATTAACAAGAAATATATATTTTAAAAATAATAATTATTATAAAAATAAAATATATATTTTTTAAATCATTAATAACTAGCGAATCACCCTGGCTTCGCTCGGATTCGCCTTTAGAAAAACACAAACAAACCAATCCCATGGGATCCGTACATTTTCTGGGATAAAAAGTAGCCTTTGTGTTTTTCCAGACTATATTCTATCTCTGTGCCTTTTATCCAAATCCGTTCAGCTGTTCTGGCATGAAAGAGTGGCAAAGAGTGGCAAACTTTCATATTTATAATATTATAATACGGATAAAAACTCACTTCTACGGCACTAATTTTTCCATTATATTGACTTACCCCTTAGCCCCGCCTAAAGAAGTTTGACTTCAAAAGAAACGCTTGGATATACAGTATAAATAAGTTTAGTATTTAAGCTCGAATATTTGTATTCTGAAACCCTCATACCACAAGATGACATAATCTTACCAAAGTACATGTTGACATTTCTCATTAGACGCCCGTGATAGGTATAAGGGCTTGCCGTAGGTGAATCATGAATAATTATATCATCGATTTGGTAGCAATTTGTTTATCGTGTGAGTTCATGTATTGGAATAGGGTATCCTCATTTGCATTTAAAAGCGAATTTCAGAGTGTTTTTCGTAATATTGTCTATATATTTTGCTTGTTTTAAGTTTAGAGTTTATGTCACTAAATTAGAAATAACAGTTGATTTTAAATATAACAGTTATACCGCGTTCAAAGTCCTTAAAAGTAATATTTCCACCTGTAAGGGTGGAATGAATCTCCATTCCTATAGTAGGAATTCAATTTCAACCCCTTTTGATATTTAAATACATTCAGATCGCAATATTTGCATGGCCACTCACTCTCCGAGGCAAATGTCTCTTACCACTTTAAAGCTAAAACAGTACGTATAGATGAAAATCTAACTAATTTTTAACTCGTAAAATCCACACTAATCTATACT
The DNA here is from genome assembly GCA_033884665.1 of Argynnis bischoffii washingtonia. Taxonomy (NCBI): domain Eukaryota; kingdom Metazoa; phylum Arthropoda; class Insecta; order Lepidoptera; family Nymphalidae; genus Argynnis; species Argynnis bischoffii. The sequence goes on from CM066610.1 coordinate 2,128,741, forward strand.
AATATTATAAAGCTGAAGAGTTTGTTTGTTTGTTTGTTTGGTTGAATGCGCTAATCTCAAGAACTACTGATCCGATTTGAAAAATTCTTTTTGCATTTGATAGCCCGTTAACTAAGGAAGGTTATAGGTTATATATAATCCCGGAAAAGTGAACGGGTCCCGTGGGATAGATTTGTTTTTGTCTAGGGACGAACCCGAAGCGAAGCGAGGGTGAGTCGCTAGTATTATATATGTGAAAGTGTATTTGTTTGCTTGCTTATCTTTCACGTTGAAACAGAGCGACAGATCAGCGTGATCTTTTTGTAAAGATAGTTGGACGGCTGTAGAGGGATATAAGCTAATTTTTACCGCGGGAGATTATCTCATTCTTACGAGAAATCACGTTATACTACAACAAAAAAAAATATTTATGATCAGAATTACTTGAAACTTGGTATTAATACTCTTCAATACATTAAATATATACCTATTTTAGTATTTTTCGAAATTCATCCCATAAGGGGATCAAATAGGGGGTGAAAGTTTGTATAAAAATTACCCCTTTTGTCTTTTTTGTAGTTTAAGCACGAGCAAAGCCGCGAGTTCTGCTAGTATTTAATAGTGTTTAGTGCGTTTTTTTATAACTTATAACAAACTAGCTAGGAACTAAGAAACTAGGAAAACAAAAAACCTTTCCCATGATAACCGTACATTTTCCGGGATAAAAAGTAGCCTATGTTTTATGCCAGACTATAATCTATCTCTGTGCCAAATTTCATCCGGATCCGTTCAGCTGTTCTGGCGTGAAAGAGTAACAAACATCTATACATACTGACAAACTTTCACATTTATAATATTAATACGGATGTTGTTATGTTAGTTCCTGCTACAAGTTGTGCTGTTCAATATGAGCCTTTATCAAACAGATAGGATGTAAAGTAAATAAAAATGCGATTTCCTTGAATATTTCAAATTGAATCCAGACACCATACAATTTCTAGGTTTGATAGACATGCTATTTGCTTCGAATTTATTTTCTTATATAATATGAAAACATGGTGTTTTTAAAAAAAAAAACATAGTACAATATGTAAAACTATTATTTCTCTATCTTTAAATATCGTCAAGTATATATTTTGTCCGTAACCTATATACACAATAATTATGTTTTGGGTTCGTCCCTTGATAAAAACAAATCTATTCCACGGGAATCGTACATTTTTCGGAGTGATATTATATAGCATATAGCCTTCCTCAATAAATAGGCTATCTAATGCAAAAAGAATTTTTCAAATCGGACTAGAAGTTCCTAAGATTAGCGCATTCAAACAAACACATAAACAAACTCTGCATCTTTATAATATTATTGTATTCAGCCCTTTTTAACATCCCACTGCTGGGCACGGGCCTCCCTTCAATACGAAGGGAATCAGGCCATAGTCCACCATGCTGGCCAAGTGCGGGTTGGCGGACTTCACATGTCTTTCGAAAACTTGCTAGGTTTTCCTCAGACATGCAGGTTTCCTCACGATGTTTTCCTTCGCCGTAAGGCAAATGGTAACCATGTTAGAAAGGATTCGCACATGAAAATATCAGAGGTGCGAGACCCGGGATTTGAACCCGTTTCACTCGGTTTTCCAAGTGAGCGCGTTACCACTGCGCTACCACTGATATCAATATAGGTAATATTAATATAGATAATTAAATCAATTATATTTTTTTGATATATTTATCTAAAAGAAAACTTCTTTTTATCAGTATATGCCACTTTTTTTCAATGCACTGGCAAAAATTATCAATAAATAAGGAAAAAGAGGCTATTGTATATAATATAATATGATTATATTACCCTGGTTGTTGCTGACCGTCCTCGGACACTCATAGAGAAGGACCTCAATATTTTAACCCTTAACTACAATCTGTGAAAAAAATAATACATTTCAGTTATCTATTTAGGTCAAGTGGACTCATATTTTGAAAAGAGTAATAAAAATGAATATAATACTTTTTTGTTTTGCATTGTATTCAGCCCGTTTTATAACGTCCTACTAGGACTAGGCTAGGCAGTCCTACACTTAGTAGAAGTGGGATCAGAGTCCACCACGCTGGTCAAACGCAGGTTGGCGGATTTCACATGTCTTTCGAAAACTTGCTATGTTCTCTCAGACATGCAAGTTTCCTCATGACGTTTTCCTTCATCGTAAGGCAAGTGGTAATTTTGTTAGAAATGATTCGCACATGAAAATATTAGAGGTGCGAGACCCGGGATTTGAACCTACTGCCCTCGGTTTCCCAAGAGAGCGCGTTACCAGCTCAGTGGTATTATTTCTTACATTTTTAAATATAACAAATGGTGATATTCATAATTTTAATAATATATTGTTATACAATACTAGCGACTCACCCTTGCTTCGCTCGGGTTCGTCCCTAGATACTTTTTAATAATATATATATTTATATAGCCTATAGTATTCCTCAATAAACGGGTTATCTAATGCAAAAAGAAGTTTTCAAATCTCATTAGTAGTTTCTAAGATTAGCGCGTTCAAACAAACAGACACTGCCTCTTTATAATATTAGTTTAGATTACGAAATTGCACAATTGACGGATCACTTTCTTAGAATCTTAAATCAAAGTTTTGTACGTAGATTTTCGGAGTTTTCTTCATTAACATCTTTCCACCATCAAAATGAATATTTAAAAAAAACGACTTCTAGATACCAAAAAGTAAAACTTTAAAAGAAAATAAAAATCTTTTTCTATACCCTAAATAATAATAATAACTGAACGGGCGTTTCCATTCACTCTAGATACCTAATCACAAATTTTCGAATGAGTGCCAGCCGAAAAAGCTTTAACATATCCTCCTCCTCCTTTTTGGAAGTCGGTTAAAAATTAATATTTCCCAAATGTCATGTTAATTTATAAAACCTTTATTTTAATGGTCGTGACTGGAACGTTTTGGAAAAATTAGATAGCAAGAATCAGATTTGCAAGAATATCGCAAATGCGATATTCTTGCAAATTGTCTGATTCTGACGTCGGGTTTTTAGGCACTAAACGTTAAATCTCGTTGTTTAAACACATAAATACTTAGATGTATCTATACTATAATAAAACTGTAGAGGTCGAATGTCTGTACATAGAAAAAAAATGCTAAAAACCGAGTCAGGGGGGTGTAAGAAGAGCAATAGAACCAATCCTGATTTTTTTCAATTTTTTTGTTTCTCTGTCTGTTTGTCTGTTTGTCTGTTTGTCTGTTTGTCTGTTTGTCTGTTTGTACGGGCTAATCTCCGAAGCTGCTGGACCGATTTGAATGAAATTTTGCATGGTGGTACCTTATATCCCCGGTCAACATATAGGATACTTTTCATCCCGGAAAATCAAAGAGTTCCCGTGGGATAGTTAAAAAACTACAGTAACTTATACCGCTTACTACACAAAAACTACCCATTGGATTTTAATGAAACTGTACAATAATATAGTTCATACATCAGAATAAGAAATAGGCTACTTTTTATCCCGGAAAAATATACAGTTCCCGTGGGATAGATTTGTTTTTGTTTGTCTAGAGGCGAACCCGAGTGAAGCGAGGGTGAGCCGCTATAATATTATAAAAAGGAAAGACTTTTTCGTTTGTTTATTTGTTTGTACCGAATAAGCTCTGAAACTACTGGACCAATTTAGATGAAAGGGTTAAGCCGGATAAGTATAGTGAAACGGCCTCCTAATGGCAACCTATATCGAAACTTATGTGTCAATAAGTGCTTGATGTAGAAAAGCGATTTATACGAGTTCACTGTCGTACTCCGCTTTGACCTTGAGATATAAAGGAAATGAGCGTAACTATGACTTTCGTTCAAAAGGACATATCTCGAAAACCTTCAAAGCTAGAAACTTAAAACTAAGGCGAGGTTTTAGGTAACCTTTGAAAGCATATTATATTTTCTTAAGACTTTTTTAAATAATAACAACCCTTTTTTAATAATAAAATAATCTATCTATCTATTTATACTATAACAAAAATGTAGAGGTTGGATGTCTGTACATAGAAAAAAATGTTAAAAACCGAGTCAGGGGGATGTTAGAAGGGCAATAAAACAAATCCAGATTTTTTTCTAATTTTTTGTTACTCTGTCTGTCTGTCTGTTTGTACGGCCTAATCTCCGAAACTGTTAGACCGATTTATCGAAAATTTTGTATGGTGGTACCTTATATCCCCGATCAATATTTAGGATACTTTTCATCCCGGAAAATTAAAGGGTTCCCGTGGGATAGTTAAAAAACTATAGTAACTTATACAGCTTAGTACACAAAAATACTGATTGGATTTTAATAAAACTTTACAATAATATAGTTCATACATCAGAATAACAAATAAGCGATTTTTTATTCCGGAAAAATGAACGGTTTCCGTGGGATAGATTTGTTGTTTAGAGGCAAACCCCAGTAAAGCGAGGGTGAGCCGGTGAGATTATATATACTCCTGGGTATGTACGTAGTGCGGGTAATGTGCGTATGGCGGGTAATGTGTGTAGGTTAGGTAATGTGTGTATTGCGGGTAACGTGCGTATGGCAGGTAAAGTGCATAGGGCGGGAAACGTGCGTAAGGCGATAATAGTGCGTAGAGTGGGTAAAGGGCATAGGGTGGGTAATGAGCGTAGGGCGGGTTTAGTGCTTAGGGCGGGCTACGTGGGTAGGGCGGTTAAAGTGCGTAAGGAGAAGGGGGGGGGGGGGCTTATATGTGTGGGGCAGTCAAAGTGTGTAGCGAGGTCAAAGTGCGTAGGGCGATAAAGTGCGTAGTGCGGGTACAGTGCGTTGGTCGGGTATGGTGCGTGATATAAATCTGTTTTTGTTTGTTTACAGGCGAACCCGAGCATAGCGAGGGTGAGTCGCTATAATATTATAAAAAGGAAAGACTCTTTTATTTGTTTGTACCGAATAAGCTCTGAAACTACTGGACCGATTTAGATGAAAGGGTTTAGCCGGATAAGTACAGCGAACCAGCTCCCTAATGGCAACCTATATTGAAACTTATGTGTCAATAAGTGCTTGATGTAGAAAAGCGATTTATACGAGTTCACCATCGTATTTCGCTTTGACCTTGAGATATGAAGAAAATGAGCATAACTATAACTTTCGTTCAAAAGGTCATAACCAAACTATAGAGGTCGAATATCTGTACATAGAAATAAAATGCTAAAAACCGAGTCAGGGGGATGTAAAAAAAGAAATAGAACAAATCCAGTTTTATTTTTCAAATTTTTTGTTACTCTGTCTGTTTGTCTGTTTGTACGGGCTAATCTCCGAATCTGTTGGACTGATTTAAATAAAATTTTGCATGGTGGTACCTTTTATCCCCGGGCAACATCTTAGATACTTTTCATCCTGAAAAATTAAAGAGTTTCTGTGGGATAGGTAAAAAACTGTAGTAACTTATACAGCTAAGTTCACAAAAACTACTGATTGGATTTTAATGAAACTACAGTAATATAGTTCATACACCAGAATAAACAATAGGCTACCTTTTATCCCGGAAAAATGTACGGCTCCCGTGGAATAGATTTGTTTTTTCTAGAGGTGAACCCGAGCGAAGCGAGGGTGAGCCGCTAGTAGTAAATAAAATTACAAAACGTTAAAACAAGAATGTGCCTTTGTGAGTGAAATAAAATAATTTTTGTTCCTAAGCTGTATAATCTCAATTTCTTTTTTAACTATTTAGCCGTAAAAATATTTTTTTCATCTTCATATATGTACATGTATGGAATTTTTGAGCCAAATTTCTTTTTGGTTGATGAGATAACATTAAAGTGGCTATGACATACGGACAGATGGAAATTATAAGAATTCTGCTTTTGCCTTTTAGCAATAGATCTATGTGAAATTATAAGTTAGATATATCATTATTATCACAAAATGAACCCACTACCATAGAGGTTAAACAACCTCTAAGCCAGATGAGCAAACAGAATTTTCATATTTAAAAAAAAATCATTGGAAATTTTCGTCATTAAAAAAAGCTGCCAAAGGGGACTTATAAAAAGAAAGAACACATCAAAGTTAGAAGCGCAATCACTTAAAGTTAAGTTAAAGGCAGTATGAGAAACGGTACTGGCTTAACAAATGGCAAACTTTGTTTGCACTCGAAGAAAACATATTTCTCTTGTTAAAAACTCAAACGATCATTAGTATACTGCTTTAGGAATGAAACTCCTAAATGTTGGAATTTACTTACATCTATTGCTTTGTCAATACTTTTAAAATGTACTTGGTAGCCGATGGCACCAAGTTTTAGGAGTGGTAAGCTATACATATAATAAAATTCCTAAGTTGAATCTGTACATTAAATATTATTTGGAAAATCTTATTGAATTAGTCATTATTATCGATACCGAGGCCGAATATATAGTTTTCAGAATTTTTGTCTGTCTGTTTGTCTGCCTGATAGCTGGTTAACCGGGTCAACATATAGGATACTTTTTTACCCTTAAAAAGTTCATAGGGCAAACCCGAGCGAAGCGACACTGAGTCGCTAGTTTTATTATATAATATTAACTTAGAATATAATATTATTTTGTGTATTTGTTTGAACATACTACTGAAACTACGACTCGGATTTGATAAATTCTTTTTGTGTTGTAAAGCCAGTTTTGCAAGGAAGGTAAGCTTTTTAGTATGTCGTGTTGAACCTTAGGAATGAAGTTATCATGTTCGTACATAAATAAAATATGCGAGCATAGCCACTTCGAAATCTAAACCTATTTTAGTCACGGCGACCTAATTGACTCTGATCAACTGTGCATATATTATCATTATAATGCACAAATAAGTGCTCAGACACAAGTATTCTCTCTTTTCCATCTCACTCTCATATTCTGGTGTAGTGACAACTCGACATGACTGATAGAGATAAGGTACAAGAACAACAGCTTAATGTACTCTCAGAGATGTATGCACACACCGCCAACGTCCAGATCCGCGTTACCACAGTTTTCCTTACAGAAAACCCCAATAACTAGAGACTCAGACCTAAGATCTCTTGATTTAAAGCCGTACATGCTTGCTGCTAGGCCTATATCATTATTGTAGTAAACCAATGACAATACACATTTACATATAACGATAACAGTGTATGTTCATTTGTAGTTTCCTATCTCTAGAATGCTTCGACACGTATGTTAGTTTACTGAATGGAAATTACAAGTTTCGATGTAACATAATGGCATACATATCTATGTATGTCATTATGTTACTTCGTAAATGTATCAGTGGTGTAGTGGCTAGCATGTACGGCTGCACACCTGGAAGTTCTGGGTTCGAGTCCCGGGTCATGCCGAGCTTAGTTATTAAGTCTTTTTGTATTAAATCAAAATGTACTTTTATAGGCACCTTTGAATCGTCACTTTTATATTTTTAAAATTTAAATTATATGTCAGTATGTACGTGCGTGAGGAATCTACCACCGACTCGGAAGATAGTTCTGATGAGAAGAGCCGGCGAGAAACTCAAGAGTTGCTCTTTAAAAATAATTTTATTTTTATTTTATTTTGTGACTAGCGTCTCACGCTCGCTTCGCTCGCGTTCGTCCCTAGGTTCGTTTTCACGGCTAGCTATGTTTACATATAAATAATAGCTTGCTACTTCTAACACATTCATTTAAATTATATAGCGATTTACCCTTGATTCGCTCGGGTGCGTACGCCGTACGCGGATTTTGTTCATAATTTCAAGGGTTTTAATTTTTTTCGCGGAACCCTGTTTCTTTTTCTAAAACAAAAGTAGCCTAAGTTACTCTTTATAACAGCAGCTATCTACCAGTGAATGTTCCGTCAAAGTCGGTCCAGCTGTTTCGGAGATTAGCCGGAACAAACAGACAGACTTTTCTGCATTTTTGTTATTAAAACCTAAGTGCATAAGTGCATGAACCGTAGGTGTTATGGGCGACAGGTGCTGCTTTCCATCAGGTGGTCTGGCTGCTCGTTTGTCACTGAATGTCATAAAAAAAAAAACAGACAGACAAAAATTGTAAAAAATGTTGTTTTGGTATATGTACCGCGTATACATCCATATATGTTTAGTAAAAAGGGGTTATTTTAATATTACAAACAGACACTTCAATTTTACTTATCTCTTTAAATGTAATGTAATAATTTAATAGAAGCCTAACGTCAAAGAAAGGGCTTTGATAAAATTTATTCTCATAATAAAGTTTTTATTCATTTTATTATTTTTTAAATCAATAAAAAAATATAACGGATACAAATCTTATGCCTTCTTTTTGTAACTTTGTGTTATGAATAAGAGAGCATTTATATCGTGCCGTATAATTTAAGATTTATTGGTTCGAGCTCAACAGGTACATTCAGATTAGAAAAGTTAGAGTTCTTGTTTTTTTGTGTATTGTATGAGTAAATAATATAATGTTAGACCCAGTTTATACCTATGCATTTTAAATTTTATATAATTGACTTAGCAAGTTTTCGAAAGACATGTTTAGTCCTCCAACTCGCACTTGATCGGCGTGGTTGACTATAGCCTGATCACCCCCATTTTGAAAACCCTGGACGTACTAAGACATTAAAAAGAGCTACATACATACAGACATAGATACATATTTGAATCAATCGTAGAGAGACCGTTTATGTCGTAAGTACTACACTACCCTAAAATTAACCCTAAAATTTTAGTTATGCGTCGGTTATAAGGCTTCTTTCCTCAAACTTGTTCCACCCTTTAAAGATGATCTTTTCATATTTCTGGTAAAACATAAAATAAAGTATAACACACAAACAGAAAAACACACGAGTAATTCTACAAGGGGTTTTCTCTTTAAATATATGGATTTCCCTATAAATATGTAAAATATGTATTTGACGACACGTTTGGCTCAGTTTGTAGTAACCCTACTTGCTGGGTTCGAGTCCCGCTAGAGGCATTCATTTGTGTGACGAGTACTCCAGTTATGGGTGTTTATATTTATAATATGTATGTATTTAAAGTTATATATGTCTAGTGTATCAACTATCTAGTATCCATAACACAAGCCTCGAAGCTAGATAGCTAGGTACTGTATATTAATGCCCATATATATCTATTGTTAAGTATATTATATATATATATATATATATATATATATATATATATATATATATATATATATATATATATATATATATATATATATATATATATATATGCCTTTGAAATTAATTTTCTTTCGCAATATTCATCTAGACGAGCAGCTTTAAGCACATTTTTCCATTTGTTTCTTTATTCGTATATACATAAATATGGCGTTATTTCACCCTCGGGTCATAAACAATGTATGTAAATAATGAGAAAGACCTTCTAAAGCCCGCAAAATCTTAATATGTGTTGAGATATTTATCTATGCCTTCGTATGTAATGAAGTAGTAATGTACCTTAAATATGTTTGGCCTACTTCAAAAAAGGAGGTGGCAATAAATTCGAGACCTTTATAACGTGTGTATGTCCATGATATCTTCGCCAATTCTTTTTGAGACGATTGTCATGGTTCTGTTTTTAACTGGTAGGTTATATAGGGATTTAAACGTTCCCACGGAGTTAGTTCACTTTGTTGTGGTGAGGCGGCTTATTAGCGTCCGGAAACCATGTCATACTGGGAGGTGGCCCACTTCGGTGGGTGTACCGTGCGGGTTGCTTCTGGTACTTCTCTGATAGCAGAGTGGACCATAGGAACAGCCCTATGGACCCCATGAAGTAGACCACAACAATGTGGCCTGCTTCAGCAGGTTAACAGATTAGGTACGTTATGAAAAAAAGTCAATTATAACAGGGGAAAAAATTGTTTAAAGCCGCTGTGCCTCATGGGTCAAAACTTAATTATTTTATATCTTATCTACAAACATGGATGTTTGTTTTTTTAAGTTCGTCTTGCTTTCATTACGGTATGATGTATCTAAATGATTATTTTCATAGACATACTTATTGGTTATAAAAGAACCTAGCATAGGTTCTTTTTACCTTTTTACCTAAAGTGTGCAGAGTAATACGCGAGCTATTGTGAAGGCATAAGTGCAAAAAGTGAACTAAAATGATGGAAACTCGCGTTATCAAGACGAATCTAAAGACTCAAAGTCATTTTAAAATCACTCAAATTTAATTTTGCGGTTTTGGGGTTAGGAGGGGTAACATAAGGTCGGACATACAAACATACAAATAGACCCAAGTCAAACTTTCCTATAATATCGCCGTAAAAGAACAAAAAGACCGGACACTTGCTATAAATATAATACAGTAAAAATATAAATATAATGTACAAGCCGCCTAATTATTCACTGGTTTAGAATGTTTTATCCCTCGTATACGTACATACATTCTACGTACAGGCAAAGTAATACGTATGTGAACATTAGTATCTTCCAACAAATCCAACTTTTTACGAGTTTGAGATGAAAATTTCTGTTCTATAATACTTCTGGTTATTAAAACGAACAAGCTAATGAGACACGTTGGAATAAAGCAAAATATTTCAACGATTTCATTTTAGTTTTGCGTTAATCTTATTGAAATATATATACATTATTATCGATACAGAGGCCGATTCTTTAGTTCTTAGAATTTTTGTCTGTCTGTCTGTCTGTTAGTGAGCGTATCACGGAAAAACTACTGGAGGGATTTTGATGAAATTTCGTATTGAGATAGCTGATTGTTCGGTTCAACTTATAGAATACTTTTTACTGCGGGAAAATATATTATCTCTGAAAAATCTATATTAACCATTAAAACTGTTAAAAATTTCAATAACGTCCAGCTATTTTTGCGTAAAAGAGTGACAAATATACACACACAAACATATATGTGTTGTATTACTTTTGGTCATCATAATATCATACTCTTACCAACCCAGCTCCTCCAGGAATCTCAGCAATCTCTTTGTCTTGCTGAAAACCTCCGGGAGTGTACTAGGGTTGCCAAGATGTTGAGCCCCATCATCATAATATCATATTTTTTTAATTATTTTTGGACAGCATAGTTCTAAGTAATAACAAAATTAATGAGCAGTCCTTGTGTTAATATGAATTGAGTTCTTATATCTCGGAAATGGTTTTAACGAATTGGATAAATGTTTTTTGTTCTTTTTTTGAATTTTGGACATTTGGATTTTGTATTTAGATAAGGTTTTACATTTTAAGTTCATCTATATAGGTGTATTTTCCCCAATTATGTTTGTTCCGAAAAAACACCATGCGAAGTTTCACCCAGGTACATATATATTACTCTAAGTTATCATTTATTTACTTAGAACATGTATATTACGTATAATTTAAGACAATTATTATTACAAGACGAATTTCAAGACTGCTACAAACACTGAATTTCAAACATTCAAAATATTCATGCGACTCAACAAAAACTCTACTACTGTTTGATCCTACATTTTACTCATAGTAATTCCTATCCCCTATTTTTATTCAGACAATAGGAAAAATTATTATATTTCGATCGAACAAAAGGGTATAGAATGGAAATTTATTATTACAGAAACTAATTGAATGAGGTACCCATTTAATGCATTCTTGCAAAAAATAGTAATTACAGTTCTGAACTCAGATGAAAGCTCTTCGCGATAAATAAGTATTGAAGTTAAGCTCCAGCTGAATGGGAAACAGCCGTGAAGAAAAGATTTCTTACTTCCTTAACTATTAGCAATTTTCAACGGGCATCTAGATAATTTAATTTTTAGTTTTGATACTCTACTTAGAAAATCTGAAAAAATATGGTAAAATATTCAATTGTTTTTAATAATTTGCCTAAATAAATAATAAGCGCTAAGCCCTTTTCAATATTAAAACGTAAACTCAAAACAATATAGAGAAGCTGATTGTTAATAATTTAGTCATGTTTCTCGATCATTTCTCTTTAAGATTGTAATTTCTTTTTTAATTTTATTAAAATGTAACAGTAATCTAATTATACGTGAAATATATTCTTTAAACTATACAGCTAAATTCAATTGAATTGTCTGTTTCTAATGTCGAAATAATAATTCAAATAAAATTAAAAATAATTCATTATAAAAAAAATTGTTGAAAATTTGTTTGTTTGTTCCAGTTAATCTCCGAAAAGGCTGGACTGATTGCGATAGGGTTTTCACTGGCAGATAGCTGATGTTATAAAGAATAATTTAAGCTCCTTTTGTTTTAGAAAAAGAATTAGGACTCCGCTCAAAAAAATGAAAACGTACTTAGGGACGCACCCGAGCGAAGCGAAGGTACGAGTAAGTAAATAAATGATCTCTAATCCCAATATTCATAATACTTTCTTAGATTTATTAGTTGTGTATAAGTATCGTGGTCAAGCGGCCAAAGTGTGAGATTGACTATTGACTGGTGTTTTGAATTCCGGATTTTACTTTTTTTTTTGTATTTATTCAAGTTTTTAGTTTTTTTTGTCTTTAAGCCAAATTAAAAAAAAAAGTACTTTTAACCAAAAACTTTTTTTTATGAGATGCAGTGACAAACGAGCAGACAGACCACCTGATGGAAAGTAGTAAATGTCGCCCATAACACCTACGGTTCATGCACTTAGGTTTTACGTACCGTTTTACGTTTACGTAACAAATAAGCAGAACCACAGGTGCGTTGTCACTGTGAGGACTAAGATGTTATGCCTCTTGCCTGTAATTGCGCTGGCTACCTTATCCTTCAAACCGGAACACAACAATGCAATCATTGTTGCTTGGCGGCAGAAATAGATAAGGGGGTGGTACCCATCCAGTCGGACTCCTCTGGCTTGACAGAGTCCTACCACCGGTAGGAAGCTCCGAGCGAAGCTCGTTTACCCAGGTACTAATATCTTAATTCTATCTATAATCGATCGCCATGCGATAACCTACGTTAGTGAGAAGGGCATTCATTTTTATTTTTTTTATTTATTAGGTTAAGTAAAGAGTAATCTAATATATTATATAGAAAATACCCAAATGAAAACATTAAAGTGTGTTAAAATGAAATTAAGGGGCTGATTTCACCCAATCAAATCTATGAGTCGACAAATAAATTAATAGAAAAAAAACACATTGTTATAGATCGTGACGGTTTTATTAATTACATTGTTTATCTTCTATACATATATAATAAAATTCTGAGTCGAATCTGTACATTAAATATTTTTTGCAAAATCTTATTTAAATAGCCATTATTATCGATACAGACATCGAATCTATAGTTTTTAAAATTTTTGTCTGTATGTCTGTCTGGGAACGCATCACGAGAAAACTACTGGACAGATTTTGATGGAATCTGGTTTAATGATAGCTGGCTATACTGGTCAACATATACGATACTTTTTACTGCAGGAAAATATCTCATCTCTGAAAAATCTATCTCTGAGAAATCTACTTAAGTTAAAACGTAAGTAGGGACGGACCCAAGCGGGGCAAGGGTGATTCACTAGTATCTGTATACGAACTTCAATAATTTTTCAAAAATACTTCACAGAGCCAAAACATTTTATCGCTGAAAGTGATTGAATGATATTTTTAAACTCCATCTATTTTTGTCTATACGAGGCGTATTTTGAAGCACATTGAAAAATCTTCAGCCTGAAATAATCTTGGATCAGTGAGTTTTCAGCGGCACCGTAAATCAAAGTTCAACAATAAGATAGGAGTCCTCTGGGACAAAGCCGAGCTGTCGTGGAATGTGAGATTTCGCAAGTTTTAAACGAAAGCGGATATGTGGGCGATGACACCTATAGGTACATTTAATAAAATTCTGAGTCGAATCTGTACATTAAATATTTTTTGGAAAATCTTATTAAAATAGAGGTAGTCTATAGTCTTCCGAGTCTATAGTTTTTAGAATTTTTGTCCTTCAGGCTGGGAACGTATTACGAGAAAACCACTAGACAGACTTTAGTAAAATTTGACAAACATTCTAAAAACTATAGTTTCGGCTTCTGCATCGATAACAATGCCTATTTCAATAAGATTTTCCAAAAATTATTTAAAGTACAGATTCGGCTTAGTTAGAATTTTATTATATGTGTAGATTTATTTTACTTTGGGGAAATATCTCATCTCTGAGAAATCTATACTTACCGTTAAAACGTTGTCAGTTGTGGGTCGCTAGTTTACAAATAAATAGACAAATACAAAACCTAGATATCATTTGAAAATAATTAAAAAAAATGTCGGTAAAAGTGTAAAATAAGGTATTTTAAAGTATCTTATTCAAAAATCCTTCACTTTTATATTGCCATTATAAATAAAATGAACTAAATACAAATATTAAGTAACCCCTTATGTCTTGAACCACATAACTAAGATATTACCAATACAGTACAAACAATGCAATATAGTCCTTATATCATTACATTAAGAGCTATATAGACTGCATTTATATGGGTGTGTGTTTAACAAGCATTACAGACATCTCTGACAGAGGTAGATATATGAATAGAGCAAATGTGGAATTATTTTAAACTGAAATGACTTACTATAGAAGTTCGCACATTCACATACAAAAACGACATGTTTTCATAACTTTGAACATACGGCATTCAATTGAAGTTAGCATGTAGTTACATCTTCGACGACACGTTTGGCTCAGTTTTTAGTGATCCTACTTGCTGCGCCAGCGGTCGCGGGTTCGAGTCCCGCTGGGGGCATTCATTAATTTGTGTGATGAGCACGAATGTTTGTACTCCAGTCATGGGTGTTTGTATTTATAATATGTATGTATTTAAAGTTATATAATATGTGTAGTGTATCAACTATCTGGTATCCATAACACAAGCCTCGTAGCTTACCATGGAACTAGATGGTGCTGTGTGTTAATGTTCCAACATATTTATTTATCTTCATTTAATAGCTTTGCTTAAGTATACTTTATAGTACGCAATGGGAAATGATTTTTCAACATGATTACCACTTGCCTTATGGTGAAGGAAGACATCGTGAGGAAACTTGCATGTCTGAGAGAACCTAACAAGTTTTCGAAAGACATGTAACGTCTGCCAACCAGTACTTCGGTGGTGGACTATGGCTTGATCCTCTCAAATCAAGGAAGTGCCCATTAGTGGAACATCAAAAAGTGTCAAATGGCTAATGAAATGCGAGAATAAGGCTAAAATCTTTAGCGAACAAACTGTTACAAAATAATTAAGTGTCTGTCATGTCATGTTTTAGAGAATCTAACAAGTTCACGAAAGTCTTCTCATTCGACGTGACATTGGCGAAGTAATCTGTGTTCAACTGGCAAGCTTTGAAGCTATTCACAAGATAATTGAATGGCATTGAAATTTACGACAGATGTGTCATCACATTGCTTATTGATCCAAAGTTTTTATTACAGAATTATTGGATTCCAAATATCAATTTTATTGGTGTAAAATATACGTTTTTCCTAAAAATGCCTAGAAATGAATTTTATCTATAAACTAGCGACTCACCCTCGCTTCGCTTCGGGTTCGTCTCTAGACAAAAATAAATCTATCCCACGGGAACCGTACATTTTTCCAGGATGATATATAGCCTATAGCCTTCCTCAATTAACGGGCTGTCCAATGCAAAAAGAATTTCTCAAATCGGATAAGTAATTCCTGAGATTAGCGCGTTCAACCAAACAAACAAACAAACAAACTCTTCAGCTTTATAATATTAGTATAGATGTATATACACCTTAAAAATCAAAGTTTTTTTTGAAATAGAAGAAAAAACTTTTTACTGTAAAGTATAACAAGTATTAGTTATTTAAACAATTAAGCACTAAGACATGTGACGTCTGCCAAGAGTCAAGACACACTCCTTAGCTATGGTCTCATCCTCGTATTGAAGGTAGACCCATGACCGTCAATGGGATGTTAAAATAGGTTGAGTACCTATGCACATAGAATTCACGACGTTCTCTGATCTGGTTTGTGATACTTTAAATGATCAGAAAGGTTTATAGATCTGCCTAGTACTTGATTGCATAAAACATATAAGAAAGCCCTAAATTTCCCTTTAAAATATATCCATTTTGCGATTCATCATTTAGTATAATATGTATTGAGTTACTTTCTAGAGAAAACGTAATGCTAATTAAAACATACAGTAAAAATTCTCTTTAATTAAGATATGTTTTAACCCGCTTTTTTCCTAAAAAAATTTTTTGGAAAATAATAATTTTAATAATAACTATTTTTTTTGTTTATTCATTTATTCACATTATATATTAATTCCTTCACAATCTACTTGTTTTTGTTATATATTTGTATACTAGCTATTGTTTCTGGTTTTGTTTAAGTGTAAAGTAAAAAAAAAATCACATATTACCTATGTTATCCATAAAGAAGGTTATATCTATATAAATAAATTACATTCGAAATATCTCAAATTGTTGAATATCACTCCGTGTATATTATTATCTATACATATAATAAAACTGTAGAGGTCGAATGTCTGTACATAGAAGAAAAAATACTAAAAACCGGGCCAGGGGATGTGAGAAGAGAAATAGAACAAATTCAGATTTTTTAATTTTTTTTGTTTCTCTGTCTGTTTGTCTGTTTGTACGGGCTAATCTCTGAAATTGTTGGACCAATTTAAATGAAATTTTGCATGGTGGTACTTTATATCCTCGGTCAACATCTTAGATACTTTTTGTCCCGGAAAATTAAAGAGTTAAAATATAGATTCGTTTTTGTTTGTTTAGAGGCGAACCCGAGCGAAGCGAGGGTGAGCCGCTAGTTATCTACATATATAAAAATAAACGAGGAAAAAAATAGTTCAGTACCTTTTTCTCTTCTATTTGTCAACTGATTTTCTTTTTTTTTTTATTTTTTTATTTTGTAGCTATTGATGACCTTTAAGGTCATGAATAAAAACTGAAAATTTGAAAACAAGTATTTTTTTATATAATGACTAATATTTGATTCTCACAAACTTGAATGTATATAATACTAAACTTATATATATATATATATATATATATATATATATATATATATATTATATGCTATGAACGTACAAAACTAAATTTATTTTAGACATGTTTTATTTGGTATTTTAAAATAATACAACCTGCATAGAGTACATGCAACTTCCATTAACGGATAAAAACAACTTTCCTCCTCGAAGCATCAAAATAAACTTACATTTCGCTATACCAGTTCCCCTTTTATTTATGAAAGCTTCGCCACAAGCTTCCCTGAAAAGATCTTGAAACCTCTAAGTCTTTAATAATTTATTATTTAAAAAAAAACCATTTATATTTACTTTAGTTCTTCTAAAGACAAACAAGACAAGAAATATATAAATAATAGTTTTTACCAAAGATTATAGGACATTTTAAATTAAACTATCGTTTCGGATTGATAGGTCGGTTGCTGTAAGGCATTCCAATTTTTTTTTTAAATCTTTATTTTTTACATGGGGTGACATAGTCGATGTCATCATGACATTGACTATGTCACCCCGACAGCATCTAACTTAATAATAATCTAAAGTAAATAAAACTAAATACAATTTCATCCATGGTGCAACTTGACTAACATAATCGCATTGCTTGAGAGTGGCACTCGAAATCGACATCGAATTTGGAAATGTCGGGAACCAAAAATCAAAATAAATCCGCGGAAAAATCTAAATAGATAGTTTTATGTAAACGTTTACGTTTTAACGTTTAGTGAAGATTTTTTCAGAGATGAGATATTTTCCCGCGGTAAAAAGTATCCTATATGTTGACCAGCTATCATCATAACAAATTGTATCAAAATCTGTTCAGTGGTTTTCTTGTGATACGTTCCCAGAAAGACTGATGGACAGATACACAGACAAACAGACAACAATTCTAAAAAGTATATTAAGATTTGGCCTCTGTATCCATAACAACGACTATTTCAATAAGATTTTCTAAAAAATATTGAATGTACAGATTCGACTCAGAATTTATATATACATAGTAAGTACTCTAGTAATAAAATCTCTTTTGTTAAATTGATTGTTTGGATTCAAAACTATATAAATGTCCTAAATGTTTTTCTTTTCAACTTTAAATGAAACTTTGAACTATACTCTATTCAATACAAGAGCTATATCAAAATCGAACTACTCTGTAAAAAGTTAAGCGTGGCCATACTTAAAAAAACGCGTCACTTTTCGAAACTCCGTTACTTTTCATCGGTAAAAACTAAAAACAGCCTGCATTCACTTTTCCATATAAAACAGGGGTAAATTTTCGGTAACTAAAATTCATACTAGATCTAAATTACCCACAGTTACTTTAGGACCATACGACATCGTAACTATGAATAAATATATTTAAACATATACATAATATGTTTAAGGTACGGTTTGCAGGTAGAAACTACTAGTCATTAGTAAGGGTCAGAGTGTAATGGATGGCGTAAAAGGATCTACGAGAGATTCATTTCAAAGCTAATGCCATATGATTTGTTTGAGCGATGAATTATATGCTTAATGTATGTTGTTTGTAGACTCATGTAACAGCTAAACTAAATTAGAATATTTTTAAGTTATATATTCTAACAATAAATATTTCATAACTTAAATTAATTTTTTATTAAATATTTTTTTTAATTTATGGGAAACGAATATGAATAGAATTAACCTATTTATAGTAAAAAAAACTGTCTCCAAAATTATTTTATTGATAACACTAAAGCTCGTCAATAGCTACTTAACAAAAAAAAGGAAATGAAGGAGTCGGACTCGCATGCGAAGGGTTCCGTGCCATTATCTATAAAAACGGCAAAAAAATCATGTCCGTTGTATGGGAGCCCCCCTTAAATATTTGTTTTATTTTTATTTAATTATTTATTTTTAAAGTAAATATATAACTAAATATTCTGTGAATATTTCAAACGTCTACCTGTTGCCGTTATCAATATAGAGCAAAAAAATTACGTTTGTTGTATGGGAGCCTCCTTTAATATTTATTTTATTCTGTTTTTTAGTATTTGTTGTTATAACGGCAACGGAAATACATCATCTGTGAAAATTTCAACTTTATAACAATCACAGTTCATGAGATACAACCTGGTGACAGACAGACAAACATACAGATAGACGGACGGCGAAGTCTTAGTAATAGGGTCCCGTTTTACCCTTTGGGTACGGAATCCTAAAAAGAAAATCGGTTGACAAACGGAGTAGAAAAAGATACTGAATTATTTGTTCTTGCTTATTTATGTATATACGTATAGTATATGTATATAATTTTACAATAATGTATGGAAGTCTGCCCGATTTGTTGACATTTATGATTACTGCTTCGCTCCCTTGGGTAGTAGAATGATGATATATAGCCTACATATACCCTTTTTCAATAAACGGGCTATCTAATGCAAAAAGAATTTTTCAAATCGAATAAGTAGTTCCTGAGATAAACGTGTTTGGACAAACAAACAAACAAAAAAAACTCTGGCTCTTTATAATATTAGTTTAGACTAGCGATTCACCCTCGCTTCGCTCGGGTTCGTCCCTCGGTGCGTTTTCATTTTTTTAAGCGGAACCCTAATTCTTTTTCAAAAATTAAAATAGCCTAAGTTTCACCTTATAACATCAGCTATCTGCCAGTGGAAGTTCCGTGAAAATTGGTCCAGCCGTTTCGGAGATTAGCCGGAAAAAACAGACAAAACATTTAAAAATTGTATTTTTCTTATATGTATAGTTTTTATACACTTTTATTATATGCATTTAGTAAAAAGTAAGTACTTTGACATTACAAATAGACACTTCAATTTTATTTATGTGTATAGATTAAGGATATTATTTTTTTCAACTCGAATACTAGTACCAGAGATCTGCATATTTACATAAACGCCTATATTTTACCTTTAAAATATTCTTATGTACTATTTTTTATCATTATATAAGTACTCAGTACTTAGACGACCGTTGTTTTTTTGTAAAATCGTGTTTCTTCGAAAAATATATAAAATTGTTTTTATTTTTCATAGAAAACATATAGATAAACTCAAAAAGCCAAATCTATCTAAATATAAAATTTGATCCAAATCGTTAGAGCCGTTTCCGAGATACACGAAATAAATTTATATGTTTTTTTAATATTTAAGTATTAATTTATATTTATAAGTAAAAATTTCTAGAATTTAACAAAATAAATTAGAATGATGTATTTGAATGTTGAAATTTGTATCCAAATCCGCCTCCAATTTGTGGGATCAAATTATATATTAGCGCTACTAAAACCAATGCTTAGGCCACTAAAATACATGCAAATTTAAACTTGTTTTGTGTTTATAAATATATTAGCGACTCACCCACGCTTCGCTCAGGCTGGTCCTTAGGCACGTTTTAACAGTTAGTGATTCCCATACAATTTAAACATCTCTGAACTTTTCGATTTTATCCAACTGATGGCAGTGGTACCCCAGTAGTAACGCGCTCGCTTGGGTAATAGAGTGAAGCGAGTTCAAATCCCGGGTCTCGCACCTCTGATATTTTCATGTGCGAATCATTTCTAACTTGATTATCACTTGCCTTACGGTGAAGGAAAATATCGAAAGGAAACCTGCATGTCTGAGAGAACCTAGCAAGTTTTCTAAAGACATGTGAAGTCCGCCAATCCGCACTTGGCCAGCGTGGTGGACTATGGCCTGATTCCCCTCGTATTAAGGGAGGCCCGTGCCCAGCAGTGGGACGTTAAAAAGGGCTGAATAAAAACATTTTTGGGATTTTCCTATTTTTTTTATACTTAAAACGCCCCTGAAACACCCCCAACAAAACGAAAAAAGAATTATTAAAATTGGTCTAGTCGTTTTTGAGTTTTAGCAAGACTAACGAACAGCAATTGATTTTTATATATAAGATAGATTCTTTGGAATCACACAATATTATTACATCGAAAGTAATACATTCTGTGTTTATAACTTTTTCAAGTTATAACAGCTCAATTAATTGTGAAATTTAGCTTGTCGAATTTATTTTTAGAATCCCGTATGTAGACAAATATAGAACACTTTTATTTCTTCATGTCCCTATCCGTATGTTACAGCCATTTTATTATGTTTTAACGTTTAGTATACTAAACGTGATTTCTTAGATATAAGATATTTTCCCGCAGTGAACCGTATTCTATATATTGACCCGGATAACCACCTATCGTCATACCAAATTTTCTTAAAATCTGTCGAGTTATTTTCTCGTGATACGTTCCTAAACAGACAGACACAAAAATTCTAAAAAGTATGGATTCGGCCTCTGTATAATGTCTATTTCAATAAGATTTTCCAAAAAATATTTAATGTACAGATTCGACTCAGAATTTTATTATATATATAGGTTGAAGTTCATAAGTGATGAAAGAGATCTCATGCAAACCGCCAGACAGTTCTGTAGTCAAATTAAGAAAAATAAACAATAAGGGTAGCATTTATACAACTGAATTGTTAAAAACAAACTCTCCAATAATCACTCCATAGTATTTCCATAACCTTCGACTTAGAGCTTATTTGGTTAATTTTCACAAATCCCATATAATATTATGGGTGATCGAATGAGCTTTTGCAGTTTGTAAAACTGTAGTTGAACGAAGAATTTGCTAAATAATATATTTTTATTATTCTAATTCTATTTTTATGGAAAAAAATAGTAATTAATATATTAATACTAGCAACTTACCTTTACGTCGCTCGGTGCGTCCCTTAGCTTAACCGGTTAAGATACCCATAAAAGACAAACCTCCAAAGAAAAAATCTTTTTTTTTTCGACAAGAATCTGCGCAAGCCTATACAGGATATCTTACTAGAGTTTCATCATAATCGGATCAATAGTTTAGGTAAGCATAAAGGACAAACATATGAACATACATTTTTATTTATATATAAAAAGATTAAGAATTAGGTTCCTACATTTTAATTTAAAATTAATAATTATTATTAAGGACGAGGTACGTTTTAACAGATAGTATGAAATAGATAGAGTATATATTAGTATATACATTATACATATTTATACATATGTATGTAGGTATAATGACTTATATATCCCTTATTTGAAAAACGATTGATTCCCCATACAAACTTTCATCCCCTTTTTCACCCCCTTAAAGATGATTCCTGGAATAAAAATTATCCTATGTTTTCCCAGAATCTTAAACTATCATCACATAAAATTTCATCTAAATCGATTCAGCGGATTTTTAGTTTATCCATTACAAAGAAAAATACATTTTTCCTCCTTTGTATTATTTATATAGTTAATATTAATAATATTATTAATCAAGAATTTAAGATAACAGGCTAAATTGAATACTAAATCCCCAGAAGCTGTTAACTTCAATAAACCCACTATTTTGCTCCTTATAACTAAGCCATTAAATATTTAAACCCGCTATTACGAAAGGGTCAGGTCAGACTAGTGATGCTTTGTACCTACAACATTAACTATATGGAATACGCCCAACGCCGACCTCAATTTACCGTCGTCAAATAAATCAAAATATTTTATTGCCTTATATTTGATATGAAGTTAATTTTTCGTTTATTCTCAAAAAGCTTTTGTCTAAGTGGTTTTGTAGGGTAAATGGTTAAATATGTACTAATATTATAAAGAAGAAAGATTTTTTTGTTTGTTTGTTTGTACCGAATAAGCTTCGAAACTACTGAACCGTTTTAAACGAAATTTGGTAAGAAGAGTTTGAATCCCTGGGAAAAACAAAGAATTGTTTTTATCCCCTCGAGGAGCGCATACACGCCGGTGTGTACGATAGCAATTGAATTCTCGGAAATTCGCACGGATTTCTTAGAAATTAACCTGGAGGGATAAACGGAGTGAAAATGGGGAAGAAAGTATGGGGAATCAACATAGTTAAATATATTTTTGTTTTGATGAGGATACGTAAAAATGGAATTGGGTTGTGTATTTAATAAATAACAGAGAAGGTATTCACTCGATTGCAGAAGAAATACAAGTAGACCGATAAGGAGATTGGAAGACGACATTAAAAATTAGCTGGTCTACTACTATGGACTCACTGAAAAAGAATAAATATAATTATATATATATATATATATATATATATATATATATATATATATATATATATATATATATATATATATATATATATTGTTAAATAAATATAAATATATATTGTATAATTTTATAACGCGAGTCAGTCGCTCGATAGCAGTGGTAACAAGTAGACAATAAACATAATAATTGGACTTCAGTATATTTTATTACCAACACGAACAAAGTACCTTAACTGGTGAACCCGACGTGATCAACATAGTGCGTTGTGATAAAACAGTGACTGTTTATATTAATGTTTTTTTTTAATCACCGAGCGACTCAAAAAAAAAAAGTGAATGACAGCATAGCCCAGGTGTCGCCAGGACCACTGTCAGAGCTGGTCAACCAGATGAACAAACTTGCGTTAGAAGTAGCATCGTTGCGCAATGAGGTAAGTGGAAATCTTTGGATATATTGGATATGGCCTTTATCAAAGAATAAGGTGTTAGTACTTTCTTAGATTTACGCGAATATCATTAATATAAGGTATCATTATTATAAGCTACTCTGGTGCCATTTTTGAATTTTTAAAATCATTTTTGTAAAATTGTGCGTAGGCAATGTTTGTAACAAGTATATAACGCCTTTGAGATGTCTAACACCTTAGTCTCTTCCGTGACCATGATTGCTGTAAAGCATTCGAAACGTCGGGAACCAAAAATCAAAATTAAGCGAAATAATCCGAAAAGATATTTAAAACTAGCGACTCACCCTCGCTTCGCTTCGGGTTCGTCTCTAGACATAAACAAATCTATCCCACGGGAACATTACGTTTTTCCGGGATGAGATATAGCCTATAGCTTTCCTCAGTTAAAGGGCTATCTAATGCAAAAATAATTTTCACTTAGTACTGTCAACCTTTACCGATAGAAGATATATAATATTAATAATCAAGTTTTAGTTTATAGTTAATCTTTTTAGTACAATATGTATTAATAGTATAATTTTATATTTAATTTAAAAGGAAGAACACAATATTTTATTTTAACTCTAACAGTAATAACAACAATGAAGGCTTATTTTATTCTTTTTTATATTTTTATATGAATAAAATGGAAGTGAATTCGGTAAGTTCTTGGAATCAAAATATTATACGTTTTTCGTCTGTAAAGTTTGTTTATGAATATTCCATACAAATTTTCAGTCGCAGAGGTTGAGTGAGACGATAATTTAATTTATGAGGCTCGAAAATTCGATAAGACCCTATTATGAAATCTACGTCATCTACATCTCACAGATCCATTCGCACTTGATTCGTTTATCTTTAAAAAAAATAAAAAAATAATTTTAGTCAAACTGAGTTTCTTTCGACAGTTCTCTTTCTTTTCACGACTAAGGCTTTACTTTTCTGAACTGGTGATAGGGTCATAATGATCAGTAAAAAATTGTCATAATTTAATTTGGGATAATTTAAATTTAAAGAAATCTGTTTAAAACTCAAATCACTACATAGTATAAAACAAAGTCGCTTCCCGCTGTCTGTCTGTCTGTCCTTATGTATGCTTAGATCTTTAAAACTACGCAACGGACTTTGATGCGATTTTTTTTTAATAGATAGAGTGATTCAAGAGGAAGGTTTATATGTATAATACATGCATATTATAGTACAGAAAAGCCGAGAAATTCAAAGTTCGAGAAGTTCAAAGTTAAAACGTACCAAGGGACGAACCCGAGCGAAGCGAGGATGAGTCACTAGTATATATTAAAATAAATAATAACGTATTCTGTTTTAATATACTCGTAGTTATCTTTAAAGCTTTAATCATTTGATGATACCTTTGATTCAGTTTGTAGTGATCCTACTTGCTGTGCCAGCGGTCTCGGGTTTGAGTCCCGTAGGGGATATTCATTTGTGTGATGAGCATGAATAATTGTAATCCAGTCATGGGTGTTTATATTTATAATATGTACTCGAATATATTTAAAGTTGTATATGTGTAATGTATCAACGTTGTATCTGGTACCCATAACACAAGCCTCGTAGCTTACCATGGAACTAGATGGTGCTGTGTGTTAATGTCCCAACATATTTATTAATACTTATATATAAAGCTGAACATTTCCTTTTGTTTGTTTGCACGTGCTTTCTCTTGTCGAATTTAGTAAGACACGCCACTCAAACTCAGGATTACATTCTGTAGCTGTATGTACTATATTCTAGTCAGACCAACAATTTGTGAAACACTTCAGTTTAACTACCATAGTAACGTGTTACTATGCTGTGTTGTAAACGTAACGTGTTATTGTTTAGTTTACATGATGAGTATAGATATCGATAACATTTCGCAGCCATAATCATCTATGAACGTTTATGAAATAATACCGCACATAGGTCAAATAGTGAACATGTACTGTACAACTACTTTATACCTCTAAACTCACGCGTTTTCCACAGTTTGTATCCACCACCAAACATCGCTGTATTATCTCGAATTCTGGACCACTAATTATTACAATAAAAAAAAACTCTATCCCCACAACTTAAAGTGTAATATCCTTTATCATTCCAATAAATGCTACATTTGGCTTGAACGATGCCCATCAAGCGATTAAAGCAACTGATGCGTCGTTTGAAAGCCGCTTTTCCGCTGCACTAGCGAGTGCATTACTAACGCTAATTGGTGCTTTGCTAGAGACGCGATCCGTAGGTCATTAACCCCAATTTGGTGTGATTATTTCACACTCATGTCGTCGTCGTGCGTATCTGAGGCAAAGGCGTAAAGTATAAATCTAAACGTCGGGATAGAAAAGATTCCTGTCAAAGCTTTCAAAGTGTTTAAAGTGAATGTAGGTTTTAATTAACCGATTTAAAAAAAGGAGGAGGTTCTCATTTCGTCGGAGTCATTTTTTTATGTATGTTCACCGATTACTCGAAGATGCCTGAACCGATTTGGAAAATTCTTTTTTTGTTTCAACGGTACTTAAAATATCTGATTAGGTATCTATTCTATACCCCAAATTCAATACACCAATTTAGTTATTTTTTAATTTTAGTACCTGGGAGTCGGTTTTTTTTTAAGTTTTTATTCACTTTCTTTACGTCTTTTAGTTGCGAGTTAGAATGTTTTCGAATAAAGAATTGCACCAATTGCAAGGTAATGTCAGATAATTTCTAGCATGTATTGCTTACTAAATGGATATCACGCGTTCGATATCTAGATGAAGTAAATCTTTATTTTTTCTCAAACTATTTTGATCATATAAAGGGCAGAATTAAATATCTTCAATATTAATGCAATAGACTACTTTCTGTATTTACCCTACAAAGAAAAACAGGAGAATATGAAGAAATTATAACAAACAAACAGACACATTATTTATCTATATATTTGTATTTGCATACAGTTAATTCGCTTTTTACTTCAATTAGGGCTTTGTTTCATACAATTAAGTCTCAACGAATACGCCTGTCACATTTACTTTTAATCTCTTAAGTAAATTTTACTTTATAAGTCCGCTACTACTATTTAAAGTACTAATCAGCTAAAGCTTCGATTAAGCTCGTACTACATCCGGCGTAGCTTTCAGAAGCAAAAGTTTTTTGGAAAACACTCATAACCTGACTGGGTTAAAGCCTATGTGATACTTTGAGTTAAATTCCATAAAAGTAAATGTTATTTTTCCAAAAAAATACATCAATTGTAATAGATTTCATAGAACAGAATGGTTATTCTGTTATCATATAAAATAAGAAGACAACCACCGTACTCAGATGTTTATATATATTTTCTTAATTTCTAATATTTTGTATTTATCCGAATAGACTTTATAAGCACTTTTGTGTCTCAAATATTTATATTTTTAGCACAAAAGGTACATGTCATAAACGTACGTCGTCTGCATACATATATTTTTGTCTGATAAATTTAAAAAATGTTTACTTTAGATTACCTACTTGAGTTTGTGTCGATATGTGATACGGAGATGTGATGCGTAGACTCGATAACCAGATCGTGAAAAAGTGCCTTTCCATGGCTATGAAAAAGAGAGGGCGACGTAGACCGCAAACTACCTGGATGACAAATGTCTGTAAGGACATGCAAAAGCTTGGCCTTACAGAAGATGATGTTTACCAACGAAGTTAATGGCGCTAAATGATTAAGAAAGCCGACCCAGCGTAACGGGAAGAGGCGAGGGCAAAGAAGAAGAAGAAGAGTTTGTGTCGATATGAACGCGCAACATGTCGACAGCGCGTTAAATACGTGTCGATAACGCGTTAAATTCTTGTCGATAGCGCGTTAAAAAGTCATCGTGTTCATAGGCCCTTATATTAAATGTCAGCATTGTTAATCCGTAATGAAGCTTCCGCCATCTCATAAGGCAGTTCTGCTGAGAAAAGTCAAGAAACTCAACTTTTGTTTTTTTTTTTTAAATAATATTTTTGCTTACATTACCAGAATACAACATTTTATATTTCTCTGACGTTTATAAGAGTTAAGTTATCTATGACGGAGTAATATACTTTGTTTAGTACCTTATTTTATTGTGCCATTTTAATATATTTTTATAATAAAATGGCACAATAAAATAAGGTTTCAGTCGAATCCAGAGGATTGAATAAAAAGTTATTTGTTCTACGATACTATAAATTCATAAAACCATATAAATAATTCAAACGAACTTTTCATAGTTAAATCTGAAGCCGTATATTATGAACTTTTAATTGAATAGATTTAATACAGTGTACATTTTACTTGCAGTAACATATCATAAATGTTTTTTTTTAACATAATTCATTTCACGTTTGAAGAGCTTTAATAAACCAATTATTTTCATATATTGAGTTACTTTTACAAAAGAGGTACATTAACTGGAATTTTATTTAAAATGTATATAAGGCCACTTTTAATACCAATTAATTAAAAAATTGTTATTGAATTTGAGAAAACCGTATATAAATAGAATTTATCTATATACATATATAAAAAAAACTTATTATTTCCAAACTTTTTTATTGATGACACTTAAGCTTGTCACAAAAAAAGAAAAATATTTGAAAACCAAAGGAGAAAAAGGTAATTAACTCTGAAGGTTGCCTATGCCTATGTAGATTAGAATGGTGAAAATCGATTGATAATTATCTGATTTATCGTAAAACAATCACAAAAAATCTATTTCTATCGAGTACTCCCTCCTTTTTGAAGTCGGTAAATGATTGATCGAATAATTTCAAATCAATATGCTAAATCATTTCACTCAGTCACTTAGTACATCGTGTTTTTTTTTTACAAGTAAAACTACTGAATTTCAGCAATTCCTCTTTTATTTAATTACTTCTACAGAATGTCCAACAAAATGACTATCACAACTATGAAAACACTATGTCCCCAACGTTGGGTGTAAGGTGGCGCCATCTACCTTCTACAGATTACACACCCCACAGTGGATACTTTTAAAATATTAATAATTATTTAAAATATAACAAACTCATATCTGTATTAATATTATGAAATTGTAAATCTATATAAATACAAATTAATCATTAAAATGGATAATATGTATACGTATAACTTCCGATCGACTGTACCGAATTAGACAATTCTTTTTTTTTTTGTGTTTGTTTTGTCAGGTCAAGTTTTGTGTAGAAGAAAATTAAGAGAAAAAAAATTACCACAATAAGATTTTTTTAAATCTCATATGAAAAGTGAGTGACTGAAATAGTTTTTGTTTCAAAAATCATTCCTTAAGGGGTTGAGAATGGGGATTAAAGTTTGTATGCGTAAGCAAGCTAGGGACCAACCCGAGCGAAGCGAGGGTTAATCGCTTGTAATAAAATATAAATAATCAATACCAAAATTATATTATAAAATATAAAATTATAATAAAGAAAATATGAAGAAACAATATGATCTATAAATAATGAATAACAATAGTCAATTGAAATACTATATTTAACAAGAGTCAATTGAGCAACTATAACTAACAATAGATAAAACTCACATATTCAATATTTTTAGTGAAAGAACGTTTGCATTTGGTTCATTAGTTTGAGAGATATATTTTATACAAACAAATTTATTTTCACCTTAAAATTAATGTAATATTTATATTTTAAGTGTCTTTTCTATAAAATTGGTAAGAAATTAGAAACTTATAAAGCTCACGTAACTTATCTGAAGATATAAAAAGCTCACATTTTAGTGCGAGAGATTGTAGTTATAAAGTACAACCCATTAGTAAGGGCTGAGTGTATGTTAATGGTCTGCGTAAAAGGTTTTATGGTAAGGTAAAATTATTTCAAAGCTTACACTACGCAATTTATACATTTCATGCCATAGAATGGGTACTTCATTTCCTACGAGAGGCAGAGTATGTATGATTTAAGATTTTAAACAATTTGTGCTAAAACCTGGTCATGGGGTCACCAGACTTCCTGAAGGTCTTCATTATAACCTTAATTTAACTTAGAGCATTGAGATTCCGGTGCCTTTTTTGCGTGCAAGAGGTAGACCGTTAGCCATTTAAAATTTCTAAGGACGACTCGACTCAACCAGTCTTTGTATTTTCCCGTGGGGAATGAAAAATGTTCCTGTAGTAAAATGTATCCTTAATGTTGACCCGAATAATAGCTTATCACTACTAAAAAAAAGTTAAAATCCGTTTAGTATTTTTCGCCTGAAATGCACACAGATAAACATACTATCGTATGTATACAGACAAATAGACGTACAGAAAAACAGTCAAAAGTTTCAATAACTCTTATTAAAAATATTTTGATTTAAAAAAAAACATATAAACATATGTACATATATATACATACATATGTATATATAAACATAGAATACGTTATCGCTAACGTAGCGAACACACTCGTAGTACAGGCTGGTCTACATATTATGTCAACGTATGAAAGCACTGAAAAGGAAACGAGAACAAAGTTGCTAACGTCTTAGACGTATCTCTACAAGCTCGCGACAACAAAACCTTGCAATCCAATTAAAACGACCATTGTTTGCTTTTCTAAAAGCTAATATAATATACATATATATGATTTCATATAATGTATTATATTATAAGATAATTTAAAATGTAGTCATAATATTATACTAGCGATTCACCCTCGCTTCCCATCCCGTAGGAATCTTACATTTTTCCGGAATGATATATAGCCTATAGCCTTCCTCAATAAACAGGCTATCTAATGCAAAAATAATTTTTCAAATCGGATCAGTAGTTCCTGAGATTAGCGCGTTCAAACAAACATACTCTGCCTCTTTATAATGTTAATATACATAGATATAGATATAATTACTAGCATTTGCCTATTTCGCTCGCACAGTGTTTATTTATTAACTGGCGACTCACCCTCGCTTCGCTTGGGTTACAAACAAACCTATCCCAAGGGAATCGTACATTTTTTGAAAAAAAGTAGCCTATGTGTTATTCCAGACTATAATCTATCTCTGTGTCAAATTTCATCCAGATCCGTTCAGCCGTTCTGGCGTGATTAAGTAACAAACATCCATCCATCCATCCAAACTTTCGCATTTATAATGTTCGTGGGAAATGGGGAATGGAAAGAAGTATTTCTACCTTCTAAGGAATGTAACGTGATATTATACAGCAATTCCTCCATAAGCAAGCAAAGTCACAAAGTATAGCTAGTATATAACCAATCAAATCACTCAATGTAATTTATAAAGGACAAAACCAATAGAAAAGCTCAGTTTTAATTTGATAGCACCGCAAATCAATAGTGTTAATTAAAAGTTTTATGCACTAGCTGTACTAGCACCGTAGCGAAGCCATTTCAATTATTCTTTTTTTCTGTCAAGTGCAACTACTCTAGCAATTTAAATCAAAGTAACTAAATTTCAACTAGTTACTAAATCGATGAAAAATGGCTATGCACTTAATTGAGTTTTACTACAACTTCATTTATTATGTACTAATAGTTATTTCAGTACGAGAATTTTCTTACTCATGCATGGAACGCTGTATTCAGTCCTTTTTATTATCCCACTGCTGGGCACGGGCCTCCCTATAATACGAAGGGGATCAGGCAATGATTATCATTGCTCTTATGGTAAACAAAAACACCATGAGGAAACCTGCATGTCTGAGAGAACTTAGCAAGTTTTTGAAAGACGTGTGAAATCTGCCAAGCCGCACTTGGTCAGCGACGTGGACTATAACCTGATTCCCCTTAGATTACATTTTATTTTATAAAATAAGTAACCTATTTTGGAATAACTTGTGTTTATCTGGCTGGACAGATGTTAACGAGACAACTTTATTGTATAGGTAAATTGAAAACATACCTAATTTAATTTAGTCAAAAACATAGATTCTATGAATCGACTTAAACTTAATTTATTTACGATACCACACTAAATAGATATATATATAATAACTCACACAATCTCAAATGAAGATAACGATGCTGAGATATACATTATACGCGACGAAATTTGCAAAGGCGTGATACTTCAACTTTAGCTTTTAAGTCTCATACCTTAGTCTTAAGCTACACTTGGAAGGCATTTAAAATGTTATGCCGATCAAAATAACTTGATTCTATCATTTCATAGGAAATTAGTCTATATTATTATAGTATTAGGGTTTAAATTCATTTACAACAATTACTGTAAATTTATACCAAGCGTGAGCTTTATTGCCTTAGCCATAGCGATGGTTAATTCTAAGAGGCATTTTTCAATCTCTTGCATTTGTTGTAAAACTATGCATTCGTTGTAATAATTTATTTATTGATATAGATTCACTTGGATCACTAATTTGTATGTTAAAATTTTTGAAAAACGGCCGGAAAGTAAAAAAGTAATATGGAGAATTTATACTACAGATAAAACCAAAGAGATTTTTTGGCTTGTTTGAAAGTGCGAATGTCTGAAACTATCAGCCCCGTTAAATATTTCTTTTTCTTCAAAATATATTCATATTTTTAGCCTTTAAATTGACTATATTTAAATACATAGTTGGAACTGCCCACTCTTCCTGCTTTTAAGCAGGAGGCTTAAGACGTCATCTTTTATGATGAAAAAGATAATTACAAAGTAAATACAGCTAGCAACTAGACTCGGCTTTATTTTAAATTTAACTACTGGCAGAAATCAAATCTACGACCATTTAGATAGTAGAGTAATCACCAATGTACAATTCTACAGTTAAAATTTAAAACATGTTATACTTAAAACGAAAAAAATTAAAGATAATGTAAATTCCACAATCTCTGCTATTTCAAATGTAAATAACTTTGAAAAGTTACCTATGACGTTAAAGAAGTAAATATTTTAGAAAACTTCATTCGAATTTGTTTAGCGAATGTACACGTAGTTTTTCCAAAACTTATAAACATAGGGATATCATAATAAGCTTAATACTTTAACTTACTACGATTTTCTTTGAAAGTTAGTACAGCATTTTCTTTTTAATGGAAGCTCTTAAAGTTCAAAAGTACAGTATAAGACTTAATAGTCTATATTTTTCGTATCATTAAATTTTTCATGCAACCTTAATAAGCTGCATGTATAAAAAACTTAAAATGTCTTGATTTCGATTCAATTTGCTCGTACTTTCTTATGTTACCAATTTTGATGGGTTTTATCATCTTTTTTTACTTCACTGATAGAAAATTTAAACGCCAATAGCATAGTCTACTTAGAATCCATGGGAATGGGATTGAGTATAGAGAAAGAACTGTGCAATTGTTTTCAACAATTCTTTATTTGGAGCTTCAATTGAAAGTGAAACAGAGTTTCCTTTAGTCCAGCTATAAAGGACTGTCAAAGAAAAAGAACGAACATAGAGGTTTAGCATGAGGTATACACGTAAATGCAAACTGAATAAGGTCTGCTAGATATAATTAAAATAGAAATTTTGATACTTTTTTAGCGTTATGTATAAATAGCCCAGTTGATTGGCATTGAACCACGCAACTTTATTCCTGTACATTTTGGCCCTAAGGTCAGTAATAAATGAGATGATTCAATAATTACGTTTCCACACGTTTTCCCCCGTTAACTCGGAAAATATCGATCGCACGAAAAAATGAGTAAGAAATAACATGTAGAGAATTGAATAATGAACAACTTAAGTCTATGATTTTTCTCGAAAAGTTGAAATTGGCCGAGATATTAGGAAAAAATGCACCGCTCGAATTTGGTCGCAATTTTAAACATATACTTCCAGTGACCCCCAAAGGCTAGTGAAATAAAATTTTGGCCTAGAACTTTTTCGGGGTTAGGCTTTTAATTTCGACAACCCGACCCGACTGTTCTAAAATATATAAAACTCTCAAAAATACTTTCGTGTTAATTTAATTTACGTTGTATATTATTTCTTTAAAATTTTTATGTTATATCAATTTTTTTTTATTTATTTACTCAGAATTTATTTTTGAAGATAATAGTAATATGATGAAAAATAAATAGTTTAATAGATTATATAGTATTATTATATAGTATATTATGTAGTGTAGCTGTTCAATAAATTGACATCGTTCTTCTGGAAAATGTGATATATTTACAATTTTCATGTACGTTTCAATGTATAACGAATATCATGCAATTAAGAATTTCCAGAACACATTCAGGCAGTTAAAACGAAAAATTCGGCAGATTTACTAAATCCAAAACCTTTTTAAAGCTTTTAGAGAATAAAATATAGTTGATGCTGAAAAACGATATCAATCCCACGGACTTTTTTAGTGCTACAGGAATGTTGACCACTGCGAGAACTAAGATGTATCCTATTTTTTTTAACGTTGAGAAATGCATTTACGTATACCATCTGCATTCTACATAGAGGTAATTGTGTGAGATTCACCGGTTAGAAAAGACAGTACTACCCACTAAAACTCATAGAATCTTCCCCCTTCTTAATGGGATGCTGTAGGATCGCACACGCACTTAACCACGATACCCCGACGGCAGGTTTGCCGAAACAGGCTACAACAACTAAGGGATTGCTCCCACGGTGTACTCTTTATCAGAGTATTGCCAAGAGCAACCCGCTTCGCGCCTCCCAGTGTGTTTCTTGGCTTCTCGTCCGGCTGAGTTGCCGGAAGCTAATGCCACCACACCACGACAAGGTGGGCACACATCGGATGGTGGGAAGATGCATACTATTGTAAAAAGTATTTTTATCTAAAAAATACATTTTCACAAATAGGATTGACTTTAAAATAGTTAAGGGTAGAGCCATTAGGCATGGATTAAAAAAAATATAATATGACTTCTTCTTAACATTTTTGTTATTACATTTTGCCTGTTACAGGTGTTTTTTACACATAAAACGCGATTTCACCCTTGTTTGTAATTTTTAAACATTTTGCTAACCAATTTCTTTTTTTATTACATACCCTAATTAAATAAATCAAAAACAACTTTTATCTTACTCATTTGGAAATATAATTTTGACTTATAGTAATTTAATATATAAAGTATACATATTAGTAGGAATTTTTATATTTAGTGTTGTGGAACACAAACCTTAACTAAAACTATCGTGACGTGTGGAACAAGTCGTGCTTTGGGAGTATTGCCAATTTTAGTGCGCTGCAAAAATGCAATCGGCTTAATGTTAACAATCAATATAGATGTAATTGGTCCGCTAACAGTTTTAGTTTGATTTTATAGATAGTCTACAGAGGAATGTTTGTTTCAAATACGTATCCACATTTGTTTAGTGATGGATATTATATAGATAAGCTAACTTATGCCACCGGATTTGCCTGCTTTTACATGTTATACGCTTTTTAAAATGCCAACTTCGAATTGTCCACATAGTAAATTTTATCAAAATCGATTTACATATTTACATATATATTTAGCGGAATTAGAACGACTTGTAGAATTACCCAATAATTGAACCTGCTCCGATCCAGGCCTCGAACTCAGAACCTTCAGATCTGCGGCCTATGCTAAACACAATACCACTGAGGCAGTATATTAAAAATAACCTATGCAGAACGTAACACAAACATGTTTTAAAGGAAATAAATTGCTTTCCTTTGTAACCTTTCACGAAAGTACTCCACTGCCTAAATTCAAAGTGAAATGGAAGCGAATTCCCTCCATATTTACAATTTTTTATACAAACGCTCGTAATTTCTATTACAATTGCAGTCTGAAGAGGGAATAAAGAAAGTTATTCTTTAGAACGTAGCATTCAAGTGTAACCTACAATTTTCTTTTATTGCCTTAATGTAGTTTTTCCACTTCGCTTGGATTCACGTTTGTCGCAAAAGGAAACAACGTGGTAATATTAAGAAAAAATATTGGAAAAATACTATGTTAATCGACTTTAAAAAAAGGGGAAATTGTTTAAAGATAGCCACGATTTTGACGACACGTTTGGCTCAGTTCGCAGTGACCCTACTTGCTGTGCCAGTTCGAGTCCCGCTGAGCATTCGTTTGTGTGATGAGCACGAATTTTTTTACTCAAATCATGGATGTATGTGTAATATATAAACTATCTGGTATCGGTTGGTATTGTCCCAACATATTTATTACTATTTATTACAAGCAAAATTTTTATATCTATAATTAAGATTTCTTTTAAGATCTGCTTAGAAAGTATTTAATTTAGTAAAAAACTATCTACAATTCAATAAGCACTCTATAGTAAGTACTCTCTAATTTATTTTAAATTATATTACAGTATTTATATTTATTTATCGGGTAATATTTTTTTTCAGACAGATTCATGTTTACATATTTTTTTTATAATTATGTATCTATACATATAATAAAATTTTGAGTCGAATCTTGTCTGAGGAAAATCTTATTGAAATTATCTTTATTATCGATACAGACATTGAATCTATACTTTTTAGAATTTTTGCCCGTCTGTCTGTGACTGCATCACGAGAAAAGCACTGGACAGATTTTCATGAAATTTGGTATGATGATAGCTGGTTATCCGAGTCAACATATAGGATAGTTTTTACTACGGGAAAATATTTCATCTCTGAGAAATCTATACTGAACTTTAAAACTTAAGTAGGGACGAACCAGAGCGGAGTGAGGGTGAGTCGCTAGGTTAACAATAAATTAGGAACATTATTAATTAATGTATTTGAATGACAATCGATGTGTCCTCATCCAATGCCACAT
This sequence comes from Argynnis bischoffii washingtonia, assembly GCA_033884665.1. NCBI lineage: Eukaryota > Metazoa > Arthropoda > Insecta > Lepidoptera > Nymphalidae > Argynnis > Argynnis bischoffii. Next base: position 2,164,826 of record CM066610.1, read on the forward strand.
CATGCGAATGTCAAATCTTTTAACCTATTTTAGTAAGTACTATATTTAGTAAAAAAAAACTATGTACAATTTGTAAAGCTTATTTAATATTATAGAATACTATGCTTGAGATACACGCATCGTTATGGAGTTCAGAATTCATTCACTTTGTAAGCGGTATTCTTTTACATCAGCGTACTAAAAGGAAGATATGGAGCTGTCAATTACAGTTGTGCAATTTTGAAAATATTCTGTTAAAGTAAAAATTGTAAAATTGGAAGTATTAAAGTAAAGAAATTGAAACGAAATCTCGAGATTTTTAAAGAAAGGTTGAGTCAATGTAATGACTTTTGCTGACTAAGCACCGTCAATTTCCACTTTTATTTCTAACAAATTGAAGGATAATAATATTAAAAACTAGCTTGGGCTTGTGACTTCGCATACACTTTTGACTTTGTTTAATAGCCACTTATCTTGATTCTCGCCTAATGTTTTCCAGCGGCTCCACCTATTTAGTTAATTTAAAACAAGTCTATCCCACGGAAGCCTATATTTTAATGTGATGTATGAGCTATATTATTGTAAAGTTTCATTAAAATCCATTCAGTAGTTTTTGCGTGAAAGAGTAACAAACATCCATACATCTAGACATCCAGACATCTGTACATTTTCACAAATTTTCGCACTTATAATATTAGTAGGATTTATGTTAAACTGGTTCGTCCCTAAGTGCGTTTTGAGCAAGTAAAAATAGTTAAATAATAAAAATTACAGACGGACGGACAAAAAATTTAAAAATAGTTTTTTTTTCTTATGAGCATCGTATATACTTTAATACATAGATAAATTTAAGAAGCAAAACCTTATTTAAACATGAAATCTGTTCTATATTTATTTCCAAGGTATAAGCAAAAAATTGCACTTAAAATATTATAAGACTAGCGACTCACCCTCTACGAGTACGTACCTCGACAGTTAGTATGGAATTTGGTTAGGATAGACTATATATTTTATAATATATAGCCTTGTAGCCTTCCTCAATAAATGGGCTATCTAATGCAAAAAGAATTTTTCAAATCAAATTATAAATAAACTCTGTCTTTATAATATTAGTATGCATTCAGCCCTTTTTAACGTCCCACTGCTGGGCACGAGCCTCCCTTCAATACGAGGGAGATCAGGTCATAGTCCACCACGCTGGCCAAGTGCGGGTTGGCGGACTTCACATTGTTGAATACTCAGACATACAGGTTTTCTCGAGATGTTTTCCTTCACCGTTAAGACAAGTAGTAATTATGTTTAAAATGATAAGGTAGTGGTAGCCCAGTGGTAACGCACTCGCTTTAGTAACCGATTGAAGCGAGTTCAAATATTAGTATAAATAAATACTAATAGGCACGAGGGTTGAGTTGAGTTGTTATTAGAAGTAAGTAAAAGCAATTTATTTTTGATTGAAATTTAAATTTCCACTGTAAAACTTCAAGTGAATTGAACAAGCGTGTGTCACTCACTTATCAAATACCTAATAAAAAAAGAAACAGCAAACGTCGAGTGTTTTTCGAGTTGACGCCTTTTGTCCTATAAAAGTTGTATTTTATTTTCTCACAAAAATACGACTTTATTGTTACAAAATTACGTTCTTTGAAGTGAAGAGTAAAATGAATATTGAATTACGGACCAAGAATGATATTAAAGATTTTTCTTGCATAAAATTATTTGAAACTAGCGACTCACCCTGCTCCGCTCGGGTTCATCCCTACTTACGTTATAAAGCTTAGTATAGATTTCTTAGAGATGAGATATTTCCCCCATAAAAAAGTATCCTATATGTTGACCCGGATAAAACCAGTTATTATCATACCAAATTTCATGAAATTCTATCCAATGGTTTTCTTATGATACGTTTCCAGACAGACAGATAGACAGAGACAGACAGATAGACAGAGACAGACAGATAGACAGAGACACACAGATAGACAGACAAAAATTTTAAAAATTATAAAATCGGCCTCTACGTCGATTAAATATTAAATGTATAGATTCAACTCAGAATTTTATTATATGTATAGATTAAAATATTAAACGTTTAATATTAATTCCCTTATACTTTACTATTCGATATCTACACATATAATAAAATTCTAACGGAGTCGAATCTATACATTGATTATTTTTCGGAAAATCTTATTGAAATAGTAATTATTATCGATACAGAGGTCGAGACTATAGTTATTAGAATTTTTGTATTTCTGTATGTCTGTCTGGAAACGCATTACGAGAAAACCACTGATTTTGATGAAATTTGGTATGATGATAGCTGAGTATCCAGGTCAACAAATACTCAAGATTTTACTGCAGGAAAATATCTCATTTCTAAGAAATCTATAGTAACTGTTAAAACTTTCTTAGGGAAGAACCTGAGTGGAGTGAGAGTGAGTAGCTAGTATAATATAATCAAATGATTTAATTAAGCAAAAATATAACGACTATATACTATATTATACTAGTTTTCAACCACGAGTCATCCCACATAGATTACTTATGTAAAGGGTTGAGTGATGTTAGATAGGTAGGCCATAAATCAAATGTGTTAGTTCCATAGATAAGCGCATTTAAACAAACAAAAAACAAATTTTATAATACCTATTAGTATATTTCGTAGTAACGGTTCACCCTCGCTTCGCTCGTGTTCACCTCTAGACAAACAAATCTATCCCACAGGAACCGTACATTTTTCCGGGATAAAAGTAGCCTATTTGTTGTTCTGATATATGAACTATATTATTGTAAGGATTCTTTAAAATCCAATCAGTAGTTTTTGTGTACTAAGCTGTATAAGTTACTATAATTATTTAACTATCCCAAGTTGACCGGGCATATAAGGTACCATGCATGCAAAATTTCATTTAAATCTGTCCAACAGTTTCGGAGTTTAACCCGTACAAACAGACAAACAGACAGTGAAACAAAAAAATAAAAAATCTGGATTTGTTTTATTTTTCTTCCTACATCCCACAGACTCGGTTTTTAGCATTTTTTTTCTATGTACAGACATGCGAACTCTACAGTTTTATTATATGTATAGATAGATTAGCATAAGAATGTTCAGTATTCATATAAATTAGAGTCTAGAAATGTTTGGGGATGGTCATCTATCTTGCCTTTTTCATCTGAATATGTATATCGCATGGTATCAGTACTAGGGTTTACATAAAGGTCAGTTGGTGTAGTTACCAATAAACTAACGATGCTGTAAATCCGGTGACCTTCATTGGCATAGCGTATGCATAATCACACTACTACTATGAATTCGGTTTGTATTATTGCATGTGTGTTTATGTGTGTATGCGTGCATGCGTGCGGGAACACGTGCGTGCGTGCGTGCATGAGTGTGTATGCGTGTATGTTTATTTGTTTTTTTTCTTCGTTGTTACTTCTCTTCTTGATATGTTATTTATGTTGTATATAATAATGTACAATCTCTATAATTTTTATAGTCCAGGTAAAGAATTAAAAACTATGATAACTTTAATTTAGATTAGTCAAGTACACTTAATTCTTTAAAGCAATGGTTGCATAGTGGTGACGTGCTCGCTTGGGAAACCGAGTTCAAATACCGGGTCTCAAACTTCTGATATTTTTATGTGCGAATCATTTCCAACATAATTACCACTTGTCTTACGGTGAAGGAAAACATCGTGAGGAAACCTGCTTGTCTGAGAGACACTACCAAGTTTTCGAAATACAAGTGAAGCTCGCCAACCCGCACTTGGGCAGCATGCTGGACTATGGCCTGATTCCCCTTAAAAGGAGGTCCAAGCCCAGCAGTGGGACGTTAAAAATTATTTCTTTGCGTTCTTATATAAATAATAATATTTAAAACGTAATGTATGATAAGTAATTGTACTCGTATTTTTGTATTGTCGAAATAAACTTCGCATGGTCAATACAAAATGTGGTCCGTATTTTAGAGATGTTTTCAATTTAATACAAAAAAGTAATATTAGAATTGAAAGCGACCTAAAATAAGAAAGAATTGGGCAGTGTGCGGACAAAGGCTTAATCTCTCGAATCCAAAACCGGCTCACGACTGCAATAAATCCGACGAACTGAAAATTTTACATTGTGTTAACGTATATAGAGTTGTGATTAATAACTTTAGTTTAATTTCATTAGTAAAATAGGTTCGTAGGTATTCCCATTAGGTTTGTAAAATATAAATTTTCCTTTAACAAGTTTATTTAACTAGCGTCTTAATCTCACATCGCTCGGATGCGTCCCTAGGTACGTCTTAATTTCGAGCGGAACCCTAATTCTTTTTCTAAAATAAAAGTAGCCTAAGTTACTCCTTATAAAATCAGCTATCTGCCAGTGAAGTTCCAGTGCCAGTGACAGTCCCGTCAAAATCAGCCAGAACAACCGACAGACAGACAGGCAAAAATTTTAAAAATCGTGTTTTTCTTATAAGTACCGTATTTAAATGTACGTTTAGTAAAAAGCTGTTATTTTGATACTTCAAACAGACACTATAATTTTATTTATCTGTATAGATTAATTTAAAACATTTAGTGCTTAACAAACTCTTTATAATCAACTAGCGACTCGCCCTCTCTTCGCTCGGGTTCGTCCCTAGGTACGTTTTATCGGTTAGTATGAAATACAAATCTTTGAATTTCTCGGCTTTTCTGCATTATAATATGCATGTATTATACATAATATAAACCTTCCTCTTGAATCACTCTATGTATTAAAAAACCGCATCAAAATCTGTTGCTAAAAATTAAAATTTTAAATCTAAGCATATACAGGGACAGACAGACAGCGGAAAACGACATTGTTTTTTTTTTTATGCGATTCAGTGACAAACGAGCAGACAGACCACCTGATGGAAAGCAGTACCTGTCGCCCATAACACTTACGGTTCATGCACTTAGGTTTTAAGTAACAAAAATGCAGAACCATTGGTGCGTTGTCACTGTGAGGACTAAGATGATATGCCTCTTGCCTGTAATTGCGCTGGCTACCTTATCCTTCATACCGGAACACAACAATGCAATCATTGTTGCTTGGCGGCAGAAATAGATAAGGGGGTGGTACCCATCCAGTCGGACTCCTCAGGCTTGACAGAGTCTTACCACCGGTTTTATACTATGTAGTGAATATTTTATAACGGAACTACGTACAATGTATGTAATGGATTACCCATGTAATATGTATATTGTATATATACAATGGTAAAGATAAAACATCTCTGTATTTTTTTTTCTGTTTGTCAACCGAATTCCTTTTTTTATTTTATTTAATATCTATTGACTTGATTTAATGTTATCAACAAAGCTTTTTTATATAAGTAGATAAATTCTATTCAAAGAATAAGTTTTCCTCAAATTTTCAACAATGATTGTGGTCGAATTTCGATCACTGGTCGAACCATTTAGTATAATGAGTATAAATTGTGCCATTTATTATCATTAGTCTGGCGTCCTTTCTAACAGTAAAATATAGCTTATAAATATATAAAAGTTAGCACGTATACAGTATACTTTATTAGTATACTTTACTAGTGAATCGCCCTTACATTTTATGCCAGGAAAAATCTAAATATCAGCTTGTAATATGTGTTAATGCGTTAATACATAGCACCATCTATAATTAAATATTATAGTTCCATGGTAAGCTACGAGGCTTGTGTTATGGATACCAGATAGTTGATACACTACACATGTTTAGGTATTCATCAAGTCATTTATAATACGTATGTATTTAAAGTCATATAGGTATGTGTTGTGTATCAACTATCTGGTATCCATAACACAAGTCTCGTTTGTATCTTACTAGATAATGCTATGTGTCAATGTCCCAACTTATTCATTTATTTATTTACTAGCGATATTTATTTAATTGACTTAAAAAGTAAAACATTTAATTCGAATGTGTTTACACGCTTTTTATTAAATTGCAATGCTCGTATGAATATTGTTTGTTTCAAAAGCAAACAATATTTCAACCACTTGCTGATATACAATTGAGTTGAAAAGTAAAATAATGTAATTTGGATGATAATAAAATATTATGGTACCATCTAGATGATCTGATAATGGAGCCAGATTATAGGGACAAGGAGTTCCTTTCCTGATTGGCTAGGCCTGCTTGGCTGTAGTAGAGCCTAATTTGGGCTTAGTATGTTTTGTTATTATTAGATGAGTACGTACCATTACTCATGATATTATCTACCTGTCTGAGGATGGAGCCGGAAGATTGCCACTGGAATTCTCTTATGGAAAGTGCTAAAACAGTTGAGTTTAGGCTCGTTTGCTTTGTTTTCTTGAGTACCGTCCATTACGTATAATGACGAGGTTTTAAAGATGGAACCAGAAGATAAAAAAGCTTATTTTTAGAATTTTTATTTTTACTTTTAATTTATTTTAACTATCTATATCATATAAACAGACAGATACAGACATATCATGTTAGTCTTACTGTCACATGCCGTTCTAAATATTGACCATAAAAATTGTCTTTGAGTATGTTTTATTATAATCTACTAGCGACTAATGCTCGCTTCGCTTCGGGTTCGTCCATAGAAACGTTTTAACGATTACTATATATTTCTCAGAGATTTATTGCTGTATTGATAATAATGACTATTTCAATAAGATTTTCTAAAAAATATTTATCGTACAAATTCGAATCAGATTTTTATTATATTTATAGATTAACTAGCGACTCACACTCGCTTCGCTCGCGTTCTTCTCTAGGCACGTTTTCACGGTTAGTATAGAATAAACTATACATACTATGTACATAACATACATAGGTATAGAAAAGTAAGTACCTACTTTAAAAATAAAAAAAATATATATGTATATCCCTTACTTGAAACATGATTCCCCATACAAACTTTTTTTTTCACCCCCTTAAGGGATGATTTCCGGAATAAAAACTATCCTATGTCCTTCTCAGGGTCTCAAACTATCTCCATACCAAATATCATCTAAATCTGTTCAGCGGATTAAGCGTGAAAAAGAGGCAGACATGCAGACAAATAAAGTTCCTTTCGCATTTATAATATTAGTATCGATGCTTTAAACGTAACATTTACTTAAGCCCTAAACAAACAACAGCAATATATCATTTAAAAATAATAAATTATATCTTTTAAATAGACCTCCAAATTACAATGTTCGCTATATCTTTACAACATGTTTTTCATTCAAAGACCCTTTTTAGTCCGTCTTTGATATTTTACAAAGAAACTTGCGTGTCACGTTTTGAGTAAGTGTAAACAATTTATTATTCAGCGATTATATGTACTACTAGCGACTCGCGCTCGCTTCGCTCGCGTTCGTCCCTAGGTACGTTTTCGGGGTTAGCTATATTTATACATAAATAGTAGCTTACTACATCTAAGATATTCAATTAAATTATATAGCCATTTACGTTACGTACGTAAGTTATTGCGTACGCCGTACGCGGATTTTGTTTACAATTTCATGGGTTTTAATTTTTTTTTGCGGAACCATAGTTCTTTTTCTAAAATAAAAGTAGCCTAAGTTACTCCTTATAACAGCAGCTATCTGCTAGTGAAAGTCCCGTCAAAATTGGTCTAGCCGTTTCGGAGATTAGCCGGAACAAACAGACAGACAGACAGACAAAAATTGTAAAAAAATTCGTTTTGGTATATGTACCGTGTATACTTCCGTATGCATTTAGTAAAAAGCGGTTATTTTAATATTACAAACAGACACTCCAATTTAATTTATCTATATAGATTAACTTTACTTGTACGTATAACATATTTTGTTTTATAAGTGCAATAAAGAATATTCTAACATTGGTACGAGGTAGGGTTTTGGGTCAAACGTCTTTACAGGTTAAGCCTACATTTTGTAGATTTTTTGTTTCTATATTTTATTCAATAGAGTATTAAATAAATAAAATAAATCGGAGTTTTATTTATTATTCATAAATGCGAAGATTTTATGTACATAGTTGTGTATGTTTGTTTTGCGGCTGTGATGTCACTGCGACCATTTCTGGTCTATTGTGATCGTGTGTATGTTTGTTACTCTTTCGAAAAGGCTAGAAAGAGAGAAAGAGATAGAGAAGATATATTATAACCTTTTTTTTTAACATTTTGAAATGCATTTACGCATACCACCTGCACAAATCCAAGTGGTTATTTGGGATTTACCAGTTAATAAAGCGAATACTACCCACTAAAACCCAACAGAACCTCCTCCGTCTTATGGGGCGTCAGAGGATCGCTTACGCGCTCGACCACTATGCCCTGACGGCTGAGAACACACAATGAAGATAGGCTTTATTCATAGGCTACTTAGGGACTTATCTAAGCAATGAGAGCATAAGTTGTTAGTCATGAGAAAGGCTCATTTTAAAACAATATATAAAATATCACCACCAATGTTTCATCCAAGCATTAATATCTTTAGCACTACGTACGTAAAACTCAAATTTGTCTACTCTGTAATATAGTTTTAACTAGTGACTCACGCTCGTTTCGCTCGCGTTCGTCCCTAGGTACGTTTTCATGGTTAGCTATGTTTAGGTATACATATATAGTAGCTTGCTACTCCTAAGATATTCATTTAAATTCAATAGCGATTTACCCTCGTTTTGCTCGGGTGCGTACGCTGTACACGGATTTTGTTCACAATTTCATGGGTTTTAATTTTTTTTCGTGGAACCCTGATTCCTTTTCTAAAATAAAAGTAGCCTAAGTTACTCCTTATAACATCAGCTATCTGCCAGTGAAAGTCCCGCAAAATCGGTCTAGCCGTTTCGGAGATTAGCCGGAACAAACAGACAGACAGAAAAAAATTGTAAAAAAAAATGTTATTTTGGTATATGTACCGTGTGTACATCCATATGCATTTAGTAAAAAGCGGTTATTTTAATATTACAAACAGACACTCCAATTTTATTTATCTGTATAGATAATTAGAAAAAAATTTTTTCAATGCTATACAAATTTTACGTTTTGTAATATGATGTTATTTTTTTCATTCAGGGCATGTGAAAATAAGATAAAATGGAATAAGCCTGGTCTTTTCATGTTTGAGATATAATAAAGCTAGACGTTAGCTTCTATACGTCATGATGAATTTCGAATAATATAATTTATGTACGAAGGGAATATTTTATACATATAATAAAATTCTGAGTCGAATCTGTACATTAAATATTTTTTGGAAAATCTTATTGAAATTGTCATTATTATTGATACAGAGGCCGAATCTATAGATTTTAGAATTTTTGACGGTCTGTCTGTCCATCAATTTGGGAATGCATTACAAGAAAACCACTGGACAGATTTTGATGAAATTTGGTATGTGATAGCTAGTTATCCGGGTCAACATATAGGATACTTTTTACTACGGTAAAAGATATCATTTTTGAGAAATCTATACTAAACGACGAACCTGAGCGAAGCGAGAATGAGTCGCTAGTTTTTGAATAAAATTTTTATTGAATTTTATTTCATTAAGGCAAGATTTTGCGAATATTCGTCTAGAAATGTTACGTGAATATAATTATTGCATAAAAACGTGAAAATACACTAAAATTCAGCGCTCGGAGCTTTTACTGTACTGAAAGTTAGCTTTTAAAAATATGTTTTTCGGAAGATATTGGTATATTTTTGTTTGTTTGGAAAATCTGCTGAATGATCATATTCTTTCTTCAAAACTCAGAAATTATAGTAAAATATAAAAAAAAATATTTGTCCCCATAGATTTTATACTGTTTAAATTTTAATTTTTATGTAACCCTTAACAACAGCGCCACTTTCCGGATCCAAACATTCAACAAAATTAAATGCATCAAAATCTGTCAAGCTTTTAAAGGGAAGAAGAATTACGAACACAGAAGATTAGTAATCAATATGAATTTCTAGTATTATAAGTGTGAAAATTTGTGGTATATTTAAATAAAACCGAACTAGTTTCATATGTAGTTTAAACTATGAGTAAAACGACAAACAAAAAAATCTATTTTTAGACAATAAAAGTGAATAATAAATAAGCAGAAGTTTTCATTTACTATAAATATCTAATTTGATTGAACCGGTGGAAAAGGACTCTGTCAAGCCTGAGGAGTCCGACTGGATGGGTACCACCCCCTTATCTATTTCTGCCGCCAAGCAACAATGATTGCATTGTTGTGTTCCGGTTTGAAGGATAAGGTAGCCAGCGCAATTACAGGCGAGAGGCATATCATCTTAGTCCTCACAGTGACAACGCACCTGTGGTTCTGCATTTTAGTTACTTAAAACCTAAGTGCATGAACCGTAGGTGTTATGGGCGACAGTTACTACTTTCCATCAGGTGGTCTGTCTGCTCGTTTGTCACTGAATCTCATAAAAAAAAAAAAAAATTTGATTGAAGTCTGTCAATCGGTCGGTTGAAGACGTCGAAAAATCGGTGAACATTAACATAATTAATAAACACATACATACCTACAGAAAAACATAGAACCTCCTCCTTTTTAGAAGTCGGCTAAAAAAAGCTTGTGAATCAAAATCCACGTATCCTATTAACCCTAATTACATTTACAGTTAAAGCATTGATTAAATTTAATAATGTTATAACTTTTATAGTGCTGTGTAAAAATATTGAAAATCATGACAATCATAGAATAATTGAAGCTTTTTTATTTAGAGATATCATTGTATATTTCCTTCTAAAACTTGCTACTATAAAATAATAATCAGAAGTTACACTAAAAGGAAACTGCCTCCAGCTAAGCTTTAAAAGATTGTTATTTCTGCAAATTGTGTTCACAGGGTAAAATTGCGGGGGTAATATGTGTTCATATAATATAAAAATAGTTTGATGCCCTTGCTTAACTTTTCTTAGTCCCTACGTAATCCCATTTGAGGGGGTAAATGAAATTATTATTAAACTAGCGACTCACCCTCGCTTCGCTCCAATTCGTCTGTAGATTGTTTCCCCATACAAATTTTCTTCCCTATTTTCAAACATTTAAGAGATGATTTCTGGGATAAAAACTATTCTATGTCTTTTCAAGATCTCAAATTATTTTTTTACGAAATTTCATCTAAATCGGTTAAGTTGTTTTGGAGCTTATTCGGTACAAACAAATAAAAAAATCTTTCCTTTTTAGAATATTAGTATAGATTAACCACCCATAAATTTTTCAATGAAATAGTCTATTTCAAAGGGTTCGAGTTTTGATTCAGGTCAGTATGGTTATTGAGTTTTTCTGTCAAGAAATTTGCAGTCACAGCCTGGAGTCGAGAAGTTAGTAGTATTACAATACACTTAAGTATATAAAAACTTCAATACTACGAGTATGTCCAATCTCTAACTGTGTGTTGTGTCGAAAACTTATCCTTATCATTTAATATATTCTTGATGTAGATACTTGTGCATCAAATTAGTTGGTAATCCAATGCTGCCACAGGGAAAATCAGTCTGGAAGTTATTATTGTATTGTGCCCTATATTAAATAGGCTTTAAACAAAATTTAAAACAAAATTTCTATTTAATACAACAATTGTTGAATAACAAAAACAAATCTATCCCACGGGAACGGTACATTCCGGGATAAAAAGTAGCCTATGTACTATTCCAGACTATAATCTATATCTATGGCAAATTTCATCCAGATCCGTTCAACAACAACAACAAATATTTGAACATACAAACATTTTTAACCGGTGGTAGGACTCTGTCAAGCCTGAGGAGTCCGACTGGATGGGTACCACCCCCTTATCTATTTCTGCCGCCAAGCAACAATTGCATTGTTGTGTTCCGGTATGAAGGATAAGGTAGCCAGCGCAATTACAGGCGAGAGGCATATCATCTTAGTCCTCACAGTGACAACGCACCTGTGGTTCTGCTTTTTTGTTACTTAAAACCTAAGTGCATGAACCGTAGGTGTTATGGGTGACAGGTACTGCTCTCCATCAGGTGGTGTGTCTGCTCGTTTGTCACTGAATCTCATAAAAAAAAAATATATATCTAAACTTCGACTTATATATAAAACCCAAAATAAAACACCAACACACAAATAAAACACACTTATATATAAAACCCAAAATAAAACATCCTCTTTAATCCAGTATTGTACCAAAATTTGAAGCAATAAGTAAAAAAAGAAAAATCATATTCAATAAAAGAGCTAAAACTCAATGAATAAAAGGCTTTTTCGCTCAAAGGCAACTTTATATGAAGAATTAACTCAACGATAAAAATGTTTGTGAAAATTCACCTCACATTTATCCACTTGCAAAGAAAATATAGCAAAAATGTCGTGTCGCGAGACAAGTGCATGACATATTATACGCGCCGGCAAACCAAGAGTATTGCCAAGCAAGCTTGAAGGCCACTTCTCTGCACAGATTAAGACCTCATAAATGTTTAAAGTTAGATTTTTATTCTACTATCATACATAACATTGGATAACCGTTCTATGAAATATGTAAAATGTAAAATAATTAAAATATAAGTTAATTAAAATAAATAAAATATAAAATAATAAGTTTTTGTTAAAAAAATGTTTAAATATGGTTGTATTCCGCCCTATTTTAACGTCCCACTGTTGGGCACGGGCCTCCCTTCATGACGAGGGGAATCAGGCTATAGTCCACCACGCTGGCCAAGTGCGGATTGGCGGACTTCACATGTCTTTCGAAAACTTGCTAGGTTCTTTCAGACATGCAGGTTTCCTCACGATGTTTTCCTTCACCGTTAGGTAAGTGGTAATCAAGTTAGAAAATGATTCGCACATGAAAATATCAGAGGTGCGAGACCCGGGATTTGAACCCGCTTCACTCGGTTTCCCAAGCGAGCGCGTTACCACTGGGCTACCACTTAAATATGGTTAAAAGTACTTAATTATTTATATATAATACAAAATAGTTGTATACATAATTATTACTGTAGAACTTTAACTCCATGGGCTAAGGGTTTCTACAGTATAAGTATAAAGGCATAATTTTGACTTTTAAGGGGTAAAAAAATATTAATATTTTATGTATATTGGTAGATTAACACACAGCACCATCTTATACCCTGCTTATACCCTGGATTATAACTATATGTACACATATATACATACATGGCTCCTATCGATATATGTACTATGCGAGTGGCCCCGCGGAAAAACTTGCGTTAAGTATTACTTCAATTAAACGTTAGCAAGTACATATTTGAAAATTAATTTAAGAACCGGAAACACACAGATGGCAAGTTAATAAAATCTTCCCCAAATTACATTAGGGTCCAAATCGTAAATTAATTCCTTCGGTGTTTTGTGTTGAAAAAGATGAAGGCCAAATCAATAACTGCTATACTTATTTTTATCTGATTGTGTTGTAAGGTACATCTTTCGAAAATAGAACACTTATTACGGGAATTTTTTTTTATTGTACTCGTATGTGAAATAATAAGACTTTTAACTGAAAAAGCACAGTGATTTTTTTTTATTGTTAATTTAATTTTGGACTATTGGTTAGAGAAAAAAAATCTCACCAAAGTCTCTCATTTTATTTAAGAGTCAACAAAAAGAAAATTAAAATGTGTTTCAATAATTTGACTTTAAAACAGCTTCAGAGATGACTTGCAGAAATGATATATAGAAGCTATTCAAAATATATTCAAATTCAAATTCAAAATATTTTTTATTACAATTTTTTACTGAACGTCATGAGTCTACTACCAGTTCGGAAAGAAGAAACCTCATACCTGAGAAGAACTGGCGAAAGAAACTCAGCAAAATTATATAATTATATAATATATTATGGACAATTGTATTCAGCCCTTTTTAACGTCCCTTTTTAACTGCTGGGCAAGGGCCTCCCTTAAATACGAGGGGGACAGTTATAAAAATAAAATATTTTTTTAGAGCGATAGGTATTATATACTGAGACAGGTTGGAAAAAGGAGGCGAACACACTATCATTCAATAATTAAATAAATAAATATGTTGGGACATTAACACAGCACCATCTAGTTCCATGGTAAGCTACGAGGCTTGTGCTATGGATACTAGATAGTTGTTACACTACACATAGGTACTTACATATTATAAATATAATTGAATAATAAATTATTTTTTGATTGTATCGATTTCGATAAAAAAATTAAGTACCTAATAATTTAATTAAAATATCGATATTTTTCATAATATTTATTACAGCGAACAAATAATCTAGAAAAAATATGATTCTTCATTATTGTTTTTACAACATTTATAACTTCTTAGCGAAAACCAAATTAAATATTAAGTAAAATAAACAACGCAAAGTAGCAGACTTAAACATTTTTTTTAATTTTAGAATTTTCAGCGCCATCTATCGTATTTTCATTGAAACAGTGCAGAGTTTATACTAAAGTTACTGCTAACACCACGACGTGATTGTGTTTAACAATCATTTCCATAGATGGCGCTGTTAAAAAAAGTTTTTTGTTTAATTAAAAATTAACTAAAGATCTCAAAAGCAATAGTTAGTATTAAATATAACGTATGTCATAAGTACCGGAGTAGTTAAAATTTTTAGCTATGCTTCGAATATGAGTAAATTAAGTGAAATTTAGAAAATATGTAATATAATAAAATTCTGAGTAGAATCTGTACCTACATTAAATATTTTTTGGAAAATCTTGTTGAAATAGACATCATTATCGGTACAGAGGCCAAATCTATAGTTTTTAGAATGTTTGTTTGTCTGTCTGTCTGGGAACGCATCACGAGAAAACCATTGGACAAATTTGGATGAAATTTGGTATGATGATAGCTGGTTAACCGGGTCAACATATAGGATACCTCTTACTGCGGGAAAATATCTCATCCCTGAGAAATCTACACTAACCGTTAAAACGTTTCCAGCGAGCGAGGGTGAGTCCTTAGTATAAAAATATTATTGAAATTGTGTCGATATATTGAATTTATGGTCAATTATACTTAGAAATATTTTTGTTGAATTCAATAAATAACAAAAAAAAACACAGATTCTATCACAAAATTTTAAATGTAAATATACTGAATGTGTTAATTAACAGGCTATGATCGGTCAGATGAATTATGTATAATGTTAATTTGTCTCTTTCGCACGTAGAGGAAAAGATGGTAATAAATGAGATGGCAACACTTGGTGATCAGAACGGAGGCTGAGCCGTATTTATCCAAGCATTTTCAGGCAAACCAATTGGGAATCGATTCAAACGACAGACTTAATTGAAAAAAAGAATGGTATTGCTGATACCTTTTTTGCTATTTTATCTCTTTTGGGATATGGAGAGTAAAAATATTTAGTGTATGTTTGAATGTCCTAATTTTTGTGTGATTTTTATTAGTAGTGAGCTTGGTTTTCTGTACGTATAATAAAATTTTAACTGAGTCGAATCTGTACATTAAATATTCTTTGGAGAATCTTATTGAAATAGTCATTATTATCGATACATTTAGTATGATGGTAGCTGGTTATCCGGGTAACATATAGAATACTTTTTACTACGGGAAAACGTCTAATTTCTAAGAAATAGTTCAACCCAAGCGGAGTCAGGGTAAGTCGCTAGTGAAATATAGTTTTTATTATTTTTTATTGCATTGGCAATAAGTGGACAGTACATGTAGTGGTGCTATCAGAAAGTATATAGATGAATAAAAAGGCCTTATTGGTAAAAGAAACCTCTACATGAAAACCTTTGATTTGATACCAAAAATGTATTTTAATAAAGAAGAAGAAATATTATTTTTACTTTGTAGTAATGTATTATTTTTATAATACTTTCTTAGATTTACGCGAATATTTGATATTTTAAGTAAAATTATCTTTTTAGATCTTTTTCATTTTATCATTTTGGCATTTTTGTAAATCATTGTCAAATGAGGTAGATGCTGTGTGTAACAACTATATAATGACCTTTGAGACGTCTCAAACTTTAGTCTCTCCCTTGACCATGATTGCTATCAAGCATTCGAAACGTCCAAAAATCAAAATAAAACCACGAAAAAAAATAGAAAAGATATTTTTATTTTAAATATTTAATTATTTTTGTACTAATTAGTGTATTATGATTCTTTTCATTATTTTTTCATAACTCAAATCTGATAAAAAAAAATAAAAACCGACTTCCAAGCACTGAAAAGTAAAAATAACTTAACGGGGGTTTTTATTTAGAATAGATACTTAATCAGATATTTTCGAAGTCGGTGTGCTTTGATTTGTATTGGCTGGCACCGAAATATATATATACGGTCGAATTGAGAACCTCCTCCTTTTTTTGGAAGTCGGTTAATAAAATGTAACTTATGAAACAAACACACTTTAAATTACAAAATACCACGCCATAGGACCTTAATATACAAAATATTAAAACTCGATAATGTTTTTTAATAAACGCGTAATCTAATCTAAGCCATCGCATAAATTATGTATCATTATGATCGAATTTAAAGGCCATCTGGTAATTTTGTACCTAAAATCTTTATCTTAATGCATTTTATTTTATTTAGGGTGCCCGAATACAATAATCTATATATATATATATATATATATATATATATATATATATATATATATATATATATATATATATATAATAAAATTCTGAGTCAAATCTGTACATTAAATATTTTTTGGAAAATCTTACTGAAATAGTCATTATTATCGATACAGACACCGAATCTATAGTTTTTAGGATTCCTGTCTGTTTGTCTGTCTGTTTGGGAATGTATCACGTGAAAATTATTGGGCTGATTTTGATTAAATTTGGTATGATGATAGCTGGTTATCCGGATCAACATATAGGATACTTTTTACTGCGGGAAAATATCTCATCTTTGACAAAGCTATACTAAACGTTAAAACGTAACTAGGGACGAACCCAAATGGAGCCAGGGTAATGCCTTAATATATACTGTATTGTAATAATCTATATTTAAGTAGGCAAAAACAAAACAGTTATTTTTTGTCCTCTGTTGTCCTTTTGTCAAATCATTTTCTTTTTTTTTTTGTTTAGAACCTATTATAGACAATTCTACTGACGAGCTTTAGTGTTATCATAAAAAAATTTTGGTAACCGTTTCTTTTTATATAGATAGGTAAATTTTATTTACACAAATTAAATTTTTAATAATAATTACTAAATTAATAACTATAATTAGTACTAACTTAAATCTTTAAAATCACTCTAAAAGTTTTTACTGTGAAAATATGTCTGTTTGTCCTCTTTTCACGTCGAAACAGAGTGACAAATTAGCATGATTTTTTGTGTGGAATAGTTAGAGAACTGGAGAATGACATAGAGTACTTTTTACTGCGGGAAATTATCTCATTCCCACGAGAAAACACGTTATATAATATATTATATATAGTGTATCTATTCCATACTAACGGTTAAAACGTACCTAGGGACGACCCCAAGCGAAGCGAGCAGGCGCGGATCTAGGGTTAGGTTTTGGGGGGGGTCAGAGACTGGAATATACATATTATAAAACAGTAACTTAGCAAAATCTGTACACGAAATATTTGTTTAAAAACAATGACTCTGATGTATAATGTACAGAATATAGAACCCAAAACAAAATTTTTGTCAGTATGTCTGTTTGTGTGTGCGGTTTAACGCGAAAAGTATTAAGCCGATTTTAACCAAATTTTGTGTAGTGATAACTTTACTCGGGTCAACATTAAGGATGACTTTTACTACAGGAAAATCTTAGTTCCCACGAGAAAACAATTCCATTTCTTCAGGGTGTCAGGGTTCTATCGAGTCATCCTAAGATATTTACATGGCTAACGCTGGCTAAACCTAAAGAAATACATCAAAACAATATACCTACTAGAAAATAGAATAGAAAAAAATTGTAGGTTTTAAAAAGACCTACAGAAAAATCTGCAATAGCATAAGTTTTTCTTGTAAGGTACACTCGTAATAGCTATTTATAATTTAGAGATGGGCCGAATGTGGCTTGAACCGAATACGAACTTCGGCTGAACATTCGGTGAGAATAAAAAATTCGGCAGAAATTCAGCCGAACTTCGGTTCAATTTCACCGCGCTTTCTCGTGAGAATCGTGACCCTTTATTATTAAAAATACTTAATGTTTCTGAGTGTTTTTAGTGAACCAAAAACGTGATTTTTTTTAATTCAATTTATGAATTGTAATTAAGGTGTTTGTTAGAAGAATACTAAGTTTATTTCATTTTGTCTATTTAATTAGGCAACGATTTTTGGGACTGTTAAATTAAGAAGAACTAATTTAATTTTTTATCGCATACGTGTTAAGGTTTACACCTTCCTAACTAAAATAAATGACCATGTAGACCGATCGGAATCCGTTTATTATTAAAAATAGAAAAAAAATTAAAACCTGAAATTTAACGTCGTAAAAAGTTAGCAAGTACCTATACAAGGAACAAAAAACCGTAAAATGCCCCCGATATCCAGCTATCCCCGAGAAATAAGGGGATGAAAGGCGTAAAAAATAGTTTTTTTTTCAATTTCTACCTTACTGTACTTTTAGGACGACTGTACAAAGTTAAAGGTGATTTTTAGCCTCTCGAGACCATAAAACATAAATTTCTTGGAAACGGCTAAATATTTCAACTAAATTATTTTTTTTGGTCGTTATAAGTATTTTGAAGGTTACCTTCCCCTACTTTCATTTAAATCAAAAAGATATTGCAGAAATTAAAAATAAAAAACCAAGAAAAAAATTGAAAAACGGGTAATTTTGCAAATATCTCGAAAACTTTGAGGTTATTGTAAAAACTGTCATAATTATGGTATACTAGCGCCTCACCCTCACCTCGCTCGGGTTTGCCTCTAGGAAAATAAAAGCAAACCTATCCCACGGGAACCGTAAATTATTCCGGGATAAAAAATAGCCATGTGTTATTCCAGACTAATCTATCTCTGTGCCGAATTTCATGCAGATCCGTTTAGCCGTTCTGGCGTGAAAAAGTAACAAACGTCCATACATTCATACTCACAAAGCTAGACATTTATAATATTAGTATAGATAACGTGCTAACGTTTTAAAGATATAGGTACTTACTTTAGGTTTTAATTTTTTTGTTTCCAAACCGACAGGTCATGATAGACGTGCTTTCTATTAATTTCAGTTAAAATAGTGCAAGTAGGTTTTTTTTTCTATTGCCAAATGTTCGGCATTCAAACCGAATTTCGGCCGAATGCCTAAGTTCGGCTCAAGCTGCCAAAATTCGTAACGAATTTCGGCCCATCCCTAATTTATATCTATTTAAAACTTAGAGAGACGCGCCCAAGCTAAGCGAGGGTAAGCCGCTAGTTATCCATGATGGAAAGAAAAGTAGTTTTATACTTTTAGCGCATATTTAAATTAAAGAAAAACTCATAAACGAATAAATATTTTGTATTACCTAATCCCTTCTGTTCTCAAACTTCAAACTTCTTAAAAATATATTCGGCTTTGGGGGGGGTCATGACCCCCATGACCCCCCCCCCCCCCTGGATCCGCGCTTGGAAGCGAGAGTGAGCCGCTTGTTATATACATGAAAGTGAGTTTACTAAATTGTATGTCCTTTTTTCACGTCGAAATAGAGTGACAGATTAACCTGATTTTTTGTGTGGAGATTGTTAGAGGGCTGGAAAGTGACAAAGGCTACTTTTTCCTGCGGAAGATTATCTCCTTCCCATGGAAAAACAGGTATACAGCCCACATGAACTTATCATACCTTTGTATTTATATAATGTATAGTATATCTATTTCATACTATCCGGTAAAACGGATAAGGGACGAACCCGAGCGAAGCGAAATTAATTTGCTAGTATATATTTATATATATAACACTTCTTGAGTTCATACTTTGTGGCTGTAAAAGTCATTACCTGTGTGTCCGCCCTTAGAATTTTCCAAGGTTTCCTTTGACATTCACGGGTCAATCCCTAAGGAAGGGACTGTGGTTTTATGATAATAATCATGTTTAATTTATGCTGGTGGTAGGCGTAATCTTAATTAATTAGACGTAAGTATAACATGAGGAAGACAAAAATTAAAAATTTAAGGTATAATATTATAATTTTATCATAAATTTTATAAAATATGTTGCTTAATATGTAGGTAAAACCTCAAACTAAGGAATTATCTTTACTAATATTATAAACAGGCAGAGTTTGTTTGGTTGTTTGTTTGTTTGTTTAAACGCGCTAATCTCAGGAACTACTAATCCGATTTGAAAATTTTTTGCATTAGAAAACTCGTTTATTGGTGAAAGCTATATGCTTATTACAACAGAGAAAAAATTGCCTATTAATATGCTCTGAGTATATATAATACACTAATATAAATATATATAATATACGTTTTAAATAGTGGCTTGCTACACCTAAGATATTCATTTAAAGTAAGTATATAGAGGTTTACGTTACGTACGTACGTTATTGCGTACGCCGTACGGGGATTTTGTTCACAATTTCATTTTTTTTCGCGGAACCCTGATTCTTTTTTTAAAATAAAAGTAGCCTAAGTTACTCCTTATAACAGCAGCTATCTGCCAGTGAAAGTCAAAATCAGTCCAGTCGTTTCGGACATTAGCCGGAACAAACAGACAAACAGACAGACAGACAGACAGACAGACAGACAAAAATTGTAAAAAATGTTGTTTTGGTATATGTACCGTGTACACATCCATATGACTTTAGTAATAAAAAAAAATAAAAACCGACTTCCAGGCACTGAAAAGTAAAAAATAACTAAACGGGGGTTTTCATTTAGAATAGATACTTAATCAGATATTTTCGAAGTCGGTGTGCTTTGATTTGTATTGGCTGGCACCGATATATATATATATATATATATATATATATATATATATATATATATATATATATATATATATATATATATATATATATATATATATATATATATATATATATATATATATATATATATATATATATATATATGAATCAAAATAGGTTGGATTATATTTCTGTGGAACCGACCTTGAACAAACCTTGTTTATCCACCGGATTTTTTAATGTTAGTTTTTCTATGGCGATATGTACATTAAAATATCTTGGAAACGTTACGCTTTAAGGTTTAGTATAGATTTCTTAGAGATATTTTCTCGCAATAAAAAGTATCCTTTATGTTGACCCGGATAACTAGCTATCATCATACCAAATTTCATGAAAATCTGTCCAGTAGTTTTCTCTTGATTCGTTCTCTGACAGACAGACGACAGACAAAATTGTAAAAACTTCATATTCAGCATCTGTATGGATAATACATGGTTGTTTAAGACCTAAGTATCTTTGATCTGTGTATAGTGGGCTATAAACGCTATAACTCTTTAAAATTTAATAAAAATCTCCAAAATCCAATTTACTCACTTTATTTATAAAGTTAATAAATATCTGAACACTAATCAAAATAATTAATATATATATTGTATAGTTATCTCTCCGATACAAACATTGCAGGAATTAAGTTTTGCAACTTATAAGAAGTCTTTACATAATATAAAATGAAGTCGCTTCCGCTGCCTGTTTGTTTAGATCTTTTAAACTACTCAACGGATTTTAATGTGTTTTCAGCAATAGATAGAGTGATTCACGAGGAAGGTTATATGTATAATACATGCATATTATAGTACAGAAAAGCCGAGAAATTTATTATATTGCATTGTTGTGTTCCGGTATGAAGGATAAGGTAGCCAGCGCAATTACAGGCAAGAGGCATATCATCTTAGTCCTCACAGTGACAACGCACCTGTGGTTCTGCATTTTTGTTACTTAAAACCTAAGTGCATGAACCGTAGGTGTTATGGGCGACAGGTACTGCTTTCCATCAGGTGGTCTGGCTGCTCGTTTGTCACTGAATCGCATAAAAAAAATAAAAAATACAGAGGCTGAATCTATAGTTTTTAGAATTTTTGTCTGTCTGTCCGTCTGTCTGTTACCGCATCACGGAAAAACCACTGAAGGGATTTTAATGAAATTTGAGATGATGATAGCTGGTTATCCGGGTCAACATATAGGATAATTTTTACCGCGACAAAATATCTCATGTCTAAGAAATCTTACTAAATATTAAAAACGGAGTGAGGGTGGTCACTAGTACATTATGTAATAAGGAAATTATGTGGAGAGATATAAGTAAAATTCTTTTAAACGAGGTTTAAACAATTATAGCGATAGATTGTCGTTTATAATCTTATCGCGAAGGGAGTTCCAGAGTTTTGCTGCCTGAACTGTGAAAGATTTCTCGTACAAAATTAATTTATTAAACTGATTAAAATTGGTAAGTATTGTATGGTACTAGGTGCAATTTTCAAGCATTTGAAATATTAGGAACAAAAACCTAAATTAATCCGTGAAAAGTTCAAGAAATTATTAGTTTGGTTTTTTAATTGTATTCGTTTCTCAATAATATAAGATAATATCTACATATTTTTTGTACTTTATTAGTACATCGTTTTAAGCATTTTCAAACTCTATTTTTAATATCATATGACTAATGATGTGTTCTCCTTTTTTTTTTTATGAGATTCAGTGACAAACGAGCAGACAGGCCACCTGATGGAAAGTAGTGTCTGTCGCCCATAACACCTACGGTTCATGCACTTAGGTTTTAAGTAACAAAAATACAGAACCACAGGTGCGTTGTCACTGTGAGGACTAAGATGATATGCCTCTTGCCTGTAATTGCGCTGGCTACCTTATCCTTCATACCGGAACACAACACTGCAATCATTGTTGCTTGATGGCAGAAATAGATAAGGGGGTGGTACCCATCCAGTCGGACTCCTCAGGTTTGACAGAGTCCTACCACCGGTAATTGGTAATACATAAAAAAAAAATTGATTTAAGTAAATTGTAACTGTAAAATATGTTGAAGATCTTATTATATACGAATATTTATGTAGTAATCTAAAAAAATAATAATTACATCAGTTACAAAAGTACAATGACTTAAAAATTACTTTAAAAGTAATCACTTCATCTTTAAGGGTAGATATTTTCTAACATTTACATACATTCATATATTTTAAAGTTCAAAGTTACGATTTAGCGATATCGATTGTAGAAACAAAGTCTAACGTAGCTATACTTATTGAACTCGATCAAATACATAGAAATTTCCAAACGAAAGCTATTTCTAAAATGTACTTTCTCATCTTGAAAGTAAGTAATATAGAACAAAAACTGCAGCAAAGCGGTAACAACGTCCAAACTTGCGAAGCACGAGGAAAACGCTGCATAAATTGTCCAATTGAAGAAACTTTTAAGAACATCGCCGAAGTGACGGTGTTTTTATCACGAGTAAGAGCTTTTGTTTAAAACTGGTGGGATTTCAAACAAAGTCCGGAATGAGAAATATTTCACGATTTTAGTGAATTACTTTTCTTTTTTATATATACAGTATACACTAGCTTTTGCCTGCGGTTTCACATTTTTAACTTTTCTATCGTTATATTAGGTAGCTTAAAATCTTCCTCAATAAATCAGACTAGGATTACAAATGCAAAAATTTGTATGTGTGAGTTGTGTGTTTGTTTATTACTTTTCACTTCTTTTTATTCACACTATAACGGCTGAATGTATTTGAATGTTTACTAAACAGACACCTACACTTTGTGTGACCTTAAGTAGCCACCTTGGGACATACCCGAGTGAATCGAGGGTAACTGACTATAGGCTACACTAGTCTATACATAATATAATAAAATTATGGAACGAATCTGTACATTAAATATTTTTTGGAAAATCTTGTCGAAATAGACATTATTATCAATACAAATGCAGAATCTATAGTTTTTAGAATGTTTGTTTGTCTGTCTGTCTATCTAAGACCGCATCACGGAAAAACCACTGGACAGATTTTGATGAAATTTGGTACGAAGAAACCTGGTTATCCGGATCATCATATAGAACCTTTTACTACGGAAAAATATCATATCTCTGAGAAATCTATACTAAACGTTAAAACGTAACTAGGGATGAACCCGAGTGAAGCGAGGTGAGTCGCTAGTAAGCTATAAAATGTATTTTCTTTTTTTTTGTATTTTGACCGGTACTTCCAAAAACAAGGAGATCATTCGGGATCATTATAGATTTGTAGAACTTTCAAAATATGAAAAACATATTTTTAAAAAGATTTTGACACATAAAAATAAAGACCTAACCAATATTTAGTTGTCTATCAAAAAAATCAGTAAAATATTACCGAAAATCTTAAATCAGTTACAATATCTACTAATACTTATTATAAATTCAAAAATAACTCTGTCTATCTTTTACCTTTTCTCGCTTAATCCGTTGAACCGATTGAGATGTAATTTAGTATGGAAATAGTTTGAGACCCTTTTTTTTTTTTTTTTTTTTTTTTTTTTTTTTTATAGTTGGGGAATGCATTTACGCATACCACCTGTACCCCCAGGTGGTTATGTGGGGCTCACCGACTAGAAAAGCCGGTACTACCCACTAAACCCCAACTTTCCCCTCCCCTCCGCCTTAGTGGGGCGCCGCGGGATCGCTTACGCATAACTACCGCGACGCCCCGGCGGCAGGCCTTACGGCCACCTAACCAATGGAGCTGCTCCATAGTCCACTCTGCTAAATCAGAGAAGTACCCGGAGCAGCCCCATTAAACCTTCCCACCCACCGAAGTGGGCACCCCTCAATCGGCTGCAGAGGACAGGGAGAGCGGCAACGACACACCGACACTCCTCTTCCCCTGCAGCCCCACCGCGTCTGCCATCTAAGACGGTGGCAGCCCCGTCAAGGCCGCGGGGGGCAGGGAGAACGGCGCACCGAAATACCGGCACTCCTCTCCCACCGCGGCCTTCCCCTCTACCGGTTACGGGCCTGTTTTCACAGTCCCGCAACCGGTCCCCACCCTCCGGTCGCGAGACCGCCGAAGAGGCCCCGCTCCCGGTGGCCGCAACTCCGGAAGCCGAAGCCTCAACGGAGAGCAGCCCCGTCCTGCTTTGGTCCGCGCCGGATTTCTCCGGTACCACCCGCCCTGCACAAAGCGGGTGGCGTTCCCCGATCCGCCACCTGGGGACGCGCCCGGTAGGAGTTGGCTCTCCCCCGGGATAGTTTGAGACCCTGGAAAAGACATAAGATAGATTTTTACTGGAAATCATCCCATGAGATGGTGGAAGCTTGTATGGTGAATCAATCATTTCTCAAATAAGTTCTCTTTTGTTATATCGTATTTTTAGGATTAAAAAAAAACTAAAACTTGAATAAATACAAAAATAAAACAAAAGTAATAACTTTGTATCCGATTGAGATTCTAACCCGGACACCTGTGAATTATTAATCTTGCACCTTGACCGCTTGACCACGATGCTTATGCCTAAGTGTAAGAAATTATCGACCATATTCTGCGTAGAATAATGCGAAAGAAAACTGCATGAAAGGTTTTCCCAGACATAAAACTAATCTAGATCGATTTTTTGCCCCCGAAAACGTCCACATAGCAAATTCCAGTGAAATCGTTAGTTGTTCCCGAGATCACCGGTATAAATAAATAAATGTACAAGAATTACTCGTTTAAATATATTAGATAAAACTCATCATACCTATGTATATACAGCCTATCTATTCCATACTAAGAGTTAAGACATACCCAGGAACAAATCCGAGCTAGTTCGTTAGTATTATAATATTTCTTTCACTTTTAAATCGAATTTTATATTTTACGACGATATTTGACGACACGTTTGGCTCAGTGTCTAGTGACCCTACTTGCTGTGCCAGCGGTCGAGGGTTAGAGTCCCGCTGGGGGCATTCATTTGTGTGAGCGCGAATGTTTGTACTCCAGTCATGGGTGTTTAAATTTATAATATGTATGTATTTAAAGTTATATATATATATATGTAGTGTATCAACTATCTAGTACCCATAACACAAGCTTCGTAGCTTACCATGGAACTAGATGGTGCCGAATGTAATGTCCCAACATATAAAAAAAAATAAAGAATCTATTATTCATTAGTGCGCTATTGGAACATCTTGCACTGTTCCATATAAGTTTGAATGCACAATGTATGTAGGCACAGTTGTACCCATCCATCTCATTTTGAAAGTTTGACTGAACTTTAATCCTGACTAACGTAATTGCTAAAGTTCGAATACAAAACCATGTTCGCGGAACTCGCGATTTAGTGTCAGACATTTTGTAATTGATGTAAAGCCGCAGCTATACGACTTTGAAATATGGTGCCTTAAAAATGTTATAATTTGTTAGAGTAATTTACGATTAGGATTACAAGTTTGATGACGGGAAAGAATTTAAAAATGTATATTTTCTTTAATTAGTTATGCAATTAAATTTTGTAGCGCTTTAAGATGTTGAGCATCGTTTAGTACTTGCTGATAATTTTACCAATTTCGGGCATAATATTTAAGAAAGCTCGGGATATACATATATTTATGTGCAAACATTTATTTGCATAAAAAGTATGTGATTTTAAGATATAAAACATATTTGTTGGTTGTTGTAGTTCCATTAGAACTGAAAAGTCGGACCTCAAAGTTGCCAAAGTATTAAATTATCCTCTAAACTATCACTACATACTCATATTAAAAAATAGTCCCCCGCTGCGTTTGTCTGTCTGTTTGAACGTTATAAACTCAAAATCGACTATACTAGTTTTCTTACGGTTTTCACCAATGGACGGAATGATCCATGAAGAAGGTTTAAGTATATGATTTTTTTTTTGTAAATTGACTAAAATATAATGATGATTGCTGAAGATGTCGGGAAAATCATGCCGACAGAGCTTTACTGGCGTGCACCACGTAAGCCGATAGAGTTATATGAAAACAATGTGTTAAGGAATTATTCTTCTTAAAAAGACCCATTAAACTGTAGCAACGCTGTATGTATGTACCTACGGGTGTGTATCTGAACGAAGCGAGAGTAAGTCACTAGCAATATTCATATCTTTGCAGCATTTCAACTTGATATGTATGTCAACAGAGAATTGATTAAAGTTTGCTAGCAAAATATGAACGTCACAAAGAGAAAAATATTCTCAAAGCAAATTAACCCGTGAAGATAAACAAAACTGTTCCGTAAAAAATGAGTAAGGCATTAAAGGCTTATGTTTACATAAAAAAAATTTTAGTATGTACACTAACAGTATACCTTTCATTTGATATCCATATGATGGGGGTGCGTAAAAAACATAGTCCGCCATATTGAATTTACAATGACGTCACTTTACTTATTGTGTTTCGCTCAATAACCCCTTTCAATTGTTATCCATATCATGAGGATGCATAAAAAAACAGTCCGCCATCTTCGGGAGTTCGCCATATTGAATTTACAATGACGTCACTTTGCTTATTGTATTTCGCTCATTAAGCCCTTTTATTTGATATCCATATCATAACGGTGTATAAAAATCAGTCCGCCATCTTTGGGAGTCCGCCATATTGAATTTACAATAACGTCACTTTGCTTACTGTGTTTCGCTCATCAAGCCCTTTCATTTAATACATATTATCCTGGGGGCACCATATATCATGAGGATGCATAAAAAATCGGACTATTTTTTATATTTAATTTGGAATGTCAAAATATCTGATTATGTATCTATAGTAAATGAAAACCCCTGTCGAGCTATTTTATTTACTTTTTAAACTTGAGAGTAGTTTTTTTTTTAAAATTCATGAATTCTTATTTTCGCTAAATATCGCTAATTTATAACTTAGATAGCGATCCTTAAAACTATGCTTTAGAAACCCAGTTAGATGACAAAATCTATCCATTTGACATAAGTAGCGATAATAGCACATAATAAACACAAGTAACTTCAGAAGAAACTTGGAATATATTATTATAAAACCATCTACTACGAGTACGAGTCTTAGTCGATCGATGGTAACATTTCCCATGGATCGACTTTCATCGTTTGAAATGTTATTAAAATTGACAAACCCAACCAACTCTCTCCCGCATTTGCCACAAAGCATTTATTTATTGAAATCCAAACGTTCAAATTGGACGCTCACAGTTCCCAAGTACTATCGAGCTATTCAAAATTCCGCCCGTTTTTTACAAATTGGCTTTACGCCGGATGCGCTGAAAAAAGAACTAGGATGTGTCGATTGAATTTTAGAGCGAGCCTTTGTGGTCTGTTACGTACTAGCTTTTTTGGTAAATTTGGTAAATTAAAAAAAATTAGCTGAACATTCATGTGTAGACAGTTTTGATTACTTTTGTTTACTGTTCTGAACTGTGGCTTTTATTATCAAAAATAATAAAATGTATTATATTGTACTTTACTCGCTTATTAAAATATTCAAAACATCATACATTAATTAAAATCATCCATCCACCACTGAAA
The DNA here is from genome assembly GCA_033884665.1 of Argynnis bischoffii washingtonia. Classification (NCBI taxonomy): domain Eukaryota; kingdom Metazoa; phylum Arthropoda; class Insecta; order Lepidoptera; family Nymphalidae; genus Argynnis; species Argynnis bischoffii. The sequence continues at coordinate 2,193,147 of CM066610.1, forward strand.
ATCTGAGATTAACCGATACAATATAATAAATATATAATGAATGTATGTTTGTACACGATAATTAAAGCTATACAAATAACTACAATAAGGCTAATATAAAATGAGGTAAAGTCCTAGAAAGACGTTTTATTTTATTTTTCTGATTAATTTATTTATAAATTTTGATATATATGTCTGTTAAGGCATTTAGAACTGTTGTATTATACAATTGTATCTATATGAAATAGAGTTTAAAGGGTGAGTTTTTACATAATTATCTATTAGGTACATATTCCATTACATAATGGTTAATATGGAATAGATATATACTATTATATATACATAGGTGTGATGAGTTATGTGGGTTATATTATAACACGTTCTTCCATATGAATTAGATAATCTCCTTCAAAATCGACTGTGTCACTCTCCAGCTTTTCTACTATCTCCACCCAAAAAATTACGCCTTCCAGTCACTCTGTTTCGACGTGAAAGATGGACAAATATAATAACAGACAAACACGCAGTCACATATTTTATAATATTAAATTCTCATAACAAATATAGCACACGAGTACGTTTATAAGCATTTCGTACTATTATGTTTTGTAGTATTTTTTGGTTCATAAAATAATAACTGAATAAATCGGTGATCTATTTATTGAATTTTATTGTACTAAAACTGTATCTAATATAGTTTTTTTTTTGCAGCTCCGCTGGTAGCCTAGATGTTTAACTTTAAAAAATGGCTTAAAGTAGAGTATAATTATTATAGTTTCTATTTTTTCCATTTTTTACTGAAATTCTTTGAGCTGTTGAATCATGTAGAAATAATTTCATAATCGCAAATTTTCGCACCTTTAGTGTAACTCAACTATATTGTGTAAGTATTGTATCATATTCAGCCCTTTTCAAACGAGGTTAAAAATATGGGGGGGATCAAGAGTAAATATGAAGGGGATCAGGCGTTAGTCCACCTTAACTTACGAAAACTTACACCGTAAGACAAGTGGTAATCATGTTAGAAATGATTCACACATAAAAATAGCAGATCGAGCATCGAACCCGCTTCACTAGGTTTCTCAAGCGAGCACATTACCACTGAGTTACGACTACCATAAGTATCATAATATACATTAATTCTTTAATAACAATTCAGTAATAAGAGAGATATTTGATAACATAAGGGCTGAGTGTGTAAGAGACCGTGCGGCATCGTAATTTTTTATCGGCTATCCCTCGGGTGCATTTACTGGCGTGGTACAGTATCCTACTGCTTTATAGTCGAATTCCAGTAATATTGGGGGTAAGCTAATTCCGTTTATACATTTTCTCGTGTAAAAAGAATGTCTTCGGCGGAATGTGTTGTTACTAAAATGTGATATTGGATATGGACGTACTTTGTAAGGCATTTCTGGTTATTTCTATAAGGGATTTGGTGTTAGAATAAAAGCAAATTTTTTTGGCCTTGTTGTAAATACATCATAATAATGTACCTACAATTTTATGTACCTAAAGTTTTATGAAAATTTAGTCCTCCTGCTCAAGGTTGCCTGGAAGATATCGCTTCCAGCGATAAGGTCGCCTGATGTGCGTCTTTTCTTTGTGTTTTTTTTTCTTTATATTTTTTTTTTTTTGGTGTGCAATAAAGAATATTACTATTATTATTACAATGTATATATGTATTATGCATACATTTGTATAACTTATAATCTAAGTAAGGTCCATTTGATGTAAGGTTATTTTGTTCTCAAGTGCTTATCAGAAGAACATTTTTTTATCAAAGACAATATTAACATTATTAAATACTAGCGACTCACCCTCGCTTCGCTCGGGTTCGTCCCTAGCTTGCTTCCCCATACAAATTTTCATCCCCTTTTTCACCCCCTTAAGGGATGATTTCCGGGCTAAAAGCTATTCTATATCCTTACTAGGGTTTCAAATTATCTCCTCACTAATTAATGTTATCTAAATCGGTTCAGTAGTTTCGGAGCCTATACTATACAAACTAACAATCAAACAAAAAATTTTTACTCTTTGTAATATTATGTATAGATATTGGAATAAATTCAAGGCTAATTTAAGACTTATTTTGAACTTTACTATAAAAGTTGCTTATTTGGTGGTTTTTCCCATTTTTGAAGTGAAACTTCTTTAGAATCGTTGTGATTTGAAACTCGATGAAACGGAAATGAAACGGAAATGCGTCACTAAAAAGAGACAAACACTTAAATTAAAGGATTAAACCGGCGAGAGAATGAGATAGAATACATTGCCATGTTGCCATGGTAACCGTTGTTATTGACAAATGCATAATATTAAATTTCACTTTTACCATGTGTGAATTTCACACACAGTCACTTTTTTTTTGTTTTTGACCCAACATACTATAATGTATAGTAATAACGATTTTTGTATTAAATTTTCGTACGTTCAATCTCACAGAAACTAGTTAACGTATGAAATAATTGCAACTAGTTACGAATATATAGCTACAATATTAATTTTCTCTCGATCCCATGAGAGGAGAATTCGACAAAGAGAATTCAAGCGCTCTCAAACTTGAAATGAACAATTTCTGACAAAAGTCTCATTTAAACCCAGGAACATGTGATCTACGAGCCATTAAATAAATTATTCAGCATATATAATGCATTTTTTTGACCGTGACTTTACTTTCAAAGTGGCGGTGAAAGATAGTTTATGTCCGTCCCCAAAATGTAATCTATATAGTCCCGCTGAGTTTCTTTCGCCAGTTCTTCTCAGGTCTGAGGTTTCTTCTTTCCGAACTGGTAGTAGACTCATGACGTTCAGTAAAAAACTGTAATAATTTAATGTTGAATAAAATATTTTGAATTTGAATTTATATCGTTGCCACAATTCATCAAAATAAGCTTAGGGGCTTTAAGCGACTAAAATTTGCATAAAGACAAACAGAATAACGTTCACATTTTTAACATTAGTATGAATTTTGTTATTGCTACTACCCATATCCAACTTTTTCTCCTTACGTTTATAGTATAAAGAAAAATAGTACAAAATTTTCGACTCCCTAATTTAAATTTTCCTGCATTACAAATGACCGTTTATATTTTACAAGTCCATACCTAAAATAAGCTTTATTATTCACTTTAAGCAAAAGTTTACTTAAATAGAAATTTTGACGGTAATGCTGGCTCATGTAAAAATGAACTGAAAATATAATTTAAACGAGGAAACTGTATGAAATGAAGAATACGCACCTAATAAAGTAGGTATAAAATGAACGGTGTAATTTCCATGAACCCAAGGAATCCTCTGGGATATTCGTTTACGGCCTTTATTTATGTTGAAAATTATATATGAAACGCCCTCACAGCAAAGCTTGCCTACCGTAAATCAACTACAACACAAATAGTAATTATAAATTTCATACAAGTATAGCGCCTATTTATATTTGTATACTAGCGACCTTCTGTTGGGCTTTTGCACTACACCTTGTAAAAATCTCAAATCACATATATAGTTTACTAGTGACTTACCCTCAGCTTCGCTTCGGGTTCGTCTCTAGACAAAAACAAATCTATCCCACGGGAACCGTACATTTTTCCGGGATGATATATAGCCTAAAGCTTTCCAACACAAAAAGATTTTTTTAATTCCAACCAGTAGTTCCTGAGGTTAGCGCGTTCAACCAAACAAACAAACTCTTCAGCTTTATAAAATTAGTATAGATTGCACACCAAAAAAATTTACATGATATACATATATTAAAGAAGAAATAGCACAACAGGCGGCCTTATCGGTAAGTGAGCGATCTCTCCAGGTAACCTTTGGAAGATTTCTTTACAATTTAACACAAAATAAACTTTGTACACAACATGTACAAGTCAGTTTTTATATTTAAAATAATATTAGAATTAAGTTCTTGAAGAAGCTACTTCCGGCTCGTTAAGCATTTCTGCTGAGCAAACAAAAAACTCAGCAAGTGCTCTTTATAAAATAATATTTCTTAGACTAGATTACCACATTTTGTTTTTATTTTACATAAATACTAGTAGAACCCGCGGCTTCGCCCGCGCTTAAAACCTTTTCAGTATTTATCCATTCATATAAACTTATATCCCCTATTTTACCCTCTTATGATTATTTAGATGAATTTCGAAAAATGCTAAAACACGTATTTATTTAATTGTATTGAAGGGGATCAATACCAAGTTTCAAGCAATGGGTTGTATAATAACGTGTTTATGCGTGGGAGTAAGTTGACTTTCGAGGTAAAAAATAGCTTATGTCACTCTCCAGCCTTCCAGCTATCTCCACACAAAAAGAACACCAACCTCCTAAGATGCGTACATCAATACAACTTTTTCAACTTCTTAAACCATTATATCTCAAAAACGGTGACGTTTAGGAGAAAAATTGTAGAAACAATTTTTATAGATAATTGTAGAAATGTGAAAATTCAATTGAGAGATCCAAGTTCAATATACATGCGTGGTTGTCGACTTCGTTGACAAAAGAATTAAGATCTAAATGGATGCCAAGTTCTGTAGGTGATCCTAAAATTTATTTTTGAGAACATACAAAATCGTGTCTAGATTCTCATCGTCCTTTACACCTAAACCTCTATTGAACTGTACAGGTCTTGTCATAATCCGTTCTTACTTTTCAAATATTAATAGATACAATATGTATTTTGCCCTTTTCAAGTCCCACTGCTGAGCAAGGGCTTCCCTTCAGTACTAAGGGGATCAAGCCATAGTCCACCACGCTGACCAAGTGTTTCCTAGGTTCTCTCAGACATACAGGTTTTCTCACGATGTTTTCCGTCTCCGTAAGACAAGTGGTAATCATGTTGGATATCATTCGCACATAAATATATTATCAGAGGTGCGAGACCTAGGAGTTGAAACCGCTTGATGGATACAATATACAGGCAAACAATTTAATAAGTTTGTTTGTAATTAAGTATAGGTACCAACTTGGTTTATATATTACGATATTTGTCAAAATTACCCATCAAAATGATAATAAAACAAATATTTGACACTTAAAATTATTACTAAGCTATTTGAATTTACATTAGATATCAAAATCCATTTATTATTACATCATGGCACGTAGTCCAGGAAGTGGTCCAATCTACTGTCGTCGTACCGCTTGCAATGAAAATTATACGAAGATCTAAATTCAATAGGTCAAATAATTGAAAAATCAATATAGATTTAGAAAATTGCAAAACTAATTTTAGCCCACGTACCTGCTCGTGTAAAGATATACTCGTAGTACGCAATCATAGTATTAATTATCTCCATTCTGAATTTCACAAAATACAAATGTATTAAGACGTTACATCGTTGAAGGTAAGGCACTTTCACTTACTCTCTCATACTGACTCGCACATTCACTAACTGAGTTACTTTCTTACTCATTCATTATTTAAATGCTGATGAGATTTGGAAGCTTTAGAGTTTAAAACAAGAAATTTTAATTATTTTAATCAAAAAACTAGTGGCTCACCCTCGCTTCGCTTGGGTTTGCCTCTAGACGAACAAAAACAAATCTATCCCACATGAACCGTACATTTTTCCGGGATAAAATGTACCCTATTTGTTATTTTGATGTATGAACTATATTATTGTAAAGTTTCATTAAAATCCAATTAGTAGTTTTTGTGTACTAAGCTGTAAAAATTAGTATAGTTTTTTAATTATCCCACGGGAATTCTTTAATTTCCCGGAATGAAAAGTATCTAAAATGTTGACCGGGGATATAATGTAGCACCATGCAAAATTTCTTTTGAATCGGTCCAACAGTTTCGGAGATTAGCCCGTCCAAACAGACAATCAGACAGAGAAATTAAAAAAAAAACTAGAGCTGTTCTATTTCTCTTCTTGCATCTCCCTGACTCGGTTGTTAGCATTTTTTTCTGTGTAATCTCTAAATATTCGACCTCTACATTTTATTATATGTACCTATAGATGTATTACAAAATGTATAAAATAGAATGGCACATTAAACTATGTAATTTGACCAAAATCTAACCCTATATTTGATGTCCGCTGACCATTTTGCAATAAAATGGCACTATCAGACCACCACATATTGTTTAAGGCGACAGCTTGCGATCAGTATTACTCGTTCAAATTTTAGAGATTTACGACCGACTAGTCGTGTAACGTGTTTGAGAGTATTAAAATAACATATAATTTTAAAGTAAAACTTGTTTACGCACGCTTGACTTGGGGGTTAAGCTGGTGTGGAAAAAATGTTCGTACGTTTGTCGCCATGGTAACCGTTGTTTTTGCCTGACAAGTATTATAATATAAAATTCTAATCCGAATCTGTACCTTATTTTGTATTTTGTTTTAGGATTTTATTTATTTAAGTTTATGATATTTAATCGGTTTTATATGTACATACATAACATTTTTTTTGTCTTATGAGTAACTAAAACGATTTTCAGAGGTTTATATTAACTTCCAGAAAATACGAAAGAAAGTGATACAAGCAATTTTGTTACATCAACATAACGGCAAAAGGTAGTGTGCAACGCTCTTTATTGTTGTTTCAGATGATTATATCACATCCATTTTGTAAATTAAATCCTGCGGGAATCGAATCTGGGAACTAATTTAGTAGGCAATTGACCTAATAATGAAATAATTAAATTATTTGTTATCTATCTAAACAGCCATTTACAGTAAGTTTAAAGATATATCCAAACAAATCATACAAATAATTGGATAGAACAATAGCCAAATGGCCAGTTCTGCTATAAATCAGTATAGTCCGAGTAAAGTGCCACCATTCATGGATTTTGTCCGTAAACGTGGTACAGAGTGCGTTTGCACAGAGGCTGATATAAATGTTAGTGCTTTATAGTTTTATTAGTATTTAGTTTTTCACTTATAATATTATCATGCTTTTCTCCCAATTTAACTTAAAGTACCTGGGCGACCGAGCTTCGCTCGGTGTTTTTGGTCAAAAGTACAATTTTCTTTTCAATTTGGCTTTAAAACAAAAAAAAAACAAAAAAAAAGTAAAAACTTTGTATCCGATCGGGATTCGAACCCAGACACCTGTGATAGTCAATCTTGCGCCTTGGCCACTTGACCACGATTGAAAATATTCTGCGTGGAATAATGCTAAAGAAAACCTCTTGAAAACTCAAAAACACGTGTTTTCCAAGACATAAGACTAATTTAGATCGATTTTTCGCCCCCGAGAGCCTTTACATACCAAATTTCAGCGAAATCGTTAGAGCCGTTTTCGAGATTGTCGGTATAAATAAATAAAGAAATATACAATAATTGCTCGTTGAAATATATGTATTAAATTAGATTTAGTTTTCCACTTAAAATCTTATCATTTCACTCAATTTAACTCAAATAATAATATGTGATGTTCATCTGAAATAAGACCTCATAAGAATAAATCTTGATATTTGTTCAACGAATGATCAACCTACCAATAACCCATTCTGTATATGGAAGAAGAAATAAATAACAGAGTCCACTACAATAAATGTAACCAAAATAATTAAATTGTTATGTAACATTACAGTGGATAACAGCATTATTTGGAGTCCGCCAATGCACTTGGCCAGCAGACTATGGTGTAATTTCCCTCGTATTGAAGGGACACCCCTGCCGGGACGTTAAAAAGGGCTAAATACAAATAAGTAAAAAGTATCCTATATGTTGACCCGGATAACCAGCTATCATCATACCAAATTTCATCAGAATCTGTCCAGTGGCTTTCTCGTGATGTGATCCCAGACGGACAGACAAAAAATGTAAACATTTTATTTAAAACAAAGTCTCAAGATGAAAAACAAACAGCTAGATCTCGAATTTATATGTAGATATCGATTTAATATATTATGGACTAGCGGCTCATATACTATCATCTACCTATATAGCCTGTAGTTCTCAATGAACGGACTAGCTAACGCAAAAAGAATTTTTCAAATCGAATGAATAGTTCCTGAGATTAGCTCAAACAAACAAACTCTGCCTCTTTATAATATTAATATAGATTATATAATAAACTAGTTAATTCATCTAACTCATCAATACTCTGTGTAGTAGTCATAACAATTGCTAATTGCTGGGTCTGGTGGCCCGCTGGACAAGATCGGTGCCAATAAAATTTTATTTGATGATTTAACTTGTTATATTTACGATGATAATTCTGTTCATTGTCTCTTTAATTTATGCATACAATAAAGGAGTGATAGTATCTAATTGGTACATAGAAGATTAACACCATCAAGGCGAAGTTTGAAGAATCATAGAAATATACTTACAAAAGTCAAATAACCAGCGCATTGAACTTTACCAGTAGTGGTTTTTTTTTTGGGTTCGGTACACGAAGAGGGCCAACGGAACCCTATTACTAAGCCTACGATGTCCTTCCGTCCGTTCGTCTGTCACAGGGCTGTATCTCATAAACCGAAATAGGTATAGAGTTGAAATTTTCACAGTGTGTATTTCTATTGCCGCTATAACAACAGATAATAAAATTAAAAAACCAATCATCGAAGTTAATATACTACATACATAGTGTTAAAGTAATATTAACAAAAAGTATATGTACGATGGTGTGGAACCCTTCATGTATGAATTCGACTCGCACTTAACCGATTTTTTATATGGCAAAACTTATTATAAAAACAGTTTTTTGCTTTTATTGCAAACGTAGACCGTTATAGAGTAAAGAATTAAATATTTACATTACATTCTGCCTATCTTTTTAGTAAAATAATAAAAGTACAGGACATAGTAAGTTTAGTTGCAGAAACTGAAAAAAAATATTGATCACTGTAATGTATAATGCTTGTCAAAACTAATCAAATGTAAACAAAATAAATAATTTTATTTGAAGCCATTAATTCCATTATTCTCCTCCGAGCATTGTTATCAGATCCACTTGATGCTATCAAATTATTTTTTGATGACCTGACAATTTATTTCAAACCGATTTAGTAATAAATAGATGAGATTGATAATAATTAGAAACAAATAATAAAAAAATAAATACATATGTTGGTACATTAACACACAGCGCTATCTAGTTCCATGGTAAGTTACGAGGCCTGTGTTATTGATACCAGATAGTTGATACACTACACATATATAATTTTAAATACATAAATATTATAATAATAAACACCCATAATTGGAATACAAACATTTGTACGGATGGATTCCCCCAGCGGGACTCGAACCCGCACCGCTGGCACAGCACGTAGCACTACAAAGTGAGCCAAACATGTCAAATAAAAACGTGCAACAAAAGTGACCTATATATCAGTCCCCAGCCCATCAACTACCTCTATGCAAAAGTCATGTCAGTTCCGGGACTGTATGAAAAAAATGCTAAAACTTTTCAATTTTAAATAAACATTTGTTTCAGGGATAGGGAGATGTTTTTATATTGTAAACTAGTAGGTTCGTCCCTAGGTACGTTAATATGGAATAAATATACTATATTAATATATATACATACATAGGTATGATGAGTTGTTGCCGGTTGTATTATAACGTGTTTTTCCGTAGATATGAGATAGTCTCCCGCGGTAAAAAGTAGCCTATGTCACTCTCCAGCCCTCCAATTATCTCCACAGATAAATCACACCAAATCTCTTTTTCTACTTGTAAGGAGGACAAACAAACACATTTTCACATTTATAATATTAGATATGGATAATATTGAACTGTTTTGTTCTTATCTATCTATAAGAACTAACTTTTTCCATTTTTTTTATGAGAGTTAAGCTCGTTCGTCAATAGCTACTAAAGACTAAACTCTTGTCTTTTCCTATTTATATATAGATTATTATGTATATAAAATAACTAGCGAATTACCCTAGCGTCGTTCGGTTTCATTCCTAGGTTGATTTCCCAAACAAACTTTCATCCCCATTTTCACCCTCTTAAGAGATGATTTCCAGGATAAAAATCCATCTATCCTATAGCCTTTCCAGGGTCTCAAACTATCGTCTTACTAAATTTCATCGAAAGCGGTTCAGTAGTTCTAAAGATTACTTCCTACAAATAAGCTCACAAACTTACAAACTTAACCTCTTTATAATATTAATAGGTACGATAAATAAGCCCCCAGTACATAGGTACATTGTTTACTGCATAGACGCAAAAGTTGTATTAAATACATATAATAAAATCGTAACTAAGTCGAATCTGTACATTAAATATTTTTTGGAAAATCTTATTGAAATAATCGTTATTGTCGATACATAGGTTGAATCTAGTTATTAGAACTTTTGTCTGTCTGTCTACGACCGCATCACGACAAAACCACTGACAAATTTTGATGAAATTTGGTATGATGATAGCTGGTTATCCGGTTCAACATATAGGATACGTTTTACTGCGGGAAAATATCTCATCTCTGAGACATCTATACTAAACGTTAAAACGTAATAAATATAATGTAATTTGCTGAATTCAATGAGAAGGCGTTTCGAGAACAATCAATCTTATCTAAGATTAAAGGGGATAATATGTCAAAAAGAACATCCAGTCTGAAGTGTGGAGACACCTCGATTGACACAGGTTATGATAAATGGTACATCGAAAAGAAATCCATTTGTCATTATTTGTAGATCTTAAGTTATCTACAAAAGTTAGTTAACTAATATGTTAGTTAACTAACTTTTGTAGATAACTTTAACTACAGTTTAGTTGAAGATCTAAGTTATAAAATTACTTCAAAAATCATATTCGATAAGAGATTGATGATAATAATTATAGACTTAACCAACTTTAAAAAATGTAAATAATACCAGCAACTCATCCTTGCTTCGCTCGAATTCGTCTTTAGTGAAAAACAAAAACAAAAACAACCGTAACCGTACATTTTTCCGGGATAAACAGACAAATCTATCTCTGTGTTGAATTTCTTCCAGATTCATTCAGATTCCTATACATTTAAAGAGACTATATATTTCTATAGTGCGTAGTCGATTAGATTATGCTAGCTTTCTATTTGTCAATAGCTGTAAGACAAATTTATGTAAACTTGACAAAGTACAAAATTTATTTATGCGAATTATTGGTGGCTTCATCAGAAGCACTTCAATTCATGTTATGGAATCGGAACTTCATCTCCAGCCTCTGTGTGTGTGACGGTTTTATCTAGCAGGAAAATTTTGGTTTAAATCCATGAGTTACTCTCAAAATGTTTTGGCTAATGTACTGGATTATCTAAGTGACCTATGTAGAACTAGTTTTTGGAGACGCAAGAACAAGCCACTTCTATTCATTATTCATAATCAATTTAAAACTACTTCTTTTTATAAAAGTAATAATTTGGGATGTTTCTCTTTGGATACTTGGTCAAGCAATGTGGACTTGTCTAATATTATTAGTAGTCATATACAGGATATTAACAAATCAAAAAAGTATTATAATCCTACTATGCTTAAAAATATTTGTACGAACTATTTTAGTGAAAAATATGGTAATTTTTATAGTATTTATACTGATGGTTGTAAAGACGGAGAAGGAGCTGGTGTCGTTTTTTAGATACACAAAATGGTATATCAGTTAAGTTGTAGAATAATACAAATATTTCTATTATGCACATTGAATTGATTGCTATAGCAGAAGCGATCGCATACCTATATTGAATCCTTAAATCCAGGAAACTACGTAATCTTCTCCGATTCTAAGATTGCTCTTCAACATTTAAATAAAATTTATTTAATTACTAATTTACATTTAATGTAGTAGTACTTTTCGCGGGGTACCAATAGCTATAAAAATAAAATCTATCCAAAAACTGGTGAATAAGGGATTTGTCTTAAAGCTTCAATGGGTTCCTTCACATATATGATTGCATGGTAATGAAGAAATTGATCGCCTTACAAAATCAGCGGTGGATTCTGACCTAGTATTTAATGGTTTACCTTATTTCAGTGATCTAATACATTTAGTAAAAGAAAAATGTTACGAAATGTGGAAGGAACATTTTGACGTAAGATCAGTAACAAAAGGAATTTGGTACAAAACCATACAGCCATCTCTTTCTCGGTCTCCGTGGTTTGCTGGTGTTAATTTATGCAGATATGATCTTGTTACAGCTTTCAGACTTCGTTCCGGACACATCCCATTGAATAACTTTGCTTATCTGGTACGTAAAATCCCATCTCCTAATTGTTCAGAGTGTGACGTTGTCGAAGATGTTTACCATGTCCTAGTGAAATGTGTCCGAAATGAGGTCGAAAGATTAGAATTAATGAGTAATACAAATTTGTTTGAATTAGGAATATGCAAATGTATTTTAGGTCGTCCTGAATCAAAAGGAGCTAGAGTATTATATAAGATTTATAAAATAGCTGTAAAGCGTCGGTGAGTTTTTTGTAGTTGCTCCAATGAGGGTGGCATGTTCAATTTATGAACAAACCCTCTTTAAAATAAAATAAAGATTAAAAAAAAATGGGATTGTGGGATTATATGCCACAATACATTATGTATTCTCTATATAACATTGTTCACCGTTCTAATCTATATAATTCACTAAAACGAACCAAATGAATCCTTTGAAGGTATTACAAAGCCATTGAAGAGTTTAACAATACACCTACTTGTTCCATGTTCTGATCAACTTAATAGTATTAACATCTTGTAGTTGTATCTGAATTTTACTAATTTCAATAATACCTTCTTTGATTTACGCGAATATTTGACATTTTAAATAAAACTATCTTTTCGAGGAGGAGAAGAGTCTCTCCCGTGACTATGATAGTTGTAAAGCATTCGAAAATCCGGTAAAATAATTTTATTTAAAATTTCAACAGTGTCAAAACGAAACGAACATTATTAGACTAAAGAAAATTTAAAATCAGACAGATTAAACTACTAAATGTATGTTACTTACGTTTTAATATATAGTATAGATTTCTCAGAGATGAGATATTTTCCCGCAGTAAAAAGTATCCTATATGTTGACCCGGATAACCAGCTATCATCATATCAAATTTCATTAAAATCCCTCCAGTAGTTTTTTCGTGATGCGGTAATAGACAGACAGACAAAAATTCTAAAAACTATAGATTTGGCCTCTGTATCGATAATAATACCTATTTCAATAAGATTTTCCAAAAAATATTTAATGTTCATATTCGGCTTAGTTAGAATTTTATTACATGTATACATATAGCTTTCAAATATCAAACAGAGTATAAGCTCCACTTTTCCATTATAGCGTGAAAAGTAATAAACACACATAATAAATACTCGCATTTGTTTTAACACTAGTCAATTTATCCTTTATAGTCTATACAATGTAAGTCATAGTCTGTCTGAATAGTAAACTTCATCCAAATTCATCCAGCCTTTTCAGTGCAAAGTAGCATTTTGCATCCTAAAAGATCACATACATTACATTCACATGTATTAAAAGGTAGGTAGTGGTAGCCCAGTGGTAACGCGCTTGCTTAAGAAACCAAGTAAAGCGGGTTCAAATTTCGGTTCTCGCACCTCTGATATATACGAGTATATGTCCGAATCATGTATACAGATAAATAAAATTGAAGTGTCTGTTTGTAATGTCAAAATAACAGCTTCTTACTAAATGTACCTATATGAAATTGTACAATAAACATATTTTTTTTTGTCTGTCTGACTGTCTGTTTGTTTTGGCCAATCTCCGAAACGGCTGAACCAATTTTGACAGGTTTTTCACTGGCAGATAGCTGATGTTATAAGGAATAACTTAGACTATTTTCATTAAAAAAAATAATTAGGGTTCCGCTCAAAATACGTACCTACCTAAAGACGCACCCGAACTTGTCTTACCATGAAGGGAAATATCTTGAGGAATTCTCCATGTCTGAGAGAATCTAGCAAGTTTTATAAAGACATGTGAAGTCCACCCGTACTTGGCCAGCGTGGTGGACTATGGCCTGATCCCCTCGTATTGAAGCGAGGGCAAGGAGGATCACGGACGTTGATAAAGGGCTGAAAACTCAAATACAAAGTAAGCTACAATATAATATTTTCATAACTTTTTGCAGGTCAAATTATAAGTTTAAATGAAGTTTATGTTAGAGACGTGCTTTCTTCGATATTGTAACACTTTGTTCTACAATTACTTTGTAATTTAAATTTACTTTTATTAACAAGTGCAATCTTAAACTTTAGAGCTTATGTCGCTGTAAAAATATACTGAGTTAAAACTATTCATAATAATATTTACTACTATATGTAAACTATGTTGGTCTTTAATATGTATCTAGTATTTTTAGAGTAAAATTGAAGTATTTCAAAATATAAACTATATTTTTGCTAATTTTGATCCAAATTCGGTTTTCGTATAAAGTAATATACATATATATTAATTCATTCACAAACTTTCAACTTGCTTGCTTACAAAAATTAAAAAAAAAGTTAAATTTATATTTATTGATGAATACAGATAAAAATTAAATAAATTTATTTGTTATTTTAAGAAACTCTCTATTGATCTGCACTAGATACCTCTATTGTGAGTCAAAGTTTCAATACTAGCCACTAGTGACTCACCCTTGCTTCTCTCGGGTTCGACCGTAGCTTGATTCCCCATACAAACTTTCATCCCCATCTTCACCCCCTTAAGGGATGATTTCCGGGATAAAAAAATATCCTATGTCCTTTCCAGGGTCTCAAACTATCTTACCAAATTTCATCGAAATCGGTTCAGTAGATCCAGACATTACCCCCTACAACGTCACAAACTCACAAAATTTCCTCTTTATAATATTAGTATAGATTAAAGGATTACACTATTCACCTTCTGTATCCATTTTGGGACATTGACGTCGGACAACCCAGACAGAGAGAGAAGCACGAGGTGTACCATGTAGGTTGCTTGTACTTCTCTGATAGCTGAGTGAATCGTAGAAACAACGATCTGGTTAGTCAGTTTTATCGTCCAGCCCATTAACCTTTAACTACTGACGTGGTTTTTATTTTACGTAAGTACTGACGTGGGGGCTTGAGAGGCCCGTACCTTAATGTGATTTTTTTAAGGAATTAAGAGGGTTTATTGGTATAGATAGTTAATAGCTGCATTAAATTCGCGTTTATTAATAAAATAATCTAATATTTTTTTTATTTAAATAAAACTTATTTTTGACAATTAATATAGAGTTAACATTTCTTTGGTAGATATTATTTGAGATCAGAAATCACTTTGTATATCTTAAAATATTTAACAAAGTAAACAAATTAACTTATATTATAAAACTTCAATAGTGTCTCTATAATTTGTTATAGTAATCAGGTTTCTTACTAAAAGCCAATTAAAAATCTGCAAGGCACCTATTTTCACAAATTATGCACAATCTCCTTTGCGTATTGAAGGCAAACATGCTTTTACACAAGTAACATGTGTGTATAGACTTCTTCTGAAGCTTGAGTGGACATATGTGGCATCTTCTCCTTTGTTTCAGCTCTTCTTCTTGAACTTCTGGATGGTCAGGCTTATCAGATCAGGTAAGCAGGCAGTCTTTCGTCCAACACTTTTCTTTTTATATATTGCAACACCAAACTGCGGGCCAATTCTTTTATGGAAATTCATCTTTCAGTAACCTTTCCGTTATGTATGTCATACAATAAGAGACTATTGACAGAGCTGATATCTAACATGTGCTAAAAAATAAATGTTGTTGGCGCGTCCATTTGTACCGATATTTACCGTAGTAAAACTGTAATAATGACAGTAGAACTTCGTCTTCGGAGCATACTTCTTGCTAATCTTATTCTTCAAGCTCTGTTGCTTGGCAATAAGTAAGTCATCGACATCTTCTGCCTCTGAGCTGATAAAGTCCTCACAATGTATCCAGGAAAATAAAGCTGACACAAAATCACTGTTACCAGGCATAACCTATATTCTAGATTAGAAAAATGTGGGCTATCATGTGTATTGGTTGACCGTTTTCTTAAGGATGAAGTACTGGGTTCCAATTCAAGCTATTCAATCAACTACTGAAAAAAAGACAAAATATGAACCTACGTAACTTTTCAAAAAAGTTACGTTAATACTGATGTGGGGTCAGGGAGGCCTACAAAAATTTTTGAAATGAATTTACTTACCAAAATGGCACGTGCCAGCACTTCCACCACTACTCACGACCTCTAAATGACTAAACTCGAAGCTACTAGAAACACCATATGCGTCACGTAAGGGAGAGGGGAGTAATTCGAAAATTTTACTTTCGCTAGGCCTGAGCGGCCCCCACGTCACCAGTTAAAGGTTAAGACAGGGAGGTTCTATTGGGTAATCAGCTGTACTGGCTTTTCTATATATATATATATATATATATATATATATATATATCAAGGTGAAACTAATAAGAAATCACTAAAGTAAAAATAAAATTATTCACTAAATATTATTTATTCGATTTAAAATTACTACATACAACATTTAAAATCTTAATTGAAATAATATCATTGTATAATTACAGAACTGACCTGAAAAGAAAATTAAGCAGAGTTTTATTTTAATCACTACGGTTATATAGGTGACGAGGCTTGTGTTATGGATACCAGATAGTTGATACACTACACATATATAACTTTAAATACATACATATTATAAATATAAACAGCCATGACTGGAGTACAAACATTCGTGCTCACAAATGAATACCTCCAGCGGGACTCGAACCCGCGACCTCTGGCACGTGTCGTCAAATGCAATACAATATAAAATATTTTGATTGTTAAATAGCTCTTGTAATTGAATTGAGTTTTTTAAGCTTAAATAAAATAAAGCTATGGTAGTCCAGTGGTATCGTGCTCGCTTTGGAAAACGAGTGAAGGGGATTCAAATCCCGGTTCTTGCACCTCTGATATTTTCACATGTGATTCATTTTCAACATGATTACAACTTGTCTTACAGTGAAGGAAAATGTCGTGAGGAAACAAATATGTCCGAGAGAACCTAGCAAGTTTCGAAAGACATGTAAAGTCCGTCGAACCCGCTATTATCCAGCGTTGTGGACTCAGAGGTGCCAGACCCGGGATTTGAACCCGCTTCACTTGGTTTCCTAAGCAATCACTTTACCTCTGGGCAAACACTGCCTTAATAATTTTATTTATAAAACAATATATTCAATTTTCATCGTTGTTTATTTTTCGATAAGCAAAACGCTTAAAACTGCAAAATAAACGTTTTTGATGGATAAAACCCAATCCATTGCGTAAAATAATATTTTACGTTATGGTATAATAATTCTTCTCTTAAATGGCTTCACCGATTTTGATAATAATTTGTTCTATGTAGATGATTCTTGCTATAGTTAAACTCGCTAGCTGGCGCCTAATTCACCCAAACCATGGTTTGTAGCAAAACATCTACTTTCTAGTAACATTATATATTATTAACACTATTCTAATTTCTATATAATAAATGTATTATATTATAAAGCAATAACACATCCAGTCACTACAAAGCAATTAGAGTAAGCTGTTAGTTCGGTGAGTCCGCAAACGGCACAGAGCCAGACCAAGTGATCTTGGCGTCCTGCCACCTGGAATAAACGTATAGTATAAGTATCTAATGGTATTTGATTTAAAAATATAATCCATATGTAAAATAAAATTTTGAGAGATTAGTTAGAGTTTGAGTTAGACATAGATTCGTTACCAGTATAAAAAGAAAACAAAAAAAATTTTTTTAGTCCAATTTACTTACGTCATAGCATTAAAGACTATAAATATATCGCTATGATATATTATGAAGTACGAATATAGTTTACTAGAATAAGTCTCAACATGTCAGTGGGATGTTTGAAAATATTTTTGAAATCTATACATATAATAAAATTGTGACTAAGCCGAATCTGTAAATTAAATATTTTTTTTTAGAAAATCTTATTGAAATAGATATTATTATCGCTACAAAGGTAGAATCTAGTTTTTAGAATTTTTGTCTGTCTGTCTGTAAATAACAGCACCATGGAAAAACCACTAGACAGATTTTGATGAAATTTTGTATGAAAATCATATTGAAATAGATATTATTATCGCTACAAAGGTAGAATCTAGTTTTTAGAATTTTTGTCTGTCTGTCTGTAAATAACAGCACCATAGAAAAACCACTAAACAGATTTTGATGAAATTTTGTATGATGATAGCTGGTTATCCAAGTCAACATATAGGATACTTTTTACTACAGGAAAATATCTCATCTCTGAGAAATCTATACTAAAGTAAAAACGATACTAAAGACGAACTCGAGCGGAGCGAGGGTGAGTCGCTTGTGTTTATTTAAAAATGTATGTCACAAATGCAGATGAACGAATATAGACAATAGGAAAAGGAACTGAGTAAAACGTCACTTTTAACTTTTGACATCTGACATTTTTGTTATATCACCCGTTCTCTGAGGGATTGTGGACTAGAAGCCACGAAATAAAAGTATTGAATTGAGGGATTGTGGAAGAGTTTATTCGACCGACTTTAAATAGGGAGATTTGATTTGTTTGTTTTATGTGTTATTTTTTTCTTATTTTTGTAATTCAATGATGACTTTTGATTGTTGTTTTAATAAATAGGTCATTCAAAAGTGGTGAAATATGATTGTCTAGAAAGACTCATAAGGGTAAAATATAATTAAGTACCTTTTGAAAATTATCTGTTTATCTATTAAGATATGATAGGTTCGACATATTGTTTTTTTTTTAAAAAAAATATAATGATTATAAAAAAGTTGCTCTTTCTGATGAATATAAATAAATAAATAAATATGTTGGGACATTAACACACAGCACCATCTAGTATCCATGGTAAGCTACGAGGCTTGCGTTATAGATACTAGATAGTTAATACACTACACATATTGAATTTTAAATACATACATATTATAAATATAAACACCCATGACTGGAGTATAAACATGCGTGTTTATCACATAAATGAATGCCTCCAGCGGGACTCGAACCCGAACCGTTGACACAGTAAAAAGGGCCACTACAAACTGAGCCAAACGTGTCGTCAGAATATATAGAGTAGTGTAAGGTATTTAAATTATTGAAAAGTAGATAATGAATTAGACAAAGAAAACAATATATAAATAGGGGATAAAAGTTTGTATGAAACTTTTTATTCCTTGGACATATGTATTTCCAGGAAATTTCATATTTTTCGTAGTTTGATCGCGAGCGAAGCCGTGGGTTCTGCTAGTTTATAATATTAATAGAATTATTATTACGCATACGTAATGAACTTATTTATTTTCCCCCCTTGATACTTCACTAGTAAATTCCCAACTAAGGGCAAGCGAAGTTAATCTGGCTGAACGCCATTACAAGTTGGCAGAATAGTTAAGAAATATAACAACTACATATAAAATTTTCTAAATTAATCAATGGTTGTAATAGCCTTTGCCAGTTAAGAATTGATTTATGAGCAAGATGAAACAAGTACGATTTTTAGAATAGAAAAACAATTTTCACGGACTTTTTCGTGGTTTTATCTTGATTTTTGGTTAACGACGTGTCGAATGCTTTACAGCAATCATGGTCATGGGAGAGACAAACTCCAAAGATAATTTAATTTAAAATGTGAAATATTCATGGAAATCTAAGAAAGGATTACACGTACGATTTTTGCGACCTTTCCCCATAAGAAATATACCTTAAATACCATGGAAAAAAATTACGTATAATATCACTCCCTTGAAAAGTGGAAAATTTTAATGAAAATTAAATTATTTAACAATTAGCAAAATACACAAAAAAAATACAGTCGGTATGAATACATCTTCTTCGGCTGAAAAATTGAAGTAAACAATATAACACATTTATATATTTATCTACTAGCAACTCAAACTCGCTTTGCTTGGGTGCTCTAAAATATTAAAACGTACCCGTTTTAATTATTTTGAGCGGAACCGTAATTTCTTTTTCTAAAATAAAAGTATGCTAAGTTACTTCTTATAACATCAGCTATCTGGCAGTGAAAGTCTTATCAAAATCTGTCCAGCCGTTTCGAATATTAACTGGAACAAACAGACAGACAGACAGACAAAAATTATAAAAATTGTGTTTTACTTATAAGTACCATATATACAATATACATTTAGTAAAAATCATTACAAACAGACATTTTAATTTTATTTATCTGTTTAGATATAGATATTAAAATTATACTTAGTATGGATGAGTTTCTCAAGCGGTGTAGCGCTTATATCATCATTCCTCATCACCGCTGTCTCCTCTTGAGCTCGAGTATCTACATTAAGTAGAACATGACAGCCCCCGCATGTGTAATAGTGTATATCAAATCTATAAAAAATAACCTTTGAATTAATATTTATTATATTGATAAAGGCAGTGGTAACGCGCTCGCTTGGGAAACTGAGTGACGCGGGTTCAAATTTCGGGTTTCGCACCTCTGATATTTTCATGTGCGAATCATTTCCAACATGATTACCACCTTGTCTTGCGGTGAAGGAAAACATCGTGAGGAAACCTGCATCTGAGAGAACCTAGCAAGTTTTCGAAAGACATGTTCACTCCGCTCGTACTTGGCCAGCGTGGTGGACTATGGCCTGATCCCATAGTAAAGGGAGGTCCGCGCCCAGCAGTGGGACGTTAAAAAAAGGGCTGAAAACGAATTTTAAGGTTCGCCTCTAGGAAAACAAAAACAAACCTATCCCACATTTTTCTGGGATAAAAAGTAGCCTATGTATTATTCCAGACTATAATCTATGTCTATGCCAAATTACATTCACATCCGTTCTGCCGTTCTGGCGTGAAAGAGTAACAAACATCCATACATCCATACTCACAAACATTCACATTTATAATATTAGTATAGATTTTATAAATTTGTATACATACCTTCGTTCTGCGTGGTAGTTTCTCAAAAGCTCTCGATTTGTATTAAAAAGCACTCCATAGTGTCCAGAGCAGCTTGTCACCTGCAATCATTATATTCATTAATAAAATTTCCAAATCAATGAGTAGGAACAGATTAAAAGTTAAAATGTCGGGGGCTTGATGATATTTTTACATTTTTTGAATAGAAATATTTTTACTATAGTATATAAACGAAAAATATATCAGCTTCCTTAGTCCAGTCAAGCATCTGGCATATATTTCACAATTTTGGACAGGTCTTAGACAAGAAATTCTCAAAAGTACCTAGGTGTAGCGTTACACTACTTTTTTACGTTAAAAAACCTGGTAAATACATTTAAATATAAATAAGTTTATTTAAAAGTTTAAAATTAACGATGATAACATAGTTTGAATTGTCATCATTTAGAGTATGTACATCCTAAGTTTTACTGGCTTTTAGGATTTTCCTTAGTTCGAGGTTTTACAGTAACATAAACATAACTTTAATAAACAAAACTATACCCAAATTGGCAAAGCTGGTGTTTTCAATCGAGATCCAGGATATTGTTTAGAAATATTTTTCGTAGCGTTTTCTTCATTACCGTACCACACCAGCAGACCGACAGAACTCCGCGACAGAACACCGAACTGAGGCATGGCCTACGAAAAATTCGTGATAGATTAGAAAAATCTAGATCTAGTTAGATATTGAGATAGTTTATTGTTGATTGCTCTTCTCTTAAGCGCCATAACATGATTTTAGATAGCCTATAACAATTTTTGTTTGCAATATCTAATGTATATACACATATATTGTACATGGGTATGTCACTGAACTCCTTTTAAACGGTTGGACCGATTTTGATGACATTTTCGTGTTTGTATTTGTTGTATTATTGAAATCAATTATACCAAACGAAAAGTCAAGGTTCGGGCAGGACAACTATAACAGCATTAAATCAAAAAAATAAGAATCAAATAGCGTTAAAATATATTAAAACATGAATTTCGTACATAATGATCTTCATCGCCGACATATTGCACGCCATTATGCAAATACGGAGTAGCGCGTCCAGTCAGAAGCAACGTTGTCACGTTAAGAGAGCCCTCAACTTGGGTCGAGACGAGGTACGTCAGTTTGCCATCCAAGTCTTTTTTAACGCTAAAATTTAAGTAAGAAGATTTTATACATAATAATGTTAACTTTTTTGTGTTTACTCATGAATAGTATTATAGGGGTGTTGGGATATTAACACACAGCACCATCTAGTTCCATGGTAAGCTACGAGGCTCGTGTTATGGATACCAGATAGCTGACACACTACATATATATAACTTTATTTAAATACATACATGTTATAAATATAAACACTGATGACTGAAATGAATGCCCCCAGCAGGACTCGAATCCACGACCGCTGGCATAGCAAGTAGGGTCACTACAAACTGAGCCATACGTATCGTCAACTGGTGTTATTCATTTTTATTCAATATGCATACGTATAATTGGCTCAGATCGTATCTTACTGAGTATCGAGGGTTTTTTTCCATGACATGATAAATTTGTTATCAGAAAGCACAAGACCGTTTATATTCCAAGGCAGTTTTAGACCAACTACAAAAAAGGGGTAATACTCAAACTAGGTATCTTAAATATCTCTATCAATGTTAAGGAAATTAGTTTTCATGAATATTTTTGTAAAAAACCAGCACTTATGATGAAAAAATAGGTTTGCAAGTCGATTTTCCAATGAAGTTATAATATTTTTATCGCTTTACTTTAGGATATGTATAATCACACCAAGTTTTATCATTTTAACAACAAACAGACAGAGTGAGTGACATACATCTAAGCGTTAATTCATCTGGACCTTTGTGTAGGGATCCCAGACCAACTAGAATTACACAAAAAAAAAGTAGAATTATAATTTTAAAATTTGTTTTCAAATACTAACTTTTCACATCCCCTCGACAAGATGCAAGCGTACAACAGAAGCAAAGATCCCGAACTGTCTTCAGACTGAAACTAATTAAAGAAAAGTTATAAAATAATTTTATAATAACTTTTTTAGACTTTAGATCAAATAAATAGGCTTAAATATTAAACTTTATGGTACAAGTTTTGTATGAATGTTTAAAAGTGTTTAGTTTTCATTTAGATTATACTAAGTTAATCATACTACTCATTTGCTCATACTTAAAAAAACTTATTTTCTTTAAAAATCCTTCCGATCGATTTCGGCCACGGCGGCCCAACCTTATTGATACTAGCCATCTGTTCAGGAGGTATTATAGTGCACAAGTTTACGCGTAGACACAAGTGCACTCTCTATTCCCGTCACTCTCAAATTCCGATGGGACTATACTTCGACACGATTAGTGAGATTTAAGGTGCAGGATCGACGGCTTTATGTGCTCCCGGCATGAGGTTGAAACACTGTTACTAACTCCGGGCTGTGAGTGGGACTATCTTAACAGAAAAATCCAATAACTAAACTTGGCCCTACCGACGACTCGAACCCAGGACCTCCGGATGTTGCTTTACATGCTTTCCACTACTACCAGGATACAAGCTCGAATGGGACTATATATTTTAATAAAATATATATATGATTGACATTTTTGTAGTAAATTGATAGCCATAACATGTTAATTAACCCCTTAATCCTACTTAGGCATCTCATCAACTTTATTTTATAGATTTATTAAAACCTACTTTAAGAGATTTTATGAACGTACAAAAAACTCCACATATCCTTTTTTTATCCATCTTCATATTGGAAAACTTTTACATTTTTAATATTACTAACCACCATCATATCTTAATGTATAATTAAAAAATTCTCGCGTCTCGATGTTGGTCCGCTAAGAACTCTTTTTTTTTTTATGAGTTTCAGTGACAAACGAGCAGACAGACCACCTGATGGAAAGCAGTACCTGTCGCCCATAACACCTACGGTTCATGCACTTTGGTTTAAAGTAACAAAAATGCAGAACCACAGGTGCGTTGTCACTGTGAGGACTAAGATGATATGCCTCTCGCCTGTAATTGCGCTGGCTACCTTATCCTTCAAACCGGAACACAACAATGCAATCATTGTTGCTTGGCGGTAGAAATAGATAAGGGGGTGGTACCCATCCAGTCGGACTCCTCAGGCTTGACAGAGTCCTACCACCGGTAAACTCCGAAACCACTTATCCGATCTTAACGTTATTTTTTTTAAAACGTGTGATTTGTTCCAACTTAAAAGATAGAATAATTTTTATCCATGTTATTTCCTTTTTTTATTGCAAAATTAACGATTTTCATATAATGAGAGTGATACCGGAAAGAGTACCTGAGAAACGGCTAACTTAAGCTATAAATTCTACCCCAAGCTAAAGAAAAAAAAAACATTTATAAGCGTGCCACAGCAATACGTGGCCGGGTCTGCTAGTTAATTATATAATTTATCAAGGCACAGGTTTCGGATACCATTCCCGCATAATGTAAAATAAACATTCACTAATATTGATCATAATAAATTTTTGTATAGTGAAAAGTGATGTCTTTTCATTAAACTTGTAAAACGTATTGATTGAGAATAATTTTTCCGTCCTAAAAATGAAAAAGTCTCAAGATGCTAAAAAGCTTAGATAATATACTTATGAAGCTCTTTTGAAATGTCCTTCAAAAGACCTTAAAGCTTACCAGTCAAGGTTAATATCGTAAACTATTATATCAATATAACTATTATGCAGGCAGTGGTAGCACAGTGGTAACGCGCTCGCTTGGGAAACCGAGTGAAGCGGGTTCAAATCCCGGGTCTCGCACCTCTGATATTTTCATGTGCGAATCATTTTCTAACTTGATTACCACTTGCCTTACGGTGAAGGAAAACATCGTGAGGAAACCTGCATGTCTGAGAGAACCTAGCAAGTTTTCGAAAGACATGTGAAGTCCGCCAATCCGTACTTGGCCCGCTGGCCAAGTACGGATTGACGGATTGGCTGGCTGGTGGACTATGGCCTGATTCCCCTCGTCTTGAAGAGAGGCCCGTGCCCAGCAGTGGGACGTTAAAAGGGCTGAATACAATACAATACAATTATATCAAAACCAATCTCAATAAAGTTTAAAAGTTACCAAGCTTTCCCCCAGTTGTAGAGCGTGAAGACATTATTCGCATTTATAATAAAAAGTTGGTAAAAAGTGGTCCAAGTTTTGACAGGTCAGTCATCCCGCTTCTCAAGTAAAATGTTTTTATGGGCGCATGTGGAACTATTTCATTAAGTACATTTGAAAACTAAAAAATGTAAATGTATTTGTAACTGTGTAACTGTCATTTTGTTCTTACAACGTATTTGTTTAGTCCCTCGTTATGTTTTAACGTTTAGTTTAGATTACTCAAAGATAAGATATTTTCCAACAATAAAAAGTATCCTATATGTTGACCCGGATAATCAGCTATCATCATACTAAATTTCATCAAAATCTGTCCAGTGGTTTTCTTGTAATGCGGTCACAGACAGACGAAAATTCTAAAAACTACGGATTCCGCCTCTGTATCGATAAAAATGAATATTTCAATAAGATTTTCCAAATAATATTTAATGTACAGATTCAACTCGGTTAGAATTTTCATTGATATTAAAAGTGGAAGTTTGTATGTGTGTGCCAGTTTTTTACTCCTTTACGTTGAAACAGCTTTTTGTTTTTGTATTTGGATGAAATTTTATACACAAATAGATTATAACCTCGAATAACACATAGGCTACTACTATGTAAAGTACTTAGGGACTTACCCGAGTGAAGCGAGGGTAAGTCGCTTATGAATAAACTAAGCCGTAGTAATCAACTGATTTGAACTACACTCGATTTTTGACTTGATTCTTTGCTGGGGTTTGATGATTGAATCCCCATACAAACTTCCAGCCCTCTTTTCTTTCCACCCCCTTAAGGGATGATATCTGGGATAAAAAATATCCTATGTCTTTCTCAGGGTCTTAAACTATCTCCATCACCACGAGATGCGAAAACAATTTTATTTTCTTACATAAAATGGGAACCTAATATGTATCACTTACAGTTCTTCGCTTTCAACTGAGTCTACGATTGTAAGTGTCAGGTAGTAGTTTTATTCTAACATCGCGCTTCCCTCTTTGGAGAAATTCTATAGGTATAATATGCTCCATTCAACTACTTCTCGTTGTAATAATAGCCGAGTTCTTTGGAATTTTTATCTTTAGAATAACGCATATAGAATTTTATTGTCTTTCTATTATAATTCTTAAGAATTAATCTATACTAATATTATAAGCTGAAAAGTTTGTTTGTTTGTTTGGTTGAACGCGCTAATCTCAGGAACTACTAATCCGATTTGAAAAATTCTTTTTGCATTAGATATCCCGTTAACTGAGGAAGGCTATAGGCCCATCATCCCGGAAAAATGTACGGTTTCCGTGGGATAGATTTGTTTTTATCTAGGGATGAACCCGAAGCGAAGCGAGGGTGAGTCGCTAGTATAATATAAGAATTATATTAATATAATATTGTAAATGCGAAGGTAACTCTGTTTATCTGTTATCTTTTCACGCTCAATCCGCTGAACCGATTTGGATGAAATTTGGTAAGAAGATAGTTTGAAACCTTGGAAATAACATAGAATAGTTTTTATCCCGGAAATTATTCCTTAAGGGGGGTGTAAATGGGGGTGAAATTTTGTATGGTTAAGCAATCTAGGAACGAACCCGAGTGAAGCGAGGGTGAATCACTAGTATCAAATATTCGCGTAAATATAAGACAATTTCATTAAAAACTTTCATAATAAAAACAATATATCACTTTAAAAAAAAATATTGTAAAAGATATAATATGTACAATTAAACTACGATTCTATCAATTATTTGTAATTTAATATGACCGTAGTTTAAATGTACACTTTACATATATTCCAATAATCTAAAATGATATATGGTATTGATTTTAATACAGTAACTGTCATTGATTACAGATTTGATTATCACTTGCGGTTAGTTGACATGATTTAATTTAATGGTCGCTGTGGTTATTTTTATATGAAAAACTTTGGTATTTTTGTGTTAAATTATCTAGCTTTATTTTAGGTATTATAACCTGTGTTTGTGTGTATGGATACGTATTGATGATATTTACGTTTTTTTTTATTAGTATATTCTACTTTTTCTATATAATATAATGACCTCCTGACTGATATCGGTCACGGCGGCCAATCTCGCTAATACTAACCAGACATGTAGGAGATACGATCTCCTATACCTCCCTTCAATACGAAGATGATCAGGCCATAGTCCACCAAGCTGGCCAAGTGCGGTTTGGCGGACTTCACATGTCATTCGAAAACTTACTAGGTTCTCTCAGACATGTAGGTTGCCTTACAATGTTTTCTGTCACCGTAAGTGGTAGTCATGTTAGAAATGATTCATACATGAAAACATCAACGCTTCAGCTTACCTATGTAAAAATAGTAATATATAGGGGAAAAGATGAAACAAATCATTAATTTTCTTCCTTGTAAGAAACTAAAGTAGATTTTTTTAATTAAAAACCCCTAAACATTTCCATTTTTTATCACATCACCTTTCAATTATTTGTCTATGTTAATATATGATTAGAATATATACAGTAACTTTCATTCAACCGACGTCAAAATAAGAGACGGTTCAATATATCGAGTACTAGCGACTAGATTGATTCCTCATACAAACTTTCATCCCCATTGTCACCACTCTTAAGGGATGATTTTTGGGATAAAATCTATCCTATGTCTTTCCCAGGGTCTCAAACTATGTTTGTACCAAACTTCATCTAAATAGGTCCAGGAGTTTGGAGCTTATTCGGTACAAAGAAACAAATAAATAAAAAAAAACCTCTTTATAATATTAGTATAGATTAGAACATGACACAAGAAAAAATCATTTGGAACAAGATGGAAAAATTTATTTTTATACGACTTAATCAGTATATTTCTGAGTTAAAAAGTAACTATTTAAATCACTTTTTACCCAAATTATAAATCTTTTCTTTAGGTATAGCGGTCGTATAATTATAAAGCTTCAAATTGAACGCGTCTCTACGATGAAAGTTCCAAAGTTGTTGACAATACGTAAGCCTAAGTTAAGCTCCTACAGCTAAAATGCCTCCCTCGACTTATATGATTTTCGGTAAAGCTCAACACATAAAGTATAATAATAGCGCAATATTAAACAATTTTCTGGCAATATTTAAAATGTTGGGTATTTTTTTGACTGACATAAAATAAAAGGAGTACTCATTCATCGTTTTTTTTTGTATATTTGACAATTGAAAGTAGATTTTCAAAATTAAAAAAAATGATATAGTAAAAATTTCAATTTAAATTCGCCATAATGTTAGCAGAAAACTAACATAAGAAATATTAATTAATATGGATATATGCATTAAATGTAGTACTAAAATATATTGAATAATAACTTGCATGTATTTAGCCCTTTTTAACGTCCCACTGCTCGGCACGGGCCTCCCTTCAGTACGAGGGGGATCAGGCCATAGTCCACCACGCTGGCCAAGTGCGGGTTGGCGGACTTCACATGTCTTTCGAAAACTTGCTAGGTTCTCTTAGACATGCAGGTTTCCTCACGATGTTTTCCTTCACCGCAAGGCAATTGTAATCATGTTAGAAATGATTCGCACATGAAAACATCAGAGGTGCGAGACCCGAGATTTGAACCCGCTTCACTCGGTTTCCGAAGCGAGCGCGTTACCACTGGGCTAACACTGCCTATTAATAACTTGCATACGAAATAATATTTATAAAAAAACTTACCAAATATAGGTACCTCTTCAAAAATATCTGTAGATCCTCCAGGCTTTTGAAGTCAAACATATGCAGCTTGAAAAAACAAGGGCATAAATCTGTAAGAATATCTTAAAATAAGTAACCCTTCAGAATTTGGAGTTTTCATTTTAAATACTTGGATCCAAAATATCCATTTATAATCTAATAAAACTCGGGTTTATCCCTAGATACATTTTAAGGGATGTATAGATTTCTCAGAGATAAGATATTTTCAAGCGGTAAAAAATATCCTATATGTTGACAACCAGCTATCACCATTCCAAATTTCATCAAAATCCCTCCAGTGGTTTTCCGTTATGCGTTCACAGACAGACAGACAGACAAAAATGCTAAAAACTATACATTCCGTCTCTGTATCGATAATAACGACTATTTCTATTATAGTTTATTTATGGATGTGTATAATAAATGTTACCTAATTTAGCCAGCACACACCTGCTATTCCACTGTAAACGTCTATATAAAAGCACAATGTCATTGTCACCTATGAATACTTCAGACAAAGACGAAATGCCATTCTTAGACAAAATTCCTTGGTCTACACGCCAGGTATGATGTATCGCAGTTTGATATTGTGCATGATAATTTTACTAAGATGTAAATTATTATATATTTCTTTGTATGTTTTTATGCCATTTTTACTTGCATATTCTATTATTATTTATTTATTACAATATGATATATTTATTATTATTATATAATATTATTTATATATTTTTATACTCATTATTTATTATAGTATTATTATTATTATGTACATATGTATGTAGGTATATATTTTTGATATGTAAATCTATTTATAGTATTATAAAATGAATTACTGTTGTTGTTGTATTATTACTATTATTTCTGTTTTTGTTTTTCTACTATATTGTTCACACCCCTTCCCTTACAGTTTGTCAATTCCAACGCCTTAAGGTTGCCTGGAAGAGATCGCTGTTTTAGCGATAAGGCCGCCTCTTGTACATAGCTATATATATTTTTCTTGTACAATATTTCTTTTGTGGGTGTATAATAAAGAGTATTTATTATTATTATTATTATTATTATTTATATCTTCTACAATAAAATTTTATGAAGAATTTTTATCCATTACAATTAAATTACTAATCTCGTTAGTCTAATTTAAAAACACATAGTACAATAATTATTCTCTATATGTATATGTTGGGGCATTAACACACAGGCACCATCTAGATCCATGATAAGCTACGAGGCTTGTGTTATTTATACTAGATAGTTGATAGTTAAGTATATATGTATGTGTAGTTTACACATATATAACTTTTAATACAAGCGGCATGGTCATAGGTTTGAGTTGGTACTGGTTAGAGTGCCGAAATATCGGGAACATTAAAAAATAAGTGCTAAACATAGTAAATATCCCGTTTTACATCATAAGTACCTGGGCGACCGAGCTTCGCTCGGAGTTCTTGAAAGATTGTATATTTTACATTAAGTGACTAAGTGTTACTGAGAAAGTTGTATAGATGTCGCGATAAGAACAATTTTCTTTTTAATTTGGCTTAAAAATAATTTTACATTAAGTGACTAAGTGTTACTGACAGAGTAGTATAGATGTCGCGATTAAATTTTGCGTAGAATAATGCATAAGAAAAACGCATGAAAACTCGAAAACACGCGTTTTCCCAGCCATGTGACTAATCTAGATCAATTTTTCGCCCCCGAAAGCCCCCATATACCAAATTTCAGCAAAATCGTTAGAGCCGTTTCCGAGATCGCCGGTATAAATAAATAAATAAATAAATATATAAATATACAAGAATTGCTCGTTTAAATATATAAGATAATATTGTCAGTAATCATGAAAATTTAAAGTCATAATAATACGTGTTTTTAATAAAACTATAGATTAGACGACACGTTTGGCTCAGTTCGTAGTGACCCTACTTGCTGCGCCAGCGGTTGCGGGTTCGAGTCCCGCTGGGGGCATTAATTTGTGTGATGAGCATGAATATATTTAAAAGTTATATGTGTGTAATGTATCAACTATCTGGTGTCCATAACACGAGCCTCGTAGCTTACCATGGAACAAGATAGTGCTGTGTGTTAATGTTCCAACATATTTATTTATTTATTGTAGCTTTTATAACGTACCATCTCAGTGATCCCATCTTGATAATACGTGGAACTATGTTGCACATATACTTGACCAGTTGGTAGTCCAACAGTGGCTTTAACTTCAGTTTGAGCGTTGAAGCCTCCTGCACAACGCCAAATAACTTCACTGCAAGCGCGCCATAACGCCTCCTCTTGACGTTCTTCATTGGGGCGCAAGTAGCTTAAATACAAATCGTACCACTATTATAAATATGAAAATTTCTAACAGTATGGATATATATGAGGATTCAACTTAAATGAAGAACTTATATGAAAACTAGACGAACCCGCGGCTACGCTCGCGCTAAAACTATAAATAAAACTAAAAAGGTAGGTTTCATACAAACTACTCTTAGGGGTTGAATTTTAGAAAACGCTGAAATACGTAACTCGTTATTTTTGCCGTACTCAATTCGTACGTAATTTCATGCAAGTATGTCCCAGGAATTAAAAGTTTCATACAAATTTTAATCCCCGATTTCACCCCCTTGGGGGTTGAATCTTTCCTTAGTCATGTTGTCATATGAGGAAAACGTGTGAGAAATTTTAATTTTCTAGCCTTAAGGGTTTGACCTGTACGTTGATACATCAGTCAATCATATATATATATATATATATATATATATATATATATATATATATATATATATTTGTAGTGGCTAACATGTACGGCTCCGGTGGCCCTGGGTTCGAGTTCCGGGTCCTCAGGAACAGCCCAGAGTTGGGAAGTTCGCGGTGTTTCACCCCCGCCATAACTCTCACCGGTCGTGTCGAGTTGTCGTTTCACCGGAGTATGAGAGTGACAGGAATCAAGAGTGCACTTGTATCTGCGCGTACACTTGTGCTCTATAATATCTCTTTCGCAGATGGCTAGTCTCAATGAGACTGGCTGCCTTGGCCGATATCGGTCAGGAGGACTTATATATGAAGATTTCTTACTTCTTCACAATGAAATGGCTGGATTTGGATGAAATTTGGTACTCAAATAGACTCAGAGTACCAGACGTTAGGTACCTAGGGAGTCACTCAAACAAAACGAGGGTAAAATACTAGAAGAGTAATAAGTTCCATAAATATTATAACCATAATCCCATTATCCCATTCATATTATAAATGCAAAAGTTTGGATGAACGTTTGTTGCTCAATCACACCAGAACGGCTGAACGGATCTGAATGAAATTTAGCACAGAGATATATATTAAGTCTGAAATAACACATAGGTTTGAAATATCAGAAACTAAAAACTTAAAATACTTTCTTATAAACATTTATTTAAAACTAAAAAGAAAAATTAGACCGCGAAAAAATCCAATAGAGGAGTTTTATTTAAAACTAGCGACTCACCCTTGCTTCGCTTCGGGTTCGCCTCTAAACAAAAACAAATCTATCCCACGGAAACCGTACATTTTTCCGGGATGAAAACAATTTTTCAAATCGGATTAGTAGTTCCTGAGATTAACGCGTTCAAACAAACAAACAAAATCTGCCTCTTTATAATATTAGTATAGATGTTTAATAAGTATAATATATTGAATTTATAAAACGGCTAGGTCAATATTCCCCGCTACATCTTCACTGCGAATTTACAACACCATTTGCTTTATCGTATTCCATGATCTGGCACAATATGCTTTATATCATAATGTACTAGCGTTTGCCACCCACTTTATTTCGTGTTTATATATTTTTGGTTGTAGGATTCGAATATTTTGCTATATTATTTCAGTAAAATTGAAATAATTTAACAAAGTATTTGAATCATAGCTATTTTTTATAGAAAGTGTTATTTAGGAATTTTTTTTTGGTATTATTATATAAATCACATTCCATCAGCTTTCAAATAAAAAAAAACACATCAAAATCAGCCATTGATTTAGGAGCTACGATGCCACATATAGACACACAGCTACGCATACGCACATAGATAGTCGTGTCCAATTTATAACACCCCTCTTTTTGTGTCGGGGGTTAAAAACTTAAATATTAAGTTAAGCAAAGCTTATTTAAATTAAATTAATAGTTTTGAACGAACGGATTATTATGTTTATTAACATATTTAAATTTTCAAAGCTTTTTTAAAAAAGTTTTATTTCTTTATAAAAATGTCTACAGTTTAATTACAATATTTTTAATATACATATCAGTATATTTTTTTCCTAGCATTACTAACTAAAGTATAACGTAATTGATGACTTGAAACGGTCTTTGGAAATATTCTAAACGGAATCAATAATATTGTAATGCTAAATGCAGTACAATCCTTGAAACGTCCAATCCAGCTATGTATTGAAAACAACGGCTATCATTTTGAACAATTGATCTGTTAAGGTTTAATAAGTAAATAACAAAGAACAATAACAAAAACAGTTTGTCCTTAAGTTTGCCGTATGTCATGACTTGCCAAAATTCGTTCCTTATTAGCAACACTATCGAATGGTGTAATTATACAGTATGTGTTTTTTTTTCAAAATCAACAGGTTCGATTCCTGGCTAGGAAAATTGATTTTTCAGAAATTCAATGATGCAGTTTTAGTTTCCATGAAAATTGGGCCCGAGACTCCTTCGAGTACTTTTCGCTATTCCTCATAGTTTCGGATTTAGCCATGCACGCCTACTTGAAAAATTCACTCTGTATAACTTAAAATACATACATATTATAAATATGAACACCCATGAGTGGAGTACAAACATTCGTGCTCATCACACAAATGAATGCCCCCTGCGGGACTTGAACCCGCGACCGCTAGCACAGCAAGTAGAGTCACTACCAACTGAGCCAAACGCCAAATATATTAAAAGTTGATAGAAATTAATATATAAAAAGGAATGAAACAAACAAATTACACTATTATTTTAAGTATATATCAGTTTAAAACTTCGCTGGTTAGTACCATAATGTTCCCCATTTTAGTAAAATATCGTTGTGCCACATCGCAGATTTATGCTAAAGCACGAGGTGTACTAGAGAATTATGATCGGCATTTTGAAGCTACGTTACCTACGTTACCTTCACATGTCCGTGGGGTGGAATATTTTGAGAAGCGATTTGTTATTATGAAAAAATGTGCACTATATAATTTTTGTAGAAAAAGTATTTCTGTCTATCTTTCTTTAGTATATACTAGAGACTCATCCTCGCTTCGCTCGTGTTTGTTCCTAGGTTGCTTTCCAATACAAATTTCCATCCCATTTTCACCCTCTTCAGAGATGATTTTCGGAATATAAACTATCTTATGTCTTTTCTAGAGTCTCAATCTATCTTCTTACTAAATTTTATCTAAATCGGTTTTGTAGTTTCGGAGCTTATTCGGTACAAAGAAACAAACAAACAAAAATTTTCAATATTTTTAATATTACTTTGTAATATTACACTTTGTAATATTAGTATAGATACTAGCTCTGCCCGTGAATCTGTCTGCTAATTTCTAAGAGTCGAGTAGATTTGAGTCGAGTCAAGTATGATTTGATTCATAAGTAGAACTTGTATTTTAAATGTTTAATCTTTAATGCAAAATGATTCTTTTTAATCGGGCTCGTGGTTTCACAGGTTAACGCATTCAAACTAACAACAGCAAAAAATCTTCACATTGATAAAATCTGTGTAAATGATGAATGGCAGCTCTTACCATTTACACAGATTTTATCAATTATTATTTTAATAAGGTAATTCACAAGCGCTTATTTTTATAAGGTTAATATCGAGAAAACTGTCTTAGATATGAAGAACAACTAGTATTGCTTATATTTGCCTAAATATCCTACTTACACTTAATTAAAACAATGAAATTAATTGTGTCATATTTAATCCGGATGTAAGAAAATAATTAATAGTACATTTAAAAACACACACGAAAAGGTACATAAGCGAAACTTTTTCAATTCTCAAAACGTCGTTCTCGACATAATATCTCATTTGTTGAAAACAGCAATTGTTCTGAACGGAAATATCCCAAAATTTTATTCTGTAGCTTGCCCAACAATATTGTCGGGATATCACTAAAGCCAGTTCTGAATTATTGGTCGGTATAACGTGAAAATGTAGTGAAGCTCTGGAAATTGTTTAACAAAATCCATGTGGTGAGTTCAAATCTTACAGATCCTCGGGCGAATGTTAGTATACGACGAAGCGGAATATGTTTCTTTAAAAATGAATAACTTTGTTGCAGACCTGCTGCCAATATACATATTTTCTCGTCAGTCTTTTGAAGAGCGTGGGATGTTTAAAAAGTATTTTTGTGAGTGAAATTTAGAATCATCTTTTTATATCTACGAGTACGTAAAAGATATGAGTAAGGTTCACGCTGTTCTAAGATAAAATATTAACTATATATTTTCGTATCACGAGGTTAGTTTTTAGATTTTTTTTATATATTTTTTTGTGACTAGTTATATAATAACGATTGTTTTAAATATAACTTTTCTCGGTATTTTTTACGGTTCCATTTTAAGCTATATAACATTCGAAAAAATATGTTAAAAAAATAGAAATACCGTGAAAAAATATTTTTTTTTTCGCGTAAATCGTAAAGTATTATGACCTGAATTCCTCATTTTTTTTATAGTTTTTTCATCTATCACGTTAATTCTTAACTTTTTTTTTTAGTTTTTTTGACATTTATATCATAATTAAAACTGTTATTAGTGCTAAGCTTTAATTCAAAACCATATTAATTACTGATTTCCCTTCACTGGGATTCGCTAGTTTTTATACACATAGCTTGGATCATCTTCTAGTTTTCGGGTTTTTATTCTCTTAAAAACAAACACATTACATAGTTCAATTCAGTCAAAAACTTACCTATCAGGCGGCTCCATAGATTTATTGTCCTTAGTTAATGGCCTAGAATCAAATAACAGCCACTTGATGATGTGTGCCTGAAGCGCAGATAGAAGAGATCTTGTACCATTTCTTGGTGCAGCCAACCCATATCCAAGGGGTTGGTCTGATGGTCTCATAACTAGGGGAGTATGGATCCACTCGCCACGGGGAGGACAAGAAGATGTCCCAAAGGCAATTACACGTAGTTCCTGCGAAAAGTAATAATCTTTACTGATATTATAAATGTGAATGTTTGTGAGTATGGACGTATGGATCTACGGATGTATGTTTGTTACTCTTTCACACCAGAACGTCTGAACAGATCTGGATGAAATTTGGCACAGAAATAGATTTTGTCTACAATAACACAGGCTACTTTTTATCCCGGAGAAATGTACAGTTCCCGGTTTGTTTTTGTTTTTCTAGAGACGAACCCGAGCGAAGCGAGGGTGAGCCGCTAGTCAAATTATAATTATTGGTTCAAATATAGGCAGTTGCGGGAAATATTTCTTCGGGTTGCCAATCAATTCATATTAAACTATGGCTTTCAATGCTTTTAAATCAACTATAGGATTAACTTTCATAACATTATAGAAAATTAATTAAATTGGATTGAAATATTAAAATAATTTGGTAATTTGACTTTGTACACTTTATTTAAAAAAAAAAATTACAGTATATCAAAATGGAAGTTCTTGCAATGTATTGAGTACGGAACTAAATGATCTGAACGTTATCGTCCTATTTTCACCGTAGGAAATACTATTTCCCTAATGTCCTTTATCAAGTTATTTAATGCACTACTAAATTATGTACTTTATCTACGCTATTCTTATAAAGAGGAAAAATTTGTATTTTCGTATGTTTGTAACGAATAAACTCAAAAACTAGTGGACCGATTTAGATGAAATTTAGTAAGAAGATAGTTTGAGACATCATTCGTTAAAGGTGCGAAAATGGAAATGAAAGTTTGCATAAGGACGTGAATCGCTAGTTTTACATAATATATTTCTTAGAGAGATTAACAGTTAGATCTTTTTCTATAGACTGATGAAGTAAAAGACCTACTAACTTATTTCGGTCATAACGCCTTTATCTGCGCAGGAGTGCACGAGTGTGTGCATCTCTTTTTTTGTCACTCTAATATTTCGGTAGGAAGTCAATCCTGAGGCAAGGAGGTGAAACACCACCAATTCCTTTACGCCTAGCTGTTATTGAGAATTTCTATACAGACTCGATAGCTAAATATAACCTGCCCCGGGACTCGAACCCAGGACCTCCGGATCTGCAACCTTACATGCAAACCACTAGACCACCGAGACAATTTAAATTGAATGGGCTTTTATAATATGTAATGATTACAACAATAAATTGTTATCAATAAAACTTATAATGTATTTACTTACGATCGCCAATTCTTCTGATATAGGCTTACCGCCTATTACCGCTGGTCTCAAGCCTGGTTGACGGTTCCTGGCATACAACACGCGTTCTGAAAATAAGTAAGTATTAATATATTACTTCCTATCTACATTTTAACATAACTTACCCAAAAACCACTTATTTGTATGGAATATTAAAAATATGCACCATACATTTCTTCTTGTGATGTGCCTAAAACATGTTTTCTAATCATTTTTACTCCTTTGTAATTTCAAATATTACACCATTTTTATTATACATTCAAAAACGTCAAATAATTTGAACTTTATTTCGAAATATTAGCAATTAGCCTAGATTATTCTCATAATAAAATATGTAACTTGCTGTTTATTTAAAAACTATGACCAAAACTAAAGTCTGAAAGTACCAATTAAACCAATAGACTAATGGAGATGTGAATAGTACAACAGTACCTATCCCACTGATCCATTCTAAAGCTTATTGAAACTAGGTGATACAAAATTGATTTTAAGTGAAAACGAAGCAAATGTGAAATGTGAACTGAACTTCCGTAGTAATTGCATTCGTGTCACGGTACAATATCGATATGTGTAGGTGTTATAGTTCAAGGGTGATGCATTTATCATATTCTAGATTCTAAGCCTTTTTTATATTCACTAGCGACTCACCCTCGCGTTTTAACGTTTAGTATAGATTTCTCAGAGATGAGATATTTTCCTGCAGTAAAAAGTATTCTATATGTTGACCCAAATAACCAGCTATCATCATTCCAAATTTCATCAAAATCCCTCCAGTGGTTTTTCCGTAATGCGATCACAGAAAGACAGGCAAACAAACAGACAGATAAAAATTCTAAGAACTATAGATTCAGCCTTTGTACTGATATTAATATCTATTTCAATAAGGTTTTCCAAAAAATATTTAATGTACAGATTCGGGTTAATTACAATTTTATTATAAGTATAGATTTCCCATAAATATTAATAATGATTCATCATTAAAAATGGCTAAAAATTTCATAAATTTACTGTATTTAAAATCTGTAATTAAGATCTCGTTATGTGGAAACAAAAACAATCATTTTTGGCACTTCGATTATATTGTAGAATTCAATTAGTTGTCTGTCGATCCTTTAACAAATGACAAAATCAACATAACCAGAACCAATAAGAAAGTCAGTTAATAATATCTTCCTCTGCTTTCAGCTACGGCGGCCAATCCTAATGATGCCATATGCGCAGGAGATTCATTTCACTCTAAATCCGGTAGGATGACAAGGATCGGTAAGAAATTAGGTGCATCGACGGCTTTGAAGAGAGGGTGAAAAACGAGGCTCTTAGTAAAAAAAAAAAAAAAAATAACAGAAAAATTGCAATAGCTACACTTGGCTCGACTTGGGTCTCGAATCTAGAATCCCCGGATCTACAGCCGTACATGTTGGCCACTATATTGATGTAGGAGAAATAAGTATATACATATATGTACATACAATATTTTATATTTATACATATAATAAAATTGTAACTAAGCCGAATCTGTACATTAAATATTTTGTTGAAAATCTTATTGAAATACACATTATTATCAATACAGAGGCCGATTCTATAGGTTTTAGAATTTTTGTCTGTGTGTTTGTCTGTTACCGCGTCACGGAGAACCCACTGGACAGATTTTGATGAAATTTGTTATCATGATACCTGGTTATCCGGGTCAACTTATAGAATACTTTTTACTGAGAAAAAATATCTCATCTCTGAGAAATCTATACTAAACATTAAAACGTAAGTAGGGATGAACCCGAGCGGAGCGAGGATGACTCGCTAGTTTATTATAACATTCCAAATCTTGCAATCGACATTACTTGCGCTATTTCAGTTTCACTAAAGCACGTTTAAATTTTGAGTGTACTAAATGAATTTAAACGAAATAAAATTATGCCTACCTTCGCATACCTACCTAGCATCGCTCGATTCAAATGTAGCATTTAAAAAAAATCCACAGTAGTAACCAATTAAACTCAAAATTCCAATCAAAAATGACGAATCACATAAAAATACAGAAACACTTTAAGTTTTTATTTATATTTATCAATTGTAAAGCACGTCACACCAGAGTCGGTTGTTGATATCGAATAGAATGTTCACGAAATATTTGATACATGTTATTTATGTTATATGGCTTTTATTATAAAATCTATTTTAAGTGCACGAAAATACTTTATTCTTCAATGATATACAAAAAATGCACTAAGTAAAAACATTTTACTTTTTCTATCACTCTCTTTTTCTCTTTCTCTCTCTAAATCTTTCTCTTTCTCACCCCTCTCTTTATCTTCTTCTCCAAGTATCTTTACTAATAATATAAAGCTGAAGAATTTGTTTGTTTGTTTGGTTGAACGCGCTAATTTCAGCAACTACTTATCCGATTTAAAAAAATCTTTTTGTATTCGATAGCCCGTTAACTGAGGAAGGAAGGAACTATATATCATCCCAGAAAAATGTACGGTTCCCGTGGGATAGATTTGTTTTTGTCTAGGGATGAACCTGAAGCGAAGCGAGGGTGAGCCGCTAGTAATGAAAATAAAAGCTTGTGCAAATGTCAGAATTAGACCGTTAGGGGTTGTGTGCTTATAGTTAAAAAGAAGAATACAAAGATATTTTAAATTAATGTTCATAAAGGAAACTCATGTCTTACTAGATGACCATTACTATTTAAATAGCTAGCTATTTAAATAGTTTGAGTATAAAATATAATATTTAGTGACAAGTTCTCCTAATTTACATGATCATACAATGACATTTTTATCTAACCGACTTCCAAAAAAAGGAGGAGGTTCTCAATTCGACCGTATATATTTTTCTAATCTATGCTCATCTGGCTGAAGGCATTAACAAGAAAATTGTTTTGAATTAACTTTTTGTATTGTTTTAAATTATTAAACAAAATGTTTATTTCTTATTATTTTATTCATTACTAATTGTTGCCTGCGGCTTTGCTCGCATCAACTTTGACTTTTAGACTATCTCTTTTCAGCTTCCAAGGGATTATTTTTGAAAAAGGACGTACGTCAAACACTTGTTTATTTATTTGTTAACATGAGTAGTTCTGCGAATTTTCGAATTGATACATCTGTCTTATATGATTTCTCCATACGAATTTTGAACCCCCATTTCACCCTGTTAGGGGTTGAATTTTTATAAATTGGATGTTTACCTTTAACTGGTGACGTGGGGGCCGCTTAGGCCTAACGAAAGTAATATTTTCGAATTACTCCCTTCTCCCTTACGCGACGCATATGGTGTTTCTAGTAGCTTCGAGTTTAGTCATTTAGAGGTCGTGAGTAGTGGTGTACGTGCTGGCACGCGCAATTTTGGTAAGTAAATTCATTTTAAAAAATTTTGTAGGCCTCCCTGACCCCACATCAGTATTTACGTAACTTTTTTGAAAAGTTACGTAGGTTCATATTTTGTTTTTTTTTTTTTTTTTCAGTAGTTGATTGAATAGCCTGAATTGGAACCCAGTACTTCATACTTAAGAAAACGGTCAACCAATACAGATGATAGCCCACATTTTTCTAAAACTAGCATATAGTTATGCCTGGTAACAGTGATTTTGAGTCAGCTGTATTTTCCTGGATACATTGTGAGGACTTTATCAGCTCAGAGGCAGAAGATGTCGATGACTTGCTTATTGCCAAGCAACAGAGCTTGAAAAACAAGATTAGCAAGAAGTATTCTCCGAAGACGAAGTTCTACTGTCATTATTACAGTTTTACTACAGTAAATATCGGTACAAATGGACGCGCCAACGACATTAATTATTTTACCACATGTTAGATATTAGCTCTGTCAATAGTCACTTATTGTATGACATACATCACAGAAAGGTTACTGAAAGAAGAATTTCCATAAAAGAATTGGCCCGCAGTTTGGTATTGCAATATATAAAAAGAAAAGTGTTGGACGAAAGACTGCCTGCTTGCCTGATTTGATAAGTCTGACTGCCCAGAAGTTCAAGAAGAAGAGCTGAAACAAACGAGAAGATGCCACATATGTCCACTCAAGCTTCAGAAGAAGTCTATACACACATTTTTCTTGTGTAAAAGCATGTTTGCCTTCAATACGCAAAGGCAGATTGTGCAAAATTTGTGAAAATAGGTGCCTTGCAGTTTTTTAATTGGCTTATAGTAAGAAAGTTGATTATTATAATAAATTATAGAGACACTATTAAAGTTTTATAATATAAGTTAATTTGTTTACTTTGTTAAAAAAATTAAGATATACGAAGTGATTTCTAATCTCAAATAATATCTACCAAAGAAATGTTAACTCTATATTAATTGTCAAAAATAAGTCTTATTTAAATAAAAAAATATTAGATTATTTAGATTGTTTTATTAATAAACGCGTATTTAATGTAGCTATTAACGATTTATACCAATAAATCCTCTTAATTCGTTAAAAAAATCACATTTAGGTACGGGCCTCTCAAGCCCCCACGTCAGTACTTACGTAAAATAAAAACCACGTCAGTAGTTAAAGGTTTATGTCATAATAACTATCTGTGTGCCTATGCGTTGATACATCAGTCAGTCAGTCACGATTTCCCTTATATATGTATACAGCTGATGATGGATTTTAAAATACATAATTAAGTTGGTTTTGGTATAAAATGACAGTTGCTAAGCTCTAAGATCCTTAATTCCAACTACTTTTGATCTATCGCTTGAAGCATACTCATATAACAAAGTCGGTTAACAAATAGACAAAGTTAATACCAAGAATACTATATAAACTCAATACCGATCACGAAGCAATTTCACAAGGAGATTGTGCATCGTCTAGCATATTGAAGTCTTGCCACCTACCGCCCTTGTAGAAAATTAATGTTTTATTTTTAGAATCCCATATACTGTTGTATAGTGCAGTACTGTATTTCAATTTTATTAGGGTTCCGCGATGCTACGAGTATATTAACATCCTTATACTTTCATCATGTCTGTCTGTCCGTCACGACCATTTTACTCGGATATCTTTATATTATGTAGTTGAAAGGAAGGTAAGTTTCTCATCTATACTAATATTTTAAATGTGAAAGTTTGTGAGTATGGATGTTTGTTACCCTTTTACGCCAGAACGGCTTAACGGATCTGGATAAAATTTGGCACAGAGATAGAATATAGTCTAAAATAACATATAGGCTTCTTTTTGTCCCGGAAAAATGTACGGTCCTCGTGGGATAGGTTTGTCTTTGTTTTTCTAGAGGCGAACCCGAGCGAAGCGAGGGTGAGCCGCTAGTTTTAAACAGATAATTCTGTAGTCAAATAACGAAAAATAAATAGAGGTTTCATGTAACTGAGGGGTGTTTATCTTAAATTTCCAATCACAAAAATAATAAAGTTTTTATCCATGCACGTATGTATATATAAAAAAATCATACAATTTTATGTACATCTTCCATACTAATATAAAGAACGTGAAAACAACTCTATCTGTTGCCTTTTCAAGCTAAAACCGCTAAACAGATTTCGAGAAAATTTGGCATGGACATAGATTG
Source organism: Argynnis bischoffii washingtonia (assembly GCA_033884665.1). Classification (NCBI taxonomy): domain Eukaryota; kingdom Metazoa; phylum Arthropoda; class Insecta; order Lepidoptera; family Nymphalidae; genus Argynnis; species Argynnis bischoffii. Next base: position 2,235,722 of record CM066610.1, read on the forward strand.
CATCCTGAGGCCGGAAATAGGCTACCCTTGAGCCTCGCTTCGCCTGTCACGTGAGCGAAGCCGCGTGCAAAAAGTAGTATTCTATAAATTCTATACATAATTTAGGTATTTTGTCTTTGTGCTTTGGCTAATTAGGTAAAGCGATTTTAATTAAGCTTTTTTAATGAATAAATTATCATGTGAATAAAATTTGGGAAACTTTTGTCACTTATTAGATTACATTGCAGTTTCATCACCATAATATAATTGAGGCAGTGGTAGCCCAGTGGTAACGCGCTCGCTTGAAAAACCAAGTGAAGCGGGTTCAAATCTCGGGTCTCGCACCTCTGATATTTTCATGTGCGAATCATTTCCAACATGATTACCACTTGTCTTACGGTGAAGGAAAATATCGTGAAAAAATCTGCATGTCTGAGAGAACTTTACAAGTTTACGAAAGTCATGTGTCCGCTAACCCGCACTTGGCTACCGTGGTGGACTATCACCTGATCTCCTTCGTATTCAAGGGAGGCCCGGGCCCAACAGTAGAACGTTAAAAAGGGCTGAATACAATGTAATCGAATCTGTAAACTCTAGCATAGAAAGCAGAAAGTTGATCTAAAACAAAAAAAAATATAAACCGAATCTGTACATTATTTTTACTTATATTTTTTGGAAAATCTTATTGAAATAGACTTTGTAACGATACAGAAGCCATATTTATAGTTTTTAGAATTTTTGTCTGTCTGCCTGTCTGTTACCACATCACGAGAAAACCACTGGACAGATTTTAATGAAAGTTGGTATAATGATAGCTAGTTATCCGGGTCAACATATAGGATACTTTTTACTGCGAAAAAATATCTCATCTCTGAGCTAAATGTTAAAACGTAACTAGGGACGAGTCGATAGTAGTTATAAATAAATGGTCAACGTTTTTACAGCTGACATTTTGATTTAGCAATTTCTAAAATAAATTTTTTAACGTATTTTTTTTTTATTTCAACATTTACTCACTTGGAATGGGCATATCGTTTGGCAGATTTATTTGTGGCTATTGAAAAATATGTTCTTGTTTTTATTTACAGGCTTGAAGTTTATCACATAAAGATTGTATAGCATTTATGGTTGAATATGAACTGTCACTCATAATTCATAAACAAAAATATTTTTGTCGAAATAGTACGGTCGTTTTATTGCGACCCTAACGTCAATACTAATTTGATGTATCTACTGATATAAAAAAACCTGTATAACTTTGTGCGTCTGTCCATATATTAAAAACTCAGATACCCTTGCTTGAGTGGTTTACCTTGGTTGAGTGAAACAAGGACAAACAAATTTATTTTCGCAAGGATTAAAGCAGTTGATCGAATTTTGCTTATATTTAGCCCTTTTAACGTCTCACTGCTGGGCTCGGGCCTCCCTTCAATACGAGAGGGATCAGGCCATAGTCCACCACGCTGGATAAGTGCGAGTTGGCGGACTTCACATGTCTTTCGAAAATTTGTTAGGTTTTCTCAGACATACCATAAGACAATTGGTAGTCATATTGAAAAATTACTCGAACATGACATATCAAGAGGTGCGAGACTCTGGATTTTAACCCGCTCCACTCGGTTTCCCAAGCGAGCGCGTCACCACTGTGCTACCACTGTTTACACACAATACTTTTTTTGCACATTTTGTTTAAAATTATGGTATTCACAAAATGATCTAACGTAACCGGCCAGTCTTTTGTCATCAATCATTATAGATCATCATAATATGATGTTATAAAAAGGGAGAATAAGTACTTAATTATTAAAACTAAAACCTAAAGCATGATTTGACTTTTAGTAGATTACTAGCGGCTCACTCTCGCTTCGCTCGGGTTCGCCCCTAGATGATTCTTTAAGTTAACATTACTTTTTTATTTAGGAACCGATTAAAATAAAACAAATACTAAATGCTAAGTGAAGCTTACCACAATATATTAGTGAAAACCGCGCCCTAATCGGTTAAGCCGTTTCTAAGATTATCGCGCACAAACGCACACACAAACAGACAAACCGACAAAAAAACAAAAATCATTGTTTTTGATTCTATTACGTTAATAAAGATCCCAATAATAGTTTTTCTCAAATATCTTCCATGTATAGACAGCGATCAGTTACGTTTTACGTATAGATGTTTTTTAAATTAACAATATAAATCAAACTTAGTATCAAATACTTAAACATTCATAAAAGTACTAGAAGTGATGTTTTAACATATTAATTACAGCTTCTTAATATAATCAAAGATTTTGTAAATATATCCCAACATTTCGTAGTAAACAAAAGCATATTATATAACAGATTAGAAACAACTTCAATGAATTTACAAACGAAATAATTTGAAATTAACATCAAATATCAAAACCAACACACTAGAATGTCAGATAAGGCCTCGCTTCGCTTATCACTGCAATTCAAATGTACTGAAATTAGCTGTAAACTGTTGAAAGGATTGATAAAGCTTTTAAAGCCGAGTATTTACACTGTATTATGTATTTTACGTTGGAATTTTGATTTATATATCTATACTTATCTACACTATTATTATAAAGAGGTAAAGTTTGTGAGTTTGTGAGGTCGTAGGGGGTAATCGATTTAGATAAAATTTGGTAAGAAAATAGTTTGAGAAGAACCTGAGAAACCCTGGGAAGGACATAGTATCCTATATTTTTTATCCCAGAAATCATCCCTTAAGGGGGTGAAAATGAGGATGAAAGTTTGTATGGGAATCAAGTTAGGGATGAACCCGAGCGAAGCGAGGGTGAGTCACTAATAATATTATAAAGAGGCAGAGTTTGTTTGTTTGAACGTGTGAATCTCAGAAACTACTAATCCGATGTGAAAAATTTATTTTGCATTACTATAGTTAGTAGTATATATTTGTAATATTATAAGGAATAAATAATGTAAGAAATAAAAAAAAAAACTACAAAACTGATTTTCATGAGGAAGGTTTAGATGTATAATTCATTAAGGTTTTGTGTAAATTGGCTGAAATATGATGATTATTATAGAAGATGTCGGAAAATCATACCGAATGCGAGCTTTACTGACGTACGCTTCGTAAACCAATAGAACGAAACCAAACAACTATACTTGGCTTAACAACTTTGATAACACGTTTGGCACAGTTTGTAGTGACCCTATTTGCTGTGCCAGCGGTCGCGGGTTCAAGTCCCGCTGGGGGCATTCATTGTGTGATGAGTACGAATGTTTGTATTCCAGTCATGGGTAATAACTGGCGACTCACGCTCGCTTTGCTCGCGTTCGCCCTAGGCACGTTTTCACGGTTAGCTATATTAACGTATACATATATAGTAGCTTGCTACTCCTAGGATATTCATTTAAATTATATAACGATTTACCCTCGTTTTGCTCGGGCGCATACGCCGTACGCGGATTTTGTTTACAATTTCATGGGTTTTAATTTTTTTTCCCGGAACCCTGATTCTTTTTCTAAAATAAATATAACCTAAGTTACTCCTTATAACATCAGCTATCTGCCAGTGAAAGTCCCGTCCCGGAGATTAGCCAGAACAAACAGACGGACAGACAGACAAAAATTATAAAAAAAATGTATTGGTATATGTACCGTGTATACATCCATGTGCATTTAGTAAAAAGCGTATTTTAATATTACAAAAAGACACTCCAATTTTATCTGTATAGGTATGTATGTATTTAAAGTTATATTTGTGTAGTGTATCAACTATCTGGTATCGATAAAACAAGCCTCGTAGCTTACCATGGAACTAGATGGTGCTGTGTGTTAATGTCCCAACATATTCGTTTTTTTATTATTTACTAGCGGCTCACCCTCGCTTCGCTCGGGTTCGTCTCTAGGAAAACAAAAACAAAGATATTCCACGGGAACCGCATATTTTTCAGGGATAAAAAGTAGCCTTTGTGTTATTCAAGACTATAATTTATCTCTGTGCTAAATTTCATCTAGACCCGTTCAGATCTATCTCATAGGGTCCAGCCAGCGCGGCGTTTGTAATGTAAGCGCAAAAAACTTAAAAAAAAACCCGACTTCCAGGCACTGAAAAGTAAAAAATAACTAAACGGGGGTTTTCATTTAGAATAGATACTTAATCAGATATTTTCGAAGTCGGTGTGCTTTGATTTGTATTGGCTGGCACCGACTTCGAAAAAATTCGACCGTATATATATATACGGTCGAATTGAGAACCTCCTCCTTTTTTTGGAAGTCGGTTAAAAAATCGCATCAAAATCCGTTGTGTAGTTTTAAAGATCTAAGCATATATAGGGACAGACAGCGGGAAGCGACTTTGTTTTATACTATGTAGTGATAGTAAATATAAACTTCGTAAATTTTCCCTTACAGCTGTATGTATTAACACTTTCTCCACTTAAGTATAATCTAAGTATTAGACAGTCGTGTAGCGTTCTTAGATATGAAACTATTAAAGTTCAAAACTTCTCGCACTGATTAATCGTTAATAGCCTACCATTTGCTATTCTGTAATAAATTGCTAGACGAGTGGTGTTTGTTTGGTATTAAATAAGCTTAGGATGTCACGAGTTCAATTCCCGGCTGTTACAAAAGGTACCTTATCCTACATCTAATTTCTCTGTAGGTTAGTAAACACATGCTAAAACACGATGTCTCTAATCTTAGAAACTACTGAAGTTGGATTTTTTTTTCATATATGTATGTATTGGGAAAGTTACACTTGTGTATTATATTTTTGCTTATCCTTTATGTTTAAATTCACACCATCTATGAACAGCTGGACCAATTTTAATAGAACTTTTTGCTATAAAACTAATAGCAGAATTAAAAAGCTTAGAATTACAAAAGAATATTTAAAAAAATACTTTCTTTTTGGATAGATTCGCGATTTTTTTTTTTTAATTTTTAGTTGCAATCGCATTTATTTAAAATATCTAATATTCGCGTAAATCTAAGAAAGTATAACAACATTTTATATACATAATCAGACGTATACGTACCTTTTGGTTTCCAGTCATAGCCGTCTTCGTCCATCGCAATACTTTTGATTTAAAAAATATATTATTTTGAATATTGTATATTAATTAAATAGTTAAATTTAAGTACATTATATAATACATATGGTTTTATAAATATATATTATGGGATTTATTCAACAATATAATTTATAGAAATCTTAGGCGAGAACCACCTTCTGAGGCTCCAATTACAAACTAAACCGATGACTTAACTTTAGCGATTTTTAGAAGTACATTCCAAGTGTTAAGTGTAAGCGATTATAGAACAAAATTAAAAAGATAAATTAGCATCTATACATATAATATGTGTCGAATCTGAACATTATATATTTTTTCGAAAATCTTATTGAAATAGTCGTTATTAGCGATACAGAGGCCGAATTTATAGTTTTTAGAGCTTTTGTCTGTCTAAGAACGTATTACGAGAAAGCTAGTGAACAGATTTTGATGAAATTTAGTATGATAATATCTGGTTATCCGGTTCAACATATAGGATAATTTTTACTGCTGGAAAATATCTCATCTCTGAGAAATCTACAGTAATCGTCAATCGAAACTGTTTCTCGCAACAATATTCTTAATTCGATTTAAATGTTTTAAATATGTTTATGTAAATTTAAATCAGTAAAATATAACGTTCCTAAGCATATTATATATTACTAGCGGCTCACCCTCGCTTCGCTCGGGTTCGCCTCTAGGCAAACAAAAACAAACCTATCCTAAAGGAACAGCGCCATTTTCCTAGATAAAAAGTAGCCTATTTATTATTCTCATATATGAATTATTATTATTGTAAAGTTTCATTAAAATCCAATCAGTAGTTTTTATGTACTAAGTTGTATAAGTTACTATAATTTTTTGACTATCCCACGGAAACTATTTAATTTTCCGTGATGAAAAGTATCTAAAATGTTGAATGGGGATATAAGGTATCACCATGCAAAATTTCATTTAAATCAGTCCAACAATTTCGGAGATTAGCCCATACAAACAGACAAAGAGATAAACAGACAGAGAAACAAAAAAAAATGAAAAAAAATCTGAGTTTGTTCTATTTCTATTCTTACATCCCCCTGGCTCAGTTTTTAACATTTTTTCTATGCACAGACATTCGACCTCTACAGTTTTATTATATGTATAGATAAAAAGTTAGTAAGTTAGTATATATATATTACTTTTTTACTCTAAAGCTATTTTTCATTCCGAAGAAAATAAAGAATAATTTTTAAATTACCGAATTAGTTTCCTACAACAACAATGTAACACAAAAAAAACGTTATTTATGATAATTGTTTTTAAATGTGAACTGAGTTCAAGGTACTTAGAAGTAAAAAATATTGAATGAAGCATTTTTTTTACATCTAGTGGTCGCCCACTGGTTTTTGACCAAAATCTTTATTGAAAATTTGAGGAAAACAATACATATTTTACAAAACTTTTTTTATTGATTACACTAAAGTTCGTTAATAGCTATTAAAAAAAAGTAAATCTGTTATCAAGCATAGGGAAAAAAGTGCTGAACTATTTTGTGAATATTATATATGTGTTAAAATTAAATGCCAGCTGACTTTAATACAAAACATCCATTTAAATGATTACGAAGATAGAATTTGAAGATATAAATATAAATAGGTATCTAAACATTTTACTAATATATATAATAAATGTGAAAGTTTAGATGTTTGGTTGTTTTTTACTTCATCACTCCACAACGACTGAAGAGATCTGAATGTTTGGCAGAGAGATAGAATATAGTCTGGAATAACACATAAGCTACTTTTTATCCCGGAAAAATGTACGGTTCCCGAGGGATAGATTTGTTTTAGTTTTTTATATATTAGGAACTAGCGTCTCGCCCTCGTTTCGCTCGGGTTCGTCCCTAGGTATGTTTTAACGGTTAGTATGAAATACAAATCTTTGAATTTCTCGGCTTTTCTGTACTATAATATGCATGTACTCGTATTATACAATCAAACCTTCCTCTTGAATCATTCTATCCATTAAAAACAACCGCATTAAAATCCGTTGCGTAGTTTTAAAGATCTAAGCAAACATAAGAACAGACAGAAACGGGAAGCGATATACTATGTAGTGAAGCAAGTGGCATTAGAAATGTCTTTATAAAAAATATAATAGATGTCACAATAAGCGACTTTCTGTACATTTTTCTTTTACATTACATTACTTCGGTGAACAATAAATATTGCTAGCACCTTTATCTAGAATTTTCCATATGATATTTCACATTTTTACGGTATATGGAAGATTGCCAAACCAAGCCTAACTCCAGGCTTAGAATGAAGAACTGACGACAGGGGTCTAAACACAAACCTATTCATTACCTGTGTTGTACGAGATTTGGCTTTAACTGCTTGAAATCGGCCTACTATTATAAGTGTGGATTTGAATGAAATTATGTTCACATTTTAGACTAAATAAATAAATATATATGTTGGGACATTAAGACACAGCACCATCTAGCTCCATGGTAAGCTACGAGGCTTGTGCTATATATACCAGATAGTTGATACACTACACAAATATAACTTTAAATACATACATATTATAAATATAAACACCCATGACTGGAGTAGAAACATTCGTGCTCATCAGGAATGCCGCCATGAAGACTCGAACCTGCGACCGCTGGCACAGCAAATAGGATCACAACACACTGCGCTAAACGTGTGGTCAAACTACAATATATGTACGTACATAAGTCAACTATAATATATGACGCATCCGATTGAAGCGAGGGTTAACTCTACCGGCTTACCCTGTTTTTGTACTTCATGTACCTTGCGAAGTAGACAAAGTAAATCTAGGTCCTCATTCTCCCTTTCATTCTAATTTCGGACTATGTTATAAAATGAACTGCTACGAATGCATTTCAACTATAATTTTACCCATTACTAGAATCTCTTAGCTAATTTTAAAATCGGTGTACCATTTTGATGTTTTCCTCTTTTATACCTTTTCACCGGTGGTAGGACTCTGTCAAGCCTGAGGAGTCCGACTGGATGAGTACCACCCCCTTATCTATTTCAGCCGCCAAGCAACAATGATTGCATTGTTGTGTTCCAGTATGAAGGATAAGGTAGCCAGCGCAATTACAGGCAAGAGGCATATCATCTTAGTCCTCACAGTGACAACGCACCTGTGGTTCTGCATTTTTGTTACTTAAAACCTAAGTGCATGAACCGTAGGTGTTATGGGCGACAGGTACTGCTTTCCATTAGGTGGTCTGTCTGCTCGTTTGTCACTGAATCGCATAAAAAAAAATATATGCGTACACAATCTATAATACTTATTCACTAACATTCCAGCCGTCAATAAAAAATAAAACACCGTACAATTGTTGTTTACTGATCGTTCAAAGCGCGTTATTGCTTTGCTGTTTACGGCGTGCGAATTCAATTGCGCTGTAAAAATGATAGGTGTCTTAAAACAATGGATTTATGTGAAGGAAATATATTTTATTAATATTTTATACCGTTATAAATGTTATTACATAGCTTGGTTAGGAGTGTTTTGAATTTGTTAAATTTTTTTAGGATTTTTTAAAAATTATATTACGCTATATTACTGTAAATTTTCATCAAAATCCGTTTAGTAGTTTTTGTGCGAAAGAGTATTAAACATCCATCCATTGGTTCGCGTTTATATTAGTAGTCAGTAGAATAAATATTTTATTACTCTCCGTTTAGTAAAAAAAAAAATTTAGGTTTACAAGAACCTAGAATTTGTCTTAGGTCTTTCAATATTACTAGTTTTGAATTAGGCTCGTATACTAAGATGAGTTATGAATAAGAATTTTTATGTATTTTACATAATTTAATTTTTTATAATTAAACCTATCTAAGTTTAATAATAGAATCTGGATGTTAGAAATTAGTGTTACGAAAAATTATTGGAGGATCAGTTCTATTTTCGTCACGTATGTTGTTTGAAAAAATAAAATTGGACAAGTGCGAGTCTAAATCGCTCATCGACTGTTCCGTAGCATTAAACAATAAATTCGCTATGTATAAATTTTTTCACTTGATTTATTGAAGTGAAATTTCTTTAGAATTATGTGATTTGAAACTCGATGAAACAAAAATGCGACACTAAAAAGAGACAAACACATAAATATATAGGATTAGGCCGGTGAGAAAATGAGATAGAATACATAATACAGACAAAATATTGCGATGGTAACCGTTGTTGTTGTCTGACAAATATATAATATTATATTCTTTCCGTATATGATATGTATTCAGCCCTTTTTAACGTCCCACTGCTGGGCACGGGCCTCCCTTCAATACGAGGGGAATCAGGCCATAGTCCACCACGCTGGCCAAGTGCGGGTTGGCGGACAATAATATAAAGATAAATAAATAGGTAATAAAGGAGTATGTAGCACATATTGCATGAATAAACAGAAAATTGTAAAGAACGTGAGTAGAAATTCAATACATGAACCCTTTATTAATCACCTTGAAAGCCTTTGTCCGCTTTTTCATTGTAATATGACGCATCGATAGACACCAGTTGAAACTATAATATGTATTGTTATAATATGTATGTATTCAACCTTTTTTAACATCCCACTGCTGGGCACGGGCCTCACTTTAATACGAGTGGGATCAGGCCATAGCCCATCACGTTGGACAAGTGCGGGTTGACGGACTAGAAAACTATATTATTTTCTGTTTTTTCTAAGAAATATTTTCAGCCAAATTTTTACCTTGTACCACATACCAGGGATATTGCGCTCTCCATCAAACTAATCGACGTGATAAGCAACATGTAACGTGTTGGTGTTAGTTTTAATTCACCCTTCGAAATTGCATGTGCATTTTCATAATAATTATATAATAAAGCGAGAGTTTGGTAGTGTATTAGTTTAGGATAATTTTAGTATACGGAAAGTACATTTAGTTTGTTATTGTTTCTGGTTATTTTGTTCTGTAGTTAAAGTACCATCTGTTTTGGTGAGGTTTTTATGAATGTTATTATGAATTGTATAATATTTTTCCTAAGCCTTCGCTGTCTGTCCGTCCGTTCATACCTGTCAGAGAGCTGTATGTCATGAATCATAATAGGTAGAGCTGAAATTTTCACTGTGTTTATTTCTATTGCCGCTATAACAACATATAATAAAAAACTAAGATGGCGTATTTCAAAAAGGCTGCTATGTAAATAAAAAAAAACCATTATTGTACGGAACCATTCGTGTGCGAGTCCGACTCACACTTGGCCGATTTTTATAGTATTTTACTCCTTGGCAAATAATATGCTATATTTGCGTTATAAATCACGTCGATTATGCTTCTTTGTCCCATGCCTAGTTACTCCCCGGAACGTGAAGGAATAACAATGATTTTATATTTTATAATATCATGAATCATATATTTCCATAAAAACCGACTTCAAAAAAAAATTGACAAAAAAGTAAAAAAAATAACTGAACGGAATACATACATACATACACCTATAAAATTTTGTATAATATTTGTTTGTAAACCCTAATAGATTATCATATGTCAATATTTTGCAGTTCCAATAATATTACCTACATACATATGTGTCGAACTGATAACCTTCTTTTTTGAAGTCGGTTAAGAACAACAAAAATATTATTTTTAAACAGTATACTAACCTTCAGACATTCTTCCAAGATCAGGAGAAAGCAACAATAACCTCTTATCAATTTCCCCTTCTATCTGAGGACTTTCCTTCTTCACCGATTTCATTGCTTCATAGTTCATACTATTTTTACATATCGGAGTTTTGTTGTACACAAGAAATTTAGTCAACTGATCCATATTTGATTTTTATGAGATTTATTTACAATGAATCTATAGAATGAGAAGGACTAACATGGAATAATGATTGGCGATGAAATTTTGTCTGTACGTCTAAATGAAAACGTGTTAGACGTAGATAGTTTGGTGATCAATAATATGTTACTGGTACATGGAAATAGTTTGTATTGCTCGATTTGTTAAATTTAAACAAAAGCTATAAAGATAAAACCGAGTGCAGGTGTGAGCAGCGCAAACGGCGGAATGATTGTGTGAAAACCAACAATGTGACACAGAATGCTTATGTAAATCACAATTTACGTTATTCGTATGGTCGCTTCCTTAAATATTCACATGGAAATGGTACGTTGGTGGTAATAATTGATTTTGTCTTTTTGTCTAGACATAATGTCAGATAAAAACGTTTGGAATATGTAAATTTTCAGTTAAATAAAGAGATTTTTTTAAAAATTGACGTAAAAATATTGTGTGTATGTTTGTTTTTATAATCAGCTAAACTATGTAACTAATTATTTAATTATAAACGCTAAATATACATAATAAAATTATAATAAAATTGTAACTAAGCCGAATCTGTATATCAAATATTTTTTTGGAAAATCTCAATAGAAATAGACATTATTATCGATACAGAAGCCTATAATTTTTAGAATATTTGTCTATTTGTCTGTGACCGCATCACGGAAAAACCATTGGAGGGATTTTGATGAAATTTGGTATGATGATAGCTGGGTATCCGGGTCAACATATAGAATACTTTTTACTGCGCAAAATATCTCATTTCTGAGAAATTTATGCTAACCGTTAAAACATAGCTAGGGACGAACCCGAGCAGAGCGTGGATGAGTCGCTAGTATCAACATAAAATTCAAAAGTAAGATTCAACAGTTTAATTTCTTACATAATTTAAGTATGCGCAAACCGGATTTGGAGGAAAATTGGTATACACATATTATACTTCTTAGTACCAATTGTACTTTTCCCAATAATCGTGGGATAAGGACAACACTAGTTCTGAACTTAACAGCAGATGGCGCTGACTAAGAATGTTGAAAAAAAATAGAACATTTTTCTCGTGGTTATAGCTGTGAAAAATAACTAATACTATATAAATAATAATAAAAACCGCATAAACGTACATACAGAAGTAGCAACTATGTTTTATACTGTTATTATTCATATGTAATATATTATGTATGCATCCACTTCTTTGTTTATGGTCTACATATTACTACTACTGCTTAGCTATATGAATTGATATTCCATATTAATATATTGTACTGTAATAATGTTGAAGGAACAATAAATAACTTGTCCCGTTCCTCAAAGTAAATCCGCGTCATAAGCGAAATGCGCAATCCCAAGCAATCTTAGCGAAATATACTGTTGATGTAAGTTATTTATTTGGTCACGGGATAATACAAGGATATACCATAATCGCATCTATTTAGACCCTTTGCGGGTTCCCTACAAGGAAAAATACATTGAGCGACGTCCAATTTCAGACGCTATTTCTTATCTCCTGCCCTTTCCCGACGATCTTTTTTACCGTATAAATTAGTGCTATTTGTCATTCTTGCTTTTTCTTTTATTTGGTGAGAGCTGTTTTAAAAAATTCATTTTAACTAACGAAATAAATAAACTTTAACATCATTTTATAACTTTATTTTGGCCTTAATGAAGAAATTTCCTTGAAATTTATAAACTTCTTTAAATGTTTAGCCAATTCAATAAAGAAATAATTATGAAGAATTAATATATTATGTTATGGCGAAGATATCGCGTAATAAACCTAACATATGAAAGCCATACACTCTTTCAATTAGAACAGCACATTTAACTATTAAAAAAAGGTTGAAGACTGAAGTACTAAGACTGGCATGTACCGAAATTATGTAAATTAAAACAAATCAAAATATAAATATTATGTATAATATTTTTTATGAAATTATTAGTGTTATAAATATAATATATTTTTATAAATAATAATTATTATAAGAATATAAATTGTTAATTATAGTTGCTTAATTGATTCTTGTTAATTAATAATTACATATAGTATCTCAATTGATTATTATTCATTATGCATAGATCATATTGATTCTTCATATTTTGTTATTTATAATTTTATATTTTATATAATTAATTTGATGTTGATTATTTATATTTAATTATTTACAATTAATTTTAGTTAATTTAATATTAGTACATATATGAGTTTGTTATATTTTAAATATTAATATTTTAAAAGTATTGTCACCCACTTTGGGGTAATGTGTAATCTGTATAAGAAAGATGGCGCCACATTACACCCAACGGTGGGGACGTAGTGTTTAAATAGTTGTGATTTTGTAGGGCATTCTGTAGAAGTAATTAAATAGAGGAGGAATTGCTGAAGCTTAGTATTTTTACTCGGAAAATCATTAATAACAACATATAATTTTTTTTTATTAGGAACCGATTGTAATAAAACAAATACTAAATGTTAAGTCAAGCTTACCACGATACGTTAGTGAAAACCGCACCCAAATCAGTTTAGCCGTTTCTAAGATTAGCGCGCACAAACGCACAGACAAATAGACAAACCGACAAACAGATAAAAAAACTAAAAATTAGTGTTTTGGGTTCTATTGCGTTAATAAAGATCCCCAATAATAGTTTTTCTCAAATATCTTCCATGTACAGACAGCGATCAGTCACAATTTTATTATATGTATAGATTTTGACTCTCACTTCTGCGACACTCAGTTTTCCCATGTCAAACTCCTTAGTCACGCCTAAAGAAGTTTTACTTAAAAAATAAAATAGAGACAAGACTGAATTTGACACGTATGTACGCACCACATATATTCCTATTATAATTAAGATCATTGATGTAATATTCATTAAATTTAAATTTTTCATGAAATTGTATAAAATAGAATAATTTATAAACTATCCATGGTTAATTTGTAACATGTTCCCATGTGCATTGTGCATTCTAACTTTGTAGTTTGTCAGCAAACGTACCTAGTAGTGGCTTATCGCGCGAGCTTTGACAGTGACGCGTGTGTACACCGCTTGATGTGATTTGGTATTAAATGCTATGTAATAAAATAACCTAAAATGTCATTTTAAATTCATTCAAAAATCAAAATCAGCAAAATTATTTTAAACATTACTAACGTATGATATTTCAATGGAATGTATGTACTTAGCCCCTTATTAACGTCCCACAGCTGGGCCCAGGTATTTCTTTACTACAAGGGTGATCAGGCCATAGACCACCACGCTGGCCAAGTGTGGGTTGGAGATTTCACATGTTTTTCGAAAACTTGCCAGGTTCTCTCAGACATGCAGGTTTTGTCACGATATTTTCCTTCACCGTAAGAGAAGGTATTATTCATATTTGAAATGGTTCGCACATAAAAAAATATCACAGGTGCGAGACCCGAGATTTGAACCCGCTTCACTTGCTTTTCCAAGTTACCATTACATTTTCAATGAAGTATTATTATATATCTATACCATATTACAGTATCATTTATAATTAAATTATAAATATTATAATTCATAATAATTATTTTTCAATTGTGTCTTAAGTGGAAATCGAATTTATTTATAAACAACTCTTTATCTATGTATATAAAAGGCAAAACTGATTGATTGATGTATCAACGCACAGGCCAAACCCTTAAGGCTAGAAAATTGAAATTTTGTATACCTATTCTTTATATGACGAAGGCATCCGCTAAAGAAGGATTTTTCAAAATTCAACCCCCAAAGGGGTGAAATAGGGGATAAAAGTTTGTATGAAACTTTTTATTCCTTGGACATATTTGCATGAAATTTCTTCTTTTTCATAGTTTGATCGCAAGCGAAGCTGCGGGTTCTAGTATTACATAAAATTTCAAGAAAGTAGCATGTCCTTTATAAAATTAACAATAAAGATTTTTAATGGAAATCTAAGGTATAAATACACTATGTTGATTTAGATAGGTATTTGGCTCAAATTCCCTGAGGTCAACACACTCTATTAGTCACACCACTAAATTGGTTCCGAGAAACATAAATAGGGTGGTAACTTGAGATGGGGTTGTAAGGGGATGTGTACAACCCGATGGTAAGGACGGTACTAAAGATTTAATAATAAAATATTCATATTGTAATTATTATATTTTATAATATTTGGCATTTATGCATATAATAAAATTCTAACTGAATCGAATTATAAATATTTTTATTAATTTTTTTTTGGAAAATCCTATTGAAATTTTCATTATTATCGATACAGAGGCAGAATCTATATGTTTTAGTATTTTTGTCTGTCTATCTGTCTGGGAACGCATCACGAGAAAACCAATGGACAGATTTTGATGAAATATAGGACACTTTTTACTGCAGAAAAAAATCTCATCTCTGAAAAATCTATACTAACCGTTAAAACGTATATAGGGACTAATCCGAACGGAGTGAGGGTGAGTTGCTAGTTCTAAATAAAACTATCTTTTTGGATTTTTTTTGCGGATTTATTTGATAAGAACTACATATATAATGACCTTTGAGACGTCACTACTTTCAATTAATTTTGCTCTGTATACAGTATTCTTGCAATAAATCGCTAGGGTGCTTTGTGGAAGTCTTACTACCCTCCGCGGAACTTTTAGTAACATATTGAAAGTATAAAGTTTTATAATTTTTGCTACTGGTAGTTCATGTAGGTATAGCGTATACCTCAAGTATTAAATATATAATTGAAACTGGAAAACAAATGATTTCTTACTCTCTGTTGAACCAGTCAACAAGTCGGTTAAAATAAAAAAAAAATATTGGGACATTAACACACAGTATCATCTAGTTTTATGGTAAGCTACGAGGCTTGTGTTATGGATACCAGATAGTTGATACACTACGAATATATAACTTCAAATACATACATATTAAAAACATAAACACCCATGACTGGAGTACAAACATTCGTGCTCATCACACAAATGAATACCCCCAGCGGGACTCCAACCCGCGACCGCTGGCACAGCAAGTAGTGTCACTAAAAACTCTGCTAAACGTGTCGTCAATATCTTAGTATTATGTAATCAATAATTATATTAATTATAAGTCCATTCTAATATTATAGATGTGAAAGTTTGTGAGGATGGATAGATGTGTTTTACTCTTTTAGAACGGCTGAATATTGATATATTATGGTCTGGAACAGTACATAGGTTACTTTTTATCCTGAAAAGTATACGGTTCCCGTGGGATATATAGTTATTATCTAATTTTAAATATATTAATAATAATTGTCTAATTTTAATTATACAAATATCAAAAAAATCAATCGCATTACACAGATTTCAAATCTACAATGATTTGTAATTGGTTCATACCGCAAAGTGGCTAGTTTCCGTTTACACTTTACAGTCCGGTTACTATAGGAAGGGCTGACACTTTAGTAGATTATCGCGCGAACACATCTACATGGCATTTTTATATATATATATATATATATATATATATATATATATATATATATATATATATATATATATATATAATATAACACGACGAAAATAATAGAAAAATATAATTTCTCAAACTCAAAAATAAAGTTCTGTGGAAATTTGGTACAAATTAAATAATAATGATGGCGAACAGCTCCTTCATATCGTTAGCATTCTGTAGATGACTCGTATCCTGCAGATGCTAAATATCCACATTCCACTTATTCTTTCTAATATTATTATATTTTCAATTTAATTTTTTTTTTTAAAATGATTTAAAAAAAAAAAACTTAAAAAATAATTTAAAAAAAAACTATAAATGTTTTGACATTTATAAAATTGTCAAGAGAAGAGATTGCCATTAAAATTATTTTTTCTCTTTTCATCTATTCTACGTGACATTGGCTAAGTTGTCTGTACTTAACTGGCACGTTTTGAAGCGATTAACTACACAGTTGAATTGAATTACTTTTGACAGTTTAACACAAGTAGTAATTAAACACGTACTCAATAGATGGTGATGTGATATACCCAATATTGCAAATTATAATATCGTATTCGAGTTCTCGATCGGATCAAAACAGTTAGGTACTGTTATTATTTCAATTCAGCACATAAAAGCAGTACGGGACTGATTTTGATAGAACCATAATAATTATTTTTTTAAAATAAGAGTAATATCAACCATCTGTCAGTGAAAGTCCCGTGAAAATCGGTCCAGCTGTTTCGGAGATTAGTCGGAATGAACAAACAGACATGTTTTTTTAATATACTTTCATATGAATTTATTAAACAGCTGTTATTTTGGCATTATAAACAGACACTTCAACTTTATTTATCTGTATAGATAATTTAAACTCATCAAGCTGATCTGATATTAGAGTAAGAAGGTGGAAACATCAATGGCTACACAGTTAAAGAGGGTGTTTTCCAAAAATGTATTTAATATTTTTTTTGTAATCTACCCTCAAAAAAAGCAAGGAATCTTAAATTATAATTTCACTGCTTCATTTTATTTAATGTAATAAAGGACCCATAAGTGTTTAAAATTATTTGTGTTATCATCATATTAAATAATATGCACTATCTATGATTTAACAAATTTGTAGGTCAGCGTTACCTAATTGCCTATATATCGCGGTTTTATTGAAAATTATGAGCTTTAATATAAATTCAATTTGCGACTAAATATGGCAGGAAACATTTTATGTCAAACACAATTCAATTAATCTTCTCGTTTAAAGTTTGTATTGTATGAAAATTCATTATTTTCTGGTGTAAATGTAAATAATATCGAGTTACGGTTTAATAAAAGCAGTAAAGTTTTGATAATTGAAACAAATGATTAGATTTGATTTTTAACAAACTTATTGTTAGTGTAAAGATATATAGTAATATAATAAAATCATTTAGGAGGAATGTCTGCTGTTTTTTTTTCACGCTAGTAACTACTAGATGAACCCTCATTTCACTCATTTACGTAAATACATGCCTTTTGTATATATAATATAGCAACTCACTTTATTTTGCGTCCTTATGTGTGCTCTATCGCCTGTATAATGGGTTGTGTTCCGAAGAATTGTTTGAAATGATGCCCACGGCCACTTTTTATCATCGCACCGCTCGCCATCGACAGGGAGTTCATGCCCACACACTGCATCCCAAATGGTCCCGTACAGTTCGTTTTCAGAGAAGTTTCCTCCCACGGACCATCCTGCTGTGGAATGAACTCCCTGCCGAGGTTTTCCCAGAGGGCTACAGTATGGGGTCCTTTAAAAGGGGAGTAAATAGGTTTCTGAAGGGTCGGCAACGCGCATGTGATGCCCTTGGTGTTGCAGGCGTCCATAGGCTACGGTAACCGCTTACCATCAGGCGGGCCGTATGCTTGTTTGCCACCGTCGTGGTATAAAAAAAAAAAAAAAACTCACCCTCGCTTCGCTCTGGTTCTAGGTAAGTTTTAACTGTTAGTATGGAATAGATAGACTATAATATTTACATATAACCTTTGTTTGAGAAATGATTGATTCCTTATACTAATTTCCACCCTCCATTTCACCCTCGTAAAGAATGATTTCCGGAATAAAAACAATTCTATGTTCTTCCTAGGGTCTCAAACTATCTCTACACCAAAGTTAATCTAAATCGGTTTTGCGAATTAAGCCTTAAAAGATAACAGGCAGACAGACACACACACAGAGTTACTTTTCCATTTATGGAATAAAATATATATTTATATAATAGTTTTCCATAATATATTAGTATGGATACAGAAATAGCGCCACCATTTGAATTTTTATTACTAATAGTAGCTAATACATACATATACCTGCATACAAATTTTCAGATTTATTATATTAGTGAGATTTTGACATGAAATACACATACATACTTGTATATCTTTTACTCTATAAATTAAGGTAATATATTTGATTCTATTTTTATATCTCTATTCGTTTTTCAATCAGTTCAAAAGAAAAAATATCTTTTATTAGAACGTAAATACTCGAAAAATAAATAGGTATATTAAAAAAATCTAAACTGTCACGTTTCCGCTTAGACGTTAGTATACTGATTAAAATATAATTAAACCAAATGTAAGATATTCTCGTGAAGTAATTAAAAGTAAAATTTATTTACATATTTTAAACACGAAACACATTACCAACAGTACATAGTATTGTTTGGTTATACTTGAAAACGGTATACAAGTTAAAGAGAAATTTAATCTTTATCTTTATAATAATATTACGTTTTAATGTTTAGTATAGATTTCTCAGAGATGTGAAATTATCCCATAAAAAAGTATCCTATATGTTGACCCGGATAACCAGCTATCATCATAGAAAATTTTATCAAAATCCCTCCAGTGGTTTTTCCGTGATGCGGTCACAGACAGAGAAACAGACAGACAAAAATTCTAAAAACTATAGATTCGGCCTCTGTATCGATAATAATGTCTATTTCAATAAGATTTTCCAAAAATATTTAATGTACAAATTCGGTTTACTTACAATTTTATTATATGTAGAGATTCTAACTGGGCCAATTCTGTACATTAAATATTTTTTGGAAAATCTTATTGAAATATTCATTATTATCGATGCAGAGGCCGATTGTATAGTTTTTAGAATGTTTGTCTATCTGGGAACGTATCACGACAAAACCACTGGACCAATTTTGATGAAATTTAGTGTGATGACAGCTGGCAATCCGGGGCAATATATAGGATACTTTTTACTTCGGGAAAAGATCTCATTTCCGAGAAATCTATACTAAACGTAAAAACGTAACGAGGGGCGAACCCAAGCGAAGCGAAGGTGAGTCGCTTGCATTTGATAAAAATGTAACAAAGCGAAATCTGTACATGTAATATTT
Organism: Argynnis bischoffii washingtonia; assembly: GCA_033884665.1. Classification (NCBI taxonomy): domain Eukaryota; kingdom Metazoa; phylum Arthropoda; class Insecta; order Lepidoptera; family Nymphalidae; genus Argynnis; species Argynnis bischoffii. The sequence goes on from CM066610.1 coordinate 2,255,402, forward strand.
TTTAAAAACAATGACTGTTACATATTGTGTACTGAATATAGATCCTAAAACAATAGTTATTAAATTGTTGTCTGTTTGTGTGTGTTTGTTTGTCTGTATATCGGCGTGCATTTGACACAATAAGTACTGAACCAATTTTTAACTTTTTTTGTAGTGATAACTTATTACTCGGGTCAACATTTAAAATACCTTTTATTACAGAAACATCTTTCATACCCACGGGAGAACACAATAACTGTATCTGTCGAGTCGTCCTTATAAATTAACATGGCTAACGCTAAACCTTAATAGATACATCCAGACAATGTTCTAGAAATTTATAGATCTTGAAGAGGCCTACAAAAAATTCCGTAAAAACATATGTCTATCTCATAAGGTACACTCGCAATTACTATTTTTATCTATTTAAAACGCACCTAAGGACGGAAACGAGGGTAAGTTGCTAGGAGGTATTATCTATACAGATTAATAAAATTGGGAGTGTCTGTTTGTAATATTAAAATAACCGCATTTTACTAAATGCATATGGATATACACACGGTACATATACCAAAACAATATTTTTTACAATTTTCGTCTGTCTGTCTGTCTGTCGGTCTGTCTGTTTGTCGGTCTGTTTGTTCCAGCTAATCTCCGAAATGGCTGGACCGATTTTGACGGGACTTTGACTGGCAGATCCTGAAAATCCGCGTACGGCGTACGCATCTGAGCGAAGCGAGGGTAAATAGCTATATAAGTTAAATGAATATCTTAGAAGTAGCAAGCTACTATTTATGTATAAACATAGCTAACCGTGAAAACGTATATAGGGACGAACGCGAGCGAAGCGAGCGTGATTCGCTAGTAATATTATAAATAATGTTTTAGTTTTACGCATTCTTGTTCAAAGCAAGGGTCATGTTTACTACTTAAAAATATACGCTCAAGCAAAACCGCTGGCATTTAACTATATTTAATTAAAAGTTGTACATACCTCTTTCTTGCTTTAAAGTATTTGTGTTCTGTGATAATGATTGCGATTTGCATTCTTTAGGATTCTGTGTCACATTTAGTTTCAAATTTTTCCAATTTCCTCTATTCATGGCTATGATATTTACATGAATTATGAAGCGAAGTGATTTTGCAGCTAATGTCGCCTACAGTTTCGATGAACACTGTCTGCCCGAACTTTGTAGTTTTGTAGCAACATTTTACTTGAGGTGTTAAAAAGTCGTGTTTTCTTTTCAATATACATAGATATGATAGTCTTGATACTTTAGTGATAATTTTTTTTTATCAGACACTTGATAAGCAAAACCTTATCTAAATACAAAATTTGATCCAAATAATTAGAGCGATGGATGAAATAAATTTATATATGTACAAGAATTATTCAATTTATAAGATATACAGCATATTTATATATATATAAATATGCTATAATATAAAACTGTAGGGGTCGAATATCTGTACATTGAAAAAAAGAGCTAAAAACCGAGTCAGAAGGATGTAAGAAGAGAAATAGAACAAATCTAGATATTTTCAAACTTTTTGTTTCTCTGTCTGTTTATCTGTTTGTACGGGCTAACCTTCGAAACTGTTGGACCGATTTAAATAAAATTTTGCATGGTGGTACCGTATATCTCCAGTCAACATTTTAGATACTTTTTATCCCGGAAAATTAAAGAGTTCCCGTGGGATAGTTAAAAAACTTATATAGCTTAGTACACAAAAGCTACAGATTGGATTTTAATGAATCTGTACGATAATATACTTCATACATCAGAATAAAAAATAGGCTACTTTTTATACCGAAAAAAATGTACGGTACGGTAGCATAACATAGACCGTTTTTATTTTTCGATTTACCGCAGTTGAATATTTAGTAGGTGCTGTAGTATTATTAAGTCTATAAATTATACTTAAATTACCAAAATTGATCAATCTCTTCATACATTCGAGTGTCGTACAAGGGTTTTATTGCCACCTCAAGGTTGAACCCGGTTTCCATTATGACGACCGAATTGACTTCAAGTTGAGCGCTCTAGTCATTAGTGACTAACAATCAAAAATGAGTAGCGAAATTTGCATTTGTTCGAACTGTAATGGTTTCTGAGTGATGTGGAGTGCATTTTGATATATGATTCTTATGATTTTTCTAAACTAGATATCGTTTTATGGTTTTGCATGTGCCCATTTTCTTCTTTTTTTCTTTTTTTTAAAGAAGATGACCTGACATCATCCCTTGGCCAACTTCACATGTCTTTCGAAAACTAATTAGGATTTTTCAAGAATGCAGATTTGATCACAACCTTTTTTCTTCACCGTATGGCTAATGATTCTTAAATGAAAATAGTAAAGTTGCGAAATACGGATTTGAAAGCAATTTACAGTTTTCAAAGCGATCGAGTTAAAACTGTTTGCTTTAGATTTTAGAAGATATTAAATTTCACTATTTTTTATAAGGTTGGATATAATATTGTGAGGAGAGTACAAAGTGGACCTAAGAATCTTCTCAGTAGATTAAAATTTTGCTACTTTCAAAATGTTTTTATAGTATCTTATCCTTTCTTAACCTTTAAAAATATATTAAGAAATAATAACATAGGCAGTGGTAGCCCGGTGATAATGCGGACGCTTGGGAAACCGAGTGAAGCGGGTTCAAATCTCGGGTCTCACACCTCTGATATTTTCACGTGCGAATAATTTCTAGCATGATTACCACTTGCCCTTCGGTGATAGAGAACATCGTGAGGAAACCTGCATGTCTGAGAGAATCTAGCAAGTTTTCTAAAGACATGTGAAGTCCGACAAACCGCACTTGGCCAGCGTGGTGGACTATGGCCTGATCCTCTTAATATTGAAGAGAGGCCCGTGCTCAGCAGTGAGACGTTAAAAAGGGCTGAACACATACACACACATAGGTGGAGGTTCTAACTTTTGGGAAATTTTGAATATACATATAATATTTAAATACTAAATCCACCTACATGCGCATCCGAGCGTAGCGACGGTAACTTATTAGTATAGTATACATAGTAAGCACAATTACAGTAGAAACACCGTTAAAGACGTAATTTTTCAATGTTAGTAATAAACTGGATCGCACGTGAGCGAAATCCGGAGCGCTATACAAATGTGGGGTTTCGATCAACGTCACGCTCGTCACCTGTATTTATTATCAGCTTACTAAGAGAAGTATGTGATATAAACATGTAGTACCTAGGCGACCAAGTTTTGCTCGGAGTTTTTGGCCAAAAGTGCAATTTTCTTTTTAATTTGGCTTCTTGGCACTTGAATAAATACAAAAAAAAACACACACACAAAATAAATACAAAAGTAAAAACTTTGTATCCGACCAGGTTGATTAAAATCCGGACGCACACCTGTGATTGTCAATCTTGCGCCTTGGCCGCCTTCCCACGATGTTTATGCTTGAGCTAGCGACATTAGCGACCATTTTTTGCATGGAATAATGCGATAGAAACCCGCACATACCAAATTTCAGCGAAACCGTTAGAACCGTTTCTGAGATCGCCGTTAGGTAATATATAAATAAATAAATATACAAGACTTGCTCGTTTAAAGGTATTAAACAGGTATATGTATAACTGTCTTTATGTATAACTAGCAACTTACCCTCGCTTCGCTCGGGTGCGTCCCTATACGTTTTAATTTTTTGGAGAGGAACCCTAATTATTTTTCTTAAATAAAAGTAGGCTAAGTGACTCCTTATAACATCAGTTATCTGCCAGTGAAAGCCCCGTCGAAATCAATCCAGCCGTTTCCGAGATTAGCCGAAACAAACAGACAGACAAATATTTAAAAAATTGTGTTTTTTTTATAAGTGTATGTAGTATGAAATGTGATTACACCACTCGCGGACCACAACGCTACCGTCCGGGTCGTACGTGGGCAAAAATACCTTAGTAATTTTTACTTTCTCAGACTGCTTAAAAAACCGTTCACTCATATTCTGCATCGTTGCCATTGCAAAAATTTTCACTTAAGTCATTTTTTGTTGTCCTTTTTATAGAGTCTTTATCTTGCAGTAAGTAATTTATGTTTTTGAAGTTTAAACTAATTTTAATATAACATATCATGTTTACTCTAGCTGTGATATATTTATAGGTGTAAACTTTGCTGGTGTGTGAATAATATATTAGATTGTAATTATTTATAAGGATTAACTCACTGTTTATTTCTCGAAACATCTATACTAATATTATATAAAAATGGAAAAATAAAAACTTTAAAAAAATAAATAAAAACCGACTTCGAAGTCGGTGTGCTTTGATTTGTATTGGCTGGCACCGACTTCGAAAAAATCTGATTAAGTATCTATTCTAAATGAAAACCCCCGTTTAGTTATTTTTTAATTTTCAGTGCCTGGAAGTCGGTTTCTTTTTTTAAGTTTTTATTTTTCCATTTTTAGTGTAAACGTATCATCAATACAAATTAATCAAGCCCAAACACCAGGTAATTGCTGTAAATCGTTGAGGAGTTCCCTCGACTTTCTTTCGGGTCCATCATCAGATCGACTCCAGACCTTCATTAAATAGTAGTGCTTTAAAATACCTAATGAAAATGTTAACAAACGCACTAGTCGCCGCTACAATTTTCGAAAGTTCCCCTCGATTTCTCTGGGATCCCATCATCAGATCCTGGTTTCCTTATCATGGTACCACTTTTAGGATATCTCCTTTCCAACAAAAAAAGAATTATCAAAACCGGTTCATAAACGACGAAAAAATGCCCGAACAAACATAAAAAAAAAAACATATATACGGTCGAATTGAGAACCTCCTCCTTTTTTTGGAAGTCGGTTAAAAAAGGTTAAAGTTTGTGACTTTGTGAGTTTGTAGGGGGTAATCTCTGGATCTACTGAACCGATTTAGATGAAATTTGGTAAGAAGATAGTTTGAGAAGCTGAGAAGCGAGGGTGAGTCGTTAGCGATACAATAAAAATCATTCTTTGTCAATCGACAAAAGTACAGCTCTCATACAAAGCGTGAATCAATATTATCTAGTGTTTGTGGACTAAACAATAACACAATGCAAACTTTATTGCAATGTTAATATGAAAAATATAACTCCATAAAAATTAATAGTTAAAAAACGTTTTTAAAAACAACCGTTTTTAACTAAATGTTTTATAAAGAAGAAAATAAACTTTAAATTAAATCAAACCCAATAATTTATCTTATCTATTTAAACGAGCAATTCTTGTATATTTATTTATTTATTTATTTATTTATACCGGCGATCTCGGAAACGGCTCTAACGATTTTGCTGAAATTTGGTAAAGGGGGGCTTTCGGGGGCGACAAATTGATCTAGATTAGTCACATGTCTGGGGAAACGCGTGTTTTCGAGTTTTCATGCGTTTTTTAATGCATTATTCTTCGCAAAATTTAATCGCGACATCTATACAACTTTCTCAGTAACACTTAGTTACTTAATGTAAAATTATTTTTAAGCCAAATTAAAAAGAAAATTGTTCTTATAGCGACATCTATACAACTGTCTCAGTAACACTTAGTCACTTAATGTAAAATTATTTTTAAGCCAAATTAAAAAGAAAATTGTTCTTATAGCGACATCTATACAACTTTCACAGTAACACTTAGTCACTTAATGTAAAATATACAATCTTTCAAAGTGCCATGACAGGTAACATCTTACTCCGGTTTCGTATATTATAATTACGAATTTTAAAGCTTTTTCCCGCTACCAGTATTACTTTCTAAGAATAAGAATTAAATACATCAAAAAGAATTGCAATAGCTACCTACCGACATCTGCTCATTTCTTCCGTACTAGCAAGTCCTACTTATGTTCATTATGTAAACTGTAAAATAATTATGTTTAAAATAAAGTTTTTACTAAAGTGTATCAATGATTTGTTTGTTTAAATGACTGAATGATGATGAATATGATAGGAAAGGCCTATGTTTAGTAGTGAACGTTTTATAGCTGAAATGACAAATTCTATACCAATCGGAAACGTCCCCAAACGATTAGGATGAAAATTTTATTAGGGGGAGGTCCCCCAGTAGCGGACACTTTAGGAATATTTGAAATAAAATAACAAAATTCATGTCAAGATTTATTTTTTTTAGTTTTAAATGTTCGTTATTATATAATTAATCAATACAAATATATAGACAGGCTCAAAGATTTCCTTAAAATATAAATTTCTTTATGGATAAATATCGGACAGTCTTCTTTTTTAATCCTAAAGATAAAAATACATTATTTAAACAAGTAATTAACCAACAAATTATTAAAAATGAAAAAAAAACAAACATACAATCAGAATATATATAAGAACATTGCATGAGATTACTAGGTTTAATATTGTGGTCTGTAAAAGTCACAAATATAGACTACAAGCAGGGCAAAGAATCCAATCTTCACCGTTTTCTTCTTAACAGATTGTACAAGTTGTTGTTTTTTGAGCCATCGGTGTTTCATGTGATAGAATCTTCACTCTCTCCAATTTTGCTATCGGCTTACTGAACTTTATATATATTTTTTTTGATTCGTCAGTTTTCTTGCCTTTAAGCTGAATCAGATTTTGTATTTTTATTTACTATAAGTGCATTTTATAAAGGAGAGGATGTTAAATCACTTTTCTCCGCTTTTCTTCGTCGACTTATAGTTTCCTTTGCCGCAATATTTAGAACCGGTGATAGCTGATGAGTTGTCGTTTTTTGATGTCTACTTGACAGAGTGACAGTCCTTATAGAGTGGTGTGAGTTTACCCATGTTGAACCTAAAAAACAATACTAACTCAATTACTTTCTAAAATAACGATAAAACTGTCCGTCTATAGGGGACTTTTGAGTGTCCGAACTAAGGGTCCATTAAAGGTAAGCAAGAAAAATTACTGTTTATAATATATACTGTGGATTAAAGAAAAATGCTTTAAATATAATGGATTTATGGCCGTTCCAGCAATATTCGATTTAATAATCTATTTTATTAAAAATAGAAAATAAGAAATCGTGCTTAATATTGTATGTCTTTTTAATGTCAATACTTTTTCTGTTCTCTTTTTATTGGAATCTGTCACAAACATAATTTATAAAAAGTAAATGAAAAAGGTCTTATTTAAAAATATAAAAGTATAAAAAAGATATCTGCGTATGTTTGTGTGTATATAAATTTGTGCCTACAGATTGTTAACATTACAATCATGGTTCATTATAAACAACATCATTGTATTATTGATATATTTTCAACATGCCTCTAAATATTACTTCAAATAAAAAATTTACTAACCTCAAACTTCGTACAACTCTCCTCGGTGAACAGGACGGCACTGGGTTGTAAGCGACCGCTCCTATGCCTCACTTCTCAGGATCATTTTAACCATGACACAAATAATGAAACTGCGCGTTTTTTACGTTGATTTGAATTATGTCCGGCTTTAGGACCCGTCCGGGCTTACGGGACTTCCCCATCAGTTTACGTTTTGCTCTTTAAGTTATATAGATTATCATCTAAAAATACGATATAACAAAAAAGAACTCCGAGCGAGGCTCGGTCGCCCAGGTATCTTATATATTTAATCGAGCAATTCTTGTATATTTATATCTTTATTTATTTATACGAGCGATCTCGGAAACGGCTCTAACAATTTCCCTGAAATTTGATATGTGGCGAAAAATCTTGGGGCGAAAAATCGATCTAGATTAGTCTTATGTCTGGGAAAAATGCATATTTTCGAGTTTTCATGTGATTTTCTTTAGCATTATTTTACGCAAAATATGTTAATAATTTCGCACAATTGTGTATAGGCATCGTGGTCAAGCGGCTAAGGCGCGAGATTGACTATCACAGGTATGTTCGGATCCCGGTCGGATACAAAGATTTTTTCCTTTATTTTTTTTTTGTATTTATTCAAGTTTTTAGTTTTTTTTTTGTCTTTAAGCCAAATTAAAAAAAAATGTACTTTTAACCAAAACCTCCGAGCGAAGCTCGGTCGCCCAGGTACTTACATTAAAAAATGTATCTATACATATAATAAAATTCTAAGTGAGTCGAATCTGTACATTAAATATTTTTCAGTAAATCTTATTGAAATAGTCATTATTATCGGTACAGAGGCCGAATCTATAGTTTTTAAATTTTTGTCTCACAGGGAACGCATCACCAGAAAACCACTGGACAGTTTTTCATGAAATTTGGTATGATGTTAACTAGTTATCCGGGTCAAATTATAGGATACCGTTTACTGCGGGAAAATCTCATCTCTGAGAAATCTATAGGTACTAAACGTTAAAACGTAAACGAGTAGTAAGTATGATATAAAAGCTTGTCGTGAGATTTACCTATTTTAAATATTATATTATTGTTAACACAGGTAAATTTTGCGATAACCTTTATATCATATAAATTGTGTAATATAATAAATTGATGGGTTTGATTTAATTTAAAGTTTATTCTTCTTTGTTTTTGTTATGTTTTTTTTTTCTATTGATTTATATTTTATTATTTAGTTTTTATTTTATTGGTATTCTTCTTAGCAAACCCTTTCATTTGATATCTATATTATGGGGGTGTATAAAAAAAAGTCCGTCATCTTTCTGAGTCTGCCATATTGGATTCAAAATGACGTTTAGTCAAATTTAACTTGTAAGTTTTGATTACAGACAGACACCGAGACAGATGAAACTAAATAAAACTTTGTAATGATAAATCGCCATTTTGCGACATCCGCCATATTAGATTTACAATGACGTCACTTTACTCATCGTATTTTGCTTATCAAGCCCTTTAATTTGATACCCTTAACATAGGGGTTAATGTGAAAATTATGAATCGCCATTTTGCGGCGGCCGCCATATTGGATTTAAAATAACATCACGTTGCTTATTGGGTTTCGCTCATCAAGCCCTTTTATTTGATGCCCGTATAATTATTACTCCTTTTTGTTTTAGGAACACTCTGATTTAAATAAAGCAGTGCCATGTTTGAGATCAAAGCACACATTTACACAACCTTTAATAAATGGACAAAAATAAAAACACTGTCAATTTATTATGTACGAATGGACATTCAGACAATTTTTTATATATAAAAACAGTCAAAATTACACACCTCATTATGGTATGGTTGTAATTAAAAGACGGATCGACATTTTAATTATTCATACGTATAGATTACATAGTAAAATAAGCGTATGCTATCAAAATTCATGTCAAAAACGTTTGCAGATGCCAGCTATTGAGTTCTTTTAGCCTACATTGAAGCTAAAGTTGATAGCAAACGATACACTGATGAAAGCTGCACTTTTATGAAACGCTCTGGATTTCCGATGTTGATAAACAAGATGTTATCTATGTTACACCAAAGATTTTTTATAATTTTTTATCTTTTGTTTCTATATTGGAAAGTGTTCCTATAACAGAAACTCAATTAAATGTAATTAAATTTTAATTAGCGGTTAATTTGATTCCATAATCAAAATTAGTAGTTCCTGAGATGAGAACAAAGTCTGCCTGTTTATAATAATATTATTACCTGGGCGACCGTGCTTCGATGGGAGTTTTAGGTCGAAAGTACAATTTTCTTTTTAATTTGGCTTAAAAACAAAAAAAGCTAATGAGATAGTACTTATACTACATGCTTTTTACTAAATGCATATGGATGTATACACGGTACATATACCAAAACATCATTTTTTACAATTTCTGTCTGTCTGTCTGTCTGTTTGTTCCGGCTAATCTCCGGAACGGCTGGACCGATTTTGACGGGACTTTCACTGGCAGATAGCTGAAGTTATAAGGAGTAACTTAGGCTACTTTTATTTTAAAAAAGAATCAGGGTTCCGCGAATACAAATTAAAACTCATGAAATTGTGAACAAAATCTGCGTACGGCGCACGCACCCGAGCGAAGCGAGGGTAAATCGCTGTATAATTTAAATGAATATCTTGGGAGTAGCAAGCTACTACTTATATATATATACCTAAACATAGCTAATCGTTAAAACGTAGTATTAACTAACATTAACAAAGACAAAGCAAAGAAAGATAATCGTGTTAACAAAAAAAACAAACTCAAAGCTAAAGTTATATAACCTGTGATCATTTTAAAAAACATAAACTTACCCAGACAAACCCAAATGAGATAGCTAGCCATAACTAAACCCACTAACACAATATATCACTTTCTATACTTTTATGTCATGTTTATGGTGAAAACTTCAAGTTTTTTAAATTAGTTTCTACCATTTACTGCATAAGGCGGCTCCTTTACGACCAATAAACACTACAAAATTGCATACTATTTTGATTCACGGCATATAAGATTATAAAACATTTGTTTACATCAACTTTATTTACGTCTTTGAATTTAAACTTTGCTTGGGACTTGGATGTTTTATTTTTAAAAAGTTTTAAAAAAATATTATACACTGTTGAGCTTTAATTTTTATCCTTTGGCATTTTATAGAGAGAGTGTTACCTCAGTCTGTTCTTTTTCTGAGACCCTCAAAACAATAATCATCTAAATCACTTCCATCCATCCGATGAGAAGATAATCGTAATTTTTATTTTAGAAACAGAGAAATTATCTTTTTAATAGATATTGTAACTAAGCCGAATCTATATGTACATTAAATATTTTTTGGAAAATCTTATTGAAATAGACATTTTAATCGATACAGAGGCGGAATTTACAATTTTTAGAATTTTTGTTTGTCTGTCTGTCTGTCTGTCTTTTACCGCATCACAGAAAAACCACTGGAGGGATTTTGATGAAATTTGGTATGGTCGTAGCTGGTTATCCGGGTCAACATAAAGGATAATTTTTACTGCGGGAAAATATCTCATCTCTGAGAAATCTATATTAAACGTTAAAATGTAAGTAGAGACATCCCGAGAGTATATCTCACTTACCCATTTGGTAATTTGTACGAAACATAGTAAAAAAGTAATAAATACATGCCCTGATGCACAATCACAAATGCAAATTATATTTATTCTAATTCTCTAATCTCTAATGTTTACCAGCAGTTCGGAAAGAAAAAACTGAGCTGAACCTGCGTATAATAATTTTTACCAGCAGTTCGGAAAGAAAAAGCTGAGACCTGCGTAGAACTGGCGAAAGAAATTTTTCGAGACTAGAATTACTATTTTATGTTTTTTTATAATAACTTATACTTATTTAACAATAAAAATATAAAAATGATAATAGTTCTACAACAGTAAATGTGGGGTGATGTGGGAACCAAAAATCAAAATAAATCCTTGAAAAAATCCGAAAAGATAGTTTGTTGTTACTTCCTGGGATAGTAAATATTTAAAAATAAATCAATCTACCTACAGCAAGTGAATAAGGAAACTGCGACGACTAAATAAAAGATACGAACAATTCCCAAAGGTATAATGAGGAAATTACTCTAACTTATGAAGTATAAAATAAGTACTATCTTACGAGTACCTGGAATGTTGGAACATTATATAAATGTTGAGTATAGATTTCTCAAAGATGACATATTTTTCCGCAGTAAAAAGTATCCCGTAGCAACATTTGGGATACCTTTTAATTCAGAAAAATCAAGAACTTGTTTTATCGTGTCGTTCTTAGAAAGCTTCTGCTGGCCAAACCTTAAGATATACATTAAAATAATGTACTTAAAATTGTACGTCTTAAAAAGGCCTACAGAAGTTTGCAATAGTATATGTCTATCTTCTAAGGTACACTCGCAATACCTATTCTTATCTATACATATAATAAAACTAACTTAGTCAGATCGATGTGCGCGTTTCATGCAAAAAACACTGAACCGATTTTAACAAAATTTTGTGTAGTAATAACTCATTACTCAGGTCAACATTTAGGATACCTTTTACTACAAGATTTTTTTTCATTCCTGTGGGATAACGCGATGACCAGTTATATCGGGTCGTCCTTAGAAATTTATATGGCTAACGCTGGTAACGCCTTAAGAGATACATCAAAACAATGTAATAGAAAATTATAGGTCTTAAAAAGTTCTATAGAAAAGTTTCCCATAGTATATGTCTATCTCCTAAGGTACACTTACAATAACTGTTTTTAATTAAAGGCAAAGCTTAAACAAAATTTATCAACGTTCAGCCCAAGCCGATGATGATAGACCAGCACCACAAAAAAGCTTTATATATCCATATTTATATTAAATGCGAAAGTAACTCTGTCTGTCCATCACCTTTTTACGCTTAATCCGCTGAACCGATTTAGATAAAATTTAGTGACATGGGATAGTTTTCATCCCGGAAAACATATCATATATAAGGAGGTGAAAAGGGGGTGGAAAATTGAACGGGGTATCAATCATTTCTCAGGTGAGGGGTATAATATATTTTTTTTATTTTTTTAAATACCTATTTTTCTATGCTTATCTTTGAAACGTACCTAGGGGCGAACCCGAGCGACGCGAGGGTGAGCCGCTAATCATTTGTAAATAAATTAAATTATTAAGTATACTTTTGCCCAGTGATCAAACTATTCTTGAAAATTTAAGGAAAGCATAATATATAAATAGAATTAACTATATACATGAAAAAACTGTTTTCAAAATAGTTTTAATTGATAACTAGGTACTTAAGCTCGTCAAGAGCGGTACTAAACAAAAAAAAATTAAAATCGACTGACAAACAGAGGAGAAAAAGGTACTGAACTGTTTTGTCTTTGCTTATTTATAAGTATATACTTAAAATATAAGCAGTCTTTCTAGCCATTTAAACTTTAATAGATGACTTTCCGATTTTTCAAAATAATTGTGTTTTGTTTGTATCATTAGGCGGTATTTTTTTTTATGTCAGAAGACGAATGCTCTAATGAATTAAATCAACTAGGTATATATTAATACGTGGAGCAATAACTTTGTAGGTACCCCCTTTTTACGAAAATTGCGCGGACGGAGGAGTATGAAATTTCCCACACTTATAGTTTATATAGAGAAGGAGTGCAGAATGCTAATATTTTTTTTAATTATGCATAAAAATATATTAAGTCAATAAAAAAAACATTACACACTACCATATATTTCACACACATACGCATATATACTCTGTTGTTTATTGTTAAAGTCTGTGGTCAAATTGAGAATAGATTAATATTGTAATATACGCAAGATAATAAATATATAACTCAATGCATTGTGGTTGATTTTCAACCACGAGGAGATCACTAATTTAAGTAAATATGTATGTATATATTAGTTATACGATCTGCGGTTATATCAAAATCGACCAAGTCTCCATATTGTCTACCATTAACCATATCATATCTTTTTAAAAGCTTTTATCACAGATCATATAATACTCTTTATTTAAGGTGTAATTAATGTATGTTTGTTTGGGTCAAATCTTGCAACTGAATTTTAAAGCAGTTGTCATTAACTGATTGAGCTGAGACTTTGCATACACGCTAAGTTTGGATGACAATGCATGGTTAGCTAAGTGACGTCATACTAAATGGAATATGGCGAAATCCCAAAGATGGCGGACTATGTTTTTTTTATGCACACCCATGATATGGATATCAAATGAAAGAGTTTGCTGAGAAGAATAGGGATAACAAAGAAATAAAAAATAAATGAATTGTAAAAAAAAAACATTTTTAAAAACAAGCTTTTAATTAAATGATCTAAAAAGAAGAAAATAAACTTTAAGTTTAATCAACCCCATCAATTTATTACATTACACAATTAATAGACACAACTATACGTATATAATAAAATTCTAACTGAGTCGAATCTGTACCTTAAATATTTTTGGAAAATCTTATTGAAATAGACTTTATTATCGATACAGAGACCGAATCTATAGTTTTTAAAATTTTTGTCTGTCTGTCAGTCTGTCTATCTGTTACCGCATCACAGAAAAACCACTGGAGGGATTTTGATGAAATTTTGTATGATGGTAGCTGGATATCCGGTTCAACATATAGGATATTTTTTACCGCGGGAGATTATCTCATTCCCACGGGAATACACGTTATAACACAACCCAAAAAATATTTATGATCAGAATTTCTTGAAACTTGGTATTAATGCTCTTCAATACAATTAAATAAATACGTGTTTTAGCGTTTTTTGAAATTCATCCCATAAGGAGATAAAATAAGGGATGAAAATTTGTATGAAACCTACCTTTTTAAAGTTTTTTTATTGTAGTTTTAGCGCGAGCGAAGACGCGGGTTTTGCTAGTATAATATAAAAGCTTGTCACGAGATTTACATGTGTAGATAAATAAGAAACAAAATGCTAACGAATAATGTTTTTTATAAAATAATTTATTGTTATTTTAACTTTGAACTCTTCGAAAGATCAAGGTAAAGCTTATTGAAGCGTTCGAGATATTCGTTGAGTGTTTCGTTAAAAGGCAATTTTCATTAAGTGTGTACGTTTCATTTTGAATTCCACTGAAATATCTTATTTAAAAGCATTTGAGATTACAATATTTAAAATTAGTATAAGTGTACTAATTGATCCGACAGACGTCATTCTATCAAAAGTTATTGGACTATGGCAGCCCCACAAACTTAAATTTTCATACTTTTCCGTAAAAAAAAATCCAATTTTTCTCTTCATAGGAACCTTCCTCGGACTGCAATGAATATTAAAAAGAAATGGGTGGATTGGTCCAGCCGTTATCAAGTTTGGTGCTTAGCAACGCATTTAGCCATTTATTTTTATTTATGAGACTAGCGATTCACCCTCGCTTCGCTCGGGTTCGTCGTCATACATGCGTTTTAACGGTAAGTACACAGGTATAGAAAAGTAGACATTTTACTTTATATTTTTTCTCTTTATTAAAACTTTTCGCTTACCTTAAGGAACATACGAAAAAAAATAGCTGAATTGGTCGAGCCGTTCTCGAGTTTTGCGCTTAACAGATATATTACAAAAATATAGTCATATTATTACAAAAAGGTAATAGATGCAGCCAAGAACATCTTTCCATCTTTTAAGTACAAATATTGCGCAAACGATTTTTTTTGTTTTCGTGCTTTTTTTTATTTAGACACTACTAGATATGGCATTTCAGCTAATAAAAAAGTTTCGAATTAAATACCAATAGACGGAAAAATTTAGACACATTATTACTTGGTGTAGTTAAAGTATAACCGATACTGACCGTATACTGACCGATTTTGGTCACGGCGGCCATTCTCACTAAGAGAAGCCAGATGCGCAGGAGATATTATAGTTCAGCGTATGTGTCGTTGTACGCGCAGACACAAGTGCACTCTCTATTCCTTTTACTCTCAAAAAGAAGATATTTCGACACGATCGATGAGAGTTAAGGCGCAGGACAGACGGGTTTACGTACTTTCCGAGGCATGGGGGTGAGACACCGCCAACTTCCCAACTTCGGGCAATTACTAGCAAAATTCTAACAGAAAACTCAGAAGAACTCGAACCCAGGACCTCCGAAACTGTAGCCGTACATGCTAGCCACTAAATCAAAAAAATCAAGGTAAATTGTCCTTTCAGTACTACCAGACAGTATATTCTCCCATCCAGACATACACACAAATACACATTTTAAAATTAACATTACGTGTACAAAAATAATATTTATTTTGAGATAAATTGGCAATGTATTTTGTTGGCTTCTCTAGAATATTTATACTTGCTAGTTGGTAAACTCTTAAAAATCAATACGTATCACCGGTTCAGAATGAATTATCAAAAAAATAAGAGAGATATTGCCAAAAAAAATGGTTGAGATCCGATAATAAGATGAGTCATTGAATAGTCTACTTTTTAGTTCGATCATTCTCTTAACGACCCCTCTTTGTTGTCTTACAATACCAAGACTCATAGGTTTCAATAACTTATATATACGAGTATATGTCGCAGATGAGTTGTTAAATTAGCTATTTTACATAACAGCTGTTTTATAAAACAACTCCATTATGCAAAAGGGCTGTTTTTTATAATTACTGAACTTTAATACGCAGAATTGCGTAGACATTTTACATTTAACAATGCAGCGGGATAGGACTAGGTTATGTAAAACAGCGTGAAATTCTAATTTTTAAAGTTGTACTTCTTTTGGCACGTTTGGAAAAGATTATGAGAGTAAAATTTTTACGATGTGCGCGCACACCGACAGCCAAAAAGCGACATGATGCGACACGATGAAGTTAGCTGTATTCCTTTTATAAACAGAGAGTTGTGACATACGGGATAAAATCTTTAGCAATATTCGTTCTGTTACGATTAAAAAGTACAACTTCTTACGTGCGCACATAAGTACACACACACGTTTTTTTTATTAAGTGACAGTTCCAACTTGGATCACGATAGGTTTAGAATGGAAGAAGATTTTTTTTTTATTTCAAACCCAGAACCCCTACTATCAAAAACTACTAGCACAATATCAATCCAGCTGAACGCTGTTCACTTGTTTTATATAACGGAGCTGTTTTGTAAAATAACAAATGGTTTTCAAAAAGCAGCTGATTTGCCAACCCATCTGCGACATATACATAAAGCTCGATATTACGATGATTGGGAAAAAGGTTATATCCAGCGCAATTCAACAACGTGTTTTGCGACGTAAATCTCCAACTATAATATAAACTAGCGACTCACCCTCGCCTTGGTCAGGTTCGTCCCTAGGTTGCTTCGCAAAACAAACTTTTTTAATTTTTTTTTGGTTTTAATTTTTTTTCGTGGGACCCTATTATTTTCTAAAATAAAATTAGCCTAGGTCACTCCTTATTACATCAGCTACCTGTCAGTGAAAGTCCCATCAAAATCGGTCCAGCCATTTCAGAGATTAGCCGGAACAAACAGACAGACAGACAAAAATTGTAAAAAATGTTGTTTTGGTATATGTACCGTGTATACATCCGTATGCATTTAGTAAAAAGCGGTTATTTTAATATTTACAAACAGACACTCCGATTTTATTTATTTGTATATATATCAACCTTTATAACAATAAAGTATTTACAAAAAACTTTAAATAATACCGTCTCCGTATTTCTTTCCTTAATGCATGCGCTTGCATATTTCGCTAGCGCTAAGCGAAATCACGAGTGCTTTGTTCCAAAATAAATGAGATGTGAAGATGCTGAGATTTAAGAAAACAGCAATTTGAAGCGGCAATTTCTAACTGAAAGTGCACTATGTAATGTACTCTAAATGTATATAAATGTATTTACGTAATATTTCAGTCCGTCTGTGACATTCAAATGTTATTTTATATTCTGTTTCTCGTATTTTTGCTGTAACATGGAAAATAGAAAGGCATATTGCGATGTATTCTGAAATATAGTACTTTTGTTTTGCTTTTGTCTTTAAAAATGCAGCAAAATGAAGGGTTTTTTTCATTGAAAATTAAATGATTTCGTGCATGGATAATACGTGCCAGGTATGATCTATATATATATATATATATATATATATATATATGAAAGGCAAAAGTGATTGACTGATGTATCAACGTACAGGCCAAACCTTTAAGGCTAGAAAATAAAATTTCGCATACATATTCCTTATATGACGAAAGCATCCACTAAGAAAGCATTTTTCAAAATTCAACCCCCAAGTGGGTGAAAAAGGGGATAAAAGTTTGTATGAAACTTTTTATTCCTTGGACATATTTGCATAAAATTTCGTATTTTTCGTAGTTTGATCGCGAGCGAAGCCGCGGGTTCTGCAGTTTGAAAATATAATGAAAATGTTATTTAGATACTATATTATATATCTACCCAGTACCCAGTATCTGTACAGTATATATCTTGTAACGTACTGCTTGTTTTTAAAAGTTACGTTTCGAATTTTCCTTCATAAATCAAAGTACTCATATCAAGTTGCCTCTTTTTTGCCAAATTGGGTTGAAAAATTGGGGTTTCACATATGAGATATCAATAGTTTCATGTTAGGTTATACATCTTTACATCGTCTTTTTAATATTGTTTTTCTAATATTTTAGTTTTCTTAAAATCAACACATATTAGGGAGTTCAGAGACAAACTTTTGTATAAATAATAAAAAAAAAAACCTTTCTGAAAACTATTATATATATAATATTATAACTAATATTTCTATCCTATTATTATAATATTATAAAACATATCCTTTGATTATAATACTAGCGACTCCCTCACTTCACTCGGGTTCGTCCCTTGTTGTGGTTTTAAGGTTTAGTATAGATTTCTCAGAGATGAGATATTTTCCTGCAGTAAAAAGTATCCTATATGTTGACCCGAATAACCTGATATCATCATACTAAACATCAAAATCAGTCCAGTGGTTTTCTCGTAATGCGGTCACAAACAGACAGACAAAAATTCTAAAAACTATAGATCGGCCTCTGTATCGATAATAATGACTATTTCAATAAGATTTTCCGAAAAATATTTAATGTACAGATTCGACTCAGAATTTTATTATATGTGTAGATTAATAGGTATATCTTATTTCAGATTCTTAAGATTTATATTCAGCCCTTTTTAACGTCTTACTGCTAGACGCGGGCCTCCCATTAGAATGAGATAAAGATAGGCGGACTTCACATATCTTTAGAAAACTAGTCAGGGTTTTCTCAGACATGTGGGTTTCCTCACGATGTTTACCTTCAACGTATCAAGTGGTAATATTGAAAATAATTAGCGCATGGAAATATCAAAGGTGCGAGACCCGGGATTTAAAACCGCTTCGCTTCCAAGCATGTTCGTTAATTACTGAGCTACCGTAGCCTAAGAGTTAAACTGTAAGACTTACAATGATATAAATAAATACTAATATTATAAAGAGGCAGAGTTTGTTTGTTTGTTCGTTCGTTTGTTTATTTGTTTGAACGCGTTAATCTCAGGAAGTATTAACTCGATTTCAAAAAGTCTTTTTGCATTATATTTACCGTTTATTGAGGAAGGCAATAATATATATATATATATATATATATGTTCGGTAGTTTCTGTTTTGTTGGAGGTGTGTCAGGGGTGGTTTAAACATTAAAAGAAATAGGGAAAACCCATAAGAACACCTGGAAAATCGAAAAGTTCAAAACTGTCTATTTTGTATGGAATCACTATTTCGAGCTACCCATCTACAAAAATGCGTCAAGTTTAAGTGGGAAAAAATAACATACATATATAGTGTACCTATTCCATACTAACCGTAAAAAAGTATCTAGGGATGAACCCGAGTGAAGCGAGGGTGAGTCGCTAGTATAATATACCTGTAGTCTATCTATTTCATACTATGAGTGTGGTTAAGTCGCTAGTAGATAATATATTTATTGTCTGTTTACAGACATTTTATACGAATTCCGATCTAAATTTATTTCGCTACGTTAATTCACTAGATAGCACACTAGAACATTCTAAACCCTTGATATTGCTCTCAAGGCGCCTACAAATTCGACACCTTTTCCCCTATAAAATATTTCCCTCTACTTTATATCTAAAACTCAGGACTCAAGGCCTTTGTTCAACGCTAACAACAATGAATTATTCGTTCTTTTGTTTTGTTTATACTGAAAGTATACACATACATATATATAATATATAAGTCAGTTACAATCGTCTTTTGTTACTTTATACAAAAACATCTTTATACAAAAATAAAGCTATAATACAATATACGGGGTGGATTTTTGAGATAGGACTGTAAGGGTCAAGGGAT
Source organism: Argynnis bischoffii washingtonia (assembly GCA_033884665.1). Lineage (NCBI taxonomy): Eukaryota > Metazoa > Arthropoda > Insecta > Lepidoptera > Nymphalidae > Argynnis > Argynnis bischoffii. Next base: position 2,275,027 of record CM066610.1, read on the forward strand.
ACGGGACAGTAAGCAAGTACTTTAACTGTTATAGTTACAGGAAAACGTTTCTAGGAGACCATCCGTAACTTTTTGATATATTCTAAACTGCATTCACAGATTTTGGAAGAAATGTACAGTCAGAAAAAAATGCTAAAATACCAAAAAATTTTTTTTATGTCAATCGATCCTATTTCATGTAGGGATCAAAAGTCTCTATGGGACCCGTTTAAGGTATAAGTACTAGGAATGACAGAAGTCGCCAAAAACTTTTCCCATACATTTTGTACAGAAAAACAATTAGTCAACTCCAAATATTCTTTGTTTGCTATAAATAAATGAAGGGTAATCTATATTAAAATATAGTTAGATACATATACATTAATAGAGAAGATTTTACTAGTTCTTTTATATATCTATACAGATAAATAAAATTGAAGTGTCTGTTTGTAATATTGAAATAAAAGTTTTTTTACTAAACGTATATGAAATTATATACGAGTACAGTAATTAGAAGACAAACACATTTTTTAAAATTATGTTTTGTCTGTCTGTTTGTTCCGGCTAATCTCAGAAACGGCTGGACTGATTTCGACGGCACTTTCATTGGCAGATAGCTGATGCTATAAAGGGTCTTTACCGGTGGTAGGACTCTGTCAAGCCTGAGGAGTCCGACTGGATGGGTACCACCCCCTTATCTATTTCTGCCGCCAAGCAACAATGATTGCATTGATGTGTTCCGGTTTGAAGGATAAGGTAGCCAGCGCAATTACAGGCAAGAGGCATAACATCTTAGTCCTCACAGTGATAACGTACCGGCGGTTCTGCATTTTTGTTACATAAAACTTAAGTGCATGAACCGTAGGTGTTATGGGCGACAGGTATCGCTTTCCATCAGGTGGACTGTCTGCTCGTTTATCACTGAGTACCATAAAAAAAAAAAAAAAAAAAAAAAAAAAAAAACATAGACTACTTTCATTTTAGAAAAAGAGTTAGGATTCCGGTTAAAAAATAGGTAAGGACGCACCCGAGCGAAGCGACTGAAAGTCATTAGTATAAAAATAAATGTGTAAAAATAATAACAGGCTCATTTACGAAGTAATAGATCACATTCATATCTCCACATCAAGTGGAATTGCGGGTCACATCGTAAAACAGTCGAAATTTTGTCACAACCTTACCTTAATTGTACCATTAGGTCGTTTTCTCTGCTATCTGCGGTTACCTTGCTCTTAGAATTTATTTCCATTGTTATATATAATAAAAAATAAAAGAGATACATAATATAATAAAATTCTGAGTTGTATCTGTACGTAAAATATTTTTTGGAAAATCTTATTGAAATAGTCATTAATTATTATCGATACAGAGGCCGAATGTATAGTTTTTAGAGTTTTTGTCTGTCTATCTGTCTTTCTGTGACAGCATCACGAGAAAACCACTGGACAGATTTTGATGAAATTTGGTGTAATGATAGCTGGTTATCGGGGTCAATATATAGGATACTTTTTACTGCGGGGAAATATCTCATCTCTAAAAAATCTATACGAAACAGTAAAACGCAAGTAGGGACGAACCCAAGCGGAGCGAGGGTGAATGCTAGTTTAGTCTATAGTAATACTTTCTTAGATTTATGCGAAAATTTGACATTTTAAATAAAACTATCAAACAGAACAAAAACTGTTCTGTAACAACTATATAATGAATTTGAGACGTATAAAACCTTAGTCTCTTCCGTGACCATGGTTGCTGTAAAGCATTCGAAACGTCGCGTCGGGAACCAAAAATCTAAATAAATCCGCGAAAAAATCTGAAAAAATAGATTTATTTAGTCTATAGTCATTTTTAGTGTGTGGTAGGTTGTCCCTTTGAAGAAGAGGGAGTTATTTTTCGCATATTCATGCACAAAGTCTTTCTTTTCTTCTTACCCATATGCATCTAAAAATTTTTGAGAAATAGTAAAATTTATATAGAAAATTATTAGAAGTGGCAAACAATGGAAACGGGCTCTTTGAAAATGATAAAATATGGCCATTTCAAAGCCGCCTTATGTAGAAGTATTTTCTGGTTTACCACTTTGCTGTGTCTCACGTTTCTTCACTTTTCTGAACAAAACACAGTAAAATACAATTACTTAGCGTCATAATATAATATTTTATTGAAAAAAATGGGTGCGTGTTACCTTTGCCGCGGTTGAAATGAAACTTCTTTGGCAAAAATCACAAATTAAATTAAAACAAATCAGTAGTTAAATAAGGCATATTAGGCATATTACAATCATATATTTATAGAATATCATATACGGAAAAAATATAATATTATATGTTTGTCAGACAATGACAACGGTTACCATGGCAACATGGTAATGTATTCTATCTCATTCTCTCGCCGTCTTAATCCTGAGTTTGTCTCTTTTTAGTGTCGCATTTTCATTTCATCGAGTTTCAAATCACAACGATTCTAAGAAGTTCCACTTCAATAAAAGCCCCGAATAAGTTTCCCTCGCCAATTATTTTAGGATTTGAAATATTTTTTGGAGATTTCGAAAGCTTTCTATAAATAATATTTCTTTGTATAAAGTCAATATTTTGTTTTTATTTATTGATAGCTTCAAGCTGGTGTGCCGTCTGAAATTATGGATATAGGTTTTATTCCTTTTAATTTCTGACATATTTTTGATTATACTTCGTCATTTCGTTCTTTGTTGAAAATTAAATACTTTTTGTATAAAGCAGCGATGATTTTTATTAATTTGTGAAGTACATATTTTTTTTTCAGGTCCATTCAGAATATTATAGTATATAATAGTTATAGGCATTACAAAATTAGTCAACTATTAAAAGTTATGACAGAAATATCCAATAACTACTTTGGATTTAGATCCAGGACCTCAAAATCCTGCAGCCGTAAATATTAGCTACAAAACCAACAAAGCATGAAGAATTAACCAACACGCTGCACTTGGTAACTGAAACAAATTTTATAACTAACTAGTGACTCACCCTTTATATGTATATATATACTAGCAAAACCCGCGCCTTGGCTCGCCCTAAAACAAGAACAAAAAAACTTTAAAAAGGTAGGTTTCATACAAATTTTTATCCCTTATTTTATCTCCTTATGGGATGAATTTCAAAAAACGCTAAAACACGTATTTATTTAATTGCATTGAAGAGAATTAATACCAAGTTTCAAGAAATTCTGATCATAATTTTTTTTGGGCTGTATTATAGCCGTTTAGTAATTACGAGACAATATAATATACAGTTTAAACTTACGTTTACGTCTATCAAGTGAAATAAAACAAATAATACACAAGAATTACGGCAGTAGTTGAGGAAATATAAAAAAATCGCTACTGTTTACACGAGGACGCACGTTATACGTATTTATTTTATTTAGCCACTAACAAGGAGTTATGTTGTGGAGACATAAATGGTTTGTCTTTGGGAGTTAAGCCTCATAAGACGTGTGCTTTTTATATTACTTATGTATCTTACAATATATTAGTCTACTAAGTCTATAAAGTCTACAATGGCATATGTCTATGTATGTACATTGTACACACACACACATACATATATATATATATATATATATATATATATATATATATATATATATATATATATATATATCCGAATCTGTACCTTGAATATTTTTTGGAAAATCGTATTGAAATAGATAAATATTATTATCGATACAGAGCCCGAATCTATAGAATTTTTGTCTGTATGTCTGTCTATGACCGCATTACGGAAAAACCACTAGAGGGATTTTGATTGGTATGAAGATAGCTGGTTATCCGGGTCAACTTATAACATACTTTTTACTGCAGGAAAATATCTCATCTCTGAGAAATCTATACTAAACGTTAAAACGTAAGTAGGGATGAACCCGAGCGAGTTGTTAATTTATTTGGTGTATATCGAAATCGGCTGTAACGATTTGGATTAAGCTTTGTATTTAGATAAGGTTTTGCTTTTTAAGTTTATCTATGTAGGTGTCTTTTCTAAAAAAAAAGGTTTTTTTTCTCACAAGCTTTTAATTTATATTTTAATCGAAAAACGCCGAGCCCTATATTATCAATTATTATGATCATAAGAAGTCTCTTATGTATCTATACGTTTGTCATACGTCTGTATATATGTTTCTATCCCGCAAGAACTGTACATTTTTTGGGATAATATGCCTATAGCCTTCCTCAGTTAACGGGCTATCTAATGCAAAAAGAATTTTTTAAATCGGATCAGTAGTTCCTGACATTAGTGCGTTCACCCAAACAAACAAACTAATAAACTCTTCAGCTTTATAATACTAAAGTATAGATTTACCATGATTAATAAACTATATAATGTTTCCTTGATTTTGTTATATACATATGTGAATAAATGTTTAATACTTTCTTAGATTTACGCGAATATTTGACATCTATACTATAATAAAACTGTAGAGGTCGAATGTCTGTACATAGAAAAAAAATGCTAAAAACCGAGTCAGGGGGGTGTAAGAAGAGCAATAGAACCAATCCTGATTTTTTTCAATTTTTTTGTTTCTCTGTCTGTTTGTCTGTTTGTCTGTTTGTCTGTTTGTCTGTTTGTCTGTTTGTACGGGCTAATCTCCGAAGCTGCTGGACCGATTTGAATGAAATTTTGCATGGTGGTACCTTATATCCCCGGTCAACATATAGGATACTTTTCATCCCGGAAAATCAAAGAGTTCCCGTGGGATAGTTAAAAAACTACAGTAACTTATACAGCTTACTACACAAAAACTACCCATTGGATTTTAATGAAACTGTACAATAATATAGTTCATACATCAGAATAAGAAATAGGCTACTTTTTATCCCGGAAAAATATACAGTTCCCGTGGGATAGATTTGTTTTTGTTTGTCTAGAGGCGAACCCGAGTGAAGCGAGGGTGAGCCGCTATAATATTATAAAAAGGAAAGACTTTTTCGTTTGTTTATTTGTTTGTACCGAATAAGCTCTGAAACTACTGGACCAATTTATATGAACGGGTTAAGCCGGATAAGTATAGCGAACCGGCCTCCTAATGGCAACCTATATCGAAACTTATGTGTCAATAAGTGCTTGATGTAGAAAAGCGATTTATACGAGTTCACTGTCGTACTCCGCTTTGACCTTGAGATATAAAGAAAATGAGCGTAACTATGACTTTCGTTCAAAAGGACATATCTCGAAAACCTTCAAAGCTAGAAACTTAAAACTAAGGCGAGGTTTTAGGTAACCTTTGAAAGCCTATTATATTTTCTTAAGACTTTTTTAAATAATAACAACCCTTTTTAAAAAAATAATCTATCTATCTATTTATACTATAACAAAAATGTAGAGGTTGGATGTCTGTACATAGAAAAAAATGATAAAAACCGAGTCAGGGGGATGTTAGAAGGGCAATAAAACAAATCCAGATTTTTTTCAAATTTTTTGTTACTCTGTCTGTCTGTCTGTTTGTACGGCCTAATCTCCGAAACTGTTAGACCGATTTATCGAAAATTTTATATGGTGGTACCTTTTATCCCCGGTCAACATTTAGGATACTTTTCATCCCGGAAAATTAAAGGGTTCCCGTGGGATAGTTAAAAAACCATAGTAACTTATACAGCTTAGTACACAAAAATACTGATTGGATTTTAATAAAACTTTACAATAATATAGTTCATACATCAGAATAACAAATAAGAGACTTTTTATTCCGGAAAAATGAACGGTTTCCGTGGGATAGATTTGTTGTTTAGAGGCAAACCCCAGTAAAGCGAGGGTGAGCCGGTGAGATTATATATACTCCTGGGTATGTGCGTAGTGCGGGTAATGTGCGTATGGCGGGTAATGTGTGTAGGGTAGGTAATGTGTGTATTGCGGGTAACGTACGTATGGCAGGTAAAGTGCATAGGGCGGGAAACGTGCGTAAGGCGATAATAGTGCGTAGAGTGGGTAAAGGGCATAGGGTGGGTAATGAGCGTAGGGCGGGTTTAGTGCTTAGGGCGAGCTACGTGGGTAGGGCGGATAAAGTGCGTAAGGGGAAAGGGGGGGGGGCTTATATGTGTGGGGCAGTCAAAGTGTGTAGCGAGGTCAAAGGGCGTAGGGCGGTCATAGTGCGTAGGGCGGTTAAAGTGCATAGGGTGGGTAACGTGCGTAGTTTGGGTAAAGTGCGTAGGGCGATAAAGTACGTAGTGCGGGTACAGTGCGTTGGGCAGGTAAGGTGCGTGATATAAATCTGTTTTTGTTTGTTTACAGGCGAACCCGAGCGTAGCGAGGGTGAGTCGCTATAATATTATAAAAAGGAAAGACTTTTTTATTTGTTCGTACCGAATAAGCTCTGAAACTACTGGACCGATTTAGATGAAAGGGTTTAGCTGGATAAGTACAGCGAACCAGCTCCCTAATGGCAACCTATATTGAAACTTATGTGTCAATAAGTGCTTGATGTAGAAAAGCGATTTATACGAGTTCACCATCGTATTTCGCTTTGACCTTGAGATATGAAGAAAATGAGCATAACTATGACTTTCGTTCAAAAGGTCATAACCAAACTATAGAGGTCGAATATCTGTACATAGAAATAGAATGCTAAAAACCGAGTCAGGGGGATGTAAAAAAAGAAATATAACAAATCCAGTTTTATTTTTCAAATTTTTTGTTACTCTGTCTGTTTGTCTGTTTGTACGGGCTAATCTCCGAATCTGTTGGACTGATTTAAATAAAATTTTGCATGGTGGTACCTTTTACCCCCGGGCAACATCTTAGATACTTTTCATCCTGAAAAATTAAAGAGTTTCTGTGGGATAGGTAAAAAACTGTAGTAACTTATACAGCTAAGTTCACAAAAACTACTGATTGGATTTTAATGAAATTACAGTAATATAGTTCATACACCAGAATAAACAATAGGCTACCTTTTATCCCGGAAAAATGTACGGTTCCCGTGGAATAGATTTGTTTTTTTTAGAGGTGAACCCGAGCGAAGCGAGGGTGAGCCGCTAGTTTCAAAATAAAACTATCTTTTCGGATTATTTCGCGAATTTATTATGATTTTTGGTTCCCGACGTTTCGATTGCTTTACAGCAATCATCTCTCAATTGGGAGTCTCTCCCGTGACCATGATTGCTGTAAAGCAATCGAAACGTCGGGAACCAAAAATCATAATAAATTCGCGAAATAATCCGAAAAGATAGTTTTATTTTGAAATGAATAAATGTTTGTTAGTATGTTTGTATGGCCCATATAACTGTGATTTTTATGTTATTTTTGCATATAAATAGTTATTCAAGAGATTCTCAGATTTTTCTTATTTATGAAGTAGTTCCTTTGGGAAAATATAAAATTTAGGGAAGGACGCGTAACACGTCGCTAGTGTATAAGCGAAGTGAGGGATGAGAAATTTAATAAATATTACATAATACAAATAGTAGTGAAGTCTATATTATGTGTCACGTCACGTCGATTAATTTGTTAGAATTACTCTGTTTTTGTAGGAGCAATGTAAGATAGCCCATAATCTTCCTCAATCAATAATATGGTATTAAATGCAAAAAGAATATTTCAAATCGCTCCCGTAGTTCTAACAGTCCCTTTATAGTACCAGGGCGACTGAGCTTCGCTAAGCTTTTTTTGGAAAAGATATAAAAATTGCGTTTTTCCAGAAAATACAAGTAAACTTAAAAAGCAAAATTTGATTTAAATATAAAATTTGATCCAAATCGTTAGAGCCGTTTTCGATTGAAGCGGGATCAAATCCAGGGACTCGCACCTCTGATATTTTCACGTGCGAATCATTTCCAACATGATTACCACTTGCCTTACGGTGAAGGAAAACATCGTGAGGAAACCTGCACGTCTGGAGAACCTAGCAAGTTTTCGAAAGACATGTAAAGTCCGCCAACCCGCACTTGGCCAGCGTTATGGACTATGACCTAATCTCCCCTAATATTGAAAAGAGGTCCCAGCCTAGCAACGTTAAAAAAAAGGGCTGAATACATACATTATCTAGTAAAGATTAAAAGCAACGTCATGGACTACATAATAAGCTTATGTAATAAGAACGTAGTAAATTTTAAGTACTAAATAAACCTACTTGGTATTTATTACGGCAAGAGTATTAAAATTTTAGCAAGAAACTCCAGTTTCATCTTAGTCTTGCAAAATTATTGCCTGCAGTGCAATCTCGGCGGCTATTTACAAACAGTGATATTAGATTTGGGATACGTAGCGTTGAGTAGCATTAATATATTTATATATAAAAGCTGGAGGTATTATATAAAAAAGGTTCTGGAGATATGAGGTAATAAAGAATATTACATACATACATACAAGATACGCGCGAAAAACAATACCCTTCCTTGGAAGTCGGGTAAAAAGTGCATTATTACTAAATCAAATATGAGACTAACGGAGGAACCTTTGTAGTATTATTTACCAATCATGAGGTGCGCAATGAAATTGGTATATGTAAGAGCTCTATATATGATCTGTGGTAAGAGTATACTAATGTGTAAAGCTAAGAATTTGATTATTGAACGCAGGCGGAGCCACGGGCAATGCTAATCTAGTATAAAACGTTAAAACGTAACTAGGGACGAACCCGAGCGGAGCGAGGTTATGTTCACATTCATTGTATATATGTTGAATATTTTGATGACGTCACTGTGAGCTTTAATACTAGAATGATAATTTTTGAATATCGGCAACAACTACATATTTAATTGTTACGATATTATTCATACGTATACTAGCAGTACCCGCGGCTTCGCCCGCGTTCCAGCTACTAAAAAAAAAACACTTTGGCTTTATGTTATAACTAATAATAATTTGATGGCTGTAATAATTAAATAAAATTTGGGTCTAATTATGGATTGTAACATGACCTGGGTGGCTCATGTCCACGAGGTCAGCAAACGAATGCATCACACTCTTCACTCTCTCAAGCGTCTCCAATTTTTCCTCCCTTTCACAACCAAGATTATGCTTGCTCAGTCCCTTCTTCTCCCCATACTCGACTACGCTGATGTGTGCTATTTGGATGTGACTGAGGAGCAACTTAACAAATTAGAGCGTCTTCAAAATCTAGCTATTCGTTTTATATTTGGCTTGCGTAAGCATGACCATATTTCCAACTTTCGTGCTCAACTTAAATGGCTCCCAATCCGACTTCGCCGTGATATGCACATCCTTTCGTTCCTCTTCAATATTCTTAATGACCCAAATGCCCCTTCATACCTTTGTTCCCGCTTCCAAATTCGCCCTACTCCCTCACGTTCTAGACGGCCTTGCTTCACTGCGATGCTGGACATACCCAAGAGCAACACAAAGTTCTTTTTTAAATCTTTTTCGGTTTACAGTGCATTGCTCTGGAACAAACTCCCGAAAGATATCAAATTAAGTCCCTCTATAACTGCTTTTAAAAAGAAAATAAAACAGCACCTTCTCTCCCAAGTTAATCCACATTTATATTAACTACTATTATTATTGATTATATTATATAGATATGTATTTGTGTATGTAGTAGTATGTACATATGTTATAGTATATAGTATGTATAATATTTTATTATATATTTATATTTTATTTATTTATTTAATTATTTATACTTGAGTAACTGCACTTGCCTAACTAAGCCTGCTTTTTAAATCTACCTCTCTAACTCACTTAGGTTGACTGGAAGAGATCTCTTCTAGAGATAAGTCCACCTTTGCTAACTAATTTTATTGTTTGTTTATTTCTGTATTTTACATATAAGTGCAATAAAGAATAGTATATATAATTTTCAAATGTGTGAGCATAATTTTGACTCGAGCATCGAGAGTTCCGTACCGCCGAAGATTGTGTTGTTTTATATTGTGTCTAATATCTTTATTCTTTACACACTACAATATTTTTTTTTACCATTTCACAACACACATTTTTTACTTACAAAAATAAGTTTGTGTTTCTTGAATATATTATGAAAAACAAACTTAATTCTATTGATCGTTACTCAAAACATCCAGTATCTTAAAAGATATTTAAAGTTAAACTCCACTATCTCTATTTTTCTCATATTTTTCTAATTCGTCTTTCCATTCTTCCATCGAATTTATATGTTGTTATATCGAATTTATAATATTATGTGTACATTTATGTTATCACTCTAGATTCAGTTATCTTAGTCTAGGCTAAAAAAGTCACGATCATGAAGCTAGCATTAAATTAAGAACTTCTTTGTATACCACATTGATGGATGTTCTGTCTTGTTCTGGATTCTACTAAAATATCCATGTGACAAGGAATCCTCTCTTAAGTAACAGGTACTTTTAACGACTGGTCCTGAGATTAATTAATGGTCGTTGCCAAGCAAATTTAAAAGAGAAATTACATTACATTAAATTCAAAGGCCTAGTCAGATGCTATCAGTGGTATTCGAGGTATAAATACTCAGAGAACATTAAGCCAACACAGTGGCCACTATAATGTTTTATGGGTAACTCGCAGACTTACTGAGTAGTTCATTACAGGTGTGCCAACCTTCAAAAGGAGTTAATGAGAAATAAGAAGAGTTGGCCTGGTGGGTTGACATTGTTAAGGAATTCCACATGACAGTGAATTGCATCATCATTTACATTAGTGAATCGACAGACCTATATTCTATTTCTGACCTTTTAAATGCCTAAGGCAGAGTTTTATTAAAAGCAGTAACGCTGTTGGTTTTGGGAGTCAGTGTAGCACGTTCACAAAACCAAGCCGATACTTTCTTTGTATAGGTAACAAAGAAAGTAACACTACAACTTACATATATATTTTATTTATTTAATTGCGAAAAGCCTTCATGGACACATCCGAGAGAAGCGAGAGTAAGTTATTAGTCTATATAAATAAAATCCTTTGTATATTTTTCCTCTATGGATTATCTAGGAGTGAAGCAAAATAAGTCGCTAGTATAAAATAAGTATCACGTTTAATAAGGCACGATATTGAGCATTCCAGAAGAACCGCATACTCATATGCGTTCCCCGAGCAAAAGAATTGCATTACATTTTCTTGCTTTATAAAGTGTATTATATAATAAAAATATGAGTATTGTTCTTACCTGCATATGTAATAAGAATCTCTTTACAAATTGGTTTTTATGTGAGCCTAAGGATTTACATTTAAATAGACTTTATGAAACACACGTACAATACAGTATTGCAAGAAAAATTCTAAAGTACAAGAAATATTAACATTGCACGCGTATTGTTTTAGTATTTATTAAAAATGTTCATTTACTTGTAAAGAAATGTTTTTACATATAATATTTATCAGGTAATTTATATATCTATACATATAATAAAATTCTAACTAAGTCGAATCTGTACCTTAAATATTTTTTGGAAAATCTTATTGACATAGACATTATTATCGACACAGAGGCCAAATGTATATTGTATAGTTTTTAGAATTTTTGGCTGTCTGTCTGTCTGTCTGTCTGTCTGTTACCGCATCACAGAAAAGCCACTGGAGGGATTTTGATGAAATTTGGTATGATGATAGCTGGATATCCGGATCAACATACAGGATACTTTTTACCGCGGGAGATCATCTCATTCCCACGGGAGTAGGCGTTATAACACAACCCAAAAAATATTTATGATCAGAATTTCTTGAAACTTGGTATTAATGATTTTCATTACAATTAAATAAATATGTGTTTTAGCCTTTTTTTTAAATTCATCTCATATGGAGATAAAATAAGTGATGAAAATTTGTATGAAACCTATCTTTTTAAAGTTTTTTGTTGTAGTTTTAGCGCGAGCGAAGCCGCGGGTTTTGCTAGTCTATAATAAATGTATATATTGATCACATTCTAATTATTCTCAAATCTAGTCATACTGTTTGATATTGGTAGAAATTACTACAAAATAATAATATTTTTTACTCAAAAGGTAAATTGACCTCAAAATAACTTTAAGATTAATTATTGTATCTTTGAAAATAAGAGTTTTCCTGAAATTCATCTATATACGTATAATAAAATTCTGAGTCGAATCTGTACCTTAAATATTTTTTGGAAAATCTTATTAAAATAGACTTTAATTTCGATCGAGACCGAATCTATAGTTTTTAGAATTTTTGTCTGTCTGTCTGTCTGTCTGTTACTGTATTAAATATTAACTGTAAAGATATAACTTATTCATTAAAAAAATCATGAAAAAAGTTTCAAATTTGACGAAGAATGAAGATATCGCGTAACAAACATCCTCATAAGTAGATCAACTCTTCTATATATACATATGTATATTCATCCAGAAAACAAACCAAGAAACATAATAATTAAAACGATTAAAGATTACTTACTGGTTTTTAGACAACTGACACATGGTATTCAGCCCTTTTTAACGTCCCACTGCTGGCACGGGCCACCCTTCAATACGAGAGGGATCAGGCCATAGTCCGCCACGCTGGCCAAGTGCGGGTTGGCGGACTTCACATGTCTTTCGAAAACTTGCTAGGTTCTCTCAGACAAGCAGTTAGACAAGACAAGGTAATCGTAGAAATGATTCGCACATGAAAATATCAGAGGTGCGAGACCCGGGCTTTAAACCCGCTTCACTCGGTTTCCCAAGCGAGCGCGTTGCCACTGGGCTAACACATATTCCTTCAATATCGATAAAAAGCAGAGAAGACAGGACAATATTGTAACTGTTGATTCTAAGGATTACATAAAGCTTTATAAAAATTAGTTAATTAAACTAAATCATCTCATATTTTTAAATTAAAACATCTAAATTAAATTATCTGAGTTACAAAATAAGAAAACTAGCGACTCGCCCTCGACCCGCTTGGGTTCGTCCCTAGTTACGTTTAAACATTTAGTATATATTTCTCAGAGATGAGATATTTTCCTGTAATAAAAAGTGTTCTATATGTTGACCCGGATAACCAGCTATCATTATACCAAACTTCATCAAAATCTGTCTTCGGTTTTCTCGTGATGCGATCACAGAGAGACAGACAGATAAAAATTTTAAATACTATAGATTCGGCCTCTATATCGATAATAATAAAAATGAGTCGCTATATAGTATATAGTTATATATATAAATATTATCGTAGACAACTAAATATGTAGTTGTTGACGATAATCAAAAAATTAAAAATATTTTGTTAAGTGTTAAGTTCCATTATGGACTTTTATCAAAAAATCCAAAGTATTGTACATTGAATGTGAACGTAACGATAGCGCGATTCAATATACTACTAACGGCATCTATGAGCCCTTTGTGTATTCAAACGAGATGTTACTAAGCAACTATACTATATTGTAACAAGATATTGGATATGAAATAGTAGTAAAAACTATCATATATATTGACCCGGATAACCAGCTATACCAAACTTCATCAAAATCTGTCTTCGGTTTTCTCGTGATGCGATCACAGAGAGACAGACAGATAAAAATTTTAAATACTATAGATTCGGCCCCTGTATCGATAATAATAAAAAATGAGTCGCTATATAGTTATATATAAATATTAAATCGTAGACAACTAAATATGTAGTTGTTGACGATAATCAAAAATTTTACTATTCAAGTTCTTGACAGGACTTCTATCAAAAAAATCCAAAGTATTTGTACATTGAATGAGAACGTAACGATAGCGCGATTCAATGTACTACTAGCGGCATCTATGAGCCCTTTGTGTATTCAAACGAGATGTTACTAAGCAACTATACTATATTGTAACAAGATATTGGATATGAAATAGTAGTAAAAAGTATCCTATATATTGACCCGGATAACCAGCTATCATTATACAAAACTTTATCAAAATCTGTCTTCGGTTTTCTCGTAATGCGATCACAGAGAGACAGACAGATAAAAATTTTAAATACTATAGATTCGGCCCCTGTATCGATAATAATAAAAAATGAGTCGCTATATAGTTATATATAAATATTATCGTAGACAACTAAATATGTAGTTGTTGACGATAATCAAAAAATTAAAAATATGAAGTTCTATTAAGAACTATTATCAAAAAATCCAAAGTATTTGTACTTTGAATGTGAACGTAACGATAGCGCGATTCAATATACTACTAACGGCATCTATGAGCCCTTTGTGTATTCAAACGAGATGTTACTGAGCTACAATACTATATTGTAACAAGATATTGGATATGAAATAATATATGTAGGTACTATAAAATAACAAAATAACAACTATTTCAATAAGGTTTTCAAAAAAAAATTTAATGTACCTACATATTCGACTCAGAATTTTATTACATGTATAGATAAAAAAAATTTAAACTATTTAAAAATAATTTAAATAAAAATATTCTAATGAACTCAATATAAAAAAAAACATAATTACGTCTACCTACTAATATAGTTATTAAGGCCAAATGGTTTTACTAAAGAAAATAAAAACTGACCTCAATAAAAAATAACTAAAAGTAAAAAATAACCGATTTGTAGTTTTCATTTAATACACATACCTAATCAAATATTTTCGAAGTCGGTGTCAGCCGATACAAAAGCCGATAAAGCTTACATCACGTCATATACATGTATAATAATTTTTAACTATGTATATGTGATTAAAGTTCATATTTACCTATTAGATATTCATATCTCAAAGCATTATCGGCTGATATCGACTTCGAAAATATCTGTTTAGGTATCTATCGTAAATGAAAACTACCAATCAGTTATTTTTTACTTTTTTTCAAAGTTTTCATTTTTCTCTTTTTAGTGTAGACATAGAAGTAACAAAGTAAGTACCACCTGATGGAAAGCAGTACCTGTCGCCTATAACACCTACGGTTCGTGCACTTAGGTTTTAAGTAACAAAAATGCAGAACCACAAGTGCGTTGTCACTGTGAGGACTAAGATGATATGCCTCTTGCCTGTAATTGCGCTGGCTACCTTATCCTTCATACCGGAACATAACAATGCAATCATTGTTGCTTGGCGGCAGAAATAGGTAAGGGGGTGGTACCCATCCAGTCGGACTCCTCAGGCTTGGCAGAGTCCTACCACCGGTAGGAAGACTGATAAACTAAAACTCGCTTTTATCAACAACACTAAAAATTCTGGCTATAAAATGCGATTCTTACATATTGGACTTATCAAATCAAACAGTCAATCAAACAAAATAAGCCCGAACTCGAAGTATCTGCTATTAGCCATTGAAGAGTTCCACCTATTCAGCTTCTGGTCTTAGCATCAGATCAGATCGACGATACCGAATCACTGCACTATCAATGGAAAAAGAAACACTTGCAAAGTTTCAAGTCAAGTACCTAGGCGACCGAGCTTCGCTCTGTGTTCTTTTTTTCGTGTTGTATCGTATTTTTAAAATCGAAAAAAAAATTAAACTTGAATAAATACAAAAAAAAAACAAAAAAAAAACAAAAGTAAAAACTTTGTTTTGTCTGCCTGTGATTGTCAAACTTGCGCCTTAGGCCCGATGCTTGTGCCCGAGCGTGCAAAACTAGCTACCATATTTGCCATACCATTAAATGTATATTGTATATGCCACTGGAGGGATTTTGATGAAATTTGGTATGATGATAGCTGGATATCCGGATCAACATACAGGATACTTTTTACCGCGGAAGATTATCTCATTCTCACAGGAGTACGCGTTATAACACAACCCAAAAAATATTTATGGTCAGAATTTCTTGAAACTTGGTATTCATGATTTTCATTACAATTAAATAAATATGTGTTTTAGCCTTTTTTTCAAATTCATCTCATATGGAGATAAAATAAGTGATGAAAATTTGTATGAAACCTATCTTTTTAAAGTTTTTTTGTTGTAGTTTTAGCGCGAGCAAAGCCGCGGGTTTTGCTAGTCTACAATAAATGTATATATTGATCACATTCTAATTATTCTCAAATCTAGTCATACTGTTTGATATTGGTATAAATTACTACAAAATAATAATATTTTTTACTCAAAAGGTAAATTGACCTCAAAATAAGTTTAAGATTAATTATTATTGTATCCTTAAAAATAAGAGTTTTCCTGAAATTTATCTATATACGTATAATAAAATTCTGAGTCGAATCTGTATCTTAAATATTTTTTGGAAAATCTTATTAAAATAGACTTTAATTTCGATCGAGACCGAATCTATAGTTTTTAGAATTTTTGTCTGTCTGTTACTGTATTAAATATTAACTGTAAAAATATAACTTATTCATTAAAAAAATCATGAAAAAAGTTTCAAATTTGACGAAACATGAAGATATCGCGTAACAAACATCCTCATAAGTAGATCAACTCTTCTATATATACATATATATCAATTCATCCAGAAAAAAAACTAAGAAACATAATAATCAAAACGATTAAAGATTACTTACTTGTTTTTAGACAACTGACACATGGTATTCAGCCCTTTTTAACGTCTCACTGCTGGCATGGGCCACCCTCCAATACGAGGGGGATCAGGCCATAGTCCGCCACGCTGGCCAAGTGCGGGTTGGCGGACTTCACATGTCTTTCGAAAACTTGCTAGGTTCTCTCAGACAAGCAGTTTTCCTCACGATGTTTTCCTTCACCGTAAGGCAAGTGGTAATCATGGTAGAAATGATTCGCACATGAAAATACAGAGGTGCGAGACCCGGGATTTGAACCCGCTTCACTCGGTTTCCCAAGCGAGCGCGTTGCCACTGGGCTAACACATATTCCTTCAATATCGATAAAAAGCAGAGAAGACAGGACAATATTGTAACTGTTGATTCTAAGGATTACATAAAGCTTTATAAAAATTAGTTAATTAAACTAAATCATCTCATATTTTTAAATTAAAACATCTAAATTAAATTATCTGACTTACATAATAAGAAAACTAGCGACTCGCCCTCGACCCGCTTGGGTTCGTCCCTAGTTACGTTTAAACATTTAGTATACATTTCTCAGAGATGAGATATTTTCCTGTAATAAAAAGTGTTCTATATGTTGACCCGGATAACCAGCTATCATTATACAAAACTTTATCAAAATCTGTCTTCGGTTTTCTCGTGATGCGATCACAGAGAGACGGACAGATAAAAATTTTAAATACTATAGATTCGGCCTCTATATCGATAATAATAATAAAAAATGAGTCGCTATATAGTTATATATAAATATTATCGTAGACAACTAAATATGTAGTTGTTGACGATAATCAAAAAATTAAAAATATGAAGTTCTATTAAAAACTTTTATCAAAAAATCCAAAGTATTTGTACTTTGAATGTGAACGTAACGATAGCGCGATTCAATATACTACTAGCGGCATCTATGAGCCCTTTGTGTATTCAAACGAGATGTTACTGAGCTACAATATAGTATATATTGTAATAAGATATTGGATATGAAATAATATATGTAGGTACTATAAAATAACGAAATAACTATTTCAATAAGGTTTTCCAAAAAAATTTTAATGTACCTACATATTCGACTCAGAATTTTATTACATGTATAGATAGAATTTTTTTTAAACTATCTATACTATAATAAAACTGTAGAGGTCGAATGTCTGTACATAGAAAAAAAATGCTAAAAACCGAGTCAGGGGGGTGTAAGAAGAGCAATAGAACCAATCCTGATTTTTTTCAATTTTTTTGTTTCTCTGTCTGTTTGTCTGTTTGTCTGTTTGTCTGTTTGTCTGTTTGTCTGTTTGTACGGGCTAATCTCCGAAGCTGCTGGACCGATTTGAATGAAATTTTGCATGGTGGTACCTTATATCCCCGGTCAACATATAGGATACTTTTCATCCCGGAAAATCAAAGAGTTCCCGTGGGATAGTTAAAAAACTACAGTAACTTATACAGCTTACTACACAAAAACTACCCATTGGATTTTAATGAAACTGTACAATAATATAGTTCATACATCAGAATAAGAAATAGGCTACTTTTTATCCCGGAAAAATATACAGTTCCCGTGGGATAGATTTGTTTTTGTTTGTCTAGAGGCGAACCCGAGTGAAGCGAGGGTGAGCCGCTATAATATTATAAAAAGGAAAGACTTTTTCGTTTGTTTATTTGTTTGTACCGAATAAGCTCTGAAACTACTGGACCAATTTATATGAACGGGTTAAGCCGGATAAGTATAGCGAACCGGCCTCCTAATGGCAACCTATATCGAAACTTATGTGTCAATAAGTGCTTGATGTAGAAAAGCGATTTATACGAGTTCACTGTCGTACTCCGCTTTGACCTTGAGATATAAAGAAAATGAGCGTAACTATGACTTTCGTTCAAAAGGACATATCTCGAAAACCTTCAAAGCTAGAAACTTAAAACTAAGGCGAGGTTTTAGGTAACCTTTGAAAGCCTATTATATTTTCTTAAGACTTTTTTAAATAATAACAACCCTTTTTAAAAAAATAATCTATCTATCTATTTATACTATAACAAAAATGTAGAGGTTGGATGTCTGTACATAGAAAAAAATGATAAAAACCGAGTCAGGGGGATGTTAGAAGGGCAATAAAACAAATCCAGATTTTTTTCAAATTTTTTGTTACTCTGTCTGTCTGTCTGTTTGTACGGCCTAATCTCCGAAACTGTTAGACCGATTTATCGAAAATTTTATATGGTGGTACCTTTTATCCCCGGTCAACATTTAGGATACTTTTCATCCCGGAAAATTAAAGGGTTCCCGTGGGATAGTTAAAAAACCATAGTAACTTATACAGCTTAGTACACAAAAATACTGATTGGATTTTAATAAAACTTTACAATAATATAGTTCATACATCAGAATAACAAATAAGAGACTTTTTATTCCGGAAAAATGAACGGTTTCCGTGGGATAGATTTGTTGTTTAGAGGCAAACCCCAGTAAAGCGAGGGTGAGCCGGTGAGATTATATATACTCCTGGGTATGTGCGTAGTGCGGGTAATGTGCGTATGGCGGGTAATGTGTGTAGGGTAGGTAATGTGTGTATTGCGGGTAACGTACGTATGGCAGGTAAAGTGCATAGGGCGGGAAACGTGCGTAAGGCGATAATAGTG
Organism: Argynnis bischoffii washingtonia; assembly: GCA_033884665.1. Lineage (NCBI taxonomy): Eukaryota > Metazoa > Arthropoda > Insecta > Lepidoptera > Nymphalidae > Argynnis > Argynnis bischoffii. The sequence goes on from CM066610.1 coordinate 2,294,014, forward strand.
CGTAGAGTGGGTAAAGGGCATAGGGTGGGTAATGAGCGTAGGGCGGGTTTAGTGCTTAGGGCGAGCTACGTGGGTAGGGCGGATAAAGTGCGTAAGGGGAAAGGGGGGGGGGGCTTATATGTGTGGGGCAGTCAAAGTGTGTAGCGAGGTCAAAGGGCGTAGGGCGGTCATAGTGCGTAGGGCGGTTAAAGTGCATAGGGTGGGTAACGTGCGTAGTTTGGGTAAAGTGCGTAGGGCGATAAAGTACGTAGTGCGGGTACAGTGCGTTGGGCAGGTAAGGTGCGTGATATAAATCTGTTTTTGTTTGTTTACAGGCGAACCCGAGCGTAGCGAGGGTGAGTCGCTATAATATTATAAAAAGGAAAGACTTTTTTATTTGTTCGTACCGAATAAGCTCTGAAACTACTGGACCGATTTAGATGAAAGGGTTTAGCTGGATAAGTACAGCGAACCAGCTCCCTAATGGCAACCTATATTGAAACTTATGTGTCAATAAGTGCTTGATGTAGAAAAGCGATTTATACGAGTTCACCATCGTATTTCGCTTTGACCTTGAGATATGAAGAAAATGAGCATAACTATGACTTTCGTTCAAAAGGTCATAACCAAACTATAGAGGTCGAATATCTGTACATAGAAATAGAATGCTAAAAACCGAGTCAGGGGGATGTAAAAAAAGAAATATAACAAATCCAGTTTTATTTTTCAAATTTTTTGTTACTCTGTCTGTTTGTCTGTTTGTACGGGCTAATCTCCGAATCTGTTGGACTGATTTAAATAAAATTTTGCATGGTGGTACCTTTTACCCCCGGGCAACATCTTAGATACTTTTCATCCTGAAAAATTAAAGAGTTTCTGTGGGATAGGTAAAAAACTGTAGTAACTTATACAGCTAAGTTCACAAAAACTACTGATTGGATTTTAATGAAATTACAGTAATATAGTTCATACACCAGAATAAACAATAGGCTACCTTTTATCCCGGAAAAATGTACGGTTCCCGTGGAATAGATTTGTTTTTTTTAGAGGTGAACCCGAGCGAAGCGAGGGTGAGCCGCTAGTTTAAAAATAATTTAAATAAAAATATTCTAATGAACTCAATATAAAAAAAAAAACATAATTACGTCTACCTACTAATATAGTTATTTAGGCCAAATTGTTTTACTAAAAAAAATAAAAACTGACCTCAATAAAAGATAACTAAAAGTAAAAAATAACCGATCTGTAGTTTTCATTTAATACACGTACCTAATGAAATATTTTTAACCGACTTCCAAAAAAAGGGGGAGGTTCTCAATTCGACCGTATATATATATATATATATATATATATATATATATATATATATATATATATATATATATATATATATATATATATATATATATATATATATATATATATATTGCCAGCCAATACAAATCAAAGCACACCGACTTCGAAAAAATCTGATTAAGTATCTATTCTAAATGAAAACCCCCGTTTACTTATTTTTTATTTTTCAGTGCCTGGAAGTCGGTTTTTATTTTTTTTTTAAAAAGTTTTTATCGAAGTCGGTGTCAGCCGATACAAATCAAAGCAAAGCTTACATCACGTCATATACATGTATAATAATTTTTAACTATGTATGTGTGATTAAAGTTCATATTTACCTATTAGATATTCATATCTCAAAGCATTATCGGCTGATATCGACTTCGAAAATATCTGTTTAAGTATCTATCGTAAATGAAAACTACCAATCAGTTATTTTTTACTTTTTTCAAAGTTTTCATTTTTCTCTTTTTAGTGTAGACATAGAAGTAACAAAGTAAGTACCACCTGATGGAAAGCAGTACCTGTCGCCTATAACACCTACGGTTCGTGCACTTAGGTTTTAAGTAACAAAAATGCAGAACCACAAGTGCGTTGTCACTGTGAGGACTAAGATGATATGCCTCTTGCCTGTAATTGCCCTGGCTACCTTATCCTTCAAACCGGAACACAACAATGCAATCATTGTTGCTTGGCGGCAGAAATAGATAAGGGGGTGGTACCCATCCAGTCGGACTCCTCAGGCTTGACAGAGTCCTACCACCGGTAGGAAGACTGATAAACTAAAACTCGCTTTTATCAACAACACTAAAAATTCTGGCTACAAAATGCGATTCTTACGTATTGTACTTATCAAATCAAACAGTTAATCAAACAAAATAAGCCCGAACTTGAAGTATCTGCTATTAGGCATTGAAGAGTTCCACCTATTCAGCTTCTGGTCTTAGCATCAGATCAGATCGACGATACCGAATCACTGCACTATCCATGGAAAAAGAAACACTTGCAAAGATTCAAGTCAAGTACCTAGGCGACCGAGCTTCGCTCTGTGTTCTTTTTTTCGTGTTGTATCGTATTTTTAAAATCGAAAAAAAAATTAAACTTGAATAAATACGAAAAAAAAAAGAAAAGTAAAAACTTTGTTTTGTCTGCCTGTGATTGTCAAACTTGCGCCTTAGTCGCTTGATTACGATGCTTATGCCCGAGCGTGCAAAACTAGCTACCATATTTTATGTGGAATTTTAATTATGCTTTTTTTGAAGAAATCGGTTAAAAATATGGATATAATATCTTGAAATAAAAAGAATATTATTATTATACAATAAATAAATATATACAATAGTTAGTTTTAATGATAAACACTAACAAAACTTAATCTAGTAACCCAAGATTATTTTGCACCTATTTAGGCAAAGTAATATAACATCTATACTATAATAAAATTGTAGAGGTCGAATGTCTGTACATAGAGAAAAAAAGCTAAAACCCGAGGCAGGGGAATGTAAAAAGAACAATAGAACAAATCCAGTTTTTTTTTTAAATTTTTATGTTTCTCTGTCTATCTGTTTGTCTGTTTGTACGGGCTAATCTCTGAAGCTGCTGGACCGATTTGAATGAAATTTTGCACGGCGATAACTTATGTCCACGATCAATATATAGGATACTTTTCATCCCAGAAAATCAAAGTTCCCGTGGGATAGTTAAAAAACTATAGTAACTTACACAGCTTACTGCACAAAAACTACGGATTGAATTTTAATGAAACTTTACAATAATATAGTTCATATATCAGATTAACAAATGGGCTACATTTTATCCTGGAAAAATGTACAGGATAGATTTGTTTGTGTTTGTCTAGAGGAGAACCCGAGCGAAGCGAGGGTGAGCCGCTAGTCTATACTAATATTATAAAGCTGAAGAGTTTATTTGTTTGGTTGAACGATCTAATCTCAGGAACTACTAATCCAATTTGAAAAATTCTTTTTGCATTAGATAGCCCCTTAACTGAGGAAGGCTATAGGTTATATATCGTCCCGGAAAAATGTACGGTTCCCGTGGAATAGATTTGTTTTTGTACATACAAAACTGTATGTGCATATGTGTGTCATTAATTACATAATTTTAAAAAAGTCAAATATTTTCACAATCCCACTGTTGGGATAACGATTTTGTATTATATCTGGGCTATAAATCATATAAACGTCCCCCCCAAACCATTTTCTTCTCGCTTAGAGGTCTGTATGAAATAGAGGCAAAGTTTGTAATGGCCCGATTCAGAGATATAAATTTGTTTTACGACGTCCAGAAACTGCACTTGCCACAGATATGAGGCCTTATGATGAATTGCTTTTACGAAACGCGTTTCTAACGTTTTAAAACTACATATTGTGTATTATGAAAATGTCGCGGTGAACAACTTACAAAGTTTCATGTCTAGAGGAACCATATGTAACCCTATTAGTAAGTTCATCTGCGCAATCTATGATTTTATTGAATACTATCAAAATCCGCGGCTTCGCTCGCGCTAAAACTACAACAAAAAAACTTTAAAAAGGTAGGTTTCATACAAATTTTAATCCCTTATTTTATCTCCTTATGGGATGAATTTCAAAAAACGCTAATACACGTATTTATTTAATTGTATTGAAGTATTAATATCAAGATTCAAGAAATTCTGATCATAAATATTTTTTGGGTTGTGTTATAACGTGTATTCCCGTGGGAATGAGATAATCTCCCGCGGTAAAAAGTATCCTATATGTTGACCCGGATATCCAGCTATCATCATGCTAAATTTTATCAAAATTCCTCCAGTGAATCAATGTAAAAAGCTTTATAATATGACTTTTTTATTTTATAAGTTTTGTAATGTCACTTCACTTTTCGTATTTCCATCTAATATAACACAATTAAATGTAATTTTAACTATCACTTTATATCACTACTATTTAACTAATCATAGGAAAGCGCTTTATCTTTTTCACTTTTATACACATAAGTTCATCTCTATTTTGACCAAGAAGTATATAAGTACTTATTAATATAATAAGTATTATATAATAAGTATATAATACTTTATCTTTATTAATATTATATAATAAGTACTTATCTTTTTCTGTCGTAATGAACGTCTGTCCTTAAAACAGTTCCAACGATTACCACAAGCTTTTATATTAATCAGCCGGAAGTGATTTTTTTTAGTTACTGTCATAAATGTCACCTACACATCAACTTACATACAGAAAATAGATAAACTATCCAATATTTAAGAGGAATTAAAAATGGTACGGTTTTGCTATTTTGATATACAAATTTTACCAAAACTCCTATTTTCTCAAAAGTTAGTTTTTGTGGCTGGCTCTATTTTGCATAACTACGTCCAATTATTATATTTAGCTAAACTCAACACATTACACAAAGTTTCATCGGAATGCAATTTAAAGGCGCAATCCCGTAACGTGTTTACGTAAATTTTCATAGCTTTCAATATTGTGACTTATAAACTTGTAAAGACTTTGCATTTCAAAACTTTATTATCTTTCAATTACGATGTGAGAAATTCTGAAATTCATTAAAAGTTTTTAATTTGATAACAAAATAAGACAATTGGATGCTTCTGTTATTAATTGGAAGTGCTTCGTTTGGGTTTTTGTATTTACTAATTTTTTAATCCGAATTCGAATTAGAAATCATTTTAAATGTAACAAACGTAAATATAAGAATTGTAAACAAACTTAATAACAATTTAAAAAAAAAGAAAATATAGCAACCCTAAATATAATGATTTGTAAAAATTCTCAAAACCTTTTAAAAGATCATAGTAATAGCAACACATTAAATATTTTCAAATTGTGCTATTATAGCAACCTTGAATGCAAAATTTTTCCTATTGTGGGTGGGCAGAGTCTAAGAACCATATAATAATGTTTGAGACGTTAATCACCTTGGGCTATTGCGACCATATTTGCTGTAAGCATTTGAAACATTGGGAACTAAAAACCAAAATAAAACCGAGAAAAATCCGAAATTAGTTTAATTTAAGATTTTAAATATTCATGTACATCTAATAAAATATTAATATCACTATTCAGTCAACAATTGTATATTTTAATCTAATTATCAAGTTGAAAAACGTATTAATTCTTGCTAGTGCAAATTAAAATACGTGCAATACCTCGTTAGATTCGTTATGACCTCTAAATAAAAAAAAAACCCGACTTCCAGGCACTGAAAAGTAAAAAATAACAAAACGGGAGTTTTGCTTTAAAATACCTAATGATAATGTTACCAAACGCACTAGTCGCCGCTACAATTTTCGAAAGTTCCCCTCGATTTCTCTAGGATGCCATCATCAGATCCTGGTTTCCTTATCATGGTACTACTCTTGCGATATCTCCTTTCCAACAAAAAAATAATTATCAAAATCGGTTCATAAACGACGAAAAAATCCACGAACAAACATAAAAAAAAGAAATATATACGGTCGAATTGAGAACCTCCTCCTTTTTTTGGAAGTCGGTTAAAAATTGTGCAAAAATTTTAAACCCGCACATACATATTTGCAAAAGTTATAAACAATTATTAAAGACTCAAAAAGAAGGGGCCCTAGTTTTTTGTAAATTACTCTAATACTATTAGGGCTAGGGAAATTTTAAAAACATATTCTTTAAGAGGAGGAAATTTCCAAAAAAAAACATGACTTCTAGAGCTTGACATTTATAATTATTAATTTTTATTTAATGTCGAAAATAGGTTTCCGCGCGGCTAGCGTAGTGCTGTAACGCTGTATTAGTTATAAAAAAAAATCAACTCCTTTTTTACATTTTTTAATTTTTGTGTTGCTATATAATAAATATCTAGATAAAAAGATCTAGATAAAAATATTTAAACAAATATATAGATAAAAAGTTTCCATTCCTGTATATTTCCCTATCTTCAGATAAAAAAGGTTGTTACCGAATAAATGACGTCTCAATGGCTCATTCAGAGCACATTCCATCGTAACATGATCATCTACTTCCTAGCACGTAGGATAGTTTGGAGAATCCGACTTTTTCATTAAAAAAGACGAATTGATTTGTTGTTTGATGGAATTAGTCCAGATCTAAGTAATAAACAAGTTATTTGATTTTATCTATCTAAAACCTTTATAAGTACTTACCGGCTATAAAAGCTAGTACTACCCACTAAAATTCAATAGCTTCGTCGTAATGGGATGTCGCAGGATTGCTTACGCACTTTACTACGACGCCTCAACGGTAGGCCTGCCGAAGTAGACCCCAACAACTAAGGGGTTGTTTAGGGGTCCTCTTTGATTTTTTGAGAAGTTCTATTAGCAACCTGTATGGTACATCCATCGAAGTGGGCCACTTTCCAGTGTCCCCGCTGAATTGCTGGACGCTAATAAGCGTATAACTTAAGTAAACAACTAGGCCTAGATGCATGATCGTGGTCAGCCATGTTGGTCGTTTTCCATTGGAAAAGGTACAAACTGCTCCTCTATCTATATAATTAGACTTCATTTTCAGCAAGCCTTTACAAGATGACAACTCAATTTGCGAATGCGACATTCTTGTATTATCTTCATCGTAAATCCAGTAATTACTAAGAATGCAACGCATTAATTTCAACATAACGCTTGGGACACGATGCGAATAGAATATAAATTGTTAAGGAAGTGTTGCTTGGTTGAGAAATGAGCTTGTATAATTTTTTGAATATTTTTGATGATTTATTTAAATGATAATAAAAACTTAAAAAAAACTGAATTCCAGGCACTGAAAAGAAAAAAATAACTAAACGGGGGTTTTCATTTAGAATAGATCCCTAATCAGATATTTTCGAAGTCGGTGTGCTTCGATTTATATTAGCTGGCATGTTTCTTTTTTGAAGTTATAATTCTTTTGGCACGTTTGGAAAAAATTATGAGAGTAAAATTTTTACGATGCGCGCGTACACCGATAGCCAAAAAACGACATGATGAAGTTAGCTTCATTCCTTTTACAAACAGAGAATTGTGACATACAGGATGATGATCTTTAGCTATTTTTGTTCTGTTACGTCAAAGAAGTATAACTTCTTACGTGCGTACTTAAGTGCACACACATCACTTTTTTTTTGATAAGACCTTATATCTCAAGGGTAAGTTTTCTAAGTTACTTAAACTTATTTTTAAGTAAAATATTAAAACGTTGGTATAGTGTATATATAGACACTAGTCTCACGCGACCGATCAGTAATTAAAACCGCCGTTTCCTTATGACTCGCATCAAAATAAGATAGATCGCTATCTTTTTTGTGGATTCGACGCACGGGAGGGAAACCTTATCTCGGCCCTTTGTAAATGTATGCGGGCTGTGTATATTATAATTCAGCATATGTTTATTGCTTGTTAACGTAATAAAGATGTTTTATTTATGGGATAAGATGGCATAATATGTATGCAAAATCGGATTTATACGTCTTTTATTATTGTGGGTTAGAAAAGATGCTGTGTTTGTTGATTTCATGGAGCATTTTACAAATATAACAAGCGTTTTGTTTCTTAGATTCTCGCGAATATTTGTTGAATATTTTATATTTGAAATATAATTATCTTTTCGGATTTTTTCGCGGATTTATTTCCATTTTGGTTCCTGGTTTGTTTTGGTGTCAATTTTTATTTATTTAAAACAATTATATTTTTCGATAGATATAGTCTGTAACAATAATATAATAACTTAGTCTCTCCCGTGACCATGATTTCTGTAAAGCATTCAAAACGTCGGGAACCAAAATATATCAAAATAAATTGGCGAATTAATCCGAAAAAATAGTTTTATTTAAAATATTTGAAGATTACTAACTTTAATACAGCATTTAATCCATATGACAAATGACGAAGGTCGCCGTTAATATTTTGATTACTTGAAAATCAAATTTGTAGCATTTATTGGTAAATTAGTAATTAAATTATATGTCGGATGCTTAAGAAATATAAAAAATATAAATTACAAGTATTTAAAACATCATAAGTTCAACAAACTGGGGTTGTTCGGTTTATGTATTCCGCTGGAAATGCAGTAAATAATTCAAAAACAATTTCGCCTCTCTTAACCAAATTAAGCTGTCGTCGTAAATAAGTTTTTAATTTTCTCACGTTCGCGAAGTACGTGATTTGTTATATCAGTGAAAGAACGATGTATAATGTGCTAGATATAATACTTTCTAAAAACACTTTATTAACTTCGTTTTTCAAATAAATAATAACGTTTAATACGTGTCATTTTATATTTTATGAATTACTAGTGACTCACCCTCGCTTCGCTCGGGTTCGTCCCTACTTACGTTGTAACTTTTAGTATAGATTTCTCCGAGATGAGACATTTTCCCGCAGTAAAAAGTATCCTATATGTTGACACGGATAACCAGCTATCATCATACCAAATTTCAACAAAATCTCTCCAGTGGATTGGATGCGGTAACAGACAGACAGACACACAGACAAAAAATCTAAAAACTATAGATTTGGCCTCTATATCGATACTAATGACTATTTCAATAAGATTTTCAAGAAAATATTTTATGTACAGATTTGACTCAGTTAGAATTTTATTATATGTACTAGCGACTCACCCTCGCTTCGCTCGGGTTCGTCCCTCGTTACGTTTTCATTTTTTTAAGCGGAACCCTAATTCTTTTTCTAAAATTAAAGCAGCCCAAGTTACTCCTTATAACATCAGCTATCTGCTAGTGAAAGTCCCTGAAAATCGGTCCAGCCGTTTCGGAGATTAGCTGAAACAAACAGACAGATAGACAGACAAAAAAAATTAAAAAAATGTGTTTTTCTTATATGTACCGTATATACTTTCATATGCATTTAGTAAAAAGTTGTGACTTTGACATTACAAACAGACACTTCAATTTTATTTATTTGTATAGATAGATTACATTTAGAGGTTATATTAGAACGATATTAAAACATACAAGGATATTAACACTGCCCGGCTTGAATATTTTAGTTATTTTCATAGTATTCTATTTTACGAAATACTAAGGAATACTTCTTCAGTACTGCGGAAGTTAATTATATTTATTTTTCAAAAAAGAGCAGTACAGGCCATTTATGATCTAAGAGCTCGTAATTTCCTGAAAGATGTTTTCAAAAAAAATTGTATTCTTCTATTATTTTATTTATTATATTTGTATTCTACTAATCCTTCATGGGTCTGAGTATACATATATATAATAAGATTCCACAAAATGTTCTAGATTTATTTTTTCAACAATTGAAAGGTAAAATTAAAAAAAAAAATTATTGAGCAAAGCGTATTACTCTATTTAAAAGTTTCTTGTTGATGGACATGTGTGGAATTAAAAGTATTGACTTATATGCAGGCTATCTATAATATTATGTTAATTAATAAAATAAATGAAATGTAACTTCGATATTTAAAAGAGTAACTGTTGAGTTTCTCGCCGGCTCTTTGCCGGAATACACTGACGCTTACATTAAATTGACGATTCAAAAGCACTTGTAATAAGTCTGTTTTAATAAAGTTTAATTTTATTTAATTACAAAATAGAAACATCTTTTGTAACCGTAAAACATTGTCACTAGCTCAATGATTCAAAAATGATTCAAAATCGGCGCTAACTCAGTAATATTACTCTATCACCAGATATGCTTGATGACACGATTTTTATATTATCATCTCTCATTAACAAAGTTTTAAAAATAATAAGATAACATTATTTATCACAATAGTACAATATAAAATAATATAGCAAAATATATTACATTTATGTAGCGTATTAGTAGCGTTGCCTTACGAAGGTATCACATTAATAGAAACTGGTGAGTTGATACAATGCACATGTAGGAAATGTTCAAAATAAACAGCACGAAATTTTCAAATTTAACAATAATTCCTACGGTAATCACTTCATATGTTGCAATTACAAGAGATTACGCTATTATACAACCAAAATTTATGCAAAAAGACCCGTCAGTAATCAATAGCTCCTGACACAAAGAATTCATATATAATATAAGAGATGTGTCATTATCGCTAGACCTGTGTTGGATGTTTCTCGGAATTAATAAGGTTATCTTACAAATGAAGATTTAGTAATGGTATTTTCCGTAAAAAGAACCACCGTAATCACCTTTTTTACCGTAAAAGAAGTGGTGATCATGTTGGAAGTAAAGAAAAAAACCCTTTCTCTTGGTTTTACAAGACAGTGGGTTCACTTCTTCGGGAAATATTTGTTATGTAAAAATACGCTAAATATTATCTTCGCTCCGAATTTAAAAACGATCGTAAAAATATAATATCTATTTTACATCATACAATAAAGAAGTTATTAGAAAACTCTTCTTCAAAATTTAATAAGCATTCAGCCATTTCGAAGAGCGACAATTTAATAGATTTTTTACATTTTTTTTTTTTCAAATTAATTCCTCAAATCCATTAAGGAAACCCTTTAGCTCATTCCAGTAACTTTGGGTATAACATCAAAAGAAATTAACTTCTTAATAATTTAAAATGAGATCGGTATATAACTTTTTACAATTTTTTGGTTGAAATTGTACAATTTTTTATGTTGATCTTTTTTCTATTCTACTTATTTAATTAACAATAATATATTTATTTTTTACTTTTTTATTTTATTGATTTCCGTTAATTTCGTATCTGTACTTGTCCAGTATTAAAATTTATTGGAAATAAATAAATTTTTGTTTTATATTAAAAATGCCCCCAAGATAACTTTTTTTAACAAAAATTCATTTCGCTTAGTTACTTTTGGTTAACATTAAATATAATAATAATTATTATATATATACAGAGTGAATTTTTCAAGTGGAAGTGCATGGCTAAATCCGAAACTATAAGGAATAGCGAAAAGTACTCAAAGGAGTCTCTGGCCCGATTTTCATGAAAACTAAAACTGCGTCATTGGATTTTTGAAAAATAAATTTTCCTAGCCAGGAATCGAACCTGTTAATTTTGACAAAAAAAAACACATACTGTATAATTACACCATTCAATAGTGTTCCTAATAAGGAGCGCATTCCGGGAAGTCATGACATACGGCAAACTTAAGGAAAGAGCTCATTTTTAACATGTTTAAAATGTTTTTTTTATTGTTCTTTGTTATTTACTTAGTAAACCTTAACAGATCAATTGCTCAAAATGATAGCCGTTGTTTTCAATACATAGTTGGATTGGACGTTTCAAGGATTGTACTACATTTAGCATTACAATATTATTAATTCCGTTTTGAATATTTTCCAAAGACCGTTTCATATACATATATATAATTAATGCAGTCGCTATATGAAAATAGTCATTTATTCTACTATATCTCTTTATGACATTAGAATTAGCATCATATGGGAATCGAACTCTCACCTACCACGCATTCCAGGGTCGTTTTCGAAATTATATTAACAGTTTAAATGATTCCACACTCAATAGCTATATTTAACTTTACGATCATTCATCGTAGAGGTTATTTCCTGAAGATCTTCCGGAGTCAGGGTGAAATGTGCTTCCAGAGTTAGATTTAAGATCTTGCTTGGCTTATGGCTATACCAGTTACTATTTGTTGTTAGTAATATACTAAGTTAATATATCGACAAAAAACTAGTTAATTCATGATATTATAATTTATCCCTAAGGGAGAAGGGATTCCGTTAGGTTTTAGTGGGTAGTACTGGCTTTTCTAGACGGTGAGCCTCTAGACACTTGTTTTACAGGTTGTATGCGTAAATACATTTCCCAACGATAAAAAAATATTTATCTATAATATCCATTCTAAAGTTTATTCAATCCCGAAGACTTGTTACAGCCTAAACAGGTAACAGACGTACATCATAATTCTTGACACTGATAAGTAACGTAAGACTCGTTTAAATGTTATATGGCATCGCCTTTAATGTCCTCACTGAAGGTTTTTATTAATTTAATTCGTAAGTTGTCTTGTAGTTAATATATTAGGAGTTGTTCTAAAATCGTTGAAAATGAGAAATCTAAAAATATATTAAAACTAGCGACTTACCCCCGATTCCGTTTTTGAGCGGAAACCTATTTTTTGGTATTTTGAAATTACAAACACACTTCATTTTTATTTATTTGTACAGATGGCGTCTTATGACTCTATGACATAACTTTTACATTGAAATAAAAATTATATTAGACATTATAGTTTAGTCAACGAGTGCCTTATAGGCCAACTTTATTCAGCAGTCTCGGAAAAATATGAAGATGATTTAAAAAAAAAAAAAAAACAAGTTTTATAGTTATTTTTATCGATTTTGATGAAATTGGATGATGGTAGCTGGTTATCCTGGTCAACATATAGGATAATTTTTATAGCGGGAAAATATCTTATCTCTGAGAAATCTGTACTAACTGTTAAAACATATCTAGGGACGAACCCGAGTGGAGCGGGGGTGAGTTGCCAGTTTAAGAATAATTGTTAAGACTTACGTTATTTACGACCTCCTTTACAATATAAAATACCTGTCAGATCATTTAACGTTATCTTAATTCCCATTTTAAGAGCTGTATCATTTAGACGATTGGTATGTAGATAGCTGGTTTGTAATACATACTCGTGTCATCCACAACTTCACAACCGGTACAATTAGAGTAAAAAACGCTTTTCATTAAAAATCCAAACCTTTTTATCAAAGGAGGGTTATGTGTTTGACCTGTATGTATAGCATGTATGTATATATGTTCGACTATGTTCCCTCGTAATTACTAAATCTTAATTAATTTTAAAATATAATTAATTTTTAAAACGTTATCAGATTCGTCTTGATAACGCGAATTTTCAAGGCTACATGGATGTTATTGGAAATCAAAATGGCGGATTTCAGGCACCAATTTGTCTTGTTTTTAAGAAATATTTTTTTCCATGTCTATCGTGTGAGGTCTTAAAATTAAGGTTTTATTCTATTCTATAATAATATGTTCCTTTGTTAACTGATTGACATCTTTTTAGGTTTTTTATATTTTTAATTTTTTAAATGAATATGTCAGGAACACATTGATGATGCTATACAAAATTTTTACTAATGTTTCAAACTAACAACGGTAATTCAATTTAACGGACTTGAACTATAAAGAAAACGGATGCGATAACCATAGCAGTTAGCATTTCAATGATGCGGGCGGTTTCATATAAATGGAAATAAAAACAATTTACTGATACTAACTAGTTTACTACTGTCGAAGTGACGTGTCGATAATGTTGATTATTATTGCTATTATTTTGTGTTCATCTAGTTATGTGATATCAACAGAAAATGAGTGTAAGTTAACATTATATTCAGCCCTTTTTAATGTCCCACTGCTGGGCACGGTCCTTTCTTCAATAAGGAAGATCAGGCCATAGTCCACCACGCTGGCCAAGTGTGGGTTGGCGGACTGCACATGTCTTTCGAAAACTTGCTAGGCTCTATCAAATATGTAGGTTTCCCCAAGATGTTTCTCTTCGCCGTAAGACAAGCGGTAATCATGTTGGAAATGATTCGCACATGAAAATATCAGAGGTGCGAGATTCAGGTTTGGAACCCGCTTCACTCGGTTTCCCAAGCGAGCGCGTTACCACTGGGCTACCACTACTTTCAAGTTAGCATTACGGAGTTATTTATCGAAATATGTATAGTTGCATTAAGTTTTGGATCTTCTATTAAGCAACATTATATGTTGAAGAAAATATATTTTAACATAATATAGAAATAGTACTATTTTTTAAATATATCAAAGAAGTAAAATAAATATTATTTGTGTATTTAATAAATAATATTCTAGGTGCTGTTATATTTATAATAATAGGACCTGATCACCTGAGTGATTGAGCATCGCTGGGCGTTTTTTCGATAAAGATATAAAATTGCTTTCTTCAAAAAATACACTTATATAGATAAATTGAAAAAGTAAAACCTTATCTTATTGTAAACACAAAATTTGGTCCAAATCGTTAGAGCCGTTTTAGAGATAAACGAAATAATTCAATACACATATATACCAGTAGCGTTCATTTCATATTATAAGACACTAACAATAAAACTAGCCTTCGTGCCATTACAATTAGTATAAGTTTAATTAGTCATGTAGTATGCTATGTATTGACATGTAGTATGCTATTTTTATATATACAGTAGTTTCTTTTTTTTTAACTTAATTTCCATATTACCTTGCACTTTTCTGCTCCGCTAAATGACAATCTCTCTCACTTCCTAGGTTGACTGGAAGAGATCTCTGTTAGAGATAAGTCCACCTTTGCCTCATATTCTCTCTAAATACTTGTAAATTTTGTTTTAATGTGCAATAAAGAATATAATAGTACAAAAAGCATTAAACATTAAAATCTGTCCAGTTTTTTCTGCGCGAGAGAGTTACAAGGGCACATATTTAATTTTCGCATATAAAATAGTATAGTGTTATTTTTAATTCAACTTAATGTAAAATATTTGACTGATTAACTGACAATACATAATCCAAATGCTGTATCTAGTCTGGAAACAAAAACAAGAGTTTTTCAAGGGAAATTCCTGTAGAATCGTTGTGATTTGAAACTCAATAAAACGAAATTGCGACACTAAAAAGAGACAAACACATAAATAATATATAAGATTAAGCCTGCAAAAGAATGAGATAGATATTGCCACGTTGTCGTGGTAACCATTCTGTATATGATATTCTATAAATATATGATTGTAAATACGCCTAATATGCCTTATTTAATTATGTATTTGTTTTAATTTAATCGCGATATTTGCTAAAGAAGTTATACTTCAACCCTTTTTTTAATAATAAAATGAAACATAAAGAAGCATTTTTTGTAAATTCATCCCCTAAAAGAGTTGGGGTTGAAAGTTTGCGCGGAAGTTATTTTTATAGTTATAAATAAAGATATGGATATTAAAGTTATTGTGTTACTGCTTGGAAATACAACGCTGCTTCTTGACGATCTGGAGCTTTAGTATCTTATCAGGTTCTAAGGATTGAATATAATTTGAGTAATACATATACATATACATATGTGATCTTTACATTTTGTGAAATTGCTAACGTAATAATTTTTAAGTACGTATTCTTTTTATAAATATATACTCGTACATTAATTTCATGCATGTAATACGTATCACAGTAAAAGTCGTAAGAAAAATCTACTTTATAATTTCAAATCTTCCGCCAAGACTCTGATAAAATATATTATTATAACCGATAAAATATATTATATTATAATAATATATAAAAAAAACTTGTATAAATACATAAAGAAACAAAAGTAATAAATTTGTATCCGGCCGGGATTCGAACCCGGACACCTGTGATTGTCAGTCTTGCGCCTTGGCCGCTTATCGAAGATACTTATACCCGATTCAAAGAAATTAGCGACTATATTTTGCGTGAAATAATGCGAAAGGAACCCGCATACATAAGACTAATCTAGATCGATTTTTTGCCCCCGAAAAACCCCATACAAAAAAAAATCTGCGAAACCGTTAAAGCCGTTTTCGAGATCGCCAGTATAAATAAATAAATATACAAGAATTGCTCGTTTAAATATATTACATAAATAGATAGATAGATGTTATGATATTTATAATATGTATGTATTTAAAGTTATATATATATATATATATATATATATATATATATATATATATATATATATATATATATATATATATATATATATATATATATATATATATATATATATATATATATATATATATATCAACTATCTGGTATCCATAGCACAAGCCTCGTAGCTTACCATGGAACTAGATGGTGCTGTGTGTTAATGTCCCAATATATTTATTTACGTAATTATTTTTACAGCAAAAAATATTTTCACCCACGAACTACCCTGTCTGACGTATGGTGGCATATGTGTAAAATCAGACGAGTGCCCAGCAGATAATATTTCAAAAATAAAAGGGCTGTGTCCAATTCAACAGAAAAACGGGGTAGAATGTTGTCACGGCAGTAAGTATCTAAAGTTATATATAAAACTGACGAGTTTCTTTGTTTGTTTGAATGCATTTTTCTCTGAAATTATTAACCTGATTAAAAACAATCTATATGCGTTTTATATCTTATGTCACCCTATGACCTATGAGATGATTAATTCTATTTATAATAATTAAATTATAATAATTCTAAATTAAAAGCTACAAGAAACTCAGGCGAAGCTGCAAGAGAACGCTTGTCAAGAAATATAGAAATAGTGTTTTTGTATTTATCTTAGCCAATTAGGTGTTTTTTTAAATATTTTTATTGACACGGCCAGCTGCCTAACTCCGGGCTGTTACTGAAAAATGTTTAACAGAAAATTTTAATGACTAAACTTGGCCCGACCCGTGACTTGAACCCAGGACCTTTGAGCCACTAAATTACAGAGAATGTTACAGTAATGTTGTATTTAATATAATTTAAAGGATTTCGTCTGAAAGGTTTATAATATTATGTATAGTACATGTATGTAGGCATGTAATAATAATAATGTCCTCTCGGCCGACTTCGGCCATGGTGGCCAGTCTCCTAAAGACTAGCCATCTGCGCAGGAGATATCATAGTGCACAAGTGTACGCGCAGACACAAGTGCACTCTCTATTTCTGTCACTCTCATACTCCGGTGGGACGACTACTCGTTACGACCAGTGAGAGATAAGACGTAGGACCGACGGTTTTACACAGTCGACGAATGAAACATCGCCAACTTAACAAGTCCGGGCTGTTACTGAGTCTTACTAAACAGAAAGACTCAATAACTCAACTTGACCTGAACCGAGACTCGAACCCACGACCTCCAGATGTGCAATCGTACATGTTAGCTACTACATCACTAAGGCAGTTAATAAAATGTAGATATATATTTAGTAGATAAGCGAGGGCAGGTCACTTGTAACCTTTTTTTTTTATAGTTGGGGAATGCATTTACGCATACCACCTGATCCCCCAAGTGGTTATGTGGGGCTCACCGGCTAGAAGAGCCGGTACTACCCACTAAACCCCAACTTTCCCCTCCCCTCCGCCTTAATGGGGTGCCGCGGGATCGCTTACGCATAACTACCGCGACGCCCCGGCGGCAGGCCTGACGGCCCTAACCAGTGGGGCTGCTCCATAGTCCACTCTGCTAAATCAGAGAAGTACCCGGAGCAGCCCCATTAAACCTCCCCGCCCACCGAAGTGGGTACCCCTCAATCGGCTGCAGAGGACAGGGAGAGCGGCAACGACACACCGACACTCCTCTTCCCCTGCAGCCCCACCGCGTCTGCCATCGAAGACGGTGGCAGCCCCATCAAGGCCGCGGGGGGCAGGGAGAACGGCGCACCGAAATACCGGCACTCCTCTCCCACCGCGGCCTTCCCCTCTACCGGTTACGAGCCTGTTTTCACAGTGCCGCAACCAGTCCCCGCCCTCCAGTCGCGAGACCGCCGAAGCGGCCCCGCTCCCGGTGGCCACAACTCCGGAAGCCGAAGACTCAACGGAGAGCGGCCCCGTCCTGCTTTGGTCCGCGCCGGAACTCCACCCGCTTGGACCCAGGGGTGGCGTTCTCCGATCCGCCACCTGGGGACGCGCCCGGTAGGCGTTGGCTCTCCCCCGGGAGGTCACTTGCAACCTATCGCAGACACGAATAATATCTATATATAAAAAAAAATCTATATGTTTACTTATATAGTTATTTGTAAAGTCAAAAACATACCATAAACACAGCTTATACTACTAATGAATTGTATTTTTGTTGCATTTCAGTACCGAAGTCAGAAACGAGATGTCGTCAAAGAGGCGGTGCTTGCTTCCCAAAATCGTACACATGCCCCGAATCGCATACATTTAGCAAAGCAACCGACTGTTCTCACGACGAAAAGTGCTGTATTTTAGTTCATTAAAGGCATTCGTTAAAATTTCGTTTCATTTTCCTCACTCACTCTACCTTCTCTTCGCCTATCCCTATTAACATTGTCGGATGTGAAAATCGGCAACTTTACAGGAGAGCGCGTCAAAGTTTGAATTGTTGATATTTTTTAAAATGTACAAGTTAGGTTAACAAAAATCAACTGAATTTTAATACGCGTTTATGATCTTAATTACATGGTAATAAAGTATTGTTTTTGTTTTTCTAAGTATGTTAAAAGTCAGAAATGACTTTTTTAACCACACCAAATGAATTTTAATTTGTCGAATCTGCCATATGCGACAATGTTACATGTACAAACTACTTGACTCTTTGTTGGAAGTGCCACGTACGACAATGTTGTATGTCAAAACTTATTTGTTATATGTTGGAAGTGCCATATACGTCATTGTTAACAGTAAATTCTAGACCAAAGTCTGACGTATCTAAAGAAAAAACCAAAAATAAAACACATTTAAAGAAATCTTTGTTCTAAGATATTAATTAAAAAAATAAACACAATAAAAAAATAAGCTCTAGGAGTATAAAAATTAAATTGGCTTCATTACGCAGCTTCATAAACAATGAAAAGCTTATGAAATTAATACAAGAAAAAAACTCCAGGAGTATAAAAAAAAGGCCGAAAAGATAAAAATAAATACTCAGCCTTAAGCAAAATACTCAGCCTTGAGCAAAATACTCAGCCTTAAGCAAAAATCTTATAAAACAACAGACTCCACAAAAATAATACAAAACGGCTTGACCAACATAGCGTTACACATAAAAAAACTAATAAGTTTGTAATAATATGAAGTGACTCTAGAAGGGCAAAACTAAAACTGACCAAAGTTATAATATAATAATCTCACATTTAGTAAAAAAGCTTCTATAATGACGTAATATAGGTAGGTACTCTGCCTAGGTTAGATAATCTCAACAAAAGTATGAATTTTTGTAACTATTCTAAAAATCTCACTTTATCATTACAGTTTAGGTTTTATTATCATAACAGAGAAACAAAATCATCAGTCTTAAAAGAGCAACATTACCAATTAATCATACTTATGTCTTTATGTGGCTCTTGGGCACTTTGATCAAATTTTAAGTTTTGATAAAAGTTCTAATATTTTTCCGGATTATTCCACTTCGACAGAGGTTAATTAAATCCTTATATTTATCACGACTATTAGAAAGATCCCCATTATAAGCCTGCTGGATTTACAAATTTATGAGACAACCTTCCAGTGTTTCAGTTATCAGATCTCAATACTATTAAAGTTTTCGGTTATACTTATATTCAATCCTATTATAGTGCTGTGCATGTACCATCACCTCTCTTAAGCGAGCCCACTGAATTTTCTCATTGTTACTGTTTTTAGATTTTTATTTGATAACAGAGATTTAAAATCAAATATATCAGAAGTTGTCATCTCCTTTACTGTATTTGGGTGGACTTTCTGCTTTAGCGCAGCAAACAAGATAGTATCATTCATTTGGAACCTAGATTAACCTGCAATCACTACTGCGTGATAGTGACTCCAAATAGAGATATAAATATTAAACCAAATAGAGATATAAATATAAATAATAAACTGATAGAGACAACTAGAGACCTCGTTTGCGCCACATTTTTCTGTTGCCTCGTGCCACATAGAGCAAGCGGTTAATTTTATAGTTAACTAGTATAAGGTGAAGTTAAGTGTAGATAATTTTCTTTTATAGTAGAATACATTGACATCTCTATGTGGTGTAACTAAAACTTTTTCAAAATTGATAGTTGCTGCAGCAATCTCTTTTTTCGACATCGCTGCCTTTTTGTCCAGCTGTTTTAGTTGACGTGCGGCTTTTTTGGCAGATTGATGTTTCAAAAATGAAATTATTTTATCTTCTGTCGGAATTTCTTTATTAGAATAGACGTGACAGATATCACATAGATTTTTCTTCGGATATCGCGATATTGTCGTTTTGTTAAATATTATTTTCCACTGACTCTCGCTGAATTTCGAGGAACATTTCATTCGACACTTTGCATTACACGGTTCTTTTAACTGCTGTTCTTATACCTCTTTACCTCTGTGATTTGAAAAGCTCTTCAATTGATTTTTTAATATCTTTTTCTTATTTACATTCATATCATTTTCAATTTTCTTTATGTACTAGTCTTTTCTTGTCTTTATCACTTTTAAAAGTTGAAAAGAAAGTTACAGAGGGTGTGTATAAGTTATCATATAAGTCGTCGTTGGTCAAAATTGGTAGGTTTTCACTTTCTGAATACGTTGCACTGAAGCTGTCATTGCAAATTTCATAATGGGAATGGGGACGGCATTGGAGTTTTTGATATAATTTCATGGTCAACAGCAACATTAATTTCAGAAGGAATTTCAAAATAAGTCGAGGTTGATAAAGTGAGCTCATTATTTTCTGGTGTACCATGTTCATTCTCTGATGTATGTTCATTGAAAACTTTACCAATTATTTCGTTCTACTTAATTAACTGATATTGGAAACCACATGGTAATGGAGATTCTCTATTAACTGAAAAAAAAAACATATTAATAATAAAAAGTTAGATATAAATAAACAAAAAATTGTTTACGTTGTAGTGCGGAAATTATTATTAGTCAATAGAACCAAAGCAGTATAGGTGAAACAAAAACGTCAAAATACATTTATTATAATAGCAATATAAAAAACATAAATTAAAATAACACATCCAACATATAAAATATACCATTAAACAATTAACAAAGTAATATGTACCACATCCAACATAACATTTTAAAATACATACAATTAACAAAGTAGAAAGTAACACTTCCGACTAATTGGACATACATTAAAACGACTAACAAAGTCGGATCTGGTACTACCGACATATTTTACTCCATTCAAGACAGTTAACAATGTCGGTTATGTCACATCCTACAATTTTAAACGAACTATTCCACATATTTCATTGACAATGAAATAAAAGCAAATATTGAAATGAGTTTATTCTTGAAAAAAATGTATCATGTTAAGAAAACTATTTTAGAAATAAAATAATAATAAATATTTACATGTTTCTTCATCTTCACCTACAGTAGTCAAAATGTTTAAATCAGCACTCTTGTTTTTATCCACAAAATTTTCTTCAGATCATTTATTGGCTATTTTTATTAAGCGTGCGGACCTAGTATACGTAATTCTTATTAATAAGAACAAAATATAGAAAATAATAATGTATAGTAACGTAATATCGCGCAACGTGCGCTTGCCCGTGTAACATGGTTGGTACGGGCACAACCGCATACGCTGCTGCCTCTCGCGAACCGCGAACATTGTCGCGAGTTAATATCCGTCATTGTTAACTGGCTGGTCGTGACATATTCGACAATGTTAATGTGGCTATTTTAAAAAATACTCGTAAAAAATATTTTTTTCTTGCAGCTACTAAAAGAAGAGACTTTTTAAGAGTGATTAGTGAAATAAAAAGAAAATGACAAAAATGCATATCCGACATTGTTAATAGGGATAGGCGTCTTGGTGCATCCGTTTCGAGTTAATGTAAGTTCACTGGTTTTTGCAGTGAAATTGCGAATTTAAGTTATTTTTAAATTTAAATTTAAAACGGAACTTACAGTTCATAAAATTAATTTATTACCATCAATTGCATAATAAGTAAAACAGTTAAAACTCTTATTTGAATAAAAAATACAAACGTTTTAACGTTTAGTATAGTTTTCTTGGAGATGAGATATAGTAAAAATATTTATATATTGACCCGGATAAACAGCTATTATCATATCAAATTTCGTCTAAATCTGTCCAGTTGTTTTCTCGTGATGTGGTCATAGACAAACAGCCAGACAGGCAGTAAAATAAAATTATAATTAAGTCGAATCTTTATATTATTATTTTTTAAGTAAATCTTACTGCAATAGTCATTATTATCGATACAGATGCTGAGTCTATAGTTTTTAGAATGTTTGTCTATCTGTCTGGGAAGGCTTCACGATAAAACCACTGGACAGATTTTGATGTAATTTGGTATGATAATAAATAGCTGGTTATCCGGAACTTTTAACAAATAGGAATTTTTACTACGGGAAAATATCTCATCTCTGAGAAATGTATACTAAACGTGAAAACATAACTAGGGACGAACCCGAACGGAGCGAGGGTGAGTTCCTAGTATGTCTATATATTTTATCCTCTGCTTGTCCACCAATTACCTTTTCTTTTGTTTAATAGCTATTGACGAGCTTTAGTGTTATCAATAAAAAATGTTTTGGTAACAGTTTTTTTTTAATTTAAATAGGTAAATTCTATTCATATAAAAAAAAACGTGTATGTGTACTTACTTATTACTGAAGATTTCATCCCGTATGTTTGTTATCATCATGTTGCTTTCAGCTAACTTCATCATGTCGCTTTTTGGCTGTAAAAATTTTACTCTCTAATTCTTTTCAAACCTGCCAAATATCTAACTCCAATAAATGTTTTCCTCAAATTTTCTGATTGCGGTTGATTTTAGTCCACTGAACGAATATTAGTTATTAGTAGTAGAACAAAACACTATTACAATACGGCAATGGGTGTAGCGTGAAATTAAGTAATAAAAAAAATTAAATAAACATTTTCTAGAACAATTCCTAGCTGTGTTGTTAAAAATTATTGCACGTCATTACATTTTGCTTAATGATTGTACTGAAAGCACGCTATTCTATATTGAGCTTTATTAGAGCTTTATAATCACTTTAATGAATCTATTATGTTGAAGGGATCCCGGGCTTTTGTTTAATTTAAATGAATACCTTCATTGTGTTATAGCTGTATGTATGCTAATCTTTGCATAACCACGAGAAAGTTTTGCTCGTTTCAAATGAAAATTCATTGAAATAGAATAATAATAATAAAAAAAACCCGACTGCATAAAAGCTAACTAAAAAGATGAAAAGAAGTTGACGAAGGAATATAGTTATAGAAGGAATATTATGCAGTCGGAGTCATAAACATTACATTCTTGCCACGAGACGTATGTAAATGTATATGTCACTGACTGCATAATACTATATTCCTTCGTCAACTTGTTTTCATCTTTTTAGTTAGCTTTTATGCAGTCGGGTTTTTTATTTTTATAATATATTTTTTTATTTACAGCTTTTAAGTTTTTGCCAACTAGACATTTGAAGTAATATTAGTTGTATATGTTTTTGTGATCTCCTTTTTATTTTTTATTTTTCTCGAACACACAAATTGGCGCCTGAAAACTGCCATTTGAATTTTCAACTATTTTTGTATAGCCTATAATACTCACGTTATTAAGACGAATCTAACGACGTATGAATCATCAAAATCGGTCCACGCGTTTGGTTTCAAGAACGCTATATAGGAACAAACATACATACATACATACATAGAATGATAAACACATTACCCTCCTCTGCGTCGCGCAGTCGGGTAAAAAAGAAGGATAGGAAAGAATCCTCCGTCTCTTACAGGACCATGTTTGCTATAAGCATTAGTAACGTTGGGAGCAAAAATATAAAAAAATCGCGACAAGATCCGAAAAGATATCGTTTTGTTCAGAATATCAAGTATTTGTGAAAATCTATGAAAGTATTAGCATGGAAAAGACTAAAAATTTCCTTCAATAACAAGAAAACATAAACAATACTACATCAACTTAAAGCCAAGATCGTGGGTATAGTAAATGATGATCATGTGGTCTAAAACCAGTTCATATAAAGAGAACTAAGAGAAAAGAGGTTGTGTATGTTTAGAAACTGTTATAAATTAAAATCGTAAATTCTATGCTTGCGTGAGGTAAGTATAAGTAATGTATGTAGATGCAAACATTTATAATAAATCTTGAGGAGATCTTTTGTATTAAATAAAAATGCCTTTACTAAAATATTTTTTATTGGACACCATTATTTTACATTAAATAACAGAACTAAATTATAGTAGAAACAGCACAATGGGCAGCCTTATTGCTAAAAGATCGATCTCTTCCATCCTCCAGGCAACCTTTGGGCAGAGAGAAATAAAGAGATAGCTAGGTACAATCAATCTTAAGGAGATTTTACAAATGAAACCATACATAGACAAACAAATATACAAAATTTATATATCTATACACATAATCAAATTCTAACTGAGTCGAAACTGTACATTAAATATTTTTTGGAAAATCTTATTAAAATAGTCATTATTATCGATACAGCGGCCGAATGTATAGTTTTTAGAATTTTTGTCTGTCTGTTTGGGAACGCATCACGAGATAAGCACTGGATAGATTTTGATGAAATTTAATACGATGATAGCTGGTTATCCTGGTCAACATATAAAATACTTTTTTACTACGGGAAAATATCTCATCTTTGAGAAATCTATACTAACCGTTAAAACATATCTAAAGACAAATGAGTCACTAGTATAGTATATAAGTTATTTTTTTATTCTCCTCCTATCAAAATTCAAACAGAACATTATATAAAGTTTGTATATAAAAACTTCTTTATACTTTCCCTATACAATGTTTATCTACTTTAAAATTCTTTAAAAAGAATATCACTAGAGGTTTTACTTCAATTAACACCGTGTACCGATACAAAGCGCAGTTTGTCAAAGTCAACAAAATAAAAAGTTTGCTTGTAATCCCCTACTACGGTTTACATTTTCGACACCATCTCTCTAGCGTAAGCGTGAGCAATAATTTTAATTATTTATTGAAAGAAACTGTTTTTTAATAAAATGTACAAAAATACAAAAATTTATTAATATTTGACTATATTTTACTACTACAGTAATACGTTGTGTGAGTGCTGCTTTTTAATTGGAAACTTTGAATATTAAAAATTATAAAAAATAAAAACCGATTTCAAAAAAGCACTAAACAGCAAAAAATTATTGATTAATAGTTTTAAATTGATTAAATGAAAACTACCAATTAGTTATTTTTTTACTTTTTAGCGCTTTTTTAAAGTCGATTTTGATTTTTTTTAAGTTTTTATTTTTCATTTTTAGTGTAGACATAGTATCTAATAGCAAGAGGAAAGTATTTTTAAAAATTCAGTAGATGAAAAATAAATCATTCCCTATTTTCTACACTCAGGGGTGGATTTTTTCTTTTATATTTAAATCATTGTTTTTAAAACATCTAGTACTATTCGACAGCGTGTATCGAATATATATTATGAGTAGTACTAAACTATAGTGTAGTTTATGACAATGGTACATATAAAGATTTAATTCGAATGGAAAGATTTCTCTTATTTCCTCGAAGACTCAGTTCAGCTTGATTAATGGTCGCTATGAGATAAAAAACTACTGTGCCACCAAAAAGAATCCACGCTAGTTTCAATTTGGCATCGTTAGTTTCTTTATCTATTTGATTTCTCATTTCCTTCATTTTATGAGATGCTTTAATTAATTTGTTTGGAACATATTGACTCTATAATTATGAATGATTTCTTAAATAAATTATAAAAAAAAAACAAGGACAAAATTCGAGTGCACATACCTAAATATTTATTGTATGCGTAATAATATAATGTCTTTGTGAATTATGATTCAATTTTGCTTCCCTATATGTATACTAGGAGGCAGTGGTAGCCCAGTAAAGCGAGGAAAGCAGGTTCACATCTCGGCTTTTGCAGCTCTGATATTTTCATGCGCGAATCATTTTCGACATAATTACAATTTGTATTACAGTAAAGAAAAACATTGTAAGGAAACGTATAAGTCTGGGAAAACCCAGTAATTTTTGGAAAGACACGTGAAGCCCACCAACCTCTACGTAGCCAGAATGGTGGACTATGGCCTGATCCAGCAATGAGACGTTTAATAGGGCTGAATACAATGTATACTAGCAACTTAATCTTGCTTCGTTCTGGTGCCTTTTTAGGTGTCAACAGTAGCCTACTTTATTACTTTAGGTCAAGATTTTTCTGTTTACTACATTTCATTCAAAATTATTCCGCCGTTAGAATTTATCCATCCATCTAGCGTGACGAATTAACAAACAAACACATACAGGTATATACATAATATAAACGTTCACTTTCATAATAGTAGTGCAATTTCATTAAAAAAATCAATGTTTAAAAGTGGAATTATAACTTCAAAATGATATTGAAGTCAATGCACATTTTTAGTAAAAAATATATTATAAAAACAAAAAAACCCGAATGAAAAGAAGTTCACCAAGGAATATAGTATTATGCAGTCGGAGATATACACGTCTTATCCTTGCCGCGAGATGTACATACTCGTATGTTGTGTGTACTCGTACGTATAGCTAGTTATCCGGGTCAAAATATAGGATACTTTTTACTGCGAGAAAATATCTGATCTCCGAGAAATCTATACTAAACGTTAAAACGTACTTAGGGACACACCCGAGCGGAGCGTGGATGAGTCACTAGTACAGTATTAAGATAGCTTATATCGGTACGGTAACACAATATTTTATTTAAATTAAATGTATAGTGCTAGTAGCTTTTCGTTTATAGAGTACGCAAAAAAATTAAATCTTTTTGCCTATCCCTTGCAACGAGTAATTACATCCTTGATTTCAAAATAAAGAAAAAATGCTTCAAATGAGACCCATTGAAATGGAATCCACCATCAAGCTAATTGTCTACAGAAAATCCTGAACGGAAATGTTCATTACGTTCAGTTTAGTAGTAAATAGAGACTGCTATTTTGTATAAGATGTAATTTGCAGGTAAGAATGAGATTATACAGGTTTTTATATGGAAATGTCGAAAGTAGTTCAAGGATTTTATTTTTATTATTATATTCTTACTGTAGTTCGTATATTGAGTTTCATATTCACATTAAAGATAATTTATTCTGGAAACCGTTATATGAATGTTATATGTTATCTGAACCCGATAATATGTATTCAGCCCTTTTTATCGTCCCACTGCTGAGCACAGGCTTCCATTCAATACGAGTTACGCCATAGTCCACCACGCTGGCCAAGTGCGGGTTGACGGATTTCACATGTCTTTCGAAAACTTGTTAGATTTTCTCATGCAGATTTCCTCACGATGTTTTCGTTCACCGTAAGACAAGTGGTAATCATGTTTGAAATGATTCGCACATGAAAATATCAGAGGACGTGGTATTTCAACCCGTTTCACTAGGTTTCCTAAGCAAGCCCGTTACCCCTGGGCTGCCACTGCCTTACATAAGTAAATAAAATAATAAATTAAATTAAACACAAAAAATATTATAGACTTATAAATGACTTAAAATTTCTTATAAAATTATGATATAAAATGACATATAAGCTATGAGACGATGGGGTTTTGCAAATGGAGTATTTATGGTAGTTGTACTTATGGTATTTTCATTCATCTCACGAGAAAAGGAGCGTGTACAAAAATAATAACAAGGATAGCTAATACTTGAGGCAAACTAGCTGTATAAAGTAACATTCTATTCTACTGCCCTTTTCAAAGAAGTAACGTGAATTCAAGGGAGTAATGAATTGTTGTAAAAACTTTCGATGTTTCCTACTCCTCGTCAGTTCCTCCGCCTTTAAAGAATTATCTCCCATAATAAGTATCTAATTTCTTTCAAGAAGAGGAATATTTGTGTTTTTTTATCATTATCTTATTTTTTTTTATCTAACCTCTTGTAAAAACGAGCCAAGTTTGAAATGAACTAGTGTTAGGTGTTCCACTAAACTAGCAACTCACCCTCGCTTCGCTCGGGTTCGTCGTTAGGTACGTTTTACATAGATATTTAAAACAGTTATTTGCCAGCGTAAGCCATATAAATTATCATTATTTTTTTATTTTTCTGATGTTTTAATATTTATTATCCTATTCCGGACTAAGAGAAATCCAAAAAATCAAATATCATAAAAATTGAGTTATAAATCGAGTAATTAACAGGACTTTGTTTTATTAATAATATAAAAATATTTAATGTACAGATTCGACTCAGAATTTCATTAGGTATATGTATATGGAAGTATTATTAGCATTTAGTCAATATTATTTCATATACAAGAAACAAAGTCCTAATACCCTCCTCCTAAATACTAAAATCAGAAAAACAAAAAAAATGTTGCATTGTGCAGTATAGCAGTATTTATCATCGCTATTTTTCCCCAGTCTAATAAAGTTCATTCAATATTTCAAATGCCAGCTTTTTTACTATCGAAGGCTGTATTTTCGGTGGGAATTCTCACTCGCTCTCTGAACTAAAAAATTAATACACCAGCCGCATACGTTACCTCCGAAAATGTGGCGTGTTGGCACAAAAAATAAGCAAGCAGAGTGTGAGGAAACGGGGCTTAAGTAATTTTGAGCACGTTGTGTCCCCTTGTTAAAGAGAAAAATAAACAACTAATGAAAATGTTTTACACGCGTTTTGCATTCTAGTGTAGTGTAAGAGATTCACTCAAACGTTTTGCATTTTTGAAGAGACACGTCCATTTATTTAGTAGATTTTGTTTTGTTGTTGATGTTTTTATTAAAAGCCTTTAGGGTTTGTTTGTTTGTATTCTAAAAAGCTTATATTCTAGTATACTAAGGAGAAATATTCTTGAAAGATTAATTTGAAATCTATACTAATGTTATATACACGGAAGAAACTCTGTCTGAATGGTTTTCAGCGACATCTCAATTTTCACGGCTAAATATTTGACATGCTTTTAAAAGACATATATACCACAAGTGTATATAAATTATTTGATACATTTCTATACAAAACGATAATACTCAATAGTAAATTAAGGAAAACGCTTCACTAGATAAGTGGAGTAGACCTAAAGCGGTTTTGGTAAGACCTTAAAAGGGCCTAAAAGGGGAACCACGTGAAGCGGATTCAAATCTCGGTCTCCCACCTCTGATAATATCAAGTGTGAATCATTTCTAACATGATTAATTGTATTATGGTGAAGGAAAACATCGCAAGGAAATGTACACGTCGGAGAAAACCTAGCCAGTTTTCGAACTGCAATGTAGTCTGCCAGCCCGCACTTGACTAGCGTGGTGAACTATAAGCCTGATCTCCCTTGAATTGAAAATAGGCTCGTTCTCAGCCCGTTAAGAAGGACTGCATACAAAAAAGGGTTTGGAGCTATTTATAAGTATAATCATAATTAGGCCAGGAAAACATTATATCAAACAGCAATATGACCAAATTACGGTTTATAATTTTTGCTTCGTGTGAAACCGAATTGACCATGTCTATTTCAGTGACTAGGTCACGATATTTGTTGTTAAAAAAATGTTTTTCAGAATTCACAATATAATTGATATGGGTATAAATTTTCAATATGGTGCGTCATGCTGACGGAAGTACGCCGGAAGGAAACGTTGGAATCACGTGAACTTTTAATGAAAATTCTTTATTAAATTTTTATTCAAGATAAATCTGTCGATCTGTGAAAGCTGTACAATTTCTCATAAATTGTTTTAATTAAGTTTCATGAAACAATTAATATCTGTAGAACTACTAACAGACTCATGCCACATAACGATATTTTAAAATAAAATCGTACTCAATTTCTTATAAATGGATAAAATTAAATAATAAAGAACACTTATTTCATATATATATACGGCTTCTATATAATATAATTATCATTCAATAATTATTAAGAAAACTTTAACAGTAAATTTTTTATCTAAAAATATATGCGGACTTTAAAATATACAAGCAGTAATTTCATCACTAAGAGTGAAAATTTTACTTGGTTGGATCACAAATAAATATGTGATCAACTGTGTTTTTAACTGCCTCTATGGGGTGCTAGCTAGCATGTACGCACATTCGGAGGTTTGAGTCCCGGGTTAGGCCAAATCTAATTCTTGTGCCTTTCTGTTATGAAAGTCCCAGAAAAACCTGGAGTTGAAACTAAAAACTCCATATTTTCTTGTTTTTCTTCTTTCTTTTTTTTATTTTCCGGAGTTGGCAATTTGGCAGTATTTCTCTCTCGTACTGCGGATAGCAAGTAAAGCCATCGGTCCTGCGCCTGATCTCACATCGGTCGTATCGAAGTATCGTCCCATTGAAATGTGAGAGGATGTGTATTGGTGAATGCGCAATAACTCCTGCACTATAATGTTTTCTGCGCAGTTGCAAATCTCAGTAAGATTGGCCGCCATGACCGAAGTCAGTCATGAGGATATATACGACCATTTACGTATAACGTATTCATTATAAAAGATGGACTTAGACCAAAATGTACGAAGATACTAAAATATTAATTGTATACCAAATAGTTGATACACTACACATATATAACATTAAGGACTGGATTAAAAACATTCGTGCTCATCACACAAATGAATGCCCTTAGCGGGACTCGAACCCGCGACCACTGGCAGAGCAAGTAGGGTCACTACAAACTGAGTCAAACGTGTCGTCAGATAATATAATACAAGCAGATCCGGCCACGCGTTGTTGTGGGACACATGTGAAAGTCGTTAATTTTGCAATAAAAACTATCCTATCTTTTAAATTAAAACAAATCACTAATTTTGGAAAAAAATACGTTAAGATCGGATAAGCAGTTTTGGAGTTCATCCCGGACCATCGTGACACGAGAATTTTATATAATACGATATACCTATAATACAAGTTATTTATTCTATCCCATGATATTTCCTAGCTTTATATTCAAATGCAGTACATAATTTTATTAAGGACACTGATATATAAGACATGAAGAAATTTATTATTATTTGTTATGATAAATTAAGGATGATACCTATTTAATGAGTAAACGTTTATTATTTAAGCGTACTTCTACGAAGTAATGAAACAGTCTTAGAATTTCATTTTACTAAGACGCCTTATAACGTTGGTTGTTTACTCTAAGAATAATAGAAATATAAATATTTAGAAGAGCTTTTATAGTAAATATTGTCTATTAAAGCGTATGAGAATTTCAAATGAGCTTTATAATTCATATAATTTATGATATTACTAGCAGAAACCGCGGCTGCGCTCGCGTTCAATCTACAAAAAATACTCTTTAGCTTATGTTATAAGGCTCTTTGGCTATACTATATACTATACTCTTTGGCTTTTTGCCCCTATAGCGGGACTTAAAGGACCACTAGAATCGCCTCTCTAAATCTTCGATATCTAGCGAATAATCATAAACTCATCATATTCTTTAGTAATTATGTTTAAAGGAAGAACTACGCTACCCATTGGTATTTAAATCTTTTCCAGAATTCTTATAGTTAAATAGTTACGAGGCAATATTGCTAAATTGGACCTTTCGGCCCCGCTCTACCCTACTGCTACCAATCTAGATTGGACGATAAATTAAATGAACCATAAAAACTAGTATCGAGGCAATATTTATTTACTTTATCTTATTACAATACCTTTATTTAGGTTATTTAAATTAAATTATTCCTAGAGTAGGTATTGAATTGAATCTGCGACATCCTAACCAGTTTACGTACCACTGAGCTATATGATTGCTAATATTACATGCACTATATAGTAGAAATCTATATCTTAACATGGCATTTCCCAGAATCCAGTATTGCATACCGTTTGTGTATTTAATTAATAATATGTGAGATTGATTATTACTGATAAGACAGTTATTGGTGGTATCTGCTCGAAACAGGAACTAACATTCTGTTCATATTACATATAATAAAATTGTAAATAAGCCGAATATGTATATTCAATATTTTTTGGAAAATCTTATTGAAATAGTTATTATTATCGAAACAGAGGCCAAATCTGTAGGTTTTAGAATTTTTGTCTGTCTATCTGTCTGGGAACGCATCACGAGTAAACCACTGGACAGATTTTGATCAAATTTGGTGTGATGTAGCTGGTAATCCAAGTCATTATGTAGGATACTTTTTACTGCGGAAAAATATCTCATATCTGAGAAATCTATACTAACCGTCAAAATGTATATATTTTTTTATTAAAATAAGAGTTTTGACTCTTTTTCTTATTATACATTTGATAGTAATTTAAACTGAACTGAACTTACATTAATTATTCTAGTATATTATAATACTACAAATAAAGTAATTTCAACCTAAACACAAAGTTTATATACTTACAAATAATGTTTTTCGGTTGTCATAATTAAAAATGTAGCTCAACAAAACCAGCGTAAAAAGCTAGTAGTAGGATATAACTTGGTTAGTCCACTCGTCGTGAGTTCATCGTTTTAGGGAAAACACTTGCACACCTGATCTGAAAGCTAAGGAACGATGATGTGAAAACTTGAAGTAGAAACATCTCTCATATTCCTTAGAATATAATATTAGTTACCCAACTACGGAGGGTTATAATATCATGAAGATATGTATGTATGTATGTATATATATTAAACTGTTCCTACCAGCTACTAATCATAATTTTACAAATGAGTTCGTTCTGTATGTCATAGGTATTACCTGATTCTGTAATATTCCGAGACAGTAATTTTAGCGATATACATCTATACCTATTTCTATACATATAATAAAATTCTAACTGAGTCGATCCGTAAATTAAATATTTTTTGAAATATAATATTGAAATAGTTATTATTATAGATACGGAGGCCGAATCTATAGTTTTTAGAATTTTTGTCTGTCTATCTGTCTATTTATCTGACACTGGACAGATTTTCATGAAATTTGGTATGATGGCTATATATAGGATACTCGAGTCAATATATAGCATACTTTTTACTGCAGGAAAATATCTCATCTCTGAGAAATCTATACTAACCATTAAAATGTTCTTAAGAACGAACTCGAGTAGCGCGAGGGTGAGTCGTTAGTAATTCTATAAAGCTATAAATCATATATTTATAAAATAGGATTCCCATGTGAAATTTCATACAAATGTATAGGAAAAGTTTAAAAAAGTATGTATTTAAAATAATATTTTTTAATTAAATAGAATCACACTAGATCGTGGAGTATACTTAACGGGGATATTCCCCTTGAAAAAACGCGCCAAGTATACTACCACAAGTGGTGCGGAAGTTTGTGCATTTTGCATATTAAGTCGAACACGACTTCTTCAACTCAGTAATGGTAATGGTAATGGTAATTAAATCCGCAATAAAAAAAAAACCAAAAAGATAGTTTTATTTAAAATACTAGCGACTCACGCTCGCTTTGCTCTCGTTCGTTCCTAGGTGTGTTTATACGCTTAGTATAAAATAATACTAAGCGTATAGGTAATATCCTTTACTTGAGAAATGATTCCCTATACAAACTTTCATCGCCCTTTTCACCCCCTTAAGAGATGATTTCCGGGATAAAAATCTATCTATTCAATCTATCGAACTATCTCCATATCAAATATCATCTAAATCGGTTCAGCGGATTAAGCGTGAAAATGTAACACAAAAACAGACAGACAGACAGACAAAGTTACTTTCGCATTTATATATTAGTATGGATTATATCTAACTATTACTGAATAACTAGTTACAAGTTATACTTTGCAATTTATTTCTAAGTCGTAATTACTTCATTTAGATTAAGTTTCAAATTTCCAATTTCAAAACAATTGACACGAGAGCGCTCCATTGAAGTATTACTTAGCAGATAGCTTTATTAACCCGTAACGTCGTATTAACGGAGTAAAGTCACTTTGGTCTCCGATAATCTAAGTGTTAAAAGACAACGAAATATGAGGAAATTAGAGTTTGGATCTACTGGAAAAAATATCGGGATTGTTATTTTTAGAAGGTTCTAGCGACTTACCGTCGCTCCGCTTGGTTTCGTCCCTACTTACGTTTTAACGTTTTGTATAGATTTCTTAGAGATGAGACATTTTCCCGCAATAAAAAGCATCATATATGTTGACCCGAATAATCAGCTATCATCACACCAAATTTCATCAAAATCTCTCCAATGGTTTTTCCGTGATGCAGCCACAGAGAGACAGACAGGTAAACAAATTTTCTAAAAACTATAGATTCGGCCTCTGTATCAATAATAATGACTATTTTAATAAGATTTGCCAAAATAATATTTATTTTCTCTGTATATTAGATTCCACTCAGTTAGAATTTTATTATTAGTTTTTTAATTCAAACTATTCAAGAATTCATATCTGTATATAATAGAGCTGTAACTGAAGAATATATTTAAAGTTTTACTTTCTTATGTCGAAAATAAGATTTTCGAAAAAGTATTTAATGTACAGATTCGACTTAGTTAGAATTTTATTGTATTATATGTATAGATTATAGATTTTTTATAACTTTTGTTATATAAATCCAATTAAAACTAAGAAAGTCTAGAAATATTCCCACTAATTGAATTCCGTGTAAGCGAAAATACCAAACATTCATCCTGTAATGAATAATACGCTATTTACTTCGTACCGAAACCTGAGCCTAATTGTTACCTGTACTCATTTGTATTCTTTACACTTTAAAACGACCTTATTCCATGAGGAATAAGGTGCAATTTCCATTGATATATATTGTTATGCAGACCGTACCAACCTTTATCAGTCTTACTCAGCAACGTGTTATTTGTTCTGGCAATGTAATGGTGTATGATTTATCATCTTAATACAGGCCTTCTAATTCACTTAGCTAATGTGGCTCAGTGGTTAGATGAAAGCTTCTGTTCTGAAAAGATTGTAGTTCACTTCTAATTTTTGCATCAACATGAAATACTGTAAGAGTGCGAGATCCAGATAACAATACACTATATTTTTTTATTTATTTACAATAAAAATACATATAAACTTATTTATATATACATACAAAACAAATGTACATTTAATTATTACTGTACAAGTCATGTCAAGTGGAACAGTGGCAAGAATGCTGGCCGCATTCCCCTAGTGAATGGCAAAGCCAATTCTTTGGATGAAAAATGGGCCATCTCTCTTGTTACCAGTAGAAGCGATAAGATGAGGTGTTATATCTAGCAGTGGATGTGGAGTCCGACTGGATGATGGACCCCCTTATCTATTTCTGCCGCCAAGCAACAATGATTGCATTGTTGTGTTCCGGTTTGAAGGATAAGGTAGCCAGCGCAATTACAGGCAAGAGGCATATCATCTTAGTCCTCACAGTGATAACATACCGGCGGTTCTGCAGTTTTGTTACATTAAACTTAAGTGCATGAATCGTAGGTGTTATGGGCGCTTTCCATCAGGTGGACTGTCTGCTCGTTTATCACTGAGTACCATAAAAAAAAACCTACCCCCCGAGGGTCCGTGGACCCCACTTTAAGAAACCCTGATCTATAGTGTTTTCAATGGTTTGTAGTAAAATCTTCGAATTTTGGCTAATTTGATTTGTTTTAGACGAGTCTCATGTATTTAGAGTTGAAATATTAAGTTACAATATGATTTTTTTATTATCTCATTATAATTAGTATATATCAATAATTAATTTCATACAATATATATAATATTAAAAATTTAAAATAAACCGAAATATCTAAGGCTTAATAAATATTCAGGTAAGTACATACTATCGTAATGAATTAGCACCATGCTTGTAGATACGCAACACAAGTTTCTATAATATCAGTCCTATTTGGATATGAATAAGGTGCATAATATGTGGTACACTGTACTTTGTAGTTTAGTTCAAAACTGTCTCCAAGTATAAGCCTGACTTAAAAGGGAGTAGCAACTTGAAATAATACACTCTCAAAAGTTTGTCCCTCCCTCGAAGTTTAAATACAACAATCCTCTAGTAAGTCTACACTATTGTTACTTTTTTATATAAAACCAGAATAATTTAACGTGTTTTATCTGACTGTATCAAAAAAAATATATTTTCCAAATATACATACAATATTATGTGTATTAAAATATTTATTATTAAGTTCTCGTTCTGGGATCGGAAATTAAAATACGTCTTTTGTAATATAGATGTTTTATTGCTTTTGGTTCACTACAGACACTCGCGGTAATTTACGGTTAAATGGTCTTGTCGTTGTCATTCATTCATTAGAATGAAATTGCTTGCTTTAGATATGCCATTTTTAAATATTATATTTTTGGTGTAAACCGTTACACACTGTCCACTACGCGACATTATTATATTTGTTTTTTCTATCCTCGCTCTGTAGGGTAAAAGAAAAGACAAAATGCCTTCTATTTTATTATATGGTACGCCATTGAAACGAGTGTATTCATTCAAATATCTAGGTCATTATTTGACTCCCGGACTCAAAGACGATGACGACTTGGAGAGGAAGCGAAGGGCGTTGTTGGTTAGAGCGAATATGCTAGCTCGCAGGTTTGCACGTTGTACAAAAAAAGTTAAAATCACTCTCTTTAGAGCATAATGGGCCAGATATACTCAAAAATCCTATAGCGCTCTTCGTGTCCAGTATAATATTGCATTTAGAGTGCTGTTGGGATTGCCCCGTTTTTGTAGTGCATCAACTATGTTTGCCGAGGCTAGGGTGGACTGATTTTACACAACAATGCGTAAGCGATGTGCGTCTCTGGTGCGTAGGATTCGGACCAGCTCCAACAGCATTCTTAATATGATTGCGAAGAGATTTGACTGTTTGTACATGAACCACTGTTGCGCTATATCCCACGGGAAGCCATCAGTGAGTCATGTGCACGGTCAAATACATAAATCGTAATTCATTATTTATTATAAAATTACATTTACTAACATTAGAATAAGTAATTTCCTATGTAAACTAACAATAATGAGTCATTGATACTTGAAATAAATGAATTTATTATTATTATAATTGTAGCCGAAATGGCTTAATAAAATTCTTCGTATTAGAAGAGGAAATGATATATAGTAGAAAGAAATTTAAACATGACGTCTGTGAACCAAAAAACATTATTCATTATTTTATTGTAAGGAAAAATTAAAGACACTTTTCTTTATTCTCTGCTTTTCTTCAAGGCTCAGAATATGTGTATTAGTTTGTCTGTCACTTTGTAAAATCATATCGGAAGTAAAATAGCCCAAATATATTATTTCTAGTCTCCAGTTTTTAACTAATTTTGTTAAAATTTCACGTCGACCTGTCGTTGTGACCTGTTCGCTGCGTGAAAGAACGATAACCTCAGGAAGCAAAAAACGAAAAAACTAAAATAAAATAAGAATTATGTAAAATAAATTTGAAATAAAAGTTTAAAAATATTACATATTATTACTTTTTCCTACAATATCATAGTTATGGAAAATACTAAACACATCAACACACAACACCATCTAGTTCCATGGTAAGCTACGAGGCTTGTGTTATGGATACCATATAGTTGATACACTACACATATATAACTTTTAATACATACATATTATAAATATAAACACCCATGACTGGAGTACAAACATTCGTGCTCATCACACAAATGAATACCCCCAGCGGGACTCGAACCCGCTGGCACAGCAAGTAGGCTCACTGCAAACTGAGCCAAATGTGTCGTCAATAATACTAATGCTATATTGTTATTAAAGCTGTCACTGATATTTTTATACGAGCAAAAACTCAATACATTTTTATGTGGTACCAAAATATTAAATTTCATCGACAAAGTTGCCAACCTTTCAATCGAACGATATCCTCGAAACGAATGATCTGATACGTATTGATACTAAAATCAATGTTCTGCAAATAAACTCATATTTTATAATATTATCTATACTTATATTATAAATGTGAAAGTTTATGAGTATGGATGTATGGATGTTTGTTATTCTTTCACGCCAGAACGGCTAAACGGATCTGGATGAAATTTGGCAAAAAGATAGATTAAAGTCTGGAACAACATACAGGCTTACCCCCGAAAAATGTACGGTTATTCTCGTGGAATAGGTTTGTTTTTGTTTTCCTAGTTGTTTTTGCTAGTACTGAATATTTTTGAAGTGAAACTTCTTTAGAATCATTGTGATTTAAAACTCGATGAAACGAAAATGCTTCACGAAAAAGAGACAAACACCTAAGTATACAGGATTCAACCGGCGAGAAAATGAGATAGAATACATTACACAGGAAAGGAAAAATAATAAAAATAATACTGAATATAATATGTTAAATAAAATGTAAAATAACTTTTAAACTTGGTAAATAAATTATTAAAAAAAAACCTTACAATTACCCTACTCCTGATACTCTCTATTCATCTCATTCTCTGGTAGGTTACTTTTCTAAAGTTTCACTTCTACCGTGTGAGAATTGCACACACACACAACACACTTTTTTAACTTATTTTAATATAAAAAAAAAAAAAAATGTATAAGTTTTAGACAATATAATTATTTACAAGAAGAACTATAGTTACAAAGTAAAAGACAAAGAAAGATTAAAAAAAATAACGATCGACATTTTACTTTGAATGAGAATCGAATCTGACACTTCTGTTTTAAAACAACCACAGCGTTATTCTACACCAATTTCTTTCTTACAAAAACGTTGTTTTTCAAAATCCAGTAACTCAATTTTAGTCATGTGCAGAATAAAAGAACTGAAACGCCATTTGATTTATATTCCAATATGAGCAGATCTCACAGTAAAAACTTAGTTTGCAAGATTTGCTATCTAAGCTCTTGTGTTTTATACGGTTTTTCGATGAAATAGTTTCTAATTTAAATGTACAATGAAAGTATATGATAATCAAACTTCTATTACAAAAAGTTTGTATGTATGTTTGTTTGTTACATTTTGACGTTGTTTAGTATACACATAGTATACTAAATTTTCTATATATACTTATAGTAGCACATAGGCCGCCATTAGTAAAATATGTCAAAATATTACGTAGCCAGTATATCCATATCCATTCTATAATATTGTAAATGTGAAAGTGTGTTTGTTTGTTTGTTTTTTTGTTCGTTCCTTCGTTTGCTTTCGTGTGTTTGTTTGTTTGTTTGTATTATTTTTATTTGTATGTCCTTTCACTTTCGGGACAAAGTGATGGATTGGCGTAATTTTTGTTGGTTGGAGAGCTGGAGAGTGGCTATGCCATTCTTATGGAGTTTGATGAGAGGATGAGGATTATCTCATTACCCGAGGAAAACACGTTATACGCACGAAAACTCATCATCATCTATTCTATATTAACCTTTAAAACGTACCTAGGGACGAACCCGAGCGAAGCGAGGGTGAGTTGCTACTAATAATATAAATACAGAAAGCGCTTAAAGACGCACGCGCGTGAAACGTGTTCAATTGGTTTTTACTTTTTGCTATCAGAATGTTTGACTCAAAGTAATAACTCTTAAATAAAAAAATAAAAAAACACCATATCTTAACACTAATTTAGTAAAGAGTTAAGTATCTTGTAGATTCTAGGTGACGCTGCAGCATAACCTAACCTAATGAGGTTAGGGTTACCATATCATTGCAACATCATTAAAGTGACGGCATGCCAAGTTTCAAATTGATTAAATCTGTGAAAGTTACGATTCGTTTTGTCGCCTAGAAAAAGCTGATAGTCTGCAAACGGCTGAACAAATTTTCTTTATTTATTGTTAAGAACAGTCTCGATCAAGTCATTCTCCAAACAAAAAAAAAACAACGTTAAAATCGGTACATCCGTTAAGTGCATACGATGCCACAGACAGATACACAGATACATACATAAACTGATACACACGTTAAACATAACTCCCCTATTTTTGCATGGGGTTAAAAACTATTTGTTCGGAACACACACAACATCACAGGTAGAATCCGTAATAAACGAGGCCATGTAAAATTCGAATTGAGAGTATTGATGGACCGGTTGGATATAACACTATATATTATGCTGCATTTATCCATTTTTATTTATATACTAGCGACTCACCCTCGCTTCGCTCGGGTTCATCCCTAGGTACATACGTTTTAACGGTAAGTACAATGTACAATATATAGGTATAGAAAAGTTATTAAGGTATTATAATAAGGTTATTAAGTTATTAAGGTATGTAGGTTATTTTCTATTTTTTTCTCTTTATTAAAACTTTCGGTGTACCTTAAAGGAACATACGAAAAAAAATACTGAATTGTTCGAGCGAGAATTTTATTATATGTATATAGATTTAATAACATCCTTCATTTACTTAGCTTACACTATAATTCAAGAAATATTTTTCACATTATACCAATTTGTCAAGGGAACTAGTCGGACTACTATAATATATGATAAAGTTTATATGTGTTTGTGTGTGCGTGTATTTGTTACATTTTATCGTTGCAACAGCTAGACTAAATATGGTGGAAATTTAGTTCAACATAGACTTTGAACCTAGAGAAACACATAGTTGACTGTTAGGCACTTAGGGACTAGCTAGCTAGCAATATTATTTTACAGTTGGCAACACATTCTTCACATCTAAACATATCTTAACACTTTTTATATATTCGCTTACTCGCACTCGCTAAGACAGTGTAATAAAATAATCCCCTTATTTCCAAACACGTCACGCGGGGATCTACTGAGATTACATTACATGAAATCTTATGGTAGCAATTTGTGTCGGATCACTTTGAGCTCGCATAAATAATTTGAAAATTTATAAGATTATCTAAGAAATTGCCTTCTGTTAATATTGACCATGATGCGAAGAAAATTCAAGGCTTTTTAAATTTAAGTAACTTATTATGGCTGCAAATTAGTTAAGTTCATGAAATCTTTTGCTTGAGACTTTTTTGATATACCTATCTTTATTTAAATTGTAACAACCTTATATGACAGAGTCCAATAGACGATTAGTGTTGTGACAACCGAACCGAGTACTTACTTCTGTGAAAAGTCGATAAAAATATCAACATTATCATTTTTTGGGTTCCGTACTCAAAGGGTAAAACGGGACCCTATTACTAAGACTTCGCTGTCCGTCCATCCGTCTGTCTGCCTGTCTATCCGTCTGTCACCAGGCTGTATGTCATGAACCGTGATAGTTAGATAGTTGAAATTTTCATAGATGATGTATTTTTGCTGCCGCTATAACAACAGATACAAAAAAACAGAATAAAATAAATATTTAAGGGGGCTCCCATACAACAAACGTGAGTTTTTGCTTGTTTTTGCTCCATATTGATAACGGCAACAGGTAGACGCTTGAAATATTCACAGAATATTTAGTTACATATTCACTTTAAAAATAAATAGTTAAATTAAAATAAAACAAATATTTAAGGGGGGCTCTCATACAACAGACACGATTTTTTGCCGTTTTTATAGATAATAATACGGAACCCTTCGTGCGCGAGTCCGAATTGCACTTGGCCGGTTTTTTCATATCGTATTGTTATAATTTTTTAAACAACCATAGATTTTCAACCTTTTATCTTACTTTTCAAATTTTTAAGGCTCTTTTAATCGACTGTGTCAGTCATACGTTGTTTTTGATATAGTAAAATAAATCTTTTTTAAAGTAAATAATAGGTAATATTGTGTAAACTTAACACGCTTGCATCTCAAGGGAAATAGCTTGAAGCTGAAGCTGCAAAGTTGTTGCGAAGTGAACACACCCAAGGGCACGTTTGTTTCATAATACAATCCATTAATTTCTCCTGGATATTGCATTTGTAAAATTTACTTCAGAAATGTGTTCTATATTTTGTTATATTAAAATTTTTAGTTAAGGTCCTGGACATAAAAAAAAAACAGTGAGTACAATGTATTCAGTGGTTTTTTAACGTCCCACTGTTGGGTACGGGCTTCCCTTCAATACGATGGGAATCAGGCCATAGTCCACCACGTTGGCCAAGTGCGAGTTGAGGAACTACACATGTCTTTTGAAAACTTACTAAGTTCTCCCAGACATGCAGGATGTATGTTGATAATAGATGTTTTCCTTCACCATAAGGCAAGTGATAATCATGTTGGAAATAATTCGCACATTAAAATCAGAGGTACGAAACCTGGCATGTGAACCCCTACCTACCACTGCCATTCGAGCGAGTACATTACTCATATTCAATTTATTGGTCTTACAGTGGCTAAGACTATGAAATGAAATGCTTTTTGATCTCAACAAAGCTAAAATAAATCTAGTAGTAACAAAATAAATATTATATTCTGAGATTCGGACACAAACTTAGTAATTCTACCTTTAAAAAGGGCAACAATTAATAATTTGCCTCGGTTGGGCAGCGTTCGTGAAGCCACGATACAATATCTATAATAGTCGCACAATATATTCTCGTCCCCAATACTACAGTACTGAAAACAAGTCTTCGATCAGTAGGTATGTGTTGTCAGTGATCGCATACGGAAATGAGAAGAGGTCAGTCAAGATGTGCTTCATAAGAAAGGTTACCTAAACAATAACGAAAAGGTAGGTATAGGACTATACTCTTAGTTCTAGTACGAGATCTAATTAAAAATAAGAAGATACACTGAAGGACAAAGGTTAGCAATATAACTTATATCTTCAAGATTTAAGAAAAGTATTTATTCCAAGTCTCATTTATTTATTCCATCGTGTATATTTCAAAAATGAGTTTACATACATTATATTCGCAAAGCAACAATAAACGCGATGACTTTCTATTATCGACATCGCCCGATCGCTTACATAATTTTTAGTTCGCTCATAGCGATATTAGTGTAGAAACATAGGTTGTTTAACAGATCAGAGATAAATGGCAACAGTCATTGCTATTTAGATCTTTTATGTACGTAGTACCTGGGCGACCGAGCTTAGCTCGGATTTTTGCCAAATGTATAATTTTCTTTTTAATTTAGTTTAAAAACAAAAAAAAAAGACTAAAAACCTGAATAAGTACAAAAAAATAGAAAAGTAAAGTAAAAGTAAAATCTTTGTATTCGACCGGGATCCGAACCCAGTCATCTGTGATAGTCAATCTTACCTTGGCCGCTTGACCACGATGCTTATTCCCGAGCATAAGAAATTATCGACCATATTTTGCGTGAAATAATCGCATGAAAACTCGAAAACGCGTTTTCCTACCCGTAAGACTAATCTAGATCCATTTTTTGCCCCCAAAAACCCCTTCAGCGAAATCATTAGAGTCGTTTAGTAGAAATAAATAAATATACAAGAATTGCTCTTTTAAATATATTAGATATAATTAAGAAGTCTAGTTATTGACATTGATGAAAGAAACTAAAATATTCTAGTCAAGGAGTATTCACGTCCGATAACTGTCTAAGTTTTACGACTGGAAATGCGGTAGAGGTAAATTTACTAGCAAGTGTTGAGAGATAGAGGTTCCGTTGGAGTTTCATGTCTAAATTTATAACTAATACTAGCGACACACATTCACTCGACTCAGGTTCCCCCCTTGATACATTTTAAAATTTAATATAGATTTTCAGAGATGAAATATTTTCCTGCAGTAAAAAGTATCCTATATGTTGGCCCGGATATCCAGCTATCATCATACCAAATTTCATCAAAGTCCCTCCAGTGGTTTTTCTATGATGCGGTACCAGACAGATAAA
This sequence comes from Argynnis bischoffii washingtonia, assembly GCA_033884665.1. Classification (NCBI taxonomy): domain Eukaryota; kingdom Metazoa; phylum Arthropoda; class Insecta; order Lepidoptera; family Nymphalidae; genus Argynnis; species Argynnis bischoffii. The sequence continues at coordinate 2,337,580 of CM066610.1, forward strand.
CATACAGACAAAAATTCTAAAAACTATAGATTCGGTCTCTGTATCGATAATAAAATATATTTAAATAAGATTTTCCAAAAAATATTTAAGGTACAGATTCGACTCAGTTAGAATTTTATTATACGTATAGATTACTATTGAATGTGTAGTAGTTTTCCAGTACTTCATTATATTAAGATACAGGCTTTTTTTGCCATCCATCACAATTTAACGTAATTTCTTTACTAAAAGATAAATTATTGATGATTGGCGAACGAATAAAAAAATCAATCGAGTATCTAGTATCGAGTATACTATATGTATGTATGGAAGGTTATAAATATGCAAGTAAATTTTTTATCTATACTTATATTATAAAGAGGAAAGATTTGTTTGTTAGTTTGCATCGAATAGGCTTCGAAACTACTGAACTGATTTAGATTAAATTTGATAAGAAAATAGTTTGCGACCCTGGGTAGGTTATAGGATAGTTATATCCTGTTGACTTTCTCAAGATTAGCTGAACAGTTGAATACGTAGTACTCCAAGTTACTTTGAAACAAGCGTCCATCAGATTCAAATATTTAAGTACCTAATAAAACATAATATTCAAGCAGAATTTACTTATATTCTTATAATATTTTAATGAGCGTATTATCTTATCATTAAAGTTTCCACATACTGTAACACATTTGCTGTTGAAGCATAGATATTTTAAGAATAGTTTCCACTAACAACTCACCCTCGCTCCGCTCAGGTTCGTCCCTACTTATGTTTTAACGTTTAGTATCGATTTCTCAGAGATAAGATACTTTTCCGCAGTAAAAAGTATCTTTATGTTGACCCGGATAACCAGCTTTCATCATACCAAATTTCATCAAAATCCCTCCAGTGGGTTTTTCGTGATGCGGTCACAGACACAGACAAAAATTCTAAAAAGTATAGATTCGGCCTCTGTTTCGATAATAATGACTAATTCAATAAGATTCTCAAAAAAATAGGCGTTTTATGTTGTCATTAAAGTTTCCACATACTGTAACACATTTGCTGTTGAAGCATAGATTATTAAGAATGTCCTCCAAGATGTTTCAAATTCATCAAAGTTACTAGAGGAAGTTTTGCTTTAATATACATAGTACAATGTATTTATTGACTTCGACAGTGCATTCAATTGAGTAGGTCATTATATCTTGCCGAGAGTTAAAAGTTATCTTTAGTGATTTAATTTTAATTATTTATCTAATACTAGCAGCTCTCTCTCGCTTCGCTCGGGTTTGCCCCTAGGTACATTTCAACGGTTATTATGAAAAAGATAGACCATATATTATTTATTCTGAGCTTAAAGCACTTAAATATATTATAAATATTAGTTTTACCATAATGTATTGAAGTCTGCCCAATTTGTACTGCTCCGCTTACTTAGATAGTACCATGATGATATTATATTATATAGCCTTCTTCAATAAACGGGTTATGTAATGCAAAAAATAATAATTAAATCGGATGAGTAATTCTTGAGATTAGTGCGTTCAAACAAATAAACAAAAAAAGTCTGCCTCTTTATAATATTATATCTATATATCTTTTGACGACACGGTTGGCTTAGTTTGTAGTGACCCTACTTGCTGTGCCAGCGGTCGCGGGTTCGAGTCCCGCTAGGTGCATCCATTTTTGTGATGAACACGAATGTTTGTACTACAGTCATAGGTGTTTATATTAATAATATGTATGTATTTAAAGTTATATATGTGTAGTGTATCAACTATCTGGTATCCATAACACAGGCCTCGTAGCTTACTATGGAACTAGATGGTGCTGTGTGTTAATGTCCCAACATATTTATTATTTATTTTATTAATATTAGTGTGGACTAGCAGCTCACCCTTGTGTGTGCTTAAAATATTTAGAAATGATTTAGAAACGCTTCGAGGACAAACATACATAACAAAAATTATTTATACATAATATAAATTCTAATGTTTGGTACCTAGTAACGCCAAAAAGGTTTTTCCACCAAAAAGGTAGTTTGTAGAAAAAAATATTAGTTCTTATACGCGACAGTTTCATAAAAGCTTCTGTAACTTATAAATAAGACTTAATCCTGATTTACTATTCGGACATGGCTTAGAATATTATTTTGAACTCTATTTTAGGGCAAAATAATTCAAGAAGGAAGATAAACTGTTGTAAGAATAAAAGACGTCATTATTGATATATTGATTTAAATTCTTTGTTATACAAAGCTGTTAGATAAAAAATTGGGATAAAAACACAATTACGAAAAATAATGACGACACGTTTGGCTCAGTTTGTTGTTGTGCCAGCTGCCAGACCCTATTTGCTATGCCAGCTGTCGCGGGTTCGAGTCCCGTTGGGGGTATTCATTTGTATGATGAGCACGAATATTTGTACTCCAGTCATGGGTGTTTATAACATGTAAATTGTATGTATTTAAAGTTATATATGTGTATCAACTATCTGGAATCTGTAACACAAGATTCGTAGCTTACTATGAAACTAGATGGTTCTGTGTATTAATGTTCCATTATATTTGTTTATTTTATTAATAATTTTATAAGTTTTATGTAAGCTATATACTAAAATAAATAAAACTATTGCACTTTACATACTCTCCGAGGCACGGGGGTAAGAGACTGCCAACTTTCCAACACCAGACGGTTGCTGAGGCTTTTTTAACAAAAATATTCATAACTTTTAGGCCCGACCCGGGATTCGAACCGAAGACCTCCGGATCAGCATGTATATACTAGCTCTTAGACGAGTGAAACAGAGCTTTATATACACCTGATGTCATTTTAGTTACACGAAAATATATCCCACACATATCCACTCATATCCCAGTAACATTAGATAAAAGCTTGTAAAAATTAACGTTAGCTCCACTTGTGCTCGAACTTCGAAGCTAACATCTGAGACGCTATTAAGTTTGGTACGAACTGTAATTATTGCTTTGTTACAAGTCATAGTTTTAATTATGTTTCGCCATTTTATCTACGTAACCTATTTTTGTTGACACTGACTTTTTTACAGATGTAAAGAAGATTTCTCTCAAGATCTTATCAGAATAAAGTGCTTTCTTAATCCGAATCTAACACTAAATTAGTTTAAATTAATAGATATATTGGGACATTAACACACAGCACCATTTAGTTCCATGTAAGCTACCAGGCTTGTATTATGGACACCAGATAGTTGATACACTACACATATTTAACTTTAAATACATACATATTATAAATATAAACACCCATGACTGGAGTACAAACATTCGTTCTCATCACACAATTAAACCACCAGCGGGACTCGAACCCCCGACCGTTGGCACAGCAAGTTAAACCACTACAAACTAAGCCAAACGTGTCCTCAAGAATGAATAAATCAATTCACAATGTATTTTTATATAAGTAATCATACAAACTACTTTAACTTACTTTTGTTTTATTTCGCTGAATTACTGAAAATTGTATTATTTTAACTCTAACAAAAAATAAATTGAATCTCAAAGCAATCTAAGATGTAGTAATTATCTACTGAATCAAAGTTTATATTAAAAATATTGGAACTTATTTGCTGTCAGGACCGTATGTGATGCCATAGACCTAGAAATTTTATAGAAATGACTTTTTAAGGAATTAAATTATATCTTCTACGTTTAATTCACGAATATTATATACATAGATATAAACAAAATGATGATAATTAATTCTCTCTTTATTCAGTTTTTGGTTACCATTAATATATTTTGTTTAGATCACGAAATCCCATTAATAATTTCAAATATTTGGGATATTACTAGAATGTACTTTAGAAAAATCTTTTTACTGTATATGTTTGTATGTATTCAGATCTTTTTAAGGTGCGAGACTCGGGATTTGAACACGCTTCACTCAGTTTCCCAAGTAAGTGCGTTACCACTGGGCTACCACTGCCATTTTTACCATATACATACGAATCGAATTACTGCGTCTTACAGAGTAACACTAAATATGACAGTCTGCTGGTGAATTAACGAATTGCTTTACTTGATTACATTCGGCTGTTAACTGAGTAGTTTGATGACTATATTATCTTTTGTTGGCATGCGAATTCAACCAGTCGACCAGGTGTTAGTGATAGATATCTTAAATCGCAGTGATTTTTACAACAAAATATTTAATCCTCGTCGTCTCAGCCCAAACATGTCCACTGCTGGACATAGGCTTTCCCCAAAGATTTCCATAACAACATGGTCATGTGCCATCCGCATCCAGTGGGCTCTAGCGACTTTGACCGAGTCGTCGGTCCACCTTGTGGGGAGCCTGCCTACGCTTCGCCTTCCAGTACGTGGCTGCCACTCGAGAACTTTGCGTCCTCAACGACCGTTCGTTCTGCGGGCAATGTGCCCCGCCCACTACCACTTGAGCTTGGATATTCTGCGGGCTAAGTAATAAATATTTAAAAATTAATATATAAATATTTAATATATAAATATTTAATACTTTCTTATATTTACGCGAATATTTGACATTTTAAACAAACAAAAATAAAATACGTCTTAAAAATTATTGTAAAAAAAAATATTTTTTAAATGAAAAATAAAAAAATAAAATTCTAAAAATCATATTGCGAAACTATTGAAAGTGCTTTACGTAAAATATCAGTATCACAAACTCGCCTGCGCAAAAATAAGGACGTTACCACATAAAAGAAAGTCACGTGTCTCGTGATACCAATAACTCTCAACTGAATAGTAAACGTCAGACGTGACTGGGCAATTTTAGACATTTCTGCATAATTTTTAGTCTGTCTGGAGTAGAGACCGACACATAATTGATGGATGGACGCGATTTGTTAAAGACTTAGTGGATGAACGTGTACTGTAAATGGAAATAGAAAGGAGTTTTAGTGGTTCTAATAAGTATTAAAATAAAAATTTAAATGTTGGTTTGTGCAACATTGTTAATCTTCGTCTCTTTGCTGATTGCTTTCTAAGTATAATCTGTAAGTAGTATTACTACAAAAGTTTTAGAAAGACGTAAAAACCGCTAACCTGCACTTGGCCAGCGTGGTGGGCTATGGCTTGATGGGGAAGCCTGTTACCCCCTTATGAATTTCGAAAAATAAATAAATAAATATGTCATTCTGTATCAACGTGAAAAGAGGCAAAAAAACAAACACATTTTAACATTTATAATACTATATTACTTTATAATATATTTTATAGGACACAAATAAATAAAAAAAAATACAAAACACATATATCCATGCAGTAGGTACGTTTTTTTAGATGTCGCTAAAACTATGGCACTGAAAGAATAATAAAACTATATCTATTAAAATATAATATTTAAAACTTCTTTATAACTTGGTAAAAATAGATGGTCTTTTATTGTTTTTCTAAAATCACTCTTTTCCGTTTGATCACGTACTTTAACCGCTACATTTCACGACAAACTTTACTATAACAGAAATAAAATCAACTTCTACAGACGACTTCGTATTGAATATCACGACTTCAGCAATTTCAATTGTGTTATCTAGAAGTTTCTATTCCTGCACTGAACGGGTTTCTTGAATAAAGGCACTTATCAAACAAACTTTGAAACGGTTGAAGATGCGCACAATGTTTGTAGGTGACAATATTTTGAATTAGTTACGTTCTGCTGAATACTTTATTTGGTTTTTGGATGCGATTGTTGTAAAAGTTTAAAAATATGACTTTGATAGTTTGTTGAAATGTTAGAATAGAAAAGCTTACCGTTGAACCGTTTTGAAGTTGTTATCTGCATATATAAATAAATATCGAGAGGTGTAGTGGGACAATTGGTAGGCACGAAGTTCCTTTCGATGTCTGCCCTTGGCTCATAAATTAGGCCTTAAAATTGTATTGTATCATATACATCAAGCAGCGTACATAGTAAATTGAAGCTCATCGAAGAAAGAACTGTACAGAGTGCAGTAAGTAATAAGACATAGAACCGTACATTTTCAGGGATGATATATAGCCTAAAGTCTTCCTCAGTTAACGGGCTATCTAATGCAAAAAGAATTTTCAAATTGGATTAGTAGTTCCTGAGATTAGCGCGTTTAACCAAACAAACAAACAAACTCTTCAGCTTTATAATATTAGTATAGATTAAAATATTCATCATTCATTCAAACATTGATGGGACACATCCAAGCAAAGCCAGACTAAGTCTCTAGTAGAACATAAAATTTACATCTTTATTCTTAAAATATGGGCATCTATTTCTTTCACACCACATAACGTTTCCTTGGTAACATCACGTTGTATCGCGACCCGAATAATTCAAAATGCCTTTGTTACTGGACATAAATAAGCATTTTAGCGCTACCGCATCGTCAATCCCGACACTATCATATAAGGCGGGATTTATCGCACCCCTTGATTACGATTTACATGACGCTACAAGGTACAAGTGAAAACAGGAAAAATTGTTTAATTCTGTATCCCAAAAGGAAAAAAAACGCTTTGGAGCTTCATTTATACTCGAAATATGAGTACAACTCTTTAAAACCCGAATAATGTAATATTGTCTTAACTATGATTGCTATTATCTGGATTTATTGTAGACAGATTTGTGTATGTATGTTTGTTACTCCTCCAAGCTGAAATGGCTATATCGATTCGGATGAAATTTAGTACACAGAGAGACTATAAATTGAAATAAGTTATAGTTATGTATATTTATATATAATAAGTTATAGTTATGTTATAAAGTTATATCTATACATATAATAAATGTCTAACTCAGCCGAATCTGTACATTAAATATTTTTTTGGAAAGTCTTTTTATCGATACAGAGGCCGAATCTATAATTTTTAGAAATTTTTCTGTCTCTCTATCTGTGACCGTATCACGGAAAAACCATTGGAGGGATTTTGTTGAAATTTGGTATGATGATAGCTGGTTATGCGGATATACATCAACATATAGGATACTCTTTACTGCGTGAAATATCTTATCTCTTGAGAAATCTATACTAAGCGTTAAAACGTACCTAGGGACGAACGCGAGCGTAGCGAGCATGAGTCGCTAGTTAATAATAAAAATGACCAATAGTTGCATAATATCGTAAATACCAAAAGACACCCCTATGTACTCGAGCGAAGCATGGTTAAGTCACTAGTGAAAAATTAATAGTTTCGCGCCTTCACTGTCGCTACTACATCTATACTTATACCAAACAACTGGCTTGATAAGGGAAGATATAAGAACGTTTTTATGTGAATCGCGACTTGAATGCCGCGCGATTTACGAGACATTTGTGCTGTATTTGTATCTTCTAACACAAATCGAATATTCAAAATTTAATAACATATTTAAATTCCTCAACATCGAGTAGAGTAATTAGTGGCAATACCACGTATTATTTTTTATCTTATTCTATGGAATTTAGATACAGATGGTTCTAATTTGAAGTGATCAAAGCTAATTAAATTATATATTCTATAAAAAAATATTACAAAGCCAAGCTGTCAGTATGGTAGTGGTAACGCGCTCGCTTGGGAAACCGAGTGAAGCAGGTTTAAATCCCGGGTCTCACACCTCTGATATTTTCATGTGCGAATCATTTCTAACATGATTACCTCTTGCCTTACGGTGAAGGAAAACACCGTGAGGAAACCTGCATGTCTTAGAGAACCTAGCAAGTTTTTGAAAGACATGTGAAGTCCGCTAACCCGCACTTGGCCAGCGTGCTGGAGTATGGCCTGATCCCCCTCATATCGAAGGGAGGCCCGTGCCCAGCAGTGGGACGTTAATAAGGGCTGAATACAAGCTGTCAGTAAAATTAAATACCGATGCCTTTCTCTATTTAGGAAAATTCCACAGGAACTAATTTCGCGAGAACGCCTCGGTAAAAATTCCCCCCGTCTATACAGTACGCGTGCCACGTCACTACACTTGATATAATTTTAATTAAACTTCGCCGAGAAATGTGAAACCCGCCGGTAGATTATGCTCGTTTTACATGGAGATGCTAATTTTTTATATTATTTAAGGTTCCGTATGACTAACGAAAAACACAACACATCATTTATACAAAGAAACATAATGTATGCCTATTTCAATCTATTTTAGTTATTTTTGTTAAAATTTGATATATAATATTATATAAGGTTATGTGAGATCTCCACATGGAGTGAACTTCAAGAGGAGGAAGCCTCGGGCAAAGTAGTCATTTGCCAAATTAATTCGTCCAATGGTCGCGTGTTAAGTAATATAATATACCAATTTATTAAAACATTTATATGTTTATTTTATTGGTTAAATGCGCAAATATTTGGAACTACCAATAAGATTTGAAAATTAAAAAATTATGTTTGTTCGCAGATTTTTTCGTCGTTTATAAACCGATTTTGATAATTCTTTTTTTGTTGGAAAGGAGATATCCCAAGAGTGGTACCATGATAAGGAAACCAGGGTTTGATGATGAGATCCTAGAGAAATCGAGGGGAACTTTAAAAAATTGTAGCGGCGACTAGTGCGTTTATTAACATTTTCATTAGGTATTTTAAAGCACTACTATTTAATGAAGGTCTGGAGTCGATCTGATGATGGACCCGAAAGACAGTCGAGGGAACTCCTCAACGATTTACAGTAATTACCTGGTGTTTGGGCTTGATTAATTTGTATTGATGATACGTCTACACTAAAAATGGAAAAATAAAAACTTTAAAAAAATAATCAAAACCGACTTCTAGGCACTGAAAAGTAAAAAATAACTAAACGGAGGTTTTCATTTAGAATAGATACTTAATCAGATTTTTTCGAAGTCGGTGCCAGCCAATATAAATCAAAGCACACCGACTTCAAAGAAGTCGTTTTTTTTTTTAAGTTTTTACTGAAATCATTTTTGTAAAATTGTGGGTATGCTGTCTGTAACAAGTACATAACGCCTTTGAGACGTCTAAAACCTTTGTCTATCCCGTGACCATGATTGCTGTAAAGCATTTGAAACGTCGGGAAACAAAAATCTAAATTAAACCGCAAAATATTCCGAAAAGATAGTTTCATTTAAAATGTCAAATATGATATACCTAACATTGTGCCGTAATTATTGTAAGAAAAGGAGACGGTTGGCAAATTCCTATAATTGCATTAGTGAAATTATAATTTCACGGGTTTTACTAAATACTAAATTTACCTGTGACAATACATAAATCATACAATCACATCTTGACAAACGTACGTATAGTGGTTGGCAGTGGTTGGATGCGTGGAACTGAAAATCAAGCTCAGTGGAGTGCCATGGGAGAGACCTATATCCAGCGGTGGACAAAATCAGACGATAATGATGTTGTCATACAATTAAAACACATCACCTTCCTTCAGTAACAGTCGGGTATTATCCGTCGGGTAACAATAATACTTTAAAAAGCTCAACAATTAGGCATTCCATTGGAAGTACAGGCGGTTATGATATAAACTTTTTAGTAGTATGTAATAAGCGGAATATGGAAATTCGTTGGCAAAGAGACACAGCGAAGTTTTTAATAGTTGGAACTGTCTGTTCATACAATTTGAGGACATTGTAGCGAAACGGGCGCGTAGCCAGATAAAAAGTTATTAGTTTATTTTTGTAATGTAATACCGTTCTGTCCGCTTCAAAATTTAAATTTTATACCGCTATATTTTTACCGTCAACGACTACGGTATTGCAGTGCATGTTTTAATACCACAGGTTCGTTTTTCGATCGAGGATTTTTGCTAGTTTTCAAACGTTTACCTTGTTCTAATTTAGCAAGTAATGATGAAAAAAATGTTACAGTTTTCTGGAATATCCAAAACTGTTATCTAATACTCTGTTAAGCTCTTTAGATAAGAGTGAAAAAAATGTTTTAAATATATTTTGAATTTGGTGTATTTTTTACATTAAAATATCAATCTAAACTTCTATAGAGAGAAAGTTTATATTTTTGTATGTTTGTAACGAATAAACTCAAAAAATAGTAAATTTTAGTCTTAAATTAACCATAGTATCTTTTGAAGTAAAACTTCTTCACGCACGCTTGACATGGGGAGTAAGCTGGTGAATGCGTTACGAAAAGTGTAATCGGACGAGGCGAACATTTGTTGTCATGGTAACCGTTGTTATTGTCTGACAAATGATATATAATATTATATCCTTAAATGATATTCTATAAATATATGATTGTAATATGCCTAATATGCGTTATTTTTAGTATTTCACCTATCCTAATTATTTAAATAAATTGAATTTTATAAAGAGTACCGATAACATACAGAAGTTTTACTTCTTGCGCGTGTACACGTTCATACACGCACTCTTTAATTTAAAAAAAATATATTATTGAACCCTTGTTACTGAAAACGAACTCCCTCTTGACTGACTTTATTAAATTACACACAGTGAAAGTAATTAGTAATAATTTACTTGTAGTAATCTACTTATTCATGCATAAATTTCTTACTAATCGAAACTCATTGAAACATTTTAGTCTTGGAACTCAGATAATTGTCTTATACAGAGTAGAAACAAAATCTTCATTATTCTTTACACAATAAGGTTGTTTTTGCTGTTTAGGGATAGGGTTTTGCTACTTAAGTTTTCGAAGTCACTTGCTAGGCTTTGATATTGGCTTATTACTTTTGCCGAAATAATGAACTTTCCGAAACAGATTGATGTGAACGTGTTATGAATTTAATAATTAAGTTTTACAAGTTAGTTTTATAGCGAGCTGAATTCAATATGTATAATATATGATTTACAACTTAAGTAAAGGTAAGATTAGATAGGTTTGTATGGCCTTGAAATTAAAATTTGTGCCATTTGTGCTTTATTCTTATCATATAAGCCCGCGTTCAATTTACAAAAAAAACTTTTTGGCTTTATGTTATACAGCGACTCACCCTCGTAAGGGAAGTACGTAGGAGGGTGAAAATATTTTGCGGCCTATTCTCATACCTACCAAATATACAAAAAAAAATCATCAAAATCGGTCGAGCCGTTTCGAAGGAGTGCGACCACAAACACCGTGACACGAGATATTTATATATTACAAGATTAGAGGTAGTAGTTATACTGAAGTAAACGTAAGAATTTTGACTTTGACTTTTAAAGTAATTGAGAATTGTTCTATTCTCATCAAAATTAAATGATTGATAAATATATTATGCAAAAGCTACCAAAATAAAAAGAATTTACAAGAAAAAAAAAAGTATGGTAAAAACGAAAGCAAAATAGGTCTAGGACATAGGTCTAGGATTAGACTAGAATAATTATTGTACATTCATAATATAGGTTGACACGTGATTACAACGTAATTAATTAAAATAATTTACACGTAAGAAGTTATACTTCTTTTTCGCTACAGTAGACATAACTAAACAATAAAAAAATTAAAATCCTTCAATACGAAACCAGGTTACCAAAAATTGTCAATGCACTTGTCGTTTTAGAGCAATGAAAACACCTGCCTGAGCAACACAAAATAAGGTTATCTGAGTACAAAAATGGTTATCGTCATTTTGCAGCATCCCAACACCCAAGCTACGAAACGTACGTTTATCAGAATTTACCAGAGTGTATCGTAAAATTACAAAATCCTGAAGATGTTTGAACAAGATTTAAAGAAATCTCTGGTTAAATAACAATTCTTAAGTGAAACTCGACTTGTACTTTGTAATATCTCCTTCACAGATGGCTAGTTTCAATGAGATTGGCCGATCTGACTGAAATCGGTCAGGAGTATTTAATTGTGTGTTTCTATGCACTGCATTATCATATCTTATCATTTATCTTAGTAAACCACATTACTTGTGTTTACACTGTCTATACAAATAAATAAAATTGAAATGTTTGTTTGTAATGTCAAAATAAAAGCTTTTTACTAAATGCATATAAAAATATATACGGTATACAGTGGTAACGCGCTCGCTTGGGAAACCGAGTGAAGCGGGTTCAAATCCCGGGTCTCGCACCTCTGATATTTTCATGTGCGAATCATTTCTAACATGATTACCACTTGCCTTACGGTGAAGGAAAACATCGTGAGGAAACCTGCATGTCTGAGAGAACCTTGCAAGTTTTCGAAAGACATGTGAAGTCCGCCAATCCGCACTTGGCCAGCGTGGTGGACTATGGCCTGATCCCCCTCGTATTGAAGGGAGGCCCGTGCCCAGCAGTGGGACGTTAAAAAGGGCTGAATACATACACCTATAAGAAAAATTCATTTTTTTTATTTTTATCTCTCTATCTGTTTGTTTCGGCTAATCTTAGAAACGGCTGGGTCAATTTTGTCAGGACTTTCACTGGCATATAGCTGATAAAAATAGAGCTGTAAGAAAAAGAATTAGAATTTTGAGCAAAAAATTAAAAACCATGAAATTGTGAACAAAATTCGCGTATACAGGTTCGTCCCTAGTGATACGAGGTAAGTCGCTAGTTAGATATAATACTAGTAATAAAACAATAGGACCATGAAAAGTCTTATGGAATCGTCTGTTATACAGATCAAAAGGTATATTTGGTACAACATACTTGGTTTGGTTGAATAAGTCATTTATTATGAGCAATTCTTGTAATAAAATTTTAGTGTATTTTAGAAATAGTTCTAACAATTTAGATCAAATTTTGTATTTACATAAGGTTTAACTTTTTCACTTTAGCTATGAAGATGTATTTTCTGATTATTTCTATCTTTTCCGAAAAAAAAACAACAAACAAACAACAAACAATTTTACTAAGATTTTTCAATTAAACTTCTAAAAAGCTGTTGATGACGGAATGGCAGTTCGGTTCAGAGTGATATTTCCTTTGGGGCTGTTTGAGCAAACTTGCCCTAAAACAAAACTAAAAAAGCCGTTTTTTCTATGGCTAATAATATCTATCGGCCAGTACTTGAATAGAAATTTTGTACCCCTTTTAGAAATATTTATTAATTTGCCTTTACCTGACCTGTAACTTGTAACTTCCCGTTACATCTAAAAGCTAAATGTCTAATAATAAAAGCTAAATATATATATAAAATCTTTTTACGGAAAGATATGAAATCGTCTCTGACATCTATGCAGTATATGTAACATACAGAACAATGCATGGCAAGGCAAGGCAAGGCATGTTAGGTGTTTACTGCGCTAAACGAAATTGAGTTATTAAACAATTATATAAAACTAGCGACTCATCTTCGCTTCGCTCGGGTTCGTCCCTAAGTTGATTCTCCATACAAAATTTCATCCATATTTTCACCCCTTTAAGGGATGATTTCCGGGATGAAAAGTATCCTATGTCCTGCCCAGGGTCTCAAACTATCTTCTTACCAAATTTCATCTAAATCGGTTTAGAAGATTACCCCCTACAACCTCACATACTCACAAATCCATAAACTCACAAATTGTACCTCTTTATAATATTAGTATAGATAATAAAAAATCAATTTGTATACATTCTCAATAGTATTGAGCAATAGAAAACGATTTAAGACGATATTTAATCTGTCAACCCTGCAAAGTAAAGTTAATACAGATAAAAAAAGGAGCTCATAATCATATTGTTTCCTTTCTAATTCCTTGGTTTTCAAACTTCATAACATTTTTATTCAAGCAGTATCAGTGCTCTGCAAAGCTGACGTAAAAATATTTGTACCCGCTGAGCCAATATTGTTTACTATTATAAACTCTATCTTTTTTTATGTTCTTTGTAAGTAAACATTAATAAAAAGAGTGTAATAAAATGAAATTAAAACTTAACTTTATTCGAATAGACTTATACAAGCACTTTTGGATCGTCAATTTAATTTAGAAAGAGTCAATATGAGTACTTAAGGAAGCTACCGCCGGCTCTAAAGGAATTTTTTTGAGAAGAGTCGACGAGAAAATCAACTGTTGCTCTGTTAAATACCGACTCATAGTACTTTAATTATATAACATTACGTATTAAATATTACAAAATAAAAATAAAAACCCGACTGCGTAAAAGCTAAATAAAAAGATGAAATCAAGTTTACATACATATATACCTTTCATCCTTGTCACGAGATGTACATACTTGTATGTATGTCTCCGACTGCATAATACTCTTTCGTGAATTCCTTGTTAGTTAGCTTTTATAGAGTCGGGTTTTTTATTTTTATAATATATTCATTTATTTACAGCTTTTTAAGTATTTTTACGGAGTAAAATTAGTGAGAATGGTTGTTTTATTTAAAATGAAAAATGATAAAAGAAACTTAAAAATGATTTTAAAATACCTATTCAACGATATCCCACTTGACATAGTCCGTCGATTTTAATTTTTTTGTTTTTCACATTATGGCCTACAAAATCGGCCATTTTGATTTTTCCAATTTTTTATGCTTTCTATGATATTCACGCCGTTATGATGAATCAAAAGACGTATCATTTATCAAAATCGACTCCCGCGTTTGGTCTTAATAGTGCCACAAAGGTACAAACCCACATACACACATAGGCTGATAAACACATTACCCTTCTTTTCGTCGCGCAGTCGGATAAAACATATAAAATTTTAACTAGCCAGTATATAATTTGTGGCGAAACGAACCTGTCAAAGGTCGGGTACCCCGACGGCGGTAGGTCTGACGAAGTAGACCACACAACCAAGGCGTTGCCCCCACTGTACACTCTTCACGGTACACATGCTTGTATGCTATTAGCTGGTATTGTAGGTAAAACACCGTACCTAATCGTTAACACACTTCGAGTTAGTTCATATATGGCACATGCCGTCCGTGTGATCTCACAAAGAAGGAATAATCCTGAATTTTCGAAGACAACGTATTTTTATCGTTGCACGTGTATCGATAGCCACCATTCACCGTTTATTCAGCTCGAAACCAATGAAACGAAATGCGACTTGTATGCTCGTATGACCAGATGTGAAAAATTTATATTTAATCGAATATGAAGTAAATTGATTAAATAGTGAACTTATCTTATTTCAACACATTTCCATCAACATCTCTTGAACAGTATAATATGCTTTGCACAGTACTATCTAAACAAGAGTACTCCAATTAACCATTCCCCCTGAGATAAATGTGGTTTTTTTTCCTTCGGAATATCCATGAATGCATCCTTATCTCAAGTTCTGTCTTGTCATTTACACAATACTAACCCCTCAGTGGGAACAATGTAACGCACTATTCTTCGACAGCTTCAAACCGCATTCGCTCTCGTCGTAAATAAAATTTCAATAAATCAACAATCTTCTAAAATATGTAAATATAACATAAGTAAACCAAGAAACTCATTTTTTTATTTATTTACTCTTTTAAAAAAAATCTGATCATTTTTTATTTCTTATTAAATTTCTCATTAAAGTAGATTTTCAACTGATTTCAAAGGCCTTAAGTTTTAAATATATCTACTGTTTGTAATACAAATAATTCAAAGAATTATTTTTTTAATTATTTAACTATTTTTTTCGGATTTTATTGAGATTTTGTACTATATTAACGACTCACCCTTGCTTTGCTCGGGTACGTTTAGGTAGGTACGTTTAACGGTTAGCAAGGAATAGATAGACTATATAATATATATACGTAGGTACAAAATAAACATTTCTGAACTTTTAGAATCTCTAGCTGTTTTTTTTTTTTGGGTTTTCCCTATTTTTTAAAACTTCAACTACCCCTGACATATCCCCAAAAAAAAACAAAAAATTATATTTAAATCGGTCTAGCCGTTTTTGAGTTTTAGCAAGGCATATATATTATAATAATTGGCCGGTAAGAATATCTCAAGATTCATAGACAAATTATTACAAAATAAAAAAAATTCTCTATTATTATTACGTAACGTGTCAAATGTTATAAAAACAGCAAATTTTTTCAATTTTTAATAATGGATGATACATTAAGTTTTAGTGAATCTTCTAAAAAGTTGTCGACAACGGAGTGGCATCTTGGTACAGAAAGTGACATTTCCTTAGGGGCTGGTTCAGCGAGATTTTCCTTACAACAGGATCTACATGTATTACCTACGGTATACTTTAATATAAAACATATGAAATGTATTACGTTAGTAATAAGTTTCGGCTTGATTTTCGATTTCCTTTTACCTTTACTCCATTTATATATATATATATATATATATATATATATATATATATATATATATATATATATATATATATATATATAATAAAAGCTACATAAGATGCGTAATTACGACAGAACGTCTTATGTATGAAGAGGCTCCTACGCTCTAAGAACTTGGCGTATATTTAATTCCTTTATAGAGAATTTCTAAGGTATGGTGTAAGAGTATTAAAAAAATATATAATAAGTGATTTAATTTTTTTTATTCTTTTTTAATTCACAAACAGTAACAAACAACGTAATAATTTTAAGGTTAAAAATTTTCATATATTCGTCTATACATTTGATTTCAATAACTGAAATTATTTAGAGTTCCGTAGCCAAAAGGCAAAAAAGGAATCCATCACGATTTTTTTTTATTCGGCTAAGATGGCCGTGATAATAGTGACAATATAAGGATTAAAATAATATAAGCAAGATGTACAAAAAAGGCAAAAAAAAAGTTGAACTACAGTTTCCTAAACTAAGCCAGAGCCTGTATTTTAGGTGATAGACGTTCCGCTTTCATTATTGAATTTACAACTATTTATACGTCATGCGAGTGCTTCAGTGATATCAACAATTTATATTACTAACTAGCGACTCACCCTCGCTTCACTTCGGGTTCGTCCCTAGACAAAAACAAATCTATCCCACAGGAACTATACATTTTCCGGGATGATATATAGCCTATAGCCTTCCTCAGTTAACGGGCTATCTAATGCAAAAATAATTTTTCAAATCGGGGTAGTAATTCCTGAGATTAGCGCGTTCGAACAAACGAAAAAACTCTTCAGCTGTATAATATTAATATAGATATGCACCATGTTTGGATAAAAGAAAAAGAAGAAGTATGGTTGCCTTATTCTTCAAGAAGGAAGACAAAACCTTTCTGAAATATCGACCTACCTCTCTTTTATGGCATGTCTACAACTTTTTCTTAAAAGTCACAATACATCTCACGCGTAGACTTGACAATTTTCAACTCTCAGAACTGGACGAATGTCGAAGGGGATACGGCACAATAGAACACATGCACTAAATACCAAAGATCAACAAAAGAAAGAAGAATTTAATCAGCCTTTTTACCTGGTATTTGTGGACTATAAGAAAGCCTTTGACTATATTGAAACCTGGTCTGTTCTGCAACGATGCCAAATATATTGGCACCGATAGTAATTCCATCTAACAAAAATAAACGCTGACATTATATTACTAAAAGGTTTCTTTTGATACTTTTGCTGGCTCGTGATTTATTCATAGATACATAGTCCAAACATAACCTGGCTGTTACCCAACTTTCACCTAAATGTATTCAATGCCTTACGTACAATCATGTAAAAAATATCTAATTATATTTACAAACTTTCATAATATATTATACAACTGTGTTTAATCAACAGAAAGAGTTGAAATCGAAAAAGCCATTTATCCCAGCATCTTTAATAGAGAAACTGTCCTTTCTATCAGCATATACGTCTACGTCAAGCAAAATTGAGATCTTGTGTATGCAACAAAATGATGTGAACAGGTAATTAGTTGACAATCGTACTAATACAGCGTAGTGTCTAGAATTTCTGGTACAGTAAGCTATAGTTCGCAATGATTATAGCAATCATTCACTATTGTAGTATTCTAAGCAGTATATAGTCCAGAATCTAAAGCTTATAATAGGCCATACCTTCTATACTTCTGATATATGAGCTGTTATAGATTTCTACATGGACTAAACGTTATATAGGTACTACAAAAATTGGGTGTAGTCTGGTTCCTTAATATGTAAAAAAAAATTTTAACACTAAATGAATTAATTATTAAAAATTACCTCGAATTTTATGTAATTCATTCAAAAATAACTATCGTTTTTTGAAATTACTCTACCTTTTCTAATTTTTCAAGAAACGTCGGAAACCAAAAATAAATCCGCGAAAAAAACCGAAAAAAAATATAATTTTATTTTAAATATTCGCGTAAGATATCTAAGAAGGTATCTAAGAAGGAATTATATTATGATTGTTTTATTCTTGTAATTTATAGTAAGCTATTCATTAAAAAAAGTAGAACAATTAAAATCAATCCATTAATAAAATCGCTCTTTTAGCGATAAAGCCGCTTCTTGTACCTTCTTCTATATTTTCTTTTATCTTTTTGAATGTAAAATAAAGAGTTATTCATTCATTCATTCATCCAATAGACAGATAAAACGTTACTTGTCTAAGAACAAAATATATGGGAATATAATTATATTTGAATTCTTTACAGATTCTTTTGGCTTTACATTTCTAACTTACTATGCAAAAGTTTACCTATGACGTACGCATATGTATTTTTAACTTCATATGCACCCGATCACCACTTGTATATTTCCAAAATCATGCCATTGTGTTATGGTAAGTTAAGTATTAGCTAAAATTTCAATAGTTTTAATATCAACTAGCGACGTACCCTCGCTACGCTCGGGTGCGTCCCTGGGTACGTTTTAATTTTTTTGAGCGAAACCCTAATTCGTTTTCTAAGATAAAAGTAGTCTAAATTACTCCTTATTAATATCAGATATCTACCAGTGAAAAACCAGTTAAAATTGATCCAGCCGTTTTGGAGATTAACTGGAACAAACAAACAGACAGACAGACAGACAGACAAAAATTTCAAAAATTGAGTTTTTCTTATGAGTACCGTATATAATTCCATACGCATTTAGTATAAAGCTGTTATTTTGACATTACAAACAGACACTTCAGTTTTATTTATCGGTATAGATGAAATTCTAAATTTTAAAGCCTCTATTCTAGTCCTCAAAACCATATTTTTTATGTATTTGAAACCGAAATAATCAACTAACTAATAAGCGTTTACATAAATTGTTATCTAATTGCGATCATAAAAGCAATACGTAATGAATCGTGATGCGTTCCCAGACAAACAGACAAAAATTCTAAAAACTATAGATTCGGCCTCTGTATCGATAATAATGACTGTTTTAATAAGATTTACGAAAAAATATTTAATTTACAGATTTGACTCAAAATTTCATTATATGTATAGATAAAGCTGCGTGTAAAACATTTTTTCAGATGCTTCAATACAACAATTTATTTAGGTAACGATATCTATAACTGTTACAATTTGTTAGAGTTTTCAACGAAATTCAATGACACAAACGTGACGTATGAAACATTTTTTTACAAATCACCAACCGAAAATTTTTCCGTCGCACAGATCGAATATTTTGAGTAAGATTTTTTTCATCTTTATACAATTATAGTATGTCCAACGTAGTGACTTCATATTCTGTTTCCACTTTTAATGGGCAATGTGATATGTTTTGTAATGAAAAAAAGTTATACTTCTTTTGGCATGTTTGGAAAAAAATATGAGAGTAAAATTTTTACGATGCGCGCGCATACTGACAGCCAAAAAATGATGAAGTTAGCTGAAAGCGACATAATGAAGTTAGCTGCATTGCTTTTACAAATAGAGAGTTGTGACATACGGGATGAAATCTTCAGCTATTATAATTCTGTTACGCCAAAGAAGTATAACTTCTTACGTGCGCACGTAAGTGCACACAAACTTTTTTTTTTATACTAACGCGCAGCTGTTTTTATTAAATAATAAATGAAATTAATAAAGCTTTAATGAAAAGAACTGTAGAATAAAGCCTCTTCCTGACTTGGCGATGTGGTATTGGTGTACGCTCGGTAAAATTCTTACCCATTTTTTACCGAGTGCCTATATTTGAGTGCAGTCAGTCAGTAAAACCGTTGATACCGAGCGTAAAAATCTAAGATTTCTTCAAAATTCTGCAAGATTCAATTGTTTTATACCGAAAGCACACCGACAGTATACCGACAGTATACCGATAAGTGAAAAGATCTGGCCGACATCAGTAAGCTCTCGGTAACGTAGAAAATACCTACCGCATACAGATACCGCAACGGCAAGTTAGGAAGGGGCCTAACTTTTAAAATGACTTAGCAGGTGATTAATGGACTGAGTGTCCTTTCCCAGTGTTAGTAATTGTTTAGTATAGCTGAAGTTCCAAAATACACCTTTTAATATTTTATAGAGTATTGACTAGATGGTGCCTTAATGTTCCAACAAAAAAAAAAAAAAAAAAAATAAAAAAAAACTATAGTTAACCAAGAGTCTGGCATCAACACTGCCACTATTTAAATTTTATTCCTGTGGCACTTTGTTTCTGACTTGGACATTTTAGCTTCCAAGTAGAACAGTTTTTTTTTGTCTAAACTTTTAGAATAATATAAATGTATCTATTAATTGGAAAACATTAAAAAGAAAGTGAAAAAGAAAAGGAAAAGAAAAAATAAATAAATTTAAAGGATTTATTTAAATTTTATGTAATCAGTTCGATATTTTTAGCATTGTACTTAAAGATCTTATAGAGATCAAATTGTCAAATCTAGATCTTTATCTCTTTCCTGTATTATGGATATTTGCGGTACTTAATAATAACGAACTATTCAAGAAACGCATTTGGAAAGTTAGTACACGATGTAATATAGTATTGTTGTTGTATTTGGCCCTTTTTAACGTCCCACTGCTGAGCATGGGCCTCTCTTCAATAAGTGGGGGATTAGGCCATAGTCCACCATGCTGGCCAAGTGCGGGTTGGCGGAATACACATGTCTTTTGAAAACTTGCCAGGTTCTATCAGATATACAGGTTTCCTTACGATGTTTTCCTTCACCGTAAGACAAGTTGTAATTATGCTAGAAATGATTTACAAATGAAAATATTATAGGTGAGAGACCCGGGATTTGAACCCTCTTCACTCGGTTTTAAGTGATTATAAACTCTGAATAGATTGTGATTTGTCTATACTAATATTACTAGCTGACCCGGCCACGCGTTGCTGTGGCTAAAGTTTTTGTTATATGTGTTGTTGTGGTAATTATGCTGTTAAAATGTAGCTTATATGACACGTTCGTAGATTTACCATAGCAGCGCCATCTATTGATTACTTACTCAACCCAGTCGAAAGGTATCGACATCTGACACGTTCGTAGATTTACCATAGCAGCGCCATCTATTGATTACTTACTCAACCCAGTCGAAAGGTATCGACATCTCTTAGAATCATTTTGAGTTAACAGATAATTGTGACTGTCAAATAATAACAGACAAATAATTAGCAATAAATTAAAATTGCGACTATAATTTGAGATTTAAACTATCCTATCTCTCAAGTTGGATCGAACTGCACATGGTGTGCGAATTTTATTATAATCGGTTAAGTGGTTTAGGAGCCCATTGAGGGCAAACATTGTGACACGAGATTTATATATATTAAGATAAGGAGGTAAAGTTTGTGAGTTAGTAGGGTTGTAGAGGGTAATCTCTAGATCTACTGAACCAATTTAGATGAAATTTGGTAAGAAGAGAAACAAGAAGTATTAAGCCCATAGCCTGAAGGAGGAAGCTCGTCTTCCTCATTTTAGCTCATCTAACTTTTAGTCAGTTATTCAGGAGTTCGGTTTACTATGTCAGGTAAATTACAATAATTCATGTAGAAAACACGTAAAATTAAGTAGATACAACATACAAGTATCGA
This sequence comes from Argynnis bischoffii washingtonia, assembly GCA_033884665.1. Classification (NCBI taxonomy): domain Eukaryota; kingdom Metazoa; phylum Arthropoda; class Insecta; order Lepidoptera; family Nymphalidae; genus Argynnis; species Argynnis bischoffii. Next base: position 2,359,221 of record CM066610.1, read on the forward strand.
TTTAAACAGTTTTTAGACCCTAAGACAAAGTATCTAGTAAAATATATTAAGTTGAAATAAATTAAACTCAATCTATACCAAGGTGCCTAGAGTACAACGTTTTAAGTTCCAAAATAAGTATACACTCATCAGAATAATTGTACGTATCGTATTTACATTCTTTTTGGTTACCAAAATTGATAAATACGCATCAAATATTGTTTTACTAAAACAGTAACATTCATACCGAAAATTACAGTTCTAAATAGCTTTAGTGTAATCAAATTATCCAACCTGAATCCAAAATATATTTTTAAATCTAATTTTATTATTTTTTTTCGATTAGGTGACAGTCCGACTTGGATAAAGTAGGTTGAGAAGTTAGGTCTTCTCGTTAGGTTTTCTTTTTAATTCAAACCCAGATCCCTTTCTATCATTACTTCTTAGGTTAATTTAAAATTCGGCGATAGATCTGAATCATATCTGAACATCATTTTGACACTTGAAAGTGACATATTTTTGACATTTCGTTTACCTACCTTAGTCATGTGTTGCAATAATATTGAAAGTGAAATATTTATTTGGCTATGTTATTATATTTTAATCAAATTCATAAAACGATAAACAAGTAACAAGTGTTTGGGATACGCAATATATTTGGTATTAAAATAATTGTGCGATCGATCGCTAGCCTCAGCAAAAACTACTAAATTGAAATATAAAATATTTGGTCTGAAATTAACTTTAAAGGCGTTTATATATTTTAATGGCATAAAATAAAAAAGGAAAATAGCTTCATTTCTACAATACTTCATAAAACACAATTTGACGAGAATTTATTCATTCTGGCAGGTATTTTGAATTTATTGGTAGTAAAATAGGTGCACTTTTGGAAGGCGTTTAAATACAAGCCTATTAAAAATATGATTACAGTTGTTAAACTACTCGCATATAGCTTTGTGTATGTTGCTATTCATTATATGTATGCATATCGTGATTACGTACGAAAACAAACCAATAGTGGAAATCCAACAAAGCGATGTAAGTGATAAAGAATATTTAATGGTGAGTTATTGGTTAAATAATCTACACTAATATTATAAAAAGGAAAGATTTGTATTTTCGTATGTTTGAATCGAAAAAACTTAAAAACTCTACCGATTGATTGATGAAATTTGGTAAGAAGATAGTTTGAAACCTTGGAGAAGGACATAGGATAGTTTTTTCCCAGAAATCATACCTTAAGGGGGAGAAAATGGGGATGAAAGTTTGTATGGGGAAGCAACCTAGCGAGGGTGAGTCGCTAGTTTTAGATATTTTTGTTACACTTAACGTACTCATTATTCATACTAGTACAGTAAAATATTTTAATATAGTTCCAAGTGACTTACCTCGTTTCGTTCGAGGACACACTTGGGATACATGGTAGTCCAGGTCGTAGTCGTATCTATGTACGAAATTTCATCCACATCCATCCATCTACATCTATATAAAAGAGTAACAAATATATACACATATAAAAATTTGCCTATTTAGTATAGTAATCCAATTAAATATTACAAACAATTAAATATTGTTTGGCTCAGTTTGTAGTAACTCTGCTTACCGTGCCAGCGGTCGTGGGTTCGAGTCCTGCTGGGGACATTCATTTGTATGACGAGCACGAATGCTTGTAATGCGGTCGTGAGTGTTTATATTTGTAATATGCATGTATTTAAAGTAATATATGTGTAGTGTATCAATTGTCTGGTATCCATAACACAAGCCTCGTAACTTACCATGGAACTAGATGGTGCTGCGTGTTAATGTCCAAACATATTTACTTATTTATGGTAGTAAGTAACTTTCTAACGTCTAACTTCGTTTACAGAGTGCGGATTTTGATTTACTTGCTGAGTCAATGACTGCTCCACCGATTATTCATGTATTAAGCGCAAGAGGCACAGATGAAGTAATTTTGAATTTTTTTCTTATAATGTCTAATATTGACATAGAGTGTCCTTAACCATCTTTTTTGCTAGTTATCAAAAAGGTTCATAAAACCAATCTTTCCTTTTGATTAAGCAAAAATATTCCTAACTACATTTTCTACATCTCCATACTTTGGAATTTTATCCCTGAAAAAAGATAATAATCAGATAGCGGTAAGTTGAAACTAAACACTGAATGAGGCAGGACTTTAAAAGTTTCTAGATCCTTAATTTTCTATTATCTATCAATGCATATTCTCTTTCGATTTATTAAAGAAGGGTATCTTGCTTTAAAATTTTATAAACTCTTGCTAATTTGTTGAGCCTGAACATCTTCGTTACTGGCAAAATCTTTTGTAAGATGCTCAAAATAAATCAAGCCTTTGAAATTACACGAAAACGTAAAAATCTTTGTTTCGAAACGTTTCTCTTAAGCATCTATTCACATAGATGACCCCTATCTAATCGTTGTTTGTTCATGTATGATTATGGTAACAGATACTACCACTTTACTGCCTCTGTAGTGTATTGACTAGCATGGAGGAAGTCTTGGGTTCAAGTCCCGGGCCTGCTGTGGCTGCCGTGGGATTTTGTTTCCAGTAATGACAACAGTACACAAATTTCAGAATTTCATTTTTTTAGAGTCTATTGTTCTTCTTTTTCCTACTATAGTTACGAGCGTATAAATGTTATAATACTTATTATAAACAGTTCATTATCATGCATTTTTTTTTATATATACTAATTACGATACCAAATGTGGGTAGATAACATAAAACGACATTATTAATGGGTCACCCAAATAAAACCTGTTATTTAATGAACAGTAACAGATAGGTTCCTGATACATCAAGTAGTTCTAACTTATGAACTGGCTATGCACTGGATATGACAAAATTGTAAAGCTGTAGCTTCAGAAACCTAAAGCTATTCAATGTATATAGCGTTGGCCCTGTTACCCTATAACTAATAATAATATTAATTTATATTATAAGTATTAATTTAATATGGGGCTTTTAATCTATACATATAATAAAACTATAGAGGTATAATGTCTGTACATAGAAAAAAAATTGCTAAAAACCGAGTCAGGGGGATGTAAGAAGAGAAATAGAATAAATCCAGTTTTTTTTTTAATTTTTGTTTCTCTGTCTGTTTGTCTGTTTGTACGGGATAATCTCCGAAACTACTGAACCTATTTAAATGAAATTTTTTTTTACGGTAATACCTTATATCCCCGGTCAACATTTTAAATACATTTCATCCCGGAAAATTAAAGAGTTTCTGTGGGATAGTTAAAAAACTATAGTAACTTATACAGCTTAGTACACAAAAACTAGTGATTTTTATGAAACTTTACAATAAGATAGTTCATATTATATCAGAATAACAAGTAAAGTAAAGGGTACATTTTATTCCGGAAAAATTTACGGTTCCTATGGAATAAATTTGTTTTTGTTCGACTAGAGGCGAACCCGAGCGAAGCGAGGGTGAGCCGCTAGTCTATACTATAAGAATAATGAATAAAACATTTGTTTTAGATAAAACCAAATTTCGATAGTGGTATTATCACAATGTCAAATGGACTTTTGTACATATATAAAGCATTAACGTCATATTTGTTAAAAAAATATTGTAACCGATGGGTGAATGGCACAATTATTTATTGGCGCCACGGTATGGTATATTTTGAACATTTTTTGTTACATAATAACTATTTAATCCTTTTAATGTTGGCAATGCATTTCCCAACCATAAAAATATGCATTTACGCATGCCACCTGTATATATACAGGTCGTTATGTGGGAGAGACTCAGTGACTAGAAAATGAGTACTACTCACTATAACCCAAAGGAACCTCATCTGTCTTAATGAGGCGTCGCACATAGGGGTATTTTGCTGATCTAGCCGGTCAAAATTATTTATTTAGTTTTTTTACTCCTGGGACTTGCCCTGATTAACTATAAGTCATATTTTTCTTTTTAATGAATAATGATTAAAGTATTGGGGAAAAATATAATAAAAATATCTTTTAGTAATTTATAACTTCGATATTTATTATTTTCTTAAACAAAATGTTATAAAATTTATGTAATTATAATGATGATGAGCCCCATGGTTCTTCATCATCCTCATCACTTTCAGTGCCTCCAGAAACCTCCTCCAAATCGGAATCTGAGTCTCTTTCAGAGTCAAGTACAGCAGGAATCATCAAAGCAATCGCTTCTTTCGTGAATGGCAACGTTATTTTTTTGGGGGTTGGTCTCATTCCAGTAATCAGTGGGTCAGAAGTGAGTTATAATCTATTTATAATATCAGTGTTACACTTGACCTTTGAAAATTTTAAAAAAGGACGACAATATCGCGGTGAGGATGGGGTTGGATTTTGCCATACTATTTTGGTACCACATACCAAACGAAGTGGTACAAAGCTACTTTGAAAAATGTTACTATCTGTGGCGTCATTTTCCATCTTTTGTTTGAATTGTGCCTGCTGTGATCCATCACAGCCCCACTTGCAAAACAGCTCTAATGAGTCAGATACATCTGGTCTTAGATCACGTAGAACATTCTTCAAAAACGTCAGTAATCTTGTTGCAGTATGGTTTAATACATCTTGAAGATTTACTTGTGCGCATATTTCAGTCACTTTGTATGACTCTTTGGGCGGATAGCAGTTACTTTTTGCTTTTTGTAGGATGCTGTAACTAGGAAACAACTTTTTACTGGCACTTCTCATTATTTCATATTGTCGCCGAGTGAAGTCAGCTTCCACAAATACAGAAAGTGCCGATAAAAGTGTTAGCTGTTTTTCTTTGTCATCTTGTACTGTTTTGTATGCTTTTTTCAACTTTGTAGCTCTCGTTGGAGAATTCATAATCTGCTTAAGTATACTTGAAGCATCTTTTTTTCCAGATGTTTGTAAATTTGTTTGTGCAGCATGTATCAACATATCACTATCCGCTGTAATACGTAAGGTTTCAGTTTTCCTTCTCTTACTTCTTTCGCTTAGCTCACTAAATGGTTTTGATGGTCGACCCGAACTTTTAGGCTGCGCTCTCGGTATTTCGAATGTATTTTTTAGCCATTCGTCATTATTATGAAGAAATCTAGCTTCCGTTTTATCAGCTTTTTTCCACCTTTGTTTAAATTCCGACTTAATATGCGACAACTTGTGCTTCAACGCCTTTAATTCATATTCAGAATAGTTTTCGCTAGACAGAATCCAATTTTCCAAGTAATTTAATTTTTCTTCAAAATTAGGCAAATTTTGCTTTTTTATTTTATCAAAAAGTGATCTACGGGTCACTACTCTAACACCTGAGTGACCAGGTGACCCTGAAACCAAATAATTACCAAGGTAATATAGTGTAAATTCCAAAGAAAATTTTTATATTTTTTTTCACTGTCTTGGTCTGTCACCTCTGGCAAAAAAGGGGGCAGGTATGGACGGCTAATTAGGCCATAATAATTTTATATGAAGTATAACCTGTCGTTATTAATTAACATTATAACCGGGAAGAAACCGGAAATACAACAAAAACCTTTTCAAACTCAAAATTGAATAGGAAATTTTAAGAATTTTAATCTATATTTTCAAACGTCAAATAACAATATCCTATCAAAAAAAAATACAGCATAATATTTTAACAATATGCGTTCTTACCTCCTTGATCCATATCCATAGCAATATTTCAAAAGAAGTCAGTAGTCACGGAAATATTTAACTTTTTGTCAGATACTATCACACTTAGGAAACGCATAAGATACGTGCAGTTGAAGCGATGACTAACTTCCGACAAAACAAGCGCACAGGTACATCCGATAAGAGACCGGGAGGGGTTGTCTATTGTTCTCTATAGTCATTCGATAACTATATGAACCAGTTGTTTTTTACCTGCGACCACTTCTTATAAATTGGTTTATGACCGACTAGATCAGCAAAATACCCCTATGTGCGTCGCAAGATGGCTTACACACTCAACCACATTCAAGCCTAACCCGGGATTCGAACACAGGACCTTATAATATACATATATTGCCGTTTTGCTAGCCACTAAACCAGGTAGTCACTTAATTACTGTTAAAGAAATTCCAAACCAAAGTATAATTATAATGATTTATTTACTGAACTTTATATCACTATTTTATCATTAGTTATATTTTAATTTAAATAATAGCCTTAATTGAAATATTACATATATTTATTGATGATTTTTAGGGAGCGGATCGCGTTTTTACTTGTGGCCAATTTACTTCGCAACTGTTGACTTCGGTGATTTTTTCGTCCTTATATTCTTTGCGCTCAATGCTATTGTAGACTACTGTACTTTTGTAAGTATTTCTTCCATACAGATTTTTACGAACTCTACTGCTTGTTTTAGGCATTCTAAAGATTTCCAAAGGACCTAACTGGTCTTAAGTCAATTGCGATAACTTTCACCAGGACACAGTACCCATAGTATCGTAATATCGCTTCATTTTCATTTCATGTGTGATGAGCATGATTGCTTGTATTCCATTTGTGGGTGTTTATATTTATAATATGTATGTATTTAAAGTTATATATATGTAGTGTGTCAACTATCTGGTATCCATAACACAAGCCTCGTAGCTTACCATGTAACTAGATGGTGCTGTGTGTTAATGTATTTATATTTATTTATTTACTTTCCACTACGCGGCCTCCACTCGAGATCTCTTAAGTCCTATGGCCCCATTAATTTCATTTTAAAGAGATTGATTTTGAAGATTAGAAAAGTTACGAGGATTTGTAGCCTTGATCCTTTGCAAATCTTCTCATTCCTGATCCGATCTTGTCTATTGCACTTGGGCATTGCAGATTTGTTGATCGGCTTTCTTTTTCGAAATTAAAACAAGTTACTATAGTAAATAGATGATTGGACAATATATTTCAATATAACCCCGCTCGCGCCAGTGAATCCCACATAACCTGTATATATGTAGATGGTATGCTTAAATGCATTTCCTAACAATAAAAAAAAAATCTTCCATGTAATTTCTTCAATTAAAATAAGAGTGTTTAACATATTCATACGGCATAAGTTTTGTTTTATCCATGTTACTTTTTTTGCCTTGCTTGTATGAATTGCCATCCAACATCGTAGGTACTGAAGTATATAAAGAGCGATATAAAATATACTATATACTCATGGCTGAAACCATAGAGAACCATGAGCTCAGCCATGACCTTATAACATAAGAAAATCACAAGTGACTAATGTGATGGTCATTTATTTCGTCGCCTCGTCGATCAAGTCTCGTCTTGAGTCCCGGTTCTATTCAGCCCTTTATTTAACACCTCACTGCTGGGTACGGACCTCCTTTGAAATCTTCAATAAGTCCATACTCCCGAGTTTCTGTTTTATATAATAATAGTGACTCACCTTCACTTCGCTCGGGTTTGTCCCTAGGTTGATTCCCTATACAAACTTTCATTCCTATTCTCACCCCCTTAAGGGATGATTTCCGGGATGAAAAGTATCCTATGTCCTTTCCAGGGTCTCAAACTATCTTCTTACTAAATTTCATCTAAATCGGTTCAGTAAATCCAGAGATTACCCCCGACAACCTCACAAACTCACATACTTTACCTCTTTATAATATTAGCATAGATTTAATACTATTTTATATTTATTTTTCAATTTTGAACGCAATAGAAATTTTCATACTTATTTTCAGTTAGTAACTTTCTATTGCGTAGTGGAAACAATACATAGCGAATGGAAATGGATTAAAAAGTGGTGGATCCTGGTTGCGGTATTGATAGCCGCTTTAACAGATCGTGTCATAACCTACTTTTTTGCTATTCCTTTTGTAAGGGGTTAATATTTAACCAATTTTTTCTATTATCTATATTATTTCTATTCTTCAGAATGACATTTTGATCTTTATACATTTTTATTAGAACATTAAGTGTTCTGCGGTTTTAATAATTGTTTTTTTTATTACCGGTCCAGCTGTTTTCAAATGAAGCGCTTACTAACTGTTTGTTAGTTTTTCAATATGTAGATAATCAATCTATACGAATATTATAAAGAGGAAAGTTTTTTTTGTTTGTTTGTTTATTTGTTTGTTTGTATCGCATAAGTTCCAAAACTACTAGACCGATTTAGATGAAATTTGGTAAGAAGATAGTTTGCGACCCTCGGAAGGACAAAGGATAGTTTTTACCCCGGAAATCGACGACAGTGAACCCGAGCAAAGCGAGGGTGTATCGCTAGTAACTTATAACCTTATGCCTATGATTGTTATTAGGTAAACCTTCGTATATAACTGCCTATTATAAAATCGTAAAAAAGTCGAACTGGTACTCTGTAGGTACCTATATATTGTTGCAAACTTAAGGATCTAAAAGGAACGAAATTATTCTATATTGTTTAGAATTAACATATTTTGTCAGCTCATTAGTGGTTGCAAAGTCATTAAATACACAAATATCATAAATTCAACAAAAGTTATTAGGAATTATAGTGTTGTGGGAAAATTATAATTTACGCTTATTTATTATTTAATTTACTATTCGATTACGTTTGTAACTAGTGACGTATCCTCGCTTCGCTCGGGAGCGTCCCTAGGTACGTTTTAATTTTTGAGCGAAACCCTAAATCTTTTTCTAAAATAAAAGTAGCCTAAGTTACTCCTTATAATATCAGCTATCAGTGGAACAAACAGACAGACAGACAAAAATTGTAAAAAATGTGTTTTCCTTATAAGTACCGTATATAACTCCATATGCATTTAGTATAAAGCTGTTATTTTGACATTACAAACAGACACTTCAATTTTATATAATGAATATAATATTATTTTATTGCACCAATTGAATTTACAATCACTCTCATTCAACTTTCCTCTTCCAGATAACAGAATCTTGCTTTTTATTTTGGACAGGCGTATCTACTTTGGCTGAAATAATCATATTATTCTGGATGTACCCTCTCAGTCGACTTGTCGATGATATCACCTTCCATTACGGAGTACCTCCTACCAAGCTGAGAGTGTTGAATTTTAGGATTTTGCCAATATTTTATTCTGTAAATATTTTTTTATTATTCTTAACCCGATTCAAAATAGGAAAAGGTTCTAAATACAAGTGCAAGTGTTTTTAGATGCATGGAATTCGATCATTTTACGCGATGTCTTAAGTATTGTATTTTAAGTGAACGACACGTTTGGCTCAGTTTGTAGTGACTCTACTTGCTGTGTCAGCGGTCACGGGTTCGAGTCCCGCTGGTGGCATTCATTTGTTTGATGAGACAAACATTCGTATGTTTATCTTCCTGTCGTGGGTTTTTATATTTATAATATGTATGCATTTAAAGTTATATGTATCAACTATCTGGTATCCATAACACAGGCCTTGTAGTTTACTATGGAACTAGATGGTGCTGTGTGTTAATTTCCCAACATATTTATTATTAAGTTCCTGCAATATTATATTTATCCTGAATTACTTAATTACTGGGATAAAAGATACTTGATCTTAGACTTCCTCGGCCCATAAATTGTCTCAACGCAAAAAAGAAGTTGATCTTTCGTTACATATAAAAAGTTCAAAGTAATAAACACACTTGCGTTAAATAAAAAGCTAAATAACAAAACAATAAAAATAAAATAAATAAATATAAATATATATATATATATATATATATATATATATATATATATATATATATATATATATATATATATATATATATATATATATGTGTGTGTGTGTGTGTGTGTGTGTGTGTATATTATTCTGTAACAAACATGTATTTTGTTATTTTTGAAAGATCAATTACTAAGGATGTCAAATGAGGTATTAAAGTTTATATGAAAATATAAGAACAAAAGTAAACAACTTTATAAAACTAATAATATTTGACATGTTGATCATTTTTCTTTCTTAAATATCTACACATATAATAAAATTCTGAGTCGAATCTGTACATAAAATATTTTTTGGAAGATCATATTGAAATTGTCATTATTATTGATACAGAAGCCGAATCTATAATTGTCAGATTTTTTTGAATTTTTGTCTGTCTGTTTGTGACTGCATCACGATAAAACAACGACACATTTTGATGAAATTTGGTATGATGATAGCTGGTTATCCGGGTCAACATACAGGATACATACTGTGAGAAAATATCTCATCTCTGAAAAATGAGAAAGGGGCGAACCCGAGAGGAGCGAGGGTGAGTCGCTAGTTTAAAACATATTTTGGGTGTTTTTTCTTTCAGATTAAAATATATATAATGTTCGATAGATTTTTCACTATTAGTGAAACTGATTTAATGTTTGGTGCTCTGATTACCCTACGATCTTCACTTTTGATTCATTTCATTCTTTTTTGTTCTGGGATTATAGTCGCCATCTATTACTACGTTTATAAACAGAAGAAGGTAAGTCAAATTTTAATTCATACATCAATCATAGCGCAATTAATAAATATGTATAAATGTGGTATGATACCAATCATATCACAATTAATAAATACGGAAGTGTGATTGTTACTCGTTCTTGTTGAAAACGGCTGTACAGGTTTGATTGAGAGTTAGTGCATAAGATAGTAGAAGATCCCGATCTATGTGATGGACTCCTCACTCTTTTTCTAGACAAAATTTTTTCATGACAAGTTTTTTTTAACTACTACATTCTTTTCCTGTGACAAATTAGTATCAATCGAAAGTAAAAGACTTGTAGAAAATGCCATCATAAGATAGCGGCCTTTTTCAAAGGCATGTCCTTACATCCAGGTATAAACAGGTAAATTTAAGTAGTTAATTGCTCGTATCGTTTTCCGGAACGAACCAAGTATCAAAATGTAGATAATTTTATAAAAAAATTAATGATGTAGGATTGTCATCTCCAGACTAGAGAGATTTTTAAAAAAAATGCCTGGAGTAATTTTATGGTGACGACCCCTCTGGGTCGTGTATGTTAATATGTTATATGATTTAAAAATATATTTCGTCTGGAAAAAGAATGAGGGGTCCACCACATAGATCAGGATCTTAGCCTAATACTATGTTATACATAAGCTGGGACACATAAAAGCACATAGGCTACTTTAAATTAAATTTTGTTTATTTTTGGGAATTTCTAAACTATTTTAGGTAATACCTTACGAGAGTTTTATTTTTACCAACACCTATGGAATACTAGGCCTTGCAAAAATCCCTATATATTTTTGTATATTATTATATTGCATTGATTTGGTTTCCTAATAAAGCATTATTCGATCATTAGTATTACGAATCTGGACTTCTTAGAAGTAGCAGTAATCATAGTAAAGTATCATTGATTTCTGTTTGCTACAAAATGGATAATTTATGTAGTTTCGAAGATTTGCTCGAATTTTAAGCAATATACAATAATTAACTAGTATTTTGAATGTGAAGATATGGTTATTTTTATTTTTACAGAAATTATAAATTTAATTATATTTCCGGTTTTATTTAAATTTTTGGCTCTGATTAAGTTACGTATCGATATAAATTCTAATAAAAACTATGGAGGTAGAAAATCTATCACTTTGTGGGTTTTAAATATTGAAGTTGGTAGTAAGTTGATGAAAATGGAAAAATAAATTTAACATAAATTAATATAGCTTAGTTTTATTATATACCATAGAAGCGAGCAGTGTCTTATCAACAGCAAGAATGGAATAATCGATATGATAATCATCTACCAAAATTTAGTTTATGTAATGATAAAAAATATCTTATAAACATTGTCTTTACAGAGTTGGGGCCAATTATTTAAGCCGCTACCTGAGTGGGGTCCAAAAGACTTTTTTAACAGACAACTTAGAAAACAGTTTGATTCACGTGAGGTAAATGATCCCAACTTTTGACTATAATCATTCGGAAAAACATACGAATAAAATATTTCTATGTAAAAAACCGTATCATGTTTTTTTTTGATAACATAAAAGCATGACAATAGCTTCTAAACAAGAGAAAAAGACAATCGGTTAACAAATTGTAAAAAGTAATAAAATTATAACTAAGCCGAATCTGTACATTAAATATTTTTTGGAAAATCTTATTCAAATAGAAATTATTATAGATACAGAGGCCAAATCTATAGTTTTTAAAATTTTCGTTTGTCTGTCTGTCTGGTCTGTAACCGCATCACGGAAAAACCACTGGAGGAATTTTGATGAAATTTGGTATAATGATAGCTGGTTATCCGGGTCAACATGCACGTTTTGAAGAGCAGGTTCTTGAGATTAGTATTTTTTTTTACAATTAATAACTTCATATATTTGAGAAACTTAAAAACCAATATTGAATAAAGAATTTGAATTTTACGTAATTGAAGCAGTTCAGCCCTTTCCGCCGAAATTCTTACAATTAACGCTATCTTCTTGACATGAAGCGTAAACATGAGGCGGGCCCAATATGTGACCATATTATAAAGCATCCTAGAAAAGGGCTTGTCTTTTTTCCTAGGGAACCAGACTTAAATTATCAGATCTTTTATCATTATCTCGACTCGTTCCAAATGGTGTGAGAGGATAAGTGACGAAATGTAAATGGCGACAAGAACAATTCTGGATATATTATTCATTTTTTCAGTTCATAGCATCTCAAGCGCCAAGAAACTTAAGCAGACATTTAATAAGCAAGGCTCAATTAAAGGCATATAAAGTGGATGTGGATTATGATATCTACAATCGACGTCCGACATTTCAAACGGAAAATAATGAAAAAATATTATAATAATATTATAATATTTATTTAAAAATAAAGAATTTATTAATTAATTAAAATGGTGACTATATTTTACTTATTCTTTTGATATTTGACAACACGTTTGGCTCAGTTTGTAGTGACCCAACTTGTTATGCCAGCGGTCGTGGATTCGAGTCCCGCTGGGTGCATTCATTTGTGTGATGAGCACTAACGCTTGTACTCCAGTCTCGGGTGTTTATATTTCTAATATGTATGTATTTAAAGTTATATACATATGTGTAGTGTATCAACTATCTGTTATCCATAACACAGGCTTCGTAGCTTACCAAGGAACTAGATGGTAATGTGTGTAAATGTCTAAACATATTTATTATTTGTTTAATATAATACAGTATTTTATTGAATATAGCACAGATATGTCTAAATCTTTTAATTTTTAATGAAAAATTGATCATCATATAGTAAACTTAAGATCATAAATTTATAGTTTTTATTGTTATACTAGCTGACCCGATAGACCTTGTTCTGTCAAATCAAGTGTGTAGCAGACCCGATTAGAAAAATGGTTTCACCGGGCATTTTTTCCAATTTTTCTCTTCATAAGAACCTTCCTCCGACTTTAGCAAATATTTGAATAATAAATAGCCGAAGTATTTTAGTTGTTTTCGAGTTTTCCGCTTAGCAACACATTCAGCAATTCATATTTATTTATGCATATAATATAATATATATAGAATTTATAGATTTGTAACACGGTTTTTACCAGAAGACTATAGTGTAGCCTACCTGACCCTTAAAGCAGAATAAAAATTACTAATTTTGTTATATACTAATGTGTGCCCGCGGTTTTGCTTGGGTAATTAGTGGGGCGAGGATCAAGGTTATCCTATGAACGATTCTAGGATGCAATCTATATCCTTCTTATCATCGAAAACCGAAATCATCTCTTAAGGAGGTGAAAATGGAAATGAAAGTCCGATGGAGAACCAACTTAGAGATGAACCTGAGCGAAGCGAAGGTGAGTTGCTAGTAATAATATAATGTAAAAAAAATTAAACACAATTTCTGTTTTAATCGTTATATTGACAGTAATTAATAAAATTTATACACACAACAGAAAATCATACGTCCCGCCCAAACGTCAAAAATATATTCGTTGTCATACCTACTTTTCCTGCCTGCCTGGCACCTGTGTAGACGAACACCACAGAGGTAGTACGAAGGCGCTTGATGTTTTCGATTCTCAACAATAATCTATTAATTTAATCATTTTCTTAGAAAATAGTTAAAAACGTATTAATAATTATTATATAATTGCCCTAATAATTATGATCTAGTAATCTTCTCTATTATAGCAATAGTAATAAATATGCAGTAGCGTAACATTGTGTCAATATATTATAAAAATTAAAAAAATCTATTGGTTATACTGGATGATACCATTAAGTTTTAGTGAATCTTCTTAAAAGTTGTCGAACGGAATGGCATCTTGGTACACAAAGTGACATTTCCGTAGGAGCTGGTTTAGGGAAATTATCCATGTAGCAGACTTTTCATGTAATGTCTACAGTATGTTATTTTAAAACTGGACTATTGTGTGGATTATTCAAGTATGGTAATAGAAGTGGGAAAGAAAAGAGAAATACCAAAATCCATTACTAAAAGCTAAAAATAAAATACTCTGTTATAGTTACTTTGTTAGTTTGTTCTTAAACTATGAAATTGGATCATTAAACTTCTGTTTGTTTCTTGTCGGTTTATCGTCAGACATACGAAGACGCCAAATCTTGTTGTTGAATGGTAAATAGAAGAAGTATAAAGGTATTCGATTCAGCTGACAAAGAATAATTTGTATTAAAGACTTCTTTAAAATTTTCTGAATATCTTAGAGTTTATATTAGTTAAAACTATTTTGTTATATTGTTATTTCATTTTACCTAAAAATTACATTAATTGCTGGTTTTTAATTAGGTTAAGATTTCGTTTAATATTAGGTATATTATAATTTCTCTGAGCATATTCTTCTAATCAAACGGTTTTTACAATTTACCTGCGACATATATCTATACTAATATTATAAAGAGGTAAATTAGTGAGTTTGCGACGTTGTAGAGGGTAATCTCTGGATCTACTAAATTGATTTAGATGACATTTGGTAAGAAGATAGTTTGAGACCCTGGAAAGGACATAGGATACTTTTCATCCCGGAAATCATCCCTTAAGGGGGTGAGAATGGGGATGAAAGTTTGTATGGGGAATCAAGGTAAATAAGTTTAAACCAATTGATTGGAGAGGCATGCCAATATTAAAACGAAAATAATTTAATTTTAGTTGTTAAACTACGCGCATACATTGCAATGTGTTTCATTATTCATTATATGTTTAAATATAGTGTTTACGTACGAGGATAAATCTATATTGGAAATTCAATTAGATGACCAAAGCGCTTAGGAATATTTAATGGTAAGATTAAAATGAAATTTTCATGAAAAAGTAGTTATTTTAGTATTAATTTATTTATTTTAAATAAAAATTATCATGTCGACTGAATATTTTTTGTTACACATAAGATTTGGTTATTATGATAAATACGTCGCAAATTCAGTATTTTTCTCGCCTAACCTCTTTTCGAATTAAAAGGGTGCCGATTCTGAATTACTCGCTGAGTCAATGACTGCTTCACCCATAATTCATACATATATTAAGCGCAAGAGATACTGACGAAGTAATTTTACGAAGTAGTTGCAATAATATGTAGAAAGAAATATTAACTTAAATGGTTATTTAGGGAACAGTAAAATAAAGTAGTTTCTGTGGATTATTGTTGAACAATGGTAGCACAATGGCTGTGAAACTATAGAGCGGGTTCAAATCCCGGGTTTCGCACCTTTGATTACCTTTTGCCTTATACTGAAGGATAATATCGTGAGGAAACCTGCTCATCTAAAAGAATCTAGTCTAGTTTTCAAAAGACATGTGAAGTCCACCAACTCGCACTTATCCAACTAATATAGTTATCTATCAATAATTTATCAGTTCAGATCATCAACAATCAATCTGACAGCAAAAATATATGAAAAAAGTATTATAAAACAAAGTAACCGAAATTACACATTAATTACGGTTGTTTTGTTTTATAATATTTATTTTACACTTCACACTAATAATAAAATATGAATATTTTATTCCATCATCTACAAACGTTTTTGAAGAAAAAAATGTAAAGAGGTCGTACCAATAATTTGTTAACCTTAATTAAGGCTAAGGCTTATAAATTAACTTTATATTGCTTCTTTATAATTGGTCGTATTTAAATTTATAAATAGAAATCTCTAATGGAAATAGTCTACTAGGCAGTGGTAGCCCAGTGGTAACGCGCTCGCTTGGGAAACCGAGTGAAGCGGGTTCAAATCCCGGGTCTCGCACCTCTGATATTTTCATGTGCGAATCATTTTCTAACTTGATTACCACTTGCCTTACGGTGAAGGAAAACATTGTGAGGAAACCTGCATGTCTGAGAGAACCTAGCAAGTTTTCGAAAAACATGTGAAGTCCGCCAATCCGCACTTGGCCACCGTGGTGGAATATGGCCGGATTCCCCTCGTCTTGAAGGGAGACCCGTGCCCAGCAGTGGGACGTTAAAAAGGGCTGAATACATACAGTACATTAGCACTGCTATTGTTTTTTAATTTAACTAAAACTAACTAATACTAAAATTTAAAATTAAAAAAAAATATTATAAAACCCTAGACATCTACTATAACCGAATGGGAGCTGTTAACTTGCTTGTAAAATTCTTGACTTCAAAATAGAAAGAAACACCTAAGAAGATCGAGCTCATAGTTAACATAAACACTCTGAAAAGAAAATCCATTTATTAGTATGATTATTTTATCGATTTTGGCATATATTTTTTATATTAATAATAGATAATTTATGCTTAACTAGCATAGTATACACAGTTTTAGAGATACTAAACTTTAAAAAATAACTAAGGAGCGAACCCTAAACCGAGCGAACCGAGGGTGAGTCTTTGAAAACAATAGTCTACAATAGTATTGAGTGTGAAGAATACAAGGACTAGAAAGTCATTAAGTGTAAAGTTGCAAAGTAAATTGGCCAGAAGTAAAAATACGATCCTCTCCCAAAAATAACAGATACACAATTTTCATTGTATTCAGCCCTTTTTAACGTCCCACTGCTGGGTACGGGCCTCCCTTCGATACGAGGGGGATCAGGCCATAGTCCACCACGCTGGCCAAGTGCGGATTGGCGGACTTCACATGTCTTTCGAAAACTTGCTTCTTTACTTCTCTCAGACATGCAGGTTTCCTCACGATGTTTTCCTTCACCGTAAGGCAAGTGGTAATCAAGTTAGAAAATGATTCGCACATGAAAATATCAGAGGTGCGAGACCCGGGATTTGAACCCGCTTCACTCGGTTTCCCAAGCGAGCGCGTTACCACTGGGCTACCACTGCCTAATGCTAGTTTATAATTCGAAAGATAGTGACGGTGGTAATATACTTGCTTGGAAAACGAAGTTAGGCAGGTTCAATCTCAGGTCACGCATTTCTAATATTTTTATGTAAGAATAATTTTCAATATGATAACCGCTTTTGTTACGATGAAGTCGTCAAAAACATGTCGAAGAACATCTTACTAGTTTTTGAAAAATATATATAAAGTGTGTTGTCTCATAATCATTATTAACGTGTTGAGGGACGCGGGAACACCGGTGGTTCAGCTAACAATTATTTTCTTAGAAATTATCCTAGAGTGGTTAAAATTTTGAGGAAAACATATATACATATGAATGGAATTTAACTATCTGTAAAAAAAAAATAACTATTTCATCAGTCATGGGTGGTTATAATATGTATGTATTTTAAAGTTATATATAGTGTATTAACTATCTGGTATCCATAACACAAGCCTCGTGGCTTACCATGGAACTAGATGGTGCTGTATGTTAATAACCCAACAAATAAATTATTTATTTATTTATAATATAGGACTAAAGACTTAGAAAAAACTTTATTTGCAAACAAAAAAACTAAACACATCTTTAAAAAGCTCTTCATTACAGACACCATTAAGTTGTCGCAGTTAATAGCAAAAAAGGTTAAATGGGCAGTTTAGAGTCAAAGTGGCGTAATCCGCTCCTAACTCCAAAGATTGTAATCTCAATTGTTAAAGGAATAAAATTTGGAACCCGTAATAGGGTCGTAAAATTAATTATCACTAGCACTTACATCGTAACTTTAATTTCATTTCTAATTATATTACTAATTAGACTGATTTTAGGTAAAACTTTTTCACCATGGTTATGAAACTAAACTGTAAAATGTAATATGTAAAATTGAACTGAGTAAAATTTACTTATCTAACAACCCCCCTCCCCCTCCTACCCCACTAAAATATGTTCACCTCGGTGGGCGATGTGCTGTGCAGGTTACTCCTGGCTGGTAATCCTCTGATAGCAGAGTAGGCTGTGGAGCATATCCATGGTTGTTTGGTCATCTGCGATGCCACATTAAGATGGCGGAGGTTCCGTTGGGTTTTAGTCGGTAGTACTGGTTTTGCCGGGGAGTCCAACACCTCGTGCTTAAATGCATTTTCCAACGCTTAAAAAAAAGGATGCTAACTATCTCCCATACGATATGTATTCACCTTGTCGTGATGGATGGTTTCATCTAGACGGACGTGAAACCAAGTGACATACACACTTTTCTAGCTGGTTGTCCCACATAACCACCTATATGTATGCAGGAGGTATGCAAAAATGCATGTCTCAATATTTACAAAAAGATCTTAAATATGTAAACAGAGGCCCATGGCATATATACCTTAAAAACCTATATTATATATAAACTATGTATCACTATTAAAAAATCAAAAAAGAATATTAGCTCCTATTCCCTCTAATTTGCTCACCTTATTAAGATGGAAACGTCTCAATAGCATCCTTAATAGGCTTCAGAACCATTTTAATTAACTATTTTACCCTTAAAGGTACAAACATATTTATAATTTATTCGTGACCATACTTTAAAGTAGTACTATTACGTACCGAAATAAAAAGTACCTCATAACTATATAGCATAAAATCACATCCGCTACATAGTTCAATTATAAAGTAACATACAAACTTATATATTTATAATGTTAGTACGGATTTCTTGGATCGTCATCAGATAATAAAGACATAATCTGAACCCCGACGTCAGAGGGTTAGAATGTAGCCCTAATAAGTTAACCGTATACCAATATCGGCTATATTGGATTAATCGCTACCCCAATTTTCTTCAGAAATTCCTTTCTTATTAACATTAGTTACTGATGTGAAAAAATAAATTGCATTCCGCTGCCTGCAAAATTGTTTTTCAATATCGATTTTTTTGCATTTTGAGTAATAATAATTTAACTGCTGATCAAGCTGAAATTGTGAAACTTGTAGGTCATGAGGTTCTGGGTTCGATTTTCGGTTGATTTAAAGAGTTGCTATGCAAAGCTTAGCGTTACAAGGTTTTTCTGTGAAGAATATTTCAGTAGCATTTTGGTGTTAGGAAGTTTACATTAATTCACCTTCGTGCCTTTACATATGTATATATATATATATATATATATTCTAGATCAAACAAGGAAGACAAGTATGGGAAGAGTGAACATGGGCTTGTATACACTTTATGTAATATTATCTCCTGCAATGGTCCTATAGCACACACGTCTTGTACATTATAATATATCCTGCTTTAGTCAGAGGCACTAATTACTGTATATAATATGTATGTATATTAAATACAACTTTTACGTACATATATATTGTTATCTGTGGTCTTCGGTAAAATTACACTGTACTACTCTATAGCAGCGCTACTACTCGGAAGTATAAAAATAAACGATATGAAGTAAAAGCGAGTTTATCACATAATTTTATTATTGATTTGTTCATCAAAGTGGAAGTAGAACATCATATTTATTATATTTTCATGTTACGCTTGCTTAAATGACTTTATTGGTTTTATGTGTATTAAGGCTTCGAATAACGTTCACGGCTGTCGTTATAATGATTTTTTTTTTGGTATAGTTAGATATACATATCTTGTAGTTTGTTAGACTGTTGTATTATTTCTCATAGGATTCAAATAAATAAACTTAACTCGTTGCATGTGTCAAAAACCTGCAAGCGTACGACAAAAGGCAAAAATTTTATTGCAATTCAATTGTATATATTATATAAATATACAATTTAATAATACATATACAATTAATATAATTGTATATATTATATGTGTGTTAACATAAGTGTCAATGTTTTTCTAGCTTGATTCCCCATACAAATTTTCATCTCCATTTTCACCCCCTTAACTGGTGATCTCCGGGATAAAAATATCTGTCCTTCCAGTAGTCTTCTCAGGGTCTTAAACTATCTTCTTACCAAATTTCATCTAAGTCGGTCGAGTAGTTTTTGAGTTTATTCGTTACAAACACATTAAAATACAAATCTTTCCTTTTTATAATAGCAATGTAGATATGTAAAGTTAGGCAACTTTAGTTGACAGATAAAAAAAATAATTTTCCATAAAAAATCAAAACCCAATATTGATACATTTAATTCAGTATTAAATATTATTTGAATTATACACTTTTTGAATTGGATTCTTCCTTTAATTTAAAAATATATCCAAACATTTCATTAGTACAAGATTTTGTTCGTTAAATTAATAATGTACAAATCTAAAGAGCCATTATACAGCACTTCCTATCAACACAATCAGTGACTCCATCGAAGACTAGGCTTGGGTTACAAAACTCTTCCGGTTTCATGCACACTCCGCCGTGCTTATTACAGCGGGTTTCTTTCATTGAAACTAAAATAAGAGTAGAATTACGTAGAAAATAACAAATTATTCATTTTGAGGTCGATCAAAGAACTCTGGAATGAAGATGTATTTTAATTTTGTGTTTTGCTTCTTAAATTAATATTCAACATTATAAAAGAAAATATAATAATAGATACTAGTAACTCACCCTTGCTTCGCTCAGGTTCGTCCCTAGGTACGTTTTAACGGTTAGTATAGATTTCTCAAAGATGAGATACTTTCCCGCAGTAAAAAGTATCTTATATGTTGACCCATAGCTATCATCATATAAAATTTGATCAAAATCTGTTCAGTGGTTTTCTCGAAATGCATTCCTAGACAGACAGACAAAAATCCTAAAAACTATAGATTCGATCTCTACATCGGTAATAATGACTATTTCTAAGGAATGATTTTCGGGATAAAAAGTATATTACCTTATTTCCAGGGTTTCAAACTATGTTCTTACCAAATTTCATCTAAATAGGTCTAGTAATTTTGGAGCCTATTCAGTACAAGCAAACAAACAAAAAATCAAATCTTTCCTGTTTATAATATTAGTATAGATGAATATTTTATAAATTACCTCCATGACAGCAATCGATTCCTTGCTTCTTCTGTGTTGGACAAAGCCCCCGCCTTTCTGCAAGATGACCTTTGGGGCAATCTTCTGCTACTGTACATATGCCACCTGCTTCCGCGCATGGTTTTTCTTGGATAATAGAGTCGATAATTTTAACTAAAAAGATAGATACCAAAAGTATAATATTAATTGCGACTTACCCTTGCTTCGCTCGGGTACGTACGTTTTAATATTTTTGAGCTGGACCCAAAAAAAAATTCTAAAATAAAAGTGAGTAGCCTAAGTTACTCCTTAAACGTCAGCTGATGGAGGTCCCGTCAAAGTCAGTTGAGAGATTAGCCGGAACAAACAGAGAGACAAACAAAAATTTTAATAGTTGTTTTGTATTTGTATATGTATTGGTATAAGTACCGTATATAATTTTTATATGTATTTAGTAAAAAGCTGTTATTATGACAGCAAACACACGTTTCAATTTTATTTATCTCTATAGAATATAGATAAATGTAAAAATGTCTTGTAATTTTGTATTTATGTCAGAGATAAATTTTGGGATGGAATGATAGTATATTATAATATGAATTAAATTTAGCGTATCGGGACCAATAAATCTTATTATATTTCTCATACTTTTGTTCAATATATTTCTAACTAGCGGCTCATTCCCGCTTCGCGCGGGTTCGCCTCTAGAAAAACAAACAAATCTATCCCACGGGAACCGTAAATTTTTCCGGGATAAAAAGTAACCTATGTGTTATTCTGATATATAAGCTATAAGTTTCATTAAAATCCATTCCAAAGAGATCCAAAGAGTAACAAACATCCATACGAGTACATCTAGACATCCAGACATTCTCACAAACTTTCGCTTATATAATATTAGTAGAATTCAATTAAATTTTCTTAATAATGCCTTATAAACGTTAATATATTTCTTTTTCTTTGTATAGGATCTTAATATAGAGACCAAAGCTGTAAAAAAGTTCATTAATTTAGTCTATTATAAATCCAGTGATTTTTAATACGAACATACATTACCAATTTATTATAAGCGTATTGCAATACCAACGTGCGAGTGCACATTTGTTTAAATATATGATTTAATTTAGCTCTTATTACCGATGCATACAGCTCAAATTGGATGTACATGATTTTCAAAACGGAAACCACGTTTTCTAGAGCAATGACTCAAGCAGACAAAGACGATTGAATAATAGTCGTTATCCTTATTATTAGTTCAATAAGGATTGGCTGATAGTTGTTACATTTATGGTATACAGTGTGTTTTGTTTGTAACTTTGATTGTGGGACGTATCTGAAAACGTAAATCTTACAATATTATATTCTATGTAGTCTTCATGATGTTATGGTAGTGCAGGTAGCCCACTGGCTATACGCTTGATAAAAACGAAAAAAAAATTAATTAAATCGACTTCCAGGCACTGAAAAATAAAAAATAACCAAACAGGAGCTTTCATTTAGAATAGATACCTAATCAGATATTTTCGAAGTAGGTGTGCTTTGATTTGTATTAGCTGGCACCGACTTTGTGTGTATATACGGTTCGTATGTATATATATTATTTACCTATATATGTATATATATGGTCGAATTGAGAATCTCTTCCTTTTTGGAAGTCGGTTGAAAAACCAAAAGTTGAAGTGGGTTCGAACCAGCTAACATAGTTTTCAACATATTAATTTAAAATTAGTTAAAAATTAAAATGGCGGGCTTCAGATGCTGATTTATGTGTCTTTAAAAAAAAAATCTTCCAAACCAATCGAGTGGAGTATTAAAATAAAGGTTTTTAAGAGGCGATCTGCAGTGTCGGATCGCCTCTTAAAAACCTTTATTTTTTTTCCGTTTCCGGTCCTCGGAGTGTAAACACCACTGTGATTCTATCCGTAATAAATCGCTTTGTAAAAATAGTTAGAAGTAACTTTCAGTCTTCAACACTATTATAAACCACAAAATTAGTACTACGGTGGATGCAGAAGAAATAAAACTCTTAGATATTAACAAGATCTAGCAAGTGCAGAAGAAAATTCACAACAACATTTGAGGTTAGAATATTTAAATACAAAATCTGTCAAATAGATTATTTAAATGCCAGTTTATTAAGTTGACATTAACTCCAGTGTTGCTAGTACACAAAAAATATTATCTACCATTTATATTACGTTCCATTCTACGTACTTCGTTCAAAACTATGGAGAAACAATTTCAACTATTGTTTGACAATGTGAAGATAGAAATGCAGAAACAAACAGCCGAACTAACTGAATCTATTACAAAAAACTTAATGGATAGGATGGATGAAAAACTGACCCCTATTATTGAGGAAAATAAAAAATTAAAACAAAAAGTTAGTGATCTAGAGAAAGAGATGGAATATTTGAAAAGGGAGAAAAAAAGTAATAACATTATTATTTTCGGGCTGGAAGAGGGGGAAAACTCGACATCGGAGCTATTTCAGAGTATTAAGGATATCCTCGAAAAAGACCTAAAGATGAATATAGAGCAAAACGAAATAAATAAATTATACCGCTTAGGAAAAAATAAATTTCCGAATAAATCGAGGCCTGTGCTATGTTCCTTTATAAATGCATGGAAAAAAGATGAAATTATGAAAAATAAAAAGAGTTTTAAGAATATTTATGTATCGGAGGATTACTCAAAGGAAGTTTTGGAGAAAAGGAAAGCACTGCTGCCACAATTACAAGAAGAAAGAAAAAAAGGTAATACAGCTTTTCTGAACTATGACAAACTAGTAGTCAAAGAATCGAACACTGAAAAAAGGAAAAGGGAACCAACTACCTCACCGTCACCTAAAACTCAACCCAGAAAACAGCAAATCGTAAGCTCTGTCAAAGCTAACAGAATGAACGTTTTCGATGCAACGAGACCCAGATCGAACTCTTTCACCAACAACCCTACACCCCAAAAGCAATAGCAATTAACCGGTAAACGGAAAATCTCAACAAACTATGAAAACAAACAAACAGAAAAAACACACCTTCCCCCAAGCCGACTGGTCCTCGTGGGGGACAAAGACCACAACCCTCCAAAAACACAGAGAAATAACCACAAAGAAACAAAAATATACGTCGCAGCTCTTAATGTACTCACGCTGAAAAATGAAGAAAACCTTATAGAACTAACAAATGCGTTAAAACAAATTAAATGGGATATCGTCGGTCTCAGTGAAACGAGACGAGTGGGAGAAAGAATTATTTCTCAACCAGATTTCTTACTATACCACATAGGAACGACGCCAGGCCATCATGGTGTGGGTTTCATCGTCAAAAAATATCTTGAAAAATCCATAGAAAGCTTTATTGGAATCTCAGAACGCATAGCAATGATGAATCTGAAGTTACCGGGGTATAAAGATTCATCGTCTATTTTACAAATATATTCACCTACTGAACAATCGGACCTGGAAACAATAGAAACATTCTACCTTGACTTAAATAAAACTATCCAAGAACATGCTCACAAAAATCTAATAGTCATGGGAGACTTCAATGGTCAAATTGGAGCTAAGCGCCCAGGAGAAGAGACAGTACTAGGACCTTTCACCTATAGTAACAAAATTAGAAGTAGGAATGGAGAAAAACTCATAAACTTCACGCTAGAAAATAACTTAACAATTTTAAACTCAGTATACAAAAAAAACATGAAGAAAATGTGGACCTGGATTTCCCCAGATGGAAAAACAAAGAATGAAATCGATTTTATAATGACTAATAGAAACAACTGTTTTACAAATTTTGATGTCATCAACAAATTTAATTTCAATACCAACCATAGACTGATCAGAGCTGAAATAAAATCAGCACAACCAAAGAAACCTAGACCGAGACAGGGACTAACAATTGCTAAGCTCAGCAAGCATCAAATGGAACAACTAGTAGTCACCTTAAGAGATAAATTTGCAGACTTCAAAGAGATCACAAAGACCCTAGGAATTCAGGAAAAATACAACTGGATAGAGAATACTATTGCAGCTCAATTGCAACATACTGCCAAGATCAGATCTGAGCCGAAAAAATGGCTAACAGCCAACACTATGAAATTGCTAGAACAAAGAAACCACTTAATCATCACAAAAGATATAAAAGACAGAAGAAGGCATTTAGCGAAAATTAGTAAAGACATCACAGAAAGTATAAGAACGGACAGGAAAGCATATAGAATGGAAAATATCGAAAAACATATAGTTAAAACGGGAGGTGTTAAAAAAGCTTATAAGGAATTAACAAATTCAAAGGACTGGATCGTGAAAATAAAAAACGACAGTGAAGAATGGAACCACCAAAGAAGGAACATATTAGGAATTGCCACATCTTATTATAAAAAAATATATGAACGCAATACCGCACAGGACAAAATCGATTTAGTGGAAATCTCAAATATCCCTAACATCCTTCAGGCTGAAGTAGCAAAAGCTATAGATAGCCAAAAGAGAGACAAAGCACCAGGACCCGATGGTATAAACAACGAAATCCTAAAAGAAAGCAAAGAAGTTATAACACCAGTTCTCACTGACATGTTTAACGAGATATTAAACACTGAAACTATCCCACAGCAATGGACAGAATCCAACATTATTCTTGTATATAAGAAAGGAGATAAATATGAACTCGGAAACTACCGCCCTATCAGTCTTATGTCCAATATATATAAGATATTTGCGAAGATAATATTAAATCGGATCGAAAAAATATTAGATGAACAGCAACCCATTGAACAGGCAGGTTTTCGTAAAGACTATTCAGTGATTGATCATATTCACGTAGTACGCCAAGTTATAGAGAAGTATAACGAACACCAGTGCACCTACTACATCGCATTTATCGATTATAGCAAGGCGTTCGATTCTCTGTTTCATGAAAAGATATGGGAGTCATTAAAAGATCAAGGAATTGAACACAAATACATCCGCTTAATAAAAAACGTATACAGCCAGAGTACTGCGAGAATCCAATTAGAAAATAAAAGTGAACCTTTTAGAGTGGGAAAAGGCGTACGACAAGGAGATCCTCTGTCACCAAAACTATTCTCGGCGGTACTAGAGTCAATATTCAGATGTCTTAATTGGGAAAACCTCGGGATCAATGTGGACGGTGTCTCATTAACGCATTTGAGATTCGCAGATGATCTTGTGTTATTTGCTAAGACCCCAGAGGACATAACAAAAATGATAAATGAACTGGCAACAGAAAGTGAGAAGGTAGGGCTAAAACTGAACCCAGAAAAAACAAGAGTAATGACAAACGGAGAGAGAACCACTATAAATTTAGGAAACAACCAAATTGATTATACAGATGAATATATTTACCTGGGACAGCTAATAACACATGATAATCCGATGCGCAAAGAAGTTGAAAGAAGAATAACCAACGGCTGGAGGAGATACTGGGGTTTGAAAGAAATCATGAAAGATAAAAAACTTAATATGAATATAAAAACAAAAATTTTTAACACCTGCATACTACCAGTTCTCATGTATGGCAGCCAAACATGGACCTTAACACAAAATATGACTAACAAACTTGCAACCTGCCAATATGCAATGGAAAGGAGTATGATGAATGTAAAGAAGTCAGATAGACTGAGAAACCGCGTAATAAGGAGCAAAACAAAGGTTATAAACGTAACGTACAAAATTAGAAGGCTTAAATGGCGATGGGCAGGGCACATGATAAGAGGAAAAGAGAAATGGAGCAAAATTGTAACACGATGGTATCCTAGAGAAGGAAAAAGGAAAAGAGGTAGGCCACAAAAAAGATGGGACGATGACATAAAACAAGTGGCAGGGGTAACATGGAATAGAGTAGCTCTAGATAAATATGAGTGGAAAAGATTGGAGGAGGCCTTTGCCGACTGGCAAACAGATCTACAGAAAATAAGCAAAATCGAAATAAAAGACTAGATTAAGAATTAAATTTAAGTTTCTCGTGTATTGTTCTTCTTCATTTATTTGTAACATTGATCTGAATTAAAGGCTATTATTATTATTATTATTATTAAGAGGCGATCACAAAAATATATACAACTACATGTCTCCGACTGTATAATACTTTAATCCTTCGTCAACTTCATCTTTTTAGTTAGCTTTTATGCAGTCGGGTTTGTTATTTTTATAATGGGTCGTTCTTCTTTTTTAGTGACAATTATCTGTCACTCACCTCATTTTGTGTCATCATATTAGAGTATAGATTATTATGTATTCATTGTTTGAATTAACATCCTCATGGCTTTATACCATTTAGTAGTAAATAATCTTTAACTTTCTATAGCCAAAATTTTTTTGCCTGTGTTTATTTTTCATTAAATACTGTGACAGAGTAGTAATTCATAATGATGTCCTACCGAAAAAAAAAACCACTCTGTCACAGTATTATCTCGAAAATCGCCACAAAATAAACAACATTACGGGGATGAAAACAAAGATTAAATCATCCAAATGAAAATTAAATGCATTTGCAAAAAATATCTAACACTAAAATCAAAATATTGTTACTCGAAAAATTCGAAAAACTGAGAATCACCAATGCATTGTCGCTAAAAAAGAAGAACGACCCTATTAATACACTTTTTATGGCGTCATAGACAATTTTTTTATTTTCCCAACATGGTATATTGACATTAAATAACATTTTCGACCACCTTGCGATCTACCTTAACATAACAAAAAACAAGCCAGATTTGTCAAGCTCTCTCCTTTTTTGAAATCGGTTAAATATAGTTTATATAATATACCCTATTGTATTAAATATATTAAATCGGCTTCTTTTACAACTTCAGTTGATAACAAAGACGTAAGTTTATTCAGAATATCTTTCGAGTGTAAATTAAGTCACAAAGAGCTTTTATAAGCTCTATTGTTTTAATAATAACCTAATCGACCTATTTCAGTTAAATTGACGAACAGAACAGAAGAATATAGCTTTACTGATTAAACAAAATGTATACTATAATAAAATTCTAACCGAGTTGACTTTGTACATAAAATATTTTTTGGAAGATCTCATTGAAATAGTCATTATTATCGATACAGAGGTCAAATCTATAGTTTTTAGAATTTTTGTCTGTCTGTCTATCTGTCTGTCTGGGAAGCCTCATCTGTCTCGATAAGACCACTGAACAGATTTTGATAAAATTTTATATGATGATAGCCATGGGTTCACCGTTAAATATTTTGTTTAGAATGCGCATCGTTTTTTTTTACTGCTCTTTATATTTATTTAAAAATAAGTACATATGTATATAATATTAATATTCCTGAAGGGGTTGGGACAAGGGAGTGAGTATTTATGGAAATTCGTTATTTTAGAAGTTAAAAATATGAAAATTAATGCTTATCACGTTTACTGCTTTTATAAATTACTAGCGACTTACCCTCGTTCTGTTCGGGTTCATCCCTACGGATGTTTTAACGGTTAGTACAGATTGCTTGGAGATGAGATACTTTCCCACAGTAAAAAGTATCCTATATGTTGACCCGGATATCCAGCTATCATCATACCAAATTTAAACAGACAGACAAAAATTCTAAAAACTTTAGATTCGGCCTCTGCATCGATAATAATGTCATTTCAATAATATTTTCCTAAAAATATTTAATGTACAGATTCGGCTTAGTTAGAATTTTATTATATGTATAGTTTATTTATGTACATTTAGCATTTGATATAACTATTTTATGTTTTTACTCATGAATGATTTAATGATACTATTTTACTCAATACTAGCGACTTACCCTCGCTTCGCTCGGGTGCGTCCCTAGGTACGTTTTATTTTTTTTTCCAAAATAAAATTAACCTAAGTTACTCCTTATAATATCAGCTATCTGCCAGTGACAGTCCCGTTTAAATTGGTCCAGCCGTTTCGGAGATTAGCCAGTACAAACAGATATACAGACATATATATATTTTTTTAATTGTGGTTTTTCTTATAAGTACCGCATATAATTCTATATGTATTTAGTATAAAGCTGTTATTTTGACATCACAAAAAGACACTTCAATTTTATTTATATGTACAGACTAGCGACTTACCCTCGCTTCGCACGGATGCGTCTCTAAGTTTGAAAGACAAAGTTCCAAAGAAAAAATATTCTTTTTTTGCGCCAGGAATCTTTGCAAGCGTATAAAGTATAACCTAGCAGAGTTTTATCACATTCATTTTTATTTATGTAGAAGATAGATAGATTAATTATTACAGCATTATCTCGCAGCTACGGCTGCGACGTTTAATTTTGTTTTTGTTTAAGAAAGCCTATGTAACCTTCCTTAATTAATAGGTTCTAAAATGCAAAAAGTTTTTTTTTAAGTTGTAAGTTTTTTTTAACTATGTTTTTTTTAAGTTGGAGATAAGTATGTTCAAACAAAAAAATACTACAACTTTATATATTAGTACATCTTGTTCATTTTATACTTGTTCAATTCCTTTTGTTAACCAACTTCAAAAAAGGAAGTTTTCAATTCGACACGTATGTATGTAATATTATTGGAACTGCAATATAACGATAAATATATGATAAGTGAATTTAAAACTTAGGATTTAAATTTAAAATATAATTATTACACTAAATTTAAAACAAACTTAGAATTTAAAACACTAATTAAAAAAAAATTGGCCCCTTATTGGTTTCGTTAATCTTTTTGAATTTCATTTTTTTTTCTATGTTTGCTTAACCTTTGCTCAATTATGTGGAACAGAACGTTCTTTTAGCGATAAGAGCTACTACTAACATAGAAATAGTAGACTAAGGTTATTATTAGTATAATAATATATAAATGTACTTGTATAGGTATTGACTTTCTTTTTTCTAAAATCTGGTGCAAAATAAAATAAATAAATATGTTGGGACATTAACACACAGCACTATCAAGATCCATGGTAAGCTTCGAGTCTTGTGTTATGGATACCAGATAGTTGATACACTACACATAAGTCACATATAACTTTACATACATACATATTATAAACATAAGCACACATGACTGGAGTACAAACATTCGCAAGCAAGCAAGGGGACTCCAACCCACGACCTCAGGCGCAGCAATTAGGGTCACTACAAACTGAGCCAAACGTATCGTCGTAAAAGATAACAGCTATTTCGTTAATTCATTATTATCTTACTGCCAAGCGCAGATTGACGGACTTCTAATTTGTTTGGAAAACTAACTTCATTCTGTCAGGCGTCTCCTTACGATGTTTTCCTTCACTGACACACAAATTAGCGCCTGAAATCCGCCATTTTAATTTTTAACTATTTTATATAGTATTTTTTATAACCCATAACACTCACGTTATCGAGACGAATCTAACGACGTCTAAATTATCAAAATCCGCCTAAGCGTTTGGTCTCTAGAACGCTCTATAGGAACAAACATATATACATACATATATTGACTGATGAACACATTACCCTCCTTTACGTCGCGCAGTCGGATAAAAAATTTAGTAACTATTGTACATTAAATACCAATAGTGAATATGATAGCTACCTATAGTATGAATTTTAATTAGTCAATTTCAACCTACTTAACGTTGGCACTAACTTCTAATAATATAGATAAGGCACTTATTATATTTATTTATTTCTTAGTGCCTTAAAGTTGGTTTACATATTTTTTCAAGGTTTTTCTACATATAATAAAAGATTGAGTATACAAACAAGTATGAAGGAAACACGGAAACGGTTTTTTAATGTCTTTTTAGTTCCAGATTATTAAATGCTTACAGTTTAGTATTTTACACTATTAGCTTGAACAAAAAACTTACTTAAAAAGACCATCTCCATTTTAAAGATCCATACAGATATATGCTAAAGTGATATCCATATCCATAAGTAATTTTTTAAATTGACATAACTTTTTTATTTATGAACCGATTGAAATGAAATATATATTAAATGTTAGGTAAAACTTATCATAATACATTAGTGAAAACTGCATTCAAATTGGTTGAGCCGTTTCTGAGATTAGCGCAAACAGACGAACAGACAAAATTTCTAAAAATCATGAAATTAATGTTAGGTTTTATTGAACAATACAAGAAATATTTTCATATATGTATGTATGTATTTTATATATGTATACTTATGTACAAAATTTGGTATGATGGTAGCTGGTTATCCGGGACATCATTAAGGATACTTTTTAGTGCGGGAAAATATCTCATATCTGAAAAATCTAGGTATACTAACTGTTAAAACGTACCCGAGCGGAGCAAGGATGAGACGCTAGTTAACATATAAACTATTAATACATTTACATATAGAAATAAATAAATAAATAAATAAATATGTTGGGACATTAACACACAGCACCATCTAGTTCCATGGTAAGCTACGAAGGCTTGTGTTATGGATACTAGATAGTTGATACACTACATATATAACTTTAAATACATACATATTATAAATATAAACACCCATGACTGGAGTACAAACATTCGCGCTCACACAAATGAATGCCCCCAGCGGGACTCGAACCCGCGACCGCTGGCACAGCAAGTAGGGTCAATACACACTGAGCCAAACGTGTCGTCAAATTAATTTATAAGGCAATATATCTGAAATAAATATTTAAATACATATAAATATGGAACTTTTTATAAGCTTTACTTTAAAGGATAACAAAAAATAATTTGGTATATAAACCGTGTGTAACCGCGTGTTTTATCGCAATTATACTTAGTTTTAAACTATTAAAAGTCATTATATTATAATGTAATGAAAAGATAATAAAATATGTTTCACTTACAATCTTCTTCGTTCCCACGCACTAAATGTAAAATAATAACAGCGATCACAAAGGTCTTCATTGTAACGTCTGCGCTTGCGACGATCTCAATGCAGAATGACATGACGTCGTCAGTTAAATTGCTTAATGAGTTTGGAAAGCAACCTTTGTGTGTGGTTTAACAAAAAAAGATTAATTTCTTTTATTATCTGTGGTATTTTTTTTAATATTTAATCCTACTAATGTTCGTCCAGTGGTTGAAATTCAACCATAATAATGATTGTTTTATGATAACATATATTTTAATAACACTAGAGTTACTAAGCAAAAAAAAAAGAAAATCGGTTAACAAATGCCTCTATAAGAATATATATAGAATAACAAAAAGAAAAGTACTGAATTGTTTTGTCTTTGCCTATTTATATCTGTTTGTGAACAGATTTTCTTTCTTTTTTTTATCCGACGAAAAAAAGGAGGAGGTTCTCAATTCGACACGTATATTTCGTCATAGTCGTAGAATAGTGACGGATCTGATATATATTAATCTTTATTGCCTCGGTAGTGTAGTAGCTAGCATGTACGGCTGCACATCCTGAGGTCCTGGGTTCGAGTCCCGGGTCGGGCTTAGTTAAGTTATTGAGTCTTTCTGTATAGTAAGCCTCAGTAACAGCCCGGAGTTGGGAAGTTGGCGGTGTTTCAACCCCGTGCCTCGGAGAGCACGTAAAGGGGTCGGTCCTGCGCCTTAACTTTCACCGGTCGTGTCGAGTAGTCGTCCCATCGGAGTATAAGAGTGACAGGAATAGAGAGTGCACATATGTCTGCGCGCATACTTGTGCATTATAATATCTCCTGCGCAGTTGGCTAGTCTCAATGAGATTGGCCGCCGTGGCCGGAATCGGTCAGGAGTTCATTATTTATTATTATTATATTAAACTTTACAGGACAGCCATTTCAAATAATTATTTTAGTTTTTTTGACATAACTTTTTTAATTCATAATATGTAATTATAAAAATTAGCATACAAGTGAAAAATAGGATTTGTTCGAACTAACCTTTCACTAATCGAATATGTACTTAAAAACATTTAACAAACCTCTATTCTTGATGAGCCCTTTGGCAAAAAATACTCGTAAGTGAATTGTCGGTTATGCTTTAAATCTCTTTGAAAACCCCCTTTTCTTCATCTGTTTTGTAATAATTTGCAACATGCAACCATTGTTTCTCACGATTACCTAATTTCCAAAACTTTTCATATAGTGTAATATTTATATCTACGTGCAAGGCCTACTTATAGTTTTTGCTGGAACAATAACGCCCTTTTTAGAGGAGTATTCTTTTCCTGCATCCGTTAAGCGTTTTCTCTTAACTCTTTCTTCCCAATCAACATATGTAATTTCGGACACATTTTTACCTCTACATCGAATAAGAGGCGCTAGAGACAACTGGCATAAAGACACAGCTGTGTTGATTGATGGACAGTTTCTATAGTCTGCATCATCGTGAGTGGAACAAAAAAAATCCTTACATACCCTTTCACCACGGGTTTTTGCTGGTGTTGTTGGCAACAGCCGGAGTAATCGGTTGAGCAAAAGTTGACAGATCAAGGTAGAAGTATTTAAAGACGTTAAAGCTGAGCTGATATTTAAGAAGAACACGACACCATGCTGATTTTCCGAAGGGAGTAAATATGGTGAGGCTGCATTTTGATACATGGCCATAAAAGGGCCTTCTGTAAGAACACAAGTAGGGGATGGTAAAATTAAAAAAAATTAAGTGTCAATGTTTTTCAAGGTTAATTCCCCATACAAATTTTCATCCTCATTTTCACCCCCTTAACGGGTGATTTCCGAGATAGCAAATATCTGTCCTTCCCAGGGTCTCAAACTACATATCTTCTTACCAAATTTCATCTAAGTCGATCGTGTAGTTTTTGAGTTTATTCGTTACAAACACATTAACATACAAATCTTTCCTTTTTATAATAGCAATGTAGATATGTAAAGTTAGGCAACTTTAATTGACAGATGAATTTTCCATAAAAACTCAAAGCCCAATATTGAAACATTTAATTCAGCATTAAATATTATTTGAATTATAATACACTTTTTGAATTGAATTCTTCTTTTAATTTAAAAATATATCCAAACATTCGTTTAGTACAAAATTTTGTTTGTTAAATTAATAATGTACAAATCTAATGAACCATTATACAGCACTTGCTATCAACACAATCAGTGTCTCCTTCGACGAGGACGGTCGGGCTACAAAACTCTTCCAGTTTCATGCACACTCCGCCGTACATGCCACAGGTTTTCTTCATTGAAACTGAAATAAGAGTGGAATTACGTAGAAAATACAAATTAGTCATTTTGAGGTCGATCAAAAAGCTCTGGAATGAAGATGTATTTTAATTTTGTGTTTTGCTTCCTAAATTAAGATTCAGCATTATAAAGGAAAACGCAACAAAAAGTAACCTATATGCTATCATCATATAAAATTTTGTCAAAATCTGTTCAGTGGTCTTCTCAAGATGCATTCTCAGACAAAAATAAAAACTATAAAATCGGTCTCTACATCGATAATAATGACTATTTCAATAAGATTTACCAATAAATATTTAATGTACAGATTCGACTTAGACTTTTTTTATACTTAGGTTTTTTATAGGTAGGTTTCATACAAATTTTCATCTCTTATTTTATCTCCTTATGGCATGAATTTCAAAAAACGCTAAAATACGTATTTATTTAATTGTATTGAAGAGCATTAATACCAAGTTTCAATAAATTCTGATCATAAATATTTTTGTGGGTTGCATTATAACGTGTACTCCCGTGGGAATGAGATAATCTCCCGCGGTAAAAAATATCTTATATGTTGACCCGGATATCCAGCTATCATCATACCAATTTTATAAAAACCCTCCAGTGGTTTTTCTATGATGCGGTAACAGACAGACAGACAAACAAAAATTCTAAAAACTATAAATTTGGCCTCTGTATCGATAATAATTTCTATTTCAATAAGATTTTCAAAAAAATATTTAAGGTACAAATTCGACTTAGAATTTTATTATATGTATAGAATAATACTTAATTTTCAACTATCGTACTGGTTTAAGACTTTCAAAGATTATGGTAATTGCGATGACAAAGTATTTTTGGTAATATCGAGCTTCATGGCTGGAGATCCGGTGGTCTTGGGTTCGAGTCTTTACTCGGGCCAAGTATATTTATTGAGTTTTTCTGACAAGAAACGCCAAATAACTTCGTTGGCTTCGTGTCCCGGAGTGAATGTAAAGCTATCCTGTGCCTCATTTTTGCCGTTTATATTGAATTGTAGTCCCACCGGACATTTAATGAAAGAAAAAGTGATTCAATATTGATTTTATATTTAACTACTGATTTGACTTCGCTTTGGTCGGGTTTGTCTCTAGATTGCTTCCCCATACAAAAATTTCATCCCCATTTGCACCCCATTAAGGGATGATTTCCGGGATAAAAACTATCCTATGTTATTGCCAGGGTCTCAAACTATGTTCTTACCGGTAATAATATGAGATATAATATGTGTTAAACTTAACGTATCGGGACCAATAAATCTTTTTATATTTGTCATACTTTTGTATCAATATATTTCTAACTAGCGGCTCACTCTCGCTTCGCTCGGGTTCGCCTCTAGAAAAGCAAAAACAAATCTATCACACGGGAACCGTACATTTTTCCTAAATAGAAAGAAGCCTAAGTATTATTCTGATATATGAGCTATATTATTGTAAAATTTCATTAAAATCTATTCAGTAGTTTTTGCATGAAAGAGTAACAAACATCTGTACATCCAGACATCCACACATCTTGACTTTCGTATTTATAATATTAGTGAGATTGAATGAATGAATAACTCTTAATTTACACCCAAAAAGAGAGAAGAAAATATACAAAAATATACAAGAAGGTACAAGACGCGGCCTTATTGCTAACAGAGCGATTTCTTCCAGGCTACCTTTACGTGTAGGAAATAGTACTAAAATAGAAAGAGCGCGAATAATAGACAGTAGAAAAAATATATATTTATACATATACAAATCATACAAATATATAAGAAATACAAAATAAATACAAGTAAAATATAATTAATCAATAAATAAATACTATAACTACATACATCAATACTATACCTATATTATACATATATAAATATAAAATAATAAAAAGGCAAGTTTAACAAGAATTATACTAAAGTTCGTATAAATAACACTAATACGAGTACATACAATCAATACATTCAATAAAGAATCCTCTTTCAAAGTGTGTGATAGGGATTTAATACAATTTTCTTATTAATGCCTTATAAACTTGAATACATTTGTTTCTATTTATCATATAGAACAAAGCCGTAAAAAAATAAAACACACTTATTATCCTCATTCATTTATAGTCTGTTGTAAATCCAGTAATTTGTAATACGAACATACATTACCAATTTATTATATAGTCTAGTCAACAAGTGCCTTTTAGGTCAACTTTTTTCAGAAGTCTCAGAAAAATATGAACAAGGATGGTCATTTGATTCGTTATGGTATGTAGATGATTGAAAAACATCAAGTTCCGCTTGCAAAAATTGCAAAAGTTAGAAACAACTAAAAATGAAAAAGTGGGTTTTAATTTTTTGCAAATATCTCAAAAACCAATTGAGATTTTTTAAATATATAAAAATATTTGAAAAGAAGAGGAAATTTCTTAAAAAAAAGTCTCAACAACCGGAACTGTAGGGTCAATATTTATATCGAGGGCATCCTGATTTAGGCGTGGCAGGCCCGCGAGGTACGGGCTGTCCGCAGGGGTGTTGTAGTGTATGCGCAAGCGATCCTGCAACGCCCCACTGCACTGCGGCGACGGATTCCGCTGTGGGTTTTAGTGAGGGTCAATATTTATAATGTTCTCAAAGATATATACCTACATACATAGACTCATAAACACATTGCCCTCCTTTATGTTGCGCAGTCGGGTAAAAAATATAGTAACTATTGTACATTAAATACCTATAGTAAATATAATAGCTACCTAGAGTACATATGTATTTTAGTAAATCAATTTCAACCTACTTAACGTTGGCACTAACTTCAAACAATATAGATAAGGCACCTATTATATTTATTTATTTGTTAGTGCCTTGGAGTTGGTTTCCATATTTTTCCAAGGTTTTTCAACGTATAATAAAAGATTAAGTATACAAATAAGTATGAAGGAAACACGGAAACGGTTTTTAATGTCTTTTTAGTTCCAGATTATTAAATGCTTACAGTTTAGTATGTTACACTATTAGCTTGAACAAAAAACTAGCTTAGAAAGACCATCTCAATTTTAAAGACCCATGCAAGCATATGCATCGGTGGTAGGATTCTGTCAAGCCTGAGGAGTCCGACTGGATGGGTACCACCCCTTTATCTATTTCTGCCGCCAAGCAACAATGATTGCATTGTTGTATTCCGGTTTGAAGGATAAGGTAGCCAGCGCAATTACAGGCAAGAGGCATATCATCTTAGTCCTCACAGTGATAACGTACTGGCAGTTCTGTATTTTTGTTACCTAAAACCTAAGTGCATGAACCGTAGGTGTTATGGGCCACAGGTACTGCTTTCCATCAGGTGGCCTGTCTGCTCGTTTGTCACTGAATCTCATAAAAAAAAAATATCTACTAGCAGCTCACCTTCGCTTCTCTCGGGATCGACCCTAGGTAATTATTTAAATTACATAATATAACTTTTATATTTATAAGCAGATTGAAATAAAAGATATACTAATTGTTAAGTTAAACTTATCACAATAATACTTTCTTAGATTTACGCGAATATTTGACATTTCAAAATAAAACTATCTTTTCGGATTATTTCGCGAATTTATTATGATTTTTGGTTCCCGACGTTTCGATTGCTTTACAGCAATCATGGTCACGGGAGAGACTAAGGTGTTAGATGTCTCAATGGCATTATACAGTTGTTACAGACAGCCTACCTACTATTTTACAAAAATGATTTTAAAAATTCAAAAATGGCATCAAAGTACCTTACAATATTAGTTGATTTTAATTCTAAACATTTAAAAATTTTTAATATTTTTAATAAGTATTATAATTAAATATAGCAATATTATTTACTTAATTTTAGCTATTATAATAAATATTACAATTTTTTTAATTAATTACTAATCTTATTTAGTGTTGCTATTATTATATTATCTATGACCATAAAGATTTATTAAACATTTTTTAAATATCAATTATTTATTTAAGTAATATATTTGTTTTATATGTAGTTTAAAAATTTTATAGTATTTTAGATTGTTATTAATTAAAGTTAAAATATTAAGCAACACTATTGTTAACTTTATAGATAAAAAATATATTAATTAGAAT
This sequence comes from Argynnis bischoffii washingtonia, assembly GCA_033884665.1. NCBI lineage: Eukaryota > Metazoa > Arthropoda > Insecta > Lepidoptera > Nymphalidae > Argynnis > Argynnis bischoffii. The sequence goes on from CM066610.1 coordinate 2,397,508, forward strand.
TACTATTCTTATTGCGATCCACACAGTATGAACTAACTACATCTACTGGTCTGTTATGTTTGTTTTTGTTGTTTGTTTTTATTATGTTTATCACAGGATCCCATGATGATGGTAGTACCCAGTTTTAAACTACATATAAAACAAATATATTACTTAAATAAATAATTGATATTTAAAAAATGTTTAATAAATCTTTATGGTCACAGATAATATAATAATAGAAACACTAAATAAGATTAGTAATTAATTAAAAAAATGTAATATTTATTATAATAGCTAAAATTAAGTAAATAATATTGCTATATTTAATTATAATACTTATGAAAAATATTAAAAATTTTTAAATGTTTAGAATTAAAATCAACTAATATTGTAAGGTACTTTGATGCCATTTTTGAATTTTTAAAATCATTTTTGTAAAATAGTAGGTAGGCTGTCTGTAACAACTGTATAATGCCATTGAGACATCTAACACCTTAGTCTCTCCCGTGACCATGATTGCTGTAAAGCAATCGAAACGTCGGGAACCAAAAATCATAATAAATTCGCGAAATAATCCGAAAAGATAGTTTTATTTTAAACTTATCACAATACATTAATAAAAATCGCACTAAAATCGGTTAAGCCGTTTCTGAGATTAGCGCGAACAGATGCACAGAAGAACTGACTAAATTACTAAAAATCATGAAATTATTGTTAAGTTTGAATACTTTTGGAGGTACTAGGTTCGAATCTTGGATCGGGCCAAGTATAGTTATCTGAGGAAATTTTAGTAGGACACTGTTTAGAAGTGTGTCTCGTTCCGTGCCTTGAAGAGCAGAATTATTGGTTCTCCTTCTGATCTCTCTTCGGTCTAGTCGATCATTCCATTGGTAAAAAAAAAGAAATAGAAGTAGCACTTGGGACTGCGCACACGCACGTTTGGTTTCAGTGATATTAGTAACTGTGGTCGTAACCGGTTAGGTCATTCTTTATGCGAGAAGTACTAATTTCTTTATCTAAGAAACATTACTATTAACACGACGACATGTTTGATTCAGTTTGTAGTGACCCTACTTGCTGTACCAGCGGTCGCGGGTTCGATCCCGCTGGGGGCATTCATTTGTGTGATGAGCACGAATGTTAGTAGTCGAATCATGGATGTTTATATAAATAGGGATTTTGGAAACCAGATAATTTCTTAAATTGACACTTGCAATTGATACTATTTTATTAGTTATTTTTATTTTATATTCAGTATTTTTAGCGTCCCACTGCTGGGCACAGACAGGTCACTTTCGGATCAAAGATTAAAAGGAAGCCAGGTCAAGTCCAAGCTAGCTTCGCAAGTCTTTGGAAATTTAGTTAGGTTCTCTCAGACATGCAGGGTTGCTCACGATGTTTTCCTTTACCATAATTATTATTATGTGTATATTTGAATTGCATATGTTTATTATACATATGTATAGCGTGAAACTAGATTTCAATTTAATTTGATTCTACATTTGCTTCATATAAATAAGCGTGTCTTTATATAATAACCATTTAATAATTATAAATAATAATTATTATACGGTTGATATTTATAATGGTTTTTTTTCTCAATTACTAAATAAATTATTTTATATTAAAAACAAGCAGTTTACCTTCGTTTCGCTCGGTACGTTTTAAAGAGATAAATAAATAGATATATACAGACAAATAAAATTGGACTGTCTGTTTGTAATATTAAAATAGTCGCTTTTTATTAAATGCATATAGTTGTATGTTGTACACGGTACATATACCAAAACAACTTTTTCTACAATTTTTGTCTGCCTGTCTGTTTCGGCAAATCTCCAAAACGGCTTGACCGATTTTGACGGGATTTTCACTGACAGATAACTGATGTTATAAGGAGTAACTTAGGCTTCTTTTATTTTAGAAAAAGAATCATGGTTCCGCGAAAAAAAATTAAAACCCATGAAATTGTGATCAAAATTCGCGTACGACGTACACATACGAGCGAAGCGAGGGTAAATCGCTATGTAATTTAAATGAATGTCTTTGTAGAGTAGCAGGTTACTATTTATGTATACCTAAACATTCCTAACCGTGAAAACGTACCTAGGGACGAATGCAAGCGAAACGAGCGTGAGTCGCTAGTATATTATAAAATAAAAAAACGACTGCATAAAAGCTAACTAAAAAGATGAAAATAAGTTCACGAATGAATATAGTATTATGCAAGCGGAGACATACAAGTTTCATCCTTGCCGCGAAATGTACATTCGTTACGACTGCATAATACTATATTCCTTCGTCCTCCGTAGTCTGAGTCGAATCTGTATATTAAATATTTTTTAGAAAATCTTATTGAAATAGTCGTTATTATCGATACAAAGGGCGAATCTATAGTTTTTAGATTTTTTTGTCTGTCTATCTGGGAACGCATCACGAAAAAATCACTGGACGGATTTAGATGAAATTTGGTATAGTTATAGCTGGTTATCCGGATGCTTTTTAGTGCGAGAA